>CM077088.1:109202686-110548356 GCA_039513925.1 Platanthera zijinensis
GGTGTCGACACTGTTGTTGTAGATTCAGAACTCAGTATGTGTCGACTCTTGCCTTTAAGGTGTCGACACAGAGTGAGGTTGACTTCATCTTTCTTCAGTGAGAATCGACATGCTGTCCCAGTGTGTCGACACAAATGTGTGTCGACTATCTTTCTGTGACTAGTCGGACACTGCTTCCCAGTGTCGACACAAATGTGGTCGACTATCTTTCTGTGAGTCGACACTGCTTCCCAGTGTCGACACAAATATGGTCGACTATCTTTCTGTGAGTCGACACTGCTTCCCAGTGTCGACACAAATGTGGTCGACTATCTTTCTGTGAGTCGACACTGCTTCCCAGTGTCGACACAAATGTGGTCGACTATCTTTCTCTGTGTTGACACAGCTTCCTTCAAGTGTCGACACAATTATTCTGAAGTGTCGACCCAGTTTCTTCAGATGGTGACACATGGACTTAGAATAATTTCCTGTATTCTTTAATACTTCTTCACCTGCACATGTCAACTTAAAACAACATCAAATACACTTTGATGTATATCATTAAGCTAAGTTAGGCTTCTTCAAATCAGGTACACATTTCTAATATACCCAACAACGTTCATGCAAAACTCAAGACTTTAGCTTTTTTGAAAACCATAGCTTATTATGAAAGAAAGCAAGTTATATTTAATGGCAGTATCCCTCGGCACAGTTGATCAGCTAGTCCACGATAAAAAAATATATTCATTCGCCATGGAAAATACTTAAATTAAGTTGTTTTGAAACCCTAAAGGAGCATAAGTGTCCCCGAGGGACGACTCATGGTATGCACGACTCTAAGGTTAGTGTAGTATATATAAAAATATAGTCTTTGCACTTAAGGAAAAATAGTGTTTTAGTTTTGTAAACATGATGCGCATGAGATACGTGTAGTAATATTTTAGGGTTTTAAAATACCTAACAAGCAAACTAGCATAAAACCTTCCCAAAAGCAAGTGAACAACCTCAAATAGGCAAAAGTAATAGTTTTAGTTCATACCCAGAAACATAAGTAAGCCACCAGTGGGCGTCAACAACTGACACGAACCCACTGGTGAGTATGCATGTCTATATAGAAAGGAAGAAAACTACCTCACCAGATGAGGAACAATAACCTTAGCTACCCAGGAGGCAACAAGCAAGCTCCATAAGAGCATTAGCCGCCTAACTGGCTACAACCTGAACCCGAGGCATTAAAAAAAGAACAACTCAGCAAGTAAAAGAAAATCAAAGGAGTGGAGCATTAGATTCATGAGTAAAAAAAGAAGGGGTTTACAAGCCCTGTAACAAAACGCTATCAGTAGAAGAAAAGACATGATAATAAGAAGAAACACTGTCCAAAGAGCAGTAAAAGTACACCAAGTGTGAACATAAATAGCAACATGCTCTGCTAATCACCTGCAGTAGCACCAAGTCTTACCTATGCCAAAGAAATAGCACTAAAAAGGAATGGAACTAACAACCAAAATGTTTGTGAATTATTGGCCATGGTGAAAACCTTGGGTCAGAGTGGGCGGCACATCCCTCACCAACAACCAGACCAAAAAAACACTCCAGGGTGAAAACAATCGGTGGCAGTTACAGGGTCCACACACCCAACCATACCTTCCCAACACAGCCAAGGTGGTGGTGGCCATAACTCAACACACGCGATTCACCCTTACAGGGCCCACAAAACCACACCACCTGCCATAATCCACGAGTGGACATGCAAAAACTAGTTGAACACCCAACACACCCTAAGGAAAAATCTATACTAATAGTCCTAAAGGAAAAACACAACCAAGGCAAAAGCGTCAAGTTCACTCGATGCGGCGCTGAGTGGGTTACTTAACACCAAGCACTAACTACGGAGTTGAGTGGGGTCACCCACTCAACGCAAGGAACATAGCCGCAAAAAGCCTAGCCATTGCGTTGAGTGGGTTCACCACACTCAACGCCAGACAGCTTCGGCGTTGAGTGAGGTCCACTCACTCAACGCCAAGTATCCTAACTACAGCAACAGGCTTTGGCGTTGAGTGAGCCTACCTCACTCAACGCCAAAATAGCCACGGCATTAAGTGAGGTCGACTCACTCAATGACAAATGACTTATCTGTAAAATCAGGCTTTGGCGTTGAGTGAGTCCACCACACTCATTGCCAAAAGATCACGACGTTGAGTGAGGTTGACTCACTCAATGCCAAATGACTTAGCCGCAAAAACAGGCTTTTGTGTTGAGTGAGTCCACCACACACTCAACGCCAAAATAGTCACGGTATTGAGTGAGGTCGACTCACTCAATGCAAAATGACTTAGCCGTAAAAACAGGCTTTGGCATTGAGTGAGTCCACCACACTCAATGCCAAAACAGCCACGACATTGAGTGAGGTTGGCTCACTCAATTCCAAATGACTTAGCTACAAAAACGACCATGGCATTGAGTGAGGGAACCACACTCAACGCCAGAGGCCTAACAGTCTAGGCGTTGAGTGAGGTCCACTCACTATATGCTTTTGACTTAGCCTAAAATTCTTAAAACCAGGAGCTAGCCCGACCCCAGCCCACTCAAAGCCTACTAACCAGAGAGTTGGAAAAATATTTCCAACTCTCTCTACTACTCCTCCTACCCAATCCACCGCAGCCTATGCTTAATTCTACCACTAACTAATCTAAGCTTTAACTCCAGCAAGATACCTGTACACCAAACCGAGGACAAGAGAGAAGAAAAGAAAAAAAGAAATCTAATAGGCTCGATCTGGACAGTTCCTGAAGCCGAAAATAAATGGGTAGAGCAAAGGGAATGCTGCTGCCCTAGCTCCTAAAAGAAAAAAGGAACTCTAGCTACATACAGCAACCTAACAAGGTAAAAGAAGTGATGAAATTGCAAGGGCAAGGGGATGCTTAGCTGAATTCTAGCAGGAAGAAGCATCTACAACACCAACTCGACACCGGCGGCAAAAGGATCGGCCACCTGCACCTCCAGCTACCTATAGAGGAAAACCTGGAGCTTTTAGCGAGGAAGAAGAAGGACTAAAGAAACCCTAGATCCTATAGACAGCTCGAAATGTGAAATTTCTTACCTAGGAAGGTAGAGCACGGCAAGAGCAGCTCAGATCCGCTGCTACCCGAGAGAAACCAGCCCTAACATCCAGCTAACCGACAGTCAAAGCAGCAGCTCCTCCGCCTCCCGCTCGTTTCCTTCTGCTGGAAGCTAACAATGCTAAAGAAATGGAGAGAAATGGGGAGGAGTACAGCTGGAGCTAATTATATATATCTTCTACCCACTCACTCACTTATAGCTAATAAAATATTCTAGCACATAGAGAAACTCAGCCACAAACTGAATCAAGGAATTCGGCCACCAAGCTGACAAAACTAGCTAGTACACACATATATATATATACAGCTCATCTAAATTTATATACATAAAAATTAGCTATCTGCACATAGACATAAAATAAGCCAATCAAACACGCCTCAAGCTCTACAAAGCTTGGCCACCTAGCCATGCACAACAAAGGCAACAACCTGGTAACACACCACCAACTAACTCAACAAATGTCGAAACGATGCAAAAAAAAACGATCTCATAATTTGACAAAACTCGCACCATTGCTAAACACCCAAGCTATGAAAACAACGGCGACGTCGAAAACAACATCCGACGATCAAAACTTGGGCTAACACCTCCCGAAGCCAAAGTACAAGCATTCCCTGAGAGGCTCAGTCGAGTCACCAAAATAGACTCCAACTAGCTGGGGAATCTTACAACTAGGCTACAAATAGGCCACTCAAGGAAGCTAAAGAGCTAAGACCACGCTCTAAAAACAACAAAAGACAGGAATCGCGTCATCGTAATGCCAAACAACAATCAAACAAAAACACAGAAAACCGGGGGCATTACAGTAAAGGAGGTCCTCAAGTCAGGAGGGTACCACCTCCAGGATGTGGATGGGGTACCCCTCGATCGTGCCCGAAGCAGCGACGATCTAAAAAGATTCTACCCTTTACATTTTCTCATCATTTCAAATACTTGTAAATCTTTTATGATTTCCTGATATAATGAAATTCCAGGTGTTTTCTTTCATGAAATGAGATTACAACGGATGATTGGCAAGGCCCCGAGAAGACCCGCTGACCAGGATCTCATCAAGCTGGCAGGACTGTAGGCTCACTCGGTGGTAGGATGATTGTTAAGGACCCGAGAAGACCCGCTGAATAGGCTCTCATCAAGCTGGCAGGACTGTAGGCTCACTCGGTGGCAGGATGATTGGCAAGGCCCTGAGAAGACCCACTGACCAGGCTCTCATCAAGCTGGCAGGACTGTAGGCTCACTCGGTGGTAGGATGATTGGCAAGGCCCCGAGAAGACCCACTGAGCAGGCTCTCATCAAGATAGCAGGACTGTAGGCTCAATCAGTGGTAGAATGATTGGCAAGGCTCCGAGAAGACCCGTTGACCAGGCTCTCATCAAGCTGGCAGGACTGTATGCTCACTCGGTGGTAGGATGATTGGAAAGGCCCCGAGAAGACCCGCTGACCAGGCTCTCATCAAGTTGGAAGGACTGTAGGCTCACTCAGTGGCATGATAATTGGCAAGGCCTCGAGAAGACCCGCTGACCAGGCTCTTATCAAGCTGGCAGGACTGTAGCCTCACTCGGTGGCAGGATGATTGGCAAGGCCCCAAGAAGACCCGCTAATCAAGCCCTTATCCAGATGACAAGACTGTAGGATCACTCGGTGGCAAGATAAACGGTGAGATCCCTCAAAAAATATCTTTACTAGTCAGCAAACGAAGAAAGTTCATAAAAAGTAAAAAAAACTTCTATGGGAAGAAGAGGTTGGTGCAGTACAAATGAAGAAACACATTCCCAGCCGGTGCTCGGGAACGAGGGTCTCTCCCATAGCGAGTGGGAACTCGCGGGGAAAGAAAGTCCTCACTTTAGATATGGAAGACGGAAGGTTTCTTATAAAGGAGCGGGTTAATTTCCGAGGTCCACACACGTTAGATTTTATCGAGGCGAGCAGAAGTCTAATGACTCGTGCTCTAAATCGATTCACGAGCGAGGTGACGAGACGATTAGTAGCTTCATCTCGCAAGTAAAAATAGAGTAGAAGGTCATCTTGCCGTAAATAAAGCAAAATAAAGTAAAATAAAAAGAATGAAAAGCGAGAGGCTATGACAAAAATTTAATTGTGCATTTGGTCATGTTGTTCATTACAAAAGAAGGGGAGTACTCTCTCTCATAAGGGAATACTTCGAAATCTCAAAAATAATAAAAAGTACAAGTGTAGCAAAGAAGCAAAAAAGAGGGGAGAAGGAGCCCAGGTCCCGCTGGCAGTTCTTACCCCCAATGAGGGGTTTTATTCTTTGGTATCAGGTAATTTTACTCTTTTGCCCTTTATGGTCTGCATATAACCCTTCAGAATAGTTGAGTTTGGCTGTTGGCAGACCCAACCCAGGGTATTTTGGTAATTTTATGTCGGTTCAGTTTGGTTATTGGTAGGACAAACTCAGAGGGCCTAACGATAAGGTGGAAAGGGTTCTCATCTTCTTCCTCCAGGCTAAGAGGCTGGGGATTTCTAGTTCTTCCAGGTAAGAGGGGCTCTAAGCTTAAGCATATGGTCTGTTTCTAGTTCCCGAGACTCACGTCAAGGAAGGAATTCGGAAAGAGTAGGTGTGAGCTGAAACTCTAGATCTAAACTTTAGGTGAAGTCGGGTTTCTGGCTTCAACAACTGGATCTTTGTAATTTGAAGGCTTCTATTCTCCTAGATCTAGTCGATTCAAAATTCAAAGTCTTCAAGGTTTCCGATTTTCAGTGTTCTCCAAGCTATTTAAGTTCAACCTAATCAAAGAACGATGGATAGAAGACTTCAGATCTTGTCAAGATTTTGTGTGTGATACTTTTGTGTAAATCTTCTTATTTTTGTAGGAGATTTTATCTCCGAGTTGTAGATCCATTTGTGGATTAGCTGTAGATCCAGTTGTGGATCGAGTTAAAGGAGAGGTTGTTCTCGGAGTGGTTGGAGCATCGTCTCTGAGTTGTTGGAGTTGTTGCTCCGAGGTGTAAGATTATTGAAATCTGAGAAAGGTGAAGTAGCCGAATCTAGACTTTCGATGTAGATAGGTGAGGCAGGACAGTGGACGTACCCAACTTGGGGAACCACTATAAATATTTGGGTTTGTGTGCTCTTATTTTTTAAAGTATTTTTATTTCGCGAAAAGAAACAGACATCAAGGTGATTTAGGTAGACACTAAATACTTTAAATTGGTATCTACTCGAGAAAGTTTTATATGAGCAGTATGGGAGAGCTGAAGTATTTCTTAGGACTTCAGGTGAAACAATCTGAAGATGGAATTTTCATCTCTCAGACGAAATTCACCAAATAGTTACTAAAGAAATTAGAATGGAGAACGCAACCTTGATGAGGAGTCCAAATGGTTCAGCTATGTTTCTGGACAAGGATAAGAAAGGGAAACCTTTTGATGAAACCAATTACAAAAGCATAATTGGACCCTTGCTCTACCTCACTGCCAGTAGACCAGACATAATGTTCTCAACATGTGTTTGCTCTATATTTTAGGTGAACTCAATGGAATCTCATTACATCGCTGCAAAGTGAATTTTAAGATACCTAAAAGTACACCCAATCTTGGCTTATGGTACCCAAGAAGTAATGTTGTCGAGCTAATTAGATTTTCAGATGAAGATTTTGCAGGTAGCAGGGATGACAAGAAAAACACTTTCAAGACGTGCCAATTCCTCAGAAGAAGGATTATTTCATGGAGCAGTAAGAAGCGGAATTGTGTGGCAACTTCCACTGCCGAGTAGAGTATATCTCTGTGGGTAGTTGTTCCGCACAACTTCTGTTGATCAAGAATCAGCTCGAGGACTACAACTTGAAGTTTAATGAGATTCAAATATATTGCGATTCCTCCAGTGCAATAGCGATCGTAAATAATCTAGTATCTCACAGTTGGACAAAACACATCGAAGTTTGATATCACTTCATCTGGGAGCATGTGGAGAACAATGTTATAGCCCTTAACTACGTTCCAAAAGAGAAGCAGGTCGCAGATATTTTCACAAAGCCGCTAGAGGAGGCCAAGTTCTCATTTTTCAAAATGGAACTGGGCCCTCTAAACAAAGATTGGTGAAGTTGGCAAAGAAGACAGGAAGTCACACGGGAAATTCTTCAAAAAGCAGAAAAATTTGTCCAAGGCAAATTCATCGAATATCGGTCAGCAGAACTCGACGATTCATCGAATATATATGTCGAAACTCGATGAATCTGACTTTATATCTAATGAATCTCGCCGAATTTGACTTAGGTCAATATTTTTTTCTTTTCTTATATTGGATCCGAAGAGTCACAGTTTTCAGGTACGCGTATTTCCCTCTTATTAATTATTTAAATTTATATATATATATAGTTCTTGGGGGCACACAAAACCATTTCTACGAAGAGAAACTTTCTGATTTCGCTGAACAGTTCTTTCGGTTGATTCAGTTTTTGCGTACTATTCATCTTCTTCCCCCCATCACACTGGTTTTGTTCCTCTTCGATTAGGTCAGTACCAGCCATTTAAGCAAGTTCAAATATTCTAGAAGCGACTCCCAACAATTTTGTCTAGGGAAATGATTCCGACAACTTTCTCTCGTCGATGCCATCTGTGACAGAAATCAAGTTCCAAGCCGATAGTCGCCAAGAGGAGATCCCTCTAGTCTTTAATGTCTAATTCTCCATGGCACCTCGTAGCACCAGTGGTTTGCTTGGGTTGAGAACTATTTCGAACAGTGTTTGCCTCTGCTTCAGATGAGTTCAGGAATGTGATTCTCATGTTGGAAACATCAAGCCTTTCTTTCATGCTAAATCACCCATACAAGGTTTTGGAGAAAGGAATTTTTGAGTTCTTTCAGAACGCCAAGCTTCACTGGGAAGATATTGTTATCACGAGCAAAGTTCGTTCGACAAAAGTCAAAGTGAAGGCTTCCCTCCTGATAAGGTACTTACGGCTTCCTGCTTGTGAAGAGGTCGATTACCTCGAAGAGGAGGACTTCACTAGAGATCTATTATTCTGTGGAGTGCCCAGAGGCGCAAAACCAGTTAAGAGTAAAGGGATGAATGAGGAAGGAAAGCTACTGTCTGACATCATTGGTAAAGTTCTGCTCTACAAGAACGGTTCTCACGACTACCTCTCTTCAGAGATGTTCAAGATTTTAGTGGCGATCATCTGCAGAAAGAGAATGGATTGGGGTGCACTGTTGTTTGCAAAGATTAAAGACAGTCTCCAAACTCCCAATTTGTCAGATACTTAGCTTATATCTGAACCAGATGGACATGGACAAATTTGATATGTCCAAGGGAGTACATATCCACCCCTTGAATAAAATTGATTCGTCAATCTTCTCAAGGTGGGATAGGAGGATCTTGAGGCCAGGGGGAGCCAGAGATCTACCTATGGAGGAGGAAGGACATGCTCCTAAGGATAGGATTCCTTCTCCACCCCAGTGAATTCCTAATAGTCTGAGGTCATGAATGGAGGGGAGCCAGCTGATACACAAGTGGCTGCTGTTGATGAGATTATGCCTGATGAGGCCGAGGTTGATGCTGCTGTTGAGGATGATTTGAATGTTGATGATTATTAGATCGATAATGATGGGCTAATGGTTGCTACCGATGAGCACAAAACTGCTGGTAATCTGAAGATGTCTATGTGCAAGATTCAGCAGAGCACATGATTGTCCCTCTCCCAGAGAATATTCCTACTTCAATTTATGAGGGTGAGGTAACTCAGACCTTGATATCCATTGCTATACAGGTTGACAGGTTTATCTGCAACCTAGAAAAAAGGGTTGCCAAGGAGTCTGATATTCCTCCAGCTATTCCAGAGGAAGTTGTTGATATTTTGGACGAGGAAGGAGATGTAGAGGAGCATACTCCTGTACTACCTGCTAAAGATCCCAAATTAATCTCTAAAGCTCATTTATCTCCGATAGATGAGTCCTCCAGTGATTCAAAAATCCATCAAGATTTGACCTGTCTTCCCAGTATTCGTACTTCAGATGTTCCCAGTTCTAGTTCTGACAGTTCTATTCTAAAGACCATAGAAGCCATGCTGGCCAAGCAACAACAACAGTTTGAATCCTCCATATAGAAGGTTCTGAAGAAAGTCCAGGAAACTGAGAAAGATATGAACAATGGCCTTGCAGCTGTCAAGGTGCGTTTCAATAAATTAGATGAAAGGTTGGACTCCTGGTTTGAGCAGGGTCATGAAGCTCTAATTCATAACATGACCAGGCTAAAAACTAATGTGGAAGTTCTTCAAAATGTTGATAAGAATGTTGTTACCATGATTGATGATCACAATCAATCAGTGGCCCCTTTTGATAAGACGATGGAATCTTATGCTAATGTTGTAGCTGATGAAGTCAGAAAGGGGGAGGATGCCCTTAAAGCTAAGGTGGATGCTATTGAGGCTACAATGTTTGCAAACTTCCAACATGTCAATGACTACAGTTATGAAAAATTTTTTGGCTACATGGTTACATGTTTGGAAGGCCATGTCAGGATAATACAAGCTTTCAAGTACCTACTGTGCCTGCTCCAGTAAATGTGAGGTTCATCCTGTTCAGGATTACTCTCAATGCTGGGTAGACACACATGATTTCTCTTAGGACAGGTCTGCTGCTGCTACTGTTGTGTTTTTAAGATGTTCAAATAACTGAAGATATACCTCCTCCTATGTAGAAAGGATGATGATAAGGTGAAGGCACGTCTGTTGTCAGGTCAGAGCCAGTTAGAGAAGAGCTAGTAGGAGATATGCCTAATAGAGAGATGGCTGATGTGTGGAGTCCGATTTTAAGAGGAATTAATATAGACTCCTTCACCTTGGTCGATGTTAGAGGAGAAAACAGATGGAGCCACTATGATAGAGATGAGTAGAAGAAGTATGAGTTGGCCTGTGCAAAGAGAAGGATTCACTTCAGGAACCACAAGCATGATGATCCATAACACCTCCACCCACTCCAATATATTATCCAAAGCCCAAGGCATATTTTACTAGACAACTTCAGAAGAGCCAGGGCAGGCAGGTTCAATGGTTTTATTTATTGTGGTCATTATGTGTGGTTGTGGTTGCCCCCAAACAATAAACTCTTATTGATATATATATATATATGATTTAAATATTTTGATTGGAATGTGCGCTTTGTTTACATTTTATATATCTTTTCAATGTTATACTTTATTATTATTGTTGTGCAATTCACCTTAGCTTATATGATTCTGACTTCTTCAAATATGGGAAGATTGTTAGGTTGTATCCATAATAACCCTGATTTGAAGAAAGGTCAAGTTAAGCTAAGATGAATTGAGATTGTATTTGATGTTGTTTTTCAGTTATGTACTTACAGGTCTTTATTGCTAAGTACAAACCAATATCAGGTTACGGTGGGTCAGTAAACATAAGACTATACAATATAATACTTCATTGTGTAGGCCAATGTATTGATTCACATGTAATCTCTCAATTGGGGTGTACTTCTATCCCAAGTGCATGAGGAGGATCAAGGAAGAAGGACTTGGAATTAGAAGAATACAAATTTTACCCAAGTACAATTCATCGAGTATTGTAATAGATATTCGTCGAATTCGTCGAGTATACATGTTGATACACGTCAAATTCGTCGTGCATACTTACTAACACTCATCGAATTCATCTTATTTTACTTGAGGTAAAATCTCTGAGAGTTGGAAAATCCACCAAGTAAAAATCATTGAGTATTCCCGCATATACTCGTCGAATTCATTGAATATAACTTATGATACTCGCAAAATTCATCGAATATACTAGTTGATACCCGACGAGTTCGTTGAGTCAATTCGATTTTTCTTCTCTGGATTTTCTAAGTCAAATTCATCGACTATCACTGAGTCTGGCGTTAACTACGTCAAGTTAGCTAGTCGATACTCTTCGAGTGCGTCGACTGCGTCTAGTGAGCTGGCCGATACTCATCGAGTGCGTCGAGGCATCGAGTGAGTTGAGTGAGCTAGCCAATACTCGTCAAATTCGTCGAGTATACTAGTTGATACTCGATGAATTCGTCGAGTATGACTTCTGCATGGCGTTGAGTTACAAGTTGGAACGAGCTGAATTTCTCTAAGTAAATTTCATCGAATATCACTACTAGTTCGGCGAGTATACTCAGCTATACTCGACGATACTCGACGAAAATGACTTGGGTTATTTTTCACTCTGTTTTTCAAATTTCAGCTCGGGTTGAACAACGGCCATGCACAGTAATTTTGGAGGTCCTGTTTTGGAAGTTCTTTTATGCCTGTTGCTATTGAGGTTCTCTATAAATACTTCTGGTGGATTTTTCATCAACCCTAATCGTTCTAATTATACAAAAATCAAATTCCAGAAAGTTTTTGAAAATGACCATTCGCCAGCTCCTGTACAGTTGTGACTTTTCCGATCGGCCGACGCAAGCTCTGCATGATTCGATCTTCATTTTCTAATTTGACTGATATTTTCAATCCAAAGGCTATTCTCTTAGATCTAGTCGATTCAAGGTTCAAGATTCAAAGTCTTCTAGGTTTTCGATTTTCTGTGTTCTACAAGCTATTCAAGTTCAACCTAATCGAAGAACGATGGATAGAAGACTTCAGATCTTGTCAAGATTTTTTTTGTAATACTTTTGGGTAAATATTCATTTGTAGGAGATTTTATCTCCGAGTTGTATATCCAATTGTAGATTGAGTTGCAGATCCGATTATGGATCGAGTTGTAGGAGAGGTTTTTCTCCGAGTGGTAGGAGTGTCATCTCCTGGTTGTAGGAGTTGCGGCTCTGAGGTGTAAGATTTGTTGAAATCTGAGAAAGGTTAAGTAGCTGAATCTATCCCTTCATGGTAGATAGGTGAGGCGGGATAGTGGACGTACTCAACTTGGGGAACCACTATAAATTTCTGTATTTGTGTGCCCTTATTTTTTAAAGTATTTTTATTCAGCGAAAAGACACAAACATCACTTGTTTACCCCCTCTAGGTGATTTAGGTAGACCCTGGATACTTTCATACACCATCATGTATGATTGATGCCAATACAAAGATTTTCCCTCCAAATGAACTAAGGCTACCTTCACCTTAAGGTCTCCCGGGTGTATCGACAATCTTAAAAAGACGATCACATTTGTAAATCCATTCTAGGAATCATTCTCCACTAAAACTGGGGAACTCCTGCTTTACGAGCCAAGTTGCTCTTTACATAGGACCTGGCGGGGTAATGTGGCCCTCCGTGGATAAAGCAAATCCTGTAGATTCTACTGCGTGCATGCTAGAAAATATTGACTTGATTTCCTCTAAGGCCCGATTTTGTTGTTGCTCCAACATCACCTTGACTTCCTCCTATTTTCTATGTTGTTGGTCAGTGAGTGTCTGGATGGTTTGCAGTATGGTATCTTGGTGTTATTCAGGGCTTCCATTTAATTTTGAAAATTCTTTGAATGGGTGGAATCCAAGGCTAGTATGTTTGCCAAAAAAGCCGATTGGAGCTGGTCGCGGATGATGATTTGATACTAATGATACATTCCTCCTATTGTAGGATAATCCTAGCACACACGGTACAATCCAATAAGAGCTTAGGTATAAAACAGTCCATCTTCATATATTAAAAAGAGGAAAGATCAAGGGTTCACAAGTTCACTAGAATAACAAAAGAGACGGGTATAAGAGAACAACAATCATCCTAAGAAATCGATAAGGGGAGATCTCTAAAAGGATGATCCACATAAGAAGCAGTTTGGATTCCTCCCTGTACTTCCACCACAACACATTACACAAAATAAGTTTAGAAAATTTATTCCCTACTTAGGGCACTGATAACACCTTAAATAGTTAAGCTAAAAGACTAAAATACACTCCCAAATATTCTTATCTACCGGTTCATGTTGGTGGTGACGTATCACCCTGATCATGAGGTGGCCTAAAAGTCCCATTCGTGCCAAAAATGGGCTCAAAAAATGCTTGTTTATTATCCTTGTTGATTACTGATTTTTCCAAAGATAATATTACTGAGTGGGCAACATTACAAAAGAAAGGGTAGGGACTCTCTTTAATTGATGAACTGTAGATTGCAAGATTACTTTCGAATAATAAATACAAAATAATAATCTTATCAATTTCATCCTTACTTTTGAAGATGGCACTAGAGGTTACAAGATTACTTTCAAATATTAAATACAAAACAATAATCTTATGAGCTTTTGAAGATGGCACTATACATTACAAGATTACTTTCAAATAATAAATATGAAATAGTCATCTTATCAGCTTCATCCTCACTTTTGAAGATGGCATATGCCCTCTAAATAATAGATGCATTTTTGTCTAAGTGTCTATTTCAGTGTTGCATTCCTTTATCTTATCCTACAAAGTAGATAACTTGAAATCTTTATGTTTAGTCCTTATTATGGACAATGTTTTTGATATTTATTATTGAAATCTATGTGTTAAATACTTTTCTTCAAGGTCTCTTTATACTACAAATGTCAAGTATGTTTGACTGCTCGAAGCATCCCGCATGGTCGTATAGTTTGGAACGACCTCCATGATGCCCCAGTAGGGTTATTTATAGGCGTAACCCTAAATCCCTGATGGGTTATTGGGTTCCTACAGGATCCTAACCAAACCCAATAAGGATCCATTACCAATTTTATAAATATACCTCAACAATCTCCTTCTATATTATATATAAATGATACCACATAACATGTCACTTAAAACATGAGTTAATTGTTGGGTTTCTCTATGAGGATGGCCTAACGCTTGTGCATGCAGCGGAAGGAATAAAACATTAAGAACAGCCCAAAAGAGATGGGATCGGGCCATGAAAGTTGAATCAAGAAGTTAACAAACAACTAGGCAAAAATTACCTTAGCGGCGTTGAGTCACAACTCAACGGAGATGCTCCAAGCTTTGAGTCCTTGTCGGTGGCGAGTTCTATGTGGAATAATGTCCACGTCTCTGCAGTAATCCACACAAGCAGGAGAACACCAAGCTTCGTCGCACGGAGGGTTGGGAAGGAGATAAACCGCACCTTGCACTTCCACGGACTGCTAGGTCCGTTCAAGGAGGAGCAACACCGACGACAGTCGCGAGAGGAGGAGGTCGGTGGAGCGAAGAGGTGGCGGAACACTTCCGTCCGTCGGGGTTCGGGAATCGGCGGAGCGAACGAGCGGCGGAACGTTTTCGTCGGATTCGATTCGGCTACAGGAGAAATCCCGATCTATCTTTTTTTTTTCAACCCTAAGTCCCCTATTTATACCAAAGGCATAAACAGTCCAAAGGTATCGCTATTTGCAGACCACACAGGATAGGGCTTCTGGACCGTTCGGCGAGAATCACCTCCAGGTTCGGCGAGAATCAATCGCATGAACGGCGAGAATCAGTCGCAGAATCTGCGAGAATCAATCGCAGAATCGGCGAGAATCAATCGCAGAATCGGAGAGAATCGAACAGTTCGATTCTCGACGATTATGGCTTAGTCGGCGAGTCATACTCGACGATTCTCGATGATTTGCCTTAGTCGCTGATTCATACTCGACGACTCTCGTCGACTCTCGACGAATTGGCCTTAGTCGCCGAGTCATACTCGACGACTCTCGTCGAACCATGCTCGACGAATCTCTCTGGCAACATTTGCCTGACCCAATTTGGTATGGTGATTGGTAACCTTTACCAACACAATCAATATTCCAATTTCTCCACATGCTCTTATGTGCGACCCTGCAGGCTCATATCGCGTTGGCAGTGAGATTACATGTTTGACTACTTCTAGATCACCATGGTAACTCCAACAGTCTCCCACTTGATCTTTAAAGTATCAAACCAAAAACCTCACAAACAAAGAACGGTATCTAGCAATGCATCATTGTTCCCCAAGCAATAAGAGTTCATAACTCATAAGCCTTTATGATCAATTTCTCAGCATTGTCTTTGTCCCTTTATCCCTTACATCCGAAAAGAACTAGAGGCATGGACCGTGTCACCCTCATAATAGCTCTATCCAAGTTTCTTGATCTAGAACGGACTTCCAGAGAATGGTGAGTCCAATATCACATATTTACTCAACCAAGCATGGCCATGCATTTCTCAGTCCAGTTCCATCAAGGGGCCCATGTATGCAACTCCTGTCATATAGGAGGACAAATCCCATATCTGCTCACACACAAACACCCAAATGATTCGTAACGTGACCAACAACCACCCTTATCATCAACCTTTCTAAAGGAAGCCTTTAGATGGCATCAAAGCACGCTCTTGCTCACTTGATGAATGTTGTGACTTCAGGTCAAAGGACCACAACACCATTGTCAATTGAGACCTACTCATGACACGATTAGATAACAATCCACAAAGTAGTCTCAGGTTGGGTCTGTCCAGTACAACTTGTTCATTAACAAGTACCCACGTGATGATTTGATATCATAATATCATGACCTATGAGAACTGGTCATTAGTCAACACACGTGTTAGTCTTAATGTATCATCATCACCCTTAGTTTCTATGATGATACAACGACCAGGGACCTTTTAAGAATGAATCTTAAAATAAATCATAGGTTCTCACATTCTAGTATCATACTTGATGTCCTATGGAAGCAAACATTCTAAGGGTATTTATTATATTAATATTTAACTATCGCATAGAGAAATCATAATAAAAGAACTCGCCATTAATTGTAAAAGAAAAACATTGGTACACAATTCATCATATGAATAAACAATAAACAGCCAACAGAATATATGTTTACATGCAACCCACAAGGCTCTCACTAGAGTTGATCATTTAGGTATCATATACCCATTGATCTCGTATGACCATCATGCTTTCTCTGTGCGAGAGGATTTGTAAGTTGATCCGTAATATTCTCCTCAGTCGGCACTCTGCAAATGTTCACATCTCCTCGTTCGACAATCTCACGAAAAAGATGGAACCACCGAAGTATGTGCTTGGAGCGCTGATGGGATCTAGGTTCCTTAGATTGTGCAATTGCACCATTGTTATCACAGTAGAGAACTACGGGACCAAAAATGCTAGGAACTACATCAAGCTCGCCGATGAATTTCCTAATCCATACAGCCTCCTTCGATGCGTTAGCTGCAACGATATATTCGGCCTCTGTTGTAGAATCAGCAACTGTCTCTTGCTTGGAACTCTTACAGCTCACAGCTCCTCCATTAAGGCAAAACACAAAACCTGACTGAGACTTTGAGTCATCCCTATCAGTTTGGAAGCTAGCATTCATGTAACCATTTATAACGAGCTCTTCCTCTCCACCATACACCAAGAACACATCCTTTGTCCTTCTCAAGTACTTCAGGATATTCTTGACTGTAATTCAGTGACACTCACCGGGGTCTGACTGATACCTGCTAGTCATGCTCAAAGCAAAGGAGACATCGGGTCGAGTGCATAACATTGCATACATGATTGATCTAATTGCCGAAGCATATGGAATCAACTTCATGCGGTCCTTATCTTCACAAGATTTTGGACACTGGTCCTTAGAGAGATTCACACCCTGAGACATGGGTAAAAATCCTTTCTTGGACTCAAGCATGTTGATCCGCTTCAACACCTTCTCGATGTTTGTACTCTGGGTCAAACCCAGCAACTTCTTCGATCTATCTCTATAGATCTTAATAACGAGTATGTAAGTCGCTTCACCCAAGTCCTTCATAGAAAAGCAGTTCTCTAGGTTGTTCTTAACAACTTTCAGGGAAGGAATGTCATTCCAATCAACAGTATGTCATCTACATACAATATCAGGAAGACTACAATGCTCCCACTGATTCGCTTGTAAACACAAGGCTCATCTTCATTCTTGATGAAACCAAACTCTTTGATTTTCTCATCAATACGAAGATTCCAACTTCGAGAGGCCTGCTTCAGTCTATAGATGGACCTATTCAACTTGCATACTTTAGTGGCTGCATTTGGGGATACAAAACCCTCGGGTTGTGTCATGTACACTTCCTCAAGGAGATTTCCATTAAGGAAAGCCGTTTTGACATCCATCTGTGAGATCTCATAGTCATAATATGCAGCAATAGCAAGCAGTATCCTTATGGACTTTACCATAGCAACAGAGGAAAAAGGTCTCATCATAGTCAATACCATGAATTTGCTTGAAACCCTTAGCCACCAGTCGCCCTTTGAATGTTTGTACATTCCCATCCATGTCGGTCTTCTTCTTGAAGACCCACTTACACCCTATGGGTCGTACCCCTTCAGGTGGTTCCACCAAGTTCCAAACTTGGTTTGCATACATGGAGTACATTTCGGATTTCATAGCCTCAAGCCATTTGTCGGAGTCCGGTCCATTTATAGCCTCTTGGTAGGTTGTTGGTTCATCATCATGATCCATAAGCAACACATTACTTATTTGAGATATGAGAAATCCATATCTCTCAGGCTCAAATCTAGGTCTACCAGATTTACGTAGGACCTGTGTTTCTTTAGCAGGTTCTCTAGCTACAACATCTTGTAGTCCTGTCTCAGAATCCAATTCCGGTTCATTCACTACTTGTGGTTCTTGAACTTCTTCAAGTTCTACCTTTTCAGTCTTTCTTGATAAGAACTCTTTCTCCAAGAAGACGCCAGTCCTTGCGACAAACACTTTGCCCTCAGACGGTAGGTAAAAGTAATACACTTTCGTTTCCTTAGGATATCTCACCAGATAACATTTATCTGATTTGGGTTCTAGCGTGTCAGGCATTTGACGTCGCACGTATGCCTCACAGCCCCAAATTTTAATGAACGACATACTAGGACGTTTCCCAGTCCATATCTCATATGGTGTCTTCAGAACCGTTTTTGTTGGAACGCGATTCAGTGTCATTGTAGCAGTCTCTAAAGCAAAACCCCAAAAGGAAACAGGCAAGTCTGCATGACTCATCATCGAACATACCATGTCTAACAAAGTACTTTTTCTCCTCTCAGACACACCATTATGCTGTGGTGTTCTAGGTGGAGTGAGCTGTGATACAATACCACACTCCTTCAGATGATCACAGCACTCATGACTCAGGTATTCGCCACCTTGATCAGATCGGAGTGCTTTAACCCTTTTACCCAACTGGTTTTCTACTTCATTCTTGAACTCTTTGAACTTTTCAAAGGTCTCGTATTTGCACTTCATAAGATACACATATCTGTATCTACTTAAATCATCAGTAAATGTAACGAAGTAGAAATACCCACCTCTAGCCATGGAGCTCATGGGTCCGCATACATCACTATGTACAACACCCAAGAGATCCTCAGCCCTCTCAGTATAACCAGTGAAAGGGGCTTTAGTCATCTTGCCTAACAAACAAGATTCGCATCGCTCAAATGATTCATAATCAAATGAGTCCAAAAGTCCATCTTTATGGAGCTTGGATATACGCTTCTCGTTTATATGGCCCAAACAATAATGCCAGAGATATGTAGGGTTTGAGTCATTTGTTCTTAGTCTTTTATTATTTTCTACATTATATATCAGATTGTCAAAATTCAAAACATAAAGACCATTAAACAATTGGGCTACAGCATAACAAACATCATTCTTAAATATAGAACAACACTTGTTCTTAATTATAAAAGAAAATCCAATTATATCCAAGCATGAAATGGATATAATGTTTCTAGTTATGGCCGGAACGAAATAACAATTATCTAGTTCTATTACAAGCCTACTGAGCAAAGAAAGACGATAAACCCCTACGGCTACAGCAGCAACTCTTGCTCCATTGCCGACGCGCAGGTCCACCTCCACTTTACTCAGCAATCTTCTCCTTTCCAGTTCCTACACATTTGTACAAATTTGAGAACCACATCCGGTATCCAATACCCAGTATGAAGGAGCAGAAAGGTTTATCACTATAACGTAAATATTTGAAGCGGAAGTCATACCTCCCTTCATTTTCTGCAGACCCTCAATGTAAAAAGGACAGTTCCTCCTCCAATGACCAGCCTTGCCACAGTTGTGGCATTTCCCCTCCTTCACCGTGCTCTTCTTTTTCATCAGTGCAGAAGACTTGGGCTCTAGATGTGACTTAGGTCCCACCTTCGTCTTCTTAGAGCCCTTTGGCCTTGCCCTTGCCCTTATGCAAAATCAATATGGGGCTGGCAGGCTTGGCCTTCTTCATATTGATCTTGGCAGTTCTCAACATGCCTAGGAGCTCGGGCAGTGTCTTGTCTATTTCATTCATGTTGTAGTTCAAGACAAACTGCTCATAACTATCCGGCAACGATTGAAGGATCAGATCTGTGGCCAACTCTTGACCCAGAGGAAAACCCAGCCTTTCAAGGTTCTCTATATTCCCAATCATCTTGAGTATGTGAGTCCCTACTGAGTCTCGAACTCCCATCTTGCACTGAAACAACGCTTTTGTGACGTCAAACCTCTCTTGACGAGCTTGCCCTTGAAACATTTTCTTGAGATGCTCGTCAATCTCCTTGCACACCCCATGTTCTCATGTTGCTTTTGAAGCTCATAGTTCATGGTGGCAAGCATAAGGCATTCGACGTCTAAGGCGTCATCAGTATACTTCTTATAAGTATCTTTATCAGCACGGGAAGAATTCCCGGTCGGCACCTCGGGGGCTTCTTCTTCCAAGAAATAGAGCTTTCTCTCTTGCCTGAGAACAATTCTCAGGTTCCTGTACCAGTCCATGTAGTTAGTCCCACTGAGCTTATCCTTCTCAAGGATGGCTCTCAGAGACAGAGTGGAGTGTAAATTACTTGCCATGGAATTCTACAAGAATTCATGCAGAATAATATCAGTACCAAAATTTCAAAATACAATTTATATTTTTTTAATATGGACTTCAATTAAAACTCCCACTATTTTATTCGAAATAATAGCCCTCACTATCAATTCGGAGTTCATGCGAGCTACTCTCTTAGTGGACAAGATCCATATTTCACCAACACAATGAGTCAGCTTTGGCTTTTCTCTCACGATGCGGTTATTTAGGCAGGCAACGCTTGCCAATTGCATCCTCATACAATTCTTGTATGGTTGGTGAATAACTCCTTATTCGCATCCATCATATGGTGCATGCCAACCCTATGCCTCTAGACACTCAACCTTTGAGGTCACCTAGTTAAGTTATACCCGATGTCGATAGTGGGATATCACAATTATCCGCTCGCACCCTTACCAAGATAGAATAATGCACCTTGCTTTGGCAAGCCCATACTTCATCGATCGAGGCAGGAAGAGTGTCATCCATCGGAAGGCATTCGAACACTTAATATTAGATTAAGGGATTTTTAATTATAGGTTAATAATTAACCATGATCAACATTTGATCATTGTGCACATCCACAGAAAAACAATTTCTAAAAGCCACATGCATCCCTTATGTGCACAACCTGGCACTATCAACACTTGATAGAAAGAAGGGCTAAATCTGAACATCCGGACTCTTCTAAATTTTCAGATTTACATGCATTGGACAAAGGCAAAGGCAACTCGACTTAAAGCGATAGACAAGCTCGTCTCTCATTGTTGGATTCAAAATCCAAAACAATACACTGGTTCATTAACCACTCGAGGGACGATTGCTTCTAAGGAGACAATAATTTCTAACAATTAGAAATTACCATGAAATCCCAGACGTTCCTGGCGGGGTTCAAAGGGGCAGAGCCCCTCACCTGTGAGTTATGGGCCCACCGATTTCCCTTGGAAAAACCATCAACAATTGATGTTCCAGAATAAATCTAGACATTTAGAACACTTCTAAATCCCTAGGTTTACACGTATTAGAATAACCTAACTTCCAATACAACAATCATGGCCGAAGCCTCGCTCTGATACCACTGTTGGGTTTCTCTATGAGGATGGCACAACGCTTGTGCACGCAACGGAAGGAATAAAACATCAAGAATAACCCAAAAGAGATGGGATCGGGCCATGAAATTTGAATCAAGAAGTTAACAAACAACTAGGCAAAAATTACCTTAGCGGCGTTGAGTCGCAACTCAACGGAGATGCTCCAAGCTTTGAGTCCTTTTCGGTGGCGAGTTCTACGTGGAATAATGTCCACGTCTCTGTAGAAATCCGCACGAGCAGGAGAACACCGAGCTTCGTCGCACGAAGGGTCGGGAAGGTGATCAACCGCACCTTGCACTTCCACAGACTGCTAGGTCCGTTCCAGGAGGAGCAACACCGGCGACAGTCGCCGGAGAGGAGGAGGTCTGCGGAGCGAAGAGGCGGCGAAACACTTCCATCCGTAGGGGTTCGGGAATCGGCGGAGCGAACGAGTGGCGGAACATTTCCGTCGGATTCGATTCAGCTACAGGAGAAATCCCGATCTATCTTTTTTTTTTCAAAACCCTAAGTCCCCTATTTATACCAAAGGCATAAACAGTCCAAAGGTATCGCTATCCGCAGACCACATAGGATAGGGCTTCTGGACCATTCGGCGAGAATCACCTCAAGGTTCGGCGAGAATCAATCGCAGAATCGGCGAGAATCAGTCGCAGAATCGGCGAGAATCAATCGCAGAATCGGCAAGAATCAGTCGCAGAAACGGCGAGAATCGAACAGTTTGATTCTCGACGATTATGCCTTAGTCGGCGAGTCATACTCGACGACTCTCGACGATTTTGCCTTATTCGCCGAGTCATACTCGACAACTCTCGTCGACTCTCGACGAATTGGCCTTAGTCGCTGAGTCATACTCGACGACTCTCGTCAAACCATTCTCGACGAATCTCACTTGCAACATTTTCCTGACCCCATTCTGTATGGTGATTGGTAACCTTTACCAACACAATCAATATTCCAATTTCTCCACATGCTTTAATGTGCGACCCTGCAAGCTCATATCGCGTTGGCAGTGAGATTACATGTTTGACCACTTCTAGATCACCATGGTAACTCCAACATTAATAACGACAAACATGAGTTTTTTTAGAAACATAAACATGAGTTTTAGAGGACAGATAAATCTAAACTCAAACAAATAGTTTCAAACAAAATAATAAAAAAATTGAAAATTTAAACCGATAACTAATCTCTGGTCTACTGAAACAATAGATCATAGTCACCCGGTTGAAATTAACTTTCCCTCCTCCATTCTTCATTTGATCTGCAAACAGTTACAATAAGAATGTCATGAGACCAATATTTATGAATTTAAACATTTGATATCAAAGATAAAGTGATTAGTTATAACAATAAAAGAATGTAATGCTCTAACAAAAGGAAAAAAAATCAAAATCAACATCTCTATCTAATTTACAAAAAAATCGGATATTTGATTTTACAAAATCAAACCATGATCCTTTGATTATTAAGATTATTAACCATTTCACAATTATATTATGTTATCAAGTTTGGAATAATACAACAATATGTGACCATTATATCATCAAGTTTGGAATGATATAATTAATAATCATAATATCAGGACATATAACAGTAACTTCTGTATTCATTTTTAGAATGATACCCAAATCAGACTTTGAATAGAAATAATTGCGTAAGTCATCAAGTTTGGAATGACTGATGACTATTCATCCCAGGCTTTCATTAGATAGCATTTGAAATACTGTACTCTGTTTAGATACTTGAATTTAAGTAGATTTTAGTTCTAAAATTAAAACATAAGAAAAGTATTAAGTCCTACTAAATAGAATTTAATTCCATATCCCTCAATGGTTTAGATGTAAGAACCTTACATAAGCTTGGTAAGGACATCTTCTACATTATCTTTTAATCTCACGTCCAATAAGGAAATTATCCCTGACTTATTAGATAGGTCAACAGAGCCTGCTTCATCCTTAGTTGCCTCCACTTTCCATTGAACAATGTATTTGTTACAATGGTCTTTGTGGCTTGATTGTCATAATAGATGGAAATAAAGTGCATTTTCAGACTCATCATTGGAATGCCCATTATTAGATCTCTAATCCACTCTGCTTCTTATCCTGGTGAAGCTAGAGCAAAGAGTTCTGATTCCAAAGAGGATAGTGCAATGCACGTCTGCCTCTTAGACTTCCAAGCTACTATAAATCCTCCTATTATAAACACAAAACTACTAGTGGGTCTACTATCACTAATTTCTGAGCACCAGAAGGCGTTAGAATACCCTTCAAGCACTGGAGGATGTCTACTGTAATATAAATCATACTTAACAATATACTTTATGTATCTCATTAGCCTTTCTAATGTATCCCAATAGTCCTTCCAAGGGTTAATACTAAATCTACATAACATGCCGACTATAAAGGTGATATCTAGTCTAGTGTAGGTTGTAGCATACATGAGACTTCCTATAAGTTTGGAGTAATCCAACTATCTAATAGATTAACCTTCATTAGGTTTCAGTATATTGTTATAGTCGAATGGAGTCACAATCTTCTTGCTCTTATTATAACCTCACTTTTCAAATAGATTTCAGATATAGTGACTCTGACTCAGAGTTATACTCTTCTCAGTGAAGTTCACTTCTATTTTTAGGATGGTTTTTACCAAACCTAAGTTTCTCCTGCTAAATTGTTTCATCAAGATTACTTTTATGTCTTCCACCTCAGATTGATCTGTACTCAGAATTAACATGTCATCAATGTACATGCATATAATTGCCACTTTATCTGAACTTGTTCTTACATATAAACATTTATCTGAAAGGCTTGAATTGAAACCCATGCATTTAACACAAGTATAAAATTTATCATGCCACAATTTCGGTGCTTGCTTCAATCCGTAGAGAGACTTAATCAACTTACAGACCTAGGTTTCTAGACCTTATATGACAAACCCTTCAGGCTTGTGTATATAGATCTCTTCAGTTAGATACAGTGTTGACCGCAATCGAAAGAACGCTAAAATGTTCAATAGATGCTAACGCAAGAAAATCCTAATTTTTGCAATGTGATAAACACGTGTGTATATCAAAGTAGTCTATACAACTCACTTGAGTGAAGCCTTTGGAAATTAGACATGCTTTCTTTTTGGCGATTATCTTATCAAGATTGAGTTTCTTTTTCAGAGCCCACTTACTTCCAATAGTTCTAGAACCTTTGGGCAAGTCAACCAAAGTCCAAGTGTGGTTTTGTAAGAGGGAATTCATCTCATAATCTATGGACTCTTTCTATAATAGAGAATCTCTAGATCGCATCGCTTTCTTATAGGTAGATGGATCAAATTCAACTTGTTAAGTCACAGAGTTTGTATCGAAGATTTTAGACACTCTTTCTCTATTAGATAACCTTTTAGCACTACAACAAATATAGACATCGGCCACATTTTTTTGCGACGTTTGTTAAAGCGTGACTAATTTTTTTGCTTTTGGCGACATTTTGTTCAAAACCGTGGTTATTGGTGTATTTCTTACAAAAAAAATATTTTAATTTGCGATTTGGGGGAATGCAAAGTGTTCAGTGCGGGAAAACTATTGGGATTGGCGGGTAGTAAGGCACAACAAACACACAGAAGTATTAATAAATCCTCAGCCACATAAAAAAAGAGGAATTAAAGTAAGGAAAGTTAATCTTTAATAAGTACTCATCCGCACAAAAAAAATCTCCTCCACACAATTAACCCCCAATTAACTGCTCCACCCCCAATTAACCATTCATAAACCCTCAATTATCCACTCCACGCCTCCTAATTTCTTCCCCGACATTTACCTCCCCTCGCACCACATAGCTTGCTCCCCATTGCCAACTGAGAATCGCGCGCCTCCGAACTTCCGCCGCTCCTACTCGCTGGCGACTAACGCTCAACTCAGATTTGCCACCACCCTAGATACTTGCCTCCATCTTCCCTCCCCTGCATCCGACGGACTGCAGACTGGAACGACTCCAACCCCAACTCGAAAACCCCCCCGACGCCGCTGCCGCTTCCGCTGCCACTGCCGCTCCTCTTCCTCTTCTAGGTTTTGTTCCCTCCTTCGAATCTTCAGCCCAGGTTTTGTTCTGCATGTTTTGTACAGCTTTTCTTCTATATGGTTTGTACGGCTTCTCTTCTAATTTTTGAAATCTCATTTTGTTTCCTGTAATTTATTTATAAAATAATCATTTCCTCACAAATGCTCCTGCCAAATTTTTAAACATTTTTTGGGACTTCTGTATATAAATGAAGACATGATTATGCCATTTATAAACATTTTTGGGCCTTCTGTACATGTCTTTTAGGAATGAAGACAAGATTCTGAAATTTTATTACTTTTTTAGGGCCTCTGAAATTGAGTGGATAATTCCACATTCCATTATTGGATCTTGAGTTTTATTTGGTTGTGAGCCAACTATGTCTTCAAAATTTTTATTTGGTTAAATTTATAGGTTTTGGAGTACCATAGTGAGCCTTACGCCAAGCCTCATCAATTCAATCCTTGGAGATGGAAGGTTATTCAATTAATTATTTGCATTATCACCATATATTATTGATTGATTTTTCATTTGTTTTCTAATCTTTGACTATATTAATTACCTGGCCCTGAGCACTTGATTAATCCTGAGATTCAATAAATGCCTGACCACTGCCGCTCCAGCATTTGTTTTCCCAGCATTTTAATATATACCTAGAAGAGGATATATAATTGATTGTTTTATATATAAATACGAGCATCTTTGCACGGGCTACGCCCGTGAGTAACCCGTGTTCGATGCTCTCGGGCAGCCTTCAGCCGCATCAGGCGGGCTTCGCCCGCCTGCACACGGGCTTCACCTGCCCCCATATCGTAAGACAACAAACAATTCCGCATTTTATAGGACATTCATTTATGCAAACAATAGAGGTAGTTTACAAAGATAAGCTATTTAACTTTTGTTTTATGATGACTATAGATATACATAAAAAAAGATTGTTGCTACTGTCCGATTTATTTGATACAATATTTGTAATGATTAAATTATTTTATTGCAGGATATGTCTAATTACTGAAATATGGACTCTATGGTCATGATCGCAAGTAACAACAAGACTTTTGGGAGGTGGAATCCACATTTTGGTTCTCGTGATGGTTTTGGTCATGCTTCATAAGCTTATGTGTACTCTTTATGGGAACATAAATCTTCTTGTTAAAACTTTGTAATTCATGAACAATTTTATTTTTTTATTGTAAAATGAAATAAGATTATTATGGAATGTATATTTTCATATTGATTGATAGATACTCTTGATATATTTCGAATTAAGTCTAGATATTTTTCTTCAAGAAATGCCTATTTTTAGTTTGCATTGCTTAATCTGTTCAAAAGTATTAGGATATAATTTTTTGTATTACTATATTAAATAATATTGGCTCCTTTTTTTGATAAACGTGGCGAAAACAATTTTAATGGTTGCAACGTTTCTATAGGAAAACGTGGCTAAAGCTTGCAACATTTTACGTTCCAAAACATGGCCAAATTCTGCCACGTTTATAACCGCAAACGTCGCTAATGTCGTCGCTGTATTGGCGACGCGGACAATGAAAACATCGCGAAAACTTTTGGCGACGTTTGTATTCGCGACGCTTATGCGACGTTTTTAAAAGCGCCGGGAAAACTTTAGCGACGTTTGAAAAATGTCGCCAAAGACTCTTAAAAATGTGGCCGATGTCCATATTTGTTGTAGTGTAGATTCTAAACCACTAGTGTCTATAGGCTTAATGTCAGAGATTCTTAGTTATGGATCAATAATAGTCTCAGTGCTAGTGGCTGGCAAAACTGAAAGAGTCAGGTATTTATCTTTAATGAACATATCCTCAAAGAAAAATCTATCTCTAGATTCTATTACAGTATTGGTTGAGAGATCCAAAAATCTGTCTACAACACTATCCTCTACACATCTTAGATAGACACATGTGTTTGTCCTAGGTCCAATCTTAGATCTCCTAGAGTCAGGTATCCTATCATAAGCGATATAGCCCCAAGTCTTATGATTGTTAAATCTAGGAGGTCTCTTAAACCAAAGCTCATAGGGTGTCAGTTTAAACTTTGCATGAGGAAATTTATTAAGAATATGATTTTATGTAAGGGCAGTTATTCCCAAACAGGCTACAGGCATGCACGTAGTAAATAACATAGAAATCAACATTTCTATTAAAGTTCTATTTTTTCTCTCGGCGATACCATTAGATTGCGGTGAATGTAGGGCAAAGGTTTCATGGATGATGTCATTGCTGGCGAGAAAATCTCTAAACTCCCCTGATATATATTCTCCTATTCTATCACTTCTTAGCCTCTTAATTTTCATATCAAGTTGATTTTCTACCCTTTTTTTGAAAATATGAAATTTCTCAAAAGTTTCATCTTTGGATTTAAGAAGATAAATGACTAAATCTAGAGTAGTCATTGATAAAAATTATTAGATACTTCTAACCTCCTCTTGTGACAAAGTTTTTGTAGTCACATATGTCAGAATGTATTAACTCTAGTGTTTACTTGAAAAATTGGATCCTAGATTTTTCCCATGTCCGGACAGTTTAATTTTTCCTAACTGCCCAGCTAACTTGCTTAACAAGCTACTAAGTCCCCAGGGAGAGGCTAGCCAAACCTAGTCTAACTACATATGCGCGCGGTTAGGTTGCCGTTTATTTTATTCGCACCCCCTACATCTTGTCACCGCTGCCCGATTCTCCTATACCATGGCTGCCAGTAATTTTAGCACTATCTATTTGGACACACCCCAAGCCTATAAATAGGGGTGAGAAGCACTGTCTAGGCACGCAAATTGAGATCCCTAAGCTTGTCGCCTGTGACAGCGGTCTCAAAACTAGTGCATAACCGTCTCCTATTTGCTCAGACTCTTCGACTTCTTCTTTGTAAACCGTTGTAATACTCTTTTCAATCAAAGGAAAGCACATCTCAAGAGAGGTATTCATCACGATGGGCAAAGTCTGGTGTTGTTGTAGCTAGTGGCCTGTGTTGTCTATTTCTCTTAACCGATAGTAAATGGCTACTTACAGTCTTCTCCTCCCTCTTTTTCCCTATGATTCCCGAGGTGCATTTAAGGTGCTAACATTCATCACACAAGCTTGAAATCCAAGTTGTCGGTGAAACCTCTGGTTAGAACATTTCAGACCATCACTCCACTCAGAGATCAGTTCGATCAGATCACAACGATGATGCCTTTTAGGAGGCATTGGAGCAGTCACACCGGGAAGATGAACAAGCCTGCAGAGTAACCTATCTGAGGCTAGATGCGATCGGTCAAGCCCTAGACACTCTTATTGATCGGCTAGCTCTGCAGTATCCTGCATCCATGTCGGTGGTTACTCTGATTCTTCTTTTTTTTATGAGGATTCTGTAATGCCCCAATTTTCACCAGGCTTACTCTCTAAGAGCTACTGCCCGACGGTAGTACTAGTGTCGGTGGTAGCATAGCCTATTTATTTGGAGTGGCTTTTTGTGAGCTATTATACGATAGTAGCAATACCGCATGACGGTAGTAGATGTTTGTCGTAAGCATTTTAATTACATGGCATTTCCCCTACCACCCGACAGTAGTGTGGTACTATGCGATAGTTACATGACCATTACGACATGGCCACGTGTCAGCATATGATTCAAGAATTTGAATGGTGGGCTTGTCGTAGAAGCCACCAATTAGGGATACAACATGACTGTACCTTCTTACCGTGCGGCGGTAGCATTCTTTTCAAAGAAGCATTTTGAATCAGGGCCGTCCGTCATGATTCGATGGTGGGATATGTTTTTTGCTGGTTTAAGGCCGTGTGATGAGTGTTATCTCTCATTCTAAACCTAGCCATTCTCTTTCTAAAAGTTAGATAAAGGGGAGATCAAGGAAGAGGAAAGAGAGGGGAATATTTCCATTACAGAAGCTTTGCAGCCCCAAATCATGAATTGAGTCCAGATCTGCGAAGAGCGGCCCGATGTGGTTCTTTCCATTTATTGGATTTTGATCTATGGCTCCAAAGAGTACTTCAATGGAAACGATATTCCTCCTTGGACATGTGAAGTCCTTTATTTTGGCATTTGAGGGTAGACACTCCACGAGCACGTGGAAGTGATTCTCTTGACGGGTTGAACAGTTGTATCCCTGTTACCTTTGCATTTAGAATACGAAATCGAAGTATAGAATATGCATGCTGTGTGAAGCCCATTAGGGCAGGTTGGTCTAGATTGGTGATGATTTTTATGTATGTCGGAGAAAAATCTGTGGTAAATGTGTAATTTATGGAGTTGCAGGGTTTGCAAGTTACAACAGTGAGAGTATTGTTGGGTTCATTGATCCCAATGTCCTGGATTTGAAGAAGGCCTTGTAGATAATGGCATACATATGTTGTAATCTTACATGTCCAACAAGTTCTATGTATGCAGGGTACCTTCTATGCATTGATTGGATAGGTTGATTCAAGTGGCTATGACAGGTGATGACTAGGCAAGCTAGTGGAAAGACAGAAAACTATTTAAGTCCACATGAGTTGAGTGAAGTCTATTCACTCAATGCCAGGTGGCTAATAGTACTGAGTTCAGCTTGTATAGTCAAAGCCAAACAATTGGCAGGCCGAAGATGTGGCTAAGTACACAGGCGTTAAATGAAGTCTTCTCACTCAACGCCATACAACAAAAAGCCGTGAGATAGGCTAAGGCAGTAAAAGCCTAAGAAGAAATAGGCAGAAATGTGGCCAAGTCCACAGACATTGAGTGAAGTTTATTCACTCAATGCCATAACTTCATATTCATTAAGAATAGCTCAGACAGTCAAAGCCACAGAAAATATGTGTATATATTTGACTAAGTCCACAGGCATTGAGTGAAGCTCACTCACTCAACGCCATGTGATAAAAAGCATTGATTGAACCTTAGTCAATCAGACACTGTGATTTCACACCGAAATTTGGCTATTTACAAATGCGTTGAGTGAAGGCTGGTCACTCAACGCCTAGTAACAGAAGAGAATCTGGTAAGTAGTTCGGCATTGAGTGAAGCTTATTCACTCAATGCCTAGTGATAGAAAATCAGTCTAAGTGTATTGGCGTTGAGTGAAGCTTACTCACTAAACGCCTCGTGACAAAATATCTGTCTAAGTGTTTTGACATTGAGTGAAGCTTACTCACTCAACGCCTATACTAAAGATGCTTGATTTTGGCTAAGTCCACAGATGGTGATGTCAGCAAAGTCAACAAGTCAACATAATTTGAATTTGTTGCCGGAAAGCTACAGTACACGACAAATATCGCCTCTTTCCTTCAGTACAACCATTAATACAAAAGCTGGAAGAAGCCAACAAATTCAAGGTGGGGCCCACTACTCAAAGAGTCGTTAATGGGCTAATAAAAAAAGGCAGAGATCGAGGAAGAAGTAGATTTTTGGGAAATTACTGTTGGACTTCATCTTCCTGCTCGCCATTGTTGCAGAGCTTTGAGATCAAGTTCTGGTGTTGTTCTAAGAGCAAAATCAAGTCAGTCTGTGACTCACAGATAGTTAGCTGTTGAAGAAGCTTTTCTCTAAAGAATCAAATCATCTTCAACAGTAAGATAAAAAGTCCTCTTTCTGATAAAGAAGAAGTAGCTGAATCATCTGGATTCAGCAGTCAGAAAGAGAGAAATGAGTTTTGATGATGCATATTTTAGCTTAATTTATTAGGGTAAAAATAAATTATTTTTGTTTTAAATCTCTTCATTTTTGTATTTTTATGTTTTTTTTTATGTAAATAATATAACTAATGTTTATTTCTATTTTTGCAGGTTTCCTGAATTTTGGAAAAAATATGACCTAACATGGCCATTGACACGGCCATGTTATAGGGCATGTCAACCTTGCCGTGTCAACATGGCGTGTCAACCTTGCCGTGTCAACATGGCGTGTCACAAGAGGAAAAATCCAGAAATCATCTAGAGAAGGTTACAACCGATTGACACGACCGTATCTCAAGCCGTGTTGATGGGCGTGTCAACCCGGCCGTGTTGCCAGAAACTGAAGATGTTCCAGAGAAGGTGTTGGAACACCCTATTACTAATTTGGGTAAGAATCACTATGTTTTTCTTAGGAAACCAGTTTGACCTAGATGTATAGTTGAAAAGGTCAACATTAGAATGTGTCTAGGGCTTAGAATTTAGGTTTGAAGCTGCCCCCAGGACCATTCAAGGATTCAGACTTAAAGCTGAGGCAAAGACAATTATCGTCGAGCTTAGGTCGACGAAATGTCGAACTCCGTTCGACGCTCTCTGAGCTCAACTTTGCTGAATCGTCGAGCTCCGGTCGACGATCGTCTAGCTCAGATCGACGATCTGTCTCCAGCTTATTCTTCAGGTCGCTGAGCTCCGGTCGACGATCTTCGAGCTCAGGTCAACGCTTTCTGTCTGATCTTCATTCCTATCTCTGAGCTCAGGACGACGATCGTAGAGCTCAGATCGACGTTTTTTTCTTGAGAGATCGACGTTTTTAAGGATTCAAATTCAGTCAGACTTTGGAAGGTTTTTCAAATTCTCTCAGCATTTATGTCAAGAGATCTGCCAGCCATTTTCATTTATTCTGGAGCAAGTTTCAAGGAATTCTTTTTGAGAATGTCTTATTGGACTTTCCTCTAGAAGACAAAATTTTATGGAAGGCATTTAATGTCTGTTAACGGCTATCTTGGATATAGAATCTTCAGAGAACAAAAACCCCTTCCTCTTCTTCTCTCTACACACAGACAGAGACAGAGATAGTGATACACATAGATAAGAAAGAAAAAGAACAAGTGATTCTCAGGACAGTCTGATCAACACAAGAAAACTCAAGTAATCAACCCTGGAGAATCAGTTGAACATTTTGGCATACTGAAAAAGTGATCTCAGCTTCATCTCAAGGACTCCAGACAACTCATCTTTCAGCATCTGCTGAAACCATCTTCTGCTGGAGATCTGAAGCTTCTGAAGACCTATCACCCTGAAGCAAAGCTTCCACTCCTGAACTAGTCAACATCTCAGGGGGAGCTTTGACAACACAAATCCACTTGTGCTTCTCTCTTTGATTGAGACAGAGAAGACAACTTCACTCTTTTTCTTTTCCCTTTCCCTCTATAAAAGGGTTTTCAAAACTCCCTTCAAAAGTTTTGATTCTGGTTCTGAGAACCTTGTCAAAACTCAGTGGTGGCAAGACACCTGATCCAAAAATCTAGTTTGGTTTTTGAGCACCTTATCAAAAGCTCATTGGTGCTAGGACACCTGATCAACCCTTCCTGTAGTGGATTCCTACCAAGGGTGGTAGAAGAGTGGATGTACCCAGGTTTTTGGGGAACCACTATAGCTCCTTGTGTTTTCTGGTTTGCTTGTGTGTTTTCTTTGTTGTGTGCTGTGCTCTTCTTTTTACTGTCTTGTTAATTCTATAGCAGGCACATTACACCTATATATAAGTTAAATCTTAAAAGTTTTGCTAGTTTAAAATTGTGAATTTACTTTAAATAAACTCTATTCACCCCCCCCCCCTCTAGAGTTGAGATAGAAATTGTTCCCACTTTCAATTGGTATCAGAGGGAGGTTGGTTGTTCATACAGGCTAACACCTGAACCAAAAGATCCTTGATAAGATCAATCTTTTAAGAGGGTTATTTTCATTATATTTAATTTTATATAAAGACATGGCACAGAACAAAGATTATGCAAGCACCAGGCCTCCAGTGTGCAATCTATCCAAGTTTGCACTTTAGAAAGCAAGGATTAGACTTTACATGAACTCTATTGATGAAGACATATTTAATTCTGTTTTGACAGTGTGCCCAAGTCCACCAGCAAGCTCAAGTACAAATTGATAATACGTTTTGTAGCCTAAACTATTATCGTATTTTCTATTTTTATATTGTACAAATTATGTCTATTATTAATTTATTTTTATCATTTTTATGTAAATATTATTGCCACTGACTTTTTCTTGTCTTTTTGCAGGTTTTCAGAAAATTGGTCAAAATGACCTGTCACGCCCCTCTGTCACGCCCTCCCTGGGCGTGATCTAGGGCGTGTCACCCGATCCCGAGGACTCCTGCTGGAAGGGACAAAAAAAACGGTCAAAACCGCTGTCACGCCCCCTGACACGCCCTCCCTGGGCGTGTCACCAGGCGTGACTATGGGCGTGTCGCCCTCTGCCGCAAAGCCTGTCGCCGCATTAAATGTCGTTTCTCCACAGCACGCAAACAGTACTGTCACGCCCCATGTCACGCCCGTGACATGGGCGTGACACCCTCCTTTTTCGGTGACTGACGGATTTCCGACCAATGATTTGTACATGACGTGCCAGTCACGCCCCCCTGTCACGGGCGTGACCTAGGGCGTGACCACCGATGTACCGAAGCAATCATCCCTCCCGCCAGAATCCAGAGCCCGAGGTCAACATAGTACTGTCATGCCCCCTGACACGCCCCCCCTAGGGCGTGTCGGAGGGCGTGACCAACCCGAGAAAAATTCTATAAATTGAGACCCCCCCTCTCCATTTCAGCAAGCTTTGGTTGAGAGGGGGAGGTGCTGCCCCTTTGGTTCTTGAGTTTTTTCATGCTTTCTCTCTCTCTCTCTCTCTCTCTCTCCCTCTCTTTGTAATTCTTGTTTAACCCAAGCTTAATCTTAGTTTGTTCTAGCTTTTATTGTAATTTTGCTCTTGCTTATTGCTACTTGTAGGGCTAGAATAGGATTTCAATTTCATGCACTTATAATTTTAATTTCAATAGTGTAACTTGCCCCTTTTTATTAATAAAAGTGTTCTTCCTTTACTTGTGTTCCTTTATATGCTTTTCTACTCATCTCCCCTCCTCCACTCCATTATGATTAACTAATCCTCCTTGTACTCGATCTTGATGATCCGAGGTTAGAGCGATTATGTTATGATGTTTTAATTAATCTTTTCTTTTTAGGTTAGGGCCTTGAATTACTCTTGATTAATCACGGGTTGGAGGTATATTTTTGATATATACTCTCCGGCTTTGCTTTCATTCTGGGCTAGCCGAGAGGCCGAATGAATGAAGTGAGCATTCAAGAGTAAAGGGAGTTGTACGCACCCCTCGCGAGAGGCAGACGTCCAAATCTCCCGGATTGGAGTAAAATCCAACAGTGGGGTTCACCGCGTAAAGCGAGTTTTAGGCCTCCGATTTAGACGAGAGTCGGTCGGACCTTCCTAAATTCAGTTGGGCACGACTTCGAGAGAAGCGTGTTCAAGCTTTAGGAACCTCCACGGTTAAGGACCTTTATCCTATAAAGTTTAGATTTTTATCGCATTTTCTTAATCGTCTTTAGCCGAGGTGAATCTTGATCGAGTGCATTTCCATTTCATATTTTTCTACCCTTCGTAGTAATCGTTTTACTTAATAGCTTTACTTAATTGCAGTGTTTCTCTTTCTAGTATAGCTTTACTTTCTCCCCTGCACTTAGATTTTCTAAAACCCTAGTTTTTTCCGTCGATAAGATAATAGCGTTCGTGTGAGTAAGCATAGCCAACAGTTCCCGGATTTCAATACGACACTTGTGTCCCCTTGCTACAATTCGATAGGTATACTTGCCTCATCGGGTTGCTAGTTCGGTTGCGTTTATTTTCTTCGAATCCTAGCGCGCAACACAAATGCTGTTCCACCTCCTTTAGGAACAGATGCTGAAATAAAGAAGTGGAAGACTGCAGATGCCAAGGCCATGAACATCTTAGCTCAGATAATGTCTGATGAGATATTTCAGAAGTTAGCTGAATACAACATAGCCAAAGGAATTTGGGGCAAGCTCTCTGAAATTGTCTCAGGATCTGCTGATGAAAGGAAAGACAGGAGATCCTATCTTATAAGCCAATATGAGAATTTCAAAAAGGGAGAAGCTGAATCAGTGGCTGACATGTACAATAGACTAAGTCTGATTGTCAATGAGTTAAAGACTCTGGATAAAGAAATCTCATTGACTGAGCTGAATGACAAAATCTTAATGTGCTTCCCCAGCTCTTGGGATTCAAGAATCTGGCCAATCAAAGATGCCAGAAGTCTAAATGAGATTACCACTGAAGCTCTCCTAGGCAAGCTAAAATCTTATAAGCTGCTCATTAAAAATAGAGAAGAAGAACAAAAGGCTACTTCTCCAGTCACAAGGAAAGAGAATACCATAGCCTTCAAAGCTACAGAAGAGGAGCCTGAAGATAAAGCTACAGGAAATGATGAGCTCCTAAGTCTACTGGCCAAAAGATTCTACAAGATGGCCAGAAAAGACTTCAGAAAGAGATCATACAAGGGACATGATAAACCAAGGTATGATAAATCAAATAACAATAAAGAAATTATATGTTTTGGTTGTAGGAAACCAGACCATATTGTGCCTGACTGTCTAGAAAATAAGAACAAGGACAAGAAAGATAGAAGAGAAAGAAGAAAGGAGAAAGACTTCAGAAAGAACAGCTCAGACAAACCCTCCTCCAGCAAGAACAAACATACAAGGAAGGGATTTGTTGCTGAGACATGGAGTGAAACTGAAGAGGACTCTGAAGCCTCATCCAGCTCTAGTGATGATGAGGATGATGCTGATGAAAAGGAATTTTGCATGATGGCTATCAATGCCTCTCAAACAGATTCAGAAGCAGAAGAGTCAGAATCAGATTCAGAAGCTCAACTAGAAGAAGATCAGGTAATAAATTCATTTGATTTCAGTTCTGAGGACTTTAAACATGAGTTTAAAGTACTATGCCTAGATCTGTTGGAGTCTGAGAAGGAAATCACTTCCCTCAGAAAACAACTATCTGAGTATAGCACTGTAAAATCAGAGAACCTCAAACTCTTTGAAGAGTTAGAATGCTATAGAGAAGAGATAGCTTCACTGAAAAGTGAACTATCCAAGGCCAAGCAATTTGAAGAATCCCTTAATGGGAGAAGTATCAAATTAATGGACATCACAAGCACAGTGAACTCAAGATTAAATAGTACACTGGGCTTGGGTGCTTCATCTAGCCAACCCATAGTATTAACCACCCCAATCAAATTTATTTCTGATAAAGGGAAGGGTGTTGTAGAGGTAGCTAGGAAGAATTCAGATCTATCTAAGAAAAGCAAAGTTCAACAGAAAACGTCGAGCAGAGGTCGACGATCGTCGAACAGAGATCGACGATCTCAAGCTGAAACGTCGAACTCAGCTCAACGATTCCTAAACTCTGAACTCTATCACAGTCGATCTTCGAACGGAGCTCGATGATTTTACCCAAGATCGTCGAACTCAGATCGACGATCGTCGAACGGAGTTCAGAGCTTTGAATCTTCTTTCAGAGGCAAATCTCAATTCAATTCTAGAAGTGCTTCATCCCAATGCTTTAATCCTTATACTGAATGGATAATACCTCCTAGGAGATACCATCCTGAAGGTTATAAGAATAAACCTGGGATGTCTTTTATTTCTGAATTTAAGGGATATCAACCTAGGCCCAAGGTTAACTGGGTCAAAAACATATAAGCTGTTTATGTGCAGGTGAACACCTATCCAACATCAAACCAGCTATGGTATCTGGATAGTGGGTGCTCAAAGCACATGACAGGGAATAAGGACAACTTCACATCCTTTAAAGCCAAGCTTGGACCCAAAGTAATTTTTGGTGATTCAAACTTTGGAACTACAAAAGGATATGGTGCAGTCCAAATTGGGACAGTCACCTTCAAGAAAGTAACCTATGTTGAAGGACTCAAGCACAATCTGATAAGCATTAGTCAGCTGTGTGATGAAGGATATCAAGTTACTTTCAACAAAGAAATATGTAAGATCAAGTCAGAAGACAACACAATTGTGTTGACAGGTAACAGGAAAGGTAATATTTACTTAGTAGATTTTCATTTATCTAAGGTAGATATTTGCCTGTTTAATTCCATATCTAGACCTAATATTCTATGGCATAAGAGACTAGGACATGTTAACCTTAGAACCATTGCTAGGCTATCCAAGGACAACCTTGTCAGAGGACTGCCTTCTGGCCCCTACAAGAAGGAAGGACTCTGCAAGGCTTGTCAATTAGGTAAGCAAACTAAAAATAGCTTTAAACCAATTAACAAGAGTGATTCACCTAGGATTTTGTATCTGTTACACATGGATCTCTTTGGACCCATTACAGTACAAAGCTTAGGAGGGAAATCCTATACTTTAGTGATTGTAGATGACTTTTCAAGATTCACATGGGTATTCTTTCTGAGGCAGAAGTCTGATAACTTTAAGTGTTTGACAGAGTTTCTCAAATGCATTCAGATATAGTTCAAAACTCACATTGCCCTGATCAGAAGTGATCATGGGACAGAGTTTGATTCTCTTCTCATGCAAGAGTTCTGTCAAAGTGAAGGGATCAGGCATACTTTCTCAGCTCCTAGAACTCCTCAAAGAAATGGGGTAGCTGAAAGGAAAAATAGAACCCTTATTGAATCTGCAACTACATTATTGACAGATGCTCACCTACCTCTATCCTTTTGGGCTGTGGTAGTGAACACCTCCAATTATGTGTTGAATAGAAGTCTGATACATAAACTGAAGGGCAAGACTCCCTATGAATTGATCAAAGGGAAGAAACCTAAAGTAGACTATTTTAAAGTTTTTGGTTGCACTTGTTACATTCACAATAATGACAAGAAATATTTAGCAAAATTCCAAGCTAAAGCTGATGAAGGAGTGTTTCTGGGATACTCCATGATCAGTAAATCCTATAGGGTTTATAATAAAACTACTCTAAAAATAGAAGAATCTTTCCACATTACTTTTGATGAAGCTAACATGTCTTTCAAGGAGAAGAATACTTCTACCATAGAACATTTGCAGGTGCATTCTCTAGCTGAAGACTTGGACAGATTACAAGTTACTCAAAAGGATGAAAGTAGTGAAGATGAAGAAGCTACTCCACATGTGGAAGAAAATCTTATTGAAAAGCCAGTTGTTGTCCCACAAGAGGAAACAACAACACAGGTTGGTGAATAATCAACACCCTTGTTGATCTAGTAACACCAAGAGATCATCCAATCTCCCAAGTGATTGGAGACATCTCAGCTGGTGTGCAAACCAGAAATCAGGTCAACCAGAACCTGATGCACACTTGCTTCCTCTCTCAAATTGAACCTCAAACCATTCAATATGCAGAGCAAGATCCACACTGGATCATTGCAATGCAAGAGGAGTTGCATCAATTTGAAAGAAACAAAGTTTGGGAACTAGTGCCTAAGCCAAAGGATCATTCCATTATTGGAACCAAATGGGTGTTCAGAAATAAGCTGGATGATCAAGGAATTATTGTAAGGAACAAGGCAAGGCTAGTTGCTCAAGGATATTCTCAAGAAGAGGGGATAGACTATGACCAGACCTTTGTACCTGGGGAAGGTTAGAGGCCATAAGAATCTTCCTGGCTTATGCTGCTCACAAGGGATTCAAAGTCTATCAAATGGATGTGAAGAGTGCTTTTCTCAATAGGGAGATCAAAGAAGAAGTCTATGTCAGACAACCTCCAGGTTTTATCTCTCTAACCCATCCTGATTATGTTTTTAAACTACACAAAGCATTATATGGTCTCAAGCAAGCTCCTAGAGCATGGTATGAGACTCTAGCATGCTTTCTGCTGAAGAATGATTTTGTTAGGGGGGGAGTAGACAAAACTCTTTTTATTAGAACCCATAAGTCCCATACCCTACTAGTACAAATTTATGTAGATGATATTATATTTGGGTCTACTGATTCAAATTTGTGCAAAAAGTTTTCCAAGCTTATGCACTCTAAATTTGAAATGAGTAGCATGGGTGAGCTATCCTTCTTCTTAGGATTGCAAGTCAAACAACATGCTGAAGGCTTGTTTATTTCTCAAACCAAGTATGCAAAAGAATTGGTTAAGAAATTTGGGATGTCTGATGCATCATGTATGAAAACACCCATGCCTACCAATGCTGTATTGGATGCTGATGAACATGGGAAACCAGTTGATTAGACAACATATAGAGCAATGATTGGCTCTCTATTGTACCTTACATCCAGTAGGCCTGACATAATGTTTGCTACATGTATATGTGCTAGATTCCAAGTCAGCCCTAGAGAGTCACACTTAACCTTAGTAAAGAGGATTCTTATGTATGTTAAAAGCTGTCCAAATCTAGGACTCTGGTATCCAAAAGATTCAGCATTTGACTTAACTGGATTTTCAGATGCTGATTATGCTGGATGCAGAATTGACAGGAAAAGCACCAGTGGAACTTGTCAGTTTCTTGGTGATAGACTTGTCGCATGGTATTGTAAGAAACAAACATCTGTGTCAACCTCAACTGCTGAAGCTGAATACATGGCTGCAGGCAGTTGTTGTTCACAAATATTGTGGATACAAAACCAACTCCTAGACTATAGTTATAACTTAGAGAAGTCTAAAATATTTTGTGATAACACCAGTGCTATTTCCATTGCACAAAATCCAGTCCTCCATAGTAGGACAAAACACATAGAAATTAGGCATCATTTTCTAAGGGATAATGTTGAGAAAAACAAAATTGAACTTGAATATATCCCAACTGATTTGCAAAGGGGAGATATTTTCACCAAGCCCTTGGATGAAAAGAAACACAACTTCTTCCTCAATCAGTTAGGCATGTTAGATGGAGGAAGCCTAAAATAAATTACAAGATTTTCAAAAGCTAAAAACAGACCAAGATTAGGCTAAAAACTCACCTTTTTTGTGTCTATAGGATAGTTTTCTGACTCTGAACTACGCTCGACGTTTTCCCCAGAAAGCATCGAACGGAGATCGACGTTTTCTCAAAACGTCGACCTGAGTTCAGAGCGTGTCAAATAGTTGTACACTATCTCTTTCAGGCCTTCGATCGTCGACCTGTGCTCGACGTTCTCCCTAGATCGTCGAACTGAGATCTACGATATTGAAGCCCTTTCAGCTTCCATCAGGAGTCCTGATCGTTGAACGGAGATTGACGATCCTTCATTTTTCGTGTCGAACCCTAATATAAAATCATTTTTCGGCCGCCGCTTGTCGTTTACGCCTTCATAATCTCTACAACTCTTTCCCTCCAAACCTTCTACACTTGGTCATGTTTGTTTCATCTTTGCAGGTACAGATGGATGTGTCAAGTGCTGCTATTTCAAAGATGAAATTTGATACAGGTTTCGACATTAATATGAATTCTTTTGATGGAAGTGATCAGAGATTCAAGGATATTCTAAACCTTTTTCGAGAACAGCAACTATTTCAGATCATGTCCACCAGAATGAATATTGCAGCAGAAGAGATAAAGGAATGGTGTTTTACCGCCACGAATGAGAATGAGAATTCTGTAATCGGCTCAATCAAAGGGACTCAGGTACCTTTGTCTGCCGCCCTTCTAACAGAGGTATTCCTCCTTAGTACTGGAGATGACTCCATAGATTTGTCTGGAGAAGAGTATGATTCAATGCTAGATAGAATGGGTCACACTGCTGTGAACCCTAACAAACTGCTGAAAAAGAACCTTTCCATTGAATTCCAATTTTTGGCTGATGTGGTTGGAAAAGTGCTTCTGGCAAAGCACTCAGCCCATGATACAATATCAAGATACCAATTCTGTTTAATGGGAGCTTTGGTTGACAAGAAACATTTAGATTGGGGATCCATCTTTTTCAATCTGATCAAGAAGAAGCTGAACAAAAGCTGTGTAAGCTATGGGAGGATATTAGGGGTTTACCTGCACTCTAGGTGCCCTGACCTGCTGACCTCTAGTGGGATGTACATCAATGCATCCAAGAGGCTAACCTGTGCCCTCTTCAGTAGATGGGACAGGCAGATCATCAACCCCAGCAGGGCTGCTGCAGCACCACTTGCTTCAGGCACCAGGACTATATCAGTCATTCCTCCTCAGGTATCTGCCCCAGCAGAAGGATTGCTTGCTTCTTCCTCTCCTCCTCCAGCTGTTTCTATCCCAGTCACCACCTCAACATCTTCACCTATCTCAACCTCTATCATCTCATCCCCCATTACAACTTCTTCACCAATTTCACCTCCTCTAGCCTCTACCTTAGAACAGTTCCACCCTTTATTCTCTTATCCATCTTTCACCACTCCATCATTTTCTCATATAGATGACTCCTTCATGGATGATTCTCCTCCAACTCCTCCTGAGCTTCCCTCTACATCCTCTTACCAACAACTTCTTCAAGACATCCTTTCTCAACCATCTTTCACCCCATCCTTTACCTCTTCCATCTCATCCATCTCCACCCCAGTAACATCTATCTACATTATTCCTCCTTCAGAGCCATCCATCCCAACACCTCCTATCTCCACACTCTCCATTACTTCAGCTCCAGCCACCCTCATTCCAGTCTCTTCAACTCTTACCTCTGCTCAAGCCAATCTTGAGCATGTAGATCTTTCAGCCCTGGCAAACAAGCTCTATGTGTTGCTAGCCCCCAGGCTAACCTCACTGCTGGAGACCTCCTTGGCTCCACTCCTGAAACATGTTCAGGAGTTGTCTACCAAGTTTTCTTCCTTCCTCTCCTCCCAGGCAATCCCTTCATCTGGATGCCTTGATTCAGTTTCCACTGAACCCAGGCAGGGGGAGATGCCTTATGAAGCATTGGATATGCCTGAGGCTGCTGAAGGTTCAAGTCTTGCTCCTGTTTTTGCAGTGGACTTTCAGAGTCTGCTTTCTTTATTTGACTCTGTTTATTTCAGTTCTCTGCCAGTGCATCAAGCAGAAGATCTCACTAAGGCCATTGTGCCTATCTCTGTATGTGATCCCAGCCTAATTGCCTCATATGTCAATTCTTTCAAGGCTGTGGATGTTGATGCTTTCAGTTCTGCTGCTGCTGCTGTTTCTACAATTGTATCAGAAGATATTGACATGATTTCTGTTGTTGAGGATACTGCTGCTAAAGAACTTGCTACATATCTGGAAGAATCTGCTTCTACTGCTGCTCAAACTTCTGTTTCTGCTGTTGCTCAAATTTCTGCTGCTGCTGCTGCTGCTCTGACCCCTGATCAAGTAAAACAACAAGAAAAGTATATAAAGAGCATTGATGATTTATATGATAGACCTCAAAGTTCAGACAGTGATCAGTTTCACACTAACTCTGATGACTCTTCTAATACTCTTGCCAAGAAAAGGAAGGCCAGAAGCAAGGCCATGATGAAGGTTCCTCCTGCTCAAGCTAAAGATTCAAATAACATTCCATACTATATTTTGCATGATTGCCAAATTACTGAACATTGGATGCAATATTCTAAAAATCAACTAAAGGCCTTGAGAAAGAAGAGAAAGTTTGAAAAGTATGAAAAATGTTCATCTCAATTTCAGCCTCCTCCTCCTCCTCCTCAAGATTCAGGGACAGGTGGAGGCTCAGCTTCTCAAACCCCAGCTTCTAAGCAAAGTTCCTCCCAGTCCTCACAAAGATACCATCCTAGGGGACAACACCAAAGGGGTTATCAGTCCAAAGGGGGACAGTATAGAGGAAGTCAAAGAGGACATAGATTTCATGCAACGGAAGGACAAAGACTCATGGACTCTGCTCAAGGTCCTTTCCCTTATAAACTCAGAGAAAAAGTTGAGACTAGAACTCCTATTGCTTTAGAAACTGTCAATAGATATGAGCCTGCAGTGCCCTTTGAAGATCCAGAGAACAATCCATTGTCATGGACTGCAAGGATGAAAGAACTGGCTGCCTTAGATCAGTTGAAGAAAGCCAGAGAACCAGGGAAAGACACCTCTAATATTACTACTCTATCAGACCAAAGAAAAGCTGAACTGGAAAGGTATTCTTCAAGAAAATTCTTTAACCCAGTGGGCTACGTAAAGTTGCATCCTGAGGCTGTGGTTCCCAGGCCAAGAGCTCAAACCTCCTTAGGTGTAGATGATGATAGAAGGTCAAAGAAGGAAGCCCTTAATCCTAACAGAGAAATTATATTTAAGAAAGGAAGTGAAAAGAAGTAATTTCTGTAAGCAGACAGCACAATCTCTCTGAACATTTGCTGAAATTCCATTTGATTGTTGCTATGATTGCTTGCTCTGCTATTTTGTTTTAGTTTATTGCTCTTCAGTATGTTGTTGTTGTTTTTATTTCTGAAATATGTAAATAGTAATCCTAACCCAAATAGGGGGAGATTGTTGGAACACCCTATTACTAATTTGGGTAAGGATCACTATGTTTTTCTTAGGAAACCAGTTTGACCTAGATGTATAGTTGAAAAGGTCAACATTAGAATGTGTCTAGGGCTTAGAATTTAGGTTTGAAGCTGCCCCCAGGACCATTCAAGGATTCAGACTTAAAGCTAAGGCAAAGACAATTATCGTCGAGCTTAGGTCGACGAAATGTCGAACTCCGTTCGACGCTCTCTGAGCTCAACTTTGCTGAATCGTCGAGCTCCGGTCGACGATCGTCTAGCTCAGATCGACGATCTGTCTCCAGCTTATTCTTCAGGTCGCTGAACTCCGGTCGATGATCTTCGAGCTCAGGTCGACGCTTTCTGTCTGATCTTCATTCCTATCTCTGAGCTCAGCACGACGATCGTAGAGCTCAGATCGACGTTTTTTTTCTTGAGAGATCGACGTTTTTAAGGATTCAAATTCAGTCAGACTTTGGAAGGTTTTTCAAATTCTCTCAGCATTTATGTCAAGAGATCTGCCAGGCATTTTCATTTATTCTGGAGCAAGTTTCAAGGAAGTTTTTTTGAGAATGTCTTATTGGACTTTCCTCTAGAAGACAAAATTTTATGGAAGGCATTTAATGTCTGTTAACGGCTATCTTGGATATAGAATCTTCAGAGAACAAAAACCCCTTCCTCTTCTTCTCTCTATACACAGACTGAGACAGAGATAGTGATACACACAGATAAGAAAGAAAAAGAACAAGTGATTCTCAGGACAGTCTGATCAACACAAGAAAACTCAAGTAATCAACCCTTGAGAATCAGTTGAACATTTTGGCATACTGAAAAAGTGATCTCAGCTTCTTCTCAAGGACTCCAGACAACTCATCTTTCAGCATCTGCTGAAACCATATTCTGCTGGAGATCTGAAGCTTCTGAAGACCTATCACCCTGAAGCAAAGCTTCCACTCCTGAACTAGTCAACATCTCAGGGGGAGCTTTGACAACACAAATCCACTTGTGCTTCTCTCTTTGATTGAGACAGAGAAGACAACTTCACTCTTTTTCTTTTCCCTTTCCCTCTGTAAAAGGGTTTTCAAAACTCCCTTCAAATGTTTTGATTCTGGTTCTGAGAACCTTGTCAAAACTCAGTGGTGGCAAGACACCTGATCAAAAAATCTAGTTTGGTTTTTGAGCACCTTATCAAAAGTTCATTGGTGCCAGGACACCTGATCAACCCTTCCTGCAGTGGATTCCTACCAAGGGTGGTAGAAGAGTGGATGTACCCAGGTTTTTGGGGAACCACTATAGCTCCTTGTGTTTTCTGGTTTGCTTGTGTGTTTTCTTTGCCGTGTGCTGTGCTCTTCTTTTTACTGTCTTGTTAATTCTATAGCAGGCACATTACACCTATATATAAGTTAAATCTTAAAAGTTTTGCTAGTTTAAAATTGTGAATTTACTTTAAATAAACTCTATTCACCCCCCCCCCCCTCTAGAGTTGAGATAGATCTTGTTCCCACTTTCAGAAGGACACGACCACAAAACACGGTCGTGTCGCCGCCGTGTTGCTAGAAGCCTAAGACCCTCCTGAGCAATACATGGCCACCCACACGGCCGTGTCTCTGGGCGTGTCACCATCACATCGAAGCCTGCTTCCCGCCATAAATGCATCCCGCATCAAAGTACATCAACTGCAGTTGACACGGCCACCAAAACGGCCGAGTTGCTTGCCGTGTCGATAGGGGAGAGCCTGAAATTTCAACGACACCATGATCACTCCCGCCAGAACTGCTGTACGAGGTCAACTGTACAGGGCACGGCCAGCAACACGACCGTGTCGCTGGCTGTGTCACCCCCCTTAAGTTTTTCTACAAATTGAGCCCTTCCCCTTCATTCCTGAGTTAGTTTTGGATTGTGTAGGGAGGTGCTGCCCCTTTGCTTAGTAAAGCTTTTCTTGTATTTTTTTCATAAGTCTTATTTCTCTCTCTTCCTCATTTTTATGTTTTTCTTAGCTCTAGCTAGTGTTCTCCTTGTAATAGTTTCTAATTTGTTTTAGTCGCTTTAATTTTATGCGAGCTTAGTTTATTTTCATGCACATGTAATTTTCATTTCAAGTAGTGTAGTTCTCCTTTATCATTAATATAAAAGTGTTGTTGTCACCTTTTTACTTAGTGTTACTATGCTTTACTACTCATCCCCCCTCCTCCACTTCACCATGAGTAACTAATCCTCCATGTACTCGATCTTGATGATTCGAGGTTCGAGCGATTAAGTTATAATGCTTTAATTTACCTTTTCTTTTTTAGGTTTTAGGCCTTGAATTACTCTTGATTTTCATGGGTTGGAGGTATATTATCGATAAATATTCTCCACCTTAGCTTTCATTCTGTGCTACCCGAGAGGCCGATAGTTTGAAGTGAGCACTCAAGAGTAAAGAGAGTTGTACGCACCCCTCAAGAGAGGCAGACACCCAAATCTCCTGGATTGGAGTAAAATCCAATAGTGGGGTTCACCACATAAAGCGAGCTTTAGGCCTCCGATTTAGACGAGAGTCGGTCGGACCTTCCTAAACTTAGTTGGGCACGACTTCGAGAGAAGCGTGTTCAAGCTTTAGGAACCTCCACGGTCAAGGACCTTTATCCTATTAAGCTTAAGTTTTTTTATCGTGTTTTTAATCGACTCTTACCGAAGTGATTCAAGATTGAGTACTCTCCTTTATCTCTAGCTCTAGCACTTTTTATCCTGCGAGTATTTAGTATTTTTTTGCTTAGTAATTTAATTTCAGTTTTTAGTTTAGTAATTAATAAAAAAATCACTTGATAAAATTATAGCAATCTCCTCTAAGTAGAAGTAATCATTACGCCACAGGGAAATACGACCTTGATATAAATCTTTAGTATCCTATACTATAAACAATAAGGTACGCTTGCCTTTATCGGATATAGAATCGGAGAATATTCTCAACCGCCACATCCACCTTCTCTTCTCTTCAAACCCTCTCTCCACCCTGAGCGATTCTTTTAGTATCAAGTTTTTGGTACCATTGTCGGGGACTGTTTTGATATTTTGAAAAAAGGATAGCTATTAATTTTATCGTTTAATTTTGTTTCTCTCTCTCTCTCTCTCTCGCCCCTCTTTTGCAGTTTATTTTTTTTTGTAATGGTTAGTCTTTGTTTTAATTGTGGAGAGTTCATTCACTCTCGCGAGGTGTGTTGGGTAAGATATCCTTCATCCACCCATGATTTTATCCCTTTCGGATCGAATCAATTTGGCCAAATTGATCTGTCCGCGAATTTGTTTTAATGAGGTTACGATGGTTTTCAAACGTCTTTCTACCCTTCCCCTCCGAATTTTTCTGATTTTAATTTTTTCGGAAATTTCTCTAATGGAAATTTTGATCCTTGCCCTACTTTGAACTACTCAGGGTGGCAACACCCTGATCATTCTTGAGGCCAAGGTGATCATCGGCCAATTCCATCTCAAGATTTCTCCGCTTTTTCTCCACAAGTTTGCGCGCCTCTAGTTATTTATTCTAGCAAAAATGAAGTCTTTTTTGATTCTGTAGCATTTGATGCACGCATCAATGCTCACTTCAAAGTGATTTTTGACGCTTTATTTCTGAGGCCGCATCTTTTTCTTCCCCTCCTCCTCCTATTTATCTTTCGAAAGATGAATCCTCGGATATTCCGCAGTTCCTTCAATCACTCGCGGAAGACGATTATTCAGATATTCCATTGTGCCTTCAACCTCTTGAGGAGGAAATTTCCCCCGATATCCCGATTTTATTTAAAGTTTCCGAGGAAGATGAACTTTCTTGTGTTCGATCTTTCGAGGAGATTGATTTTTCGGATAACCCGGTTTGTTCCCAATCTACCGAAATGATTGATATTCAAGTGGAGCAACATGATCTTTCTATCCAAACATTTTCTTTTGATCAACCGCCACCGCCTTCTTCTTTTTCTTCTCTCCCTCTCCTTGCGAAAATTCTACTTTCTTTTCTTCTTTTATTTTTCCTTCTAATTTAGCTTCTAAATCTTCTTCTTTTTCCCCTTCTAATAATTTATTTTCTTTTACTAACACATTTTCTTTTTTTAAATCTTTTTCCTTTTTGTATAATTTGAAAAATATGTTTATTTTCTTAAAAAAATGTTTTGGCACTCGCGCCGAAACGCATATTGCTCGAGCTGCCATTACATTTCTCTTTTTATTTTCCATTTAGCTAACCAAGAACGTCGAGCTCAATGACGTTTTAAACAAAGAGCGCTCTTGGGAGGCACCCCTTGCTTATCTTTTTGTTTTTCGTTTTTTTATTTTGTTTTGTGTAGGAATAAGCTCCCGCGTGTTTGTGCCGCTTCTCGCCTCTCAACTTGAACACAAGCCGGTCTTTAGCTCAAGTTTTGGGGGATGCATTTTTCAACGTCTGGGCATCAAGCGCTAGGGAAACATCTTTTCCTTCTCTTTGCATTTCATTTTCTTCTTTTCTCTCTTTTCTCAACTCTCTTTATACTTAACTTTAAACATTGGGGACAATGTTTAACTTTAAGTATGGGGGAGTGTTTCCTTAATAGTTTACTTTAGAAAAATAAAAAAAATTATAAAATTTTTAGAAAAAAAAAGTGATTATATATAATATATTTTTTGTTAAAATCCAAAAAATATATTAAAAAAAATTTTTAAAAAAAACCCAAATTAAATTGACTTCATTTTTGCCAAATCAATTAGTACCCCGCTACTTTGCATTTTATTGTTTTTTTTAAATCTCATGTCTACTTGCTTAGTTAGAATAAATTAGATTAATTTTCTGTTTAAATATGTTTAGCGAGTAGTATGTCGACTCATGCAGTGTTCCTATTTAGGGTAGTATGCTATTTTTGAAAAATTTCTTGAATTTTTCTTCACTTTTCCTTAGCATTTCTTTTACTTCTTTTACTTTTATATAACCTATCATCCTTTATTTTTCCTTATTAAAATCTTTTTAAACATCAATTAGTATTAAGTGTTGTAGACACAAACCGGTCTAGACGCTTATTATCATTGTTTTCATGAAAGCAAATTCTCTATTTTTTATATTTTGTGTTTATCCTCTTTTGAAATTTCAAAGCTTTACTTTGAGTAGATTTAGGAAGCATGAAAATTATTTAGGCTTTTCTTTTGAAAAGTTTGAGCCTTTGTACCCCGCCTAACAATAATCATTACTAGCCATTTTTTGCGTTTTCCTTTCCTTTTGGTAGCCACACTTTTTATTTCACCAAGACCAAATAGCTTACCTATATACACACTTTAAATTTATTTATGAGCTTTAATTGCTAATGTGCTTCTATTGAAAAAATTAGTGGAAAATCTTTGTATTATCTTTTGCTACAAAAGTGGAAATTTTTAAGTATGAAAAAAGAAAAAAAAATGAAAAATGAGAAAAATATTTGATGAAAAAAGAAAAAGAAAAGAAAAGAAAAGTGTATTTATTTTGGCGAGCTTTATTTTGGCAAAGCTCATTTTCTTTTTGTTTTAAGTGGGCAAATACCCCTCGTATTTATCTTTTTGAATATCGCACCCTTAAATATGTAAGCCTAACTATACGCCTAATTAATGCCCTAATGATTCATGCTTCCTACGTTTACTTTTTAGTAGAGTAGCGAAAAACTAGATTGAGTAAGTGTTTTTGATAGAAATATTGAACTTTGTCTTGATTGACAATGGTTTTAATTTGTCTCTTAGACTTTAGTAGTGACTCAATGCGCTTTTTACTCGTTACTTTATTAAGTTTTAATTCTGTAAAAATTTGAGATGATCTGTTTTTATATTTTGTAAAATTTATAAAATTCTGTGCTAAATTAAAGTAGGAATTTTCAGTTCTTTTTCAAAATATCTCTACCTATAAATTCCCGTCTTACTCGTTTTTAGCATTCTTAAACTTTTCAATTAATCATCTTTATTTTCTCTAGCCTGTAGTCTTTGCTTGAGGACAAGCAAAATAATAAGTATGGGGGAATTTGATGATGCATATTTTAGCTTAATTTATTAGGGTAAAAATATATTATTTTTGTTTTAAATCTCTTTATTTTTGTATTTCTATGTTTCTTTTTATGTAAATAATATAACTAATGTTTATTTCTATTTTTGCAGTTTTCCTGAATTTTTGCAAAAATATGACCTGAAACGGCCACTGACACGGCCGCGTTATAGGGCGTGTCAACCTTGCCATGTCAATATGGCGTGTCACCAGAGGAAAAATCTAGAAATCATTCAGAGAAGGACACGGCTGTGTCTCTAGCAGTATTGATGGGCGTGTCAACCCGGCCGTATTGCCGCCATGTTGCCAAAACTTGAAGATGTTCCAAATAAGGACACGACAACAAAACACGGCCGTGTCGCCCCCGTATTGCTAGAAGCCTAAGACCCTCCTGAGCAAGACATGGCCACCCACACGGCCGTGTCTCTGGGCATGTCACCATCACATCAAAGCCAGCTGCCCGCCATAAATGCATCCCTCATCAAAGTCCATCAACTGTAGTCGACATGGCAACCAACACGGCCGTGTCGCTTGCCGTGTCGATAGGGGAGAGCCCGAAATTTGAACGACGCCATGATCACTCCCGCCAAAACAACTGCCTGAGGTCAACTGTACAGGACACGACCAGCAACACGACCGTGTCACTGGCTGTGTCACCCCCCCCCCCTTAAGTTTTTCTATAAATTGAGCCCTTCCCCTTCATTGCTAAGTTAGTTCATTGCCATGATCACTCCCGCCAAAACAACTGCCCCTTCTCTTAGTGAAGCTTTTCTTGTATTTTTTTTCTTAAGTCTTATTTCTCTCTCTTCCTCATTTTTATGTTTTTTTAGATCTAGCTAGTGTTCTCCTTATAATAGTTTGTAATTTGTTTTAGTAGCTTTAATGTTATGCTAGCTTAGTTTATTTTCATGCACTTGTAATTTTCATTTCAAGTAGTGTAGTTATCCTTTATCATTAATATAAAAGTGTTGTTGTCTCCTTTTTACTTAGTATTACTATGCTTTACTACTCATCCCCCTCCTCCACTTCAACATGAGTAACTAATCTTCCTTGTACTCGATCTTGATGATCCGAGGTTCGAGCGATTAAGTTATGATTCTTTAATTTACCTTTTCTTTTTAGGTTTTAGGCCTTGAATTACTCTTGATTTTTTATGGGTTGGAGGTATTTTATCAATATATATTCTCCACCTTAGCTTTCATTCTGGGCTAGCCGAGAGGCCGATAGTTTGAAGTGAGCACTCAAGAGTAAAGAGAGTTGTACGCATCCCTTGAGAGAGGCAGACGTCCAAATCTCCTAGATTGGAGTAAAATCTAATAGTGGGGTTCACCGCATAAAGCGAGCTTTAGGCCTCTGATTTAGACGAGAGTCGGTCGGACCTTCCTAAACTCAGTTGGGCACGACTTTGAGAGAAGCGTATTCAAGATTTAGGAACCTCCACGATAAAGGACCTTTACCCTATTAAGCTTAGGTTTATTTATCGTGTTTTTAATCAACTCTTATCGAAGTGATTCAAGATTGAGTACTCTCCTTTTTCTCTAGCTCTAGCCCTTTTTATCCTGTGAGTATTTAGTTTTTTTGCTTAGCAATTTAATTTCAGATTTTAGTTTAGTAATTAATAGAAAAAATCAGTTGATAAAATAATAGCGATATCCTCGAAGTAGAAGTAATCATTACGCCCCAGGAAAATACGACCTTTATATAAATCTTTAGTATCCTATACTACAAACGATAAGGTACACTTTCCTTTATCGGATATAGAATCGGAGAATATTCTCAACCACCACATCCACATTCTCTTCTCTTCTATCCCTCTCTCCCCCTGAGCAGTTCTTTTAGTATCAAGTTTGTCTTATCTTAAGAAGCTATTAAGGGAAAAAGCCCCAACAGCAGTCACCTCACAGATCCAGCAGAGCTTTTCCTGAAGACTAATTTATGGACCTGTGAAGAAGAGAAAGCTGAGCTTCTACTTCTATACAGAAAGGTGCAGAGCAACAGATCTGCAAAGTTGCTTCCAGCTCAAGAGTCTTGTTGCTGTGAAGATGTTAGGGCTGAGGATATCTTAGCTTAGGAAGAAGAGGACTCAGAGAAATTTATCTATTGTCATTATCAAACCACACACACTCACTCTCTGTAGGATCTTAACAAATCTTTGCTGCAGGCCTAAATATATAAAGGCCAAGTGTAGGATCCAAGTGTTTATCTATGGTAGGATTCTGTAGAGAATCTAAGTTTAAGGATTTGGCCTGAGTAGTAGGATTCAAGTTTGAATCTAAGCTGTAGGATCCAGTTCGGATCTGATATAGGTGATCATTTGATCACTGAGCTGTAGGGCTTTTGAGCCTGAGGTAGGAGAGTCATTCTCTCTTAGTTATAGGGAACTTGTGCTTGAGTTATAGGATCCTTTCAATCTGAGGCAGGGCCTTTGTGCCTGAGCTGTAGGAGAGAGTCATTCTCTCTGAGGTAGGATCCTTTGTGGATCTGAGATAGGGTTGTCCTCCCAGCTTGAGTAGTAGGGCTTTTGAGCCTGAGGAAGGTGATCAGTTGATCACTGATTTGTATGGCTTAGTGTCTGAGTTGTAAGCCTTGGAGGAGACTGAGATATCCTGAGGGATATGAGGTGTAAGATCTTAGGAGCAAAGATTGGAGAAGTACCTTGTCTAACAAGTTGTTAGAAAGGTGGTAGGGAAAGTAGATGTACCCATAATTTGGAGAACCACTATAAAATTGATGTATTGTCCGTGTGATTACCTTAAAAGCACAACTAACATAATCACATCACTCACATAAGAATCAAAGGTAATTTAGCTATCCTTGAAAACAAAGACTTTCAAGTGGTATCAGAGGGAGGTAGCTCAAAAAGTGTTAGATCCCTAGTTTTGATTTGGGCTAGGTTCACTACTTAGGATGTTTGACCCACCTTGTATAGCTTGGGTAAAGTCTGTTAGTCTTAGAGTTTAGGCTTGTCATTAGAATCAATCTTCATGGACCAGCTTGCAGTGGACTTCAAGAGACTCAAGACTTAGAAGAATTCAGAGTTCAGATTATTAGTTCGAAGTTCTTCGAACTCAGCTCGACGATCGTCGATCTCAGATCGACGAACTCAGAGTTCTTTCTCTGAGTTGAGATTGATGATATTCAAGCTCAGGTCGACGATTTCTTCCTCTAGACAGATTCTCTAATCAATGATATTGGAGCGCAGATTTATCAACATATTTCTAGATTGAGGTTAGCTGAGCTCAGGTCGACGAACAGGATTTATCAGCTCGACGAACTTGGAACTCTGGTCGACGAAATCTGCCCAAAGGTCGACGAACTCCATCCCGAGTAAGAATGATAAGTTTTCCATATCTATCCCTCTATTCATTCTATTCTTTGACAATAATTCTCTGAGTAACTAATGCTCATATTCTTAAGAATATAGCCGTTCATGGCAGCATTAATTATGGATTTCATCAGAGTTAATTACTTTCTTATTTTACTGAGACAGTTTGAGAAACTCATTATAGACTATTTTCTAGCCATTTCATTCTCTAGAATCTAATCAGCAATTAATGCTTAGAATTCAAAATTCAAAGGCAGAATTAGATAGCTGGATATAAAAGAGATTTTCTTTCAGACGGTTTTCAGACAAGAAGAAGTAACATACAGAGAAGAGAATATACAAACACACAGAACAAAATATAGAACTACATCATCTCTTTCTCTGTGCAGAAAAATAATTTGTTTTCCCCTTGATCTTACAGAAAACTGAAGAAGAACATCAATCAGATATCATTTTTCTTCTTCAACTTCTACTCCAGGAATCATCAAAGACAACTACTCTAGATCAGTCTACAAGTTCCTGGATTTCAACAAGTTAAGGCTGAAGACCTACACCCTGAGCAAAGCTCCAAGTCTTCCTTAACATTTAAACATCTCAGTGGGAGCTTTGACAATAGCAATCCAGTAAGTCTTCTCTGTTGTTTAGAGAAAAGAGAAGACAATAACACCTTCCTACCTCACTGTAAAAAGGGTTTATTAACTCCCTTCAAAAGTTCTTGTGTTGGTTTTTGGGCACCTGATCAAAAGCCTAAAGTGTTGTGAGATCTCCCTACAAATAGATCTTTTGGTGACAAGGCATCTGAGCAAAAACCTATGGTGGAAGTCACCTGATCAAAAACTGTTAGTGGATTCCTACTAGGGTGGTAGAAGAGTGGATGTACCCAGATTTGGGGAACCACTATAAAAATTCTTATATTGTCTGTGTGTTCATTTTCTTTTCGTTTTACTGTGTTGTGATTGTGTAGTTTAGCTTAGTTTCTATTTCATTTCACATAACTACTACTATCACTTAGTTTCTCATATAAAATTTAAAATCAGCCAAAAGTTTTTGTTGGGTATTGTATCCACAATCACCTGGATTTGAGGAAGCCTCCTATCAAGCTAAGATAAATTCACTATGTATTTGATGAAATATTTTAAGTTGTGCTTGCAGTTATTCCACGCTAAGTACACACTAATGTAAGGGTGCAGTGGGTCAATATACACGGGTCTGCGCGACGTAATCCCTCGTTGAGCAGATCAGTGTGTTGGCCTACGTGTACTCTCTCTATTGGGGTGTACTTAATTTCAAGTACAGGGCTATGATAAAGCAAGAGCAGACAAGGAGCAAGGATGGGCCAAAGACCAGCTCACGGGTTGAAAGAGGAGAAATCGTCCAAGTGTAAATCGTCGAGAATCACTAAGTGATTCTCGCCGATTCGTCGAGAATCACTTGTGATTCTCGACGAGTCGTCGAGAATCACTAGATGATTCTCGACAGTTAAGGCCAGCTGACTCAACGCCGCCAGAAAATTCTCTAAGGCAGAATCGTCGAGAATCACTAAGTAATTCTCGCCGATTCGTCGAGAATGTCTTTGCATTCTCGACGATTCGGCGAGAATCTAATGTGATTCCCGCCGATTCTCCCCGGCCTATATAACCTGTGATGCCAGAATTCGCCAAGTAGGATTCGGCGAGAATCACAAGTGATTCTCGTCGATTCGTCGAGAATCACATACGATTCTCACCGAATTTGACTTGGGCAAATTTCCGACATTTCCTGGACCGGTCCAGGTTTCAAGCGGAATTTCGAACCGGACTTCGGTCTTTGCTTTGGTGGGGCCCACAACGGTCATCTTTATGACCTAGTGTATAAATACACTAGTATTGGTGTACAGTAAAAAAAATAGAGAATACGAAAGGAAGCGGCCGTCAAACCCTAATCTCGCGAACCTTCTCCGTCGCCGCCTCTCGTACAGTGATCACCATTGCTGATCTCGATCTTCTCCAGATCCACGGTGATAGAAGCCAAGTCTTGCATAGCGTCTCACGTGTCTAACTAGAGATATTTTGTCTCTTGATTTGAGATAGGGAAATCCATCCCCGTCCGAATCGATCAAGACGATAGATCCTAGTGTGACCGTTGGAAGACCTTGCCGACTTCGCTAAGAAGATTGAATCTCCAGTGCTTTGCTACTGTCTTCAGTTGCCGCCGCTAACACCGAGAGCCTTGCCGCCGCTCGTCGCCGCCGCCGGTCTCGGGGAGATTCTCTCCAAGTGAGATCTAAGGTTGTGGACTCTTTGTTGACTTCAAGAACACGTCATCGAACGAAGAGGGACACCTTAGTCTCCATACGTTGTTTGTATTTCTTACAAGCTATTTTCAATTCTTTGTAAATGACCGATTGGTCTCTAGTTGTAGGGTTGCGTGCAACCCGTGTTGTGGGAGTGTTGACTCCTACGTGTGGAAGGGTTCCTTCCGATAGTGCAAGGATTGGATTTCAATCCTGTTGGTGAAGTGACCGAGTCGTCCCTGGATTGGGAGATTGGTCGAAGGGGGAAAGTGGACGTACCCAAATCGGGGAACCACTATAAATTGCCTGTGTTATTCTCTGTGCTGTGTGTTTTGTTTTGATTCTGCAGGTACACATTTAATTCCGCAAATATGTTGCAAGTCACCTATCCCCCCCATAGGTGAAGGTAGTTGACACTAGGTGAACTTTCGAGTGGTATCAGAGGGAGGTTACTCATCAAAAAGGTTAACACCTTGAGTAGAATCCTGCCACCAGTGTCAACAAGAAGATCAAATTCAAGCATGGAGTTGGATTGTGATGTCCCTCCTCTAAGACTCCCATCATGTACAAAGGAGTATTATCCTTTATGGAAGATGAGAGTACTATTTCATCTGGAAGCCATCGACCCTCGAGCATTACTCATTCTGGAAGAGGGTCCCTTCATTCCCATAAAGGCTTCCAGCTCGGGGAAAGATCTCCAAATCCCCAAGTGTCCCAAAGAGATGTCGGAGACAGAGCTCTCACTGTTCAACCTGGACCAGGTGATTCGTCAGATCATCACTGATGTCTGGTCTGGACCTTCTCGCTCTAGAGTGGACAAATGTAGGACAGCCAAGTCCATGTGGCAAACCATCTCAAACCTCATGGAGGGATCAGAGAAAACAGGGACCTGTCGTCAACAAGAGGATGAAGCCTATGTAGGGGTCCTCATTTCTGAAGATGAAGGGCATGATCAATCTGTCAGTATCAGGGCTCCTGTATCCTTGTCAGAGACTGAAGAAGAAGTTGAGGAAAGCAGTTCTGATGAAGCTGACTCAACAGTATCTGTCGACACTTATGGTAACCCTGAACAGCAAAGCTAGAAGCAGGTAACTTCTTCCTCATGCCCCTCTCCTCTTGAAGTTCCTGAAGACAGGAACAATTCAGAGGGTAGTCCCTCCAGAGATGCAAGGGATATGGATAGCTTCAATCAAAGGATTGAAAATCCTGATTCTCTTGAGAGTGCCCTTCAGAAGAGCAACTTACTTGTGGAGGAGCAAGCTAAGGAGATTGCTCAGCTGAGGACCTTGATGAATCTCCAATTGGAATCCATCAAGGTAAAGGACTCAAAGATCTCAGATCTAGAGAGTCGTCTAGAGACCGAGAAGAGGATTGTTTCTAAATTTTTCAAGATAGATGCTATCAAAAGAAAAGCAGAGAATGGGTGGATCTCCCAAATTGTCAATTCATGGAGAAATGGGGAAACTGTGTTCAGACCCCCCACCCTGAGCAGGAAGGGCACACATCATGCATTCAGGTATGACCATAGGAACAACCTTGGTCATTGCAAGAATGATCAGCCCTCATGTGGAAATACCCACAGTGCCACAGCTGACATGGCCACCCAGAGGAAAATACCTCAGGCTTCCACCAAACCCTTTGTATTCTCGACCACAGCCCCAACTCGTCATGAATCTGCCAGCATCAGCTCACAATGCGCATCTCACCTCCCTAAGACTCAGGAAAGGGGGGTTAGAAATCATGTTCTTGGGATTCATGGGGTCCTTGGAAGGGGGCTGACTGAAAGGAAGGCACCACCTCCCAGGCCTCATGACGCCTACCATATGCATTCTTTCCACCCTTCCAATAGTCATGGTGGAAGAGACAATTCTGTTAGCATGTCAGGCTCTATCCCGTTTAGACCTAGAACTATGACTACCTCAGTCACCCGTTCAGGTCACAAACGGCGATACAACATTCATGAATGTTGGTGTTGTGGCAAAGTGGGTCATTTTGCCATAGATTGTTGGCACAACTCTTCTGTTTCAAAGGCAAGGGGACTTCCACATCCTCGAGGAAATGTTAGTCCTCCCACAAGGATTCCTGAGGGGAGGCATTCCAACTATTTTGCTGACAGGAACCTAGGACCCAATACTTATTGGGTTCCTAAGGCAAGATAACTCTTTCCTGCAGGGTGGTCTGGGTTCCCGCAATCCTGATGGGAGCCGGACAGGAGATGCTCCAAGGATGACGTGGAAAAAGTGTCGGGAATGGGAGCAGTGCCTTCATTACAGGCACATGCATACTGACCTCCTGATATACTCTGTGCTGGTAATGTGAATGTTACATCTTGTTATCACAGGTAACTGCAATTAGCCGTAAATGTTTGAGCCATAAAGCATAAACAATTCCATATATGTATTTACGTATGTTGATATATCCACACTTTATAATGAGTTCACTTCTTTTGATATTGGATGGTCATATAGAAAAATTATTCACGTATGCTCAGTCACTTAGGGAAGGAGTATGAGCGTAAGATAACCTTCAGTTACATTAGTAGTGATTAGTTTGACATTGTCAGCCATAAGTCCGCCCTTGAAAATTTTGAACCCCTTGGTTGGATTAAGAAACCATTATGCCTATTAAGACTTTCTTACCCTTGACAACGACATAAATTTGGAATCTCAGCGACTTCCCTCATACTAAATTCCACCATAGTATCGTCGAACAAAGGCTTCGGACATTAATAGATGCATAAACCCGGTTATATAATGGAACCTTCAAGTGGAACCTTCAAGTGGTTATACAATGGAATCTTCAAGTGTTGTAAAGGCCGACTAAATTTAAATCCCACCGACCCAACCTACATGCCGACGACTCGTCAAATTCCAGCTAACTCAATTTAAATCCCGCCGACTCCTTAGGCCGACTCTTCAAATTCCGCCAAATCATCTTAAATCTCGCTGATCTAACCTAAATCCCGCCGACCCTTCAACTTCCAGCTATTCGCCGAGACTCTTCCAAGCTCTCGTCCAACAACTCCTCCCACCGGGTTCCTCCTTCGGCACTGCGTGGTGATCTAACGACACTTCTGGAGTCTTCCTCTCGCAACCAGGGTTTCGTCCAAGCCTCGCCTTGGATCGGCGTCTCTCTCGCAACCAGGCTCGACGACTCTCCGGAACCTTCACTGCCTCTCCGCACTAGGTAATCTCCTACTTGTCCCCTACCGTGTGTTGAGCCCAGTGTAGATTTTGTTCTCACTCTCTTGATTTCGGAGATCCTTAGACTTGGAAATTGGTATTCCTTTTCTTTCTAGTTTGCTATGGCCCCACGGACTTCTGCTGGGCTGACCACTGGATGCGAGCTCGTGAGAACCGGATTCTCCCAGGCCTCGGACAAGTTCCGGAACATAATCATTATGCTCGAGGAAGCAGGACTGACGTTCGTGCTGGAGCACCCATGCAAGATCTTGGATAAGGAAGTCCTGGAGTTCTTTGCAACTGCCAAGCTCCGTCACGAAGACACTTCCATCAAGAGCAAGGTTGCTGGGAAGAAGGTCAAGTTATCCGCCAGGAAACTAACCCAGTGCCTGCGGCTATCCAGTTGTGAAGAAGAAGATTACCTTGAGGAAGAGGATAGAGCAAGGACCCTATCCTTCTGTGGACTGGCCAGGGGGACCAGGTCAATCAAAAGGAAAGACATGAACGAGGAGGGAAAATTGCTGTCTGACATCGTTGGGAAGGCTCTAATCTGTAAACCTGGATCCCACGACCACATTTCAGGAGAAATGTTCAAGACTCTGGTGGCAATCGTCTACCGAAAGCGGTTTAATTGGGGAGCCATGCTCTTTGAAAGAATTAAAGACACACTTCGTACCCCCAGCTTTGGCAGAATCATCAGTCTCTATCTGAATCAGCTGGACGGAGATACATTCGACATGAGCAAAGGAGTGCCGTTGCACTATCTGAAAAAGATGGACGTAAGCATATTCGACCGGTGGGAGCGGCGAATAGGGCAGGTTGCCAGGGAAATAGACCAAGAGGAAGCATCTCCGGCCGAGGACACCAGTACTCCAGCACACTCTATGGCAGCACCCAGTGAAGTTCCTGACGCTCTGATTGCAAGAACTGAGGGGGAGCCTGTACACTCTTCTGCAAACATCATATGTGATATTTCTCAGATAGCTAAAGATGCTGTAGAGACTGTGCAAGAGGACGGTGAGGAGGAAGTGGCAGATGTGGAAGAGGAAGAGGAAGGTGAGGAAGATATGAATGACCTGGGAGATGAGGTGGCTGATGTTTAGGAGGAAGAAGAAGTAGAGGAAGACATGCACAACTCTGCAGATAAGACTGAGCACTTGGAGACTGATATGGAGGAAGAAGTAATTGAGAGGGAGAAAGTGGTAGATCCTCGGGAGGATGTTGCAGGTTCATCTAAGGAACAAGCTCCTGAGAGGTCGGATGCAGGAATGCAGGGGGAGCCCTCTCAGCAACCCTTTATCCCCCCTGTGGACTCTATTATAGTGTCCAGCTCTCCCAGTACTTCTGCTGGGGAGCCTGACTAGGGTCTGCCTGCTGCTCCTCCACTTCAAGCAAACCTAGCAAATTACACTGTTAATTTTGTCCAAGGAATGCTAGATGAGCTCAAGGATACGTTTGAGAAATCCCACAACAAAGTGCTAAAGAGACTGCGGGACTCTGAGGATCTCATGCTTAAGAATGTGGTTCAGATCAACCACAAACTAGATGTGATGGAGAAGAAATTTGATGAAAAATATACAGAGGCAGGCACAGCCGTATCTCTTCTCATGAAAGGACTGAAGAAGAATACTGACGACCTGGCTGTAGTCAATAAAAATGCACATGTTGTGGCACAGACCATACAAAAATTTGATGCCAACATGGTAATGCTGAACGCAAATCAGAAATCTCTGCTGGACGAATTCAGTAAAACTGTGAAGCACATTGATGCATCTCTGCATTCCTATACAAACTCTATAGCCGCCGAAGCCAAAAAGTGGGAGGAAGCGTATAACGCTAAGATGGCAGGGCATCAAGAGTTAGTACTTCTAAACTTCGATCAGACCAATAGGTATGCCTTTCAAAACTACCAAATCATAACTGCACCTTTAATCAACCTAATAAATAATAATTGACAAATACAATTTCGATAATTCGAATAGGTACATTTTTGAAACGGCCCACTGGCTGGTAACAGAGGCATCGGGAATACATGTTCCTGTCGCTCCGCTTGAGGATGTGGGTCCTGCTGGTACTGCTGCGGGTGAAATAAGGACTGAAGAAGTACCAATGAGCGAAGCCGAGGCAAAGAAAGCTGCTGAAAGGGCTGAACGAAGAAGCTTGTTTGATCAAGAAGCCATAGCAAGAGCCAGGGACAAGAGAAAAATTCAAGAAGGGACTTCTAGGGAAACGCAAGCTTAAAAGAAGATCAGATTGAAGGAGGATGATGTGAGGAATGAAAAATGGAGTCCTGTATCAAAGAGTATTATCCTGGACACATTTTTGTTACTGCAGAGGGGGCAAATAAATCGAAATGATGAATATAGTCAGTACGAATGGGAGCGGCATAAAGAATTTGAAGCTAAACGTAGCATATTTTTCAGGAACAACACCGCGGAAGATAAAGCCCCTCCTCCGAGATACTATCCAAAGCCCAAGGAGTATCTTGAGCGACAAAGCAGAAAGTTACTAGCTAAGCAACTTAAAGAAGACATAACTAAGGACAAAGATCTTTAGGATGTTAGCTTTTCGAATTATCACATTTAAACTCTCCTTATCATGTGATCATGTGAACATTTCTGTGTGGATATTCATATTTATATATACATGTGTGTGGTTTATTATTTGACTCTCACATTGATCTAATTACGTTTATTGTTCCCTCTGTTGGTTAATGCATATTTTGTCTTAAGTGTTGAAATTCATCTTAGCTTAGTAGGATTTTGGCTTCGTCAAATAGGGGGAGATTGTTGGGTATTGTATCCACAATCATCTGGATTTGAGGAAGCCTCCTATCAAGCTAAGATGAATTCACTATGTATTTGATGAAATCTTTTAAGTTGTGCTTGCAGTTATTCCACGCTAAGTACACACCAATGTCAGGGTGCAGTGGGTCAATATACACGGGTCTGCGCGACGTAATCCCTCGTTGAGCAGATCAGTGTGTTGGCCTACGTGTACTCTCTCTATTGGGGTGTACTTAATTTCAAGTACAGGGCTATGATAAAGCAAGAGCAGACAAGGAGCAAGGATGGGCCAAAGACCAGCTCACGGGTTGAAAGAGGAGAAATCGTCCAAGTGTAAATCGTCGAGAATCACTAAGTGATTCTCGCCGATTCGTCGAGAATCACTTGTGATTCTCGACGAGTCATCGAGAATCACTAGATGATTCTCGACGGTTAAGGCCAGCTGACTCAACGCCGCCAGAAAATTCTCTAAGGCAGAATAGTCGAGAATCACTAAGTGATTCTCGCCGATTCGTCGAGAATGTCTTTGCATTCTCGACGATTCGGCGAGAATCTAATGTGATTCCCGCCGATTCTCCCCGGCCTGTATAACCTGTGATGCCAGAATTCGCCAAGTAGGATTTGGCGAGAATCGCAAGTGATTCTCGCCGATTCGTCGAGAATCACATACGATTCTCGCCGAATTTGACTTGGGCAAATTTCCGACATTTCCTGGACCGGTCCAGGTTTCAAGCGGTATTTCGAACCGAACTTCGGTCTTTGCTTTGGTGGGGCCCACAACGGTCATCTTTATGACCTAGTGTATAAATACACTAGTATTGGTGTACAGTAAAAAAAATAGAGAATGCGAAAGGAAGCGGCCGTCAAACCCTAATCTCGCGAACCTTCTCCGTCGCCGCCTCTCGTACAGTGATCACCATTGCTGATCTCGATCTTCTCCAGATCCACGGTGATAGAAGCCAAGTCTTGCATAGCGTCTCATGTGTCTAACCAGAGATCTTTTGTCTCTTGATTTGAGATAGGGAAATCCATCCCCGTCCGAATCGATCGAGACGATAGATCCTAGTGTGACAGTTGGAAGACCTTGCCGACTTCGCTAAGAAGATTGAATCTCCAGTGCTTTGCTGCTGTCTTCAGTTGCTGCCGCCAACACTAAGAGCCTTGCCGCCGCTCGTCGCCGCTGTCGGTCTCGGGGAGATTCTCTCCAAGTGAGATCTAGGGTTGTGGACTCTTCGTTGACTTCAACAACACGTCGTCGAACGAAGAGGGACACCTTAGTCTCCATACGTTGTTTGTATTTCTTACAAGCTATTTTCAATTCTTTGTAAAGGACCGATTGGTCTCTAGTTGTAGGGTTGGGTGCAACCCATATTGTGGGAGTGTTGACTCCTACGTGTGGAAGGGTTCCTTCCGATAGTGCAAGGATTGGATTTCAATCCTGTTGGTGAAGTGACTGAGTCGTCCCTAGATTGGGAGATTGGTCGAAGGGGAAAGTGGACGTACCCAAATCGGGGAACCACTATAAATTGCCTGTGTTATTCTCTGTGCTGTGTGTTTTGTTTTGATTCTGCAGGTACACTTTTAATTCCGCAAATACGCTGCAAGACACCTATCCCCCCCCCCATAGGTGAAGGTAGTTGACACTAGGTGAACTTTCAGTTTTAAATCACTCTATTCACCCCCCCCCCCCTCTAGAGTAAATCAGGTATATCCCCTATCTTTCAAAAAGGACTTAACAGTCTGTGTAGATCTCAAAGGATAGCTAAAAGGTTAGTGCTTATGAGTTCAGGAGTGAACCATGAGGAATTGAGCTCAATGGAGAATCAAGTCTGCAAAAAGGACAACTTTGGAACCTGGAAAGAGAGGGTCAAGCAAATCATGGAGGCCTATGATCCTAGGGTCTTTGTAATAGTTCAAGAAGGACCCTTAATCCCCATGAAAGTTTCTGTCTTAAATACAGAAGTCCCGACTCCAAAGAGCTACGCTGAAATGACTAAAGATGATATCATTCTGGCTATACTGGACAAGCAGGAACGTAACATCATTGTAAGTGCCTTAGATGACTCCACCTTCCAGATCTTGGTACACTGCAAGACAACGAAAGAAATGTAGGACACATTGACTGTCTACATGGAAGACATAGTAAATGATTATGAGGAAGTTGACTGCAGATGTTATGGGTTGATGGCCATGACAAAAGAAAAATTCTGCTAAGATCAGCTTTGTCCAGATCAAGTTCACTCCCAATCTAGCTTATCCTCAGTATCTATCTATGAAACTAGTCAAGACTCTGATGCATCCACATCAAGTGATGATCAGGGTCCTACGACAGAAGATGATATCAATCGATTGATTGAAAATCATGGTGCACTTCTGAAAACTTTTAGGGAAAGCAAGTTGCTTGTTAAGAAAAAAGCTAAGGAAATTGCCTCCTTATAGCCGGCTGCTTCCCAGTAGGATGAGACATCATCTTTACTGTATCTGAAAGTGAGGGAAGTTGGCCATCTGAAACCATTGTAGATATCCATGTTGAGTCCATCAAATATAAGGACTCTATTATTAAAGATCTAGAAAAGAAACTTGAGAAGGAAAAGAGAATTGTGGCAAATTTCTCTAAGTTAGACTCCATCAAGAGAAAGTCAGAGTCTAAGTGGAATTCTAGAGTTACCCTCTCCAAAGGGAAAGACAATGTTCCTGTCAAGCCTCAGTAGACATTTCACAAGGTAATTCTCCCATCCAACAGGTATGTCCAGGACTTCAAGATTGGTCATTGGAGGGTTGGGAATCTTCCTTGTAAGAATACAAATGTACTTACATTGGAAGAAGAAAGGGCATGTGATTGAGTGCACAAAAGGCTCCCCATGAAGAAGTCCAAAAGGCCAATCATGGAACTTTTGTATTTAGTTCTCCAGCCGCCTCACTCATGAGTAAGGCAGTGGAATTTTATCAAGATCTCCCTGCACACACTCTGATTAAGGCCAAGTCTTCCAGCAAGTAAGACTTGTGTATTTCTAAGGCCATCTACAGTGTGACTTTTGCAAAGAAGACTGCTACTGGAAGACCTCCTGAAAAACCAAGCTCTTCTACTGCCAGACCTACCCTTAATCAGACTGTGGCTGGGGGAAACAAGAACAAAGAATCTGCTCTTCCTTCTGCTCAATCTGCAGTCAACCCAATTGCCAGACCTGCTCAGAAGAGAAGGTATAATATTCATGAGTGCTAGTGTTGTGGCAAAGTGGGCCATTTAGCCCTAGATTGTTGACACAATCCATCTGTGCCCAAAGCAAAAGTTAGTCTTCCCGTCAGAAAATTTGTAGGAAGGCAAGGTCATTTTGAGTCTAACAAGAACCTATGACACAATATCTATTGGGGTCCTAAGGTAAGATAAATTTTATTTTGTAGGATAGTCCAAGTACCCATACCCCCTTATGGTATTTGGATAGAGGATGTTCCATGCTTGGACTGGAACAAGGGTGGACCATTCATGGTTCAAGTGGAGTCTTCTCAAGTGGCTTGATCACTTTTTGCTATTATCAAGAACTGATCAAGAAAGAAGACAATGATCAAGGAGGAGTAGGCTGTCTGGGTTGCTAATGAAATCAGAAGTACATTAGGGCTTGAACAGCATGCAGACAACATTCCTCCTATTCAATAAGGACTGTATGAAAAAAATAGTAAGATAGCTGGAGCCAGAGGCAAATCATATGTTAAAGAAGAGGAAGAAATCTGGCTTAGCAAGTAGAGACATTGTAGGGTGCAAGGAAGTTGTTGCCAATCTAGCATCTACTCCTAGTCTACAATATAAAGATAAGTAGAACTCTTCTAGCTTATTATTCTACTAAGTGTTCTCTCAATTGCAAGAAATCCTATCCCTCAGAATAGGACTGGGCATATTGAGAGAAAGTTTTTTTTTTTGAGCAAGAGGAAAAGAAAGACAACAGTCTTAAATTTGTCTCAACAAATGAGCAAGTGGCTCACCTATTCATTGAGCCACTATATAGAACTAGTTTCAACACTTTCAAGGTTATACTGGGTATGCTGAATTTATTTCAACTTAAGTAGATCTCCATTACTTGTATATATTATATGTGTGTTGCAGGTCAAGATAAGTCCCTGCAGGATTGGTCAGTCTAATAAGACTAAGGGTTAAAGGAAAATTCATCTGTTTGTGGCTAAGTAAGAGGAATTAATCCTAGCCATTGATCATAACTTGATCCCCAAATAGGTACGCGCCTTTCCGCCTTCTATCTTAAGAAAAACTATAAATAGAAGGGCTTGTGCATATAGCAAAACACACTGTTCCTTACCATTCCCCGCCCGATGCTGACGAGTCGACGTAAAGTTTTTCGCTCGCTCTAAGAAATTCGCTAACGAAATGGCGCCAAAATGTCAGGACTTCCAATTCGATGGTTATGAACTGGTGAAAAATGGATTCATGGATGCGTTAGAAGAGGTGCAATTTGTTCTCAACCTACTCCAAGTTTCTTACCTAGAGTTCATACTATCAGAGTCCTGCCTTCTGTGGAAGCGGAAAGTGATGGAATTGTTCGCAAATGCAAAAGGAGACTCTTTCTCAGGCAAAATAAGACTATGGTTAGTGGAACCAAGATCAAGATAACCCCAAGGAGGCTAAGCAAAGCGCTCAAGTTGATGAGGTTTATAGAGACTAAGGACGAAGAATCCCTAATCCAATCTGATGTCAGAGCGGCTGTGAAGTGGTGTGGCATCTCCAAACATACTATAGGCTTTATCATAAGAAAGGAACTTAACCTCAAGGGAAAGTTCCTGGATGACATAATCGGGAAGGCATTGTTGTGCAAAACAGGCTCGCACGACAAAATTTTAAAGAAGATGTTCGAGTTGATTGATGAGTCCAAGTTATGTGCATATTTTTGGACTCATCTAGGCTAGTTTTCTCGTTGTTGCACTACACTTTAGAGCCATATTTGTTCATATTTTTTATTATGTCTTTTCCATGTTAAGTGCACTTTTGGCCCGCTTTCAGTGTGATTTCATAGTTATTATTCTTTTGCACTACTTGGTGTTTTGCTGTGTATGGAGAATGTGGTATGCCCGTCTCGGTGGCTCGGCTATTTTTGCTAAAGGTATAATGATGGTGAGCATGTTCCGGATGTTTTTGGAAAGTTTTCTGCCTAAGGGCCACTGGTCATGCATTTTTACACATGCATGGTCAGTGGACTCCTTAGCGCACGACCACTGGTCATGCACTATATATTCATCGAATTCCCAAACAGTCCAGGAACACTGCTCACAATCATTGCACCTATAACGCACGACCACTGGTCATGAGACACTGATCGTGCGCACTATTCTCCACTTTTCCAAGTTCTGTCTGGGGGATTCACACGAGCATTAAATATAGTGCGCACGACTGTTGGTCATGCGCCACGACTTGTGCGCCTAATCCCAGTTTTTCTATAGTTTTGTCTTTGCTAATCGCACGATCATGGGATCCTGTGCGCACGACCACCGGTCATGTGCCGGTGATCGTGCACATATATATTATTTTTTCTGTCTACTGTAGGTTTCTCTAGAGCAGAACGCACGATCATCAACCATTAGTGCGCATGACCACTGGTTGTGTGCCACTGATCTTGCGCTCTTATTGTCTGTTGCTGTATTTAAGCCCATGCTTCGCGATTTAGGTCAACACCTTTAATTTTTCCACCCCGCTGCTGCGCGTGAAGCGCCGATTTTGACCCCCACAGGTACTCCACTCATCTCCATCCTCCAGGAAGCTTTCTCTGGTGATCCGAAGCCATCTTCAACACTTCAGAGTGTTTCCGGCCACCAGCGGCTTGCAACAAGACTCTTTCGTTATAACTCATTTGGGAAACGGGAGGAAAGATTGAAGGAAAGGAGAGAAGATGGAGGGAGACAAGTGGATTGAAAACCGATTTACCTCTGGAAGCATCCAATGGTCCGAGTCGAGAAGTGGATTGACAACCCACCGCTCCGTCCAAGAACCACAGATATTCTTTCTCCCTATCGATTTATTCTACCTCTTCTCATAGTGAAGTGTATTATTAAGCTTGTAATGAACTTGAACTTACTTTTATTTGTCTATGAATGAAGTTTGTTTTGGTTAGTTACATCCTTGTTGTTCGCTGTATTGCACTCGCCTCCATTGACATTTACTCCACTCGCGCACTAGAACAAAACTAGCAAAGGATAGTGTTGGTAGTTGAAGAGGTGATTGCGACACTCACTTTCCACACTTATGATCTTTCCATCCACTTGCTCTCCATCCATCCACCTAACGAAGCACGACATAGCGGCCTGCACTAATTCCATCCACCAAGTGAAGCGGTGCTTACGACCCGCATTGGTTTTCTTTTTATTTTGATAGCATTAGGAATCAAATACTTGCCCCCTTGTTATTTTGTATTACTCTTAGTAACGATCTTTCTACGATTCTATCACGATACCCAACCTGCATTCCTTCGATATCAACATTCGGGGAAGATATTCCCAAATTTTATTACTTGACAGCGACCGGTGCACTTGCCGACGCATCAAGTTTTTGGCGTCGTTGCTTGGGAATGCAGGCGTATTTTTGATTTGTGTTGTATATGAGGTTGTTGTGTATGAGTAGTACCTCCCGGGGAGTGTAACCGTTGTGTGCATTTTTCTTTTGGAAAAGTTTATAAGTGTTTTTGGTATTTCAATAGTTTTTTGTGTGTGTGTTGTATATCAGATCCCAACCCCGGTGATACTATAGAAGATTTGGGAGTTGAGCTCGAAACCGGACAAGGAAGGAGAGCTCGCGTGTGTGCTGTTGCTGCTGCTGAAGAAAGGATGGAATATTTAGGCCGAGGTGGAAATGTCCATGGTGAACGGGTTGTTGAGGGCCAAGAGGTGCTCCAACTGCGCATTAGGACAATGCGTGATTTCACGACCCCCACAGCGGGAAGTGTTTACCCTGGCTTTAGACCGGCCATTATAAACAACCATTTCGAGATAAAGCCCGCCATTCTGAACATGATCCGAAATAATACGCAATATTCAGGCCTGCCCAGAGAGGATCCGCAGCTCCATCTAGCAGAGTTCTAAAAAAATTGTGGCACCTTCCGTTATGCCAGAATTACTGATAATGTAGTAAAGCTGAGGTTGTTCCCGTTTTCGCTGAGGGACAAGGCCAAAACCTGGCTCCAAACCATTGCGCTCGGGACTGCTACTACTTAGGAGGCTCTTTCCTCTAAGTTTTTAGCAAAATTCCACCTGGTGGATAAAATTGTGAATGCCCTGAGGGAAATAACTACATTCCGGCAGCTGGACCAGGAAACTTTATCTAAAGCATGGGAGAGGTTTGCTGACCTACAGCATAGATGCCCCCAGCACGGCTGTGAGCCATGGAATTTAGTCAAAATATTCTATTTTGCTATTGAGCCAAATTATAGGGCTATGATCGACGCGGCAGCCAGTGGAACTATAATGCACCTATCTCCTGATGAGGCGTTAAGGCTCCTTCATGATACTGCCTCCCATAGCACCTATTGGACTGCTGGAAGAAATACCCCTAGAGGGGCGAGAAATCTGTTTGAAGTGAATGTGGTGGTGCAACAAGCTGAGGGGAGCTATCCTACGATGGATGGAAGGATGATGCTGACTAGATTGACCCCTCATCCAGCTCGGGTTATGGACATTTCTTGCCAGGGTTGTGAAAACCTTGACCATCATGCTTTTGTGTGCCTTGCTGGAGAACATTTGCTGATCTGTCAGGTATAATTTCTGACGAGAGCGTTAATTTTATAAACAATCAGAACCGCGCCGCTCCCTATAATAATGTATATAACCCCAACGCGAGAAATCTTCCTATCATTTTGATGCACAAGCCTCTAACAGCCAGCTGCTGCCGCCGCATCCGGGTTATAATCAGAACACACAAGGGATGCATAAGAGTGCGTTGGAGGAAATGATGGAAAAAATATGTGGATAGGGCTCAATCTAATATGGCCACTCAAATCGCTTCCATGAGGAACTTGGAGACTCAGCTGGGGAAACTGGCCCAGGTGCTCTTCGAGCGTACTCGCGGCACCATCCCAAGCGATACGGAGAAAAATCCCCGTGAGTAACGTAAGTGTGTTGGAGAGGCGGATGAGTGCAATATAAATGAAGTGGCTGTGAGTTGTGAGATTAATGCGGTGGAGACGGTAGCTTTATGTGATTCTGGATCATCGTGCAACATTCTTGCTTTGCAAGATGTTGAGAAACTTAATTTAAATATCGAATCAAATGTCTGGAAGTCACTAGTGCTAGCCGATGGGTCAGTAGTAAAGACCGATGGGGAAATTAAGGTGGTGGAAGTGAAACTGAATGGGTCTATTGTAGTTACTGACTTCCAAGTGTTTGGACCCATGGGAAATGCATCGAAACCCATTTTAGGGGTCCCATTCTTAACAGCTAGTGATGCTACATTTCAATTTAATGCGAGCGGTATCACCTTGGCTCCCAAGGTTGATTTGCCTTCAACATCGTCCCTTCCCCCTATTCCTCCGATTGAATCCAGAAAATTGCCGGAGTAGAATGTTTTGTTATCTGATGATTTATCTAGTGCTGCTGAGACATGTGTTCTGCTGATAAAGGAAGATAAGGTTAAGAAAGTGGCAGAACTGCTGATGTTAGCTGAAGGAGAGATGAAGACGGAGTTGCTTGAAGTGAAACAAGAGTCTGATAAGAAGGAACGTGAGCTGAGCACGACTGTAGAGAGCGTGTTGAAGATGGAATTAAAAACTTTTATTGATCCGAACAAATTTTGTAAGACTTTAAAACAGGTCACTTGGGCTGATCTATCACCCGCCGCGGGTGAGGAAAGGATGCCCGCGGATGGAAAGCCTGGACCTACTACTGATTCGGATGGAGTGGTTATACATCCCTGGCAATCCCCATCCGTGGATTTAAAAAGAAAAGAACTGCTCATGCGCAAGGCGCAAAATTTTGCCTGCCGGTGCGAGAAGGAAGAGGTTAGGGGCAGGGGAGATTCGCCTTCCCTGGGCCCTAAAGCTTTCACCTCTCCCTCATCTTGCATGACTGGGGGATCAATCACAATTCAGCATTCAACTGAGAAGTGAAGGATCTCCGGGGCCCCTTTTCGTCCTTTTCTAGTTTTATTTTTTGCTTAATGATGTGCTTAACTTTAGACTTTTTCGTTGCATATTAAACTTATGCTCTGAACATTATATAACTGTTAATACAGGTATTTGGTCCATCTTAAGGACGGTAAAGAAAAGTGGCTTATGGGAGACAACCCAATTTCTCTGCTTTCAATTAAGCTTTTTGTGATTATATGTTTGCAGTTTTTGTGCTTGGAGATGTTCTCTTTTATAGGTGGTTCTTGCTTGGGCCATGGACTTTCTGTTGAATTTAACGCCAATCTTCTGGTATGCTCATTTGCTGAGATTGGGTAACCTGTCCCCAACTCTTATTTTTTTGATTTTATTTCAAATATTTGCTAGGTTGCTTAGTTTAAGTCTGAGGGAGAGCATGCATGTGGTCACTACACGAGTACATATTTTTTAGCATACTAGTTGTTATTTATTTATTTCAAAATGACTGTAGCAAACACTGAATCACCCACATGAGCGTGATATTATTCATGCGCGTGACTCGAGTCAAATGCATTAATTTTGTGTAAACTTTAAAATAGTGGTGTTGGCTAAGGATTTTAGGATAGAGTAGGCGTAACTCGTGTAGTGCTCCTAATCGAGTACTAATGGTGTGTGTAGAAATCATATAGATTTAATTTTTCTTTATGCTTGCAGATTTATACTTTTTCTGCAGATGTAAATATTGTTTGTACTACTCAAAAATGTGAATCTGGTGAAATCGAACTGTAGTGTAGGGATGTGTGTAGCCGTCACTAGACTCATTTTGCTCGAGTTGAGAGGAAGGATCATCTTTCTTAGTTGCTAAGACCTTGACCAAAGCTACTCTCGAAGCATTGGAGCATGGTTAGTCAAGCGTGAGCGTGACGTAGGCCATAAATTTGGCTAGTTTGAGCCTTGTTTATCTTGTCCTAACTGCTAACCATTGCAAGCCAAGTTTGTGCCTACCCCTCCTTTGATTCAGCTCCACCTTCATTCACCAAAGCCTAAAGCCAATCCCCCTATCGTAACCAAATCCATGCGCCTACCTTAAGTGATTTTTCGTTCTCCTTTTTTGTGCCTTTTCTTTTTATGTTTTCTTTTTAGTTTTATAGCTCGTTTAGTTTAGGATTTCTCGGTATTTCTAGCCATTGTAATGTCCATTTTATTTTCATACTCCGCACCTGTTTAGCTTTAGATTTCCTTTTTTAGCTTTATTTTCATTCTTATATGAATTTATAAAAGAGTTTTTAAAAGTGTTATTCACTTTTTAGGAGCTTTTATAAAAACATAAGAATGAAAATGTCGTTATTTCAATTTTTCACTCACTTCGTTTTAACTTTTTATTTTTAAAACTTTTTGTCCTTTTAATTTTTATTTCGTCTTTTTACGCATTTCTACTGCATTCTAGCGGTAGAAATGTCGTCGTTTTAATTTTTAGAGCACTTTCATTTTACGTTTATTTGCAAAACTTTTCGCTCCGTTTAATTTTTATTTTCTCTTTTTATGCATTTCTACCGCATTCTAGCGGTAAAAATGTTATTGTTTTAATTTTTAGAGCACTTTGTTTTTCATAATTTTTTTTGCAAGTGTACGTGCGTGTATGAGTTATATTTATAGCTTTATTTCATTTCTGTAGAGTGTGTGTGCGCATCTATTTCCGCCTACTAGTTAAGAGTTAAATGGCGCACCGCTTTCATTTCCCGCCCACTCGTTTGAGTGGGACTTGTCTTTTTTATTGCTTTCATTTTCTTCCTTCTCACTTGAGTAGGAAAACTTTGTGTGCGTGTGTGTGTTTTCAATTTATGTAGAGTGCGTGCGTGCGTTTTCATTTCTGTAGAGTGCGTTCGTGTATGAGATAAATTTACGCCCACCTACTCTTTTGAGCCGGGATTCGCATTTACTGCTTTCTTCAGCCCTACTCGTTTGAGTAGGACTCGCAATTTATTGCTTTCCTTTACTGCTTTATTTCCTGCTTTCTTTACAGCTTTCTTTTATCGCTTTCTAGCTTAAGTGTCCCCATTCCGATGAGTGGCTAACCGCCCTTAGCCCTCAATATCGAAGAGCATCGGGACAGATAAAATAGCTTTAAATAATTTAAGGTCATGTTTTTCAGTTTAATTAAATTTGTTAAGGTTTGCCCCGGGTTAACGACGTGTAGGACCGCATATCGATATGCGGGCTCTATTTCCGTTATCCATACGCAACGTCGAGAGGCCGTGCGTATGGACCGATCACCCTTGGGTAAAGAGAGCTCCGCGATAACCCTCGAGAGAGGAGGCGCGTGACTCTACCGGATTGGGTTCCCCACCCAATAGCGGGGTTCTTAGCGTAATGTGGACGTTAAGAGGAATCCTTCGACGGTCTAGCGATCGGTCGAATAGTCTTAGCATTCTGGTGAATGATAGTCCTAGAGATAAGTGAGCTTATTCTTATGGAACCTCCACGGCCAAGTCTCCGCCTTAATTAATTGGAAATTTTGGATCTCTTTTTATAAAAAGTTATTTTAGTTCAATTCTCTTTTTGATATCGTCGTGCTGAGTTCTTCATCGGCCTTCTGCACTTTATTTTGTGCACTTTATTAATTTCCTGCTGTATTTATTTCCTGCTTTTTATTATTATACTTTATTATTATTATGCACTTTTTATATTTTTTTGCCATTTTCATTTTTATAACCAAACCGAAAATATTATCGGTAAAATAATAGGTATTTCAAGGAAAGAGTAAAAATAGCTAAGCCGACCCCGAGAACAATACGACCCCGATATTCCTCCCCGGTAATATCATGTACTACACGCGATAGGTGCACTTGCCTCCTTTTCGTTAAAACTCAGTTTCTAATAAAATAAAATGCTCTTCTTTTTTATAAAATAAAATCACCTCCACTTTCATCATAAATAAGAAGCCTCGTTTTAACCATCAAGTTTTTGGCGTCGTTGCCGGGGAAAATTTCGACCTATGATGAAGATTTTCTATAGTTTTAAAATATTATCCAAACTAAAATCTCAAATAGGCATGTGTACCTATCAAAATATAGTATAGGAAATGTCGTATTAGACTCGGGGCCTGTTGAGTACTTCTACTCACGCAAATTAATATTATTTTATCTAAATATAAAAAGAGATTATTTTAACTAAATGAAGAATATTAAATAAAAAGTAGCACTTGATCTAGACTCACTTTGAACTAAAATAAACCTTCATGAAATAGCAAAAGTGCAAGCTCCTAATTACTTACTTCGACCGTGGAGGTTCCTAAAGTACAAAGCGTCTCTCTCGAGCTCATGCTTCTGACTAACCTTAGGTTGATCGATTAAGACCTCTCGGCCAGTCGAAACCCTAAGCTTGCTTTAGGTGGTGAACCCCTCTATTGGATTTGACTCCAATCCGGCAGATTTATGTCGTCCTCTCTCGAGGAGTGCATTCAATTCCTTTTATCCTTGAGCGATCTACTCGTATCCGCAACCTCTCGGTCATTTAAGATACGGATCTAGGATCGAATAACAAATCCGCGAAATATGAATTCGATACAGAAAAAATCAAAGATAAATCGATTGCAAGCAAAAATAGAGAGCTTGACACGTTTTTGAGAAAATAAATAAAGTTAGCTTTATTCAAAGTTTGTCTTGATCAAGTGCTGAGAAAATTAGTTACATGACATGAAAAGGGAGGTACATAAACAAGAAAACATAATTGCTAAAAGTAAATTGCTTGAAAACAAAACTAAGTTATGAATGAAAAGTACAAGAGAGAAATGCATAAAAAAAGTAAACTAAGCTACAACAAAAGCCTAAAACTTGCTCCTAATCTTCCTCCCCGATCTTCTAAACACATCTGGAATTTATAGATTTTTCTGCTTGGGAGTCACGCCCATTGGTCATGCCCGTGACCTAGGGCGTGTCAGGCTCGGAAACTGCAGTCTTGAAAGCCCGGGAACGTTGGAGAAAAACCGCCAAAAATTACCGTTTTGTGGGTCACGCCCATGACCTAGGGCATGTCTAGTCTGTTACAGGAAACGGCGGGAATGAGAACGACGGGAAGTAATTCTGCCGTTTCTGAAGTGGTCACGCCCTAGGTCACGCCCGTGACCCAGGGCGTGTCTGACTGGGCCAGCAAAACAGTTGGAAACGGCGCAATCTGGGATTAATTTGGCAGTTTCGGGTAGGTCACGCCCTAGGTCACGGGCGTGACAGGGGGGCGTGTACGTGAGAAATGTTGCAGAATTGTCCCGGGAAGATTTCTGGATAAAATTATTTTTTTGACCTAGACACGCCCATGACTCAAATGTCACGCTCGTGTCACGGGCGTGTACTTGTGAAATTTTCCAAAATTGTAAAGGACGTCGTCCTCTTTCCGTTGACTGGTTGCACGTCCCGTAACTCTTCCTGGTTTGAAAGTTATGACCATTTGAAGTTGAGCTATCCGTTACCAAAAATGTTCATTTTCACCGCTTCAACTTCTTATCAGTCCTGCAAGCTCCAAATTGATATTCACAGCCCAGATTGACCTAAAATATGAAAATAAAGCAATTATAATCATAATTACTAAAATATAACTATAATCTAATTATTAATTAAATAAAAACTATATGAAAATAACTATAATTAGTGACTTATCAAATACTCCCATACTTAATCTTTTGCTATTCCAGAGCAAAACTATGAGAAGTACTTATAAGAAATTTATATTTTTTTTAATTTAAACTAAAAATTCATTAAATCAAAAGAAAGTTAAAAATAAAATTTAGCGATTTAAATATTAAATCCTAAACTATGAAATTAAAATGTACAGAGAAAGGTATTTAGCAAAAATTTCTCATATAAATTAATTAGAATTCAAAATTAAGTAATTTAGCAAACAAAATTAGATTAGAATTATTCACATTATTACTAAAAAGAAACTTGTAAGAAATTTTTAACTACTACTTATGCTCTCTTAGTATTTTAATTTACTTCTAAAACCATTTTTTTAGGATTTGGGGAAAAAAATGAAGAGTTTTTGGATTGGGGGTGATGAATTTTATCCTCTCACGCCACACATTTTTTCTTTTGATATTTGCATATGTTTACCAAGAAAATGATGAATTTTATCCTCTCATTTTCCATGACATATGAACAAATATTTTTTATCTCTTCAAATCAAAACAAAAATTAAATGGGAGTAATGAATTTTATTCTCTTACTCCTATTTTTTATTTGGGGATTGCATATGTGTACCAAGGAATTTATAAGTCCCATGACATATGATCTAACCAAAATAAAAAAATTGCACATGTGTACCAAGGGATGATGAATTTTATCCTCTCATCCCTATGACATATGATCTAACAAGAAAATTTAAAACAAAGGGAAGGTTACACAAAATTTAGATTAAATTAAAATAATTAAAGAGCAACTATAGTAAATTTAGAATTTCCTAAGAATCTTTAAGCATAAATGATTATAATTAAAATCAAAAGATTGTTAAACTAAACACTATAAAATTGAAACTAATTAGAATTAAGAGAAAAAGAAGTAAATAAGGTTCTCTAAACAAATTTAATTCATAAGTTTATTTCTCAAAATTAAATCGCTAAAAATTAATTTAACTAACTCTGATGAAATAAAAGATTAGAAAATCAAAAATTATTAAAATTCTTATAAATAAACTCAAAATTTATTTCTAGAAATCACAAAAAGTAAGTAGGGGATTATTATTTTTTATTTTTTTTAATTTCTAAAGATTTTTTTATTTTTTTTGGATTTTCTAAATAAAAACAATATGAGAATCCACCCCCGTACTTAAAAATAAACATTGTCCCCAATGTTTACAAGTCAAGTAGGAGGGGGAAAAATACATAAAAAAAAAGTAAATTGCAATGATTTAAAGATAATCAAGGGGTGTCTCCCAAGAGCGCTTTTCTTTTTCCCGTCTTTAAGCTAGACGGTTTGGGTTAAGAAAATGAAAAATAAAAATTAAAGTGAACGGGCAACTCCCTTAATTCATGCTTTGGCGAAGATGCCAAAGTTGCTTGCCCGGCTACTCCTCCGCTTTCTTCTTGATTTTCCTTCTTGCAGTTGACTTGAAAATTTAGATTCAAATCACGGATCCATACCTGAGGTGATTTGAATTTTTGTAGAGGAGTGGCAAATGGATCGTGGATGATGTTTAATTGCAACGACTCCTCTTCTACATGACAATCGTTAGTATAAGGAAAATCAAAAGTAAGCGTTTCAGAAAAATCTTCGCAAGGAGGACGCTCTTGCAAAGGTATAAGATTAGGCTCCGGTTGTTTATTTTCTAAAATTAATTTTTTATCCAAAAATTTATTGGAAATAAAATCATTGGACGCATCAGGATCAAATATTTTTGCTCCTAAAAAGTCATAAATTGTGCATGGAGGAGAAAAATTGGAAGTCGTAGGAGGAGACACATGTTCTTCTTCTACTTCGTCCGGTGTGCCAATAAAATTAATAAATTTTTGATATAATAATTCTTCTTCCTCCTTTGAATAAGACACAAAGTGGGTACAAGAAGATTCATGTTCCACCATAGGTGAAATATTTAAAGAAGGAGAAAAATTAGTAGAACAAGTGATAATTTCTTCTAAATTTTGGGGAGTATCAACTTGAAATTGTGTAAAGTCCCCAAAATTAGAAGAAGAAGTGTGTGGTGTGATAAAAGAAGGATAAAAATTCGGATCTAAATAATTATTCTCATCACTCAGGAAGTTTCCCGGTTGATCTTGCGAACAAGAAAAACCAACATCCGAGATGGAAGAAGAATTTTTTAAATCGAAATAATTATTCATATTTGAATTCGGAAAAGTATTTTCATGAAAATTAGAAGGATTGGAAAAATTATTTTCATAAAAATTAGAAAAAGAATTATCATAAAAGTGAGAATATTTATTTTCATAATTATTATAAAAATTATTTTCATAAGAAAGATTTTGATAAAAATTATAATGATAACAATATTCACTTTGATGAGAACCACCACAATAATAACAAACAAGTTAGCGTTGTCTTGCGGCTTTCAAAAGATTTACTATGTGTGTAAGCTCGGCAATTTTAGCGTCCAATTGTGATAACATTTTTTATATAAAAGAAGAAAAAAAAACAACCGTTAGCTAATTGAAATGAATTTGAAAAAGAAAATTAAAAAGAGAAATGGTGATAGAGAAAAAGAGGGATAAAAGTAATACAATTCGCGTTTTCAAAATATCAACAAAAATTCCCCGGCAACGGCGCCAAAAACTTGATAAAGATTTTCTATAGTTTTAAAATATTATCCAAACTAAAATCTCAAATAGGCAAGTGTACATATCAAAATATAGTATAGGAAATGTCGTATTATACTCGGGGCCTGTTGAGTACTTCTACTCACGCAAATTAATATTATTTTATCTAAATATAAAAAGAGATTATTTTAACTAAATGAAGAATATTAAATAAAAAGTAGCACTTGATCTAGACTCACTTTGAACTAAAATAAACCTTCATGAAATAGCAAAAGTGCAAGCTCCTAATTACTTACTTCGACCGTGGAGGTTCCTAAAGTACAAAGCATCTCTCTCGAGCTCATGCTTCTGACTAACCTTAGGTTGATCGATTAAGACCTATCGGCCAGTCGAAACCCCTAAGCTTGCTTTAGGTGGTGAACCCCTCTATTGGATTTGACTCCAATCCGGCAGATTTATGTCATCCTCTCTCAAGGAAGGCATTCAACTCCTTTTATCCTTGAGCGATCTACTCGTATCCGCAACCTCTCGGTCATTTAAGATACGAATCTAGGATCGAATAACAAATCTGCGAAATATGAATTCGATACAGAATAAATCAAAGATAAATCGATAGCGAGCAAAAATAGAGAGCTTGACACATTTTTGAGAAAATAAATAAAGTTAGCTTTATTCAAAGTTTGTCTTGATCAAGTGCTGAGAAAATTAGCTACATGACATGAAAAGGGAGGTACATAAACAAGAAAACATAATTGCTAAAAGTAAATTGCTTGAAAACAAAACTAAGTTATGAATGAAAAGTACAAGAGAGAAATGCATAAAAAAAAGTAAACTAAGCTACAACAAAAGCCTAAAACTTGCTCCTAATCTTCCTCCCCGATCTTCTAAACACATCTAGAATTTATAGATTTTTCTGCTTGGGAGTCACGCCCATTGGTCACGCCCGTGACCTAGGGCGTGTCAGGCTCGGAAACTGCAGTCTTGAAAGCCCGGGAACGTTGGAGAAAAACTGCCAAAAATTATCGTTTTGCGGGTCACGCCCGTGACCTAGGGCATGTCTAGTCTGTTACAGGAAACGGCGGGAATGAGAACGGCGGGAAGTAATTCTGCCGTTTCTAAAGTGGTCATGCCCTAGGTCACGCCCGTGACCCAGGGCGTGTCTGACTGGGCCACCAAAATAGTTGGAAACGGCGCAATCTGGGATTAATTTGGCAGTTTCGGGTAGGTCACGCCCTAGGTCACGGGCGTGACAGGGGGGCGTGTACTTGAGAAATGTTGCAGAATTGTCCCGGGAAGATTTCTGGATAAAATTATTTTTTTGACCTAGACACGCCCGTGACTCAAATGTCACGCCCGTGTCACGGGCGTGTACTTGTGAAATTTTCCAGAATTGTAGAGGACGTCGTCCTCTTTCCGTTGACTGGTTGCACGTCCCGTAACTCTTCCTGGTTTGAAAGTTATGACCATTTGAAGTTGAGCTATCCGTTACCAAAAATGTTCATTTTCACCGCTTCAACTTCTTATCAGTCCTGCAAGCTCCAAATTGCTATTCACAGCCCAGATTGACCTAAAATATGAAAATAAAGCAATTATAATCATAATTACTAAAATATAACTATAATCTTATTATTAATTAAATAAAAACTATATGAAAATAACTATAATTAGTGACTTATCAACGTACTATTTTGAATTCCTGAAAACAATTAATTTTACCTTATATTTCTACAAAAAAAAAAATTGGCGAACAAAAACAACAAAAATATCATATTAATAATAATAATAATAATAACTTTAAAAAAAACTTAAAAAAATAAAAAAAAACTTAAATTTTTTTTAAAAAAAACTAAAAATAAAAAAATTTGATGAAAAATTTTATTTTCATCAAAAATTAAAAATTCAAAAAAATATATATATATATCTTTCATTTTTATTTTTATTTTATTTTTGCCTTTAACTTATTTTCATTTTATTTTCTTATTTTCCATTTTCAAAACAAAAAAAATCAAAACTAAAAAAAAGTAAAAACATAAACTTAAAAATTAAAAAAAAATTCAAAAAACAAAAAAAATATATCAAACAAAAAACATTTTAATTATATATATTTTTTACCGTTTAGGCGCGCTTCACAATTGTGAGCACTAGGGGAACGCAAATTTGTCACACTCACTTGCGCCCCTATCACCCGCACATTTTCGCCGAATTTATATTTTTCATTTTTTTTGTTTTATTCTTTTTTCTGCTTTTACTTTAACTTTTGCAGAGCTATACTTAACGGGCATCCCCAAACACGTTTTTAGGGAAGATTTCTAAACCCCTGTTTTTTTTTTACATAACTGCTTAATTTTTTATATATATCGTTCCTCATACTTAGTGCAACATTGGTGGTAATGTTGGACTTAAGTATGCGGGTGTTTCCTATTTTCTGCCCTTTTATTTCCTGCACTTAATAAAAAATTTCCAAAAAAAAAATTTGCAAAAATTAAAAACTTATAAAAAAATTTATATTTTCATGCTTCAATAATAATAAAAATAAAAATAAATTCAAAAAAAAATGAATCATCGCTCCGCGACGTTCGACTCATCCAACCAACCACAAATAAGAGTCTGTTCGCGGGCGATCCTTTTTTTACTTTGTAAATATTCTCGTCTTTTTCCCCTTCTCTTTCCTATTTTGTAAAAATTCTCTCTCTTCTTGTAAATATTTCCAAAAATCTAAAATCTAAAAAAATTTTATAACTAGAAAAAAATTAAATTATTTTTTTTGCATAACCTTTAAAAAAAATTCAAAAAAATTGAAAATAACCCCAAAATATGAAAAAAAAAATTAGAAAAACTCATAAAAAAAAAAATTATCTTGAATTAAATAATTCGAATACCTCATTTCTTAACCTTTTTGCTCTCCAAATAATCGTTTCGAGTTTATTTATAAGCGAATTTTTATTAATTCTTTATTTACTATTCTTTTATTAATTTTAGCTCGATAGACTTAGATTTCTGGGGTTAAGATTTTAAAAAAAAAATTATGTCTTTTTCTTATTATAGGGAACTTGTATTTCTCATTTCACTTCTGATTTTTTTTTTAATAAAAGCATGTTTTTATGTTAGAAAATAACATTTATGGATTTTATATTATTTCTACTTATGCTTTTAGAAACGTAGGAACGTTCAAATTAAAGAGGTTGCTTTGAAATTTTTTTATTTAACTCTAGTTTTCTTTAAGAAAAAAAAAATCCCATCCACTTTTTTTCATGCCTTAATTGACATGATTTCCCGCTTCCACCTTTAAAAGATCTTATGTCAATGGGGATAAGATTTCATCCAGTAAACATAGGCACCCAATAAATAAAAAGATTATATGTTACGAAGTAAGAGGATAAAATTCATTACTCCTATACATATACATTGGGTTTATTATTATTTATGAAGAAAAAAAAATGTTAGGAAAATAAGATTTCATTTTCCTAATTTTTCAAAAAAAATATATGTGGAGGTTCGAGAAAAAATTACCTTGCCTCAAAAATTAAAGTCCTCTTCATAAACTTCCAAACCACTTATCCTATTTTCATAATTATAGAATTAATCAAAATCTGTTTGAGAGCATAATTTTAAATTGAATTATTTCCTATCAATTTTTTTTCTAGCTAAAGTTTTTTCTATAATTCCAATTCATTTGTGTTAAACTAGCAAAAATAATTTTCGTTTTCTATTTTTCCATTTAGAAGTATTTTTTTGAAATAGTTCCTCTATTTATAACATTTTCATAAGTTAAGATTTAATTCCAAAACCCAGGAAATTTATTTCGATCTTTCTTACAATTAAATTAAGCGTTAGTTAAATTTAGGATTCTTTTTTATTTCTTATAGATTTATCTCCAACTTTTTCTCTGGAATAGCAAAAGCTTAAGTATGGCGGTATTTGATGAGTTATAAATATACGCATTTTTTAGTACTTTATTTAAGTAGTTTTAGAATGTTTTAGCTATTTTCTGTTATTTTTCTTTAATAAATTGTTCATATTTTGTAATTTTTATTTCTAACTTAGTTTTTTTGTTTTCTGAAAAATTTAGAAAAAAAGTCAAAAATTGACCTGTCACGCCCGTGACCATGCCCGACACGCCCGTGTCAGGCACTTAACGCCTTCCGCCAGTCGACACTCGACGATTTTACTGTTAAACACTCAACGTCGTCAAGACACGCCCTAGTCACGCCCGTGTCCAAGACCCGTCACGCCCGTGTTGATGTCGACACTCAACGCCTTTTCAACACTCAACGCTGCCGACATCATAATTGCCAGCTGTCCAAGTCACGCCCCCCCCCCCCCCTCGACATGCCCGTGATCTAGCTTGTCACGCCCGTAACAGACACGTGTTACTCCCCGACCTTCCAGAATTTCGCCAGCTCACCGAAAATGCCAAGTCAAACACGACTCTGACCGACACGCCCCCTGTCACGCCCGTGACCTAGGGCGTTTCACACCAAAATTTTTGTCTATAAATAAAAGCTTTCAGAAAGCTTTTCTTGTCCACTTTTTGGTCCATATTGCTAAGGTGTTATGCTGCCCAAATGGATTCCAAATGCTATGTAAGGGAATTTTATCCCCCCCCCCCACTTCTCTCTCTTAGCATGTATTAGGGTGCTTGTTTTAACTTTCCATGTAATAGCTTTATTTTAATAAAATGTTAGCTTGTTTTTCTCTCATATTAATTCTTGGAGTTCCATTTGAATACGCCTACCTTAAGTGATTTTTTGTTCTCCTTTTTTGTGCCTTTTCTTTTTATGTTTTCTTTTTAGTTTTATAGCTCGTTTAGTTTAGGATTTCTCGACATTTCTAGCCTTTGTAATGTCCATTTTATTTTCATACTCCGCACCTGTTTAGCTTTATATTTCCTTTTTTTTAGCTTTATTTTCATTCTTATATGAATTTATAAAAGAGTTTTAAAAAGTGTTATTCACTTTTTAGGAGCTTTTATAAAAACATAAGAATGAAAATGTCGTTATTTCAATTTTTCACTCACTTCGTTTTAGCTTTTTATTTTTAAAACTTTTTGCCCATTTAATTTTTATTTCATCTTTTTACGCATTTCTACCGCATTCTAGCGGTAGAAATGTCGTCATTTTAATTTTTAGAGCACTTTCATTTTGCGTTTATTTGCAAAACTTTTCGCTCTATTTAATTTTTATTTTCTCTTTTTATGCAATTCTAGCGCATTCTAGCGGTAGAAATGCTGTTGTTTTAATTTTTAGAGCACTTTGTTTTTCCTAATTTTTTTGCAAGTGTGCGTACGTGTATGAGTTAAATTTATAGATTTATTTTATTTCCGTAGAGTGTGTGTGTGCGCATATATTTTTGCCTACTCGTTAAGAGTTAAATGGCGCACTGCTTTCAATTCCCGCACACTCGTTTGATTGAGACTTGTCTTTTTTAATGCTTTCATTTTCTTCCTACTCACTTGAGTAGGAAAACATTGTGTGCGTGTGTGTGTTTTCAATTTTTGTAGAGTGTGTGCGTGCGTTTTCAATTCTGTAGAGTGCGTGTGTGTATGAGATAAATTTACCCCCGCCCACTCATTTGAGCCGGGATTCGCATTTGCTGCTTTCTTCAGCCCTACTCGTTTGAGTAGGACTCACAATTTTCTGCTTTCCTTTACTGCATTATTTCCTGCTTTATTTACAGCTTTCTTTTATCGTTTTCTAGCTTAAGTTTCCTCATTCCGATGAGTGGCTAATTGCCCTTAGCCCTCATTATCGAAGAGCATCGGTACAGATAAAATAGCTTTAAATAATTGAAGGTCATGTTTTTCAGTTTAATTAAATTACTTAAGGTTTGTCCCCGGGTAAACGACGTGTAGGACCACATATCGATGTGCGGGCTATTTTCGTTATCCATACGAAATGTCAAGAGGCCGTGCGTATGGACCGATCACCCTTGGGTAAAGAGAGCTCCGCGCTAACCCTCGAGAGAGGAGGCGCGTGACTCTACCGGATTGAGTTCCCCACCCAATAGCGGGGTTCTTAGCGTAATGCGGGCGTTAAGAAGAATCCTTCCTCGGTCTAGCGATCGGTCGAATAGTCTTAGCGTTCAGGTGAGCGATAGTCCTAGAGATAAGTTAGCTCATTCTTATGGAACCTCCACGACCAAGTCTCCGCCTTAATTAATTTTAAATTTAGGATCTCTTTTTATTAAAAGTTATTTTAGTTAAATTCTCTTTTTGATATCATCGCGTTGAGTTCTTCATCGGCCTTCTGCACTTTATTTTCTGCACTTTATTAATTTTCTGCTGCATTTATTTCATGCTTTTTATTATTATGCCTTATTATTATTATGCACTTTTTATGTTTTTTTTTGCCATTTTCATTTTTATAACCAAACCTAAAATATTATCGGTAAAATAATAGGTATTTCAGGGAAAGAGTAGAAATAGCTAAGCCGACCCCAAGAACAATACGACTCCGATATTCCTTCCTGGGAATATCCTATACTACACGCGATAGGTGCACTTGCCCCCTTTCGTTAAAACTCGGTTTCTAATAAATTAAAACGCTTTTCTTTTTTATAAAATAAAATCACCTCCACTTTCATCATAAATAAGAAGACTCGTTTTAAGCATCAAGTTTTTGGAGCCGTTGTCGGGGAAAATTTCGACTTACTATTTTGAATTCTTGAAAACTATTAATTTTACATTTTATTTCTAAAAAAAAAAATTTGGCCAACAAAAACAACAAAAAATCATAATAATAATAATAATAATAACTTAAAAAAATAATAAAAATTTTAAAAACTAAAAAATAATAATAAAAAAAAAACTTAAAAAAAAACTTAAAAAATTTAAAAAAAAAATTTAAAAAACAAAAAAAAAATTTTGATGAAAAATTTTATTTTCATCAAAAATTAAAATTTCAAACAAAAATATATCTTTCATTTTTCTTTTTCTTTTTTTTTTGTCTTTAACTTATTTTCATTTTATTTTCTTATTTTCAATTTTCAAAACAAAAAAAAAATCAAAACTAAAAAAAAAACTAAAAACATAAACTTAAAATTTTTTAAAAAAAAATTCAAAAAACTAAAAAATATAACAAACAAACAAAAATTTAATTATATATTTATTTTTCCGTTTCGGCGCTCTTCACAATTGTGAGCGCTAGGGGATCGCACATTTGTCACACTCACTTGCGCCCCTATCACCAGCACATTTTCGCCGAATTTATTTTTTTCATTTTTTCTGTTTTTCTTTTTTCTGCTTTTACTTTAACTTTTACATGGCTATACTTAACAGACCTCCCCGAACACTTTTTTAGGGAAGATTTCTAAACCCCTATTTTTAATTTTTTTGTACATAACTGCTTAATTTTTTATATATATCGTTCCTAATACTTAGTGCAACATTGGGGACAATGTTAGACTTAAGTATGGGGGTGTTTCCTATTTTCTGCCCTTTTATTTCCTGCACTTAATAAAAAATTACCAAAAAAAAATTTTGCAAAAAATAAAAACTTCAAAAAAAAATTATATTTTCATGCTTTAATAATATTAAAAATAAAAAAAGATTTAAAAAAAATGAATCATCGCTCCGCGACGTTCGACTCATCGAACCAACCACAAATAAGAGTCTGTTCGCGGGCGATCCTTTTTTTTACTTTGTAAATATTTTTTGTAAATATTCTCGTCTCTTTCCCCTTCTCTTTCCTATCTTGTAAAAATTCTCTCTCTTCTTGTAAATATTTCCAAAAATAAAAAATCAACAAAATTTTTATAACTCAAAAAAAAAATTTGCATAACCTCTAAAAAAAATTCCAAAAAAATGAAAATAACCCCAAAATATGAAAAAAAAATAGAAAAACTTATAAAAATAAAAAAAATTTTATCTTGAATTAAATAATTCGAATACCTCATTTCTTAACCTCTTTGCTCTCCAAATAATCATTTCTAGTTTATTTATAAGTGAATTTTAATTAATTCTTTATTTACTATTCGTTTATTAATTATAGCTCGATAAACTAATATTTCTGGGGTTAAGATTTTAAAGAATTTTTTATGTCTTTTTCTTATTATAGGGAACTTGTATTTCTCATTTCACTTCTAATTTTTTTGAATAAAAACATGTTTTTATGTTAGAAAATAATATTTATGGATTTTATATTATTTCTACTTATGCTTTTAGAAATGTAGGAACGTTCAAATTAAAGAGGTTGCTCTCAAATTTTTTTATTTAACTCTAGTTTTCTTTTAGGAAAAAAATCTCATCCACTTTTTTTCATGCCTTAATTGGCATGATTTCCCGCTTCCACCTTTAAAAGATCTTATGTCAATGGGGATAAGATTTCGTCCCGTAAACATAGGCACCCAATAATTAAAAAGATTATATGTTACGAAGTAAAAGGATAAAATTCATTACTCCTATACATATACATTGGGTTTATTATTATTTATGAAGAAAAGAAAAAAAATGTTAGGAAAATAAGATTTTATTTTCCTAATTTTTTAAAAAAAATATGTTGAGGTTCGAGAAAAAATTACCTCGCCTCAAAAATCAAAGCCCTCTTCATAAACCGCCAAACCACTTATCCTATTTTCATGATTCTAGAATTAATGTAAATCTTTTTGAGAGCATAATTTTTAAATTGAATTATTTCCTATCAATTTTTTTTTAGCTAAAGTTTTTTCTATATTTCCAATCCATTTTTGTTAAACTAACAAAAATAATTTTCGCTTTCTATTTTTCCATTTAGAAGTATTTTTTTGAAACAGTTCCTCTATTTATAACATTTTTATAAGTTTATATTTAATTCCGAAACCCCGGAAATTTATTTCGATCTTTCTTACAATTAAATTAAGCGTTAGTTAAATTTAAGATTCTTTTTTATTCCTTATACGTTCATCTCCAAATTTTGCTCTGGAATAACAAAAACTTAAGTATGTGGGTATTTGATGAGTTGTAAATATACACATTTTTTAGTATTTTATTTAAGTAGTTTTAGAATATTTTAGCTATTTTCTGTTATTTTTCTTTAATAAATTGTTCATATTTTGTAATTTTTATTTCTAACTTAGTTTTTTTTTGTTTTCTGAAAAATTTAAGAAAAAAGTCAAAAATTGACCTGTCACGCCCGTGACCATGCCCGACACGCCCGTGTCAGGCACTCAACGCCTTCCGCAAGTCGACACTCGATGATTTTACTATTCAACACTCAACGCCGTCCAGACACACCCCAGTCACGCCTGTGTCCAAGACCCGTCATTCCCGTGTCGATGTCGACACTCAACGGCTTTTCAACACTCAACGCTACCGACATCAGAATTGCCAGCTGTCCAAGTAACCCCCCCCCCCCCCCCCGACACGCCCCAGTCACGCCCGTTTCCAAGACCGGTCACGCCCATGTCGATGTCGACACTCAACGCCTTTTCAACACTCAATGCTGCCGACATCAGAATTGCCAGTTGTCCAAGTCACCCCCCCCCCCCCCACCCCCCGACATGCCCGTGATCAATCCTGTAATGCCTGTGACAGACACGTTTCACTCCCCGACCTTCCAGAATTCTGCCAGCTCGCCGAAGATGTCATGTTAAAAACGACTCTAACCGACACGCCCCCTGTCATGCCCGTGACCTAGGGCGTGTCACACCCGAAATTTTGTCTATAAATAAAAGCTCTCAGAATGCTTTTCTTGTCCACTTTTTGGTCAATATTGCTAAGGTGTTATGCTGCCCAAATGGATTCCAAATGCTATGTAAGGGAATTTTATCCCCCCCCCCTTCTCTCTCTCTTAGCTTGTATTAGGGTGCTTGTTTTAACTTTTCATGTAATAACTTTATTTTAATAAAATGTTAGCTTGTTTTTCTCTCTTCATAATGCTTGGAGTTCAATTTGAATGCGCCTACCTTAAGTGATTTTTCGTTCTCCTTTTTTGTGCCTTTTCTTTTTATGTTTTCTTTTTAGTTTTATAGCTCGTTTAGTTTAGGATTTCTCGGCATTTCTAGCCGTTGTAATGTCCATTTTATTTTCATACTCCGCACCTGTTTAGCTTTAGATTTCCATTTTATAGCTTTATTTTCATTCTTATATGAATTTATAAAAGAGTTTTAAAAAGTGTTATTCACTTTTTAGGAGCTTTTATAAAAACATAAGAATGAAAATGTCGTTATTTCAATTTTTCGCTCACTTCGTTTTAGCTTTTTATTTTTAAAACTTTTTTCCCGTTTAATTTTTATTTCGTCTTTTTATGCATTTCTACCGCATTCTAGCGGATGAAATTTCGTCGTTTTAATTTTTAGAGCACTTTCATTTTGAGTTTATTTACAAAACTTTTCGATCTGTTTAATTTTTATTTTCTCTTTTTATGCATTTCTACCACATTCTAGCGGTAGAAATGCTGTTGTTTTAATTTTTAGAGCACTTTGTTTTTCATAATTTTTTTTGTAAGTGTGCGTGCGTGTATGAGTTAGATTTATAGCTTTATTTTATTTCCGTAGAGTGTGTTTGTGTGCGCATCTATTTCCGCCTACTCGTTAAGAGTTAAATGGCGCACCGCTTTCATTTTCCGCCCACTCGTTTGAGTGGGACTTGTCTTTTTTATTGCTTTCATTTTCTTCCTACTCACTTGAGTAGGAAAACTTTGTGTGCGTGCGTATGTTTTCAATTTATGTAGAGTGCGCGCGTGCATTTTCATTTCTGTAGTGTGTGTGCGTGTATGAGATAAATTTACCCCCTCCCACTCATTTGATCCGGGATTCGCATTTACTACTTTCTTCAGCCCTACTCGTTTGAGTAGGACTCGCAATTTTCTGCTTTCCTTTACTGCTTTATTTCCTGCTTTCTTTACAGCTTTCTTTTATCGTTTTCTAGCTTAAGTGTCCCGGGTTAACGACGTGTAGGACCGCATATCGATGTGCGGACTCTATTTCCGTTATCCATACGCAACGCCGAGAGACCGTGCTTATGGACCGATCACCCTTGGGTAAAGAGAGCTCTGCGCTAACCCTCGAGAGAGGAGGCGCGTGACTCTACCGTATTGGGTTCCCCACCCAATAGCAGGGTTCTTAGCGTAATGCGGGCGTTAAGAGGAATGCGTCGTCGGTCTAGCGATCGGTCGAATAGTCTTAACATTCAGGTGAGCGATAGTCCTAAAGATAAGTGAGCACATTCTTATGGAACCTCCACGGCCAAGTCTCCGCCTTAATTAATTTGAAATTTAGGATATCTTTTTATTAAAAGTTATTTTAGTTCAATTCTCTTTTTTATATCGTCGCGCTGAGTTATTCATCGGCCTTCTGCACTTTATTTTCTGCACTTTATTAATTTTCTGCTGCATTTATTTTATGCTTTTTATTATTATGCTTTATTATTATTATGAACTTTTTATGTTTTTTTGCCATTTTCATTTTTATAACTAAACCTAAAATATTATCGGTAAAATAATAGGTATTTCAGGGAAAGAGTAGAAATAGCTAAGCCGAACCCGAGAACAGTACGACCCTGATATTCCTCCCCAGGAATATCTTGTAATACACGCGATAGGTGCGCTTGCCTCCCTTTCGTTAAAACTCGGTTTCTAATAAAATAAAATGCTCTTTTTTTATATAAAATAAAATCACCTCCACTTTCATCATAAATAAGAAGCCTCGTTTTAACCATCAAGTTTTTTGCGCTGTTGTCGGGGAAAATTTCGACCTACTTTTTTGAATTCCAGAAAACTATTAATTTTACCTTTTTTTTCTAAAAAAAAAAAAATTGGCCAACAAAAACAACAAAAAATCATAATAATAATAATAATAATAATTTTTTAAAAAAAACTTAGAAACTTAAAAATCTAAAAAAAAAACTTAAAATAAAAAACTTAAAAACTTTCAAAAAAAATTTTAAAAACAAAAAATAAAAAAATTTGATGAAAAAATTTATTTTCATCAAAAATTAAAAATTCAAAAATTATATATATATATCTTTCATTTTTCTTTTTATTTTATTTTTGCCTTTAACTTATTTTTATTTTATTTTCTTATTTTCCATTTTCAAAACTAAAAAAAAAAAAAACTAAAAAAAAAAACTAAAAACATAAACTTAAAAATCTAAAAAAAAAAATTTCAAAAAACTAAAAAATATATCAAAAAAAAAATTAATTATATATTTATTTTGTTGTTCCCGCGCGCTTCACAATTGTGAGCGCTAGGGGATCGCACATCTGTCACACTCACTTGCGCCCCCTTTCACCCGCACATATTCGTTGAATTTATATTTTTCATTTTTTCTGTTTTATTCTTTTTTCTGCTTTTACTTTAACTTTTGCAGGGCTATACTTAACGGGCCTCCCCGAACACGTTTTTAGGAAAGATTTCTAAACCCCTGTTTTTAAATTTTTTTTGTACATAACTGCTTAATTTTTTATATATATTGTTCCTCATACTTAGTGCAACATTGGGGATAATGTTGAACTTAAGTATGGGGGTGTTTCCTATTTTCTGCCCTTTTATTTCCTGCACTTATAAAAAATGTCCAAAAAAAAATTTGCAGAAATTAAAAACTTTAAAAAAAATTTATATTTTAATGCTTTAATAATAATAAAAAAAAAAAATTAAAAAAAATAGAATCATCGCTCCGCGATGTTTGACTCATCGAACCAACCACAAATAAGAGTCTGTTTGCGGGCGATCCTTTTTTTACTTTGTAAATATTTTTGTAAATATCCTCTTCTCTTTCCCCTTCTCTTTCCTATCTTATAAAAATTCTCTCTCTTCTTGTAAATATTTCCAAAAATAAAAAATTAAATTAAATTTTATAACTCAAAAAAAAAATTTAAATTTTTTTTTGTATAACCTTTAAAAAAAATTCCAAAAAAATGAAAATAACCCCAAAATAAGAAAAAAAATAGAAAAACTCATAAAAATAAAAAAAAATTTATCTTGAATTAAATAATTCGAATAACTCATTTCTTAACCTCTTTGCTCTGCAATTAATCGTTTCGAGTTTATTTATAAGCGAATTTTAATTAATTCTTTATTTACTATTCGTTTATTAATTGTAGCTCGATAGACTTAGATTTCTGGGGTTAAGATTTTAAAGAATTTTTTATGTCTTTTTCTTATTATAGGGAACTTGTATTTCTTATTTCACTTCTGATTTTTTTGAATAAAAGCATGTTTTATGTTAGAAAATAACATTTATGGATTTTATATTATTTCTACTTATGCTTTTAGAAACGTAGGAACGTTCAAATTAAAGAGGTTGCTCTCAAATTTTTTTATTTAACTCTAGTTTTCTTTTAGAAAAAAAAAACCCATCCACTTTTTTTCATGCCTTAATTGGCATGATTTCCCGCTTCCACCTTTAAAAGATCTTATGTCAATGAGAATAAGATTTTGTCCCATAAACATAGGCACCCAATAATTAAAAAGATTATATGTTACGAAGTAAGAGGATAAAATTCATTACTCATATACATATACATTAGGTTTATTATTATTTATGAAGAAAAAAAATGTCAGGAAAATAAGATTTCATTTTCCTAATTTTTCAAAAAAGATATATGTGGAGGTTCGAGAAAAAATTACCTCGCCTCAAAAATCAAAGCCCTCTTCATAAACCGCCAAACCACTTATCTTATTTTCATGATTCTTGAATTAATCTAAATCTTTTTGAGAGCATAATTTTTAAATTGAATTATTTCCTATCAATTTCTTTTTAGCTAAAATTTTTTCTATAATTCCAACCCATTTTTGTTAAACTAACAAAAATAATTTTTGATTTCTATTTTTCCATTTAGAAGTATTTTTTTGAAATAGTTCCTCTATTTATAACATTTTCATAAGTTAAGATTTAACTCCGAAACCCCGGTAATTTATTTCGGTCTTTCTTACAATTAAATTAAGCGTTAGTTAAATTTAGGATTCTTTTTTATTCCTTATAGGTTCATCTCCAACTTTTGCTCTTGAATAGCAAAAGCTTAAGTATGGGGGTAATTGATAAGTTGTAAATATACGCATTTTTAAGTATTTATTTAAGTAGTTTTAGAATGTTTTAGCTATTTTCTATTATTTTTCTTTAATAAATTGTTCATATTTTGTAATTTTTATTTCTAACTTAGTTTTTTTTGTTTTCTGAAAAATTTCAGAAAAAAGTCAAAAATTGACCTGTCACGCTCGTGACCATGCCCAACACACCCGTGTTAGGCACTCAATGCCTTTCGCCAGTCGACACTCGACAATTTTACTGTTCAACACTCAACACCGTCCAGACACGCCCCAGTCACGCCCGTGTCCAAGACCCGTCACGCCCGTGTCGATGTCGACACGCAATGCCTTTTCAACACTCAACGCTACCGACATAAGAACTGCCAGCTGCCCAAGTCACGCCCCCCCGACACGCCCGTGATAAAGTCTGTCACGCCCGTGACAGACACGTGTCACTCCCCGACCTTCCAGAATTCCGCCAGCTCGCCGAAGATGCCAAGTCAAACACGACTCTTACCGACACGCCCCCTATCACGCCCGTGATCTAGGGCGTGTCACACCCAAAATTTTGTCTATAAATAAAAGCTTTTAGAAAGCTTTTCTTGTCCACTTTTTGGTCCAAATTGCTAAGGTGTTATGCTGCCCAAATGGATTCCAAATGTTATGTAAGGGAATTTCATCCCCCCCCCTTCTCTCTCTCTTAGCTTGTTTTAACTTTCCATATAATAACTTTATTTTAATAAAATGTTAGCTTGTTTTTCTCTCTTCATAATGCTTGGAGTTCCATTTGAATGCGCCTACCTTAAGTGAATTTTTGTTCTCCTTTTTTGTGCCTTTTCTTTTTTATGTTTTCTTTTTAGTTTTATAGCTCGTTTAGTTTAGGATTTCTCAGCATTTCTAGCCTTTGTAATGTCCATTTTATTTTCATACTCCGCACCTATTTAGCTTTAGATTTCCTTTTTTTGTAGCTTTATTTTCATTCTTATATGAATTTATAAAAGAGTTTTAAAAAGTGTTATTCACTTTTTAGGAGCTTTTATAAAAACATAAGAATGAAAATGTCGTTATTTCAATTTTTCGCTCACTTCATTTTAGCTTTTTTATTTTTAAAACTTTTTGACTGTTTATTTTTTATTTCGTCTTTTTACGCATTTCTACCGCATTCTAGCGGTAGAAATGTCGTCGTTTTAATTTTTAGAGCACTTTCATTTTGCGTCTATTTGCAAAACTTTTCGCTCCGTTTAATTTTTATTTTCTCTTTTTATGCATTTCTACTGCATTCTAGCGGTAGAAATGATGTTGTTTTAATTTTTAGAGCTCTTTGATTTTCCTAATTTTTTTTGCAAGTGTGCGTGCGTGTATGAGTTAGATTTATAGCTTTATTTCATTTCTGTAGAGTTTGTGTGTGTGCGCATCTATTTCCGCCTACTCGTTAAGAGTTAAATGGCGCACCGGTTTCATTTCCCGCCCACTCGTTTGAGTGGGACTTGTCTTTTTTATTTCTTTCATTTCTTCCTACTCACTTGAGTAGGAAAACTTTGTGTGCGTGTGTGTGTTATAAATTTATGTAGAGTGCATGCGTGCGTTTTCATTTCTGTAGAGTGCGTGCGTGTATGAGATAAATTTACCCCCGCCAACTCATTTGAGCCGGGATTCGCATTTACTGCTTTCTTCAACCCTACTCGTTTGAGTAGGACTCGCAATTTTCTGCTTTCCTTTACTGTTTTATTTCCTGCTTTCTTTACAGCTTTCTTTTATTGCTTTCTAGCTTAAGTGTCCCCATTTCGATGAGTGGCTAACTGACCTTAGCCCTCAATATCGAATAGCATCGGGACAGATAAAATAGATTTAAATAATTGAAGGTCCTGTTTTTCAGTTTAATTAAATTTCTTAAGGTTTGTCCCGGGTTAACGACGCGTAGGACCGCATATCAATGTGCGGGCTCTATTTCCGTTATCCAAACGCAACGCCGAGAAGGCGTGCGTATGGACCGATCACCCTTGGGTAAAGAGAGCTCCGCGCTAACCCTCGAGAGAGGAGTCGCGTGACTCTACCGGATTGGGTTCCCCACCAAATAGCTGGGTTCTTAGCGTAATGCGGGCGTTAAGAGGAATGCTTCGTCGGTCTAGCGATCGGTCGAATAGTCTTAGCGTTCAGGTGAGCGATAGTCTTAGAGATAAGTGTGCTCATTCTTATGGAACTCCACGGCCAAGTCTCCGCCTTAATTAATTTTAAATTTAGGATCTCTTTTTATTAAAAGTTATTTTAGTTCAATTCTCTTTTTGATATCGTCGCGCTGAGTTCTTCATCGGCCTTCGGCACTTTATTTTCCGCACTTTATTAATTTCCTGACATTATGAAACCCCTCGAGTTAATAATATGAGAAAGGCCGCTCACAATATTAACATACGTAGGGGGAGCATGCTTACAAGAGACAAAAGACCCAAACAAGTTTTGGTTCCTAAGGCAAACTGACTTGTGATTGCAGGTATGTCCAAAGGTCACCAAAAATCCCATTTAGTATTTGGACAGCGGATGCTCTTGGCATATGACCGGGACTAGATGCCTTCTTCAGAATTACTCAACAGTTAAGAACGGGCCAAAGGTCATCTTTGGAGGTTCTGACAGAGGAATTACAAAAGGCGACAGTATGATTACTAATGGTAATGTATTCTTTTTCGATGTGGCTTATGTTGAAGGATTGGAACACAATCTCATAAACATAAGCCAACTCTACGATAAAGGATACATCGTAGAATTTCATGCAGGTAATTGTTTGATAAAATTGATTGATAATTTTGAAACAATTTTATCAGGCACTCGTAGTAGAAATATCATTTTGTTGGGTCCGGCGTTCCTTCACTTGACCCGTGGTGCTTTGATACTTATTTAATAAATTAAGTAGAGCCCTCTCCAACAGTCCGGGCTTTTGGTGCAGTTGGGTATGCGCTTGATCCTTCAATTGGTATCAGAGGAGGTCACGCGTTTAAGACCGGGGGGCGCTATTAAATCCTTATTTTTCCCTTCTACCTGTGTGGGTCCGACGGGTCAGGCAAACCGTGGACATGTGGTAACCCCACCTCTGAGCCATGTGGGCCATGTGGTAACCCCACCTCTGAGCCAATGGGTTGTGCTGGACGCCGGGGGTGAGGGGATTGTTGGGTCCGGCGTTCCTTCACTTAACCCGTGGTGCTTTGCTACTTATGTAGGAAATTAAGTAGCGCCCCTTCCAACAGTCCGGGCTTTTGGTGTAGTTGGGTATACGCTTGATCCTTCACATTTATTTGAATTTTGTTTACATAGACTCTTCTACACCAGTGTGTCTTTTGGCAAAAGATAGTGCGTCTCTTGGTGACCAATGGCACAAGATATTAGCACATATTAATTTCAAAACTATTAATAAATTATTTTCTCTGAATTTAGTACGTGATGCCCCGAATGTCAAGTGCGTTAAAGATAGACCTTGTCACGCATGTGTAAAAGGCAAGCAAACAAGGGATACCTTTAAAAACATTATTGGCAAAGACTCTAATAAGTGTTTACACCTACTTCATGTGGACTTGTTCGGTCCACTGCAAGTTAGAATTTTGGGAGGTAAGGATTATACGTTGGTTATTGTTCATGATTACTCGCGCTTTGCATGAGTTTCTTTCTGAAACACAAGTCAGATACGTTCGACTTCTTTACAAATTTTGTTAGACAAATCCAACAATGAATACAACTGTTCCATAGTCAAAATCAGAAGTGATAATGGAACTGAATTCAATTCTGGGTCCATGACAGAATTCTGTGAAAGCCTACGTATCTTTTATGAGTTTTCCTCTCCTCTTACTCCCCAGCAAAATGGAGTAGCTGAGAGAAGAAATAGAATACTCATAGTGTCCTGTAGGACTATGTTGAGTGATGCCTCACTACCGGAGTACTTTTGGGTTGAAGCAGTCAACACTGCATGCCACGTGCAAAATTGAGCACTCATAAACAAGAACCATAATAAGACACCTTACGAACTTCTGAAGAGCAGAAAGCCGACTGTCTCATATTTTAGAATCTTTGGCTGTAAATGCTTCGTTCTTAACAATGGCAAGTATCATACAACTAAATTTAGTGAAAAGAGGTTTGAAGGTATTTTCGCAGGGTATAGTAGCCATAGTAAGGCATATAGGGTATTTAATAAGAAAACCTTTGTTGTAGAAGAATCTATTCATATTGTATTTGATGAGACAAGCTTGCTGTAAGGCAACTCTTCTAGTATGTTCATTGAAGATGCAGGTTCAAAGTTGAAAGAACTTAACTTGGATGAGCCAACTGAAGAAAAGGAGAAAATTTCATCAAGATCACCACTCCAACTATGATTGGAGAGGTTATTGATCAAGATGAAGAAATCATCCAAGTTGATGAAGTCTGTCCTGTGGTTGAAGACACTCCAGATGCAAGGACTCTAGAGCTCAGACATCTGAAGGATCACCCAATGGAGCAAATCATAGGAGATCCCGGGGATTGTGTCAGAACTCGTAGAGGTACCACTAATGAGAATTTATATTTGAGTTTTCTCTCACAGGTTGAACCAAAGAAGTTTGAGGAAGCAAACTTGGACGCATCATGGATTTTGGCCATGGAAGAAGAGTTAAATTAGTTCAAGCACTGTCAAGTCTGGAAAATTTTTCCAAGACCCAAAGGTAAGAACATCATCAGAACCAAGTAGGTCTACAGGAACAAGATGGATGACAATGGAACTATCATAAATAACAAGGCCAGACTCGTTGCCAAAAGATATCGACAAGAAGAAGGAATCGAATTCGACCAGATGTATGCTCCAGTGGCAAGGCTAGAGGCAATCAGGTTGTTCCTAGCGTATGCTGCACTTAAAGGCTTCACCATCTATCAGATGGACGTGAAATCTGCCTTCCTTAATGGTGACATAAAGGAAGAAGTGTATGTGGAACAACCTCTAGGTTTCGTTGATTCTAACTTTCCTGATTATGTTTATCTGCTATTTAAAGCTCTATATGGATTGAAACAAGCTCCTCGAGCTTGGTATGAGACGTTGTCTAGCTTTTTCTTGAGCACAAGTTCACAAGGGGAAAGATAGATACGACATTTTTTCTTAGGGAAATAAAAGGCAAGATTTTGCTAGTGTAAATCAATGCCGACAATATTATTTTTGGTCCTACTGACGACAACCTCAGCAAAAAGTTTTCTAAACTTATACAAGGGAAATTTGAAATGAACAGTATGGGAGAGCTGAAGTATTTCTTAGGACATCAGGTGAAACAATCTGAATTTGGAATTTTCATCTTGCAGACTAAGTTCACCAAGGAGTAAATTAAGAAATTCGGAATGGAGAATGCAACCTCTATGAGGACTCCAATGGGTTCAGCTGTGTCTCTAGACAAGGATGAGAAAGGGAAACCTTTTGATGAAACCAAATACAGAAGCATAGTTGGATCCTTGCTCTACCTTACTGCCAATAGACCAGACATAATGTTCTCCACATGTGTCTGTGCTAGATTTCAAGTAAAATGTAAGGATTCTCATTATGCAGTTGCAAAGCAAATTTTGAGATACCTTAAAGGTACACCGAATCTTGGCTTATGGTACCCAAGAAGTAATGATAGCGAACTAATAGGTTTTTTAGATGCAGAGTTTGTAGGTAGTAAAAATGATAGAAAGAGAACTTTCGGGACTTGCTAATTCCTTGGAAGGAGACTTGTTTCTTGGAGCAGCAAAAAGCAAAATTGTGTCGCAATCTCAATGTAACACCCCAGAAATCTCAAAATGTGTTTACAAACAGTTTTGGGTTGGAGGCTGTTTGACACGGCCTGGGACATGGGCGTGTCCCAGGGCGTGTCGGGGGTACACGGCCTGGGAAACAGGCGTGTCCCAGGGCGTGTTCAGATTAGTCGACGATTGATAGTCGACGATCGTCGAGCCTGGGACACGGCCTTCGACACGGGCGTGTCCCAGGGCGTGTCCGAATTAAATTTCGAGAATAGCCTATTCGAGTCAGAAAAGTACACGGCCTTGAACACGGCCGTGAACACGGGCGTGTCAGGTGGGACACAGGCGTGTCCGATGCCGTGTTCCGACCCGTGTACTGGTTGCAGCTCGATGAGGCAGGATTGACACGGGCGTGTCTCAGGAATGACACGGGCGTGTCAGGTTCGACACGGGCGTGTCGATGACCGTGTTGTTCAGTCGGTTCAAACCGCGTGTGCCGCTTAAGGGTACACGGCCTGTGACACGGGCGTGTCACAGGCCGTGTCAGCCAAAAATTGGGTTTTTTGGGCAAATCGTGGCCGTTCAGATTTCTCTCTTTTGATCCAAGGGCTCAGGTGAATCCTGGCTGGATTAAATTCGTCAAGGGGTGATGAAGAAGGCATTCTTCATTTTGCTTAAGGAAGAGAGAAAGAGAGAGGAGGAAGAAGAAGGAGGAGGAGAGCAAGCCACCGGCGGAGTTCCCGTGGTCCGATTCGTGATCCGAAGCCGGCATTGTGAAGGCAGGGCTGCTGCGGTTCTTTCTCACCGGCTAGTTTTCGATGGCTCCGAAGAGATCGACAAGGGTAACGATCTCCCTCCTTGGACATGTGAAGTCCTTCTTTTCTGCATTGCATAGGGAAAACCCTTCCCCGCGAGTGTGCGGTGGGTTGTGGTGTCCCTTGGGGTAGATATGTGAAGTCCCCCTTGTTAGAGGCCGGAATTGGAGTACGGCTCTAGGCATGCTGTGTGAAGCCCATCTGGACATGGCCTGGATTGGTGATGCTTGTTTGCATATCGGAGAAGGCTCCGTGATTATGGCTTGTGTTGCCTTGTGCCTACCTGTTGCTTGGTGCAGCAGGAAGTACTGGATGATGTCCAGGAAATGAAGAGGGTTGGATGCAACTCTTGTGGCCGTGCGTTGCCACTTTATGAGCGGTTGAGCCGTTGGGCTGCAACTCGATGAAAAGGCAGATTGCCGAACAGGAAAGGTGAAACCGACCCGCGCCTATAAATAGCCATGGATACTTCCGTATTCGAGGTGGCACGGCAACTTGAGCAACGGGGGGTGGCTGATCCGTACCTGCGTTAGGTCCGTCCGACTTGGAAGCCTGGTTATAGGTTTTGTTGGAGCGCCTAATGAGAGTCTTAGGCCCGCGCGCCGGAAAGACTAGAATGCTCAAATACCGTGTAGACGGTGGTGTTGACCCTGGTATTCCGGTACACCAAGAATGTGCCCTGAGTGCACGGACTGTCGGGACGTGTGGCCGATAGTTGTGATGGCTTGAATGTGTCTGCGCGCACATAGTTGCTATTTGATGATGCCATGCTTTGCAGGGAAAGAATGCTCATGCCCCGAGAAAGGGGTAGGATTGTTATAATTGGGTTAGCTGAATGCTGACCGTTGCATTGTTTGCCACCGGTTGGGTGGATTGTTCCCGTGCAGGTGCTGGAGAGCCAAGTGGTAAGTGATGGGCTGAAGCCCTACTGCTGTTGCTGCTGCTGCTGCGGCTAGCCCTTGAAGGCTAAGCGAATGTTTTGGTTATTCTCTTTTACTCATGTATGGCCGGCCTGCGCGCCGAGGTTTGGAAATCATGTTGTATGGAAGAGGAACTGTAAGGCCTTAAGGCCAAACCCTTTGTTGTACATTCCATGGTGTTTTATATAAAGGTGGTTTTATATATTGGACATTCCTGATTAGAGTTCAAAGTTGTAACTTAAAGCTTCCGCTAGAATGCTTTGTGTTAGGATTCGTATGGTTTGGTATTATCCTGTGACCTCACCGTCTGTTTGTGGCATATAGTGTGGGGCCCCGGCCGGATCTTCTACTATACGTCATTTAACGGATGGGGTCGTTACATTTTGGTATCAGCTTTTGTCGGTCTTCCTCTTTCGAATTCGTGGTCGAATTCTTTTGTGGGGTGGCGAGCACGTGTTTGTGAGACCTGCTGTAACGCTAATGAACTCTGGAATGTCCATTAAGGAATGTACAAAATCTTGTTTGAGGAATCTGCGCGTTCCTTTTTGTGTTGTTTTGCTTGCATACGTTCGCTAATGTGTGTCTTGTCCACCTATAGGTGACACGTAGTGGTGCTGGGCAGTCTGAGCCCCAGCGCTCTGATGAGAGTGCGGCACCAGCTGAGGTGCCAACACCTCCTCCATCTGCGGAAACTGTTCGCTTAGTTGCTGAGGCGCTATTTGCCATGATTCAGCCGACCGGGCAAGCGCAGCCGGCAGTAGTACCAGTTCGTGTTGATGTAAGACCCGAGCCGGTTGAGGCTGTAGATCCACGAGCAGCTGACCGACAGTTGAAGCAATTCATGAGCTTCCGTCCTCCTACATTTACGGGAATGGGATCCCCAACGCAGGCAGAGGATTGGTTATCGCGTGTCAAGCGGATAATGACAGCGATCAGGGCGGAGGAAACTCTAAAGGTCACCTTGGCCACCTTCATGCTTGAAGGAGAGGCACGGTTGTGGTGGGACGAGGTTGAGGTACACCATTTGGCGGGCAGGCAATTAACGCAAGTGTCGATTGAGGAGTTCTCTCGGATATTTCTGGCGAAACATGTCCCATCGGCACAACGCATTGCTATGGAAAATGAGTTCTAACGGTTAAAGCAAGGGGAAGATAGTGTGGATATCTACTTGCATGAGTTTACCAGGTTGGGACGATATGCGGGTACAATCTTCGCGGATGACCAAAGGAAAACGAATCGGTTCTATGAAGGATTGCGGGATGAGTTGAGGTTCCTGCTTTCGAGTTCAGTGAACCAAGGGTTTCAGGCGTTGGTTGATACTGCGTGTGCGTTGGAGAAGGACATGAGGCGAGTGCAAGGGAACAAGGGCTTGGTTGCGTCGAAGCCAGAGTTTCAAGCACCTCGCCCGAGCAAGTCGTTTTACCAGAAGAAAGGGGGCAAGAGGTCCAAGCCATCTGGGCAAGTGACTACGACCGTTGTGTCGGGAGCGACATCAAGGCCGGATTCTCGTACATGCTATAACTGTGGCCGGGTGGGGAATATTGCTCGTGACTGTCGGGTTGTGCAGCCCAAAGGGGAAAAGAAGACGGGTGCGTCTTATGCTGAGAAGGGCAAAGCGGTGGTTGATTCCTCTGCGTCCCAGGCGCAACCCCAAATCTATCAACTTGGCCAACAGGAAGTGATTAAGCAAAGTGACGTCGTCACAGGTACGAGTTGATTTAGTTTACTTGCTGGTGCTATTGTTTTTGGTTATGTATAGCTTGTGCATGATGTGTGTGCTGTAGGCTTTGTCCTGATTCGGAATAATTTGGCGAGAGCCCTGTTTGATATGGGTGCTTCGCATTCCTTTCTGTCTGAGGATTTCGTATCTTGCATTGGGGTACCAAGTCATGTGGCGGTGGATAGTACAAGGGTGTTATTGCCGAATGGTTGTGTGATGCTTGCGGATAGGGCTTGCGATGTGGATGTGCAAATAGGAAGTCGGGATTTCGGTTTGAGTGCAGCTGTGCTACCGTTATCGGAGTTTGATGTGATCTTTGGTATGGACTGGCTCTCAGAGCAGCGTGCCTTTATTGATTGCAACTCCAAGGAGATTACACTAGGCCAGAATACCGGACTTGTGACGAAGTTCGCTGGTATGAGAGGAGTGGGCGGGACTCTGTTGTCTGCACTCCAAGTCGTCAATGCTGTTCGGAAGGGCGCGGAGTTATTCTTCACGCTAATTCAGGCTGTTGAGCCAAAGGCCAGTGTCGGTGAAGTGCCAGTTGTGTCAGAGTTTGCCGACGTGTTTCCTAAAGATCTTCCTGGGTTACCACCCCAGCGGGAGATTGACTTCTCTATTGAGTTGGTGCCAGGTGCGAAACCTGTGGCCCGCTCTCCATATCGCGTCGCGCCAAAAGAGATGGCTGAGTTGAAAGTCCAATTGCAAGAGTTGTTGGAGCAGGGATATATACGCCCAAGTATGTCACCTTGGAGCGCGCCTGTTCTCTTTGTGAAAAAGAAAGACGGTAGCTTACGGTTGTGTATTGACTACCGCGAGTTGAATAAGCTGACGGAGAAAAACAAATATCCGATTCCGCGGATTGATGACCTCTTTGATCAGCTGGCAGGATCAACGGTCTATTCCAAATTGGATTTGAAATCGGGATATTATCAGCTAAGGATTCGGGAAGGTGACATTCCCAAGACGGCGTTTGGAACACGCTACGGTCATTATGAGTTCACGGTAATGCCGTTTGGCCTATGTAATGCGCCTTCGGTATTTATGTACCTAATGCATCGAACGTTCCGAGAGTACTTGGATTTGTTTGTTATTGTATTTATCGATGACATCTTAGTATACTCTCAGTCGGAAGAGGATCACGCAAACCATTTGCGGTTGGTTTTGCATACCCTGCGGAGGAATAAGCTTTATGCCAAGTTCTCAAAGTGTGAGTTCTGGCTCTCTTCAGTAGCCTTTTTAGGCCATGTGGTAAGTGGAGAAGGTATCGCGGTGGATCCGTTGAAGATAAGTGCCATTCGAGATTGGCCAGTGATGTCTTCAGTGGCCGAGGTCAGGAGCTTCCTTGGACTTGCGGGCTACTATAGACGGTTTGTGGAAAACTTCTCACGGATTGCTTTACCTCTGACCACGCTGACGAGGAATGATCAAAAGTTCATTTGGACGCCGGAGTGCGCGCGAGCTTTTGAAGACTTGAAGAGTCGTTTGACCACGGCGCCTGTGTTGACATCGCCATGTGGTACAGATGGGTATGAGATCTATAGTGATGCATCAGGGAGCGGCTTAGGCTGCGTTCTTCTGCAGTTTGGTAAAGTGATTGCTTATGGCTCGCGTCAGTTGAAAGTGCATGAGCGGAATTACCCCGTCCATGATTTGGAGTTGGCGGCGGTAATCTTTGCGCTCAAGTTGTGGCGGCACTATCTATATGGCGTTAAAGTGGATATCTATACGGATCACAAAATCCTAAAGTATTTGTTGGATCAGAAGGATCTGAATATGCGACAACGAAGATGGATGGAGTTCCTCGGGGACCACCTTCGAGATTCACTATACTCCCGGGAAGGGAAATGTGGTCGTTGATGCTTTGAGTCGAAAGACTCCGGTACGGGCAAGCTGGTTGCAGAGGCACGATCAGCGTTTGATCCAGGAATTGGAAGCATTGGAGATATCGTGTGTTGATAAGGGTTCGTCAACCGATGCATTCTTGAACTGGACGGAGGTGCAATATGACCTTACGGACAGAGTTCGGCGAGCAATGGAGCTTGATGAAAGTCTCCAGCGCTATGCAAAAGATGGGCCGGAGGACCAATTCTCTTGGGAAAACGGTTTGTTACGAAGAAATGGTCGGGTGTGCGTCCCAAGTGTGGGTAAATTGAGGGAAGAGTTGATGTACGAAGCTCACTTTGCAAAGTACTCAGTGCACCCAGGGAGCACAAAGATGTACAGAGATCTGAAAAAGCTGTTCTGGTGGCCCGGACTAAAGAAAGATGTCGCACGTTATGTGGCTGAATACAATACCTGTGCGTTAGTGAAAGCAGAATGCCAGAAGCCTGGCGGTTTCCTGAAGTCGTTACCTATTCCGGAGTGGAAGTTCGATGATATTTCGATGGATTTCGTGCACGGGTTGCCGAGATCTCAACGCGGTCATGATTCAATCTGGGTGATTGTGGACCGGTTGACAAAAGTGGCGCACTTCCTTCCAAACAGAAGAGACGATTCAGTGGAAACCTTGGCCAAGCTTTATGTGGAGCAGGTTGTTCGACTGCACGGTGTTCCTCGGAGCATCGTTAGTGACCGTGATGGGCGGTTCACATCGAATGATTAGCGGCTCGTTCATCAAATGTTGGGTACAAAATTGGCGTTTAGTACGGCCTTTCATCCCCAAACGGATGGCCAGACTGAACGAACCAACAGGACGATGGAGGATATGCTCCGCATGTGCGCCCTAGACTTTGGTAAGAAATGGGAAGATTATATATTTCTTGTCGAATTTGCCTATAATAATAGCTACCAAGCGAGTATTGGTATGACACCATTTGAAGCTTTATATGGTCGGAAATGCCGTACACCGTTAGCTTGGGCAGAAGCAGGCGAATCTAAGCTGAGTGGGAAAAAGGAAGTCGAAGAAGCTACCTCGCTCATACGCTCTATTCGGGAGAGGCTATTGATAGCCCAAGATCGTCAAGCAAAGTACTACAATGCCAAACATCGGAACGTGGAGTTCGCGGTGGGTGATTGGGTATATTTGAAGATCAAACCCTTCAAAGGCGTGTCCAGGATTCGGCGTTTGAAAAAGCTAAGTCAGAGGTATCTTGGTCCGTTTGAGGTGGTGGAGCGAGTTGGGGAAGCTGCTTATCGACTAGCACTTTCAGCAGACTTGGGTGGATTACATGATGTATTTCACATCTCAGTCCTTCGTAAGGCGGTGAAGGATCCAGCTCAAGTAGTGGAGAATGATCGGGTACCGGTCGAGTATGGGCTAACGACGAGGGTTAGACCCATTCGGATCGAGGATCGAGCCGAGAAACAGTTGCGGAACAAAGTGATCGGGATGGTCAAGGTCCGATGGGACAATTGTGGCCATGAAGAGCTAACATGGGAGCGAGAGCAGACCATGCGAGCTGAATTTCCCGAGTTGTTTGTATAAACTGTAGACCGTGTACTTTTTGTTATAACAGAGTTATAGCATTGCTGGTTCTTGTTTCCTTACCGTGCAAATTTCGGGACGAAATTTTGTTAAGGGGGGGAGGATTGTAACACCCCAGAAATCTCAAAATGTGTTTGCAAACAGTTTTGGGTTGGAGGCTGTTTGACACGGCCTGGGACACGGGCGTGTCCCAGGGCGTGTCGGGGGTACACGGCCTGGGACACGGGCGTGTCCCAGGGCGTGTTCAGGTTAGTCGACGATTGATAGTCGACGATCGTCGAGCCTGGGACACGGCCTTTGACACGGGCGTGTCCCAGGGCGTGTCCGAATTAAATTTCGAGAATAGCCTATTCGAGTCAGAAAAGTACACGGCCTTGAACACGGCCGTGAACACGGGCGTGTCAGGTGGGACACAGGCGTGTCCGATGCCGTGTTCCGACCCGTGTACTGGTTGCAGCTCGATGAGGCAGGATTGACACGGGCGTGTCTCAGGAATGACACGGGCGTGTCGATGACCGTGTTGTTCAGTCGGTTCAAACCGCGTGTGCCGCTTAAGGGTACACGGCCTGTGACACGGGCGTGTCACAGGCCGTGTCAGCCAAAAATTGGGTTTTTTGGGCAAATCGTGGCCGTTCAGATTTCTCTCTTTTGATCCAAGGGCTCAGGTGAATCCTGGCTGGATTAAATTCGTCAAGGGGTGATGAAGAAGGCATTCTTCATTTTGCTTAAGGAAGAGAGAAAGAGAGAGGAGGAATAAGAAGGAGGAGGAGAGCAAGCCACCGGCGGAGTTCCCGTGGTCCGATTCGTGATCCGAAGCCGGCGTTGTGAAGGCAGGGCTGCTGCGGTTCTTTCTCACCGGCTAGTTTTCGATGGCTCCGAAGAGATCGACAAGGGTAACGATCTCCCTCCTTGTACATGTGAAGTCCTTCTTTTCTGCATTGCATAGGGAACACCCTTCCCCGCGAGTGTGTGGTGGGTTGTGGTGTCCCTTGGGGTAGATATGTGAAGTCCCCCTTGTTAGAGGCCGGAATTGGAGTACGGCTCTAGGCATGCTGTGTGAAGCCCATCTGGACATGGCCTGGATTGGTGATGCTTGTTTGCATATCGGAGAAGGCTCCGTGATTATGGCTTGTGTTGCCTTGTGCCTACCTGTTGCTTGGTGCAGCAGGAAGTACTGGATGATGTCCAGGAAATGAAGAGGGTTGGATGCAACTCTTATGGCCGTGCGTTGCCACTTTATGAGCGGTTGAGCCGTTGGGCTGCAACTCGATGAAAAGGCAGATTGCCGAACAGGAAAGGTGAAACCGACCCGCGCCTATAAATAGCCATGGATACTTCCGTATTCGAGGTGGCACGGCGACTTGAGCAATGGGGGGTGGCTGATCCGTACCTGCGTTAGGTCCGTCCGACTTGGAAGCCTGGTTATAGGTTTTGTTGGAGCGCCTAATGAGAGTCTTAGGCCCGCGCGCCGGAAAGACTAGAATGCTTAAATACCGTGTAGACGGTGGTGTTGACCCTGGTATTCCGGTACGCCAAGAATGTGCCCTGAGTGCACGGACTGTCGGGCCGTGTGGCCGATAGTTGTGATGGCTTGAATGTGCCTGCGCGCACATAGTTGCTATTTGATGATGTCATGCTTTGCAGGGAAAGAATGCTCATGCCCCGAGAAAGGGGTAGGATTGTTATAATTGGGTCAGCTGAATGCTGACCGTTGCATTGTTTGCCACCGGTTGGGTGGATTGTTCCCGTGCAGGTGCTGGAGAGCCAAGTGGTAAGTGATGGGCTGAAGCCCTACTGCTGTTGCTGCTGCTGCTGCGGCTAGCCCTTGAAGGCTAAGCGAATGTTTTGGTTGTTCTCTTTTACTCATGTATGGCCGGCCTGCGCGCCGAGGTTTGGAAATCATGTTGTATGGAAGAGGAACTGTAAGGCCTTAAGGCCAAACCCTTTGTTGTACATTCCATGGTGTTTTATATAAAGGTGGTTTTATATATTGGACATTCCTGATTAGAGTTCAAAGTTGTAACTTAAAGCTTCCGATAGAATGCTTTGAGTTAGGATTCGTATGGTTTGGTATTATCCTGTGACCTCACCGTCTGTTTGTGGCATATAGTGTGGGGCCCTGGCCGGACCTTCTACTATACGTCATTTAACGGATGGGGTCGTTACACTCAATGGCCGAGTCAGAATAAATTTCTGTCGGCAATTGCTGTGCACAATTTCTTTGGCTAAAGAATCAACTGGAAGACTATTATATGCAAGTCAAAGACATCTCGTTGTTTTGCGACTCCTCCAGTGTAATTACAATAACCAACAACCCAGTCTCTCACAGCCGGACAAAGCATATTGAGCCAAGATACCACTTCATCCGGGAGAATGTGGAGCATGGGGACATAGATCTATAGTATGTCCCAACAGATAGGCAGATTGTAGGCATATTCAGAAAGCTGCTGAACGAGACTAAGTTCTCTTTCTTCAAAACTGAACTTGGTATGCTCAACAAAGAGGAATAGACAATAAGGACTCATTTTACAGCTCAAAAATAAAGGATTAGTCAAAAATATGGAATTTTTCTTAGTTTAACTTCATTTCTTGAGATAGGTAATGACTACTCGAGTACTCGGCTATGACCACTCGAGTACTTCTTTGAGTTCTCAAGAACTAAGCAAGCCACTCGAGTTCTATCACTCGAGTGCTGAACTTCTTCTCGAGAAGAAAAAAGACGCCACTCGAGTACTGTCATATCGCCACTTGAGTACCGTCATTCCTTCACTCGAGTAATAAACTTCTAGTCGAGAAATGACCAGACATTTTCTGCATTTCTTTCAAATTTTCATATACGCAACCTGAAGTCCAATCCGCCGCTATCTAAGGTATGTTAAGCTTAATTACTATTAATCATCATTACTAGGGTTATATAAAGTGGAAAAATCAGATTTCAAGGTTCTACACGAATTCAAATCCACTATCTCTCAAAAGACTCTTCGTATTCTGCCGCTGTGACAGAGCACGCTGCCGTCACCGCCTTCTTCCAGTCTATCTCTCGCAGTTCTCTAAAGGATATGGCACCGCTGTCGAAGGTCGGGATAGGCTGTGAGTTAGTTGTCGTCGGGATATCAGAAATTTCAGATGACTTTAGGAATTTGCTCATTCTACTCGACATAGCCAGTCTCTCTTTTGTTCTACATTAGCCGTATAAGATTTTGTTTCCAAGGGTAGAAGAATTCTTCAAGAATGTTAAAGTGAAGAGGAATGGAAAAGTTCTAAAATTAAAGGTTAAGGGTATCAATATTAAGATCACCAAGACCTCTGTTTCTCAACTACTTAGAATGCCCGTAGTTGATGAAGAAGATGACATAACAGAAGAATATTAAGATCAAGCATATAGCTTCTGTGGAATATTTGAGGTTATTAAGAATATTTGACATCCAGACCTGAATGCTGAGGGAAAACTCCTAGTTGATATTTTGGGAAAGGTTTTACTGTGCAAAACCTCTTCTATAAGTTTCATTTCTACAGATCTTTTCTATATGATAGCAGCTATTGTTTCAAGGAAGAAATTTCAATTTCGTATGATGATCTAGGACAAGATAAGTGAGAGCATTAAGGCTCCAAATTATGCTAGGATTATCTCTTTGATGTTACACGAGATCAATCCTAAGGTGTTTGATTTATTTAAGGGAACAACAATTTACCATATGAAGAAAGTATCTGTTTCCTCTATCAGAGGTGGGAATGGAAATTGTAGAATCCTACCCAAGCAGCCCAAGCCCATGAGCAACCAACTGCAGAAGATAGGACCCCATCTCCTTCTCTACCTAATGTTGCTAGCACATCTGGTGCAGTAGCTGAGTGGGAGCCTGCCTCTTCTGTTCAGCAAGTTAGAATGCCTCCTCTTCCTCCTAATACATCTCTCCATCCATCCACTTAAGAAGAACCCCAGTAAGACACTTAGGTAGTAGAGACCATCCACTCTACCATAGAAGATATTAATAAGATGATTGAAGAGATCAACTCAGAAGAGCCTCTACCCCCTACCCCCTCCAAAAGGACCAAGCTGAAGAACCATCTCCATCTCCTATAAAATCTCCAGAGTCCCTTGCTGACCACTCCCCTGCTACAGGGAAAGAACAAGAAGACACTGTACTGATTTCAGATGAGACTGTACAGTCTCCAGAACAAGTTGAAGCTCCCTTGAGGATGTTAGATTTCACTCTTCCCACCTTTCTTGGTGACGAAAGAGATGCCATGATTCATACTACAAGAGCTCAGAGCTTAGTAGTTGTTGAAGAAATTGCCCCTTGCACTGCACCTCCTCCTCCAGTTACTCCTTCTGCTACACCTGGTGCTACTGATTTACTTGGTAAGATAGAGAAAATGCTCATGTATCAAAGGAAGTATTTTGATGATTCACTGAAAATTGTTGAAGAGAAAGTCACTACTTTGGAAAAGGAAATGAGCAGAGGATTTGTTGAGATTCAACATAACACTGATCAACTAAAACACCTCTTCTAGATAGGTGGCAAAGCTCTAGATCATATAATTACCAGTGTAGGTCAAGTGATGGACCAGGTAATTACTCTAGCAAATAATCAAATTCAACTTGAAAAGAAGTCCCAAGAGCACCTCATGAAGATATGTGAAGAGGTGGGCACTTTCAGAGATGAAACCATAGAGAAGCTAAGTGTTGAAGTCAGAAAGGGGGAGGGACTGGTGAAAGAACATGTTGAAAAGTTTGATACAAATGTCAAGACTCTATGGACTGCAAAAATAAATGAAATTAATAAAGATGTTGAAAATACGTTTTGTATCCTAAACTATTATCGTATTTTCTAGTTTTGATAGCGCTAATCGTGTCTTATTAGCTTAATTTTTATCTTTCTTATGTAAATATTTTTTCCACTTACATTTTCTTATCTTTTTGCTGGTTTCCAGAATTTTTGCCAAAAATGACCTGAAACGCCCCCCTGTCACGCCCTCCCTGGGTGTGTCACAGGGCGTGTCACCCAATCTCGAGGAAGCTTGCTGACAGAGAACAAATAACCGGAAAAATGGCTGTCACGCCCCCCCAGACACACCCTCCCCAGGCGTGTCCCAGGGCGTGATACGGGGCGTGTCGCCCTCTGCCCGAAGTCTGCCAATGTATTAAATACATTTTCACCTCGGCACGCCAATCGTACCTATCATACCCCCATCACGAACGTGACCTAGGGAGTGTTCGACCCCTTTTCCAAGACTGACGGATTTCCGACCAATGATTGAGACTTAGCGTACGTGTCACACCCCATATACAGGCGTGACCTATGGCGTGTCAGCCATCGTACAGAAGCAATCATCTTTCCCGCCAGAATCCAGAACCCGAGGTCAACCCCATACGTGTCATGCCCCCTAACATGCCCTCCCTGGGCATAACCTAGGGCGTGATCAACCCAAGAATTTTTCCAATAAATTCAAGGCGCCCCTTCCATTTCAGAATATTTTGGGTTGAGAGGGGAGGTGCTCCCCTTTTGTTTACTAATCCTTTTTATTATTTTTCTCCTCCTCTCTCTCTTTCTCATTTCATGTTTTTTTAATCCTAGCTTAGTGCTTCTTTTGTAATAGATTTTGTTTTCGCTTTGTACTTCATTTGTAGCCTAGTGTTAATGCTAGCTTAGTCTTTTATTTCATTGCAATTGTAATTTCCATTTCAAGTGTAGCTCTCTTTCTTTATTAATATAAAGTGCTCTTTTCTTGTATTTGTGTTCTTAATGCTTATCTACTCATCCCCCTCCTCCACTTTACTATGATTAACTAATCCTCCTTGTACTCGATCTTGATGATCTGAGGTTCGAGTGATTAAGTTATGATGATTTGAATTTACCTTTTCTTTTTAGGGTTTAGACCTTCGAATTACTCTTGATTTTTCTCGTTCGGAATTATATTATCGATATATAATTTCCAATTCTGTTTTCATTTTTGGATAGCTGAGAGGCCGATAGTTTGAAGTGAGCATTCAAGAGTAAAGAGAGTTGTACGCACCCCTCGAGAGAGGAAGACGTCCAAATCTCTCGGATTGGAGTAAAATCCAATAGTTGGGTTCACTGCGTAAAGCAAGCTTTAGGCCTCCGATTTAGACGAGAGTCGGTCGGACCTTTCTAAACTCAGTTGGGCACGACTTCTAGAGAAGCGTGTTCAAGCTTTAGGAACCTCCACTGTCAAGGACCTTTACTTTATTAAGTTTAGGTTTTTTTATTGTGTTTTTAATCGACTTTAGCTAAGGTGATTCTCGATCGAGTTCATTTCCATTTCATCATTCTAATCCCTTATCGTAATCGCTTCTTTTATGCTTTCTACTTAACTGCAATTAGTTCTCTTTTTATGCAATTTTTCATTTCATTCAGTGCGTTTAATTTTCTCTTTATCCCTAAAGATTTTCCGTCGATAAAATAATAGTCTTTGTGTGAGTAAGTGTACTCAACGGTTCCCGGATTTCAATATGACACTTGTTTCCCCTAGCTGTAATTTGATAGGTTTACTTGCCTAATTGGATTGCTAGTTCGACTCTCTTTTCTTAAGCGGAAAGCGATCACCAAGTTTTTGGAGCCGTTGCTGGGGAGCAACTTTCGTTGATATATCAAAAACACGAACCTATTACTTTTAATATTTCTCTTTTTCATCCTCTTTCTAAAAAATATTAAAATCCAAAAATTTTATTACCGCTCTTAATAGAAACCCACATCAAAATTTTTCTATGCCACTTAACTCTCTCGACAAGGGCAATGGTCTTTAAGTGGCACTATCTTGTCTAGTACCTTGCAAACCCTTCATTGGGTATCCCTTGGGAAGTTTGGGAGTTAAGCTATTAAAAAAATCTATTTTAAAAAATATATTAGTTTCTCTTTTCTTTTTTCTAGTTTATTTATTTCTCTTTCTTATCTTCTTTTCTTTTAGTGCATGACCCGCGGGAGTCCGTCGGTTATTTGGGACTTGGACCACAAAATTTAGCATACTCTTCGGAGAAGATCGCGATTTCAAGGTTCTACTCTCCAAGTACTGGTTGAGGACTCCGAGTAACTTTCTACTTTAAGAATGGAAGAACCCCATATGGAGGAGTTCATGCATATACCTATGTCCTATTATGCACGATCAAATCTAGAGGGAACAGAATCTAGTATAGTGCGCCCTGCTATAGATAATAATAACTTTAAAATGAAGCCTAGCATAATTCAAATGGTGCAGCAGTATGTGCAGTATGACGGACTTAAGAATGAACATCCAAACGCATATATAACAAGCTTTCTTGAGATTTGTGACACCTTTAAGATAAATGGTGTTATAAATGATGTTATTAGGCTAAGATTATTTCCTTTCTCTCTAAGAACTAAGGCTAAGCAGTGGCTGAACACTCTACCTAAAAATAGCATCACAACCTGGGATCAATTAACTGAAAATTTTTTTGCGAAGTATTTTCCGCCAGCTAAATCTGCAAGACTTAGGAACGACATTTCTGCTTTTGGACAAATAGTCTCCGAAACCATATATGAAACTTGGGAAAGATTTAAAGAATTATTAAGATGATGCCCACATCATGCGCTGCCTGTATGGTTACAAGTGCAGACGTTTTATAATGGGCTAAATCAAAATATAAAGCAAATGATAGATACAGCTTCTGGCGGTACTTTAAACCATAAGACCCCGGAAGTAGCTCTTGAGCTTTTCGAGGACATGTCCATGAACACTTATCAATGGAATGTTCCTAGGTCCCAGCCAAACAAACCTGCAGGTATCTTTGAAGTGGACAACGTCTCCCAGATCGCTCTACAAGTTGAAATATTAAGAAAAAATATTACGGAGATGACTGCTGCCTCCGCCCCTCAGGTATAGGAATCTGCAACTCCTGCTCCCGAATAATTAGACTATGTTAATAATATGCCTATAAATGCTTTTAAAAAAATTTCTGCTTCAAATTTTCCTGCGCCCGATTTTACTTTTCCAAATAGTTATAATCCTTATTTAAGAAATCACCCGAATTTTTCGTGGAGTAATCCCTCGAATGCAATGCGCCCGCCACAACAAAACAATTTTTCTACACCACCACCACCTCTTCGAAACTATCAAAAACCTCCAAACTTGGAGGAGTTACTTTCTAAAAATATAACCACAAATGACGCTCCTATAAGAACCTTAACCGGAAGCGTTAAAAGTATTGAAAATCAAGTAGGACAACTCGCAAAAATAATTTTCGAGTGACCCGCAGGGTCTCTTCCTTCCAATACCGAGCCCAACAAGAGAGAGCAAGCGAAAGCTATAACTCTTCGGAGTGCAAAGCAAGTTTCCGGTAGGGTTAGTGAAGAGGTCGAGGCAAGCTCCGCCCCCGTTTTAAAAATTCCACCCTCTGGTGAAGAAGTAATCACCCCCATTTTAGAAAAAGATCTCACTCCACCACCCATGTTTAAAAATAATCCAACCCCGCCATACCCTTCTGGACTTAATAAGAGACGTCAGGATGATCAGTACTCCGCTTCTTAGAAATGTTCAAGCAAATCCACATAAATCTGCATGTCCACGAAGTGATCTCCCAGATGCCGAAGTACGCTAAGTACCTTAAGGACCTCCTGACTAACAAAAAGAAGTTAGAGAACCTTTCACATAACACGTAAATGCCGAGTGCGTTGCGGTCTTGACAAATGGTTTACCAAAGAAAATCAGTTACTCGGATTGTTTTTCTATTCCGTGTGTCTTTGGTGATCTTTTTGTCAAGAATGCATTGGCCGACTTAGGTGCGAGTATAAACCTAATGCCCTTCTCGTTGTTTAAGAAGTTAGGAATTGGAAGCCTCAACCCCACACGAATGAGTATCCAGCTCGCCAACAGATCACTCAAATACCTGTTAGGAATTGTAGAGGATGTCTTAGTTAAAGTCGACAAGTTCATCTTCCCGGTGGACTTCGTCATATTGGACATCGAAGAAGACGTCGAGGTTCCCCTGATCCTTGGTCGACCCTTCCTTGCCACCTCCCAAGCTATCATTGACGTAAGCAATGGTAAGCTCTTCCTTTGAGTATGCGACGATGAAGTGACTTTCTCTATCACCCCCTCGATGAAGAACACCCTAGCAAATGGCGACTCTTGTTTTTTGTAGATGCCCTAAGTGATGAATCCTCCTATTACCTCTCTAAATTTGAAAAAGAATTTTCTGATTTTTGTTCCTCGTCTACTCTTCCAACTGAATCGCTGCACCTAAGTGAAGAATCTTCTTATCGCATCTCTGAATTTGAAAAAGATTTTCTTGTAACACCCCGAAACTCAAAAGAGGGACGAGTGACGTTTTAAGCCCAGTATGAATTTTGGAGCAGGTGTCACGGGCATGACACGGGCGTAACACAGGCGTGTTCGGCCACGGGTCATGTGGTCGACGTTTTAATGATTGGAGATCGTCGAGTTGAGGCACACGGCCTAGGACACGGGCGTGTCCCAGGGCGTGTCACCTTGGGCAGTTTTCTGAGTCATGCACACGGGCCATGACACGGGCCCAGACACGAGCGTGTCACATGCGACACGGGCGTGTCGGGTGCCGTGTCGCAGGCCGTGTCCTTCTCGGGTTGGGAAAGCTGGCCGATTGCACACGGGGGGCGTGACACGGGTCTCGACATGGGCGTGTCACAGGTGACACGGGCGTGTCGGAGGCCGTGTAGAATGCCGTGTGCTGGTTTTCGAGTCGGTCGAGACGGCGAATGGGTGACACGGCCATACACACGGCCGTGTTGCAACCCGTGTTCGGCCCAGATTTTGTAATTTTAGGCCTAATCGTGGCCGTCCGTTTTCTTGTCTTGGGATCCGATGGCTGGGATTGGTCCTGAGGGGCTTAAGTCCGGGAATAGGGTTTAAAATCCCTAACTTCCCTTGGTTGACTCTCTTTCTAAAGTTAGAAAGAGGACAGAGCTTGGAGGAAGAAGGAGACGCTAGATCCGGTCACCGGCGGAGCTTCGGAGCTCCAAATCGCGAGCCGTCTTCGGATTCGCAGAGGCAAGGAGATTGCGGTGCTTTTCATCCGCGTAGATTTTCATGGTGCCGAGGAAAAATGCAAGGGTAACGATTTATCATCCTAGGGCATGTGAAGCCCTCTTTTCCTTTGCATAGGAAGCCCGCTCTCGCGAGTGAGCGAAGAGTTGGAGCGTTCCTTGGGGTAGATATGTGAATTCCCCCTTGTATAGAGTCCGTATGCGAAAACGGGCATAGGCATTATGTGTGAAGCCTATTCGGACAAGTAGAGCTGGATAGGTGATGTTGCATTGCATATGAACCGGGGAAGACTCTGGGTGTTTGGGCGTTTTTCGGGTTTTCTACGTGGTAGATTGCAACAGGGAGCCTTGGAGACTAACTCCAAGGTGCACCCGGAAAATTGGGCAAAAGCGGGTTTTGCCAACATGGTGGCCGGGGTGCCGACTTGAACATAACTGGGTTATGTGCTTGTGTGATCGAATTTTGGGATCTGGGAGAAGCTTGGCCCGCGCGTACGTCTTAATGTGACTATGCGGTGTGAGCAACGAGCAAGTGGACGCAGACCTGGGGCTATGCGGTTTGGTGACAGACATATGAAAAAGAGACTGGCCATTGGCATGGTTGTGCGAGTCTTAGGCATGGACCGGAAAGACTAGATTGCTCACGAGTTTTGCCATCCAAGGGGTGGTGGTGAAGCCACGGATTTGACCGGATTCACCGAGTATGTTCCCTGAGGGCACGGGGTGTGTGGCCGTGCGAGCCTACGCCTGCGATATAGTGTGATTACACTATTAAATGTTGCCTATACTAATAAAGTGCAGGGAAAGAGCATCACCGCCTCAATTCTGGGGGCGTGGTCGTTATAATTTGGTCAGCATAGCTGACCGTTGCTTTTGTTTGCCACCGAGCGGTGGTTTGTTGCTTGCAGGTGCTGCGGAGCCGAGCGAGAAATAGCGGGCTAAAGCCCAAGTTGCTGAGCCGGCCCTCGAAGGCCTAATTTTGAGTGTTTCATTGTAATCATGTGTGGCCGGCCTACGAGCCGAAGTATGAAAACACTTTTATATCAAGCAAACTGTGTAAGGCCTTAAGGCCATTTCTATTTTCTGTGTATTGGAACATTCCTGCGGGTGTTATTGTAGTGGACATTCATGCTTTTGGTAGGGTTCTTAATTGTGCAACTTTATTTTAATGCTTCCGCTAGGTGTTGTGTAGGGCGTGCAATTGGTTGAATGGTTTCAACGCGTAACCAACCGGTCTGTCTGTAGTATATGGCGTTGGGCCCCGGCCGGACCTACTGCTATATTCTATGCGACGGATAGGGGTGTTACAAATTGGTATCAGACTACTGGTTTCGGTCAAACTTAAATGAATTCGTGGGCGAATTCACTTTAAGGGGTGGTGAGCACATGTGTGTGCGTCATCGTTATAACATGAAAAGAACCCATGAATGTCCACTTAGGAATGAAAATACACATGTTTGAGGAACCTGCGCGTTCCTATAATTGTTGTTTGTAATAATATTTGGTCGCTTATCGGTGTTTAGCACGATTATAGATGACCAGAAGTGGTGCTGGGCCGTCAGAACGGCCAGGTCCTGAGGAAAGCAGTGCGCCAAGTGAAGCGCCTGCAACACCTCCGTCTGCCGAGACCATTAGGTTGGTGGCAGAAGCTGTCATGGTGATGATTAATGCGCAACCTGCAAGACTGGTGCAGCAGCCTGCTCCTGCGGAGGAGCAAGTGCCGCTCTAAGAGGCGGAGCCTAGAAGGGTTGAGCAGGTGGCGGTGGAGCCGGAGTTTCCTCGAAGAGCAACTGAGAGACAGCTTAAGCATGTGATGGGCTTCCACCCACCAGTGTTCTCGGGAACGGGAACCCCGACCCAGGCTGAAGATTGGCTCTAAAGAGTCAATAGGGTGATGACAGTAACTGAAATAGAAGAGTGGCAGAAGACCACAATAGCGATGTTCCTATTGGATGGGGACGCAAGGTTATGGTGGGAAGGTCTAGAGCTACACCAGTTGAGGGGAAGGCCGTTGGCCGAAGTATCTATGGAGGAATTTTCGAGACTGTTCATGGCTCGATACCTCCCCCCAGCGCTGAGGATTGCACTAGAGAACGAGTTCCAAAAGTTGGTGCAAGGAGATAGCAATATAGACGAGTACCTCCACGAGTTTACTCGATTGGGGAGATATGCTAGCGCTACCATTGCCGATGAGGTGCGAAAGACTAACCGCTTCTTTGAAGGGTTAAGAGATGAGATGAGATTACTACTGTTGGGGCCCATGGCGCAGGGTTTCATGACCCTGGTCAACTCGGCCCGGTCCTTGGAGAAGGACATGAGAAATGTACAAGCTAAGAAGGAATCCGGTGGGAAGAAACCGGAGTTTAAAGTGCCGACTTCAAAGTCTTGCTTTCGAAGATGGAACAAGAAGGCTAGGACGTCAGGTCCAGCTTCTTCTATAGGTGCCTCGGGGGCAACTACCAATCGAACCCCGGGCGCTTGTTTCACGTGTGGAAAGACGGGGCACTTTTCCCGCGATTGCTGGAGCGCACGCCCAAAGTCCGAGAGAAAACAAGGAGCTACTTATGAAGAGAAGGGCAAGGCGGTGGAGTCAACCGCATCCCACTATACTCCGACTCAGCCAAGATTCTACAACTTGGGGCAGCAGGAGGCCATTAAACAAGCGGATGTGGTGACAGGTACGAGTTAATTTATAGCAAGTTAACTTAGATACTGTTGTTTATTGCTTGTTAGCCTAATATGGTTTGCATAGGCTTTGTTTTGATTAGCGATAGTCCGGCACGGGCACTGTTCGATACGGGAGCTTCACACTCCTTCTTGTCCGAAAGTTTTATATCGCGCATCGGAGTCCCTTCTTCGATGGCGAAGGACAAGTTGGATGTGCTGCTACCGAATGGGTGCTCGATGCGTGCAGACAGAGTGTGCGCCGTAAAGATTCACATAGGGAGCCAAGAGTTCGACTTGCTAGCGTCATTGCTGCCGCTAGTAGAGTTCGACGTTATCTTTGGGATGGATTGGCTTTTGGAGCAGAAAGCTTCGATTGACTGCGATCGGAAGGAGGTCAAGCTAGGTGTTGGGAGGGGACAACATTCGAGGGACTCAAGGGGTCGAGCAAGACGCTGATGTCTGCTCTTCAGGTGGTAAAGGCAGTTCATGCTGGTGCAGAGCTGTTCTTCGCAATAGTGGGGGCTGTGGAGCCAAAGTCCACGTTGGATAGCATCCCCGTGGTTTGTGAATACCCCGATGTGTTCCCGGACAGTCTTCCCGGAGCCCCACTGCTGCGGGAGATTGATTTCACCATCGAGCTCGTACCGGGGGCCAAACTGGTGCCACGTGCTCCGTATAGGTTGGCGCCTAAGGAGATGGCAGAGTTGAAAGTTCAACTAGAGGAGGTGATGGAGCAAGATTATGTGCGTCCAAGCTCGTCGCCTTGGAGCGCACCGGTCCTCTTCGTTAAGAAGAAGGATGGGAGTATGCGGTTGTGTATCGACTACAGAGAGTTGAACAAGCTGACGGAGAAGAACAAGTACCCGATCCCGAGGATTGATGATTTATTCGATCAGTTAGTCGGATCGTAGGTATATTCTAAGTTGGACTTTAAGTCCGGGTACTATCAGTTGACGATAAGGGAATGTGATATCCCGAAGACGGCGTTCAGCACGAGGTATGGGCATTTCGAGTTCACGGTCATGCCGTTTGGACTGACGAATGCGCCATCAGTGTTTATGGACTTGATGAATAGGACGTTCCGAGATTTCCTGAACCGCTTTGTGATCATCTTTATTGACGATATATTGGTGTACTCGCAGTGCGAAGAAGATCACTTCAAGCACTTGCATCTGGTGTTGGAGACTTTGAGGAGGAATGAGCTGTATGCGAAATTCTCCAAGTGCGAGTTCTGGCTACCCTCAGTAGCGTTCCTTGGTCACATTGTTAGTGGGGAAGGTATAGCGGTGGATCCGGCGAAGATCGTTGCGATACGGGAGTGGCCTGCGTTGTCTTCTGTCGCGGAAGTCCGTAGTTTTCTCGGGCTTACCGGATATTACAGGCGCTTCGTAGAGAACTTCTCGCTTATAGCGCTACCTCTCACGAAGTTGACAAGGAAAGATCAGAGATTCTTGTGGACGCAGGAGTGCGTGCAAGCTTTTGAGGAGCTGAAGACACGGTTGACCACGACGCCAGTGCTTAGTTCGCCGAGTGGGACCAAGGGCTTCGAGGTGCATAGTGACGCCTCGGGTAGTGGTTTGGGCTGTGTGCTGTTGCAGCATGGGAGCGTGATAGCATATGGATCGTGTCAGCTAAAAGTGCATGAAAGGAACTATCCGGTCCACGACTTGGAGTTGGCGACCGTGATATTTGCACTTAAGCTGTGGAGGCACTACCTATACGGCGTAAGGGTCGATATATATACCGATCACAAGAGCCTGAAGTACCTATTAGATCAGAAGGATCTTAACATGAGGCAGAGGAGGTGGATGGAGTTCCTGGGGGACTACACATTCAAGATTCATTATGTACCCGGGAAGGGCAATGCAGTTGCAGATGCGTTGAGTCGCAGGGCTCCCGCCCAAGCCAACTGGTTGTCGGTGCATGATGAGCAGCTGATACGGGAGTTTGAGGAGCTTGAGATCTGTTGCGTTGACAAGCAGACGAGCGCCAAAGCAATGTTGAACTGGACAGAGGTCCATTATGACCTGGCTGATCGGGTTCGGCAGGCATTAGAGTTAGATGACTCCATGAAGGAGCTTATAGAGGCAGCATTGGATGGGTCAAATTCCCAATTTTCAGTGGAAGATGGGTTGTTAAGGAAGGATCATCGGTTGTGCGTCCCAAGCGGGAGTAACCTACGGGTGGAGTTGATGTACGAGGCTCATCATACCAAGTACTCGATCAACCCAGGGAGCACAAAGATGTACCGTGACCTCAAGATGCTGTTTTTGTGGCCGGGGCTTAAGAAAGACGTAGCGTTGTTTATGGCTAAGTGCCGAACGTGTGCCTTGGTGAAGGCGGAGTGCCAAAAGCCGGGAGGATTTCTGAAGTCCTTGCCTATACCGGAGTGGAAGTTCGACGACATATCTATGGACTTTGTGCATGGGTTGCTAAGGTCGCAGAAGGGGAACGACGCCATCTGGGTGATCGTAGATCGGCTAACTAAGGTGTCACATTTCATTCCGCATAGGAAGGACGACTCGGTGGAGAAGTTGGCGAAGCTATATGTGGACAATATAGTTAGACTGCATGGTGTGCCTCGTAGCATTGTGAGTGATCGCTATGGGCGCTTCACGTCCAATGATTGGAGGTTGGTGCAACAGATGCTGGGGACAAAGTTGAAGTTCAGCACAGCCTTCCATCTGCAGACGGATGGGCAGACCCAGAGGGTCAATAGAACGATGGAGGACATGCTCCGCATGTGTGTTCTAGACTTCGGAAAGCATTGGGAGGACCACCTGTATTTGGTGGAGTTCGCGTACAATAATAGCTACCAGGCGAGTATCCAAATGGCGCCCTTTGAGGCCCTATATGGTAGAAAATGTCGCACACCATTGTCTTGGTTAGAAACGGGTGAGGCAAGGTTGTACAAGAAGCAGGAGGTGGAGAGTGCTACCTCATTGGTGCGGATCATTCGGGAGCGCTTGTTGATCGCTCAGGACAGGCAGACGAAGTATTACAATGCCAAGCACCGAAACGTGGAGTTCACGGTAGGCAATTGAGTATACTTGAAAGTGAAGCCGTTCAAGGGGGTTTCGCGGGTGAGATGCTTGAAGAAGCTGAGCCCAAGATACCTTGGACCTTTTGAGGTTCTGGAGCGAGTCGGCGAAGCGACATACCGTTTGAGGCTATCGGAGGAGTTAAGTGGGCTACATGATGTATTTCACATCTCTGTATTGCGGAAGGCGGTGCAAGAGCCTTCGCAGGTGATCGCAGTTGATCAAGTGCCGGTGGACGAGGGGTTGATGACTAGGGTCAAGCCCGTTTGTATTGAAGACTCTGAGGTCAAGAGGCTCCGTAATAAGGAGATCCGAATGGTTAAGGTCCGGTGGGATAACTGCGGTCGGGAGGAGCTCTCTTGGGAACGGGAGCAAACTATGTTGGAGGATTACCCGGAGTTATTCCGCTCAGGTACCGTTAAAAGCCTTCAGTTCCTGTTATTTTCCTTTAGTAAATTTCGTGGGAGAAATTCTTTTAAGGGGGAGAGAGTTGTAACACCCCGAAACTCAAAAGAGGGACGGGTGACGTTTTAAGCCCAGTCTGAATTTTGGAGCAGGTGTCACGGGCGTGACACGGGCGTGACACGGGCGTGTCACGGGCGTGACACGGGCGTGTCACGGGCGTGACACAGGGGTGTTCGGCGACGGGTCATGTGGTCGACGTTTTGACGATCGGAGATCGTCGAGTTGAGGCACACGGCCTGGGATGTAAGACCCCCATTTTTTTTCTTTTTCGACACCGGGGTCTTAGGCCCAGAACCGCCACCTTGCGGTGATACCTTCGCACCCGGGAAGGTCGTCACTACAAGATGCCGATTCTGCCGGCCAAAATCGATCACAACTGTAGCAATAGAATAAAAGCAAGTCCACAGAAAATCACATCTATAGAAAATAAGCTCCACGAAGGGAGTGTCCACAGATAGTACATATAATAAAAATCTCGGGCTTATGCCCGGTACATCAAGTCCTCACTACAAATCACTCATCGCGGAAGCAAACTAATACAACTACTAGTGTTCGGGACTCACAGTCCCTGCTGTCTGGACTCCAGTACTAGACTGTCCGATCTCCAAGTGTGCCGACCTACGGGGCTGCTCCTCCATGCTGGGCTCCGTGGTCCCCTAAATGACGTCGTTCGAAAACCGTTAGTCTAAAAGACTAAGTCCTATCGTCCTCCGCCCCTTCCCCCATAGCTCCTAAGCACCGAGCGGGGAGAAGGAAAGGAAAGGACATGAAGGTGGAGAATGTCAAAGAGCAGATGGCAGCGGAACTAGACTAGCAGTTCTAAGTACGATAATAAGGATACAAAGTTAGAATAAGTAACCTTAACTTATGTGAATACACATAAGCTAAGGGATCTCTTGCAGGGCTCCTATCGTATAAAAAGTCCCATACCAATTTATATGATAGGGTATCGGTTTTACTAGCAGACTTAAATATATAATACTGAAAAAGAACCTTGACCTTTAGTTCCCCCTTTCGGAGCCGTTACCTCCCAGGATACCTCCGTAGTGGCAGACGGAAGCGGTGGGTTGGGCCTCGCCCACCTCTAAACCAGTAAAGCACTACCGGTCAGACCTATCGTACGCCTCAACGCTTGGTGCACAAAGCGGACTCCTGCGTACTCTTGCCGGCTGGCGCACCGGACTTCTGTTGGCGAAGTGCTAACCACACTTGCCGAGTCGACGTATTGGCGTCGGTGCATTGACCCTCCAATACCGAAGACCCACCACCTTATACCTTTTATGCACATGCAATAGTAATGAGTCCAACCAACAACCGAGCTAAAGCTTCCCCACACTATCCTGTCCGTCAACAACCGAGCCAAAGCTTCCCCGGACTATCCTGTCCGTCAACAACCGAGCCAAAGCTCCCCGGACTATCCCGTCCGTCATAATCAACAACCGAGTCAAAGCTCCCCGGACTATCCCGTCTGTCATAATAAACAACCGAGCCAAAGCTCCCCGGACTATCCTGTCCGTCAACAATAACCGAGCCAAAGCTCCCCGGACTATCCTATCCGTCTACAACCGAGCCAAAGCTCCCCGGACTAACCCTAGTATTTTGACAAATCCTCCTACGGTTCAGACGATCTTTCGTCGATCCCGGGCACCATCTAACATTTAGCCAAAACCCAACCCTTGCTTTTCCTAACTCGAGTGATGAACTCATACTAAATTATCCAAACCTATAACTACTAATCTTGACTTATGTGCCTAACTTGTACTCCAAATTATTTCTGCAGATTTACTATATGCAGGCCACCAAGTTTAAATGTCATGTAAAAGGGGAAGTACATCAATTATTCATCCAATACTCCTATAGTAATTAATGGAGCTCCATTATGACCTTTATTGCCCAATTCCAGAATTTCACAATTTTCCTATTTATCTAGTAATTTATTAAATATCCATAGTGGACAAAGTCTTCAAGATTGAACAGGAGGTACCAAATTTAGACAAGATAAAATTTCCCCAGATTTATGTTATACTCAATATGAATATTTAACTTAAGATCCAAGGTCTCTTAATTTTTCAGCAAGGTTTAGGCCACTGATTTTATTTTACAGATAACTTGCAATAATTCATTAAAATAGATAAATAGGGCAATATTATTTCTAAATCAATTCAAGGAAAACTCTAACATGATTGCGAGGGCATATAAATACTCTGGGTCAAATATCATAAGTGATTAAGGAGTGATAAACTTCAAACAAATTAATGAACAACTTTCCAAAATTACAAAATGCAGACCACCAAGGTTAAACTTCATGTAAAATGGAAATTATATCGAATAATCATCCAATATTCCTATAATAATTAATGTAAGTCCATTATGAACTTTAAGACCTAAATCCAGAGATCCAAAATTTTCCTTATTTATTTAATAATTTATTTAATTATTATAGTGACTAAAATTTCCAATAATGAACATGATGTACCAATTTCAGACAAGATATCATTCCAATAATTTTATATGATATTAAAAATAAGAAATTAAATCATCTTCTAAAATATCTTAATTTTTCAGTAAGGTATTATCCCCAAATTCTTATTTCATTTTAATCCTTAAAAATACATTCAAATAGATATAAAAGACTATATTGCTTCAAAAAATTCAGAGAAAATTCAAGTATGATTTTAATGGCATAAAAATGCTTTGGGCCAAATCTCATAATTTATTTATCAGTAAAAAAGTCTAAAATAATATATTGAACAATTTCCACATTTAACAAGATTGTGAAGTAAGTACCTCAAATATGTATTCAAAATTTCTTATAAAATTTATATATGTCTATAATGATTCAAAACTTTCTCTGCCAAACTTTCATGCCCTCCCAAGGGGCAGAGGGACCATAATTATCAATTTATTAATTAGGGCATACCCTTATGTTACAAAGGAAGTACTATAAATATTATCCCAAAATTTCCAAATAAATTACTAGAGGTTCCTAATATCCATAAGACCATTTTAACAAAATTTTATCTTAGTTTAAGGGGTTTAACTAGCCCATTCCTACCCTACCCCATTTGTGCCTTAAAGTAGGGTTAGGGTTTTGTGGGCCCCAAACTTTCCAAAATTCCCTAAGATTTTCACCAGAGGGTTTTAGTTACCCTAATACCCTCCCTACAAAATGTCATAATCATACAAGGTGTTTGGGACACATGTCCTTCACAAGGTACAAAAGCCCTTCCTTTAGGTTTGACCTAGGATCTTGGGGCAAATCAATTCCAAACCTCCCCATATTTCATTGGAAGGTCCACAAGTTTATGCCAAGTCATTGGCCCAAATTTGAACCTCTGTTGAGGTGAATTGGACATCCTAAACCAACGATACATTTTTGGACCAAAATGCCCTTCTTAGGGCATGGCTAGGGTTGGAATGATTTCCATTAAAATCACCTCTAAACTTAATGAAATTTTAACCAGAGGTCTATATTGACCTCATAAACCCCTCACCAAAATTTGGATGAATTTGGTGTTTATTTAACCCATAAATTAATTTACCCTAGATAAATTAAATTATTTACATAACTATAGAAATAATATCTCCAAAAATTCCCATTTTTGGGCAGGGTCTAGATATTAGTTAGGGTGACTCCCTGCCAAAATTTCAACTCATTTGGGCTAAGGATGAAGTGTGGGCACTCTGTTTAATGTATGCCTAGTCATATGTATAGACCCCACCAAAATGAGTGCCCTGGTCAAACAAGTCACCCATATTGGTTCAAACTAATTATGTATGAAAGTAGACCCATAGGGCTACATTTTATGTGTTGAACATTTTCTCTGAATATGCCTCTATGTATTTTTAATATTTAATAACATTAAATAAAAAAGCTGTGACATAAATGAGCTCATAATATGTAAAAGCTATAGTTTATATTCATCAATCAGCACGAATCTTGGCACAAACAGACGGGATCTGGTTGTCTCCTTCCTCCAGCCGACGGTCCCGATTTCACCATCCTGGAGCTTCTTCCAGACGCTGCCGCCGGCGATCCGGCCACCTCCCCGGCAGGCCACCGCCGCCAACACCTTAGTGGTGGTCGGGGCTATCTCCAGGCGGTGGCTTGGCCGCCGGGGAGCCCTATTCCGGCGATCCCGACAAGCGGACATTTCATGGAAAATCCATGAATTCAAATTTTGGATTCGGCTCAATTGAGCCCAAACCTCGGCCCTAAAGATTCTAAAGATCTGCCTATGCAAGAAGGAGTGGAGGAGGACCTGTAGTGGCGGTTGTAGCCGTGCTGATCGCCGGATTGGCATGGTGGTGGCCGGTGGTGGTCGACCTCTTCAAAAATGCAGGAAACTGCTTGGCTCCTTCAGGTAAAGTGTGGGAATTCCTCCTTGGAGTCTAGGGAAGCTTTTAAGGAGGGAGAGGAGAGGTGTTAGGTGGCTAAAAGCTTCATGCCATTATTGGCCATGGTCAAGGTTGGAGGCTTGGGTAGGTATAGGGTGGAGCTTGCTCTAACCAATCAAGGATGGCTGCTACACTCCCCTTGTCTTGTTGAATTGAATGGGGAGGTTGGGGAAGGGGGAGGAGGAGCACAAAGTCCTCCTTCCTTCTTCTTCCTTCTCTTTCTCTCTCCTCCATGGGTGACTTTCTCTCTCCTAGTCACCAAGCCTGAAATTTGGCTCCTACATATCCCATGGCAGCCCACAACTCCATTTGGTCACTTAAGTCAAGGTTAGCCCAATTGCAATGGGCTTGAGCTTGAGTTAGCCCATTTGGGCTAACTTGACCCAAAGTTGGACTAGGGCCCACCTAGGTCAATTTGGTCCTTGAGGTTTCTTTAATGGGTCCTTGGTGACCCATTAGCCTCCCCTAGGGTCAAGGTGGGGTTGGATTGGCCCTTGGAGGTCACTTGACCCTTAACTAGGGCACTTTGACCATTTTGGGTCAAGAGTTGACTTTGGTCAACCTAGCCTTTATGATTGGTCCCAATGGGTCCTTGGTGACCTATTGGCCTCTCACTAGGTCTATGAGGGTAGGGGTGGGGTCCACTTGGCTAAGGGACTGCAATTGACCCTTGTGTAGGTCAATTTGACCCAATTAGGGTTAGAGTTGACTTTGGTCAACTTAGCTCCCTTGACTACCCTCCATGGGTCCTTAGTGACCCATTGACCCCTCACTAGGGTTATGGAGGTATAGGTGTGGTCCATTTGGCTAAGAGACTGCAATTGACCCTTGTGTAGGTCAATTTGACCCAATTAGGGTTAGAGTTGACTTTGGTCAACTCAGATCCTTTGGCTGCCCTCCATGGGTCCTTAGTGACCCATTGACCCCTTACTAGGGTTATAAAGGTATGGGTGGGGTCTTGGAGTCTTGGTGAAGCTTCATGATCACCTTAAACCAAGGTTTTGGAGTTTACTATTTGCAGACCATAGTTCCTCTATCCACACCACCAGGTCCACTTGACTCTTTCTTGGGCTTCCTAGGGTTTTGTCATGACAAAACCACTCTTAGGGGTCTAGTTGGAAATGGGATGTTACAAATCCCAATAAACAAAACAAAGATTTTGTCCCCGAAATCAAGGTTAAGCCCACGGGGACTCCTATCGGGGAGAAGGAAACTTGTAACATCCCATGAGAATCGAAAGATTTAGATCACGACCATGTTCGCTATGTGAGTTTTAAAGGTGATAGTCAAATCTAAGACCAATTCGCTCAATTGGCAAAGTCTAGACCCCAATAAACAAAAGTTTAGCCCATATTCTTGAAATTTCAGTCCTACTAGTTTAAAATATGAAGGTAAATTGAACATCCTGAGAGGTTGTGAGGTATACCTGACTGAAGAGTTTCGGGTATCTTTGTCGCATCAAGTCCTGGGGCTCCCATGTGTTCTCCTCTCTTCCGCGATTTCTCCATAGGACCTTGACTAATGGAACCTTTTTGTGGCGTAAGACTCGTACTCCCTTGTCGTCAATCCGGACCGGTTCTAGGTGAACTGACCGATCAGATGATATCGGCCCATCTGTGGTTGTAACTTGCTGCTCTGGGCGTAGTAGAGCTCTCCTAAGAGAGGATATATGGAATACATCGTGCAGACTTGCCAGCTCCGGTGGCAGCTCCAGCCTGTATGCGAAGGGACCGATCCGCTCCTGGATCCTATAAGGCCCCATGTATCTTGGATTGAGCTTCTTCCTCTGTCCGCGTACCCAAGTAACTCCATGCATTGGTCGGATCTTCAAGAACACCTGATCTCCTACCTGGAATTCCACCTGACGATGCCGAGCTTCGTAATACTTAGCCTGCCGGCTCTGTGCTTCTAGCATCCTGTCCTGTATCAATCTCACCTGAGCCTCGGTGTCCTCAACAAATTCCGAATCCATTGCCTTAGGGTCCTCGTCTTGTATCCATGACAACGGAGTCCTGTACCTCCGTCCATACAACGCCTCATAAGGAGCCATCCTTATACTGGACTGGTAGCTGTTATTATACGAGAACTCGATCAGTGGCAACAACTTCTCCCAAGGTTCACCGCGATCCAATATGCAGAGTCGTAGCAAATCCTCCAGAGTCCTGTTGGTGCGTTCTGTCTATCCATCTGTCTGGGGATGAAAATCCGTACTGAATATTAGTCGAGTGCCCAAGTAAGTCTGCACTGACCTCCACTCCCTAGATGTAAATCGTCCATCCCGGTCTGACACAATCGACTTGGGGACGCCATGATAGCGAACGAACTGCTCCACTAAATTTCGGACTAGCACACTTACCGAGTCATCCTTCCTGATTGGAATAAACCTGGCTACCTTTGTCAGCCGGTCAATGATCACCCAGATCGAATCATTCCCTGTCCTCGATCGAGTAAGTCTATGTATAAAGTCCATGGCGATATCTTCGAACTTCCACTCTGGTACTGGGAGTGACTGCAATAATCTTGCGGGGTTTCTGCACTCCGCATTCACTAACTGACACGCCTTGCAATGGGTCACGAAGTAGGTGATATCCTTCTTCATGCCGGGCCAGAACATAGTCTTCTTCAGATCTGTAGTCATCTTTGTAATCCCCGGGTGTACCGAATATTGACTGCAATGAGCCCCCATCATGATGTCCTCCCGGACCTGGCCTCCCTCCGGTATGTAAACCCGTCCTCTGAAGCACACTAAGTCATCCCTCAGCGAGTAGTCTCCTGCCGTGCCTGCTTCTAAGGCTCGGAATATCGGCTCTAGCTGGGTATCCTGCCTCTGTCCATCCTTGACCCGTTCTTGAATGTCATCTGTGGTAATTAATGACGATAGATACTCCTAGTACAACTCAGGGTGATCCTCAGACACAAAGGATATTTGCATCTTATCTAACATCTGAACCAACTCCAAGGCCATCAACTGTGTTCCTACTCCGGGGTTTGCGGCCTTTCGGCTCAGTGAATCTGCTACCACATTCGCCTTTCCCGGTTGATAGTGCATTTCGTACTGGTAGTCTGCTAAAAACTCCACCCATCATCTCTGTCTGATGTTCAGCTCTTTCTGCGTGTCCACATACCTAAAATTTTTATGGTCAGAGTATATGTCGCAGTGGACACCGTACAGATAGTGCCACCAGACTTTCAGTGCAAAAATGACAGCTCCCATTTCTAAGTCATGGACTCGGTAGTTCTGCTCATGCTTCTTCAGCTGCCGAGAAGCATAAGCTATCACATGGCCATTCTGCATCAGCACTGCACCCATGCCCTGGTAGGAAGCGTCGGTGTAGACCTGGAATCCTTCTTTCCCTGAAGGGAGGGCAAGTATAGGAGCTGAAGTGAGTCGTCCCTTTAGCTCTTGAAAAGCCACCTCATACTGTGGGGTCCAGATAACGGGCACATCTTTCCTTGTCAGAGATGTGAGTGGAAGGGTGATACGAGAGAATCCCTCTACGAACTTCTGGTAGTAACCGCTGAGTCCTAGGAAACTCCGTACATATGTGGCCGTCTTCAACTGCGGCCAGTCCCGAACTGCTTGGATCTTGGCCGGGTCCACTGCCAACCCAGCACCACTGATGATATGGCCTAGGAAGGCCACCTCCTTCAACCAAAACTGGCATTTACTGATCTTCGCATAGAGCTTGTGCTCCCGTAGTCTCTCCAGAGTCAGCGTCAGATGCCGAGTGTGCTCCTCTTCCGTCCTAGAGTACATCAGGATGTCTTCTATGAATACTATGACGAACACATCCAAGTAAGCCTCAAAAACCCAGTTCATAAGGCTCATGAATGCCGACGGAGCATTTGTGAGCCCGAAGGGCATCACGGTAAACTCATATAGCCCATATCTGCTACTGAAAGTAGTCTTTGGAATGTCTTCCTCCTGGATCCGTAGCTGGTAGTAACCCGACCTTAAATCCAGCTTCGAGAAATAATGGGCTCCCTCCAGCTGGTCGAATAATTCGTCTATCCGTGGGAGCGGATAGGTATTCCGGACGGTCAGCCTGTTTAGTGCTCGATAATCGATGCACAGGCGAAGTGTCCCATCCTTCTTCTTCACAAATAAGACCGGGGCTACCCATGGTGAGGAACTCGGTCTAACAAATCCGGATTCCACTAGTTCCTGGAGTTGGCTTCGAAATTCTGTCAGCTCTTTTGGGGCCATCCGGTAAGGGGCTCTAGCTACCGGCTTAGCTCCCGGCACTAGCTGTATCCGGAAATCCGGCTCCCGGTGCGGGGGTAGCCCAGGCAGTTTCTCTGGGAATACGTCGGCAAAATCTCGTACCACCGGAATATCCGAGGTGGAGACCTTGGCCTCAGTCATGTCAAATATCACCTCATATACTTCATCCCCCTGTAAGTGAGCCTTGACAGCCTGTACAGATGACAACATGAGTGGGGGAATAAATCTAGTACCTTCGATGACGAGGTAGGAATCCCCATGTCTCACGGTAACTCTCTTGGACATGCAGTCAATCTGAGCATGATTCCAGTTCAACCATGTCATTCCTAGGATCAAATCAAAAACTGGCATCCTTATGATCGTCGCTGGGGCTTCAAATATCTTTCCGCTGATCTCCGCCTCCATGTTGTAGTGGGCAGAGGTGAACAACTCTGATCCATCGGGTAATCGTATCTTCATCATCAAACCCGTGAATCGCTCTACTCCTTCCAACCCTTCTACGAAGGATTTCAATACAAACGAGTGTGAAGCACCCGTATCAAAAAGCGTATAAGCGGGTTTGCCGCTGATGAAAACTATTCCAGTGATTACTTGCTCCGGGTTCCGGGGTTGAGCCAAATCCAGTGCATAAATTTGCTCCCTCTGCTGTCTGCGATCTGCACCCTGGAAACCACGTCCTCGACCACGTCCTCGTCCTCCAAATTGTTGGGCATGCGGGGCAGCCTAGGGTGCTGGTAGAGGTGCTTCCCTCATGGGGCAGTTTCTCCGAATGTGTCCTATCTGATGACAGTTGTAGCATTCTGGTGGGGGAAATGCCATACCCCCCGGGTCTTGGTGCCTCCCTCATCTGAAGAGGCTGAGGGGCCAATATCACCTGCTCCCTCGGCTCCTGCCTCACTTCCTGACAAGGCTGGTCCTCTGTCCTTCTCCCACCTGGTATAGCACCTTGCCGCTGATCATTTCTGGCTCTCCGGCCCTGATCCTCCGCTTGCAGCTTCCGGCCCCGAGTGGTGTGCCAATCAGCCTCAATCCTCTTTGCCATCTCCAAAATCCGGGAGATAGGCCCGTCAGATACAAACAACAAAGCCTCCCTCAAGTCCTCCCGCAGGCCTTTATAGAATCTCTTGATGTACCCCGCTTCGTCCAGCTGGTAAGAATTTGCATATCGAGACAAATGGTCGAACTCCCGATGGTACTCTACCACTGTCCGGGTGCCCTGCTTCAGCTATAAGAACCGCTCCTCCAACTCATCCCTGGCCGACTTCGGAACAAAATGTTCCAGGAGTGCGGCCCTGAACTCTTCCCAGGAAATTTCTGCAATCTCCCTATTAGCAAACATTGTGTCCAGCAGCGTCTTCCACCACCTCTTGGCATGGGACTCCAGGCAGGAGACAACCAAGGCCACCCTCTCCTCCCAAGGACACCGTATCCCAGTCAGCATTTCGTACATAATATCTAGCCATTCTTCTGTCCGTACAGCGGATTATGTCCACAAGTAAGATGGAGGAGAGACTCCTCGAAAGATGCTCAACCAATTGGCCCCCGGGTTTGGCTGCAGAGCCGGAACCTGCTGAGCCCTGAAAGCATCTAGAATGGCCGTCAGCATTTGACCCATCTCCGAGTGTAGGAATGGAGTGGGAATCGGGGCAGGTGGTGCAACAGTCGGAGTCTGCTGAACTCCGCCTTGTGGTGTTGGCTGTGCTGGGGGCTGCGTAATAGAAGCCAAATATAAGAAGTCTCACAGATTTAACTAAAAGTGGACAATTTTCATTTGATTTCCCATATGGGCCCACCACTGCTTCCGCTGCTTAGTTTGTCCCCGAACTAAACTCATGCGGGGGTGGCCCGGGGTTTGTGGACTGCTACCTTTTGATTGATATGTTTCCCTCTAATACCACTTGTAAGACCCCCATTTTTTTTCTTTTTCGACACCGGGGTCTTAGGCCCAGAACCGCCACCTTGCGGTGATACCTTCGCACCTGGGAAGGTCGTCACTACAAGATGCCGATTCTGCCAGCCAAAATCGATCACAACTGTAGCAATAGAATAAAAGCAAGTCCACAGAAAATCACATGTATAGAAAATAAGCTCCACGAAAGGAGTGTCCACAAATAGTACATATAATAAAAATCTCGGGATTATGCCCGGTACATCAAGTCCTCACTACAAATCACTCATCGCGGAAGCAAACTAATAAAACAACTAGTGTTTGGGACTCACAGTCCCTGCTGTCTGGACTCCAGTACTAGACTGTCCGATCTCCAAGCGTGCCGACCTCCGGGGCTGCTCCTCCATGCTGGGCTCCGTGGTCCCCTAAATGATGTGGTTCGAAAACCGTTGGTCTAAAAGACTAAGTCCTATCGTTCTCCGTCCCTTCCCCCATGGCTCCTAAGCACCGAGCGGGAAGAAGGAAAGGAAAGGACATGAAGGTGGAGAATGTCAAATAGCAGATGACAGCGGAACTAGACTAGCAGTTCTAAGTATGGTAATAATGATACAAAGTTAGAATAAGTAACCTTAACTTATGTGAATACACATAAGCTAAGGGATCTCTTGTAGGGCTCCTATCATATAAAAAGTCTCATACTGATTTATACGATAGGGTGTCGGTTTTACTAGCAGGCTTAAATATATAATACTGAAAAAGAACCTTGACTTATAAGCACGCTCGTACGAACTTATAGGCCAAGGGGTCGTTTTGCAAGGCCTAATGTATAGAGCGTCCCATACCGCTTATACATTAGGTGTCAGGTTATATGCAATGGTTATGCTATGAAATACAATTATGTTATGATGTGAACATGCAAGTGCAACTCACCCACTCGACTCTGTGTACACAGACCTTTAGTTCCCCCTTTCGGAGCCATTACCTCCCAGGATACCTCCGTAGTGGCAGACGGAAGCTGTGGGTTGGGCCTCGCCCACCTCTAAACCAGTAAAGCACTACCGGTCAGACCTATCGTACGCCTCAATGCTTGGTGCACAAAGCGGACTCCTGCGTACTCTTGCCGGCTCGCGCACCGGACTTCTGTTGGCGAAGTGCTAACCACACTTGCTGTAACATCCCATTTCCAACTAGACCCTTAGGAGTGGTTTTGTCATGACAAAACCCTAGAAAGCCCAAGGAAGAGGCAAGTGGACCTGGTAGTGTGAATAGGGCCACTGTGGTCTGCACTTAGCAGATCTCAGAACCTTGACTAAAAGTGATCATGGGACTTCACCAAGACTCCAAGACGCCACCCATACCCTTATAACCCTAGAAAGAGGTCAATGGGTCACTAAGGACCCATGGAGAGCAGTCAAAAGACCAAAGTTGACCAAAGTCAACTATAACCCTAGCTAGGTCAAGTTGACCTAGACAAGGATCCATTTCAGTCTATTAGCCAAATATACTCCACCCAAACTTCCATAACCCTAGTGAGAGGTCAATGGGTCACTAAGGACCCATAGAAAGCAGTCAATAGGGCTAAGTTGACCAAAGTCAAATATAGCCCTAATTAGGTCAAATTGACCTACACAAGGGTCAATTGTAGTCCCTTAGCCCAATAGACACCACCCCTACCCTCATAAGCCTAGTGAGAGGCCAATAGGTCACCAAGGACCCATTGGGACCAATCAAAGGGGCTAGTTTGACCAAAGTCAACCCTTAACCTAAAATGGTCAAAATGCCCTAGTTAAGGGCCAAGTGACCTTCAAGAGCCAATTCAACCCCACCTTGACCCTAGGGGAGGCTAATGGGTCACCAAGGACCTATTAAGGAAACCTCAAGGATCAAATTGACCTAGGTGGGCCCTAGTCCCACTTTGGGTCAAGTTAGCCCAAATGGGCTAACTCAAGCTCATTCCTATTTCCTTAGGGCTACCCTTGACCCAAGTGGCCAAATGGATTGGTGGGCTGACATGTGACATGTAGGAGCCTAAATTTCAGGCTTGATGACTAGGAGAGAGAAAGTCATCCATGGAGGAGAGAGAAAGAGAAGGAAGAGAAGGAAGGAGGACTTTGTGCTCCTCCTCCCCCTCCCCAACCTCCCCATTCAATTCAGAAGGACAAGGGGGAGTCTAGCAGCTTTTTTTGACTGGCTGGAGCAAGCTCCACCACCCCTACCAACCTAGCCGCCAATGTGGACTTTGGCCAAAAATGACCAAGGTGTTTTCAGCCACCTAACACCTCCCCTCACCTCTTTAAAAGCTCCATTGGACTCCAAGGAGTAATCCCCACCATTTTCCTGAAGAAACCAAGCCCTATTCTGCCTTTTTGAGCAATCCGACCACCACCAGCCACCACCATGCCAATCCGACAATCAGCCCGGCTACAGCCGCCACCACAGGTCCTCCTCCACTCCTTCACTCATGGGTAGATCATAGGAATCAATAGGGCCAAGGTTCGGGCTCAATTGAGCCCGATCGAGATTTCAAAATCCATGGATTTCCCGTTTTTTTTCATGTCTCGGGATCGCCGGAAAAGTGCTCTCCGGCGGCCTAGACGCCGGCCGGAGATAGCCCCGACCACCACAAAGGTGTCGGCGGCGGTGGCAGGCCGGGGAGGCGGCCGGATGGCCGGCGGCAGCCGCTGGAAGATGCTCCAGGCGGGTTGAATCAGGGCCGTCGGCTGGAGGAAGGAGATGACCAGATTCCGTTGGAATTGCGTCAAGATTCGTGCTGCATGATGATAAGATACTATAGTATATGAGTTTGATTTATTTTATTTTTTGTCACATGTTATGTATATAATGGTTTTAATTATTAAAAATAGTTAAAGCCTTTTTCAGAGAACATGTTCAACACAAGAAATGTAGCCCTATGGGTCTACTGTCCAACAAAATTGGTTTGAACCAATTTGGGTGACTGGGTTGACCAGGGCACTCATTTTGGTGGGGTCTATACAAATGAATAGTCAGTCATTAAATTGGATGCCCACACTTGATCCTTGGTCCAAATAAGCTGAAATTTTGGCAGGGGCTCACCCTACCCTATACCGATACCCTGCCCAAAAATGGGAATTTTTGGGAATAATTTTCCTATAGTTTTTGTAAATAATTTAATTATGCTAGGGTAAATTAAATTAAGGGTCAAATGAAGTCCAAATTCAACCAAATTTTGGTGGGATGGTTATGAGGTCCATATAGACCTCTGGTTAAAATTTCATTAAGTTTGGAGTTGATTTGAATAGGATTCAAGCAAACCCTAGCCTTGCCCTAAGAAGGGTATTTTGGTCCAAATTGTAATTTTGGCTTTTAGTGTCCAATTCACCTCAACAGAGGTTCAAATTTTGTACAATAGTTTGGGATGACAGGATACACCTCCCAAAGGAAATTTGGGGGCAGTGGAGTTGGTTTGGCCCAAGATCTTAGGTCAAACCCTAAGGAAGGGCTTTTGTACCTTGTGAAGGACATATGTCCAAATCACCTTGTATGGCTATGAAATTTTGTAGGGATAGTTTTTTGGTAACTATAACCCTCTGGTAAAATTATTAGGGCATTTTGAAAGGTTTAGGACCCTAAAATCCCTAACCCTAGTTTAGGGCACAAACATTCTAGGGTTGAAATGGGCTAGCTAAACACCTCAAACTAAGATGAAATTTTGGTAGATTGGTCTTAAGGACATTATGAGCCTCTGGTAATTTAATGGGGAATTTTGGGTCAATAATTATAGCACTTCATTTGTAACCCAAGAAATGCTTAAATTAAGTAAATAATTTATTGTGCTACTTCTGATAATTGAGAGGTCCTGAAATTTTGGCAAAGGTTGTTTGGAAGCATAAAGAGTTTATATAAATTTTATAAGAATTCTTGGACAAGTATATGAGGTAGTTAGTTCACAAGATTGTCATTTGATGGAATTATTCAAAAATTCATTTAAGCCTATTTACTAATAAATAAATTATGAAATTTGTCCCAAACCATGTACATGCCATTAGATTCATAATTGAAATTTCCCTGATTTTTGGAAGCAATACATTATTTTATATTTATTAAATGAATTTCCAAGGACTTAAATGAATATTTGATTTGAAGATAAAGCTTTACTGAAAAGAAATATATATTTTGGAAGATAAGTTATATCATTATTCTGAGTAACATATAAAATTTGTAAAATGATTCCTTGAATGAAAGTAGTACTTCATGTTCATTTTTGGAAATTTTAGACATTAAAATAATTAAATGAATTATCAAATAAGTAAGGAAAATTTTGGAACTCTGGATTTAGAACTTAAAGGTCATAATGAACCTCCATTAATTATTATAGGGGTGTAGGATGATTATTTTATATACATCCCATTTTACAGGAAGATTGACTTGGTGGTCTGCATTTAGCAATTTTGGATCTAGTTTGTTTGCATCATTTTGAGCAACTTACTTACTGTATAATTATGAAATTTGGCCAATGATGTTTTTAGGTCAGTATCTACTTTAGAAAATTAATTAAGAATTTTTGATGAATATTTATTGCACTTACTTCATTAATAAAAGGAAAAAGGATATATTTTCAAAAATTGATTAGTGTCACTTGAATACTTGAAAAATTGTTATATCTTGGATTTATTGTTAAATGGTTATTTAGAATTTATCATGAATTAATGAAGCTTTATACCTCCTGAAAAGTGCACTTCATGCTCAATGGGTAGCCCTTAGAAGCTTTACGGGAATTTAAATAAATGTCAGAATAATTGGAAAAAATGATAATCTTTTGGATTTAGTCCATTTACATCATGATAAGTCTCCAGTAAAAAATTCAGGGCATTCGGATGATCATTTAGAATACCCCCTGTCTGGTTCAACGTATCGTCTAAATTGGTGTGCATAATTGGTATAAGACAAGGTTGGGGGATAGTTATTGGAGTTAGACCTTTTAATGTGGATGATTTCCCATTAGAGAGAAAAAAAAAGAGTAGTGAGAGTGAGTTGGCTAGTGTTAGGTGGTGCGCGTGATCGACGAAAAATCGTCTTTCTCGTAGTAATTAGGGAGAGTCAAACTTCGTAGGCTTAGAGTAAATAGTAAACTTAGGGTTTCACCCTTTCCCACCCCAGTGTCCCGGGTGATAGTATAGGTTACTTGGGCAATAAGCCCAGTAGTTGTGATGGTTGTCTGGCAAGCTTCGGCTCGGTTGTTGATTATGATGGACAGGATTGTCCGGTGAGCTTCGGCTCGGTAGTAGGTTACGACGGACGGGAGTGTCCGGGGAGCTTTAGCTCGGTTGTAGATTGTGATGGACGGGAATTGTCCGGTGAGCTTCGGCTCGGTTGGTTGGTTGACTCATATCTATTGTATGTGCATAAAAGGTTTTAAGGTGGTGGGTCTTCTATATTGGGGAGTTCGATGCACCGACACCAATATGGTTGGCTCGGCAGGTGTGGTTAACACTTCGCCATCAGAAGTCCGGTGCTCCAGCCGGCAAGAGTACGCAGACGTCCGCTTAGTGCACCAAGCGTTGAGGCGTACGATAGGTCTGACCGGTAGTGCTTTACTGGTTTAGAGGTGGGCGAGGCCCAACCCACCGCTTCCGTCTGCCACTACGGAGGTATCCTGGGAGATAACGGCTCCGAAAGGGGGAACTAAAGGTCTGTGTACACAGAGTCGAGTGGGTGAGTTGCACATGCATGTTCACATCATGGCATAAATGTATTTAATAGCATAACCATCGCATATAACCTGTCACCTAATGTATAAGCGGTATGGGACGCTCTATACATTAGGCCTTGCTAAACAACCCCTTGGCCTATAAGTTCGTGTGAGCGTGCCTATAAGTCAAGGTTCTCTTTCAACTTTATAAACCTGCTAATAGAACCGACACCCTATCGTATAAATCGGTATGGGACTTTTTATACGATAGGAGCCCTGCAAAAGATCCCTTAGCTTATGTATACTCGCATAAGTTAAGGTTACTTATTTATTTTGTACGATTATTATCATCTTACACTGTTAGTTTAGTTCCGCTGCCATCTGAAATTTGAATACTCTCCACCTTCATGTCCTTCCCTTTCCTTCTCCCCGCTCGGTGCTTTAGGAGCCATGGGGGAAGGGGTGGGGGACGATAGGACTTAGTCTTTTAGACTAACGGTTTTCGAACCACATCATTTAGGGGACCACGGAGCCCAGCATGGAGGAGCAGCCCCGGAGGTCGGCACGTTTGGAGATCGGACAGTCTAGCACTGGAGTCCAGACAGCAGGGACAGTGAGTCCCGATCTATAGTAGTTGTATTAGTTTGCTTCCGCGATGAGAGAAATGTAGTGAGGACTTGATGTACCGGGCATAAGCCCGTGATTTTTCATTATATGTACTATCTGTGGACACTCCCTTCGTGGAGTTTATTTCTATATATGTGATTTTCTTTGTGGACTTGCTACCTTCTTAAGTATATTGCTACTGTTATGATCGAATTGGCCGGCAGAATCGGCGTCTTGTAGTGACGACCTTCCCGGGTGCGAAGGTGTCACCGCAAGGCGGCGGTTCTGGGCCTAAGACCCCGGTGTCGAAAAAAAAAATGGGGGTCTTACAAGTGGTATCAGAGGGAACCTCGATCAGAAATGTAGCAGTCCACTAACCCTGGGACACCCCCGCTCGAGTTTAGTGTGCGGACAAACTAAGCAGCGGAAGCAGTGGTGGGCCCAAAGGGAAAAAAATCACATGGAAAATTGTCCACTTTTAGTTAAACCTGTGAGACTTCTTATAATTGTCTTCTATTACGCAGCCCCCAGCGCAGCCAACACCACAAGGCGGAGTTCAGCAGACTCCGACTGTTGCACCACCTCCCCCGGTCCCCACTCCATTCTTACACTCGGAGATGGGTCAAACGCTGACAGCCATTCTAGATGCTTTCAGGGCTCAGCAGGTTCCGGCGCTGCAGCCGAACCCGGGGGCCAATTGGCTGAGCATTTTTCGAGGACTCTCTCCTCCATCTTACTTGGGGACAGAATCCGCTGTACGGACATAGGAGTGGCTAGATATTATGTACGAAATGCTGACTGGGATACGATGTCCCTGGGAGGAGAGGGTGGCCTTGGTTGTCTCCTGCCTGGAGTCCCATGCTAAGAGGTGGTGGAAGACGCTGCTGGATACAAGATTTGTTGATAGGGAGGTTGCGGAAGTTACCTGGGAGGAGTTCAGGACCACGCTGCTGGAGCATTTTGTTCCACAATCAGCCAGGGATGAGTTGGAGGAACGGTTCTTACAGTTGAAGCAGGGTACCAGGACGGTGGTAGAGTACCATCGGGAGTTCGACCACTTGACTCGCTACGCGGATTCGTATCAACTAGATGAGGCGGGCTACACAAAAAGGTTTTATAAGGGTCTACGAGAGGACTTGAGGGAGGCCCTTCTGTTCGTTTCTGATGGACCTATCTCTCGGATCTTGGAAATGGCCAAGAGGATTGAGGCCGATTGGCACACCACTCGGGGTCGAAAAAGGCCAACAGAGGACCAGGGCCGGGGAGCCCGGAATGATCAGCGGCGGGGCCGCATCACAGATGGGAGAGAAGGAAGAAGAACAGAAGACCAACCTCGTCAGGAAATAAGACGAGAGCCGAGGGAGCCGGTGGTACTGGCTCCTCAGCCTCTTCAGATGAGGGAGGCACCGAGACCCGGGGGTATGGCATTTCCCCCACCGGAGTGCTACAACTGCCATCAGATAGGACACATTCGGAGAAACTGCCCCATGAGGGGAGCACCTTTACCAGCACCCCAGGATGCCCCGCATGCCCAGCAGTTTGGAGGACGAGGACGTGGTCGAGGACGTGGTTTCCAGGGTGCAGATCGTAGGCAGCAGAGGGAGCAAATTTATGCACTGGATCTGGCTCAGCCCCGAAACCCGGAGCAAGTAATCACTGGTATGTCTGAAAATTTTGGTTAAAGTTATTTCCTCATGAAGTTAAATTTGATATAGAAGTGACCATCTAGGAAAGAAAATCATGGCTAGAATTCTGAGACATTTAATTTTTCCCAAAACCCCAGGAATAGTTTTCATCAGCGGCAAACCCGCTTATACGCTATTTGATACGGGTGCTTCGCACTCATTTGTATCGGAGGCCTTCATAGAAGGATTGGAAGGCGTGGAACGATTCACGGGTCTGATGGTGAGGATACGACTACCCGACGGATCGGAGTTGTTCACCTCTGCCCACTGCAACATGGAGGCAGAGATCGGCGGAAGGATATTTGAAGCTCCAGCGACGATCATAAAGATGCCAATCTTTGATTTGATCCTAGGGATGACGTGGTTGAACTGGAATCATGCTCAAATTGACTGCACGTCCAAAAGAGTTACCGTAAGACATGGGGATTCATACCTCGTCATTGAAGGTATAAAATCTATTCCCCCTCTCATACTATCGTCTGTACAAGCCGTCAAGGCTCACTTACAAGGAGAAGAAGTGTATGAAGTAATATTTGAGATGACTGAAACCAAGGTCTCCACCTCGGATATTCCGGTGGTGCGAGATTTTGCCGACGTATTCCCGGAGAAACTGCCTGGGCTACCCCCGCACCGGGAGCAGGATTTCCGGATACAGCTGGTGCCGGGGGCTAAGCCAGCAGCTAGGGCCCCTTACCGGATGGCCCCGAAAGAATTGACAGAGTTTCGAAGCCAACTCCAAGAACTGGTGGAGGCTGGATTTGTCCGACCGAGCTCTTCGCCTTGGGGAGCCCCGGTCTTGTTTGTTAAAAAGAAGGACTGAACTCTGAGACTGTGCATCGACTACCGAGCTCTAAACCGATTGACAGTCCGAAATACATATCCGTTGCCAAGGATAGATGAGCTGTTTGACCAGCTAGAAGGGGCGCACTTCTTTTCCAAATTGGATCTGAGATCAGGCTACTACCAGCTACGGATCCAGGAAGAGGACATTCCGAAGACTGCATTCAGTAGCAGATACGGACTATACGAATTTACTGTAATGCCCTTCGGGCTCACAAATGCGCCGTCAGCATTTATGAGCCTTATGAATCAGGTGTTCAAGGAGTATTTAGATATATTTGTCATCGTGTTTATCGATGACATCCTCATTTACTCAAGGACAGAAGAGGAGCACACGCAACATCTGACGCTGACTCTGAGGAAACTACGGGAGCACAAGCTCTATGCAAAGATCAGCAAGTGCCAATTTTGGTTGAAGGAGGTGGCCTTCCTAGGCCATATCATCAGTGGTGCTGGGTTAGCAGTGGACCCGGCCAAGATCCAAGCAGTTCGGGACTGGCCACAATTAAAGACGGCCACAGATGTACGAAGTTTCCTAGGGCTTGCCGGATACTACCGGAAATTCGTAGAGGGATTCTCTCGTATCGCCCTCCCACTCACATCTCTGACAAGGAAGGAGGTGCCCTTTACCTGGACCCCACGGTGTGAAGAGGCTTTTCAAGAGCTAAAGGGGCGACTCACTTCGGCCCCTATACTTACCCTCCCTTCAGGGAAAGAAGGATTCCAGGTCTACACCGATGCCTCCTACCAGGGCATGGGTGCAGTACTTATGCAGAATGGCCATGTGATAGCTTATGCTTCTCGGCAGCTGAAGAAACACGAGCAAAACTACCCAATCCATGACTTAGAGATGGGAGCTGTTATTTTTGCATTAAAGGTCTGGCGTCACTATCTATACGGTGTCCACTGCGACATATACTCCGACCACAAAAATTTGAAGTATGTGGACACGCAGAAGGAGCTAAATATCAGACAGAGACGATGGGTGGAATTTTTGGCAGATTATCAGTACGAGATGCACTACCACCCGGGGAAGGCGAATGTGGTAGCAGATGCATTGAGCCGAAAGACCGCAAACACTGAAGTAGGAACACCATTGATGGCCTTGGAGTTGATTCAGATGTTTGACAAAATGCAAATATCCCTCGTATCCGAGGATCACCCTGGGCTATACCGGGAGTACCTGTCATCATTAATCGCCACGGATGACATACAAGAGCGGGTCAAGGGTGGACAGAGGCAGGATGCCCAGCTAGATCCGGTATTCCGGTCCTTAGAAGCAGGCACTGCGGGAGAATACACGCTGAGAGATGATTTAGTATGCTTCAGAGGACGGGTCTACATACCAGAGGGAGGCCAGATCCGGGAAGACATCATGACGGAGGCTCATTGCAGTCGATATTCGGTACACCCGGGGATTACGAAGATGACTGCAGATCTGAAGAAGACTATGTTCTGGCCCGGCATGAAGAAGGATATCACCTACTTCGTGACCCGTTGCAAGGCGTGCCAATTAGTAAAAGCGGAGTGCAGAAACCCCGCAGGATTATTACAGCCCCTCCCAGTACCAGAGTGGAAGTTTGATGATATCGCCATGGACTTTATACATGGACTTCCTCGATCCAGGACAGGGAACGATTCGATATGGGTAATCATCGACCGACTGACGAAGGTGGCGAGGTTTATTCCAATCAGGAAGGATGACTCGGTGGGAGTGTTAGTCCGGAAATTTGTGGAGCAGTTCGTCCGTTATCATGGCGTCCCCAAAACGATCGTGTCGGACCGGGATGGATGATTTACTTCCAGAGAATGGAGGTCAGTGCAGACCTACTTAGGCACTCGACTAACATTCAGTATAGCTTTCCATCCCCAGACAGACGGACAAACGGAACGAACTAACCGGACTCTGGAGGATTTACTACGACTCTGCGTATTAGATCGCGGTGAACCGTGGGAAAAGTTATTACCACTAATTGAATTTTCGTATAATAACAGCTACCAGTCCAGTATTAAAATGGCTCCTTATGAGGCGCTGTATGGACGAAAGTGCAGGACTCCTCTGTCATGGATACAGGACGAGGACCCTAAAGCTTTGGATTCGGAGTTTGTCGAGGACACCGAGGCTCAGGTAAGATTGATACGGGATAGGATGCTGGAAGCACAGAGCCGGCAGGCTAAGTATTACGATGCTCGGCACCGTCAGGTGGAATTCCAGGTAGGAGATCAGGTGTTCTTGAAAATCCGACCCATGCATGGAGTTACTCGGGTACGCGGACAGAGGAAGAAGCTCAGCCCAAGGTACATGGGACCTTATAGGATCCAGGAGCGGATCGGTCCCTTGGCATACAGACTGGAACTGCCACCGGAGCTGGCGAGACTGCACGACGTGTTCCATATATCCTCTCTTAGGAGAGCTCTACTACGTCCAGAGCAGCAAGTTTCAACCACAGATGGACCGATAGCATCTGATCGGTCAGTTCACCTAGAACCAGTCCGGATTGACGACAAGGGGGTACGAGTTCTACGCCACAAGAAGGTTCCGTTAGTCAAGGTCCTGTGGAGAAATCACGGAAGAGAGGAGCACACATGGGAGCCCCAGGACTTGATGCGACAAAGATACCCGGAACTCTTCAGTCAGGTATTCCTCGCAACCACTCAAAATGTTCAATTCCCTTCATATGTTTAACTAGTAGAACTAAAATTTCAAGGATATGGGCTAAACTTTTGTTTATTGGGGTCTAGATTTTTGTCATTTGGACTATTTTGTCTTAACATCGACAAACGCCTTAAACCTCGCATGTCAATCACGGAGTCGTGGCATAAAACTTTCAACTTACATGGGATGTTACAAGTTTCTTCCTCCCCGATAGGAGTCCCCGTAAGCTTAACCTGGATTTCGGGGATGAAATCTTTGTTTTGTTTATTGGGATTTGTAACATCCCATTTCCAACTAGACCCCTAGGAGTGGTTTTGTCATGACAAAACCCTAGAAAGCCCAAGGAAGAGGCAAGTGGACCTGGTAGTGTGAATAGGGCCACTGTGGTCTGCACTTAGCAGATCTCAGAACCTTGACTAAAAGTGATCATGGGACTTCACCAAGACTCCAAGACCCCACCCATACCCTTATAACCCTAGAAAGAGGTCAATGGGTCACTAAGGACCCATGGAGAGCAGTCAAAAGACCAAAGTTGACCAAAGTCAACTATAACCCTAGCTAGGTCAAGTTGACCTAGACAAGGATCCATTTCAGTCTATTAGCCAAATATACTCCACCCAAACTTCCATAACCCTAGTGAGAGGTCAATGGGTCACTAAGGACCCATGGAAAGCAGTCAATAGGGTTAAGTTGACCAAAGTCAAATATAGCCCTAATTAGGTCAAATTGACCTACACAAGGGTCAATTGTAGTCCCTTAGCCCAATAGACACCACCCCTACCCTCATAAGCCTAGTGAGAGGCCAATAGGTCACCAAGGACCCATTGGGACCAATCAAAGGGGCTAGTTTGACCAAAGTCAACCCTTAACCTAAAATGGTCAAAATGCCCTAGTTAAGGGCCAAGTGACCTTCAAGAGCCAATTCAACCCCACCTTGACCCTAGGGGAGGCTAATGGGTCACCAAGGACCTATTAAGGAAACCTCAAAGATCAAATTGACCTAGGTGGGCCCTAGTCCCACTTTGGGTCAAGTTAGCCCAAATGGGCTAACTCAAGCTCATTCCTATTTCCTTAGGGCTACCCTTGACCCAAGTGGCCAAATGGATTGGTGGGCTGACATGTGACATGTAGGAGCCTAAATTTCAGGCTTGATGACTAGGAGAGAGAAAGTCATCCATGGAGGAGAGAGAAAGAGAAGGAAGAGAAGGAAGGAGGACTTTGTGCTCCTCCTCCCCCCTCCCCAACCTCCCCATTCAATTCAGAAGGACAAGGGGGAGTCTAGCAGCTTTTTTTGACTGGCTGGAGCAAGCTCCACCACCCCTACCAACCTAGCCGCCAATGTGGACTTTGGCCAAAAATGGCCAAGGTGTTTTCAGCCACCTAACACCTCCCCTCACCTCTTTAAAAGCTCCATTGGACTCCAAGGAGTAATCCCCGCCATTTTCCTGAAGAAACCAAGCCCTATTCTGCCTTTTTGAGCAATCCGACCACCACCGGCCACCACCATGCCAATCCGACGATCAGCCCGGCTACAGCCGCCACCACAGGTCCTCCTCCACTCCTTCACTCATGGGTAGATCATAGGAATCAATAGGGCCAAGGTTCGGGCTCAATTGAGCCCGATCGAGATTTCAAAATCCATGGATTTCCCGTTTTTTTTCATGTCTCGGGATCGCCGGAAAAGTGCTCTCCGGCGGCCTAGACGCCGGCCGGAGATAGCCCCGACCACCACAAAGGTGTCGGCGGCGGTGGCAGGCCGGGGAGGCGGCCGGATGGCCGGCGGCAGCCGCTGGAAGATGCTCCAGGCGGGTTGAATCAGGGCCGTCGGCTGGAGGAAGGAGATGACCAGATTCCGTTGGAATTGCGTCAAGATTCGTGCTGCATGATGATAAGATACTATAGTATATGAGTTTGATTTATTTTATTTTCTGTCACATGTTATGTATATAATGGTTTTAATTATTAAAAATAGTTAAAGCCCTTTTCAGAGAACATGTTCAACACAAGAAATGTATCCCTATGGGTCTACTATCCAACAAAATTGGTTTGAACCAATTTGGGTGACTGGGTTGACCAGGGCACTCATTTTGGTGGGGTCTATACAAATGAATAGTCAGTCATTAAATTGGATGCCCACACTTTATCCTTGGTCCAAATAAGCTGAAATTTTGGCAGGTGCTCACCCTACCCTATACCTAGACCCTGCCCAAAAATGGGAATTTTTGGGAATAATTTTCCTATAGTTTTTGTAAATAATTTAATTATGCTATGGTAAATTAAATTAGGGGTCAAATGAAGTCCAAATTCAACCAAATTTTGGTGGGATGGTTATGAGGTCCATATAGACCTCTGGTTAAAATTTCATTAAGTTTGGAGTTGATTTGAATAGGATTCAAGCAAACCCTAGCCTTGCCCTAAGAAGGGTATTTTGGTCCAAAATGTAATTTTGGCTTTTAGTGTCCAATTCACCTCAACAGAGGTTCAAATTTTGTACAATAGTTTGGGATGACAGGATACACCTCTCAAAGGAAATTTGGGGGCAGTGGAGTTGGTTTGGCCCAAGATCTTAGGTCAAACCCTAAGGAAGGGCTTTTGTACCTTGTGAAGGGCATATGTCCAAATCACCTTGTATGGCTATGAAATTTTGTAGGGATAGTGTTTTGGTAACTATAACCCTCTGGTAAAATTATTAGGGCATTTTGGAAGGTTTAGGACCCTAAAATCCCTAACCCTAGTTTAGGGCACAAACATTCTAGGGTTGAAATGGGCTAGCTAAACACCTCAAACTAAGATGAAATTTTGGTAGATTGGTCTTAAGGATATTATGAGCCTCTGGTAATTTAATGGGGAATTTTGGGTCAATAATTATAGCACTTCATTTGTAACCCAAGAAATGCTTAAATTAAGTAAATAATTTATTGTGCTACTTCTGATAATTGAGAGGTCCTGAAATTTTGGCAGAGGTTGTTTGGAAGCATAAAGAGTTTATATAAATTTTATAAGAATTCTTGGACAAGTATATGAGGTAGTTAGTTCACAAGATTGTCATTTGATGGAATTATTCAAAAATTCATTTAAGCCTATTTACTAATAAATAAATTATGAAATTTGTCCCAAACCATGTACATGCCATTAGATTCATAATTGAAATTTCCCTGAATTTTTGGAAGCAATACATTATTTTATATTTATTAAATGAATTTCCAAGGACTTAAATGAATATTTGATTTGAAGATAAAGCTTTACTGAAAAGAAATATATATTTTGGAAGATAAGTTATATCATTATTCTGAGTAACATATAAAATTTGTAAAATGATTCCTTGAATGAAAGTAGTACTTCATGTTCATTTTTGGAAATTTTAGACATTAAAATAATTAAATGAATTATCAAATAAGTAAGGAAAATTTTGGAACTCTGGATTTAGAACTTAAAGGTCATAATGAACCTCCATTAATTATTATAGGGGTGTAGGATGATTATTTTATATACATCCCATTTTACAGGAAGATTGACTTGGTGGTCTGCATTTAGCAATTTTGGATCTAGTTTGTTTGCATCATTTTGAGCAACTTACTTACTGTATAATTATGAAATTTGGCCAATGATGTTTTTAGGTCAGTATCTACTTTAGAAAATTAATTAAGAATTTTTGGATGAATATTTATTGCACTTACTTCATTAATAAAAGGAAAAAGGATATATTTTCAAAAATTGATTAGTGTCACTTGAATACTTGAAAAATTGTTATATCTTGGATTTATTGTTAAATGGTTATTTAGAATTTATCATGAATTAATGAAGCTTTATACCTCTCTGAAAAGTGCACTTCATGCTCAATGGGTAGCCCTTAGAAGCTTTACGGGAATTTAAATAAATGTCAGAATAATTGGAAAAAATGATAATCTTTTGAATTTAGTCCATTTACATCATGATAAGTCTCCAGTAAATAATTCAGGGCATTCGGATGATCATTTAGAATACCCCCTGTCTGGTTCAACGTATCGTCTAAATTGGTGTGCATAATTGGTATAAGACAAGGTTGGGGGATAGTTATTGGAGTTAGACCTTTTAATGTGGATGATTTCCCATTCGAGAGAAAAAAAAGAGTAGTGAGAGTGAGTTGGCTAGTGTTAGGTGGTGCGCGTGATCGACGAAAAATCGTCTTTCTCGTAGTAATTAGGGAGAGTCAAACTTCGTAGGCTTAGAGTAAATAGTAAACTTAGGGTTTCACCCTTTCCCACCCCAGTGTCCCGGGTGATAGTATAGGTTACTTGGGCAATAAGCCCAGTAGTTGTGATGGTTGTCTGGCAAGCTTCGGCTCGGTTGTTGATTATGATGGACAGGATTGTCTGGTGAGCTTCGGCTCGGTAGTAGGTTACGACGGACGGGAGTGTCCGGGGAGCTTTAGCTCGGTTGTAGATTGTGATGGACGGGAATTGTCCGGTGAGCTTCGGCTCGGTTGGTTGGTTGACTCATATCTATTGTATGTGCATAAAAGGTTTTAAGGTGGTGGGTCTTCTATATTGGGGAGTTCGATGCACCGACACCAATATGGTTGGCTCGGCAGGTGTGGTTAACACTTCGCCATCAGAAGTCCGGTGCGCCAGCCGGCAAGAGTACGCAGACGTCCGCTTAGTGCACCAAGCGTTGAGGCGTACGATAGGTCTGACCAGTAGTGCTTTACTGGTTTAGAGGTGGGCGAGGCCCAACCCACCGCTTCCGTCTGCCACTACGGAGGTATCCTGGGAGGTAACGGCTCCGAAAGGGGGAACTAAAGGTCTGTGTACACAGAGTCGAGTGGGTGAGTTGCACATGCATGTTCACATCATGGCATAAATGTATTTCATAGCATAACCATCACATATAACCTGTCACCTAATGTATAAGCGGTATGGGACGCTCTATACATTAGGCCTTGCTAAACAACCCCTTGGCCTATAAGTTCGTGTGAGCGTGCCTATAAGTCAAGGTTCTCTTTCAACTTTATAAACCTGCTAATAGAACCGACACCCTATCGTATAAATCGGTATGGGACTTTTTATACGATAGGAGCCCTGCAAAAGATCCCTTAGCTTATGTATACTCGCATAAGTTAAGGTTACTTATTTATTTTGTACGATTATTATCATCTTACACTGTTAGTTTAGTTCCGCTGCCATCTGAAATTTGAATACTCTCCACCTTCATGTCCTTCCCTTTCCTTCTCCCCGCTCGGTGCTTTAGGAGCCATGGGGGAAGGGGTGGGGGACGATAGGACTTAGTCTTTTAGACTAATGGTTTTCGAACCACATCATTTAGGGGACCACGGAGCCTAGCATGGAGGAGCAGCCCCGGAGGTCGGCACGTTTGGAGATCGGACAGTCTAGCACTGGAGTCCAGACAGCAGGGACAGTGAGTCCCGATCTATAGTAGTTGTATTAGTTTGCTTCCGCGATGAGAGAAATGTAGTGAGGACTTGATGTACCGGGCATAAGCCCGTGATTTTTCATTATATGTACTATCTGTGGACACTCCCTTCGTGGAGTTTATTTCTATATATGTGATTCTCTTTGTGGACTTACTACCTTCTTAAGTATATTGCTACTGTTATGATCGAATTGGCCGGCAGAATCGGCGTCTTGTAGTGACGGCCTTCCCGGGTGCGAAGGTGTCACCGCAAGGCGGCGGTTCTGGGCCTAAGACCCCGGTGTCGAAAAAGAAAAAAAAATGGGGGTCTTACACTTGCCGAGTCGACGTATTGGCGTCGGTGCATTGACCCTCCAATACCGAAGACCCACCACCTTATACCTTTTATGCACATGCAATAGTAATGAGTCCAACCAACAACCGAGCTAAAGCTTCCCCGGACTATCCTGTCCATCAACAACCGAGCCAAAGCTTCCCCGGACTATCCTGTCCATCAACAACCGAGCCAAAGCTCCCCGGACTATCCCGTCCGTCATAATCAACAACCGAGCCAAAGCTCCCCGGACTATCCCGTCCGTCATCATAAACAACCGAGCCAAAGCTCCCCGGACTATCCTGTCCGTCAACAACAACCGAGCCAAAGCTCCCCGGACTATCCTGTCCGTCAACAACCGAGCCAAAGCTCCCCGGACTAACCCTAGTATTTTAACAAATCCTCCTACGGTTCAGACGATCTTTCGTCGATCCCGGGCACCATCTAACATTTAGCCAAAACCCAACCCTTGCTTTTCCTAACTCGAGTGATGAACTCATACTAAATTATCCAAACCTATAACCACTAATCTTGACTTATGTGCCTAACTTGTACTCCAAATTATTTCTGCAGATTTACTATATGCAGGCCACCAAGTTTAAATGTCATGTAAAAGGGGAAGTACATCAATTATTCATCCAATACTCCTATAGTAATTAATGGAGCTCCATTATGACCTTTATTGCCCAATTCCAGAATTTCACAATTTTCCTATTTATCTAGTAATTTATTAAATATCCATAGTGGCCAAAGTCTTCAAGATTGAACAGGAGGTACCAAACTTAGACAAGATAAAATTTCCCCAGATTTATGTTATACTCAATATGAACATTTAACTTAAGATCCAAGGTCTCTTAATTTTTCAGCAAGGTTTAGGCCACTGATTTTATTTTACAGATAACTTGCAATAATTCATTAAAATAGATAAATAGGGCAATATTATTTCTAAATCAATTCAAGGAAAACTCTAACATGATTGCGAGGGCATATAAATGCTCTGGGTCAAATATCATAAGTGATTAACGAGTGATAAACTTCAAACAAATTAATGAACAACTTTCCAAAATTACTAAATGCAGACCACCAAGGTTAAACTTCATGTAAAATGGAAAGTACATCGAATAATCATCCAATATTCCTATAATAATTAATGTAAGTCCATTATGAACTTTAAGACCTAAATCCAGAGATCCAAAATTTTCCTTATTTATTTAATAATTTATTTAATTATTACAGTGACTAAAATTTCCAATAATGAACATGATGTACCAATTTCAGACAAGATATCATTCCACTAATTTTATATGATATTAAAAAAAAGAAATTAAATCATCCTCTAAAATATCTTAATTTTTCAGTAAGGTATTATCCCCAAATTATTATTTCATTTTAATCCTTAAAAATACATTTAAATAGATATAAAAGACTATATTGCTTCAAAAAATTCAGAGAAAATTCAAGAATGATTTTAATGGCATAAAAATGCTTTGGGCCAAATCTCATAATTTATTTATCAGTAAAAATGCCTCAAATAATATATTGAACAATTTCCTCATTTACTAAGATTGTGAAGTAAGTACCTCAAATATGTATTCAAAATTTCTTATAAAGATAATATATGTCTATAATGATTCAAAACTTTCTCTGCCAAACTTTCATGCCCTCCCAAGGTGCAGAGGGACCATAATTATCAATTTATTAATTAGGGCATACCCTTATGTTACAAAGGAAGTACTATAAATATTATCCCAAAATTTCCAAATAAATTACTAGAGGTTCTTAATATCCATAAGACCATTTTAACAAAATTTCATCTTAGTTTAAGGGGTTTAACTAGCCCATTCCTACCCTATCCCATTTGTGCCTTAAACTAGGGTTAGGGTTTTGTGGGTCCCAAACTTTCCAAAATTCCCTAAGATTTTCACCAGAGGGTTTTAGTTACCCTAATACCCTCCCTACAAAATTTCATAGTCATACAAGGTGTTTGGGACACATGTCCTTCACAAGGTACAAAAGCCCTTCCTTTGGGTTTGACCTAGGATCTTGGGGAAAATCAATTCCAAACCTCCCCATATTTCATTGGAAGGTCCAAAAGTTCATGCCAAGTCAGTGGCCCAAATTTGAACCTCTGTTGAGGTGAATTGGACATCCTAAACCAACAATACATTTTTGGACCAAAATGCCCTTCTTAGGGCATGGCTAGGGTTGGAATGATTTCCATTAAAATCACCTCCAAACTTAATGAAATTTTAACCAGAGGTCTATATTGACCTCATAAACCCCTCACCAAAATTTGGATGAATTTGGAGTTTATTTAACCCATAAATTAATTTACCCTAGATAAATTAAATTATTTACAAAACTATAGAAAAATTATCTCCAAAAATTCCCATTTTTGGGAAAATTCTAGATATTAGTTAGGGTGACTCCCTGCCAAAATTTCATCTCATTTGGGCTAAGGATGAAGTGTGGGCACTCTGTTTAATGTCTGCCTAGTCATATAAATAGACCCCACCAAAATGAGTGCCCTGGTCAAACCAGTCACCCAAATTGGTTCAAACTAATTTTGTATGAAAGTAGACCCATAGGGCTACATTTTATGTGTTGAACATTTTCTCTGAAAATGCCTCTATGTATTTTTAATATTTAATAAAATTAAATACAAAAGCTGTGACATAAATGAGCTCATAATATGTAAAAGCTATAGTTTATATTCATCAATCTGCACGAATCTTGGCGCAAACGGACGGGATCTGGTTGTCTCCTTCCTCCAGCCGACGGTCCCGATTTCACCATCCTGGAGCTTCTTCCAGACGCTGCCGCAGGCGATCCGGCCACCTCCCCGGCCGGCCACCGCCGCCAACACCTTCGTGGTGGTCGGGGCTATCTCCAAGCGGCGGCTTGGCCGCCGGGGAGCCCTATTCCGGCGATCCCGACAAGCGTACATTTCATGGAAAATCCATGAATTCAAATTTTGGATTCGACTCAATTGAGCCCAAACCTCGGCCCTAAAGATTCTAAAGATCTGCCCATGTAAGAAGGAGTGGAGGAGGACCTGTAGTGGCGGCTATAGCCGTGCTGATCGCCAGATTGGCATGGTGGTGGCCGGTGGTGGTCGGCTTCTTCAAAAATGCAGGAAACTGCTTGGCTCCTTCAGGTAAAGTGTGGGAATTCCTCCTTGGATTCTAGGGAAGCTTTTAAGGAGGGAGAGGAGAGGTGTTAGGTGGCTGAAAGCTTCATGCCATTATTGGCCATGGTCAAGGTTGGCAGCTTGGGTAGGTAGGGGGGTGGAGCTTGCTCTAACCAGTCAAGGATGGCTGCTACACTCCCCTTGTCTTGCTGAATTGAATGGGGAGGTTGGGGAAGGGGGAGGAGGAGCACAAAGTCCTCCTTCCTTCTTCTTCCTTCTCTTTTTCTCTCCTCCATGGGTGACTTTCTCTCTCCTAGTCACCAAGCCCGAAATTTGGCTCCTACATATCCCATGGCAGCCCACAAGTCCATTTGGTCACTTAAGTCAAGGTTAGCCCAATTGCAATGGGCTTGAGCTTGAGTTTGCCCATTTGGGCTAACTTGACCCAAAGTTGGACTAGGGCCCACCTAGGTCAATTTGGTCCTTGAGGTTTCTTTAATGGGTCCTTGGTGACCCATTAGCCTCCCCTAGGGTCAAGGTGGGGTTGGATTGGCCCTTGGAGGTCACTTGACCCTTAACTAGGGCACTTTGACTATTTTGGGTCAAGAGTTGACTTTGGTCAACGTAGACTTTATGATTAGTCCCAATGGGTCCTTGGTGACCTATTGGCCTCTCACTAGGTCTATGAGGGTAGGGGTGGGGTCCACTTGGCTAAGGGACTGCAATTGACCCTTGTGTAGGTCAAGTTGACCCAATTAGGGTTAGAGTTGACTTTGGTCAACTTAGCTCCCTTGACTACCCTCCATGGGTCCTTAGTGACCCATTGACCCCTCACTAGGGTTATGGAGGTATAGGTGTGGTCCATTTGGCTAAGAGACTGCAATTGACCCTTGTGTAGGTCAATTTGACCCAATTAGGGTTAGAGTTGATTTTGGTCAACTCAGGTCCTTTGGCTGCCCTCCATGGGTCCTTAGTGACCCATTGACCCCTTACTAGGGTTATAAAGGTATGGGTGGGGTCTTGGAGTCTTGGTGAAGCTTCATGATAACCTTAAACCAAGGTTTTTGAGTTTACTATTTGCAGACCATAGTGCCTCTATCCACACCACCAGGTCCACTTGACTCTTTCTTGGGCTTCCTAGGGTTTTGTCATGACAAAACCACTCTTTGGGGTCTAGTTAGAAATGGGATGTTACATGGGACACGGGCGTGTCCCAGGGCGTGTCACCTTGGGCAATTTTCTGAGTCATGCACACGGGCCATGACACAGTCGTGTCACATGCGATACGGGCGTGTCGGGTGCCGTGTCGCAGGTCGTGTCCTTCTCGGGTTGGGAAAGCTGGCCGATTGCACACGGGGGGGCATGACACGGGTCTCGACACGGGCGTGTCACAGGTGACATGGGCGTGTCGGAGGCCGTGTCGAATGCTGTGTGCTGGTTTTCGAGTCGGTCGAGACGGCGAATGGGTGACACAGCCATGCACACGGCCGTGTTGCAACCCGTGTTCGGCCCAGATTTTGTAATTTTAGGTCTAATCGTGGCCGTCCGTTTTCTTGTCTTGGGATCCGATGGCTGGGATTGGTCCTGAGGGGCTTTAGTCCGGGAATAAGGTTTAGAATCCCTCACTTCCCTTAGTTGACTCTCTTTCTAAAGTTAGAGAGAGGAGAGAGCTTGGAGGAAAAAGGAGAAGCTAGATCTGGTCACCGGCGGAGCTTCGGAGCTCCAAATCGCGAGCCTTCTTCGGATTCGCGGAGGCATGGAGATTGCGGTGCTTTTCATCCGCGTAAATTTTCATGGCGCCGAGGAAAACGCAAGGGTAACGATTTCTCATCCTAGGGCATGTGAAGCCCTCTTTTCCTTTGCATAGGAAGCCCGCTCTCGCGAGTGAGCGAGGAGTTGGAGCATTCCTTGGGGTAGATATGTGAAGTCCCCCTTGTATAGAGTCTGTATGCGAAAACGGGCATAGGCATTGTGTGTGAAGCCTATCCGGACAAGTAGAGCCGGATCGGTGATGTTGCATTGAATATGAACCGGGGAAGACTCCGGGTGTTTGGGCGTTTTTCGGGTTTTCTACGTGGTAGATTGTAACAGGGAGCCTTGGAGACTAACTCCAAGGTGCACCCGAAAAATTGGGCAAAAGCGGGTTTTGCCAACATGGTGGCCGGGTGCCAACTTGAACATAACTGGGTTATGTGCTGTGTGATCGAATTTTGGGATCCGGGAGAAGCTTGGCCCGCGCGTACATCTTAATGTGACTATGCGGTGTGAGCAACGGGCAAGTGGACACGGACCCGGGGCTATGCAGTTTGGTGACAGACATCTGAAAAAGAGACTGGCCATTAGCATGGTTGTGCGAGTCTTAGGCATGGACCAGAAAGATTAGATTGCTCACGAGTTTTGCCATCCAATGGGTGGTGGTGAAGCCACAGATTTGACCGGATTCACCGAGTATGTGCCCTGAGTGCACGGGGTGTGTGGTCGTGCGAGCCTACGCCTGTGATGTAGTGTGATTACACTATTAATTGTTGCCTATACTAATAAAGTGCAGGGAAAGAGCATCGCCGCCTTAATTCTGGGGGCGGGGTCGTTATAATTTGGTCAGCATAGCTGACCGTTGCTTTTGTTTGCCACCGGGCGGTGGTTTGTTGCTTGCAGGTGCTGCGGAGCAGAGCGGGAAATAGCGGGCTAAAGCCCAAGTTGCTGAGCCGGCGCTCGAAGGCCTAATTTTGAGTGTTTCATTGTAATCATGTGTGGCCGACCTGCGAGCCGAAGTATGAAAACACTTTTATATCAAGCAAACTATGTAAGGCCTTAAGGCCATTTCTATTTTTTGTGTATAGGAACATTCCTGCGGGTGTTATCGTAGTGGACATTCATGCTTTTGGCAGGGTTCTTAATTGTGCAACTTAATTTTAATGCTTCCGCTAGGTGTTGTGTATGGCGTGCAATTGGTTGAATGGTTTCAACGCGTAACCAACCGGTCTGTCCGTAGTATATAGCGTCGGGCCCCGGCCGGACCTACTGCTATATGCTATGCGACGGATAGGGGTGTTACATTTCTGATTTTTGTTCCTCCTCTACTCTTCCAACAGAATTGCTGCATGAAGCCGCCATGGCCACTAGCCCCGCCACTTTTAATTTTCCGTTAAAAAAGGTCTACGAAGACATAGTATTTGAAAAATAAAGAATTTCTAAAAACTCATATAAAGAACCCCTTACTCTAGAATTAAAAGAACTTCCTGAACATTTTAGGTATGCCTTCTTAGAAAAAGATTACAAGTTACCAGTAATAGTTTCGGCTTACCTTACGGATGCGCAAAATGATAAACTTCTTTTAGCTTTACGTATATCGCCGAGCTATTTCCTGGTAAATTTCTGATATGAAGGGCATAAGCCCATCTTTCTGCACTCACAAAATCTTAATGGAAGATAATTCGCGTAACTCCATACAACCTCAATGCCGTATAAACCCAAACATGAAAGAAGTAGTTAAGGGCGAGGTTATGGAACTCTTAGACGCAGGAATTATCTATCTTATATCTGATAGTAAGTGGGTTAGCCCAGTCCAGGTAGTGCCGAAGAAGGGAGGGATAACGGTAGTTTGTAATGAGAATAATGAATTAATCCTGACACGGACGGTGACCGGGTGGCGAATGTGTATAGAATATCATAAGTTAAATGACGCCACCCGAAAGGATCAATTTCCCTTGCCGTTCATCGATCAAATTTTAGAACGATTATCCGGCCATAGCTTTTATTGTTTTCTCGATGGCCTCTCAGGGTATTTTCAAATCCCCATCTCCCCCGAGGACAAGGAGAAAACTACGTTTACTCTTCGACACCTTCGCCTATCGAAGAATGTCGTTTGGATTATGCAATGCGCCAGCTACATTCTAGCGATGTATGCTTGCTATCTTTGACAAGTACGTAGAAAGCATTATGGAGGTATTCATGGATGATTTCTCCATGTTCGGCGACACTTTCAATAGTTGTTGGGAAAATTTAGAAAAAGTCTTAGAATGATGCGAAGAGACAAACCTTACCCTGAATTGGGAAAAATGCCATTTTATGGTGAGGGAAGGGTTAGTTTTGGTTCATAAAATTTTTGCGAGAGGAATTGAGGTAGATATTGCTAAGATAGAAGTTATCGAGAAGCTGTCGCCGCCTACGAACATAAAAGATATAATAAGTTTCCTAGGTCACGCTGGTTTTTACCGCCACTTCATAAAGGACTTCTCCAAGATCACCAAGCCCCTTACCCATCTCTTAGAAAAAGACTCCCCATTTATTTTTGATGACCTTTGCCTAGCTGCTTTTAATTTAATAAAAGAAAAATTAATTAATGCCCCGATTATGATAACTCTGGTGTGGGACCTTCCATTTGAAATCATGTGCGATGCGAGTAGTTTCGTGGTGGGAGCTGTATTAGGTGAACGTATATCTAAAAACTTCCACTCCATCTATTACGCTAGTAAAACGCTTACATCTGCACAGGAAAATTACACCATGATTGAGAAGGAACTCCTAGCTGTAGTTTTCGCTTTTGATAAATTCCTCCCTTATATTACGCTTTCAAAAATTGTTGTTTTTACGGACCACTCGGCCCTCAAATTTCTACTTTCTAAATCGTATGCCAAGCCGCGCTTGATTTGCTGGGTCATACTCCTCTAGGAGTTTGACTTAGAGATCCGTGATAAGAGAGGAGCTGAGAATTTTGCCGCCGGCTGTAAGACCCCCTTTTTTTTCTTTTTCAACCACCGGGGTCTTAGGCCTTGAATCGCCGCTTTGCGGTGACACCTTCACGTCCTGAAGGGTCATCACCACAAGGCGCCGATTCTGCCGGCCAATTCGATCACAGAAAGGTAGCACAATAATAGAAGTAAGAGCAATGCAGTTCACAATAATAAATCACATATATAGAAATAAATCTCCACGAAGGGAGTGTCTACAGAAAACATCAGAGTACTATAAATGCGGGCTTATGCCCGATACATCATGTCCTCACTACAATCTCTCATGCGAAAGCGAAAGTAGAAACTACTCAAAGTCGAGACTCACGGTCCCGGCGGTATGAACTCCGGAGCTAGACTGCCCCATCTCCAGGCGCACCGATCTCTGGGGCTGCTCCTCCATGCTGGGCTCCACGATCCCCTAAATGATGCGGTTCGAAAACCGTTAGTCATAAAGACTAAGCCCTATCATCCCCTACCCCTTCCCCCATGGCTCCTAGGTACCGAGCGGAGAGGAAGAAAGGGAAGGACATGAAGGTAGAGATTAACCAAGAAACAGATGGCAGCGGAACTAATCTAGCAAGTTGTATTCGGTGAGCAGTTAATATGAATGTTATAATAGGTCTAGCAGTAAGAAAAGCAAATATATGAAATTAAACCATCACTTATGCGAGAACACATAAGCTAAAGGGATCTTTTGCAAGGCTCCCATCGTATAAGTGTCCCATACCACTTATACCTTGGGGTGTCGGTTATCAAACAGCAATGGTTGTTATATATTGAAATTAACCTTTGATTTATAAACTTGCCCACACAAGCTTATAGACCAAGGGGTCGTTTTGCAGGTCCTAATGTATAAGCGTCCCATACTACTTATACTTTAGGTGTCAGGGTTAAATGAATCGATTATGCTATGACATGCTAGTGGGTATGATGAAACAAGCAAGTGCAACTCACACACCCGACTCTGTGCACACAGACCTTTAGTTCCCCCTTTCGGAGCCGTTACCTCCCAGGATACCTCCGTAGTGGCAGACGGAAGCGGTGGGTTGGGCCTCGCCCACCTCAAAACCAGTAAAAGCACCACTGGTCTGACCTATCGTACGCCTCAACGCTTGGTGCACTAAGCGGACGCCTGCGTACTCTTGCCGGCTGGCGCACTAGACTTCTGTTGGCGAAGTGCTAATCACCCCGCCGAGTCAACGATATCAGTGTCGGTGCAATCGAACTCCCCGATTTCGAAAAACCCACCACCTTAACTTTTCCAATTTTATGCACATGCAAGTTTATTCGTAAACACACAAAACCGAGCCGAAGCTCCCCGGACTAAAACATCTGTCTCCAAACCAACCGAGCCGAAGCTCCCAGGACCATCCCGTCCGTCTCTTAACCAATCGAGTCGTAGCTCCCCGGACCAAAACGTCCGACTCCAAACCAACCGAGCCGAAGCTCTCATCAATCTTCCTGTGCCAACAGTGTTTGTGAAAGGTGCATCCCTAGTTACTAAGTTACTCTTGTCGGTTTGTTATTTCAGTTTATGTTAGCCCAGGACTGCCCCCGGTATACCCCGTGAAGGGCTCTCAAGGGGCACTAGGAACCAAGACGGCGGCATTACGGCCCGAAGTTCCCTTTCGCAAGGCACTTATTGTTATTGGTTGATCTCCCTTAACCCATTCCCTTCTCATATTACGATAGACAATCCTGGGGTGATTTTTAACCTTCCTCTCTTCGGGGAAGACGATCTTTCGCCAAACCCGAGCACCTCTTAACTCTAGCTATCACCACTTCTCACTACTCTTTATATCTTCCTATTGTGATTTCCTACACTATTACCCACCCAGACAATAATGATTAACTCCAATGACTTCCTCAGATCATGTCCTATTGCATTTCACAATTGCTATATGCAGACCGACCTAGACTACATGTCGAACCGGTTATGCAATGATCCAATACTCATCCAAATGCCCTAAATTATTTACTGGAGACTTACCATGATATAAATGACCTAAATCCAGAAAATGGAAATTTTCCTAATCTATTTGGCATTTAATTAAATTCCTCGAAAATCACAAGGGCTACCGGTTTGAACATGAACTACCCTAAGTTCTCATGCAAGATGTCCAACAAATTTATGATAAATACTAGGTTATTGCAATAGGTTAAATCCAAAGTATCATAATTTTTCTATCATCAAAAGGATATTAAAACTATTTTAGAAATAATCTCTAACTTCTGTTGTTTATGAATCAAGTACAGAAAATATTCTTCCAAAAATTACAAATAATTTATGACATGCAGATAAATGCCTAAAGTTAGCACTGGCCAAGTTTCATAATTTTCCAGCAAGTATTTTATCCATAATTAATTTTTAAACAATAAAACCCCTTTCTAATATCTGTGAACAAAGTACTAGATTTACTCAACATAAAATTCTATAAAAATTTAGGGATCAATGTTCTACTAGTCAAGATCTAAATCCAGAATTTTAACTGATTATAATTAATTTACAATCTCCAAATATTTGAAACAACAAATCGGGCTAATAATCCTTTAACACATGAAGTATAATATTTATTAATCATAAAATTCCAGGAAAATTACCATAAGTCTAAAACATCCTAAAACTCCCTCCTCCCGAGTTTCATAATTTTTAAATTAGATTTAGTGCTTAAAATAACTAAATTACATGTTTATCCTAATCCAAAATCTCAACTTTCGAGGTACCTAATTACCTCCAATTCCTTCACTATTTCAACCAGAGGGTTTTCAGCATATCATCCCACTCTCGTCCAAATTTCAAGGGCATACAAGAGCTTTTGCTCCTATGTCCTTCACAAACTTCAAACTCCCACCCACTAGATTTGAGCCAATCTCTTAGGGTAAAATCCACCCTAATCCATACCATGTTACCCAAGAGGGTAGACATAGACTCAACAAATCAGTGGCCACAACACCAGCCTCATTTGAGGAGATTTGTCCACTCCATTTCCAATTGTACTTTTCCCCATAGTATCCCTCGCCAAGACCTATCTAGGACTTGATACTTCCCTATTCAAAACTCGACCAATTGAGTTGAAATTTTGTACAGATCTTAACATTGATGCCAGGGACCACCCCCCAAAATTTGGGGGAGTTTGGACTTAATTTCATCTCCTAATTAATTTTATAATGTTTATTAAAATTTTACAAAAAACATTAGGCAAAAGTTCTCCAAAAATTATCATTTTTGGTCTGCCGTTAGGTATAGCTAAGGTTAACCCCCTGCCCAAATTTCAGGTCATTTGGACAAGGGACAAAGAGTGGGCATCCATTTTAATTTCTGCCCAACTCTAGGTACCGCCCCCACTAAAACGGGTGCTGCGGCCGCACGGCTTACCCAAACGAGTCGGAACCAATTTTAAATTAATCTAGACTCAAAGGGCTACAACTTTCGTGACTGGTCATTTTTCCTAAAACGGCCTCTAAGTGCCTCATTTTGCAGCCTCAAAATATATTCAAATAATATATCTTTCCATTATGTAATATATAATAATCTATATATTATAAAATTGATTCTACTGTTCATCTTCTTCATGAAACCGAAAATAGAAACCCAGAAAGCCATTTTTTCTTCCTGTAACATTTCCGTGATCCGTCGCCGGCCGTCCGGTCACTTCCCTGGCCAGCCACCACCACCACCACCTCCGTTGAGGCGACGGCTATCGGTCGGCGGTGGTTTGGCCGCCGGAGGTGGCAGTTTCCGGCGAACTCAAAAATACCTTTTTCATGGTTTTCCAAGAAAACGAGAGATGGGTCCGGCTCCGTTGAGCGCGAACTTCCTTTCTAAGAATCCTAAGATCTACCCATGAAAGAGAAGGAGCAGAGGAGGACCTTATTCGCGGTTTGGAGGCGAGAAGAACGACGGGGTGCCATGGCGCAGTGGTGGCGTAGCCGAACTTCTCCTACATCAAGGACAAAGATCTGATCCGTTTGCTTGAGCGTGTAAACTTCTCCTCTTGCTCCAAGTGGGCTTTTATAAGTTAGAAAGTGGGGAGGTGAAAGGGTAAAGCCTTAATGGCCATGAAGGCTCCTCTTAATAGCCTTTCGGTTACAGTGAAGGGATAAGAAACGGTGGAAGATGAACAGGTGTGTCCAGTTGACGGTTTCCTATTGGACCAACACTTCCTCCTTTATTATATAATTATAGAAGGAAAAACGGCCCGTAATTACTCCTGGTGTAACTTCCCACACCAGTATTTATTTCCACGTGTGTTAGAATAATTTCGGGCCTGAACTGTCGTTTCGGCCAATGTCACGGGCGTGACACATCGGTCACGGGCGTGACAGGCGCGGGTGACAATTTTGGGGTCGACGATCGTCGAACTGAGATCGACGGTCGTCGAAGGATGGTCACGCCCTAGGTCACGGGCGTGACACCTAGGTCACGAGCGTGACAGGCCCGAACGGCAATTTTGAGGTCGACGATCGTCGAACTGAGATCGACGGTCGTCGAAGGCTGGTCACGCCCTAGGTCACGGGCGTGACACTTAGGTCACGGGCGTGACAGGCCCGAGTTCAATTTTGACGATCATTTTACGGGGATTGACGATCGTCGAAGGAGTCACGCCCCTGGTTACGGGCGTGACATCTTGGTCACGGGCGTGACATGCCCGGGCAGCAAGTTCGACGATCGTCTCGCGGAGATCGACGATCGTCGAAGTAGTCACGCCCAAAGTCACGGGCGTGACGGGTCGGTCACGGGCGTGACCAACCCGTGACCCGAAACCTCGATCGATTTATTTCAATTTTTGGGCTTCACAGGGTTCTGTCACGACCAACCGACTCCTAGGGGTCTAGCCGGAAATGGGATGTTACAAATCCCAATAAACAAAATAAGAATTTTGTCGCCGAAATTGAGGTTGAGCCTACGGGGATTTCAATCGGAATAAATTAAACTTGTAACATCCCATACGATCTTTCTATCGGGTTTAGGCGACTATTCGTTTGATAAACGAAGACAATCTCCCCAATAAACAAAAGATTAGCCCCTACCTTTCTGATTGAGTGCGCATGCCTAGGTCCTGAATTTTCCTTATCTAGTCTTAACTGTCCAAAACAAGAAGGCAATCTATAGTATATCGAGAGGTGGTGAGATGTACCTGACTGAACAACTCCGGGTATCTTTGCCTCATCAGATCCTGCGGTTCCCAGGTGTGCTCCTCCTGACCGTGGTTTCTCCACAGAACCTTGACTAAGGGGATCTTTTTGCGGCGCAAGATCCGTACTCCTTTGTCGTCGATCCGGACCGGCTCCAAGTGAACAGATCGGTCTGAAGCTACCGGCCCTTAGTGGTCAAAATCCGCTGCTCCGGGCGTAGTAGAGCCCTTCTCAGCGAAGAAATGTGGGAGACGTCGTGTAGAGCTGCCAGCTCTGGCGGCAACTCTAGCCAGTAGGCTAGGGGTCCGATCCGCTCCAGGATCTGGTAAGGGCCCATATACCTAGGGCTGAGCTTCTTCCTCCGACCGCGCACCCGTGAGACTCCGTGCATGGGCCGGATCTTCAAGAACACTCGATCTCCTACCCGAAACTCCACCTGACGATGCCGGGCGTCATAGTATTTAGCCTGTCTACTCTGCGCCTCCAACATCCTATCTCTGATCAGTCTCACCTGAGCCTCCGTGTCTTCAACAAAATCCGATCCCAACACCTTCGGATCCTCGTCTTGAACCCAAGAAAGCGGGGTCCTACATTTTCTTCCATACAAGGCTTCATAAGGCGCCATCCTGATGCTGGACTGGTAGCTATTGTTATAGGAGAACTCGACCAACGGTAACATCTTCTCCCATGGCTCCCCTCGGTCCAGTATACACAGTCGTAGTAAATCCTCCAAGGTCTGGTTGGTGCCCTCTGTCTGCCCGTCCGTCTGAGGGTGGAAGGCCATGCTAAAAGTCAACCGGGTGCCCAAATATGCCTGCACTGATCGCCACTCCCTGGATGTAAACCGTCCATCGCGGTCCGACACTATCGTCCGGGGCACGCCATGATATCGGATATACTGCTCCACGAACTTCCGTACCAGCACTCCCACCGAGTCATCCTTCCTGATCGGTATAAAGCGGGCCACCTTCGTCAACCGATCAACAATCACCCAGATCGAGTCGTTCCCCGTCCGAGACCGGGGAAGACCATGTATAAAATCCATAGCTATATCGTCGAACTTCCACTCCGACACCGGGAGTGGCTGCAGCAATCCTACGGGGTTCCTGCACTCCGCCTTCACCAACTGACACGCCTCGCAATGGGTCACGAAGTACGTAATGTCCTTCTTCATGCCCGGCCAAAACATCGTCTTCTTCAGATCAGCGGTCATCTTTGTGATCCCCGGGTGCACAAAGTACCGACTGCAATGCGCCTCCATCATAATATCCTCTCGGATCTGGCCACCTGCGGGTATATATACTCTGCCTCTGAAATGTAGCAATCCATCTCTCAGGGAATAATCTCCTGTCGAACCTTCCTCCAAAGCTCGGAACATCGGCTCTGCCCACGCATCTGTCCTCTGTCCATCCCGAATGCGATCCCGAATATCATCTATGGCCACTATCGATGCCAGATACTCCCTATACATAACTGGGTCATCCTCGGACACTAGGGATATCTGCATATCTCTGAATGACCGGACTAGCTCTATGGACATAACCTAGGGCCCAGCTTCGGAAGTGGCAGCTCGCCGGCTCAACGCGTCGGCCACCACGTTTGCCTTCCCTGGATGGTAGTGCATCTCATACTGATAATCTGCTAAGAACTCCACCCAACGCCTCTGCCTGATATTCAGCTCCTTCTGCGTGTCCACATATTTCAGGTTCTTGTGGTCGGAGTAGATGTCGCAGTGGACTCCGTAAATATAATGGCGCCAAACCTTTAGAGCAAAAACGACTGCTCCCATCTTAAGGTCGTGCACTGGGTAGTTCTTCTCATGGGTCTTCAGCTGGCGGGAGGCATATGCTATGACGTGTCCGTTCTGCATCAGCACTGCTCCCATCCCCTGGTATGATGCGTCGGCATATACCTGGAATCCTTCCTTTCCAGATGGAAGGGCCAGAATAGGGGCTGAGATGAGTCGGTCCTTCAGTTCCTGGAAAGCCGCCTGGCACTGCGGGGTCCAAACGAAAGGTGCCTCCTTCTTCGTCAAAGATGTGAGGGGGAGGGCAATCTGAGAGAACCCCTCCACGAACTTCCGGTAGTAACCAGCAAGTCCCAAGAAACTGCGTACATCGGTGGCTGTCTTCAACTGTGGCCAATCGCGAACTGCCCGAATCTTTGTCGGATCCACTGCCAACCCGGCTCCGCTGATAATATGTCCCAGGAAGGCCACCTCCTTCAACCAAAACTGACACTTGCTGAATTTTGCATAAAGGCGATGCTCCCGCAACCTTTCCAAAGTCAGTGCTAGATGCCGAGTGTGCTCCTCCTCCGTCCTAGAGTAGATCAGGATGTCGTCTATGAATACTATGACGAACACATCCAAGTAGGCCTCGAAGACCCGGTTCATGAGACTCATGAACGCCGATGGGGCATTCGTGAGCCCGAAGGGCATCACGGTGAACTCATACAGGCCATATCTGCTACTGAAGGCCGTCTTCGGGATATCCTCCTCCTGGATCCGTAGCTGGTAGTATCCTGACCTCAAGTCCAGCTTCGAGAAATAATGGGCCCCCTCTAGCTGGTCGAACAATTCGTCTATCCGAGGGAGCGGAAAGGTATTCCAGACGGTCAGCCTGTTTAGTGCTCGATAATCGATGCACAGGCGGAGTGTCCCATCCTTCTTCTTCACGAATAGGACCGGTGCTCCCCATGGCGAGGAACTCGGTCTAACAAATCCTGCCTCAACCAATTCCTGCAACTGAGTCCGAAACTCTGCCAACTCCTTTGGAGCCATCCGATAAGGGGCCCTAGATGCCGGCTTGGCCCCCGACACAAGCTGTATCTGAAAGTCCTGCTCTCGGTGTGGAGGTAGTCCTGGCAGTTTCTCTGGAAAGATGTCAGCGAAATCTCGCACCACCGGGATGTCTGTCACCGACTCCTTAACTTCCGCCATCTCAAATAGAATCTGATAGACCTCCTCTCTCTGCAGATGGGCCTTAACGGCCTATACCGAAGATAAGAGTATACGAGAGACAGGTCTTATACCTTCGATGGTAATGAAAGAGTCCCCGTATCTCACGGTGATCCTCTTCATCTGACAATCAATCTGGGCATGGTTCCAGTGCAGCCATACCATGCCCAGGATCAGGTCGTAGTTTGTCAGCTTCAAAATCGTCGCTGGAGCCTCGAATGCCTTTCCACCAATTTCTGCCTCCATGTTGCAGTGATCCGTGGTAAGGAGCTCAGATCCATCCGGTAGTCGCACCCTCATCCTCGAGCCTGTGAACCGCTCCACGCCTTCCAGTCCTTCTACGAACGTCTCCGACATAAAGGAGTGAGTAGCTCCAGTATCGAACAGCGTGCGAGCCGGCTTGCCGCTGATGAAGACTATACCTGGGGTGATTAGATATCTTAGGGTTCTATAGTGAGTTTTACTTTCCTTGCTAATCTATCTAGTGCGATTCAAAGTTTGACCATTGAAAGGGAAATTCTATGAAAATAAAGAAGCATTACGGCGTACCTGCGATGACCTGCTCCGGATTCCGAGGCTGCTCAAGGTCCAAAGCATATACCTGCTCTCTTCCCTATCTACGATCTCCCTCCTGGTATCCACGACCGCGGCCGCGTCCTCGGCCTCCGTAATGCTGAGCTGGTGGGCCGCCCTGTGGTGCTGGAGGTGGTGCCCCCCTCATGGGGCAGTTCCTCCGAATGTGCCCAATCTGATGACAAAGGAAGCACTCCGGTGGGGGATACGCCATTCCCCCGGGTCTCGGCATCTCCTGCATCCGGAGAGGTGGAGGGGCCAATATCACCTGTTCCCTCGGCTCCTGCCTCACGTCCTGACGAGGCTGGTCCTCTGTCCTCCTCCCCTCTGGTACAGCACCTCGCCGCTGGTCATTTTTACCTCTCCGTCCTTGATCCTCTGCTGGCCGTTTCCGGCCCCGGGTGGCGTGCCATTCTGCCTCAATCCTTTTTGCCATCTCCAAAATCCGGGAGATGGGCCCGTCAGATACAAACAACAGAGCCTCCCTCAAGTCCTCCCGCAGGCCCTTATAGAACCTCCTGATATACCCTGCCTCGTCCAGCTGGTAGGAATCTGCGTATCGGGCCAGATGGTCGAACTCTCGATGGTACTCCACCACGGTCCAGGTGCCCTGCTTCAGCTGTAAGAACCGCTCCTCCAAATCATCCCTGGCCGACTGCAGAACGAAATGCTCCAGCAGTGCGGCCCTGAACTCCTCCCAGGTAACCTCCGCAACCTCCCTGTCGGCAAATGTCTTGTCCAACAGCGTCTTCCACCACCTCTTTGCATGGGACTCCAGGCAAGAGACAACCAGAGCCACCCTCTCCTCCCAGGGACACCGTATCCCGGTCAGCATCTCGTACATAATATCTAGCCACTCTTCCGTCCGAACCGCCGACTCAGTCCCCAAATAGGACGGGGGAGAAAGACCTCGGAAGATGCTCAGCCAGTTGGCCCCCAGATTTGGCTGCGGGGCCGGAACCTGCTGGGCCCTGAAGGCCTCCAGGATGGCAGTCAGAGTCTGTCCCATGTCTGATTGAAGGAAAGGAGTGGGGACCGGTGGAGGTGGTGCAACACCCTGAGCCTGCTGAACTCCGTCTTGTGGCGTAGGCTGTGCTGGAGGCTGCGTAACAAAAACACATGCTGAGAAAATTTTCAAATATTACATAAAGGTGGACAATTTATATGTGATCCCCATATGGGCACACCACTGCTTCCGCTGCTTAGTTTGTCCCCAAACTAAACTCGAGCGGGGGTGACCCAGGGTTAGTGGACTGCTATCTTTTCAGATCGATGTTTCTGCCTCTGATACCACTTGTAAGACCCCCCCTTTTTTTTTCTCTTTTTCAACCACCGGGGTCTTAGGCCCAGAATCGCCGCTTTGCGGTGACACCTTCACGTCTTGAAGGGTCATCACCACAAGGCGCCGATTCTGCCGGCCAATTCGATCACAGAAATGTAGCACAATAATAGAAGTAAGAGCAATGCAGTCCACAATATTAAATCACATATATAGAAATAAATCTCCACGAAGGGAGTGTCCACAGAAAACATCAGAGAACTATAAATGCGGGCTTATGCCCGATACATCATGTCCTCACTACAATCTCTCATGCTGAAGCGAAAGTAGAAACTACTCAGGGTCGAGACTCACGGTCCCGGCTGTATGAACTCCGGAGCTAGACTGCCCCATCTCTAGGCGCACCGATCTCTGGGGCTGCTCCTCCATGCTGGGCTCCACGATCCCCTAAATGATGCGGTTCGAAAACCGTTAGTCATAAAGACTAAGCCCTATCATCCCCTACCCCTTCCCCCATGGCTCCTAGGTACCGAGCGGAGAGGAAGAAATGGAAGGACATGAAGGTAGAGATTAACCAAGAAACAGATGGCAGCAGAACTAATCTAGCAAGTTGTATTCGGTGAGCAGTTAATATGAATGTTATAATAGGTCTAGCAGTAAGAAAAGCAAATATATGAAATTAAACCTTCACTTATGCGAGAACACATAAGAAAAAGGGATCTTTTGCAAGGCTCCCATCGTATAAGTGTCCCATACCACTTATACCTTGGGGTGTCGGTTATCAAACAGCAATGGTTGTTATATATTGAAATTAACCTTTGATTTATAAACTTGCCCATACAAGCTTATAGACCAAGGGGTCATTTTGCAGGTTCTAATGTATAAGCGTCCCATACCACTTATACTTTAGGTGTCAGGGTTAAATGAATTGATTATGCTATGACATGCTAGTGGGTATGATGAAACAAGCAAGTGCAACTCACACACCCGACTCTGTGCACACAGACCTTTAGTTCCCCCTTTCGGAGCCGTTACCTCCCAGGATACCTCTGTAGTGGCAGACGGAAGCGGTGGGTTGGGCCTCGCCCACCTCAAAACTAGTAAAAGCACCACTGGTCTGACCTATCGTACGCCTCAACGCTTGGTGCACTAAGCGGACGCCTGCGTACTCTTGCCGGCTGGCACACCGAACTTCTGTTGGCGAAGTGCTAATTACCCCGTCGAGTCAACGATATCGGTGTCGGTGCAATCGAACTCCCCGATAACAAAAAACCCACCACCTTAACTTTTCCTATTTTATGCACATGCAAGTTTATTCGTAAACACACAAAACCGAGCCGAAGCTCCCCGGACCAAAACATCCGTCTCCAAACCAACCGAGCCGAAGCTCCCCGGACCATCCCGTCCGTCTCTTAACCAACCGAGCCGTAGCTCCCCGGACCAAAACGTCCGTTTCCAAACCAACCGAGCCGAAGCTCTCATCAATCTTCCTGTGCCAACAGTGTTTGTGAAAGGTGCAGCCCTAGTTACTAAGTTACTCTTGTCGGTTTGTTATTATAGTTTACGTTAGCCCAGGACAGCCCCCGGTATACCCCGTGAAGGGCTCTCAAGGGGCACTAGGAACCAAGACGGCGGCATTACGGCCCGAAGTTCCCTTTCGCAAGGCACTTATTGTTATTTGTTGATCTCCCTTAACCCATTCCCTTCTCATATTACGATAGGCTATCCTGGGGTGATTTTTAACCTTCCTCTCTTCGGGGAAGACGATCTTTCACCAAACCCGAGCACCTCTTAACTCTAGCTATCACCACATCTCACTAATCTTTATATCTTCCTATTGTGATTTCCTCCACTATTACCCACCCAGACAATAATGATTAACTCCAATGACTTCCTCAGATCATGTCCTATTGCATTTCACAATTGCTATATGCAGACCGACCTAGACTACATGTCGAACCGGTTATGCAATGATCCAATACTCATCCAAATGCCATAAATTATTTACTGGAGACTTACCATGATATAAATGACCTAAATCCAGAAAATGGAAATTTTCCTAATCTATTTGGCATTTAATTAAATTCCTCGAAAATCCCAAGGGCTACCAGTTTGAACATGAACTACCCTAAGTTCTCATGCAAGATGTCCAGCAAATTTATGATAAATACTAGGTTATCTCAATAGGTTAAATCCAAAGTATCATAATTTTTGTATCATCAAAAGGGCATTAAAACTATTTTAGAAATAATCTCTAACTTCTGTTGTTTATGAATCAAGTACAGAAAATATTCTTCCAAAAATTACAAATAATTTATACCATGCAGATAAAGGCATAAAATTAGTACTGGCCAAGTTTCATAATTTTCCAGCAAGTCTTTTATCCATAATTAATTTTTAAACAATAAAACCCCTTTCTAATATCTGTGAACAAAGTACTAGATTTACTCAAAATAAAATTCTATAAAAATTCAGGGATCAATGTTCTACTAGTTAAGATTTAAATCCAGAATTTTAACTGATTATAGTTAATTTACAATCTCCAAATATTTGAAACAACAAATCGGGCTAATAATCCTTTAACACATGAAGTATAATATTTATTAATCATAAAATTCCAGGAAAATTATCATAAGTCTAAAACATCTTAAAACTCCCTCCTCCCGAGTTTCATAATTTTTAAATTAGATTTAGTGCTTAAAATAACTAAATTACATGTTTATCCTAATCCAAAATCTCAACTTTCGAGGTACCTAATTACCTCCAATTCCTTCACTATTTCAACCAGAGGGTTTTCAGCATATCATCCCACTCTCCTCCAAATTTTAAGGGCATACAAGATCTTTTGCTTCTATGTCCTTCACAAACCTCAAACTCCCACCCACTGGATTTGAGCCAATCTCTTAGGGTAAAATCCACCCTAATCCACACCATGTTACCCAAGAGGGTAGACATAGACTCAACAAATCAGTGGCCACAACACCAGCCTCATTTGAGGAGATTTGTCCACTCCATTTCCAATTGTACTTTTCCCCATAGTATCCCTCGCCAAGACCTATCTAGGACTTGATACTTCCCTATTCAAAACTCGACCAATTGAGTTGAAATTTTGTACAAATCTTAACATTGATGCCTGGGACCACCCCCCAAAATTTGGGGGAGTTTGGACTTAATTTCATCTCCTAATTAATTTTATAATGTTTATTAAAATTTTACAAAAAACATTAGGCAAAGGTTCTCCAAAAATTCTCATTTTTGGTCTGCCGTTAGGTTTAGCTAAGGTTAACCCCCTGCCCTAATTTCGGGTCATTTGGACAAGGGACGAAGAGTGGGCATCCATTTTAATTTCTGCCCAACTCTAGGTACTGCCCCCACTAAAACGGGTGATGCGGCCGCACGGCTTACCCAAACGAGTCGGAACCAATTTTAAATTAATCTAGACTCGAAGGGCTACAACTTTTGTGACTGGTCATTTTTCCTAAAAAGGCCTCCAAGTGCCTCATTTTGCAGCCTCAAAATATATTCAAATAATATATCTTTCCATTATGTAATATATAATAATCTATATATTATAAAATTGATTCTACTGTTCATCTTCTTCATGAAACCGAAAACAGAAACCCAGAAAGCCATTTTTTCTTCCTGTAACATTTTCGTGATCCGTCGCCGGCCGTCCGGTCACTTCCCTGGCCAGCCACCACCACCACCACCTCCGTTGAGGCGACAGCTATCGGTCGGCGGTGGTTTGGCCGCCGGAGGTGGCGGTTTCCGGCGAACTCAAAAATACCTTTTTCATGGTTTTCCATGAAAACGAGAGATGGGTCCGGCTCCGTTGAGCGCGAACTTCCTTTCTAGGAATCCTAAGATCTATCCATGAAAGAGAAGGAGCAGAGGAGGACCTTATTCGCGGTTTGGAGGCGAGAAGAACGACGGGGTGCCATGGCACAGTGGTGGCGTAGCCGAACTTCTCCTACAGCAAGGACAAAGATCTGATCCGTTTGCTTGAGCGTGTAAACTTCTCCTCTTGCTCCAAGTGGGCTTTTATATGTCAGAAAGTGGGGAGGTGAAAGGGTAAAGCTTTAATGGCCATGAAGGCTCCTCTTAATAGCCTTTCGGTTACAGTGAAGGGATAAGAAACGGTGGAAGATGAACAGGTGTGTCCAGTTGGCGGTTTCCTATTGGACCAACACTTCCTCCTTTATTATATAATTATAGAAGGAAAAACGGCCCGTAATTACTCCTGGTGTAACTTCCCACACCAGCATTTATTTCCACGCGTGGTAGAATAATTTCGGGCCTGAACCGTCATTTCGGCCAATGTCACGGGCGTGGCACATAGGTCACGGGCGTGACAGGCACGGGTGACAATTTTGGGGTCAACGATCGTCGAACTGAGATCGACGGTCGTCGAAGGATGGTCACGCCCTAGGTCACGGGCGTGACACCTAGGTCACGGGCGTGACAGGCCCGAACGGCAATTTTGAGGTCGACGATCGTCGAACTGAGATCGACGGTCATCGAAGGCTGGTCACGCCCTAGGTCACGGGCGTGACACTTAGGTTACGGGCGTGACAGGCCCGAGTTCAATTTCGACGATCGTTTTACGGGGATCGACGATCGTCGAAGGAGTCACGCCCCTGGTCACGGGCGTGACATCTTGGTCACGGGCGTGACATGCCCGGGCAGCAAGTTCGACGATCCTCTCGCGGAGATCGACGATCGTCGAAGTAGTCACGCCCAAAGTCACGGGCGTGACAGGTCGGTCACGGGCGTGACCAACCCGTGACCCGAAACCTCGATCGATTTATTTCAATTTTTGGGCTTCACAGGGTTCTGTCACGACCAACCGACTCCTAGGGGTCTAGCCGGAAATGGGATGTTACACCGGCCATCTCTCTCGATTAGACAATCCCTTTATAGAAAAATTAGATGAAAAATCTTTTAACGATTATTTTCCCGATGAGATGCTCTTTTCAATAAACACATATACTTCTCCTTGGTTCGCACACAACGCCAACTATTTAGTGGCTCGTGTGCTCCCAAAAGAGTTCTCCTCTCAACAAAAGAAGAAATTCTTTTCTGAGTTGAAGAACTACTTTAGGGAGGACCAACATCTTTTCAGAATCTGTGCGAACCAGGGGATAAGGAGATGTGTTTCTTATGAAGAAGGTTAAGATATTATTAAACATTTGCATGAAGGACCGACAGGTGGGCACTATCAAGCTGCTTGCACCACCCACAAAGTGCTTTCCGTGGGTTTTTACTAGCCTAGCCTTTTTAAAGACGCGCAAGCCTTTGTGTGTAGGTGTGATAGTTGCCAACAGTCGGGCAATATTTCCAATAAAAATGAAATGCCGCAAAATTATTTCCTTGAGTGCGAAGTTTTCCACCTCTAGGGAATTGATTTTGTTGGCCCCCTTCCTTCTATCTTCGGGAATAAGTATATTTTAGTTTCCATCGATTATGTTTCATGTTGGGCTGAAGCCCAAGCTCTTCCTACTAACGAAGCCCGAGTTGAAGTTACATTCTTAAAAAAATTATTTTTTCGATTCGGTACGCCGCGAGCCATCATTAGTGACATGGGTTCCCATTTCTGTAATGCTCAGTTTTCTAAAATCCTTACTAAATACGGCGTTACGCATAAACTTTCAACTGCCTACCACCCCCAAACTAACGGACAAGTCGAAGTAGTGAACAGAGAAATTAAAAATTTTTTAGAAAAGACTGTTTCAACATCTAGAAAAGACTAGTCAGCCAAATTAGATGATGCTCTATAGTCCTACCGAACAGCGTACAAAACATCCCTTGGATGTATGCCATAATGGCGGGTTTATGGAAAACGTGCCATTTACCCGTAGAACTCGAACACCACGCTTTTTGGGCCTTAAGGTTTTTAAATTTCGATCCCCACTCTGTCGGCGACCTTAGAACATTTCAACTTAACAAACTCGACGAGCGGCGCTCTTACGCATACGAGAACAACAAATTTTATAAAGAGCGGACGAAACTTTTTCACGTAAACACTTAAGGCACCCAAAAACCTTTAAGCCAGGCGACCAAGTTCTTTTGTATAACTCTCGATTACGTCTATTTACGGGGAAATTAAAGTCGCGATGGTCTGGGCCGCTTTCTATTTTAGATGTTTTTCCTTATGGTGATGTTTTAATTTCACACCCTGATAAGGGTAATTTCAAAGTAAATGGTCAGCGTCTTAAACTATATTTTTATGGTAATGATGATGTCAGTCCAAACATTGTTAAATTTCTGCTACACGAACTCTAACTTCGAACTTTTATTTTTTGTTAAAAACTTTAATTATTATTATTTTGGAAAAAATATTTTTGGACATTATTATTTTGTTGCGTCGAGCTCAAACGACGTTTTAAACAAAGGGAGCTCTTGGAAGGTAACCCAAGTTATCTTTTTCTCTTTTCTTTATTTTACAATTTTTGCCCCGGACTGCTCCGACAAGCACAAGCTTCTGCGACACCTGCTCCAACGTTGCTTAATCCATCACGATGTCCAAATAAGACATTTCATGAAGATCCAAAGCGCAAGCATGGGGGAGCGACATCAATCTGCATTCGCAGTGAATAAATCCGGGGAAGTACCTATTTTTAAATTTTTTACTTTCTATTCTGTAATTTCATTTTCTCTCCATCTCTAACCTCCTTTCTCCATTGAGGACACTGCCCATTTAAAGCTTGGGGGAGGGCTTCCTTCTTCTTTTTTCTATGTGTGAATATTTGGTTTTTTGAGAATATTTTTCAAAAATTCAAAAAAAATGATTATCTTAAAAATAAAATAAAAATAGAAAATATTTCAAAATTAAAAAAAAATATATGTTTTCTGTTATTACTTTAATAGTTTAGACGTTTTAGTATTTCAATAGTACCCCTTATTTTTGTTTTGTTTTTCTCAAAATCTCATATTAACAACTTAATTAATTATAATATTTCTAATAGCTCTTTTTAATTATGTTTGACAAGTAAAATGTTGGTCATGCTTTGTTTATAATTTGCGGAAGCATGTTAACGTAAAATGTTTTTTCTAAAACTCGCATTTCCATTATGGTTTTCGTTCTTTATTTTCTTTACTTTCTAAAAAATTCATCATCCACTATTTTCCTTTTTGTTTTTGGATAATTTTTTTAAGGTCAACTTTTGAAAAGCGTAGTAGATGTGAATGATCCAAGTCACCTATTATTTCTATTTTCAATAAAATTTCATAAATATTCTTTTATTATCTAGGACTTGCTTTTAGAAAATTTTCAAATCTATGTTTTAAATAAATTTAAAAGCATGAAAATGATTTAGGTCATTTTTGTTTTCGTTTGAGCTTCCTGCCAACCTAAAAACTTTCACCACTAGTTAGCCGCTTTTGAGCATTTTTCCAATTTCATTTGATAACTCCTCTTTTCATATCATTTTTACCAAAGCCAAAATTTCTAACCTATGTAATCACACTATCATTTTTGAGTTAAAAAAAAATTCCATGATTATGATAGGTTATTTTGTGATATTTTTGGAGATATTTTTGAAAAAATTATGCTCAAAAGAAATGTTTGCTTTTGTTTGGCCAATTCAAAATGAAATAAAAATATTTATGGCCTTTGTTTTGAAAAAAAAAGAAAAAAGAAAAAAAAATGGAAAAGAAAAAAGAAAGAAAAATATTTTGTTTATATTTTTGAAACTCTTTGTTTTGGTATAGTGTGATTTTAAGACTCCTTATTTATCTTTGAATTCCACTCCTAATCATAATCCTAAACCAAATGTTTCGGTCCTATTAAGTCCTTTTGATTCATGCTTTTGAATTTTATTTAATAACTAAGAAAAGAATAAAAGTAAATCTGTATTAGTTTTGGATTTATCATTGATTTTTGTTATTTAATTGATATAATTATAATGCGTTGCTTGGATCTAGTAATAACTCATTGCATTTTTTTTCGTTGCTTTGCTTAAATCTATTTAAAGAATTTCATCAAAATTTTGGATGATTTATTTTTGTTGAGTAAAGTTTATAGAAGTTAAACCATACCTAAATAATTGTTTTAGATTTATGTTCCACCTTTTCCCTACTTAGAATTTCGCATAGTACTTGTGTAGCCATAATTAGAACTTTTTGATTAGTCACTTTTTATGTTAGCTAGTTTTTATATCTTTGCTTGGGGACAAGAAAAGCTTAAGCTTGGGGGAATTTGATAATACGTTCAGTAGCCTAAACTATTATCATATTTTCTAGTTTTGAAGGCGCTAATTGTGTCTTATTACCATAATTTTTATCTTTCTTATTTAAATAGTATTGCCACTAACATTTTCTAGTCTTTTTGTAGGTTTCCAGAATTTTGCCCAAAAATGACCTGATACGCCCCCCTGTCGCGCCCTCCCTGGGCGTGTCACAGGGTGTGTCACCCGATCCCGAGGAAGCTTGCTGACAGAGAAAAAATAACAGAAAAAACGGCTGTCATGCCCCCCTAACACGCCCTCCCCGTGCGTGTCCCATGGCGTGACACGGGGCATGTCTCCCTCTACCCAAAGTATACCACCGCATTAAATACATTTGTGCCTCCGCACACCAATCATACTTGTCACACCCCCATCACGAGCATGACCCAGGGCGTGTTCGCCACTTTTCCAAGACTGACGGATTTCCGACCAATGATTGAGACTTGACGTACGTGTCATGCCCCCCCTACACTGGCGTGACCCAGGGCATGTCAGCCATCGTACAAAAGCAATCATACTTCCTGCCAGAATCCAGAACCCGAGGTCAACCCCGTACGTGTCACACCCCCTGACACTCCCTCCCCGGGAGTGACCTAGGGCATGACTAACCCGAGAATTTTTCCTATAAATTCAAGGCTCCCCTTCCATTTCAGAACAGTTTGGGTTGAGAGGGGAGGTGCTGCCCTTTTGTTTATTAGTACTTTTTATGCTTTTTCACCCTCTAATTCTTTCTCATTTCATGTTTTTCTAATCCCAGCTTAGTGCTGCTTTTGTAATAGCTTTTGTATTAGCTTTGTACTTCATTTGTAGCCTAGTGTTAATGCAAGCTTAGACTTTTATTTCATTGCAATTGTAATTTCCATTTCAAGTGTAACTCCTTTTTTTATTAATATAAAGTGCTCTTTTCTTATATTTGTGTTCTTAATTCTTATCTACTCATCCCCCCTCCTCCACTTCGCTATGATTAACTAATCCTCCTTGTACTCGATCTTGATAATCCAAGGTTCGAGTCATTAAGCTATGATGCTTTGAATTTACCTTTTTTTAGGGTTTAGGCCTTCGAATTACTCTTAATTTTTCTCGTTTGGAATTATATTATCGATATATAATTTCCAATTCTGCTTAAATTTTTGGCTAGCCGAGAGCCCGAGAGTTTGAAGTGAGCATTCAAGAGTAAAGAGAGTTGTACGCACCCCTCGAGAGAGGCAGACGTCCAAATCTCCCGGATTGGAGTAAAATCCAATAGTGGGGTTCACCGCGTAAAGCGAGCTTTAGACCTCCAATTTAGATGAAAGTCGGTCGGACCTTCCTAAACTAAGTTAGGCACGACTTCGAGAGAAGTGTGTTAAATCTTTAGGAACCTCCATGGTCAAGGACCTTTACCCTATTAAGTTTAGGTTTATTTATTGTGTTTTTAACCGACTTTAGCCGAGGTGATTCTCGATTGAGTGCATTTCCATTTCATCGTTCTAATCCCTTATCGTAATTGCTTCTTTTATGCTTTCTACTTAACTGCAATTTGTTCTCTTTTTATGCAAATTTTCCTTTCATTAAGTGCATTTCAATTTCTCTTTATCCCTAAAGATTTATCGTCGATAAAATAATAGTCTTCGTGTGAGGAAGTGTACTCAATGGTTTCCGGATTTCAATACGACACTTGTGTCCCCTAGCTACAGTTTGATAGGTATACTTGCCTAATTGGATTGCTAGTTCGACTATCTTTTCTGAAGCGAAAAGCGATCACCAGATGTACTACCCCAGATTCAATCTGTAAAATTCCATACTTATGATATTACTGTGTGGGTACACAACTAGATTTTCCCAGATTTCCAGGCTGATACAAATATCATTCCACATCATCTAAACCCTCTTGCAGAAGTTCAGCTGCTCAAATGCCTGCCCATCCTACCTTTTCTCCTAGGCCTCAATGGGAAGCTCCTCCTCCTCCAGAATCTTATGCACAGGTATGGGAATCTGATATACCTCAAGACCTACCTGAAATTCAGATCCCAAAGAGAAGAAAATATGGAGATGGAGCTTCTGGAAGCAGATCAATACCAAATCAAGAGGTTTGGAAAAGGAAAGCTCAAGAATTTGCTGAAATCTGGATCCCAACTTCCAAGTCATTGATTCTTGATACTCTGAAGCTAGTAATGGATTACAATGAAAGCAGGACCAATCACTATAGTTATCATGAATGGGAATTATATGAGAAGTCCATGACTAAAAGGAGAATTTATGATAGTGAATATAGGAGGAACAATCCTGCTGCACCTCCAAGACCTCCCAAGTATTATCCTAAGCCATTCAGTTATCATAGGAGACATCAGGAAAAACAAGACAGACAACATAAGCAATAACAACAGCAACATCAAGGCTAAGAAAGATCATAATTATAAGATTGAGGATTGAATCTATGTAGAGCTGAAATCATGAAACATTTCTAGTTATATAAATCTTTAGTTTTGATGATTCTTTCCTTATCTTTAATTTTCATGCATATCATTCTATGTTTATCTTCAATATCTAGTTCTTTTTATTTTTGATATAATTCACCTTAGTGTAGAGGGTTCTGACTTCTACAAATAGGGGGAGATTGTTGGGTATTGTATCCACAATAGCCTAGATTTGTATGAAGTCACCCTTGAACTAAGATGAATTAAGTTGTATTTGATATTATGTTCTAGTGATGTGTTCGCAGGACTTATTAAAAAGTGTAGACCAATGTTAGTCTACAGTGGGTCACAAAACACAGGACCACGCAATGTAATCTCTCATTATATGATCCTTGTTGTTGACTCATGTGTAGCCTCTCTATTGGGATACACATCATTTTCAAGCACTAGGTTTGATGGATGAAGACATGGTGCTATTTGGATTGAAGAAGTAAAATTTTCTTAAAGCCGAAAATTTTCTAAGTGTTTTACTCGAGCGAAATTATAGTACTCGAGTAGAAACCTTAGAAGCACTCGAGTAAGTCTTGTCTGAAACTCGAGTAAAGGAAGTGGTTCTCGAGTAGCTTGAATCTAGCTCTTGAGAAGCTAAGTCCAGTACTAGAGTAGACCTTCTCTCGATCTCGAGTGTTCAGCTTTTAGTTCTCAGAAATTTTCTAAGTTAATAACTCGAGTAGTCAAGTCTAGTAGTCGAGTAGTTAAGCAGTTATTTTGAGTGACATAAGTATAGTTCTCGAGGAGATTCTAAACCCACTCGAGTAGCAAATCCATGTACTCTAGTAGTTTGTTTAGTAATTGAGTAGTCAAGTTTCAGTACTCGATTAATCAACATTTTCTTCAGAATTTTCTCTAAGTCAAGTTCTCGAGAAGTCAAGTTTCACCTCTCTCAAGTAGTTTATCAAGCACTCGAGTGATCCTTACTCAACTCGAGTGATTTCAGATTCTATCCAGAATTTCCAGAAATGCCTCTTCTCGAGTAGTCAGAGCTATCCACTTGAGAACTAGTCATAACACTTGAGTAGTATTATTCTCACTCGAGAAATGCTGTCTCAATTAATGAAAATTTCCTTAAGTCCCTGACAGATTATGTTTTGAATTCTTTGATATGACTGGTCCACGTAGCCATCATTAATGACAAATCTAACCATTAGGGATATCTTATAAAAGGTCATGTAATTATGACTAACCCTAATAACATCAAGTGCATATATTCTATCATTTCTAAGATTTCTGGATCGGCCGACAATTTCTAAATCTACAGAAGCCGCCGCTCATCTTGCAGATCGTCAAGGCCATTTCCGATCAAGATCGACTTGCAGATCAAAAGACTTTTCAATCTTCATCTTCTCCTTGATCGTGTGAGTCCAAATTTCTCAGAACAGATCTAGCTGAGAGTCTTCTTCTACAAATTCTGATAAAGCCGAAAAGATCAAGAAAGAAGACCTAGGGAGAGATTTCCAGATCTGAGAAAGATTCACTATTTGTATTTTCATATTTCTTTTTATTATTCTAGGAGATTATTCTCCGAGTGCAGGAGCCTCATTCTCCGAGTTATAGGAAGTTTTCATCTTCCGAGTGTAGATCCCTTTTTGGATCGAGATTGTAGGAACGTTGTTCCGAGTGGTAGGATTGTTTTCAATTCGAGATTATTGGAGTAGCCGAGTCTAGTGGTTTTCTTGATCGGTGAGTGGTAAGTGGATGTACCCTAGATTTGGGAACCACTATAACTCTTGGTGTCTTCTATATTTGCTTGGTTTATTTCTTGTGCTTAGATCACTAATGTTTTTTTCGTAAAAAGTAGCAAAACTCACCTATCCACCCCCCTCTAGGTGATTTTGGTAGACAACTTAGACATTTTTCACTTCCTTGTCTTCAAGGTGATATTGTTCATCAATTGGGATTCCATTAGGTTGGTAGATTATCTTCGATATGATGAAGGAGGTTGTTAATTCAATTGGCCAAGGGTTGCGACAATTGAGGTCATTTGGTAATTTTTGGCTAAGTGCACACAATTACTTACCAAGAGTTCCACCTTGTCTCAAAGGTAAGGTTGTGCACCAATTAGGGTTTTAAAGGGTGTCTTAAATCTATTATGTCATGAGGAAGGGTATGATGAGTTCAATTAGATATTGGTGGGGGCTATGGGGTGATTTGGTCAAATTTGGCTAAATGTACAACTTTAATTACCAAGGGTTCCACCTTGTCTAAAAGGTGAGGGTAGTGCATCAATTAGGGTTATAAATGGTAGCTTTACTCTCTTAGGTCATAAGGAAGGGTAAGATGGGTTCAATTGGCCATATTTGGTGTCTATGGGGCGATTTGGTCAAACTTGGATAAGTGCAACTTTTGCCCCATTAAGGGCTCCACCTTATTTCCTTGGTGATGTGGTGAACCTATTAGGGTGCCAATACTTCTAGGGTCCCCATTCAAAATTGGAATGTTACATGTGAGAGCCTCCTCCCTACAGTTAAGAGAACTCCCATCAGCACCTGTGAAGGCTATAAACTCAAAGAAGGATCAATTACATGTACTCTGCCCAAATGTCGCACACATCTACTATAACAATACTTTGCAAACCTTCGTAATCTTCGAGTTCATCATATTGAGGTAGTTTTTATATTATTTTATTTATTACTTGTATTTCTAATATTTTTGGTCATTGTGAATTCTCCGCAAGTGGTGGCGAGTAAGTCTTACAAGACTTAGGGGGAATTCGTCATAGGTTGTGGCTACTAGGTCTATGGATAGTTCTAGTGGTAGCTCGATGACTCATATGGGGATAGAAAGGCTAGAACTAACCTTTCCTCAGGAAAAGGGTCGTTATAGAAAACTAAAAGGTTTTTTTACTTCTTTGGTACAACCCTATTTGACAAGGGTTAACTATAAATAGTCAACGAGTGGCACCAGTACATGAATGCCCGATCAGCATTTAATGGCTAACAGGGGGCGCAAGGGGACCCTTGGACACAAGTGAGGATCATACTCTCCAGGTTGCGCATCACCCAACAGCAGAAGCGATCTTCAAAGATTTTTTTTCAAGGCGAGCTCCAAGCAATAAAAGTGGTAAGCAGCATCAATACTCGCCTAACATGCGACTTCCAACCAGTCACTACACCAAGCATGTCGAGCATCATAGATGATCTCCAACCTATGCTCGCCAATAACCAAGCCAGGTCACCAGAAGGATGGAGTCGGTTATCACAGGGATAGATCTCCTCTCCTAGAGACACCCTCCCTCTAGGATTTGTCTATAAATAGGACACATGGGGTACACAAATATGGACTTTGAAATCTTAAAAAAATATTTTTACCACAACTTTCCTTGGACATTTAGTTGATCCTTTAGATCTATGAATATCTTAGTCTCAACCATATCATATGATATATTTCAAAAGGTTGTAGAATGTCTCTTAGCAAAAGAGATATGGGAATCATTATTAAGAATTATTGATGGAAGTGCAGATGAAAGGAAAGATAGAAGATCACTTCTAATCTCACACTATGAAAATTTCCAAAAGAAATCTGATGAATCTGTAGCAGAGATGTATGACAGATTCTTCATGATAATTAATGAATTAAAAGGATTTAACAAAGACATATCTCATACAAAAATAAATGGCAAGTTACCCATGTACTCCCTTAGTTTATGGGAATCTAGAATTTAGGCAGTACGAGAAGCTAGTTGTCAAAAAGAGATTACTACAGTCTCTACTTGGAATGTTGAAATCATATGAAAAGCTATTGAAAAGTATAGCTAAAACTAAAGCAAAATAAAATAGCCTATCAACAAAAGAAAAACCAGTAGCATTCAAAGTTTCATAGATGAACCATCTATTACAGAAAATGAAATGTTAAATCTTCTAGCATGAAAATTTAGAAATGGATTAAATTAAAGGATTCAAGAAGAAGAGACAGAAGTATGGGAAAACCAAAGTTTGACAAAACTACTAATAAAGAGATAGTTTGCTTTACTTGCCGAAAAATTGGACATATTTTAACTGAGCGTCCAGAATAGCAAAAGGAAAGATCTAGCTCAAAGGATAAAAAGAAAAAGTTTTTGAAGAAGAAGGATAAGAGAAAGGGAAAAGGTTTTATTGCTGAAACCTGGAGTGCCATAAGCTTAGATTCCAGTTCTTTATCAGATACAACAAAGAAAAAGGCTGTTGAGGAAGCTTATCTCATGGCACTAATGACAGAATTTGATCATGATTCAAATGAGCTAACAGATTATTTTAATGATATAGACTTTACTTCTGATGATTTTTAAATATATTTTACAGAATTTTGTATAAATCAAATAGAATCCAAACACCAGGTTTAAATCTTAACAAAAGAATTAGATAATCTTATATTTGGAAGTCATTGTAATAAAAATTATTACTATAGTGTTCAATTAAGAAAATTAGAAAGTCAAAAAGTAAATCTAATTATTGAAAATAGTGAAATGTAAGTCAAGCTAGCTAAGATAAAAGATTTAGATAACATTGTGAAGATAAGAAATCAGGAGGAAAATCAAATAAATGATATATCAAATGACACTATGCATAGTAAAACATCAGTTTTGATTAAAAATTAAAATAATCAGTGCACAAATAAAAGAGTAAATGAAGAATTGATAGAAAACATTAAAAGTATTTTGAAAAAGAAATCTCAAATTATCCAACCTTTGAAAATCACAGTTTGGAAATAAGAGTCATCAAAATATAAATCAAAATTAACAAAAATAGAATTAAAAAGGGTAAGATTTAGTTCTTATCAGAGAAAATTTCAAACAAATAACAAGACCAATACAAAATAAATTTTTTATAATCACATCAATATGAATGTGTCTACAACTAGTATAAGAAAAGAGCATGAAATCAAAAATTGTTGGAATAATCAACCTATCTGTTATCGTCAAAAAGGATATTTTAATAATCCTATATATACCTTTATAACTTCTTTTAATGTTAAAATAAGCAATTGGTCAAAGGTAATCTGGGTCCCAAACAACTTTTAATAATTAAAGCAACACAAAATATTCTTATATGAATATTATAGACATATATAATTCATTGATTCTACTTTTGGGAAAAATCAACAAGAGAATTAAAATATATGTTTGCACTCGACGTAACATCATATAGAATTCGATGGAACGTCAAATTTTATTAAACGTAACGTCAAGGAGTCAGTGCTTATGAAGATTATTAAGGTCATTCAATGCAATATTAATGTTATTCAACACTTGTGTCGATTATGACAAAAATCCCAATACAAGGAATATAACTCGATATAATGTCTACTACAGAAAGTTATACTATACTGTTGATACCCTAATCTGTCGACGTTTCAAATATGGTTATATAATGCGTATTTAATTCAAAAACTCTTCATCTTCCTGGTTCCCTATTTTTGCTTTCATGTTTTCTTTTTGGTAAGAACATTTGCAGGAAACACAATGGAGGCAAAGACAAATTTAGTATTCAATGTAGATTTGGAATCATTTAGTACTGCATCAGAAAAGTTTCGAAGAGTTCTCAAACTATTCACTAATTTAGGTCTTGATAAGATTATTTCAACATGGTGCACACTATTTGAGATAGATCTTTCAGAGTTTGTTACATTCAATGCAAAGAGGATGCTTCATTGACTGGAACAATTGTTATATAGAAGGTACTTATAACTATAAAAATTATACAAAGAATATTTGATCTCTTGTCAGGAAATGATTCTCCTGAATTATCTAAAGAAGAAATTAAAGATGTAATAAGAATTATGAAATATACCAAGGACAAAGTTGTTGTTCTAAAGAAAATAAATATATCAGAAGAATACCAGTTCTTGGTAGATATAGTCGGAAATGTATTGGTTTATAAAATTTCTACACATGACGTAATTCCTTAAATTCAATTATAGTTAATGGGAGTTCTAGTGCTTGGTAGAAATATTAATTGGGGAGAAATGATCAAAAATCTTATTGGTTATAAATACAGGCAAGGGAAGAATTTCTACATGACTATAATGAGTTACTGTTGAAATTTTTTCAACATTTATGTACATCTAAGGTGTAACACCTCCGTCCATCGCGTAAAATATAACAGAAGGTCTGGCCGGGGCCCCATACTATATTCTGCGAACAGTCAGCAGAGTTATAAGTTAATATCAAAAGACCAATCAGATCCTAATTCAGAGAATTCTAGCGAAAGCTTTATGGGTTAATAGAACTTAAGTATTAATAATGTCCTCTAATAAAACACATAAGAATGTTAAAAAAAATACACAAAAAAGTGCGGCCCTAAGGCCTTATAATTGTTCTTCAAAAAGGTGGTTTACAAACATCGGCTCGCAGGCCAACCATAAATGAAAACAATAAAATTTCTTCGCTTGGACTTCGAGGGTCGGCATAGCATCAAAGGGCTGAAACATGTTATTTTGTGTTCGGCTCTCCAGCACAAGCACAGGGACATTCCTCCAGCAAGGTGGAAAATAAGGCAATGGTCAGCGTTAGCTGACCAATTTATAATGACCCTACCCACATCCCGGGGCAACAATATTCCTTCCCTACAGGAATAGCATTCATATAAAGATATATCACATGAAGGTAAAACACAAGCACCATTCAATATATCACAAAAGATTGCATCAACAACCAAACGTTCCATACACTCAGGGCACATTATCGGTGTACTGGAAATACTAAGACCCACCACCGTTCAGAGGTCCGAGACTTGACGGTCAACATTGAGCATTTCTAGTCTTTACTATTCATGGCCTAAGAATAGCATTATGTCAATGAAAAAGCCAATTACTTTAGGAGATCAAGCCCAGAGTGACATAACACGGGTTATAGTTTATCCCTTTTCTCATTTCTCAAAACGCCATGTCATTGATGAAAGCCGAAGCAATTAAGCCCCATGATAAGACGCCAGTCAACTTCCCCTTGTCCGTATTTTAAAATTGCTCTCAAGGCCACCAAACATGGGCACGCAGACTCATAACTCACCTACTATCAACACGGTCTCCACGAGACAGCCTTCACAAGCATAATGCTATCTAAAAGCTATTGCCAGCGACATCCACTATCATTTCGTGTTAATAATAGAACTTTCTTTTCTCTCTCCAGACTCATCCATAACTGGAACATCTTTCCAGAAAAAACTTGCAGCATCCTATAGTGATAGAAAATTGGACTTTCACAAAATTTTGCTCACAAAGAGCTATCGCCAGCGATATCCACTATCGTTCGGCGATACCCAAAAGTTATCCAAAACCGTGGTATTTTCTAGGTATTTTCTTGGAGCACATCCCTAGTACTTCCTGATACTCAATTCACAGGCACAACCCCACAAACTCAATAAACTACCCGTTTATACTCAGAGTCTTCTCCGACTTGCAAATTTAAACATCACCAATCCAGAAAAACCCGTCCAGATTGGCTTCACACAACATGCATATTCCATACTATGATTTCCGGATTCCATATGTAAAACCTCCTGGGGATATCACGTATCAACCCATAGAAATTCCCTCCTCTTTCCCCCTTTTGGTAGGGGATTCCATGCATATCCAAAAGTAGGACTTCACTTGTCCATGAAGGAAGATCATTACCCTCATAGAACGTTTGTGAGACATGAATAATTCTTTAATCTAGATGAAAAGGATCGCCTTGCTTTACTCTTTACAGATCTTTCTTCAGCTCTTGATTTCGAACATGAAATCTCCTTCTCCAATCTTGTACAGCTTCAGCCTTCAGCCCCTGTTCTTTCTTCCAAGAGCTTGATGAAAAGGGATGAGAAAGAGTGAGAGAAGACAAATGAATCTTCTCTTCACCTCTTCTCTGCTTAAGTGACTTTGGGAATAATCCCAGCCACATGATCCTCTCTTCAATAGGAATGAAGGGCCACGATTGTTGAGTTTTGCAAATCATCACAACATTTTGCATAGCAGAATAGGAAAACATGGAAAACCCAAAAGCATAATGTGAATCTTGCGATGACCATTAATCAAGAAGTATTGAGCAATAAATAAATTATATATTCGCGGGATTTAGTCAATACTCAACCTTGGTGCTCCGATTGATTCCAACGAATGGCAACGGCCGGAGTTCCGAGCAAAGAATAGTCTCCATGCCTCTATGAGTATCCATACGAGCACAGAGAACCCTAGACTCTTATCGCACAAGATATAGGTTGAAAAGAGGCTTGCCCTTAACTTCTCTACAGAGTGATATATCCGTTCAAGAAGAGGCAGCAATGACAAAGACATCGCATAGGAAACACTTTCCGGCTGCGGCTAAGGACGGAGGACGTCCAACGGTGATAAGTGGTGGTTGGCGGGAGCAAGCAGCATTTGGCGAAATCGCGGGAGAAGAACACTTCCATTGCGAAGAAGAAGCCGTCGCGGGATTAGGTCTGAATGAATAGTGGCTACTCTCTCAGTTCAACGGTATATCCTTTATATACCATGAACCGAATCGGCTAAAGCAAGCAAAGACGGACCAAAATTACACTTAGCAGAAATAAACCGGTTGAGATAGCATTTGTAGAGTATCGAACTGATACTTGACGAATCAACGAGTGGCCAGCCGATTCACGACGAATAGTGAAGTGGACATAATGTTAATCGCTGAAACATCGAATAAGCGTGATGATACTCGACGAAACGGTAGAGGCTTAGACAATACTCGCTGAATTTAGATAATTCTTCGAAACCCCTTACCCATACTCGACAAATTTCCCTTAGCATATGCCGACTTCATCTCGGCCGACCTATATTCACAATACGTTTCCCGGAATGAAATTCCACCACGTCCAGATCGTCATCGGCTTGGTCCTTCACTCATATCACATATGAGCAGGGCCAACACAAACCTATCCAACTTTTCCAGAGCTCTAATATACGACCCCATATGCTCATACTGTATTGGCAGTGAGGCTACATGCTTGATCCCTTCCAGATAACCATGGTAGAACCAATATTCTCCCACTTGATCTTGAAAGTTTCAAACAAAAGCTTCACAAATAATGAGCAGCATCTAGCAATGCATCATTGCTCCCCAAGCAATAAGAGTTTAAAACTCGAAAGCCATTGTGACCAATATATCAGTGTTGTCATGTCCCTTCGTCCCATATATCGAGATAGAACTAGAGGTACAGATCGTGTCACCCTCATAATTGTTTAATCCTAGTTTTCTTGATCTAGAATGGACTTCTAGAAATTAGTCAGTCCAATATCATATATTGACTCCACCAAGCATGACCATGCATTTCTCAGTCCCATTCTCTCAAGGGGACCATGGATGCAACTCCTGTCATATAGGAGGACAAATTCCATCTTTGCTCACATGCAAACACCCAAACGATTCGTAACGTACCCAATAACCACCTTTATCATCCAACTTTCTCAAGACTGGACTTTTGATAGCATCAAAGCATGATCTTCCTCACACAGTGAGTGCTGTGACTTTTGGTGAAAAGACCACAAACACCATTGCCTCTTGAGCCATACTTGTGACACGTTGATATAACAATCCACAATGTATTCTCACGGTGGGTCTGTCTAGTATAACTTGTTCATACTAGGTACCCATGTAATGACTTGATATCACAATATCAAGACATGTTAGGATGGGTCATCAGTCAATGCACATGCTAGTCTTATAGGTATCATCATCGCCCTTAGCTTCTAAGATGATACAATGACTACGGACATTTAAGAATGAAGCTTCTTGGATCAGAGTTTCTCACTTCAAGTCACTACTTGACCTATGGAAGCAAACACTCTAAGGGTATTTATTAAATTGAAGTACTCTATCACAATAGAAATAATTGCATAATAAAAGAAATTCCAAAAAAAAAACGAAATGTATATGGTACTTTTATTTAACAAATGAACTATTTAACAGCCAACAAACATACAATCCAGAAGACTCAAACTAGAGTTGATACGTCAGGTATCGTATACCCATTGATCTAACATGACCATCATTCTTTCTATGTGCGAGAGGCTTTGTCAATGGATCTGTAATGTTCTCCTCAGTCAGCACTCTGCATATGCTCACATCTCCTCAATCAACAATCTCTCGAATTAGATGGAACCGCCGATGTATGTGCTTGGAGCGCTCATGAGATCTAGGTTCCGAAGCAAGTCCAATTACACCATTGTTATTACAGTAGACATCTACGGGATGAACAATGCTAGAAAATACATATAACTCGCCTATGAATTTCCTAATCCATACAACCTCCTTCGCTGATATTGCAGTGGTGATATACTCAGCCTCAGTTGTAGAATCGGCGACTGTCTCCTACTTGGAACTCTTCCAGCTAACAACACTTCCATTTAGGCAAAACACAAACCCTGACTGAGACTTTGAATCGTCCCTATCAGTTAGGAAGCTAACATCAGTGTAACCCTTTACAATGAGCTCTTCCTCCCCGCCGAATACTATGAATGTATCCTTAGTCCTTCTCAAGTACTTCAGGATGTTCTTGGCGGCTATCTAGTGACTTTCATCGGGATCAGACTGATACCTTCTAGTCATGCTCAAAGCATAAGAGACATCGGGTCTAGTATATATCATTGCATACATGATTGACCCAACTGCGGAAGCATATGAAATAAACTTCATACGGTCCTTATCTTCACAAGATTTTGGACATTGGTCCTTAGAGAGACTCATACCATGAGACATAGGTAAGAATTCCTTCTTAGACTTAAGCATGTTGAACCATTTTAACAACTTATAAATATATGTACTTTGGGTCAAAACAAGCAACTTCTTCAATCTATCTCTATAGATCATAATACCAAGTATATAAGTCACTTAGCCCAAGTATTTCATTGAAAAGTATTTCCTTAGGTTGTTCTTAACAACTTTTAAGGTCGGTTTGTCATTCCCGATAAACAGTATGTCATCCACATATAATATCAAGAAGACAACTATGATTCCACTAATCCGTTTATAAATAAACGGTTCATCCTCGTTCTTGATAAAACCAAACTCTTTGATCTTTTCATCAAAATGAAGATTCCAACTTCGAGAAGCTTATGTAGATCCATAAATGGATCTCTACAGCTTACATATTTTAGTGGCTTCACCTGGAGATACAAAACCCTCGGGTTATGTCATATACACTTCCTTAAGGAGGTTTCCATTAAGGAAATCTATTTTTACATCCATCTGCCATATCTTGTAGTCATAATACGCAGCAATAACAAGCATAATTCCGATGGACTTAACCATAGCAATAGGGGAAAAAGTTTCATCATAGTCAATACCATGAATTTGCTTAAAATCTTTAGCCAAAAGTTGCCCTTTGAATGTCTGTACATTCCCATCCATGTCGATCTTCTTCTTGAAGACCCACTTGCACCCTATGGGTCTTACACCTTCATGTGGTTCCACCAAAGTCCATACTTGGTTTTCATAGATGGAGTCCATCTCAAATTTTATGGCCTCAAGCCACTTATCAGAGTCTGGTCCACTCATAGCCTCTTGGTAGGTTGCAGGCTGTAACATCCCATTTCTGGCTAGACCCTTTGGAGTCGGTCTGCCATGACAAAACCATAGAAACCCAAGAATTGAAGTCCATCAGCTCTGAATTTTTATTTACGGGTATGTCACGCCCGTGACCTACCTGTCACACCCGTGACCTAGGGCGTGACCCCTTCGACGATCGTCGACCTAAGGAAGACGATCACCAAGCCTGAATCTTCAGTCACGGGTTGGTCATGCCCATGACCGACCCGTCACGCCCGTGACCCCCCTTCGACGATCGTCAATTTCAGGAAGACGATCGACGAGCGCAGAATTTGCAACCCGGGTCTGTCACGCCCGTGACCTACGTGTCACGCCCGTGACCTAGGGCGTGACCCCCTTTGACAAACGTCGACCTCAATTCGACAAACGTCGACCTCAACTCGACGAATGTCGATCGAAGAATACCTGTCACGCCCGTGACCTACGTGTCATGCCCGTGACGAAGGCCGAAACGTCGGTTCAGGCCCTAAATTATTCTAACACGCGTTATAATAAATTATGGTATGGAAAGTTACACCAGGAGTATTTATGGGCCGTTTCCTTCTCTAATTACTTAATAAGAAAGAGAATGTGTTGGTACAATAGGAAATCGCCACCTGGTAAACACCTCTTCTTATTCCAGTGTTTCCTTTTCTCTACCATAACTGAAACATTATTAAGAGAGAGCTTTCATGGCCATGAATGCTTCACCCTTTACCATCCCAACATGGAAATCTATAAAAGCCCCCTTAGAGCAACATGAGAAGGTTACACTCTTGACCAAACAGATTCAGATTATTGTTCTTGCTGTAGGAGAAGTTCGGGAACGCCACCACCGCGCCATGACAATTCGACGTTCATCTCTCCTCCAAACCGTGAACAAGGTCCTCAACTTCTTCTCTTATGGGTAGATCTTAGGATCTTAGAAAGGAAGTTTGTGCTCAAAGGAGCCGTACCTATCTCGTGTTTTCATGGAAAAACCATGAAAAATATATTTTCGGGTACGCTGGAAACTGCCACCTCCGGCGGCCAAACCACCGCCGACCGATAGCCATCGCCTCGACAGAGGTGGTGGTGGTGGTGGCTGGCCAGGGAAGTGACCGGAAGGCCAGCGACGGATCACAAAAGAGATACAGGAAAAATATGTTTCTGAGTTCAGTTTTCTTGTTCTGTAGAAGATGAACAGTAAAAGCATTTTTATTATTTAAAAATTATGTAAATAATTTATATAGAAAAGATACATTAAATGGGCATATTCTGATGCTGCAAAACGAGGCAATTATAGGCCGATTTAGGAAAAATGTTCAGTCACGAAAGTTGTAGACCTTCGAGTCTAGATTAATTTAAAATTGATTTCAACTCGTTTGGGTAAGCGGTTTGACTGCAACACCTATTTTAGTATAGGTTGTACCTAGAGTTGGGCAGGAACTAAAATGAATGCCCACGCTTCGTTCCTTGTCCAAATGACCTGAAATTTTGGAAGGTGGTTATCCTTAGCCATACCTAAATGCTGTCCAAAAATGGGAATTTTTGGAGATACTTTGCTTAAGGTTTTTTTATTTTAATTTAATAAAGTTAGAGTAATTTATCTAAGTAGTCAAATAACATCCAAACCCTCCCAAATTTTGTTGAGTGGTCCCTGGCTATAAAACCTAGCTCTGTAAAAAATTTCAACTCATTTGGATGAGTTTTGGATAGTAAGTCACCTATTCTTAACTAGGCATTAATGAGGCATTTTTGAGTAAAAAGTGCAGTAAGAGGTTGGAACGGTCAGATCACTTCAACAGAGGCTGATATTTTGACCACTGACTTAGAGGGGTTATTATAACCCACTTGGAGAAAATGGTGTGGTTTAGGGTTGGTTTACCCTAGGATCCAAACTCAAACCCTAAATGGAGGGTTTTGAGGGTTGTGAAGGACATGGGGGCAATTGCTCTCGTATTACCTTGAAATTCAGTAGAGTTGACCTTAGCATGATATAAATCATCTAGATGGAATCTTGGAGGATTTGGAGATAGGTATATACCTCAAAAACCTAACCTTAGCTTTAGGATAAAATACCAAATAAATAAAATCTGCCACTAAACATTATCTAAAAGCTGTGAAACTCGGGTAGAGTAAGTTTTGGGGTGGGTAGAATCTATAGAAATTTTACTGGAATTTTATGAAGTCTTTTTATAGCACTTCATTTGTAACGTTTGTTATAGCCCTAATTGATGTTTTAATTATTTGAATATTTCTGTTCATTGAAACCCCATGAAATCTTGGAAGTAAATGTTTTAGGTCAGAATGGTTGCTCCTAAATTTTTGAATAATTTTTATTTGAGTAAATCTAGTACTTCCTTTACAAATATTAAAAGGGGTTTTATGCTTTGAAAATTAATTATGAATGATATTGTCGCTGACAAATTATGAAACTTTGCCAATGCTATTTTTAAGGTTGTACCTGCATAATATAATTAATTTATAATTTTTGGATGGATATACTCTATACTTGGTTCATAAATAACGAAAGATAGAAAATATTGCTAAAATAGTTTTAGTGCCATTTTGATGATAGAAAAATTGTGATACCTTGGATTTACTATATTGAGATATAAAAATATTTATAATAATTTTGGTGGACATCTTGCATGAGTACTTAGGGTAGTTCATGTTCAAACCGGAAGCCCTTGGAATTTTTGAGGAAATTAATTAAATGCCAGATAAATTAGGAAAATTACAATTTTCTGGATTTAGGCTAATTATATCATGATAAGTCTCCAGTAAATAATTTAGGGCATTTGGATGATTATCTAGATTACATCCTATTCTGTTCGACATATAGTCTAGGTTGGTCTGCATATAACAAATTGTTAAATTGCAATAGGACGTGATCTGGGATAGTTGTAGGAGTTAGTCATTTTGTCTGGGTGGCTAGTTGTGGATGATATCGCAATAAAATGATATGAAGATTAGTGAGAAGTGGTGATGGCTAGAGTTAAGAGGTGCTCGGGTTCGATGAAAGATCGTCTTTCCCGAAGAGAGGAAGGTTAAAAATCACCCAAGGTTAGTCTATCGTAATATGAGAAGGGAATGGGTAAAGGGAATCAACCAATAATAATAAGTACCTTGCGAAAGGGAACGATGGGCTTCAGCTACCATCATAGTTCCTAGTGCCCTTTGAGAGCCCTTCACAGGGAATACCGGGGGTAGTCCTGGGTTAACGTAAACTGTAATAACAAACCAAAAAGAGTAACTTAGTAATTAGGATCTCACATTTCACAAACACTGTTAGCACAGGAAGATTGTTGAGAGCTTCAGCTCGATTGGTTAAGAGACGGACGGAATGGTCCGGGGAGCTTCGGCTCGATTGGTTAAGAGACGGACGTTTTAGTCCGGGGAGCTTTGGCTCGGTTTTTGTTTGATTACGATTAAATTTGCATGTGCATAAAAGGAAAGAAAATTAAGGTGGTGGGACTTCGGTATTGGAGGGTCAATGCACCAACACCAATACGCTGACTCGGCAAGTGTGGTTAGCACTTCGCCAACAGAAGTCCGATGCGCCAGCCGGCAAGAGTATGCAGGAGTCCGCTTAGTGCACCAAGCGTTGAGGCGTACGATAGGTCTGACCGGTTGTGCTTTACTAGTTTATAGGTGGGCGAGGCCCAACCCACCGCTTCTGTCTGCCACTACGGAGGTATCCTGGGAGGTAACGGCTCCGAAAGGGGAAACTAAAGGTCTGTATGCACAGAGTCGGGTGTGTGAGTTGCACTTGCATGTTCCATCATACCCACTTGCATGTCATAGCATAATCGATTCATTTAACCCTGACACCTAAAGTATAAGTGCAATGGGATGCTTATACATTAGGACTTACAAAACGATCCCTTGGTCTATAAGCTTGTGTGGGAAAGTTTATAAATTAAGGTCATTTTTGATATATATATATATATACTGCTATTTGATAACCTACACCCCAACGTATAAGTTGTATGAGACACTTTATACGATGGGAGCCATGCAGAAGATCCCTTGGCTTATGCGCTTCCACACATAAGTTAAGGTTACTTTTCTTACTTTCTGTTTCTATCATATTTATTATAGAATTACTAGATTAGTTCCGCTGCCACCTGTTCTTTCGAGTTAATCTCCACCCACATGTCCTTCCCTTTCTTCCTCTCCGCTCGGTACCTTGGAGCCATGGGGGAAGGGGTAGGGGATGATAGGGCTTAGTCTTTATGACAAATGGTTTTCGAACCGCATCATTTTAGGGAATCGTGGATCCCAGCACGGGGGAGAAGTCCCAGAGACCGGTGCGCTTGGAGATGGGGCAGTCTAGCTCCGGAGTTAATACAGACGGGACCGTGAGTCTTGACCTTGAGTAGATGTTCTGTTTTTGCTTCCGCATGAGTGATTTATAGTAAGGACATGATGTACTGGGCATAAGCCCGTATTTTTAGTACTCTGATATACTATTCTGTGGACACTCCCTTCGTGGAGACTTCTTTTTCTATATATGTGATTTTCTTGGGGACTTGCTTTTACTTCATTGTGCTACCTTTCTTTGATATAATATGCCGGTAGAATCGGCGCTTTGTGGTGATGACCCTTCAGGGCGTGAAGGTGTCACCGCAATGGGGCAGTTCTAGGCCTAAGACCCCGGTGTTTAAAAAGAAAAAAAATGGGGGTCTTATAAGTGGTATCAGAGGAAACATCGATCTGGAAAAGGTAGCAGTCCACTAACCCTGGGTCACCCCCGCTCGAGTTTAGTTTGGGGACAAACTAAGCAGCGGAAGTAGTGGTTTTCCCATATGGGGATCACATATAAATTGTCCACTTTTATTAAAGATTGAACGTTTTCTCAGTATGGGTTTTGTTACGCAGCCTCCAGCACAGCCTACGCCACAAGGTGGAGTTCAACAGGCTCAGGATGTTGCACCACCTCCACCGGTCTCCACTCCTTTCCTTCAGTCATACATGGGACAGACTCTGACATCCATTCTGGAGGCTTTCAGGTCCCAGCAGGTTCCGGTCCCGCAGCCAAACCCGAGGGCCAACTGGTTGAGCGTCTTTCGAGGACTTTCTCCCCCGTCCTACTTGGGGACAGAGTCGGCGGTTCGGACGGAAGAGTTGCTGGATATTATGTACGAGATGCTGATCGGGATACGGTGCCCCTGGGAGGAGAGAGTGGCTCTTGTTGTCTCTTGCCTGGAGTCCCAAGCCAAGAGGTGGTGGAAGACACTGCTGGACACGATGTTTGCCGATAGGGAGGTTACGGAAGTTACCATGGAAGAGTTCAGGGTCGCACTGCTAGAGCATTTTGTTCCGCAGTCGGCCAGGGATTAGTTGGAAGAGTGGTTCTTACAGCTAAAGCAGGGCACCCGGATGGTGGTGGAGTTCCATCGGGAGTTCGACCATTTGGCTCGATATGCAGATTCTTACCAGCTGGACGAAGCAGGGTACATCAAGAGGTTCTATAAGGGCCTGCGGGAGGACTTGAGGGAGTCTTTGTTGTTTCTATCCGACGGGCCTATCTCCCGGATCATGGAGATGGCAAAGAGGATTGAGGCTGATTGGCACACCACTCGGGGCCAGAAGCGGCAAGCGGAGGATCAGGGCCGGAGAGCCAGAAATGACCAGCGACGAGGTGCTATACCAGAGGGAAGAATGACAGAGGACCAGCCTAGTCAGGAAGTGAGGCAGGAGCCGAGGGAGCAGGTGATATTGGCCCCTCAACCTCTTCGGATGCAGGAGATGCCGAGACCAGGGGGTATGGCGTATCCCCCACCAGAGTGCTTCCATTGTCATCATATTGGGCACCTTCGGAGGAACTGCCCCATGAGGGGGGCACCACCTCCAGCACCACAAGGTGGCCCACCAGCTCAGCATTACAGAGGCCGAGGACGCGGCCGAGGTCGTGGATATCAGGGGGGAGATCGTAGACAAGAAAGGGAGCAGGTGTATGCTTTGGACCTGGCGCAGCCTCGGAATCCAGAGCAGGTCATAGCAGGTACGCTGCAATGCTTCGTAATTTTCATAGAATTTCCCTCTCAGTTGTTAAATCTTAGAACCGCACTGGATAGATTAACAAGGAAAGAAAGCTTGTTATAGAACCCTAAGACATCTAATCACCCCAGGTATAGTCTTCATCAGCGGCAAGCCTGCCTGCACGCTTTTCGATACTGGAGCTACTCACTCATTTGTGTCGGAGACATTCATAGAAGGTCTTGAAGGCGTGAAGCGATTCACGGGCTCGAAGATGAGGGTGCGAGTACCTGATGGATCTTAACTCCTTAACTCGGACCACTGCAATATGGAGGCAGAAATTGGTGGAAAGGCATTCGAGGCTCCAATGATGATTTTGAAGCTGACGGACTACGATCTGATCCTGGGCATGGAATGGCTGCACTGGAACCATGCCCAGATTGATTGCCAAGCGAAGAGGATTACCGTGAGATACAGGGACTCTTTCATTGTCATTGAAGGTATAATACCTGCCTCTCGTATACTCTAAACTTCAGTACAGGCCGTTAAGGCCCATCTGTAGGGAGAGGAGGTCTATAAGATTCTATTTGAGATGGCGGAAGTCAAGGAGTCTGTGACAGACATCCCGGTGGTGCGAGATTTTGCTGACATCTTTCCAGAGAAACGGCCAGGACTACCTCCGCACCGAGAGAAGGACTTCCAGATACAGCTTGTGCCGGGGGCCAAGCCGGCATATAGGGCCCCTTACTGGATGGCCCCGAAAGAGTTGACAGAGTTCCGAAGTCAGTTGCAGGAACTAGTAGAGGCAGGGTTTGTCCGGCTAAGCTCTTCACTGTGGGGAACCCCAGTACTATTCGTCAAGAAAAAGGATGGAAGTCTCCGCTTGTGTATTGACTATCGAGCACTGAACAGACTGACGGTCCGGAATACATACCCGCTGCCACGAATTGACGAGTTATTTGATCAACTAGAGGGCGCGCACTTCTTCTCGAAACTTTACTTGAGGTCAGGTTACTATCAGCTAAGGATTCGAGAGGAGGACATTCCAAAGACTGCCTTCAGCAGTAGGTACAGACTATACGAGTTTACTGTGATGCCCTTCGGGCTCACAAATGCACCTTCAGCATTTACAAGCCTCATTAATCGGGTATTCGAGGAGTATTTGGATGTTTTCGTCATAGTATTTATTGACGACATCCTCGTCTACTCAAGGACAAAGGAAGATCATGAACGACACTTAACAATTACCTTAGAGAGGCTACGGGAGCACCAGCTGTTTGCAAAGTTCAGCAAATGCCAGTTTTGGCTAAAGGAGGTGGCCTTCTTAGGTCATATTATCAGCAGAGCGGGGTTGGCAGTAGATCCGGCCAAGATTCAGGCAGTGCGGGACTGGCCACCGTTGAAGACAGCCACGGATGTATGGAGCTTTCTGGGACTTACCAGATATTACCGGAAGTTCGTCGAAGGATTTTCCCGGATTGCACTCCCTCTTACATCCCTAACGAAGAAGGAAACCCCTTTCGTTTGGACGCCACAATGCGAGGCGGCCTTTGTGGATGTGAAAGGTCGGCTTACCTTGGCTCCCATTCTCGCTCTTCCATCAGAAAGGGAGGGATTCTAGGTGTACACGAACGCCTCCTACCAGAGGATTGGTGCCGTTCTGATGCAGAACAGGCACGTGATAGCCTACGCCTCCCGACAGCTGAAGATACACGAGAAGAACTATCCGGTGCATGATCTAGATATGGGTGAAGTGATCTTTGCTTTCAAGATTTGGTGACACTACCTCTACGGGGTTCACTGTGACATCTTTTGAGATCACTAAAATTTGAAATACGTTGACACGCAGAAGGAACTCAACATCAGACAGAGACGTTGGGTGGATTTCCTATCGGATTACTAGTACACCATGCACTACCATCCCGGGAAGGCGAACGTGGTGGCAAATGCTTTGAGTCCGAGAGGAGATACCTCAGGGAAGGAATCACATCTGATGTTCTTGGAGGTAGTCCGGTCATTCAGAGATATGCAGATATCTCTAGTGTCTGAGAATGATCCGGAGCTGTACAGGGAGTTTCTAGCATCAATGGTGGCAATAGATGATATTCGGGATCGCGTCCGGGACGGATAGAAGACAGATGCATGGGCAGAGCCGATATTCCAAGCCTTGGAGGAGGGTTCGCCGGGAGATTATTCACTGAGAGATGGTTTGCTATACTTTAGAGGCAGGGTCTATATACCCTCAAGCGGCCAGATTCGGGAGGACATCATTGCGGAGGAACATTGTAGTAGATATTCTATACACTCGGGGATCACCAAGATGACGGCCGACTTGAAGAAGACGATGTTTTGGCCAGGGATGAAGAAGGACATTACATACTTCGTGACTCATTGCGAGGCATGCCAGTTGGTGAAGGCGGAGTGCAGGAACCCCGCTGGATTGCTACAGCAACTCCCGGTGCCGGAGTGGAAATTTGAGGACATCGCGATGGACTTTATTCATGGACTCCCCCGATCACGGACGGGAAATGACTCGATTTGGGTCATCGTCGATCGGCTGACGAAGGTTGCCAGATTCATTCCGATCAGGAAGGATGACTCTGTGGGAGTACTAGTGTGGAGATTTGTGGAGCAGTTCGTTCGATATTATGGGGTGCCTAAGACGATCGTGTTGGATCGGGATGGCCGGTTAATTTCTAGGGAGTGGAGATCCATACAGGCTTACTTAGGCACGTGATTGACCTTCAGCACCGCATTCGACCCCTAGACGGATGGGAAGACAGAACGCAACAATCGAATGTTGGAAGATCTTTTAAGGCTATGCATTTTGGACTGCGGGGAACCGTGTGAGAAGCTCCTACCCCTGGTCAAGTTATCCTATAACAACATCTACCAGTCCAGCATCAGGATGGCGCCTTACGAAGCCTTGTATGGAAGGATATGCAGGACCCTGCTTTCTTGGATTTAGGATGAGGATCTGAAGGCGTTGGGATCGAATTTTGTTGATGACACCGAGGTTCAGGTGAGACTGATCAGAGACATGATGTAAGAGGCACAAGGAAGATAGGCTAAGTACTATGACATCCGACATCGTCAGGTGGAGTTTTAGGTGGGGGACCGAGTATTTTTGAAGATCAAGCCCATGCATGGAGTTTCACGGGTGCGTGGTCGGAGGAAGAAGCTCAGCCCTAGGTATATGGGCCCTTACAGGATCCTGGAGCGGATCGGGGCCCTAGCTTACAGTTTGGAGTTACCACCAGAGCTGGCAGCTCTGCACGACGTCTTCCACATTTCTTCGCTGAGGAGGGCTTTACTATGCCCAGAGCAACAGATTTTGACTACCGAAGGGCCGGTAGCTTCATACCGATCTGTTCACTTGGAGCCAGTTCGGATCAATGACAAAGGAGTACGGATCTTGCGCCGCAAGAAGATCCCCTTAGTCAAGGTTCTGTGGAGGAACCATGGTCAGGAGGAGCACACTTGGGAACCGCAGGACCTTATGAGGCAAAAATACCCGGAGCTGTTCAGTTAGGTATACCTCACCACCTCTTGGTATACTATAAAATACCTTCTTGTATTGAACAGGTAGGATTAGATAAGGGAAATTGAGAACCTAGGCATGCGTAGGAAAGTAGGGGCTAATCTTTTGTTTATTGGGGAAATTGCCTTCGTTTATCAAACAAGTAATCTCGCTTCGACTCAATAGGAAAACCATATGGGATGTTACAAGTTTATTTTATTTCGGTAGAAATCCCCGTAGGCTCAACCTCAATTTCGGGGACAAAATTTTTGTTTTGTTTATTGGGATTTGTAACATCCCTTTTTTGGCTAGACCCTTAGGAGTCGGTCTGCCATGAAAAAACCATAGAAACCCAAGAATTGAAGTCCATCAGCTCTAAATTTTTAGTCACGGGTTGGTCACGCCCGTGACCTAGGGCGTGACCCCTTCGACGATCATCGACCTCAGGAAGACGATCGCCAAGCCTGAATTTTCAGTCACGGGTTGGTCACGCCCGTGAGCGACCCGTCACGCCCGTGACCTAGGGCATGACCCCCCTTCGACAATCGTCGATCTCAGGAAGACGATCGGCGAGCGCAGAATTTGCAACCCGGGTCTGTCACGCCCGTAACCTACGTGTCACGCTCGTGACCTAGGGCGTGACCCCCTTCGACGAACGTCGACCTCAGTTTGACGAACGTTGACCTGAACTCGACGAACGTCGACCGAATAACACCTGTCACTCCCGTGACCTACGTGTCACGCCCGTGACGAAGGCCGAAACGTCGGTTCAGGCGAGAAATTATTCTAACGCGTTATAACAAATTCTTGTATGGAAAGTTACACTAGGAGTATTTATGGGACGTTTCCTTCTCTAATTACTTAATAAGAAAGAGAAAGTGTTGGTACAATAGGAAATCACCACCGGGTAAACACCTCTTCTTATTCCAGCGTTTCCTTTTCTCCACCATAACCGAAACATTATTAAGAGAGAGCTTTCATGGCCATGAATGCTTCACCCTTTCCCCTCCCCACATGGAGATCTATAAAAGCCCCCTTAGATAAGAATGAGAAGGTTACACTCTTGACCAAACAGATTCAGATAATTGTTCTTGCTATAGGAGAAGTTTGGGAATGCCACCACCGCGCCATGATAATCCGACGTTCATCTCGCCTCCAAACCGCGAACAAGGTCCTCCTCTACTTCTTCTCTTATGGGTAGATCTTAGGATCTTAGAAAGGAAGTTCGTTCTCAAAGGAGCTGGACCTATCTCGTGTTTTCATGGAAAAACCATGAATAATATATTTTCGGGTACACCGGAAGCCGCCACCTCCGGCGGCCAAACCACCGCCGACCGATAGCCATCGCCTCGATGGATGTGGTGGTGGTGGTGGCTGGCCAGGGAAGTGACCGGACGGCCGACGATGGATCACGGAAGAGCTACAGGAAAAATATGTTTCTGAGTTCAGTTTTCTGGTTCTGTAGAAGATGAACAGTAAAAGCATTTTTATTATTTAAAAATTATGTAAATAATTTATATAGAAAAGATACATTAAATGGGCACATTCTAATTCTGCAAAATGAGGAACTTAGAGGCCGATTTAGGAAAAATTGCCAGTCAAGAAAGTTGTAGCCCTTCGAGTCTTGATTAGTTTAAAATTTATTTCAACTCGTTTGGGTAAGCGGTTTGACCGCAGCAACCGGTTTTTGTAGAGGCTGTACCTAGAGTTTGGCAGGAACTAAAATGAATGCCCACGCTTCGTCCCTTGTCCAAATGACCTGAAATTTGGCAGGTGGTTATCCTTAGCCATACCTAGAGGCTGTCCAAAAATGGGAATTTTTGGAGGAACTTTGCCTAAGGATTTTTTATTTTAATTTAATAAAGTTAGAGTAATTTATCTAAGTGGTCAAATGACATCCAAACCCTCCCAAATTTTGGTGAGTTGTCCCTGGCTATAAAACCTAGCTCTGTACAAAATTTCAACTAATTTGGATGAGTTTTGGATATGAAGTCACCTATTCTTAACTAGGCATTAATGAGGAGTTTTTGAGTAAAAAGTGCACTAAGAGGTTGGAACGGTCAAATCACCTCAACAGAGGCTGATATTGTGACCACTAACTTAGAGGGGTTATTATAACCCACTTGGGGAAAATGGTGGGGTTTAGGGTTGGTTTACCCTAGGATCCAAACTCAAACCCTAAATAGAGGGTTTTGAGGGTTGTGAAGGACATGAGGGAAATTGCTCTCGTATTACCTTGAAATTCAGTAGAGTTGACATTAACATGATATAAATCATCTGGATGGAATCTTGGAGGATTTGAAGACAGGTAGATACCTCAAAACCCTAACCTTAGCTTTAGGGTAAAATACCAAATAAGTACAATCTGTCACTAAACATTATCTAAAAGCTGTGAAACTCGGGTAGAGTAAGTTTTGTGGTGGGTATAATCTATAACTATTTTACTGGAATTTTATGAAGTCTTTTTCCAGCACTTCATTTGTAACGTTTGTTATAGCCCGAATTGATGTTTTAAATATTTGAATCTTTCTGTTCATTGAAACCCCATGAAATCTTAGAGGTAAATGTTTTAGGTCAGAATGGTTGCTCCTAAATATTTGTATAATTTTTAGTTGAGTAAATTTAGTACTTCCTTCACAAATAATAAAAGGAGTTTTATGCTTTGAAAATTAATTATGGATGATATTGTCGCTGAAAAAGTATGAAACTTGGCCAATGCTATTTTTAAGGTTGTACCTGCATAATATAATTAATTTATAATATTTGGATGGATATACTCTGTACTTGGTTCATAAATAACGAAAGATAGAAAATATTGCTAAAATAGTTTTAGTACCCTTTTGATGATAGAAAAATTGTGATACCTTGGATTTACCATATTGAGATAGCAAAATATTTATAATAATTTTGGTGGACATCTTGCATGAGTACTTAGGGTAGTTCATGTTCAAACCGGTAGCCCTTGGAATTTTTGATGAAATTAATTAAATGCCAGATAAATTAGGAAAATTACCATTTTCTGGATTTAGGCTAATTATATCATGATAAGTCTCCAGTAAATAATTTAACGCATTTGGATGATTATCTAGATTACCTCCTATTCGATTCGACATATAGTCTAGGTTGGTCTGTATATAGCAAATTGTTAAATTGTAATAGGACGTGATCTGAGATAGTTGTATGAGTTAGTCATTTTGTCTGGGTGGACAGTTGTGGATGATATCGTAATAGAATGATATGAAGAGTAGTGAGAAGTGGTGATGGCTAGAGTTAAGAGGTGCTCGGGTTCGACAAAAGATCGTCTTTCCCGAAGAGAGGAAGGTTAAAAATCACCCAAGGTTAGTCTATCGTAATATGAGAAGGGAATGGGTAAAGGGAATCAACCAATAACAATAAGTGCCTTGCGAAAGGGAACGGTGAGCTTCAGCTACCATCATAGTTCCTAGTACCCTTTGAGAGCCCTTCACAGAGAATACCGGGGGCAGTCCTGGGTTAACGTAAACTGTAATAACAAACCGAAAAAAGTAACTTAGTAATTAGGATCTTACATTTCACAAACACTGTTAGCACAGGAAGATTGTTTGGAGCTTTGGCTCGATTGGTTAAGAGACGGACAGAATGGTCTGGGGAGCCTCGTCTCGATTGGTTAAGAGACGGACGTTTTGGTCCGGGGAGCTTCGGCTCTGTTTTTGTTTGATTACGATTAAATTTGCATGTGCATAAAAGGAAAGAAAATTAAGGTGGTGGGTCGTCGGTATTTGAGGGTCGATGCACCGACACCAATACGCTAACTCGACAAGTGTGGTTAACACTTCGCCAAAAGAAGTTCGGTGCGCCAGCCGACAAGAGTATGCGGGAGTCCACTTAGTGCACCAAGCGTTGAGGCGTACGATAGGTCTGACCGGTAGTGCTTTACTAGTTTAAAGGTGGGCGAGGCCCAACCCACCGCTTCCGTCTGCCACTACGGAGGTATCCTGGGAGGTAACGGCTCCGAAAGGGGGAACTAAAGGTATGTGTGCACAGAGTCGGGTGTGTGAGTTGCACTTGCATGTTCCATCATACCCACTTGCATGTCATAGTATAATAAATTCATTTAACCCTGACACCTAAAGTATAAGTGGAAGTGGATGCTTATACATTAGGACTTGCAAAACGATCCCTTGGTCTATAAGCTTGTGTGGGCAAGTTTATAAATTAAGGTCATTTTTGATATATATATACTGCTGTTTGATAACCTACACCCCAACGTATAAGTGGTATGAGACACTTTATACGATGGGAGCCTTGCAGAAGATCCCTTGGCTTATGCGCTTCCGCACATAAGTTAAGGTTACTTTTCCTACTTTCTGTTTCTGTCATATTTATTATAAAATTGCTAGATTAGTTCCGCTGCCACCTATTCTTTCGAGTTAATCTCCACCCACATGTCCTTCCATTTCTTCCTCTCCGCTCGGTACCTAGGAGCCATGGGGGAAGGGGTAGGGGATGATAGGGCTTTGTCTTTATGACTAACGGTTTTCGAACCGCATCATTTTAGGGAATCGTGTAGCCCAGCACGGGGGAGTAGTCCCAGAGACCGGTGCACTTAGAGATGGGGTAGTCTAGCTACGGAGTTAATACAGACGAGACCGTGAGTCTCGACCTTGAGGAGATGTTCTGTTTTTGCTTCCGCATGAGTGATTTGTAGTGAGGACATGATGTACCGGGCATAAGCCCGTATTTTTAGTACTCTGATATACTATTCTGTGGACACTCCCTTTGTGGAGACTTCTTTTTCTATATATGTGATTTTCTTGTGGACTTGCTTTTATTTCATTGTGCTACCTTTCTGTGATGGAATTGGCCGGCAGAATCGGTGCTTTGTGGTGATGACCCTTCAGGGCGTGAAGGTGTCACCGCAAAGGGGCGGTTCTAGGCCTAAGACCCCGGTGTTTAAAAAGAAAAAAATGGGGGTCTTACACAGGCTCATCAATATGATCCATAATCAACACATTACCTATCTGAGACACGAGAAATCCATATGTCTCAGGCTCAAACAAAAAGTGAGTGTAAGATTTACCTTTACTCTAGAGGGGGTGGGGGGTGGGTGAATAGAGTATTTTAAAATAATTTACAATTTAAAACTATAGAGCAGTGGAAGTCTTGATTTATGTATATGTGTAAGGTGCTTGCAAAAAGAAAAACTAAGTAAGCAAGAAATAAGAAATCACAGCACACAACAAAAACAAAACCCAGCAAGCCAGATGACACAAGGAGCTATAGTGGTTCCCCAATAACCTGGGTACATAAACTCTTCTACCACCCTAGGTAGGAATCCACTGCAGGAATAGTTGATCAGGTGTCCTGAGCCCAAATGAGCTTTTGATAAGGTTCCCAAAAACCAAACCTAGATTTTTTGATAAGGTGTCTTGCCACCACTGAGTTTTGACAAGGTCTCAAAAACCAGCCACAAAACTTTTGAAGGGAGTTTTGATAAACCCTTTTACAGAAGTAATAAAGAAAAACAAAAAGGTTGAGTTGTTCTTCTCTGTCAATAATCTGAGAGAAGATAAGTGGAAGATGTTGTCAAAGCTCCCCCTGAGATCTGTAAGGGTTCAGGAAGATGAGCTTTGCTTAAGGTGATAGGCCTTCAGTTGCTTCAGATCTCCAGCAATAGATGATTTCAGCAGATGCTGAAATGTGTGATGTCTTGAGTCCTTGATGAAGAAGCTTTTGAACACTTGATGCTTGAAGGAATAGAATAGCAAATGATCTCCTTCACAGTAATGTTCCTTGTGTTCTTGAAGAATTCTGACTCAGTAATTCTGTAAACTTTTGTCTACTGAGTCTATTCCCAGAAGATGAATTCTTGATGAATAATTTTCTTGTTCTCTCTTCTGTATTCTTTTTCAAATCTTGTTTATACTTTTTTCAGAATGATTCTCTAGGGAGTATATCAGATTCTGACTTCTTGATAGTCGTTAATCAGTCATAAATTGTCACAACCCGCATTTTCTCCAAATTAAAGAATTATCATAGTATGAGAAAACACGTGTCATGATGCCACGCCGAGCAGGGGATAACTGCTGACGCTCAGGCAAAACCATCTACTTACCCTTTGAAAGAAATTCATGAGTTTAAATGATTAGAAAAAACAAGTTATATTTTAGAGGCCGTATCCCTCGGCTCAGTGGATTACCTAGCCCACAGTTTAAAACTATACTTATGCGCTGCAGAAAATACTTTATTCAGGTTTGACATCCTAAGGAGTGCATAAGTGCCCCAAGAGGATAGCTTATGCTATGCAAGACTCTATATTTAATTTATATTAGATATAAGAAAACGATCTTTATACGTTGTTTGGAAAATAGTGATTTAGTTTTATAAAACATGCTGATCATGAGCTATACTTATAGTAATAGTTGTAGTTTTAAAATAACTAGCAACTTAGCATAAATCTTCCCCAGAGCAAGTAGACTATCTCCAAAAAAATGGTAGCAGTAAAAGTAACATATCTAGTACAAAGGTAAAAACTACAAGTGGGCACCAACAACCTGGCACGAACCCACTGGCAAATATGTATGTCTGTAAGAAAGTGCAGAAAAAAACTACCTCACTATAAAAATCCAGAAGGATCTCCAAAGTCCAAGAGACTACCAGCAACACCACCGCAATCAAGCCACCAAACTGGCTACTGCTCAGAACCTGAGGCATTCAAAAGAAGAAAGAATACCTCAGCAAGCAAAACAAGGAAAAACTGCATGAAAGTGTCAACTAGAGGATAAATGAAAGAGGAAAACACACCGCAGTAAAAGTCATAACTGCCCAAAGCAAGACAAAAATAAATGCACTACGTGCGAGGAAACAGCATCAACCCTGCCCAAAAACTACATCCTGCAGAGTCTACTAAGCTACCAAGAGCCCAAAGTGCTGCAATCTACCAAGGAAGAAACATCTAACACCCTAAGATGTGGGAGATGGTAGTAGCAAAAACAAACAACATGGATCCGGGTTGGAGGCAAACTCAGTCCCCCAACCACCATTTCCAAGACAACAAGCTCAAGGGTCAACATGTGAAAGCACTAGGGACCTTCCACCCCCTTGCAAGCCCGTACCTTGTGCAAGATAGAAGAAAAGGGTGGCCACGGCTAAATTACACAATACCTCCCCCATGAAGAGGTTCAAACCATTACTACTAACCACGACCCACGATTCGGCCTTTAGGAAAGTAAAACATGGCCGACAAGGAATCTCAGAAAACAAAAAAATCAAAGAATTCACTCGGGAGCGAAAATAAAGGTAGGGAAAAAGTGTTGAAATGACTCAACACGGCTTGGCGTTGAGTTGGACCCACTCAACGCCTAACCAGACCTTAGCGTTGAGTGAGTTAGCCTCACTCAGCGCAAGAACAACCATGGCGTTGAGTGAGGTTCACTCACTCAACGCCCTCTAGAAGAACAACCCTGGCGTTTAGTGAGCTAGCCTCACTCAACGCCAAAACAGGCATGGCATTGAGTGAGGTTCACTCACTCAACGCCTCCCGCAAGGATACTCTGGCGTTGAGTTAGCTAACCTCACTCAACGCCAAGACAGCCATGGCATTGAGTGAGGCAGGCTCACTTAATTTCCCGGTACTTAACCATAAACAGAGAAAGTGGCGTTGAGTGAGCTGGCCTCACTCAACGCCAAAACAGCAATGGCGTTGAGTGAAGATCACTCACTCAACGCCCTTACACTTAGCCGCAAAAGAAAACTACAGGCGTTGAGTGAGTCCACCTCACTCAACGCAAAAACAGCAATGGCATTGAGTGAGGTTCACTCACTCAATGCCCTGGCACTTAGCCGCAACAAGGCAAATCTGCGGCGTTGAGTGAGCTGACCTCACTCAACGCCAAAACAGCAATGGCGTTGAGTGAGGTCGTATCACTCAACGCCATAAGTTCTTGCCGCGAAGAAGGGCTGTGGCGTTGAGTGAGTCTACCTCACTCAACGCTAAAACAGAAATGGCGTTGAGTGAGGTACACTCACTCAACGCCACAGGACTTGGCCGCAAACTTGCCTTCGGCGTTGAGTGAGGCCACCTCACTCAATGCCAAACAAGAAATGGCGTTGAGTGAGGTCAACTCACTCAACGCCAAAGTACTTAGCCTCAGAAAAGGCTATGGCGTTGAGTGAGCACACCTCACTCAACGCCAAAGTACTTGGCTACACAGAATCGACGGCGTTGAGTGAGTCCACCTCACTCAACGCCAAAACCGAAATGAAGTTGAGTGAGGTTGACTCACTCAACTCCAAAACACTTAGCTTCTTAGGAAAACAGCGGCGTTGAGTGATCTTCCCTCACACAACGCCAAAACGGAAATGGCGTTGAGTGAGGTCAACTCACTCAACGCCAAAGTACTTAGCCGCTAGCAGGGGCTGCGGCGTTGAGTGAGTCCACCTCACTCAACGCCCTAGTACTTAGCAAAATTCTGACTGGCTACAGCTGCGGCGTTGAGTGTATGCACCACACTCAATGCCAAACCTTCAAAGGCTTTGAGTGTGTGCACCACACTCAACGCCGGCTAGACAGAATCAAAAATAGGCTCTTTCCAAAAATACAGCAGGCACCCCCTCCTCTCTCTCTCTCTCGGCTTCACCCGCAAGCCACCAACTAGACAGTAATCTGGAGTTTAATTGATGGCATTACGCCGGCGGGTTGAGCACCAACAGCACAAAGAAGGGGGCTCATAGGAGAATCTAAGCCCTAAATTCAGCAAGATAAAAGAGAACCTTCTTGGCTTCTACCCTAGGGCTAACTGGGAATTTTCAGAATTTCAAGAGAACAACAATGGCAAGGGCAAGAATACCACTTGCCTCGATTTCCGGCGAAGCTTGGACGGCTTTCCCTCCTCTTTACTTGGCACTAGCAGCAGCAACACCTAAAAGCACACTCTCGTATTTTAATGGCGGAAAACCAAAAGACCGAAATCCCAAATCTCCTAAAACTCCACGAAAATCGAATTTCTTATCGTCGAAACGTAGATCTGAGCGAGCGCAAGACAAAGCCGCTTTAGGAATTGAAATCCGTCCACGAACACTCTCGGAATCACCGTCCGAAAGCTAGGGCTAACCGCCGTTCCGCCTCTATTTTCCGCGAACAGGAGCAGACGATTTTCTTCTTTTGGTCTCGGGAAGAAGGAAGAAAGAGAAGTGGACCCGCCACTTCTTAATAAAGCTTTTATAAAAGCTCAAACATGTCGGTTCAGCAAAACCGAAACCCATCCGCCGGCTCTCTTATTTAAAATAAGAGAATTTCTACTAGGCTTTACTAATGGCACAACCAAAATGGCACAAAAACCGAACTACCTCGAAATTCGACGAAATTCGCACCGTAGCTAAATACCCATGCTACGAACACAACGACGAAGTCGAAATTAACTTTCGACCAACAGAACTCGAGTTATACCCGCCTAAAGCCAAAACACAAGCATCCCCCAAGAGCCCACACCGGGTCACCCAAAATGACTCGGCTTGCAAGGGAGACCTTGCCCATAGGCTACAAAATAGGCCACTTAGTCATAAGGAGCTAAACCACACTCCACAAATGGCACAAGCCATGAAAACGCGTCACCATAACGCCAAACGAGGAAAAAAATAGTCGCAGAAAAATCGGAGGCGTTACATTCACTCCCCCTAAAAGAATGTTTTGTCCCGAAACTTTACACACAACACTCCTACTAAAGAAGGAAAAGTAACAAATAGGAGTTACAAGAAGGAAAACATACCGATCAAAATTAGGGAAACAAGTGAGGGTAAGCTTTCCTCATGGCCGACTCTAGCTCCCAAGTCGCGCTCTCCAAATCCTTATTCCTCCAAAGAACTTTCACCATCGGAATGGACTTCTTTCGCAGCACCCGTTCCTTAGTATCCAAAATATGAACCGGCACTTCAACAAAAGAGAGGTTGGGCTCCAACTGGGGCACAACGTCCAAGACTTTCCCACTACTGCGCACACACTTCCGCAATTGGCTTACATGAAAAACATTATGAACACCTGGGAAGTTTGCTGGCAAATCCAATCTATAAGCTGACAGGCCAATCCGCTCTAAAATCTTAAACGGGCCCACATACCTCGGGTCCAATTTCCGATTCTTACCAAACCTCTTTACACCCACCATCAGGGAAACCTTAAGAAATACAAGGTCCCCTACAGAAAACTCCAAGGCAGACCTACGCCGATTGGCGTTCTTCTCGTATCTCTCCTGAGTTATACGAAGCTTCTCACAAATAAGCTTCACTGCGACTTCCATCTCCTCAAGAGCATCTGGACCCAACAAAGGCCTCTCACCAGGCTCAGCCCAAAACAACGGTGTTCTGCAGCGCCTCCCATATAATGCTTCAAAAGGAGCCATCTGCAAGCTTTCCTGATAACTGTTGTTGTATGCAAATTCCATAAGTCGCAGCCGCTCATCCCATGCTCCATCGTGGTCTAAAATGTAGCATCAGATCATATCCTCAACTATCTGGTTCACCCGCTCCGTCTGCCCATTGGTCTGCAGGTGGTAAGCAGTAGAATACCTCAGATCCGTACCCAAACCCTCCTACAGACTCTGCCAAAAACGAGAAGTAAATCGGGAGTCTCGATCAGAAATGATACTCACAAGCACACCATGTATTCAGATGACTTCATTCAAGTACAACTCCGCTATCTTCTTCATCGGGAAATCAATCTTATATGGCACAAAGTGAGCACACTTCGTCAGTCGATCCACTATGACCCAGAAAGAATCAAATCCCCTCGGGGATTGCGGTAAACTCGTGATGAAGTCCATAGATATACTTTCCCACTTCCAAGTCGGATCTCTAACGAAGTCAACTTGCCACCAGGCCTTCCATGATCGGCCTTCACATGCTTGCAAGTGTGGCACTCCGCAACAAATCGGGATATATCGCCTTTCATGCTATACCACCAGGCAATTTGCTTTAGGTCACGATACATCTTCGTAGATCCTAGATGGTAGGCAACGCTGGATCCATGAGCCTCTCTGCAAATCATACCTCTGATTCCCCAAACAGCAGGGATGCAAAATCTGCCGCGGTACTTCAAAGTACCCGCATCATCGATAGCAAAGTCTGGCAACTCCCCCTTCTCGATCCTGGTGAATAAGTGCAGAAGATCCGGATCGTCCTTCTGGTGCAGTCTAGTCAAAGAAATCCAGGACGGCTCTGCCACTGATAAACTACTCTGCAAGCCACAGCATCCCACTGATATATCCATAAGGAGGAACTCCTCCACTAAACGATCGGCGGTGAGATTAAAGATCTTTCCCGTCATTCGGCTCAAGGCGTCGGCCACAACATTGGCCTTACCTGGATGATACTGGATCTCTACGTCATAATCGGCCACATACTCTAGCCACCGTCGTTGGCGCAGATTCAACTCCTTTTACGTGAACACGTACTTCAGGCTCTTTATGGTCGGTGAAGATCTTGCATTGGGCCCCATAAAGTAGGTGTCTCCACAGCTTCAACGCATAAATAACCGCTGCGAACTCGAGGTCATGCGTAGGATAATTCTTATCATGAGTCTTTAGTTTCCTTGACCCATAGGCAATCACTTTTCCAACCTGCATTAACACACAACCCAGACCTACATGTGAAGCATCTACGTAAACATCATAATCCACCCCTTCAATAGGCAGGGTCAGAACGGGAGCAGTGCACAATCTCCTCTTTCACTCTAGGAAGGCTTCTTCGCACTTCTCGCTCCAAACAAAAGCCACGTTCTTCTTAGTCAGCTTGGTCAAAGGTGCATCTAGGGAAGAGAAACCCTCCATGAACCTCCTGTAATAGCCAGCCAACCCTAGGAAACTCTTGATCTCCTTAGGCGTATTCGGTCTACTCCAATCCATCACTACTGCGACCTTTTCTGGGTCGACCGAGATCCCATCCTTGTTCACCACGTGTCCTAGAAATGAAACCTGAGGCAACCAAAATTCGCACTTGCTCAGCTTGGCGAATAACTTGTGGTTCCTCAACTCCGATAGAACCAAGTGCAGATGCTGCTCATGCTCCTCAGCACTACGAGAATAAACCAACACGTCATCGATGAAGACCACCATGAACTTGTCCAGGAAATCCTTGAACACCCGGTTCATCATATCCATGAAGGCTGATGGTGCGTTGGTCAAACCAAATGACATCACCAAGAACTCAAAATGTACATGCCTTGATCTAAACGCAGTCCGTGGAATATCTTCCTCACAGATCCTGAGCTGATGATAGCCTGAACGAAGATCGATCTTGGAGAACACTATGCTACCGCGCAACTGGTCAAATAAGTCATCGATCCTCGACAGAGGGTACCTATTCTTAATTGTGACTTTGTTCAACTCTCTATAGTCGATGCAAAGCCGCATTGACCAATCTTTCTTCTTCACAAATAGCACAGGAGCACCCCAAGGCGACGAACTCTGCCCGATAAATCCCTTTGCCAATAGCTCATCCAACTGGACTCGCAACTCCTCTAACTCCCGAGGGGCCATCCGGTACGGCGCCTTAGCAATAGGACGCGTACCCGGCTCTAGATCGATCATAAACTCAACATCCCGCTCGGGAGGAAGGCCAGGAAGATCATCAGGAAAAACATCGGCGAAACCACGAACAATTGGAATCTCCTCCAAGCGCGGTACACTAACAGCGTCCCAACTACCGAGACCAAACAAGCAAAACAATCCGAAAGAAACAGCTTCTGAGCACATACCGCAGATAAAACAGGAGAATCCTGGCATAGATCAGCATACACGCTTCCAGGCTGACCGTCGTCCCTGATGAAGTCCAAGCGCTTCCCTTTGAACTGAATGACTGTATCATACCTAGACAGCCAGTCCATGCCCAAAATAACATCAAAGTCCTCCAGATCAATCATCTTCAGGTCTACCTTCGCAAGGAAGTCCCCCAACAAAACAGGGCAATCTAACATGCCCAAATCTAACAACACAGATTCACCAGAGGGGAACTTGACACGGAAGGTATCCCGAACTCGATCTAAAGTCAACCGATGTCGCTCCACAAAGGCTCTAGCCACGAACGAGTGGGTAGCGCCGGAGTAAAACAGAACATGCGCCTAGCGGTTCTTCACCTTAAATTTCCCTATAGGAGCATATAAAACTAAGGAACTACCACAATAATACTACAAACATTCTAGCAAAACAAGAACAAAACCTTCAGGCTGGAAAGACAACTAACCTGAGATGACCTGAGTCGAAGCTTGAGCCTCCTCAGAAGAGATCACGTTCAGCTTTCCCTTGCCCTTGTCCACACGCTGAGGTGGTGGTAATGCCTATAGTGGAACTGCATGAAGAGCAGGCTGGACCTGAGGACACCAAGCCTTGATGTGTCCCTTCTGCCCACACTGAAAGCATACCTTATCCTTGGACCAACACTGGGCAGCATCATGCCCGGGTCGCTTGCAAACAGAACAGGAGACATCTCTCCTAGGAGCACCTTGGATCGCATGAACATGCTCCTTCCTCAGAGCTGCTGCCTTCTTGAAACATCTCTCGACAGGGTTGCCTGACCGGCCACAGAAGCTGCACACCACTTTGCTCTTCTTTCCCGGAGCCGCACCGGGTACCTAGGGTTTCTTCTCCTCTACAGACTTCCTCTTGTCCTTCCTCATTTGCTGGCCTCTGCTCTTCGCGGTCTCAATAGCCTCCACCTTCAGAGCAGCCTCCACTACTCTTGCATAAGTCTCTGACCCATAAGCACTGGTCAACTGCTACACCTCGCTCCTCAAACCACCGAGAAATCGCTTAACTCGATCAGCCTCAATGCTGGCAAATCCAGGGGCAAAACGGCTCAACTTGCTGAACTCTATCTCATACTCACCTGCCTTGAGTTGCCTTTGCTTCAGATGGAGGAAGTCGTTCATGAGGCGGTCACGCTCGACTGAGGATAAGAACTTCCTCAACAGCATCTCCTTAAACACCTCCCAAGAGCATCCAGCTAGCAAGCTCTCCTTCTCTCTCAGCCACAAACTCTTAGCCAAACCTTTAAGCTGATAGGCGGCTATCATCACCCTCTGATCATCTGCAATCCCTGAGTACAAGAACATCTCCTCCTTTGAGATCAGCCAATTGTCTATCACCATGAAATCTGCCTTCCCGTCATAAGTGGGAGGGCTCAGCCTCTGAAACTGCAAGATGAAAGCCATCTCTGCTGGTACCACCACTGGAGGTCTTAAGGGTGTAGGAGGAGGAGGGACAGCTAACCCCCCTGCGGGACCTTGCACTCCTTGAGTCTTACCTTCCACAACCTCCACCAGGGACTGAATCTGGGCCTGCATCTCTACCATCTGTCTGCTCATGGCATCGCTACTCTGCCGCAGGATCTCGATCACCGCGTCATTCTGAGCTCCAGATGACTCACCCTTAGACAAGGGAGTCGATCGAGTCGCAGGACGTCTCGCCAACCTAAAATCATAACAACACTAGTTAGATCCTAGTACAACGGCTATACCCAACTACAAGTACAGACAATACATATATAGATATGAACTTAAAGCTGCTAAACATGCTCTGGGAGTTTATCTTTTTACAAAAATTTATGTTATGTCCTAACCTAAGATGGTTAACCACCACCATGCTAATTCATATGCCTAGATCGAGAATGCATGAATTTGTATTACTTTTGACTTGAAAGCTTATGTGTGTACATATGTCATCCTACATGTCTTTAGCTTTGCACGTTGTGCTTATGCAATTTTATGCCATGCATGTTTGTGCTATGTATTCTAAAAAGGCCCTAATGCATTTTATGAGCGGCGTACACTTGAAAATGTTATGCATCCCATGCTACATAACATTCTCATGCAATGAAAAAGAAAATGAGCCAGTCGCAGCCATGTGGTGAGGTTATGCATCCCATACTACATAACCCTCACATGTTTCCCCTATGGTGGATCCATATACGAACACATATTATGCATCCCATACTACATAATATGCCCCGTATACTTCATGTTATGCTATGAGTGTAGTGTGCGTGCTTTTTCCAAGACGTGCTGATGACATATCGGTGTGTGAATGACATGATGCTGAACTACTAAAGCAATCAAAGAAAGGTTGCCCGACTAACTTGTCAAGCAACCTCCCTCTGATACCAACTGTAAAAACCCGCATTTTCTCCAAATTAAAGAATTACCAGAGTATGAGAAAACACGCGTCATTGGTCCACGCCGTGCAGGGGATAACTTCTGACGCTCAGGCAAAACCATCTACTTTACCCATTGAAAGAAATTCATGAGTTTAAATGATTAGAAAAACCAGTTATATTTAAGAGGCCGTATCCCTCGGCTCAGTGGATTACCTAGCCCACAGTTTAAAACTATACTTATGCGCTGCGGAAAATACTTTATTCAGGTTTGAAATCCTAAGGAGTGCATAAGTGCCCCAAGAGGACAGCTTATGCTATGCACGACTCTACATTTAATTTATATTATATATAAGAAAACGATCTTTATACGTAGTTTGGAAAATAGTGATTTAGTTTTATAAAACATACTGATCATGAGCTATACTTATAGTAATAGTTGTAGTTTTAAAATAACTAGCAACCTAGCATAAATCCTCCCCAGAGCAAGTTGACTATCTCCAAAAAAAATGGTAGCATCAAAAGTAACATATCTAGTACAAAGGTAAAAACTACCAGTGGGCGCCAACAACCTGACACAAACCCACTGGCAAATATGTATGTCTGTAAGAAAGTGCAGAAGAAAAATACCTCACTAAAAAAATCAAGAAGGATCTCCAAATTCCAAGAGACCACCAGCAACACCACCGCAACCTAGCCACCAAACTGGCTACTGCTCAGAACCCGAGGCATTCAAAAGAAGAAAGAATACCTCAGCAAGCAAAACAAGGAAAAACTGCATGAAAGTGTCAACCAGAGGATAAATGAAAGAGGAAAACACACCGCAGTAAAAGTCACAACTGCCCAAAGCAAGACAAAAAGAAATGCACTACGTGCGAGGAAACAACATCAACCCTGCCATAAAACTTCATCCTGCAGAGTCTACTAAGCTACCAAGAGCCCAAAGTGCTGCAATCTACCAAAGAAGAAATATCTAACACCCTAAGCTGTGGGAGATGGTAGTAGCAGAAACAAGCAACATGGTTCCGGGTTGGAGGCAAACTCAGTCCCCCAACCACCATTTCCAAGCCAACAAGCTCAAGGGACTACATGTGAAAGCTCTAGGGACCTTCCACCCCCTTGCCAGCCCGTACCTAGTGCAAGATAGAAGAAAAGGGTGGCCACGGCTAAATTACACAACACCTCCCCCATGAAGAGGTTCAAACCACCACTACTAACCACGACCCACGATTCAGCCTTTAGGAAAGTTAAACATGGCCGACAAGGAACCTCAGAAAACAAAAAAAATCAAGGAATTCACTCGGGAGCGAAAATAAAGGTAGGGAAAAAGTGTTGAAATGACTCAACACGGCTTGGCGTTGAGTGGGACCCACTCAACGCCTAACCATACCTTGGCGTTGAGTGAGTTAGCCTCACTCAGCGCCAGAACAGCCATGGAGTTGAGTGAGGTTCGCTCACTCAACGCCCTCTAGAAGAACAAACCTGGCGTTCAGTAAGCTAGCCTCACTCAACGCCAAAACAGGCATGACGTTGAGTGAGGTTCACTCACTCAATGCCTCCCGCAAGGATACTCTGGCATTGAGTGAGCTAACCTCACTCAACGCCAAAACAACCATGGCATTGAGTGAGGCACACTCACTTAACGCCCTGGTACTTAACCATAAACAGAGAAAGTGGCGGTTAGTGAGCTGGCCTCACTCAACGCCTAAACAGCAATGGCATTGAGTGAAGCTCACTCACTCAACGCCCTTACACTTAGCCGCAAAAGAAAACTACGGCGTTGAGTGAGTCCACCTCACTCAATGCCAAAATAGCAATGGCGTTGAGTGAGGTTCACTCACTCAACACCCTGGCACTTAGCCGCAATAAGGCAAATCTGCAGCGTTGAGTGAGCTGACCTCACTCAACGCCAAAACAGCAATGGCGTTGAGTGAGGTAGTCTCACACAACGCCAGAAGTTCAGGCCGCAAAGAAGGGCTGTGGTGTTGAGTGAGTCTACCTCACTCAACGCCAAAGCAGAAATGGTGTTGAGTGAGGTACACTCACTCAACGCCACGGGACTTGGCCGCAAACTTGCCTTCGACGTTGAGTGAGGCCACCTCACTCAACCCCAAACCATAAATGGCATTGAGTGAGGTCAACTCACTCAACGCCAAAGTACTTAGCCTCAAAAAAGACTACGGCGTTGAGTGAGCACACCTCACTCAATGCTAAAGTACTTGGCTGCACAGAAGCGACGATGTTGAGTGAGTCCACCTCACTCAATGCCAAAACCGAAATGGCGTTGAGTGAGGTCGACTCACTCAATGCCAAAACACTTAGCTTCTCAGGAAAACCCCGGTGTTGAGTGAGCTTGCCTCACTCAACGCCAAAACGGAAATGGCGTTGAGTGAGGTCGACTCACTCAACGCCAAAGTACTTAGCCGCTAGCAGGGGCTGCGGTATTGAGTGAGTCCACCTCACTCAATGCCCTAGTACTTAGCAAAATTCTGACTGGCTACAGCTGCGGCGTTGAGTGTATGCACCACACTCAATGCCAAACCCGCAAAGGCTTTGAGTGTGTGCATCACACTCAACGCCGGCCAGATAGAATCCAAAATAGGATCTTTCCAACAAACACAGCAGGCACCCCCTCCTCTCTCTCTCTCGGCTTCACCCGCAAGACACCAACCAGACAGCAATCTGGAGTTTAACATATGGCATTATGCCGGCGGGTTGAGCACCAATAGCACAAAGAAGGGGGGCTCATAGGAGAATCTAAGCCCTTAATTCAGCAAGATAAAAGAGAATATGCTTGGCTTCTACCCTAGGGCTAACCGGGAATTTTCAGAATTTCAAGAGAACAACAATGACAAGGGCAAGAATACCACTTGCCTCGATTTCCAGCGAAGCTTAGACGGCTTTCCCTCCTCTTTACTTGGCACTAATAGCAGCAATACCTAAAAGCACACTCCCGTACTTTAATGGCGGAAAACCACAAGACCGAAATCCCAAATCTCCTAAAACTCCACGAAAATCGAATTTATTACCGTCGAAACGTAGATCTGAGCGAGAGCAAGACAACGCCTCTTTCGGAATCGAAATGCGTCCACGAACACTCCCGGAATCACCGTCTGAAAGCTAGGGCTAACCGCCGTTCCGCCTCTGTTTTCCGCGAACAGGAGCAGACGATTTTCTTCTTTTGGTCTCGGGAAGAAGGAGGAAAGAGAAGTGGACCCGCCACTTCTTAATAAAGCTTTTATAAAAGCTCAGACACGTCGGTTCAGCAAAACCGAAACCCAACCGCCAGCTCTCTTATTTAAAATAAGAGAATTTCTACTAGGCTTTACTAATGGCACACCCAAAATGGCACGAAAACCGAACTACCTCAGAATTCGACGAAATTCGCACCGTAGCTAAATACCCACGGTACGAACACAAGGCGAAGTCGAAATTAACTTTCGACGAACAGAACTCGAGTTATACCCACCTAAAGATAAAACACAAGCATCCCCCAAGAGGCCACACCGGGTAACCCAAAACGACTCGGCTTGCTAGGGAGACCTTGCCCATAGGCTACAAAATAGGCCACTCAGTTCTAAGGAGCTAAACCACACTCCACAAATGGCACAAGCCATGAAAACGCGTCTCCGTAACGCCAAACGAGAAAAAAAAATAGTCGCAGAAAAATCGGGGGGCGTTACATAAATGACTACCTTAACTGATATCTGCCTCTGGAGGAAAGTCCTTAAGAAACATTCCAATTAGTCTTCCTTGAAAGTTGCTCGAGATTAATTGAAACGGCTACAAAATCCTTTGCCATAAATGCTGAAAATAAGTCTGAATGAATTCCATAACTGTCCTGAATTTGAATCCTGAAATCGTCGATCTCTCAGAGAAATCGTCGATCTGAGCTCCACAATCGTCGAACTGAGCTCAGAGATTGGATTTAAACTGGAAACAAAAATCGTCGAACTGAGCTCTACGATCGTCAAACTGAGCTCAGAGACTTGGAAAACAACTAGAGGAAGAGCGTCGATCTGAGCTCGAAGATCATCGATCTGAGCTCGAAGATCGTCGAATGGAGTTCGACGATTCGTCGACCTGAGCTCGACGAAAATTTTCTTGGTCCTCATCACTGAATCCTAATCTTTAGAAGGTCTTGAGGGCAGCTTTCAAACCTAAGTACTAACCCTAAGACTCATTCTAATTGACCTATCAGACTATACAGCAAGGTCAAAACAAATTCCTAAGCACATAGTGATCCTTACCCAAATTAGTAATAGAGTGTTCCAACAATCTCCCCCTATTTGGGTTAGGATTACTAATTACATGACATAATATGAAATAACAAGCATACATCAGAATTAACATTAAAACAGAAACAACAATGCAAATAACACATGTTGAGTTTTGTAGAATTACAATAAGAATCACAGATTCAGTCAGAAATAGATATAAGTATTAGCTTACTCAATTTACTCATTGCCCTTTTTGAAAAGAATTTCTCTATTGGGATTGAGGGCTTCCTTTTTGGATCTTCTATCATCATTTGCACCTAAGGAGGTTTGAGGTTTTGGCCTAGGAACAACAGCTTCAGGATGCAGCTTCATGTAGCTCTCTGGATCAAAGAATTTTTTGGAAGCATATCTTTCTAATTCTTTCTTTCTCTGCTCTGATAATAATGTGATATTGGAGGTATCTCTGCCTTGCTCTCTTACTTTCTTGATCTGATCTAATGCTGCAAGTTCTTTCATTCTGGCTATCCATGATAGGGGATTGTTCTCAGGGTCTTCAAATGGAACTGGAGGTTCAAAGATGTTTAATTCCACTGAGTAAGTAGGAGGAGCCATAGGACAACTGTATCTTTCAGCTTGTAAGGGAAATGTCCAGATATAGAATCAGTAGGGCCTTGTCCTTCCCTTTGATATGGGTATTATCTTGCTTGATTTCTTGAGTGAGTCCTATAATCTCTCTGTCTGCCTCTGGACTGATCTCTCCTTGACTGATATCCTCTTTGTTGTTGGCTTCTTGGTTGATATCTATCTTGAGACTGGAAAGAGCTTGGCCTAGCAGCAGAAGAAGACTGAAAAGCTGAACCTCCACTAGATCCTGAATCTGGAGGAGGAGGAGGATGGAATTGGGAGGATCCCTTTTCATACTTATCAAGTTTTGTCCTTTTCTTCATGGCCTTAAGTTGATTTCTGGAATATTGCATCCAAGGCTCAGAAATTGGACAGTCATGAAGAATGTAATAAGGTATATCATTGTCATCTTTTACTTTTTCTGGAGGAACTATTTTCAGTGCCTTGCTTCTTACTTTCCTCTTCCTTGCAATAGTTGCAGAGGAGTCATCGGAATCAGTATGGATTTTGTCACTGTCTGAACTTGGAGGATTATCATAAAGCTCATCAATCCGTTGAATATATTTCTCCTATTGTTTGGTTTGTTCAGCAACAGTGATGGAAGGAGCACTCTCAGATATAACAGTAGCAACAGCAGGCTTAGCAGGAACAGAAACACTATCAGCAGCAGCAGGCTCAATAGGAGCATCAAAAACTATCTCATAAGAAACTGTTTTAGCAATTGTATCAGCAGCAGCAGGAACATCACTAACAGCATGCAACACATCAATTTCAGCAGACTCAACAATTTCATCAGCAACTATATCAGCAGCAGCAGCAGCAAAATCAGAACAAATAATTTCCTCAGCCTTAAGAGAATTGATATAAGAAGCAATCAGGCTAGGATCACAGCAAGCAACAGGCACAATGGCCTTAGTCAGATCTTCAACTTCCTGAGCTGGTGGACAGCTGAAGTGAAGAGTATCAAAAACTGATAACAGTGACTTGAAGTCAACTGTTAGAGCTGGAACTAGAGCTGGAACTTGAACTGTCTCTGGCAAGAATTCTTCTGAAGCAGAAGGCACTGTCTCTTCTTCACATGGCATCTCCCCCTGCCTTGATTCAGTTGGAACTGGATCAAGGAACCCCATAGAAGGGATTGTCGTGGATGGGAAATAGAGGATAGCCTGGTAGACTGCTCCTGGATGGATTTCAGAAGTTGAGCCAGGGAGGTCTCAAGTAGGAGTGCTAGCTTGGGGGCTAAAATTCCATAAAGCCTGTCTGCTAGGGCAGGAATATCTACTTCCTCAAGTGAGACTTGAGTAGAGGTAGAGGTTAGAGAGACAGAGATATATGGTTAAGGAGCTGTAGAAGTAGTGATAGAAGTGGTGGATGGTAGGATAGATTGTAGAGAGATTGGAATTGTAGAGATGGAAGATATTGGTGTGGAGATGGATGGGATGAAAGATAGTTAGGAAAGAATATCATGAAGGAGTTGTTGATAGGATGTGGTGGATGATGTAAGCTCAGTAGGAGAGGAGGGGGAATCATCCATAAAGGAATCTTCCATGAGATTGATGGATGGTATGGTGGTGTCTAGGTCAAGAGGTGGATAGAAGTGTAGGGGATGAAATTGGTCTTCTGTAGTTGGAAGTGGAGATGAAATGGTTATGGGGGAAGAGATAGAGATGGTGATGGTTGATCAGGGGATGGTTGAAGGAACAATTTGAGAAGGTGGATAAGAGGAGGAGGCTGGAAAATCTTCCATGAGGGCAGTTGCTTGAGGGGAAGAGACTGCAACAGCCCTTGTGCCTGAAGAAGCAGTAGTCCTGGTTGGCTTAACAATCTGCCTGTCCCATTTGCCAAAAAAAGCACAGGTAAGCCTCTTGGAGGGATTAATATGCATCCCACTGGACACGAGCAGCTGAGGGCATCTAGAATGCAGGAATAGCCGTAAGATCCTCCCAAAATTAACAAAACTTTTGTTCACCTTCTTCTTGATCAAATCAAAGAAAATCTCTCCCCAATTGAGATGTTTCTTATCCACTAATGCTCCCATCAAACAAAATTGATACCTGGAAATGGTATCGTGGGCAGAATGTTTGGCTAGAAGGACCTTGTCCACAACATCGGCAAGGAATCTGTACTCAACAGACAAATTCTTTTTCAGCAGCTTGTTAGGGTTTGCTGCAGAATGCCCCATTCTATCTAACATCATCTCAAATTCCTCTCCAGTCAAATCAACAGAATCTTGTCCTGAACTTAACTGAAAAACCTCTATAAGCAGGGCAGGTGTTAGAGGTACCTGTGATCCTGCTATTGTACCGACCACTGTGGTTGAATCTATGTTCTGTGCAGTATATACCCACTCTTTTATCTCATCGGCTGACAGCTTTATTCTTGTAGACATAATCAGGGCCAACTGCTGTTCCTTGAAAAGTTCCAGTTTATGCTTGAAAATTTGATCGCTGCCTTCAATGGAATCCATGACTATATCAAAACCTGTGTCGAATTTCATTTTGGCAAGGGCGGCAACAGACACTGTCATTGTATACCTACAAAAATGAACAAACACGACCAAGTGGAGAGAGGTTTGGAGGGAAAGAAAAGTTCTGCAGAGAGTATGAAAGTGCAAAAGAGAACGACGGCCGAAAAATGAGTTTTATATTAGGGTTCGACGCCGAAAAGGAAAGATCGTTGAACTCTGTTCGACGATCTTGGCTTTTAAAGGAATCTGAAGAGTCTTCAATAACGTCGATCTGCGTTCGAGGATATTAGAGAGCGTCGATCTTCGCTCGACGATCTCTGACAAGAAGAAGATAGCCTAGCGCTATCTGAAAGCGCTGAACTCCGGTTGACGTTTTCGGAAAACATCGATCTCCGTTCGACGATCTTGGGGAAAAACATTGAGTGCAGTTCAGAGACTAAAAAAAACCTATAGACACTAGAAAAATAGTGTTTTTAGCCTAGTCTTGGTCTATTTTTAGAGTTTTAAAAACTGGGTTTTATTTTGAACTTCCTTTATCTAACATTCCTAACTGATTTAGGAAGAAGGTATGTTTCTTTTCATCCAATGGTTTTGTGAAAATATCTCCCCTTTGCAAATCAGTTGGGATATATTTAATTTCAATTTTATTTTTCTCAACATTATCTCTTAAGAAGTGATGCCTAATCTCTATATGTTTTGTCCTACTATGGAGGACTGGATTTTGTGCTATAGAAACAGCACTGGTGTTATCACAAAAATTTTTTGACCTCTCTAAGTTGTAGCCATAGTCTAGGAGCTGGTTTTGAATCCACAAAATCTATGAGCAACAACTACCTACTGCCATGTATTAAGCTTCAGCAGTTGAAGTGGACATAGATGTTTGTTTCTTACAGAACCAGGAGACAAGTTTGTCACCAAGGAACTGGCAAGTTCTACTGGTGCTTTTCCTGTCTACTCTACATCCAGCATCATCAGCATCTGAAAATCCAGTTAATTCAAATCCTGAGTCTTTTGGATACCAGAGACCTAGATTTGGACAACTTTTCACATACCTAAGAATCCTCTTAACTAATGTTAGATGTGACTCTCTAGGGCTTACTTGGAATTAGCACATATGCATGTAGCAAACATTATGTCAGGTCTACTAGCTGTAAGGTACAATAAAGAGCCAATCATTTCTCTATATGTTGTCTGATCAACATGTTTCCCATGTTCATCAGCATCTAATACAGCATTAGTAGGCATTGGTGTTTTCATACATGATGCCTCAGACATACCAAATTTCTTAACCAATTCTTTTGCATACTTGATTTGAGAAATAAATATGCCATCAGCATGCTATTTGACTTGCAATCCTAGAAAGAAGGAAAGCTCACCCATGCTACTCATTACAAATTTAGAATGCATTAGGTTAGAGAACCTTCTGCACAAATTTGAATCAGTAGATCCAAATATAATATCATTTACATATATTTATACTAGTAGGGTATGAGACTTATGGGTTCTAATAAAAAGAGTTTGGTCTACTCTACCCCTTATAAAATCATTTTTCAGAAGAAAACATGCTAAGGTCTCATACCATGCTCTAGGAGCTTGCTTGAGACCATATAATGCTTTATGCAATTTAAAAACATGATCAGGATGAGTTGGAGAGATAAAACCTGGGGGTTGTCTAACATAGACTTCTTCCTTGATGTCTCCATTGAGAAATGCACTCTTCACATCTATTTGGTAAACATTGAATCCTTTGTGAGCTGCAAAAGCTAGGAATATTCTTATGGCCTCTAACCTTGCAACTAGTGCAAAGGTATGGTCATAGTCTATTCCTTCTTCTTGAGAATATCCTTGTACAACTAGCCTTGCCTTGTTTCTTACAATAACTCCTTGATCATCCAATTTGTTTCTGAACACCCACTTTGTTCCAACAATGGAGTGATCCTTAGGCCTTGGAACTAGCTCCCAAACTTTGTTTCTCTCAAATTGATGTAATTCCTTTTGCATTGCAATGATCCAGTGTGGATCTTGTTCTACATCTTGTATGGATTGAGGTTCAATTTGAGATAGAAAGCAAGTATGCATCAGGTTTTGGTTGACCTAATTTCTGGTTTGCACACCAGCTGAGATGTCTCCAATCACTTGGGAGATTGGATGATCTCTTGTTGTTACTAAATCAACAAGGGGTGTTGATTGTTCACCAACCAGTGTTGTTGTTTCCTCTAGTGGAATAACAATTGGCTCTTCAAGATGGTTCTCTCCAAGATGTTGAACATCTTCTTCATCTTCACTGCTCTCATCCTTATGTTGAATAGGTGAATGTACTGAATCCTTCTCTGCAATATGCAACCTGTCCAAATTTTCTGAAAGAGAGTTTACCTACAAGGGTTCTATGGTAGAAGTATTCTTCTCCTTGTAAAACATGTTAGTCTCATCAAGAGATACATGAACAAATTCTTCAATTTTAAGAGAAATTTTATTATACACCCTATAAGCTTTACTGATCATGGAATATCCCAGAAATAATCCTTCATCAGCTTTAGCTTAGAATTTTGCTAAGTATTTCTTGTCATTATTGTGAATATAACAAATGCAACAAAAAATTTTGAAATAGTCTACTTTAGGTTTCTTCCCTTTGAGCAATTCATAGGGAGTCCTGCCCTTCAGTTTATGTATCAAAATTCTGTTCAACACATAGTTGGAGGTGTTAACTACCTCTGCCCAAAAAGATAGAGGAAGGTGAGCATCTGTCAACAATTTGGTGGCAGATTCAATAAGGGTTCTATTTTTCCTTTCAGCGACCCCATTTTGTTGAGGAGTTCTAGGAGCTGAGAAAGTGTGCCTGATCCCTTCACTCTGATAGAACTCTTGCATAAGAAGAGAATCAAACTCTATCCCATGATCACTTCTAATCAGGGACATGTGAGTATTGAACTCAATCTGTATGCATTAGAGAAAATCTGTCAAACACTTAAAGTTATCAGACTTCTTCCTCAGAAAGAATACCCAAGTGAATCTAGAGAAGTCATCTACAATCACTAAAGTGTAAGATTTCCTTCCTAAGTTTTGTACTGTAATGGGTCCAAAAAGATCCATGTGTAACAGATACAAGATCCTAGGTGAATCACTCTTATTAAGTGACTTAAAACTATTTTTAGTTTGCTTGCCAATTGACAAGCCCTTTAGAGTCCTTCCTTTTTGTAGGGGCTAGAAGGTAGTCCTCTAACAAGATTGTCCTTGGAAAGCCTGGCAATGGTTCTAAGGTTTAGATGTCCTTGTCTCTTATGCCAAAGATCATTTGGTTTACAAACTGAATTGAATAAACAAATATCTATCTTAGTGGAAAGAAAATCTATAAGATAAATGTTACCTTTCCTTTTACCTGTTAACACTGTTGTGTTATCCTCTGATTTGATTTTGCATGAGGATTTGTTGAATATCACTTGGTAGCCTTCATCACACAGTTGACTGATGCTGATTAGATTGTGCTTCAGTCCTTCCACATAAGCCACCTTCTTGAATGTGACTGAGCCAATCTGAACAGCACCATATCATTTTGTTTGACCAAAGTTTGAATCACCAAATATCACTTTGGGTCCAAGTTTGGTTTTGAAGGATGTTAGATTTTCCTTGTTCCCTGTCATGTGCTTTAAGCACCAACTATCCAGATACCATTGTTGGTTCACTGCTGGATTGGTCTTCACCTGCACATAAACAATTTATATGTTTTTGACAAAGTTTACCTTGGGTCTAGGTTGATAACCTTTAAACTCAAAAATAAAAGACATCCCTGGCTGACTCTTATATCCTTAAGGGTGGTATCTCCTAGAAGGTACTATCCATTCAGTATAAGGGTTGAAGCTTTGGAATGTAGGACTTCTAGGAATGATTTTAGATTTACCTCTGAATGATTGTTCAAAGCTCTGAGCTCCGCTCGACGATCGTCAAGCGGAGTTCATCTTGGGTCAGATCGTCGAGCTCAGTTCGAAGATCGACTATGCCAGAGTTAAGAGTTCAGAAGTTGTCGACCTGAGTTCGACGATTCAGCCTGAGATCGCCGAGCTCTGTTCGATGATCGTCTAGCTCTGTTCAACGTTTTCTGTTGAACTTTGTTTTTCTTAGGTAAATCAGGATTCTTCCTAGCTACCTCTACAACACCCTTTCCTTTATCTGAGATAAATTTAATTGGGGTGTTAATACTATAGGTTGGCTGGATGAAGCACCCAAGCCCAGTGTACTGTTGAGTCTTGAGTTCACTGTACTTGTGATGTCCATCAGTCTGATGCTTCTCCCATTAAGGGATTCTTCAAACTTCTTTGCCTGGGATAGTTAACTTTTAGGTGAAGCTATCTCCTCCCTACAGCATTCTAACTCCTCAGAGAGTTTGAGGTTGTCTGACTTTAGAGTGCTATGTTCAGACAATTGATTTCTTAGAGAGATAATCTCTTTCTCAGATTTTAGCAGGTCTAAACAAAGTGCCTTAAATTCAGATCTAAAGTCCTCTGAATTAAAATCAAAAGAATCTATTACCTAGTGTTCTTCATCTTCATGTTCAGATTCAGATTCAGATTCATGTTCTGCATAAAATTATGTTGGGAGGCATTGATAGCCATCATGCAGAACTCCTTTTCTTCTGTATCATCTTCATCATCACTTGAGCTTGATTAAGCCTCTGATTCTTCTTCAGTTTCACTCCAGGTTTCAGCTACAAATCCCTTCCTGGTGTGTTTGTTCTTGCTGGAGGAGGATTTGTCATTGTTGTTTCTCCTGGAGTCCTTATCTTTTCTCCTATCTTTCCTGTCCTTCTTGTCCTTATTCTGATTTTCTGGATAAACAGGCACAATGTGGACTAGTTTCCTGCATCCAAAACAAATAATTTCTTTATTATTGGATTTATCATACCTTGACTTCTCATGCCCTCTGGATGACCTCTTTCTGAAATCTTTCCTGGCCATCTTATAGAATCTTTTTTCCAGTAAGCTCATTAATTCTTCATTGCATGTGACCTTGTCTTCAGGCTGATCTTCTGTAGCTTTGAAGGCAATTGTCTTATCCTTCCTGATTGCTGGAGAAGCAACCTTTTGTTCTTCCTCTCTATTCTTGATGAGCAGCTCATAAGACTTGAGCTTGCCCAACAATGCTTCCGTAGTAATCTCAATTAGGCTTCTGGCATCCTTGATTGGCCAAATCCTTGAGTCCTAAGTGCTGGGGAAGCACATTAGGATTTTGTCATTGAGTTCAGTTAGTGAGATTTCCTTGTCCAATGTTTTTAACTCACTGACTATTAGACTGATCCTGTTGTACATGTCAGCAACTGACTCAATTTCTTCCTTTTTGAAATTCTCATACTAGCTAATGAGATGGGATCTTCTGTCTTTCCTTTCATCAGCAGATCCTGAGACAATTTCAGATAACTTGTCCCATATATCTTTTGCTAAATTACATTCAGCCACTTTCTGAAATATTTCATCAGGTATAATCTGAGCCAGAATATTCATTGCTTTGGCATCTGCAACTTTCCATTTCTTGATTTATGCATCTGTTCCTGAAGGAGGTGGAACAGCACTTGTACTTGTAATTACTGGGGCTCTTGGACACACTGTCAAAACAGAATTGGAGATGTCCTCATCAATAGAATTCATATATAATTTTATCCTTGCCTTCCAAAGTGCAAACTTAGAAAGTTTGCACACTGGAGGTATGGTGCTAGCATAATCTTTGTTTTGAGCCATGGTTTTGTATGAATATAAATATAATACAAAAAGTAACCCTCTATAGAAGATTTATCTTATCAATTATCTTTTGGTTCAGGTGTTACCCTGTTCAACCAATCTGTTGAAGATTCAGTTGTTGAGTAACTAACCTGCCTCTGATACCAATTGAAAGTGAGTGTAAGATTTACCTTTACTATAGAGGGGGGGGGGGTGAATAGAGTATTTTAAAATAATTTACAATTTAAAACTGTAAAGCAGTGGAAGTATTGATTTATGTATATGTGTAAGGTGCTTGCAAAAAGAAAAACTAAGTTAGCAAGAAATAGGAAATCACAATACACAACAAAAACAAAACACAGCAAGCTAGATGACATAAGGAGCTATAGTGGTTCCCCAACAACCTGGGTACATCCACTCTTCTACCACCCTAGGTAGGAATCCACTGCAGGAATAGTTGATCAGGTGTCCTGGGCACCAATGAGCTTTTCATAAGGTGCTCAAAAACCAAACCTAGATTTTTTGATAAGGTGTCTTGCCACCACTGAGTTTTGACAAGGTCTCAGAAAACAGGCACAAAACTTTTGAAGGGAGTTTTGAGAAACCCTTTTATAGAAGGAATAAAGAAAAAAAAGGTTGAGTTGTTTTTCTCTGTCAATAATCTGAGAGAAGACAAGTGGAAGATGTTGTCAAAGCTCCCCCTGAGATCTGTAAGGGTTCAGGAAGATGAGCTTTGCTTAAGGTGATAGGCCTTCAGTTGCTTCAGATCTCCAGCAATAGATGATTTCAGCAGATGCTGAAATGTGTGATGTCTAGAGTCCTTGATGAAGAAGCTTTTGAACACCTGATGCTTGAAGGAGTAGAATAGCAGATGATCTCCTTCATAGTAATGTTCCTTGTGTTCTTGAAGAATTCTGACTCAGTAATTCTGTAAACTTTTGTCTACTGAGTGTATTCCCAGAAGATGAATTCTTGATGAATAATTTTCTTGTTCTCTCTTCTGTATTCTTTTTCAAAACTTGTCTATACTTTTTTCAGAATGATTCTCTAGGGAGTATATCAGATTCTGACATCTTGATAGCCGTTAATCATTCATAAATGACTACCTTAACAGATATCTGCCTCTGGAGGAAAGTCCTTAAGAAACATTCCAATTAGTCTTCCTTGAAAGTTGCTCGAGATTGATTGAAACGGCTACAAAATCCTTTGCCATAAATGCTGAAAATAAGTCTGAATGAATTCCATAACTGTCCTAAATTTGAATCCTGAAATCGTCGATCTCTCAGAGAAATCGTCGATCTTAGCACGATCGTCGAACTGAGCTCAGAGATTGGATTTAAACTGGAAACAAAAATCGTCAAACTGAGCTCTACGATCGTCGAACTGAGCTCAGGGACTTGGAAAACAACTAGAGGCAGAGCGTCGATCTGAGCTCGAAGATCGTGAAATGGAGTTCGACGATTCGTCGACCTGAGCTCGACGAAAATTGTCTTGGTCCTCAACACTGAATCCTGATCTTTAGAAGGTCTTGAGGGCAGCTTTCAAACCTAAGTACTAACCCTAAGACTCATTCTAATTGACCTATCAGACTATACAGCAAGGTCAAAACAAATTCCTAAGCACATAGTGATCCTTACCCAAATTAGTAATTGGGTGTTCCAACACAAACCTTAGTCTACAAGATCTACGTGGAACTTGTGTTTCTTGAGCATGTTCTCTAGCTACAATAACTTGTAGTCCTGGATATGGTTCTAATTCTGGTTCATTCACTGTTTGTGGTTCTTAAACTTCTCCAAGTTCTACCTTAGCAGTCTTTCTACTTAAGAACTCTTTCTCAAGAAAGACACGAGTCCTCGCATCAAACCCTTTTCCCTCAGACGGTAGGTAGAAGTAGTAACCTTTTGTTTCCTTAGGATACCCCAAAATATAAAAGTTATCTGATATGGTTTCCAGCTTGTCAGGCATTTGACGTCGCACGTATGCCTCACAAGCCCAAACGTTAATGAATGACATACCGGGATGCTTCCCAGTCCATATCTAATATGGTGTCTTTAGAACCGCTTTCGTTGGAGCACGATTTAGTGTTAAAGTAATAGTTTATAGAGCAAACCCCAAAAGGAAACACACAGATCTGCATGTCTCATCATCGATCGCACAATGTCTAACAAAATACGATTCCTCGACTAAGACACACCATTATGCCGTGGTGTTATAGGTGGAGTGAGCTGTGATACAATATAACACTCTTTCAGATGATCACGAAACTCATGACTTAGGTATTCGCCACCTTGATAAGATCGGAGCGCTTTAACCTTCTTACCCAATTGGTTCTCTACTTCGTTCTTAAACACTTTGAACTTTTCAAAGGTTTCGTATTTTCTGTAACGACCCCATCCGTTGCATGACGTATAGTAGAAGGTCCGGCCGGGGCCCCACACTATATGCCACAAACAGACGGTGAGGTCATAGGATAATAACAAACCATACACGCATCCTAACTCAGAGCATACTAGCGGAAGCTTTAAGTTGTAAATTGAACTCTAACCAGGAATGTCCAATATATAAACCACAGTTATATATACAGCCACGGAATGTACAACAAATACACAGGGTTTGGCCTTAAGGCCTTACAGTTCCTCTTTCCACACCGTATGGATTACAAACCTCGGCGCGCAGGCCGACCATACATGAGTAAAAGAAAACAAACAAAAACATTCGCATAGCCTTCAAGGGCCAGCCGCAACAGCAGCAACAGCAGCAAGGGCTTCAGCCCTTCATTTACCACTTGGCTCTCCAGCACCTGCATAGGGACAATCCACCCAAACGGTGGCAAACATGGCAACGGTCAGCATTCAGCTGACCCAATTATAACAATCCTACCCCTTTCTCGGGGCAGTAGCATTCCTTCCCTACACAGCATGGTATCAACAATAGCAAATATGTGCTCGCAGGCACACTCAAGCCATCACAACCGTCGACCACACGGCCCGACAGTCCGTGCACTCAGGGCACATTCTTGGTGCACCGGAAAACTAGGGTCAACACCACCATTTACACGGTATTGAGCATTCTAGTCTTTTTGGCGTGCGGGCCTAAAACTCTCATTATGCGCTCCAACAAACCTATAACCAGGCTTCCCAGTTGGACGGACATAACGCAGGTACGGATCAGCCACCCCCGTTGCTCAAGTCGCCGTGCCACTTCGAATACGGAAGTATCCATAGCAATTTATAGGCGCGGGTCGGTTTCACCTTTCCTGCTCGGCAATCTGCCGTTTCATCGAGTTGCAGCCCAACGGCTCAACCGCACACAAAGTGGCAACGCACGGCCACAAGAGTTGCATCCAACCCTCTTCATTTCCTGGACTTCATCCAGTACTTCCTGCTGCACCAAGCAACAGGTAGGCACAAGGCAAACAAGCCATAACCACGGAGTCTTCTCCGATATGCAAACAAGCATCACCAATCCAGACCAACATGTCCAGATGGGCTTCACACAGCATGCCTAGATCCGTACTCCAATTCCGGACTCTAACAAGGGGGACTTCACATATCTACCCCAAGGGATGCCACAACCCACCGCACACTCACGGGGAAGGGTTTTCCCTATGCAATGCAGAAAAGAAGGACTTCACATGTCCAAGAAGAGAGATCGTTACCCTTGACGATCTCTTGGGAGCCATCGAAATCTAGCCGGTGAGAAAGCACCGCAGCAGCTTTGCCTTCACAACGCTGGCCTCGGATCTCGAATCGGACCAAGGGAGCTCCGCCGGTGGCTTGGTCTCCTCCTCCTTCTTCTTCCTCCTCTCTCTTTCTCTCTTCCTTAACCAAATGAAGAATGAACTCTTCATCAAGCCTCTGGTGTTTTAATCCAGCAAGGAATCACCTGAGCCTTTGGATCCAAATAGAGAAAAGGAACGGCCACGATTTTCCCACAATTACACTTTTTTGGCTGATACGGCCTGTGACACGCCCGTGTCACAGGCCGTGTACCCTTAAGCGGCATACGCGGTACTCATACCGACTGAAATTTACCAGAACACGGGCATCGACACGCCTGTGTCGGACCTGACAAGCCCGTGTCAGTCATGTGACACGCCCGTGTCACCCTTGCCTCATCGAGCTCCAAAACCAACAAGCAGTACACGGGTAGGCACATGGCATCGGACACGCCCGTGTCAAATCTGACATGGCCGTGTTCAAGGCTTGGTTCCGGGCCGTGTACTTCCCTGACTCAATCCGCTAATTTCTTGAGTGACACTCCCTGGGACACGCCCGTGTCCCAGGCCGTGTACCCCCGACACGCCCTGGGACATGCCCGTGTCCCTGGCTATGTCAAACAGCCTGCACCTCAAATTCAATTTTGAGATTTTTGGGGTGTTACAATCCTCCCCTCCTTAATAAAATTTCGTCCCGAAATTTGACATGGTAAGGAACCAGAAAATACAATGCTATAACTGGATATCTCTATTATAACAAAAGGTACACGGTCTACAGTTTATACAAACAGCTCGGGAAATTCAACTCGCATGGTCTGCTCTCGCTCCCATGTTAGCTCTTTACGGCCACAATTGTCCCATCGGACTTTGACCATCCCGATCACTTTGTTCCGCAATTGTTTCTCGGCTCGATCCTCGATCCGAATGGGTCGAACCCTCGTCGTTAGCCCATACTCGACCGGTACCCGATCATTTTCCACTACTTGAGCTGGATCCTTGACAGCCTTACGAAGTTCTGAGATGTGAAATACATCATGTAATCCACCCAAGTCTGCTGAAAGTGCTAGTCGATAAGCAGCTTCCCCAACTAGCTCCACCACCTCAAATGGACCAAGATACCTCGGACTAAGCTTTTTCAAACGCCGAATCCTGGACACGCCTTTGAAGGGTTTGATCTTCAAATATACCCAATCACCCACCGCGAACTCCACGTTCCGGTGTTTGGCATTGTAGTACTTTGCTTGACGATCTTGGGATATCACTAGCCTCTCCCGAATAGAGCGTATAAGCGAGGTAGCTTCTTCGACTTCCTTTTTCCCACTCAGCTTAGATTCGCCTGCTTCTGCCCAAGCTAACGGTGTACGGCATTTACGACCATACAAAGCCTCAAATGGTGCCATACCGATGCTCGCTTGGTAGCTATTATTATAGGCAAATTCTACAAGAAAAATATAATCTTCCCATCTCTTACCAAAGTCTAGGGCGCACATGCGGAGCATATCCTCCATCGTCCTGTTGGTTCGTTCAGTCTGGCCATCCGTTTGGGGATGAAAGGCCGTACTAAACGCTAATTTTGTACCCAACATTTGATGAACTAGCCGCCAATCATTCGATGTGAATCGCCCATCACGGTCACTGACGATGCTCCGAGGAACACCGTGCAGTCGAACAATCTGCTCCACATAGAGCTTGGCCAAGGTTTCCACTGAATCGTCTCTTCTGTTTGGAAGGAAGTGCGCCACTTTGGTCAACCGGTCCACAATCACCCAGATTGAATCATGACCGCGTTGCGATCTCGGCAACCTGTGCACGAAATCCATCGAAATGTCATCGAACTTCCACTCCGGAATGGGTAACGACTTCAGGAAACCGCCAGGCTTCTGGCATTCTGCTTTCACCAACGCACAGGTATTGCATTCAGCCACACAACGTGCGACATCTTTCTTTAGTCCGGGCCACCAGAACAGCTTTTTCAGATCTCTGTACATCTTTGTGCTTCCTGGGTGAACTGAGTACTTTGCAAAGTGAGCTTCGTACATCAACTCTTCCCTCAATTTACCCACACTCGGAATGCACACTCGACCATTTCTTCATAACAAACCGTTATCCCACGAGAACTGGTCATCCGACCCATCTTTAGCATAGCGCTGGAGACTTTTATCAAGCTCCGATGCTCGCCGAACTCTGTCCGTAAGGTCATATTGAACCTCCGTCCAGTTCAAGCATGCATCGGTCGAAGAACCCTTGTCAACGCACAATATCTCCAATGCTTCCAAGTCCTGGATCAAACGCTGATCATGCCTCTGCAACCAGCTTTCCCGTACCGGAGTCCGACTCAAAGCATCAGCGACCACATTTCCCTTCCCGGGAGTATAGTGAATCTCGAAGGTGTAGTCCCCAAGGAACTCCATCCATCTTCGTTGTCGCATATTCAGATCCTTCTGATCCAACAAGTACTTTAGGCTTTTGTGATCTGTATAGATATCCACTTTAATGCCATAAAGATAGTGCCGCCACAACTTGACCGCAAAGATTACCGCCGCCAACTCCAAATCATGGACAGGGTAATTCCGCTCATGCACTTTCAACTGGCGCGAGCCATAAGCAATCACTTTACCAAACTGCAGAAGGACGCAGCCTAAGCCGCTCCCGGAAGCATCACTATAGATCTCATAGCCATCTGTACCACATGGCGATGTCAACACAGGCGCCGTGGTCAAACGACTCTTCAGGTCTTCAAAAGCATGCGCGCACTCCGGCGTCCAAATGAACCTTTGATCTTTTCTCGTCAGCGTGGTCAGAGGTAAAGCAATCCGTGAGAAGTTTTCCACAAACCGTCTATAGTAGCCCGTAAGCCCAAGGAAGCTCCTGGCCACTGAAGACATCACTGGCCAATCTCGAATGGCACTTATCTTCAACGGATCCACCGCGATACCTTCTCCACTTACCACATGGCCTAAAAAGGCTACTGAAGAGAGCCAGAACTCACACTTTGAGAACTTGGCATAAAGTTTATTCCTCTGTAGGGTATGCAAGACCAACCGCAAATGGTTTGCATGATCCTCTTCCGACTGAGAGTATACTAAGATTTCATCGATAAACACAATCACGAACAAATCCAAGTACTCTCGGAACGTTCGATGCATTAGATCCATAAATACCGAAGGCGCATTGCATAGACCAAACGACATTACCGTGAACTCATAATGACCATAGCGTGTTCCAAATGCCGTCTTGGGAATGTCACCTTCCCGAATCCTCAACTGATAATATCCCGATTTCAAATCCAACTTGGAATAGACCGTTGATCCTGCCAGCTGATCAAATAGGTCATCAATCCGTGGGATCAGATATTTGTTTTTCTCCGTCAGCTTATTCAATTCGCGGTAGTCAATACATAACTGCAAACTACCGTCTTTCTTTTTCACAAAGAGAACAGGCACGCTCCAAGGTGACATACTTGGGCGTATGTATCCTTGCTCCAACAACTCTTGCAATTGGACTTTCAATTCAGCCATCTCTTTTGGCGCGACGCGATATGGTGAGCGGGCCACAGGTTTAGCACCTGGCACCAACTCAATAGAGAAGTCAATCTCCCGCTGGGGTGGTAACCCAGGAAGATCTTTAGGAAACACATCGGCAAACTCTGACACAACCAGAACTTCACCGACACTAGCCTTTGGCTCAACAGCTTGAATTAGCGTGAAGAATAACTCCGCGCCCTTTCGAACAGCATTGACGACTTGGAGCGCAGACAACAAAGTCCCGCCAACTCCTCGCATACCAGCGAACTTCGTCACAAGTCCGGTATTCTGGCCCAGTGTGATCTCCTTGGAGTTGCAATCAATAAAGGCACGCTGCTCCGAGAGCCAGTCCATGCCAAAGATCACATCAAACTCCAATAACAGTAGCACAGCTGCACTCAAACCGAAATCCTGACTTCCTATTTGAACATCCACATCGCAAGCCCTGACCGCAAGCATCACACAGCCATTCGGCAATAACACCCTTGTACTATCAACCGTCACATGACTCGGCACCCCAATGCGAGATACGAAGTCCTCAGACAGAAAAGAATGCGAAGCACCCGTATGTAACAGGGCTCTCGCCGGACTATTCCGAATCAGGACAAAGCCTGCAGCACACACATCATGCACAAGCTATATATAACAAAAGGCAATAACACTTAAGCATAGTAAGCTATATTAACTCGTACCTGTGACGACGTCACTTTGCTTAATCGCCTCCTGCTGACCAAGGTGATATATTTGGGGCTGTGCGTGGGACGCAGAGGAATCAACCACCGCTTTGCCCTTCTCAGCATAAGACGCACCCGTCTTCTTTTCCCCTTTGGGCTGAACAACCCGATAATCACGGGCTATATGCCCCACCCGGCCACAAGTAAAGCATGTACGAGACTCCGGCCTTGACGTCGCCCCCGACACAACGGTCGTAGACACTTGCCCAGACGGCTTGGACCTCTTGCCCCCTTTCTTCTGGTAGAACGACTTGCTAGGGCGAGGTGCTTGCTCTGGCTTCGACACAACCAAGCCCTTGTTCCCTTGCACCCGCCTCATGTCCTTCTCCAACGCACATGCAGTATCAACCAACGCCTGAAACCCTTGGTTCACTAAACTCGAAAGCAGGAACCTCAACTCATCCCGTAATCCTTCATAGAACCTATTCGTTTTCCTTTGGTCATCCGCGAAGATTGTTCCCGCATACCGTCCCAACCTTGTAAACTCTTGCAAGTAGGTATCCATGCTATCTTCTCCTTGCTTTAACCGTTGGAACTCATTTTCCATGGCAATGCGTTGCGCCGCTGGGACATGTTTCGCCAGAAATATTCGAGAGAACTCCTCAATCTATATTTGCATTAATTGCCTGCCCGCCAAATGGTGTACCTCAACCTCGTCCCACCACAACCGCGCCTCTCCTTCAAGCATGAAGATGGCCAAGGTGACCTTTAAAGTTTCCTCCGCCCTGATCGCTGTCATTATCCGCTTGACACGCGATAACTAATCCTCTGCCTGCGTTGGGGATCCCAGTCCCGTAAACGTAGGCGGACTGAAGCTCATGAATTGCTTCAACTATCGGTCAGCTGCTTGTGGATCGACTGCCTCAACCGGCTCGGGTCTTACATCAACACGAACTGGCACTACTGCCGGCTGTGCTTGCCTGGTCGGCTGAATCATGGCAAAGAGAGCCTCAGCAACTAAGCGAACTGTTTCTGCAGATGGAGGAGGTGTTGGCACCTCAGCTGGTGCCGCACTCTCATCAGAGCGCTGGGGCTCAGACTGCCCAGCACCACTACGCGTCACCTATAGGCGGACAAGACACACATTAGCGATCGCATGCAAGCAAAACAACAGAAAAGGAACGCGCAGATTCCTCAAACAAGATTATGTACATTCCTTAGTGGACATTCCAGAGTTCATTAGCATTACAGCAGGGCGCACAAACACGCGCTCGCCACCCCATAAAAGAATTCGACCACGAATTCGAAAGAGGAAGACCGAACGAAGCTGATACCAAAATATAACGACCCCATCCATTGCATGACGTATAGTAGAAGGTCCGACCGGGGCCCCACACTATATGCCACAAACAGACGGTGAGGTCACGGGATAATAACAACCATACACGCATCCTAACTCAGAGCATACTAGCGGAAGCTTTAAGTTGTAAATTGAACTCTAACCAGGAATGCCCAATATATAAACCACAGTTATATATACAACCACGGAATGTACAACAAATACACAGGGTTTGGCCTTAAGGCCTTACAGTTCCTCTTTCCACACCGTATGGATTACAAACCTCGGCGCGCAGGCCGGCTATACATGAGTAAAAGAAAACAAACAAAAACATTCGCATAGCCTTTAAGGGCCAGCCGCAGCAGCAGCAGCAACAGCAGCAAGGGCTTCAGCCCTTCATTTACCACTTGGCTCTCCAGCACCTGCATTGGGACAATCCACCCAAACGGTGGCAAACATGGCAACGGTCAGCATTCAGCTGACCCAATTATAACAATCCTACCCCTTTCTCGGGGCAGTAGCATTCCTTCCCTGCACAGCATGGTATCAACAATAGCAAATATGTGCTCGCAGGCACACTCAAGCCATCACAACCGTCGGCCACACGGCCCGACAGTCCGTGCACTCATGGCACATTCTTGGTGCACCGGAAAACCAGGGTCAACACCACCGTTTACACGGTATTGAGCATTCTAGTCTTTTTGGCGCGCGGGCCTAAGACTCTCATTATGCGCTCCAACAAACCTATAACCAGGCTTCCCAGTCGGACGGACATAACTCAGGTACGGATCAGCCACCCCCCGTTGCTCAATTCGCCGTGCCACCTCGAATACGGAAGTATCCATGGCAATTTATAGGCGCGGGTCGGTTTCACCTTTCCTGTTCGGCAATCTGTCGTTTCATCGAGTTGCAGCCCAACGGCTCAACCGCACACAAAGTGGCAACGCACGGCCACAAGAGTTGCATCCAACCCTCTTCATTTCCTGGACTTCATCCAGTACTTCCTGCTGCACCAAGCAATAGGTAGGCACAAGGCAAACAAGCCATAACCACGGAGTCTTCTCCGATATGCAAACAAGCATCACCAATCCAGACCAACATGTCCAGATGGGCTTCACACAGCATGCCTAGATCCGTACTCCAATTCCGAACTCTAACAAGGGGGACTTCACATATCTACCTCAAGGGATGCCACAACCCACCGCACACTCGCGGGGAAGGGTTTCCCCTATGCAATGCAGAAAAGAAGGACTTCACATGTCCAAGAAGGGAGATCGTTACCCTTGACGATCTCTTGGGAGCCATCGAAATCTAGCCGGAGAGAAAGCACCGCAGCAGCTTTGCCTTCACAACGCTGGCCTCGGATCTCGAATCGGACCACGGGAGCTCCGCCGGTGGCTTGATCTCCTCCTCCTTCTTCTTCTTCCTCTCTCTTTCTCTCTTCCTTAACCAAATGAAGAATGAACTCTTCATCAAGCCTCTGGTGTTTTAATCCAGCAAGGAATCACCTGAGCCTTTGGATCCAAATAGAGAAAAGGAACGGCCACGATTTTCCCACAATTACACTTTTTTGGCTAACACGGCCTATGACACGCCCGTGTCACAGGCCGTGTACCCTTAAGCGGCACACGCGGTACTCGTACTGACTGAAATCTACCAGAACACGGGCATCGACACGCCCGTGTCGGACCTGACACGCCCGTGTCAGTCATGTGACACACCCGTGTCACCCCTGCCTCATCGAGCTCCAAAACCAACAAGCAATACACGGGTAGGCACAGGGCATCGGACACGCCCGTGTCAAATCTGACACGGCCGTGTTCAAGGCTTGGTTCCGGGCCGTGTACTTCCCTGACCCAATCCGCTTATTTCTTGAGTGACATGCCCTGGGACACGCTCGTGTCCCAGGCCGTGTACACCCGACACGCCCTGGGACACGCCCGTGTCCTAGGCCGTGTCAAACAGCCTGCACCTCAAATTCAATTTTGAGATTTTTGGGGTGTTACATTTTCACTTCATAAGATATACATATTCATATCTACTGAAATCATTAGTAAATGTAACAAAGTAGAAGTAACCACTCTAGCCATAGAACTCATGGGTCCACATACATCACTATGCACTATACCCAAGAGATCATCAGCCCTCTCATTGAAGCCAGTGAAAGGGACCTTAGTCATCTTGCCTAACAAACAAGATTCGCATCTCTCAAATGATTCATAATCAAATGAGTCTAGTAGCCCATCTTTATTGAGCTTGGATATACGTTTCTTATTTATATGCCTCAAATGATAATGCCAAAAGTATGTAGAGTTCGAGTTAGCCGTTCTTTGTCTTTTAGTATTTTCCATAATATAGATCTGATAGTCTAAGTTCAAAACATATAAACCATTAAACATTTGGAATACAACATAACAAACATCATTCTTAAATATAGAACAACAATTGTTCTTAATAATAAAAGAAAATCCAATCATGTCTAAACATGAAATAGAAATAATGTTTCTAGTTATTACAAGAACATAATAACAGTTATCAAGTTCCAAAACAAGCCCAATGGGCAAAGAAAGACGGTAAACCCCTACGACGACAGCAACAACTCTTGCTCCTTTGCCAACGCGCAGGTTCACCTCTCCTTTACTCAACATTCTTCTCCTTCCCTATTCCTGTACATTTATACAAATGTGAGAACCACATCCAGTATCTAATCCAAGGATGAAGGAGAAGAAAGTTTTATCTCTATAACATAAATACCTGAAGTAGAAGTCATACCTCCCCTCATCTTTTGAAAACCCTCAATGTACGAAGGACAATTCCTCCTCGAATACCAGCCTTGCCACAGTGGTGGCACATTCCCTCTTTCCCTGAACCTTTCTTTTTCAGTGCAGAAGGCTTGGGCTCCAGAACTGACTTGGGTCCTACCTTATCCATCTTGAAGCCCTTGGCCTTTCCCTTGCCTTTATACACCATCAATATGGGGCTAGCAGGCTTAGTCTTCTTCTTGTTTATCTCAGAAATTTTCAACATACCTAAGAGCTCAGGCAGTGTCTCGTCTGTTGGGTACATTGGAAAATGTGTACCTAATTTGGAGAAGCCTCATTTAGCTCAATGATATACATCAAGGTGTATTTGATGTTATTTTGAGTTTATATGTGCAGGTGAAGTATTGGCTAAAATGCAGAAAAAGTTTCTAAGTCCATGTGTCGACACTTTAGAAAGCCTGCGTCGACACTTGGGGAAGTAGTGTCGACAGCAGAAGAAACTGTGTCGACACACAAAAGATTATAGTCGATATAAAATGAGTCGACACTGGGAGGCTGTGTCGACACACAGAAGCAGAGTCGACATCAACTATGTCGACACCTGAATGCAGTGTTGACACACATAATTATTAGTCTACATCAACTGTGTCGACACACAGGACTTGTGTCGACACTCAGCAGAGTTTCAACAATGTCGAGAGCTAAGTAGTAAAGAAGTTATTGTGTCGACACAAATAATCAGTATCGAGACATTATTAAGATGCAGTATCAAGAAGCTGTGTCGACATCAAAGAAGCTATGTCGACAACACCAAAGTCTGTGTCGACACTTCAGTCACTTGTGTCGACACATTTTTAAAGATTGTCTCGACACTTTATGACAGTCAATCTCGACGCATTGCTGACAGAGATAATGTAAGACCCCCATTTTTTTCTTTTTTGACACCGGGGCCTTAGGCCCAGAACCGCCTCCTTGCGGTGACACCTTCGCACCTGGGAAGGTCGTCACTACAAAACGCCGATCCTGCCGGCCAAATCTATCACAACTGTAGCAATAAAATAAGCAAGTCCACAGAAATCACACATGAATAGTAAATAAGCTCCACGAAGAGAGTGTCCACAAATATAACATATAACAGTAATCCCGGGCTTATGCCCGGTATATCAAGTCCTTACTACAAATCGCTCATCGCGGAAGCAAACTAATATAACTACTAGTGATCGGGACTCACAGTCCCTACTGTCTAGACTCCGGTACTAGACTGTCCGATCTCCAACCGTGCCGACCTCCGGGGCTGCTCCTCCATGCGGGGCTCCGTGGTCCACTAAAATGATGTGGTTCGAAAATCATTAGTCTAAAAGACTAAGTCCTATCGTCCCCCGCCCCTTCCCCCATGGCTCCTAAGCATTGAGCGGGGAGAAGGAAAGGAAAGGACATGAAGGTGGAGAATGTCAAATAGCAGATTGCAGTGAAACTAAACTAGCAGTTCTAAGGTATAAGAGATTGTAATATTGATATTAGAATTGAATAAGAAAGTAACTTGAACTTATGTGAATACACATAAGCTTAGGTATCTCTTGTAGGGCTCCTATCGTAAAAAAAGTCCCATACCAATTTATAAGATAGGGTGTCGATTTTACTAGCAAGCATAAATATGTAGTACTAAATAAGAACCTTGACTTATAAGCACGCTCGCGCGAACTTATAAGCCAAGGGGTCGTTTTGCAGGGCCTAATGTATAGAGTGTCTCATACCACTTATACATTAGGTGTCAGGTTATATGCAATGGTTATGCTATGAAATACAATTATGACATGACGTGAACATGCAAGTGCAACTCACCCACTCGACTCTGTATACACAGACCTTTAGTTCCCCCTTTCTGGACCTGAACCTCCCAGGATACCTCCGTAGTGGAAAACGGAAGCGGTGGGTTGGGCCTCTCCCACATCTAAACCGGTAATGCACTACCAGTCAGACCTATCGTATGCCTCGACGCTGGTGTACTAAGTGGAGCTCCTGCGTACTCTTGTCGGCTGGCGCACCGGACTTTATTTGGCCTAGTTCTAAACCACACTTGCCGAGTAACGTGTTGGCGTCGGTGCATCGACCCTCCAACACCGAAGACCCACCACCTTATACTTTATGCACATGCAACCTTATTTAACAGCTACCGAGCCAAATCTCCCCGGACCATCCCGTCCGTCACTAATCAACCACCGAGACAAAGCTCGTCGGGCTATCCTGCCCATCACAAACCATTACCGAGCCAAAGCCCGTCGGGCTAACCTGCCCAATATAATAACCACTAGGCTTACTGCCCGAGTGACCCAATCTATCTCACCGAGATATCGGGGTGTGAGAATGTGAAACCCTAAACTTACTAGTTGCTCTTTATTTTATTTTATGCCTATGACTTAGGTTTAGCCCAGGACTACCCAAGGTATTCCCCGTGAAGGGCTCTCGAGGGCATTAGGAGCTACGATGGGCTGAAGCCCAAAGCTCCCTTTCGCAAGGCACTTATTCTTATTGGTTGATACCCAATCCCATATCCCTTAACTATTGCATTGGATCAAACCCTAGTATTTTGACACTTCCTCCTACGGGTTAGACGATCTTTCGTCGATCCCGAGCACCATCTAACATTTAGCCAAATCCAACCCCTTACTCATCCTAACTCAAATGATGAACTCATTCTAATTTATCCAACCCGATAACCATTAATCCCGACTCATGTACCCAACTTTATACTCCAACATATTTTCTGCAGATTTACTATGTGCAGACCACTAAGGTTAAATGTCATGTAAAATGGGAAGTACATCAAATAATCATCCAGTACTCCTATAATAATTATTGGAGGTCCATTATGATCTTTAAGGCCTAAATCCAGAGATCCACAATTTTCCTATTTATTAAATTTTCATAGTGGCAAAAATCTCAAAGTTTGAACATGAAGTACCAATTTCAGACAAGATATCATTCCACCAATTTTATATGATATTCAAAATAAGTATTCAACTTACTCTCCAAATTATCCAAAATTTTCAGTAAGGTTTTGGCCCCAAATTTTTATTTCAATTTATTCCTTAATAATTCATTTAAAGAGATGTGTAAGACTATATTACTTCCAAAAATTAAGAGAAAATTCATGTATGATTTTAAGGGCATATAAATGATTTGTGTTAAAATTCATAATTTATTTATCAGTAAGGAGCCTTAAATAAATTATAGAATAATTTTCTCATTTACCAAGCTTGTGAAGTAAGTACCACAAATATATATTCAAAAATTCTCATAAAATTAATACATGCTTATACAAATTCAAAACTTTTTATGCCAAACTTTCATGACCTCCCAAGTGGCAAAGGGACCAAAATGATCAATTTATTAATTAGGGCATCCCCTTGTGTTACAAAGGAAGTACTACAATTATTAACCCAAAATTTCCAATTAAATTACCAGAGGTTAATTATCTCCTTATGACCATTCTACCAAAATTTCATCTTAGTTGAAGGAGTTTAACTAGCCTATTCCAACCCTACTATATTTGTGCCCTAAACTAGGGTTAGGGTTTTGTGGGTCCCAAACTTTCCAAAATCCCCTAAGATTTTCACCAGAGGATTTTACTTACCGTAGTACCCTCCCTACAAAATTTCATGGTCATACAAAGTGTCTTGGCCATATGCCCTTCACAAGGGACAAAAGCCCTTCCTTAGGGTTTGACCTAGGATCTTGGGCCAAATCAATTACAATCCTCCCCATTTTTCATGGTAAGATGCAAAAAGTCATGCCAAGTCATTGGACCAAATTTGAACCTCTGTTGAGGTGAATTGGACACTCTAAGCCAAAAAATACATTTTTGGACCAAAATGCCCTTTTTAAGGCAAGGCTAGGGTTTGCAAGATTTCAGCTCAAATCACCTCCAAAATTAATGAAATTTTGACCGGAGCTTAATATTGACCCCATACAACACCCACCAAAATTTGGATGGATTTGAAGTTTATTTAACCCCTAAATTAAATTACCCTATATAAATTAAATTATTTACATAACTATATAAAAATTATCCCCAAAAATTACCATTTTTGGGCAGGGTCTATATATGGGTTAGGGTGGATCCCTGCCAAAATTTCAACGCATTTGGGCTAAGGATGAAGTGAAAGCACTCTGTTTAATGTCTGCCTAACCATATGTATAGACCCCACCAAAATGGGTGCCATGGTCAAACCAAACAACCAAATTGATTCAAACAAATTTTGTATGAAATTAGACTCAAAGGGCTACAATTTAGGTGTTTATCATTTTCTCTGAAAAGGGCCTTAGGTATTTTTAATAATTAAAACCATTAAATATGAAATCTGTGACATAAATGAAATAACACAACATTTATATCCTATAGTTTAAAATAGTTCCCGCACGAATCTTAGCGCAAAACGGACGGAATCCCATCATCTTCTACCTCCAGCAGACAAATCAGATTTGTCCCGCCTGGGCCGTCTTCCAGCCACTGCCACCGGCGATTCAGCAACCTCCCCGGCCGGCCACCGCCGCCAACACCTTCGTGGTGGTCGTGGCTATCTCCAGGCGGCGGCACGGCCGCCGGGGAGCACTATTCCGGCGATCCCGATAGGTGAAAATTCACGGAAAAATCCATGGATTTTGAAACTTGGATCGGGCTCAACTGAGCCCGAACCTTGGCCCTAACGATTCCTAAGGACTACCCATATAAGAAGGAGTGGAGGAGGACCTGTGGGGGTGGCTGAAGCCGTGCTGATCGTCGGATTGGCATGGTGGTGGCTGGTGGTGGTCAGCCTTCTACAACTGCACAGTGAAACAACTTGGCTTCTTCAGGAAAGTGGTGGGGAATTTTCCTGGGAGTCTAGGGAAGCTTTTAAGATAGAGAGGAGGAGAGTTAGGTGGCTGAAATCCTCTATGCCATTTTTTGCCCAAGTCAAGCTTGGCGGCTTTGGTTGGTAGGGGGAATTCAAGACTCCAACCAGTAAATGACTAGCTGGTTGGATTGGGGCTTCCTTCCTTGTCTTAAGGCAATGAATGGAGGGGGTTGGGGAGGGGGAGGATGAGCCCAAAGTCCTCCTCCCTTTTCTTCCTTCTCTTTCTCTCTCCTCCATGGTAGCTCTTTCTCTCTCCTACACACCAAGCTGAATTTTTGCTCCTACCTAACCCAATGGCATCCCACAAGTCAATTTCACTCATCAAAACAAGGTTAGCCCAATCAATATGGGCTTGAGCTTGAGTTAGCCCATTTGGGCTAGCTTGACCCAAACTTTGACTAGGGCCCACGTAGGTCAATTTGGTCCATGAGGTTTCCTTAATGGGTCCTTGGTGACCTATTGGCCTCCCCTAGGGTCAAGGTGGGGTTGGATTGGCCCTTGAAGGTCACTTGACCCTTAACTAGGGCACTTTGACCATTTTAGATCCAGAGTTGACTTTGGTCAACCTCGCCTTTTTGATTGGTCCCAATGGGTCCTTGGTGACCCTTTGGACTCTCACTAGGGTTATGAGGGTATGTGTGGGGTCCACTTGGCTAAGGGACTGCAATTGACCCTTGTGCAGGTCAGTTTGACCCAATTAGGGTTATAAATGACTTTGGTCAACTTAGCCCCTTTGACTGCCTTCCATGGGTCCTTTGTGACCCATTGACCCCTCACTAGGGTTATGAAGGTATGTGTGGAGTTTTGGAGTCTTGGTGAAGCCCCATGATCACCTTAAACCAAGGTTAAGAAATCTACTATGTGCAGACCATAGTGGTCTCATCCACATTCCTAGGTTCACTTAGCCTTTATGGACTTTCAAGGGTTTTGTCATGACCTAGTCATGACAAAACTATCTCTACGAGTCTAGTTGTCCGAGGGATGTTACAAATCCCAATATATAAATAAAAAATTTTGTCATCGAAATTCTAGTTAGGCCTACGGGTTTTGAATATGGAAAGTAAATTGTAACATCCCGAGAGGTTGTGAGTAATACCTGACAACCGAGTTTCGGGTACCTTTGCCGCATCAAGTCCTGGGGCTCCCATGTGTGCTCCTCTCTCCTATGATTCTTCCACAGGACCTTGAATAATGGAACCTTCTTGTGGCGTAAGACTCGTGCTCCCTTGTCGTCAATCCGGATCGGTTCTAGGTGAACTGATCGATCAGAAGCTATTGGCCCATCTGTGTCTGTAACTTGCTGCTCCGAGCATAGTAGAGCCCTCCTAGAGAGGATATATAGAACACGTCGTGCAGACTTGCCAGCTCCGGTGGCAGCTCCAGCCTATATTCAAAGGGACCGATCCGCTCCTGAGTCCTGTAAGGCCCCATACATATTGGGTTGAGCTTATTCCTCTGTCCGCGTACCTGAGTAACCCCATGCATTGGTCAGATCTTCAAGAACACCTGGTCTCCCACCCGGAATTCCACCTGACGGTGCCGAGCATCGTAATACTTAGCCTGTCGTCTCTGTGCTTCCAGTATCATGTCCCGTATCAATCTCACCTGAGCCTCGGTGTCCTCGACAAACTCCGAATCCAGCGCCTTTAGGTCCTCGTCCTGTATCCATGACAACGGAGTCCCGCACCTCCGTCCGTACAATGCCTCATAAGGAGCCATCCTTATGCTGGACTGGTAGCTGTTATTATACGAGAACTCGATCAGTGGCAACAGCTTCTCCCATGGTTCACCGCGATCCAATATGCAAAGTCATAGCAAATCCTCCAGAGTTCGGTTGGTGCGTTATGTTTGTCCATCTGTCTGGAGATGAAAAGCTGTACTAAATGTTAGTCGAGTGCCCAAGTAAGTCTGCACCGACCTCCACTCCCTGGACGTAAATCGTCCATCCTGTTCTGATATAATCGACTTGGGCACGCTATGATAACGGACGAAATGCTCCACAAACTTTCGGACTAACACACCCACCGAGTCATCCTTCCTGATTGAAATAAACCTGGCTACCTTCGTCAGCCGGTCGACGATCACCCATATCGAATCATTCCCTGTCCGCGATTGGGGAAGTCCATGTATTAAGTCCATGGCGATATCATTAAACTTCCACTCTGGTACTGGGAGTGGCTGCAATAATCCTGCGGGGTTTCTGCACTCCGCTTTTACTAACTGGCATGCCTCACAATGGGTCATGAAGTAGGTGATATCATTCTTCATGCCGGGCCAGTACATGGTCTTCTTCAAGTCTGCAGTCATCTTCGTAATCCCCGGGCGTACCGAATATCGACTACAATGAGCCTCCATCATGATGTCCTCCCGGACCTGGCCTCCCTCTGGTATGTAAACCCGTCCTCTGAAGCACACTAAGTCATCCCTCAGCGAGTAATCTCCCGCAGTGCCAGCTTCAAAGGCCCGGAATATCGGCTCTAGCTGGGTATCCTGCCTCTGTCCATCTTTGACCCGTTCTCAAATGTCATCCGTGGCAATTAATGATGATAGATACTCCCGGTACATCTCAGGATGATCCTCGGACACAAGGGATATTTGCATCTTGTCTTACATCTGAACCAACTCCAAGGCCATCAATTGTGTTTCTGCTCCAGGGTTTGCGGTTTTCCGACTTAGTGCATCTGCCACCACATTCGCCTTTCCCGGGTGGTAGTGCATCTCGTACTGGTAGTCTGCTATAAACTCCACCCATCTTCTCTGTCTGATGTTTAGCTCTTTATGCGTGTCCACATACCTAAATTTTTTTTGATCGGAGTATATGTCGCAGTGGACACCGTACAGATAGTGCCGCCAGACTTTCAGAGCAAAAATGACAGCTCCCATTTCTAAGTCGTGGACTGGGCAGTTTTGCTCATGCTTCTTCAGTTACCGAGAAGCGTATGCTATCACATGACCATTCTGCATCAGTACTGCACCCATGCCCTGGTAGGAAGCATCGGTGTAGACTTGGAATCCTTCTTTCCCTGAAGGGAGGGCAAGTATAGGAGCCTAAGTGAGTCTTCCCTTTAGCTCTTGAAAAGCCACCTCACACTGTGGGGTCCAGACAAAGGGCACCTCCTTCCTTGTCAGGGATGTGAGTGGAAGGGCAATATGAGAGAATCCCTCTACGAACTTCCGGTAGTAACCGGCAAGTCCTAGGAAACTTCGCACATCTGTGGCCGTCTTCAAAAGTGGCCAATCCCGAACTTCTTGAATCTTTGCCGGGTCCACTGCCAAACCGGCACCACTTATGATATGGCCTAGGAAAGTCACCTCCCTCAACCAAAACTGACATTTGCTGATCTTTGCATAAAGCTTGTGCTCCCGTAGTCTCTCTAGGGTCAGCGTCAAATGCCGTGTGTGCTCCTCATCTGTCCTCGAGTAAATGAGGATGTTATCAATAAACACGATGACGAACAGATCCAAATATGCCTCGAACACTCTATTCATAAGGCTCATGAATGCCGACGGTGCATTCGTGAGCCCGAAGGGCATCACGGAAAACTCAAATAGCCCATACCTGCTACTGAAGGCAGTTTTTGGTATGTCCTCTTCCTGGATCCGCAGTTGATAGTATCCTGACCTCAAATGCAATTTTGAAAAGAAATGTGCGCCTTCTAGCTGGTCAAACAGCTCATCTATCCTTGATAGTGGATATGTATTTCGGACCATCAGCCGATTTAGTGCTCGGTTGTCGATGCACAATCTCAGTGTTTCGTCCTTCTTTTTAACGAACAAGACTGGGGCTCCCCATGGTGAAGAGCTTGGTCGGACAAATCCGGCCTCTACTAGTTCCTGGAGTTGGCTTCGAAACTCTGTCAGCTCCTTTGGGGCCATCCGGTAAGGGGCTCTAGCTGCCGGCTTAGCCCCCGACACTAGCTATATCCGGAAATCCTGCTCCCGGTGCGGGGGTAGCCCTGCAGTTTCTCTGGGAATACGTCGGCAAAATCTTGCACCACCGGAATATCCGAGGTGGAGACCTTGGCCTCAGTCATTTCAAATAGCACCTTATATACTTCCTCCCCCTGTAAGTGGGCCTTGACGGCCTGTACAGATGACAGCATGAGAGGGGGAATAGATCTAATACCTTCGATGACGAGGTAGGAATTCCCATGTCTCACAGTAACTCTCTTGGAAATGTAGTAAATCTGAGCATGATTCCAGTACAACCATGTCATTCCTAGGATCAAATCAAAGACTGGCATCTTTATGATCGTCGTTGGAGCTTAAAATATCCTTCCGCCGATCTCCGCCTCCATGTTGCAGTGGGCAGAGGTTGACAGCTCTGATCTGTCGGGTAATCGTATCCTCATCATACAAACCCGTGAATCGTTCCACACCTTCCAACCCTTCTACGAAGGCCTCCGATACGAATGAGTGTGAAGCACCCTTATCAAACAGCGTATAAGCAGGTTTGCCGCTGATGAAAACTATTCCTAGGGGGGGCGGGGAATGTTAAATGTTTTAGAATCTAGCTATGGTTTTCTTTCCTAGATGATTACTTCTATGTAAATGTAAATTTCATGAGGAAAAAAATTAGAATTTTCTGACGTACCTGTGATTACTTGCTCCGGGTTCCGAGGTTGAGCCAGATCCAGTGCATAAATTTTCTCTCTGTCCTGCCTGCGATCTTCACCCTGGAAACCACGTCCTCGACCACGTCCTCGTCCTCCAAACTGCTGGGCATGCGGTGCAGCCTGTGGTGCTTGTAGAGGTGCTCCCCTCATGGGGCAGTTTCTCCGAATATGTCCTATCTGATGGCAGTTGTAGCACTCCGGTGGGGGAAATGCCATACTCCCGGGTCTTGGTGCCTCCTGCGTCTGAAGAGGTTGAGGAGCCATTACCACCGGCTCCCTCGGCTCCCGTCTCACCTCCTGATGAGGTTTGTCCTCTGTTTTTCTTCCCTCCCTCCCATCAGTAATGCGGCCCCACCATTGATCATTCCGGGCTCCAAGGCCCTGGTCCTCCGTTGGCCTCTTCCGTACCCGAGTCGTGTGCCAATAAGACTCAATCCTCTTGTCCATTTCTAACATCCGAGGTATAGGCCTGTCAGATACAAACAGAAGGGCCTCCCTCAACTCTTCCCGCATGCCCTTATAAAATCTCTTGATGTATCCTTCCTCATCTAGCTGATATGGGTCTGCGAACCGTGCTAAATGGTTGAACTCCCGGTGGTATTCTACCACTGTCTTGTTTCCCTGCTTCAACTGCAGGAACCTGTCCTCTAGCTCATCCCTAGCCGATTGTGGCACAAAATGCTCCAGTAAAGCGGCCCTGAACTCCTCCCAAGTAATTTCCGCAACTTCTATATCGGCAAAAGTCGTATCCAACAACGTCTTCCACCACCTTTTGGCGTGAGACTCTAAACAAGAGACTACCAAGGGAACCCTTTCCTCCCAGGGGCACCGTATCCCGGTCAACATTTCATACATAATGTCTAGCCATTCCTCCGTCCGAACGGCCGATTCCGTCCCTAAGTAAGAAGGAGGAGAGAGTCCTCGGATGATGCTCAGCCAATTGGCCCCTGGGTTTGGATGCGGGGCCGGAACCTGTGAGGCCCTGAAAGCTTCAAGAATAGCTGTCAGGGTTTGCCCCATCTCCGACTGTAAGAATGGAGTGGGGACCGGGGTAGGTGGTGCAACATTCAGAGTCTGCTGGACTCCTCCTTGTGGGGTTGGCTGCGCTGGGGGCTTCGTAACAAAAGCAAATTATATGTAATACACAAATCTAACAAAAAGTGGACAATTTCATGTGATCCCTCATATGGTCCCACCACTGCTTCCACTGCTTAGTTTGTCCCCAAACTAAACTCGTGCGGGGGTGGCCCAGGGATTGTGGACTTCTATTTTTTGATCGATGTGTTTTTCCACCTCTGATACCACTTGTAAGACCCCCATTTTTTTTTTATTTTTGGACACCGGGGTCTTAGACCAAGAACAGCTGCCTTGCGGTGACACCTTCGCACCCGGGAAGGTCGTCACTACAAAACGCTGATCCTGCCGGCAAAAACGATCACAACTGTAGCAAAAAAATAAGCAAGTCCACAGAAATCACACATGAATAGTAAATAAGCTCCACGAAGGGAGTGTCCACAGATAGAACATATAATAGTAATCTCGGGCTTATGCCCGGTACATCAAGTCCTCACTACAAATCGCTCTTCGCGGAAGCAAACAAATATAACTACTATTGATCGGGACTCACAGTCCCTGCTGTCTTGACTCCGGTACTAGATTGTCCGATCTCCAAGCGTGCCGACCTCCGATGCTGCTCCTCCATGCTGGGCTCCGTGGTCCCCTAAAATGATGTGGTCGAAAACTGTTAGTCTAAAAGACTAAGTCCTATCGTCCCCCGCCCCTTTCCCCATGGCTCCTAAGCACCGAATGGGGAGAAGGAAAGGAAAGGACATGAAGGTGGAGAATGTCAAATAGCAGATGGCAGTGAAAATAAACTAGCAGTTCTAAGGTATAAGAGATGGTAATAATGATATAAGAATTGAATAAGAAAGTAACATGAACTTATGTGAATACACATAAGCTAAGGGATCTCTTGTAGGGCTCCTATCGTATAAAAAGTCCCATACCGATTTATACGATAGGGTGTCAGTTTTACTAGAAAGCATAAATATGTAGTACTAAATAAGAACCTTCACTTATAAGCACGCTCGCGCGAACTTATAAGCCAAGGGGTCGTTTTGCAGGGCCTAATGTATAGAGTGTCCCATACCACTTATACATGAGGTGTCAGGTTATATGCAATGGTTATGCTATAAAATACAATTATGTCATGACGTGAACATGAAAGTGAAACTTACCCACTTGACTCTGTGTACACAGACCTTTAGTTCCCCCTTTCTGGAGTCGAACCTCCCAGGATACCTCCGTAATGGAAAACGGAAGCAGTGGGTTTGACCTCGCCCACCTCTAAACCGGTAATAGCACTACCAGTCAGACCTATCGTACGCCTCGACGATGGTGCACTAAGAGGAGCTCCTGCGTACTCTGCCGGCTGGTGCACCAGACATTATTTGGCCAAGTGCTAAACCACACTTGCCGAGTAAACGTGTTGGCGTCGGTGCATCGACCCTCCAACACCGAAGACCCACCACCTTATACTTTATGCACATGCAACCTTATGTAACAGCTACCGAGCCAAATCTCCCCGGACCATCCCGTCCGTCAATAATCAACCACCGAGACAAAGCTCGCAGGGCTATCCTGCCCATCACAAGCCATTACCGAGCCAAAGCCCGTCGGGCTAACCTGCCAATCACCATAACCACTGGGATTACTGCCCGAGTGACCCAATCTATCTCCCCGAGATATCGGGGTGTGAGAATGTGAAACCCGAAACTTACTAGTTTCTCTTTATTTTATTTTATGCCTACGACTTAGGTTTAGCCCAGGACTGTCCAAGGTATTCCCCGTGAAGGGCTCTCGAGGGCATTAAGAGATACGATGGGCTGAATCCCAAAGCTCCCTTTCGCAAGGCACTTATTCTTATTGGTTGATACCAAATCCCATATCCCTTAACTATTGCATTGGATCTAACCCTAGTATTTTGACACTTCCTCCTACGGGTTAGACGATTTTTCGTCGATCCCGAGCACCATCTAACATTTTGCCAAATCCAACCCCTTACTCATCCTAACTCAAATGATGAACTAATTCTAATTTATCCAACCCTATAACCATTAATCCCAACTCATGTACCCAACTTTATACTCCAACATATTTTCTGCAGATTTACTTTATGCAGACCACTAAGGTTAAATGTCATGTAAAATGGGAACTACATCAAATAATCATCCAGCACTCCTATAATTATTATTGGAGGTCCATTATGATCTTTAAGGCCTAAATCCAGAGATCCACAATTTTCCTATTTATTTAATAATTTATCAAATTTTCATAGTTTCCAAAATCTCCAAGTTTGAACATGAAGTACCAATTTCAGACAAGATATCATTCCACCAATTTTATATGATGTTCAAAATAAGTATTCAACTTACTCTCCAAATTATCCAAAATTTTCAGTAAGGTTTTGACCCCAAATTTTTATTTCAATTTATTCCTTAATAATTCATTTAAAGAGATGTGTAAGACTATATTACTTCCAAAACTTCAGATAAAAATCAAGTATGATTTTAAGGGCATATAAATGATTTGGGTCAAATTTCATAACTTATTTATCAGTAAGGATCCTTAAATAAATTATTGAACAATTTTCTCATTTACCAAGTGTGTGAAATAAGTACCACAAATATGTATTCAAAAATTCTCATAAAATTCATACATGTCTATACAGATTCAAAACTTACTATGCCAAACGTTCATGACCTCCCAAGTGGCAGAGGAACCAAAATGATAAATTTATTAATTAGGGCATCCCCTTGTGTTACAAAGGAAGTACTACAATTATTAACCCAAAATTTCCAATTAAATTACCAGAGGTTCATTATCTCCTTATGACCATTCTACCAAAATTTCATCTTAGTTGAAGGAGTTTAACTAGCCTATTCCAACCCTACTATATTTGTGCCCTAAACTAGGGTTAGGGTTTTGTGGGTCCCAACCTTTCCAAAACCCCCTAAGATTTTCACCAGAGGGTTTTACTTACCCTAGTACCCTCCCTACAAAATTTCATGGTCATACAAAGTGTCTTGGCCATATGCCCTTCACAAGGACAAAAGCCCTTCCTTAGGGTTTAACCTAGGATCTTGGGCCAAAGCAATTCCAATCCTCCCTATTTTGCATGGTAAGATGTAAAACGTCATGAAAAGTAATTGGCCCAAATTTGAACCTCTGTTGACGTGAATTGGACACTCTAAGCCAAAAATACATTTTCAGACCAAAATGCCCTTTTTAAGGCAAGACTAGGGTTTGCAAGATTTCTGCTCAAATCACCTCCAAAATTAATGAAATTTTGACCAGAGCCTAATATTGACCCCATACACTACCAACCAAAATTTGGATGGATTTGGAGTTCATTTAACCCCTAAATTAAATTACCCTAGATAAATTAAATTATTTACAAAACTATAGAAAAAGTATCCCCAAAAATTCATTTTTTTGGGCAGGGTCTAGATATGGGTTAGGGTGGCTCCCTGCCAAACTTTTAACTCATTTGGGCTAAGGATGAAGTGTGGGAACTCTGTTTAATGTCTGCCTAACCATATGTATAGACACCACCAAAATAAGAGCCCTGGTCAAACCAGGCACCCAAATTGGTTCAAACCAATTTTGTATGGAAGTAGACTGAGAGGTCTGTAATTTAGGTGTTGATCATTTTCTCTGAAAAGGGACTTAGGTATTTTTAATAATTAAAACCATTAAATATGAAATCTGTGACATAAATGAAATAACACAACATTTATATCCTATAGTTTAAAATCATTCCCACACGAATTTTAGCACAAAACGGACGGAATCCCGTCATCTTCTACCTCCAGCAGACGAATCAGATTTGTCCCGCTTGGGCCATCTTCTAGCCGCTGCCGCCGACGATCCAGCCACCTCCCCAGCCCGCCACCGCCGCCAACACCTTCGTGGTGGTCGTGGTTATCTCCAGGCGGCGGCACAGCCGCCGGGGAGCACTATTCCGGCGATCCCGATAGGTGAAAATTCACCAAAAAATCCATGGATTTTTAAACTTGGATCGGGCTCAACTGAGCCCGAACCTTGGCCCTAACAATTCCTAAGGACTACCTATGTAAGAAGGAGTGTAGGAGGACCTGTGGGGGTTCCTGAAGCCGTGCTGATCGTCGGATTTAGCATGGTGGTTGCTGGTGGTGGTCGGCCTTCTATAACTGCACAGTGAAACAGCTTAGCTTCTTCAGGAAAGTGGTGGGGAATTTTCCTGGGAGTCTAGGGAAGCTTTTAAGATAGAGAGGAGGAGAGTTAGGTGGCTGAAATCCTCTATGCCATTTTGGCCCAAGTCAAGCTTGGCGGCTATGGTTGGTAGGGGGTATGCATGGATCCAACCAGTCAATGACTAGCTGGTTGGATTGGGGTCCTTCCTTGTCTTAAGACAATGAATGGAGGGGGTTGGGGAGGGGGAGGATGAGCCCAAAGTCCTCCTCCCTTTTCTTCCTTCTCTTTATCTCTCCTCCATGGTAGCTCTTTCTCTCTCCTACACACCAAGCTGAATTTTGGCTCCTACCTAACCCAATGGCAGCCCACAAGTCCATTTCACTCATCAAAACAAGGTTAGCCCAATCAAAATGGGCTTGAGCTTGAGTTAGCCCATTTGGGCTAGCTTGACCCAAACTTGGACTAGTGCCCACTTAGGTCAATTTGGTCCTAGAGGTTTCCTTAATGGGTCCTTGGTGACTTATTGGCCTCCCCTAGGGTCAAGGTGGGGTTGGATTGGCCCTTGAAGGTCACTTGACCCTTAACTAGGGCACTTTGTCCATTTTAGATCCAGAGTTGACTTTGGTCAACCTAGCCTTTTTGATTGGTCCCAATGGGTCCTTGGTGACCCTTTAGCCTCTCACTAGGGTTATGAGGGTATGTGTGGGGTCCACTTGGCTAAGGGACTGCAATTGACCCTTGTGCAGGTCAGTTTGACCCAATTAGGGTTATAGTTGACTTTGGTCAACTTAGCCCCTTTGACTGCCTTCCATGGGTCCTTAGTGACCCATTGACCCCTCACTAGGGTTTTGAAGGTATGGGTGGGGTTTTTGAGTCTTGGTGAAGCCCCATGATCACCTTAAACCAAGGTTCAGAAATCTACTATGTGCAGACCATAGTGGTCTCATCCACATTCCTAGGCTCACTTGGCCTTTATGGACTTTCTAGGGTTTTGTCATGACCTAGTCATGACAAAACTATCTCTAGGGTCTAGTTGTCTGAGGTATGTTACAGACAAAGGCTTAACAACTATTTGAAGACTTGACTGTTGTGAGTTACAACAGGTTTACTAAAGCTGTCAGACTTGTCAGAAGTTCATTAGAAACCGGATCAGCCGGTTACCATGGATGAAGTCTATATATAGATGGATTCAGAAGAAGTTGATGAATTGACACACAACTAACACAACTATTGTGATATTGATCTTTGATCAAGAAAGTGCAAGTCACAGAAGAAGATCTTCGTGAGAAGATCTATGAAGACATTATGTAGTGTTCATCCTCTCAGATTTTGTCTAAGGGGAATTCATTCCAGAATTCAGAATAAACTTTAGAAGGTTTGGTGAGAGAGAGCTCCAGCTATTTTGAGGTCAATAAGGAGATAATCACAAGTCTCTTAAGAAGTAGATCCTGAACTAATCTACTAAGAAGATCCAGATCCATATCTAGAATCAGAGAAGGAAGCTGACAGTCAGTCAACTTCAGGGGAGATCAACTCAACTAAGTTCAGATTCAAGAAGCTTTGAAGAAAGCTAAGCACAGGTTGATTTCTGTCATCAGGTAAATCAAGAAGCTGATCAAGAATCCTCTATCCTTTCTCTCTCAACAAGGGTAAGAGACCATCAAATTATATATTAATTTCTGTAGGATCTTTTCAAAGATCTGAGTTGTAAGCCTGTGTTATAAAGGCTAAGTGTAGGAGATTTTGATCTCTGAGTGGTAGGGCTGTTTGAGCTTGAGTTGTAGGCCTTGGGGCAAGGCTGAGGTAGGGCTGTTTGAGCCTGAGTTGTAGGCCTTGGGGAAAGGCTGAGGTATGGCTGTTAGCCTGAGTTGTAGGCCTTGGGGAAAGGCTGAGGTAGGGCTGTTAGTCTGAGTTGTAGGAAACTTTCAGGGTTCTGAGCTGTAAGATCTGTGGATCTGAGAAGAAAAGGAAGAAGTTAGGACGAATCTAGCACACTGCTAGATAGGTGAAGGGGGAAAGTGGATGTACCCAGACCTTGAGGGAACCACTATAAATACTGTGTGCAATCATTGAATTGTGTAGCTGTAGAATCTGTGATTGTGTGTGCTGAGTTTGCTGTAGAATTTTCTGTTTTATATTACAGCGTTGAAGTGATATTCTGTCTTAATTTTAAAACAAGAATTAGAACCTATTCACCCCCCCCCCCCCCATCTAGGTGTTTAGGTAGTCTTGAAAGTAAAACTATCAAGTGGTATCAAAGGGAGGTTGCTTAAAGAAGGACTTAACAGTCTGAGTTAGATCCCTAAGGCAGAATCAAGAATCAAGAAAATGGGTTCTGGAGAGAATCACAAGGAACTAGGGTCAATGAAATTACCCATCTGCAGGAAAGAGATTTTTGGAATCTGGAAAGAAAGGGTTTGGTTGTTTATGGAGGCCTCTGACCCAAGGATATATATCAAAGTAAAAGAGAAGGTCCATATATCACAATGAATGTGTCTGTTCTAGATGCAAATCAAAGAAATCCTAAAGATTTTTCTGAAATCACTAAGGATGAGATTATACTAGCAACTATGGATAAAAGAGCTCAGAATATCATAGTGAGTGCCATAGATGATTCTACTTTCCAAAATTTGATTCACTGCAAAACCTCCAAGGAAATGTGGGACACTTTGATTGTCTACATGGAGGGTTCTGAAGAAGTTAGACAAGACAGAAAGTTTATGCTCAATCAATAATATGAGAGTTTCAGACAACGAAAGTCTGATAGCATACTTGAATGCTACAAGAAATTCTACAGGATAGTGAATGAACTGATGTCCTATGGAAGGGTATTCAGTACATATGAGCTGAATGACAAATTCCTAAGATCCTTGACAAAGGATTGAGATACCAAGATTTGTGCCATTAGAGAAGTGGCCAAACTAGCAGACATTTCTCCTCCAACCTTATTTGGAAAGTTGCTATCATATGAAATGCAACTAATGGCTAGGAAGGAGGAAGAAAGAAATACAAAAGGAGAGCATAGAGAAAGGTCTTTGGCCTTCAAGGTTGAAGCCACTAGAAAGAATAGAAGGATATCTCCATCACCTCCTAAGGAAGTTGCTGAAGTTATCTCAGAGAATTCAGACAATCAGAACTGAGATAGCAGTGATTCAGATGCAGATTTTACTGCCTTTACAAGGCAGTTTCAGAGGTTCTTAAAGAAGAAGCAGTGGAATTCAAGGCCCTCCACATCACAGGCAGTTGATGACTACTATCAAAAGAGAAAATCATCAAGAAAGGAAAGGAGCAGGTCTAAGCCCAGCAAAGCTACAACATCAAAAATTGTTTGCTATTGCTGTAATAGGCCTGGACATGTGGTGGCTGAGTGTCTAGAAAAGAGGAAGGAGTCAACAGACAGAAAGAAGACTCAACAAAAGGGCAAGAAGGATAAATCCTTTATTGCTAAGAAGGAGAAGAGTCTTACAGATCAATCCTCCTTAGAGTCAGAATCTGAAGCTAAAGCATACATTAGACTGTATGCAGCTAGTGAAGAAGATGAGTTTATGCAATTGCTGAACTCCATCTATGAACAAGAAGACCATCAGTGCATGAGACTGATGGCTGAATCAGAAGACAACAAGTGCCAGGATCAGCCTGGTCCCAGTAAGGTACAAAGTAATTCTAGAATTTTTGATTACAGTACTGGTTCAGAGTCAGATTCATCTGCATCAAGTGATGAGGATGGATCTGAATCTGAAGGAGATATTCATCAGTTGATAGATGGATATGAGGACTTATTGCAGGCACTTAAGAAAAGCAAAAACCTGGACAAAACTCAGGCTAAGGAAATTGCATATCTTAAGATGACTGCATCTGGTTTAGAGAAAGAATTGAATCAAAAAAATGAATGAGGTTAACAAGCTGAAAACTATAACTGTTATTCAGATGGGTACAATCACATATAAAAATGATCTAATTAAAAGTCAGGAAGTCAGACTTTAAAAGGAGAAAGATCTTGTGGCTAGTTACTCTAAGCCAAAATCAGTCTTACCCTTAATAGATGAGTTTGTGGCTCAAAAGGGTAAGGCAGGATTAGGCTTTAAAGGTAACACCAGGGCTGTCCATTTCAAGAGAAAAGGCAAAGCACCAGTCCAGCAAGTATATTTTAAAGTTCCTATAATGTTTAGAAAGGTACAAGTGCCTTCTAACAAATATGATCTTGTAAACATTCATGGTCATAATAAGACTGATTTTCTGAATAACAAGGGTGTTAAAGCCAATAAGTCAGCCCATGTCAATAAACCCCAAGTTCCAAGGAAAAAAGGGGGGTATAGCAGCAGCAGCACCAGCACAGAACAGAAATTTTTCTGCCAAAAATATATCTAGACTAGATACAACAAGTATGAATGCTTGTGCTGTGTCAAGACAGGCCATTTTGCCTTAGACTGCTGGCATAACATAAGTGTCAGGAAGAACAACAGTCTACCAATTAGAAGAGATGCTGGTAGATTTGATATGAATGGTGCTAACTTGAACCAAGGACCAAAGACTTTCTTGGGCTTTAAGGTTAGGTAATTCTTAGTTGCAGGAAAGTCTAAGTTGTCATGCCCCTATATGGTACTTGGATAGTGGATGTTCCAGGCATATGACTGGAACAAAGGGGCTGCTGAAGGAGTACTCACCTATCAAGGATGGGCCTACAGTAATCTTTGGTGGATCTGAAAGAGGAATCATCAAAGGATTTGTTCATGCAGTCCAACAGGTATAAGCAATAGAATGGACAAGCATTCCATTGCAGAAGGCTCAACTACAGATGAAGAATTGAAAAATGATGGCTACTGTCAAGGGGGAGTACAAGACTCTCTAGAAGCTGATGACAACCAAGAGGTACATCATAATGAAGAAACTGGAGGTGTTTAGCAAGAAGGAAGTCTACCTCCAACTGTAAGACATCTAAAGGATCATCCAGAAAATCAGTTAATTGGTGATCCAAGATATGGAGTGCAAACTAGAAGAAGAAATCTGAATACAGTCCTGCACTCAAGTTTTCTATCTCAACTGGAGCCAAAGAAATTTGAAGAAGCTATCAAAGACCAATACTGGATTAATGCTATGCAAGAGGAGCTTAATCAGTTTAGAAGATGCAAGGTCTGGGAGTTAGTTATTAAACCAAAAGACCACAACATCATTGGTACAAAGTGGATTTTTAGGAACAAGTTGGATGAGAGTGGAGTTATTGTGAAGAACAAAGCAAGATTGGTAGCAAAAGGATACATGTAGGAAGAGGGAATAGACTTTGATCAAATATTTGCCCCAGTAGAAAGACTGGAAGCAGTCAAGATGTTCCTTGCCTATACAGCATATCAAGGCTTCAAGGTATACCAAATGGATGTGAAATCAGCATTCCTGAATGGTGATCTAAAAGAAGAAGTCTATGTAGAGCAGCCATCAGGTTTTGTAGATTCTCTTAAACATGGTTATGTCTATAGACTTAGGAAAGCATTGTATGGGTTAAAGATAGCCCCAAGGCTTGGTATGAAACCCTGTCTACTTTCCTTATTGAGAATAAATTCTCAAGTGGTAAAATAGACAAAACTCCATTCCTAAGGGAATCTAAAGGTAAGATAATCTTAGTTCAGATCTATGTAGATGACATAATTTTTGGGTCTACAGAAAACAACCTTTGCAAGAAGTTTGCCAAACTTATGCAAGGGAAGTTTGAAATGAGCAGTATGTGGGAACTTAAGTTCTTCTTGGGACTCCAAGTAAGACAGACTGAAGATGGCTTGTCCATATCCCAATCTAAGTTCACCAAGGAGTTAATTAAGAAGTATGGTATGGAATCATCCTCCACCATGAGAACTCCTATGGTAACAAGTATGCCTATATGCAAAGATGATGCAGGTAATCCTGTAGATAAGTCTTTATATAGAGGAATAATTAGCTCTCTATTATATCTCACTGCTAGTAGACCAGACATTATGTATGCTACATGTGTCGGTGCTAGGTACCAAGCATGCCCTAAAGAATCACATTATACTGCAGTCTAGAGGATTTTGAGATATCTAAAGGGCATACCTAATATAGGCCTTTAGTACCCTAGGAATGGAGATTTTCTACTAACAGGTTATTCAGATGCAGATTTTGCAGGCTGTAGAGAAGATAGAAAAAGTACTACAGGTACATGCCAATTCTTGGGAGGAAGGTTGATATCCTGGAGCAGTAAGAAGCAGACTAGTGTGGCAATATCCACAACTGAGTCTGAATATGTGGCAGCAGGAAGTTGTGCACAACTGTTGTGAATTCAGCATCAGCAAAGGGACTATGGTTTTCAAGTAAGTAGAACACCATTATTATGTGATTCTAAAAGTTCCATTTCTATTGCCAACAATCCTGTTTCACATAGTAGTACTAAGCATATAGAGATAAGATACCATTTTCGTAGAGAACATATAGAAAAAGAAGACATCTCATTAGAATTTGTTTAAACTGATTATCAAATTGCAGATGTATTTACTAAGACTTTGGATGAAACTAAATTCAATAGATTTAAAATTGAATTAGGAATGCTTACCATAGGTTAGTTTACCAAAAATTGGCTAAGTAAAATGGTGTTGACACATTCAGTAATAAAGTGTTGACACAGAGAAGTTATGTCGACAATTCAGGGAAATTTTGTCGACACAGAGTAAAAGTGTCGACACCTAAGGGACTATATGTCGACACATCCAGAGAAGTGGTGTCCTCACATTCAGACTTTGTGTCGACACTTCGAATAAGTGTCGACACATAATTTTTGTTCCTCGTCTTTGTAAGTTAAGTGTCGACACATCATCAATTTGTGTCGACACATAGAGGTCAACTTTGTTGTCGAGACATTAGGAGTTTGTGTCGACACATTCCAACTGTGTCGACACATTTAGACTATTTTTGCCCGCCTTTTGACCTTCTTTGATTAGAAGGGTATAAATAGGTCAAGAACATATTCTGTCGACACGCTCACCAGGGTTTCGAGACAAAAACCTTGTGTCGACAAACTCTTTTCTCTCCAACCAAGCTTTCTCTTCATTCCAATGGCGCCCAAGGTTGAAGACAACATCAATGATGGGTATGGGTTGGTTAGGCATGCATTCGACGATGCCGCAACAGAGATCAAACAGGTCATTTCTCTTCTTGCAGACAACGGATTAGAATATCTTGTCTCTAAACCTATAAAGATATGGAAGAAAGAAGTATTCGAGTTCTATACTGCTGCATCAATGGACTCTTCAGGATTGAATATCAAATCCACTGTACATGGAGAAAAAGTCAAGCTGTCTCAGAAGAGGTTGAGCAGAATTCTCCATCTTCCTAGAATACATGATGAGGAAGAGGTCCCAGCCTCAAGAACCAGGGAGGCGCTTCAATGGTGTGGATTGGATCCAACCTTAAAGATAGGAGCAGCCATCAAAAGAAAAGGCATGAATCATCAAGGGAAATTCCTGTTTGAAATAGTAGGAAAAGTTATCTTTTGTAAACCAGGTGGCCATAATAAGATATCAGCATATATGTTCAACCTGCTGACAAGGATTATCTTTAAGATTCACACCAATTGGTCTGCATTACTGTTTGATAAGAAAAAAGAAGAAATCAAGAAGCCAAACTTGGCTAGGATCATGAGTCTGTACCTTGCTGAAATAATTCCAGAGGTGATGTAACAGATTCCTGGATCAAAGATAAATCATATGAGGAGAATGGACATAAGGTTATTCTCAAGATGGGATAAAGTTCTTTAAAAGGAGATGCGTGATGTGGACAGGCAAGAGCTAACGACAAAAACACCAGCACATGACCTTTCTGAGCATGGTCATGAAGATGCACAAGAACATGTAGCACAAGTTAGAGAACAAGTTTAGGATCAGACTAAGACTACCCAAGTCCAGGAAGAGACTATATCTACACAGGTGCATGGGGAACCAATTACTGCACAGTTGTAGGGGGAGCCAAATTCTGAACAGGTGCAGGAGGAAGAAAGAATCAATTTATCAGAAGACATAGTTTCTCAAATTGGTCTTGATACTTCTAGAGTTGCTGTAGAGAAAGTACTATCTCCTGCTCACACTCAACAAGAATTCACTCTTGAAGAGTTGTTTCCTGATCTTGAAGGAGCAGCAGATAAAATGAAGACCCTAAGATTTGAGGGGGAGCAAGTAAGGATTCAGGGGGAGCAGGTTAATATTGAGGAGGAGCAACATGGAGCTAAGAAAGAAATTTCTTCTACTCCTCAAGAGAGAGTTAATATTGACAGTTCTTCAGAGTCTGAGCATGAAGAAGTCAGGGAGGCCAAGAAAAGAAAACTAATGGTCTTTAAGAGAAGAAGTCAAAGCTATAAGAAGGCTCTCCAAACAACTACTTCACAATCTACATCTAATTTTGATTATAGCATGCTTATGGTGAATTTACAAATGAAGCTGGATGAGCAAAGACTGGCCTTAGAAAAATTTGTATATGAAAGTCATAAGACACTCAAGTTTGATCTGGCACAAGACATAAAATCTATCAGATTTGAGGTCAACCAGAATAAGAAAGAGATGACATATATCTTCCACAAGGGGGGCAATGTTGTGGTATTTCTAGCAAAGCAACAAGCAGACATAAAGAAGCAGGTGGATGAGATTGTTGTCAAATAAGGCTATGTCCTTGAAAATCAAATAATAATGAATGACCATCTGACTTAATCTCACAATGAGATAGTCACTAAGCTAAAAAATGTTGTTACTAGAATGACTGCTGCAAGGGCTAAAGAAATGGAAGACTATGATAAGAAGCTACAGGATGCCCTAGATTCAGTTAAAACTATCATCACTTCATCTCAGAAGTTAATTAATGACAAGTTTCAAAAGTTAAAGCCATTCTTTAAAGATGGAGTCAATTACTTGGATGGGCAAATCAGATTTCAAAAAGAGGACTTAAGAGATAATATGACCAGAGAAGTCATAAAGGGGGAGAGGGTGTTAGTATATGCTGGCTCTAATAATGCCAAATGGGTAACCAACAACATTAGAGCCACTTTTGGATATCCACCCTTATGTAATGATGATAATGTGGCTGAGTTAGGTGTGCAAACAACTCTACTTGAAGGTGATCAACCTGAGGTTGCCCAAGTCATTTACCCCCTGTATATATTGAAATGATACATCAACAAGTTCAGTCTATGTACAACCCTCCTCAACCAGTTACTAATGTTATTATTGAAAAGGTAGATATGCTAGAAACTGGTCTGAAAGCTCAGCAAGATGCTCAATTATCAAAGAAAAGATTCAGAGAGCAAGCAGAATTAAAATCTGACTTTGGGCAATGGAGCCCCACTTCTAGAAATATCATATTAACTGCCTGGAAAGCTGTCAAAGACCAAGTTCATGAAAGGGGTAAATGGTATAATGTGCAGGAGTGGCAGAAGTATGAGGCTAGGCAAGAAGCCATAGTTTTGTACAGAAGGAAGGCCAAGATTGGGAAGCTACCTCCTGATGCACAGGAGCCTAGCAAGTATTTCCCTAAGCCTTTTCATTACTTTGAAAGGCAAAGGATTAAGGCTGAAGTTCAAAAGAAGGCTGATTTGAAAGGCAAGAAGATCATTGAAGATACAGAACCTTCTTTGCAGGCTCAGATTAAACCAGGGAAATGAATAGTCATAAAGGAGCCAGCCCAGTCTTAGTCTAAGTTTTACTAGTTTTTGTCAAAGAACTATGTAGATTGTTAAAGAAATCAATGTAAATAACTTGTAACAACCATTTTTGAGTTAATATACAAAATATTGTTCTGTGATCATTTTCTTTTACATCTTTATTCTGTGATGTAACTATGATATGTGTTTTGTTTATAAAGTACCCTGTAATATAATGCTTTTATACATCATCATATTTATTTTCTAAGTGGTGTATATCATTGGCAAAAGGGTTATGACTTCTCCAAATAGGGGGAGATTGTTGGGTACATTGGAAAATGTGTACCTGATTTGGAGAAGCTTCACTTAGCTCAATGATATACATCAAGGTGTATTTGATTTTATTTTGAGTTTATATGTGCAGGTTAAGTATTGGCTAAAATGCAGAAAAAGTTTCTATGTCCATGTGTCGACACTTAAGAAAGCCTGTGTCGACACTTGGGGAAGTATTGTCGACACTAGAAGAAACTGTGTCGACACACAGAAGATTATAGTCGACATCAAATGTGTCGACACTGGGATGCTGTGTCGACACACAGAAGCAGAGTCGACATCAACTGTGTCGACACTTGAAGGCAGTGTTGACACATAGAATTCTTAGTCTACATCAATTGTGTCGACACACAGGACTTGTGTCGACATTCAGCAGAGTTTCAACAATGTCGAGTGCTAAGTAGTGAAGAAGTGATTGTGTCGACACAAATAATCAGTGTCGACACATTCTTAAGATGCAGTGTCAAGAAGTTGTGTCGACATCAATGCAGTTATGTCGACAACACCAAAGTCTGTGTCGACACTTCAGTCACTTGTGTCGACACATTTTGACAGATTGTCTCTACACTTTATGACAGTCAATCTCGATGCTTTGCTGATATAGACAAAGCCTCAACAACTATTTGAACACATGACAGCTGTGAGTTACAACAGGTTTACTAAAGCTGTCAGACTTGTCAGAAGTAAGTTAGAAACCGGATATGCCAGTTACCATGGATGAAGTCTATATATAGATGGATTCAGAAGAAGATGATGAATTGATACACAACTAACACAACTATTGTGAGATTGATCTCTGATCAAGAAAGTGCAAGTCACAGACGAAGATCTTCGTGATAAGATCTAAGAATACATTCTGTAGTGTTCTTCCTCTCAGATTTTGTCTAAGGGGAATTCATTCCAGAATTCAGAAGAAACTTCAGAAGGTTTGGGGAGAGAGAGCTCCAGCTGTTTTGAGGTCAAGAAGGAGACAATCACAAGTCTCTTAAGAAGTAGATCCGGAACTAATCTACTAAGAAGATCCAGATCCATATCTGGAATCCAAGAAAGAAGCTGGCAGTCAGTCAACTTCAGGGGAGATCAACTCAACTAAGTTCAGATTCAAGAAGCTTTGAAGAAAGCTAAGCACAGGTTGATTTCTGTCATCAGGTTCATCAAGAAGCTGATCAAGAATCCTCTTATCCTTTCTCTCTCAACAAGGGTAAGAGACCATCAAATTATATATTAATTTCTGTAGGATCTTTTCAAAGATCTGAGTTGTAAGCCTATGTTATAAAGGCTGAGTGTATGAGATTTTGATCTCTGAGTGGTAGGGCTGTTTGAGCCTGAGTTGTAGGCCTTGGGGAAAGGCTGAGGTAGGGCTGTTTGAGCCTGAGTTGTAGGTCTTGGGGGAAGGCTGAGGTAGGGCTGTTAGCCTTAGTTGTAGGCCTTGGGGCAAGGATGAGGTAGGGCTGTTAGTCTGAGTTGTAGGAACCTTTCAGGGTTCTGAGCTGTAAGATCTGTGGATCTGAGAAGAAAAAGAAGAAGTTAGGCCGAATCTAGCACACTGCTAGATAGATGAAGGGGGAAAGTGGATGTACCCAGACCTTGGGGAACCACTATAAATTCTATGTGCAATCTGTGAATTGTGTAGCTGTAGAATCTGTGTTTGTGTGTGCGGAGTTTGCTGCAGAATTTTCTGTTTTATATTACAGCGTTGAAGTGATATTCTGTCTTAATTTTAAAACAAGAATTAGAACCTATTCACCCCCCCTCTAGGTGTTTAGGTAGTCTTGAAAGTAAAACTATCATTGTCTATTTCATTCATGTTATAGTTTGAGACAAACTGCTCATAACTGTCTGGCAATGATTGCAGGATCAGGTCTGTAGCCAACTCTTGGCCCAGAGGGAACTTTAGTCTTTCAAGGTTCTTAATATACCCAATCATCTTGAGTATGTCAGTACCTACTAGGTCTTGAGCTACCATCTTGCACAGGAACAATGCCTTAGTGACGTCAAATAACTCTTGACGATCTTGCCCTTGAAACATTTTCTTGAGATGCTCGTCAATTTCCTTGCAATCCATGCTCTCATGTTACTTTTGAAGCTCAGAGTTCATGGTCGCAAGCATGAGAGATTTGACGTCTAAGGAGTCGTTGAGATACTTCTTGTAATTATCTTTATAAGCACGGGTCGCATTCTCGGCAGACTCATCAGGGGATACCTCTTCCAAAACATAGAGCTTTCACTCTTGCTTGAGAACAATTCTCAGGTTCCTATACAAGTCATAATAATATATTCCACTCAGCTTTTCCTTCTCAAGGATCGCTCTAAGGGACAGGGTGGAGTGTGAACAACTTGCCATGGATATTCTACAAGGATACAAGCAAAGCAAATTACTACTACATATCAAAATATAATTTTTCTGTTTCAATTTGGGCTTTAATCAAAATAACTCCCACTATTTTTATCAAATCGATAACCCTTGATATCAATTTAAAGAGTTCATGTGAGTAACTCTGTTAGCTGATAAGATCTTTATTTGACTAACAGTATGAGTCAGCTTTGGCTTTTCTCTCACAATACAGCTATTTAGGTAGGCAATGCTTGCCAATGGCATCATTATGCAACTCCTATATGGCTGGTGAATAACTCTATATTCGCATCCATCATATAGTGCATGCCAACACTATGCCTCTGGGCACTCAACCTTTGAGGTCGCCCAGCTAAGCTTGACCCGATGTCGACAGTGGGATATCATAATTATCCTCTCGCACCCTTACCAAGATAGATTAATGCACCTTGCTTTGGCAAGCCCACACTTCATCGATCGAGGAAGGAAGTGTGTCATCCATCAGAAGGCATCCGAATACTTAATAATGCTTAAGGGATTTTGGATATTCGATTAACTCTGTAATCCTGGTTAACATTTAACCAATGTGCACATCCATAAACATTCAACAACAAATATAATCCAAATGCATCCCAGATGTGCACGAGAATGTCATCAACACTTGACGAACTGGGCTAAATTTGAGCATCTAGAACACTTCTAAATCTTCAGATTTACATGCAATAGACATGAGTAACACCAACTCCACTTATACAGTATACACGCTCATCTCTCTGTATGAGATTCAAAATCTAACACACTAGGTTTCACAAACAAAATAGAGGGACGGTTACTGTTAAGGAGTAACAAAGATATCATAAAGAAATCGCATGCACTCCTTGCGGGGTTCCAAGGGGCAGCGCCCCTTGCGGTGGTCTCACTGATCGATTAGCGAGCTTAGTCAAGGGGCAGAGCCACTGTGGGGTGCGGGGCAGCGCCCCGACAATTTTTTGTATACACTACCACCGATAGCACACAAAATCCATAAACACTTGATGAAAGCAGGAATAGATCTGGCATTTAGAACGCTTCTAAAATTTCCAGATCTACACGCAATGGATTTAGCAACTTCTGAAACAATGATCATTGTAGAACCTCCCTCTGATACCATTGTTGGGTTTTGCAAATCGTAACAACATTTGTGCGTAGCAGAATAAGAAAACAAGGAAAACTCAAAAGCCTGTTGTGGATCTTGCGAAGAACATTAATCAAGAAGTAATGAGAAATAAATAAATTATACCTTTGCGGGATTGAGTTAATACTAAACTTAGGTGCTCCGATTGATTCCAACGAACATCAATAGCCAGAGTTCCAAGCATAGAATAGTTTCCACGCCTCTACGGGCATCCACACGAGAACGGAGAACCCTAGAATCTTGTCGTACAAGATCTAGGTCGGAAAGAGGCCAACACAAACCTATCCAACTTATCCAGAGCTCTTATGTGTGACCCCACAGGCTCATACTACGTTGGCAGTGAGGCTACAAGCTTGATCACTTCCAGATTACAATGGTAGAACCAACAATGATTTCAACTGATATGTCTAACTTATCGCTATCGCCGAGCAATATCAGATATCTCCTGGGCGATATCGTCGGTAGCTGCTTTGACTCCAGTCAACACCGCTCTTCGTCCGCTTTCCGGCCATCCAACACATGTCCCGCTATCTCCGCGCGATATCTCACTATCGCCACGTAATATTCCACTCAACGATTCATTGAGTGTGTTAAGAGCGCTGAGTTTATCGAGTGGTATCGACAGCGATAGTCACAATCGCCTGGCGATAGCTACCCTTGAGCACTGTTTTCCAATTTTTTGGGGTGTTACAAACCTCCCCTCCTTAATGAAATTTTGTCAAGAAATTTTATTTAGTTAAAGGAAAACATTAAAAAATTTTACAACACTACTTTTAAAAAATAACTCGGGAAACTCATCTCCTATGGTTTGTCCCATGTCAATTCTTCACGACCACAATTGTCCCAACAGACTTTAACCATCCCGATTGCTTTGCTTCGTAGTTGTCTGATCTCCGTATCCTCAATACAATTGGGTCTAACCTTCATCATCAGGCAAATATCGACCGGCACCTGATCGTCAACAATCACTTGTGTAGACTCTTGTAAAGCCTTCCGCAACACCGAGATGTAAAACACATCATGTAAACGACTTAGCTCCGCAAAAAGAGATAGTCAATAGGTAGCTTCATCAACCCGTTCAATCACTTCAAACAGACCAAGGAACCTTAGACTCAGCTTTTTCAAGCGCCGAATCATTGACACACCTTTAAATGGCTTTATCTTCAGATATACCCAATCACCCACTACAAACTCCACATTTCAGTGCTTGACATTATAGTACTTTTCTTGTCTATCCTGAGCCATCAATATCGGCTCTCGAATATTGTGTATTGTCGAATTTGCATCTTCGGCCTCATTACGCTTATATAACTTTGATTCTCTTATTTTCGCCCATGCTAAAGGAGTACAAAACTTCCTAGCGTATAAAGCTTCAAAGGGTGCCATATGAATGCTAGCTTGATAGCAATTATTATAGGATAACTCAATCATATAGAGATGGTCCTCCCACATCTTCCTTAAATACAAGGAGCGCATACGATGCATATCCTCCATTATTCTGCTTGTCCTCTCGGTCTGACCATCCATTTGCGGATGAAAGGTCGTACTGAACTTCAGTTTAGTGCCCCACAGCTGGTGGATTATCCTCCAATCATTTGAAGTAAAGCACCTATCTCTGTCACTAACTATGCTACAGGGCACACCATGCGAACCTATTATGTTGTTAACATACAATCTAGCCAATGTTTCAACTGAATCGTCCTTCTTATTCAGTATGAAGTGCAACACCATTGTCAACCGGTCAATAATCTCCCATACAGCATCATTCCCGCTCTGTGATCTCGGAAATCCGTGCGCGAAATCCATAGATATATCATCGAACTTCCATACAAAAATTTACAATGACTTCAGAAAATTACCAGGTTTATAACATTTAGCTTTTACCAAGGAGCAAGTATGACACTTTTCCACATAAAGAGCATTGTCCTTCTTCAAACCCGGCCACCAGAACATCTTTTTCATGTCCTTATAAATTTTTATGCTCCCTGGGTGGATTGGTTATTTAGTAAAGTGTTCCTCATACATTAACTCCTCCCACAACTTACCCAATTATAGGAAGCACAAATAACCATCCTTTCTAAAAATACTGTCATCTAAGGAGAATTGAGAATTTCACCCATCCGCTGCATAACACTTCATACTCTCATCGTGTTCCATTTCTCAACGAACCCTGTTTGCATGGTCATATTGCACCTCAATCCACACACATTTGCAGTTGCATTCTTGTCAACATAAGAAATATCTAAGGCCTCCAACTCCTGGATCAGCTGATCATCATGCATCTGTAGCTAACTTGCCCATACAGGAGTCCTATGACTCAAGGCATCTGTGACCACATTCTCCTTCCGGGAGTGTAATGTATCTAGAAGGTGTAGTCCCTAAGGACTCCATCCACCTCCGTTGTTGCATATTCAAATCCTTCTGATTTATTAAATACTTAAGGCTCTTATGGTCCAGGAATATGTCAACTTTCACGCCATACAAAGAGTGATGCCATAATTTAAGAGCAATAATCACAGACGCTAACTCCAAGTCATGAACTGGATAGTTTCGCTCTTGAACTTTTAATTGGCATGAGCCATAAGCTATAACCTTTCCAAACTGCAGAAGAACACAGCCTAAACTCCCTAAAGAATCACTATATATCTCATAGCCATCCGTACCACATATCTAACTCAAGATGGGCATCGTTGTTAAACGACTCTTTAACTCCTCCAAAGCTTGTACGCACTCAGGCATCCAAATGAACTTTTGATCTTTCTGTGTCAGTGTGGTGAGAGGTAAGGCTATCCATGAAAATTTCTCCATGAAGTGCCTGTAGTAGCCAGAAAGTCCAAGGAAACTCCTGACTTCCGCCACCATAGTCAACACAGGCCACTCTTGTATCGCAATGATCTTCGACGGATCTACAGCAATACACTCTCCACTAACCACATGGATAAGAAAAACTACTGATGATATCCAAAACTAACACTTTGAGAACATGACATAAAGTTTATTCCTTCTCAGGGTGTGCAAAACTATCCTCAAGTGATTTGCATAATCTTCTTCTGATAGAGAGTATACCAATATGTCATTATCTCAAATGACATTACAATAAACTGAACGCTATCTTGGGAATGTCACATTCCTTAATCCGTAACTTGTAATAACCAGACTTTAAATATAGCTTTGAATAGACAGTCGATCCAACCAGCTGATCAAATAAGTCTTCAATCTGTGGAATCAGATACTTGTTTTATCCGTCAGCTTGTTTATTTATCGATAATTATTGCATAGATGCAAGCTTCCATCATTCTTCTTGACAAAGAGGACAGGTGCACTCCAATATGACATACTTGGACGTATATAGCCTTGCTCTAACAATTCTTGCAGTTGAACTTTCAATTCTGCCATCTCCTATGGCGCTACACGGTACGGTGAGCAGGCAACAGGTTTCACATATGGCACCAACTCAATAACAATATTAATATCTCACCAGGGAGATAACCCAGGGATATCTTTAGTAAACACATCTACATATTCTGATACAATAAGAATGCCACAAAAACTAGACTTCAGCTCAATAGCCTCCAACAACATGAAGAACAACTTCGCGGCCTTCCAAATAGCCTTGAATACCTGGAGAGAAGACATCAATATCTTGCTCTATCCTCGCATACCAGCAAACTTAGTCTTTCGTTCGGTGTTCTGTCCCAGTGTGACTTCCTTAGAGTTGCAATCTCTATAAGCGCGTTGCTCCGACAGCCAATCCATACAAAATATAACATCAAACTTTGATATCCATAGCAGATGATAAGTGAGATGCTTCTAATACAAAATCCTGACTTCCTATCTGCACCTCAACAAATCAAGACATATCCATACGCATCATGCATCCATTAGTTAACACACCTTCAACCTATCTGTATACATAATAGTAGGCACTACGATTCAAAATATGGAGTCCTCAGATAGAAATGAATGAGAAATTCCTGTATCAAACAATGCACTTGCCGGATAGTCCCGGATAAGAACTGTTGATGCAAAAAAATGCCCCTCTTCGTGAGCTCGAGAGTTGAACACATTTGATCCGAGGATGCGGGGGTAAAAGGAGTTTGATGAGGAACTGTCAAGTAATCGGTAACTTTGACGGTTAGGATTAACGGTTAAGGCCGAGAGAAGGGAGAATGGAAGAAGAGAGGCCGCTTGCAGCGGCAACAACAGAGTTCGCCCGTCGAGGCTTAAATGCCACTCCTGCGACGGACTTTCCTTTGATTATGAATCAATATTACAACATTAGTTCGCTCCTTTACATGGAAAAATATAAAGGGTACAAGGGGAAGCTGACGGCTAGAAGAAAGAGGATGGAAGAGGCCGCGCAGACTGATCAAACTGGTCGGCAAACTATGCGAACTGCTTATCCCGCAGCTCGATTACTTAGGCCGAGCGGACAAAGCGATCATGCAGGGAAGATCGCAGAGGTAGCTGAGGTAGAGGAAAGTCGAGAAGAATATTCTCCTAGGTTGACTGCTGAATCTGCCCGAACAGATTGCTAATGGGTTGACTTGAGCCAAGTCCAGGGACTAGGCTGCAAGGGTTAGCCGCTGATGCCGCGCGGACAAGTGGTCAGTCCATAAGAAGGGTTGACAGATATAAAGTTGTATCCGAAGGGTTTGATGCCAATGTTTCTCCCTGATGCCTGCCTCAATAATGAGAGGTATGGGGGCCTATTTATAGGCTCGAGGAGGAGACGTAAAGAACTGGGCTTGATGACATCATCCCTGATAGTTTGGGCGAGCTGTGAATGATTTTGTGCCATGCTGTACGAGCTGAGGAGCTCGCCAACTATTGGGAATAAGTATCTGCCACCTGCTGGCGAACTAAAGTTGAGTTCGCACTATGCCGTGCGGATGGGAACTTACCTACTAAACTGATCTACTGCTGGAGGACTTGGACGAGTCCGCCTCTGCTGCACTATGCGAGCCCATGCCCTGCTGTGCGAGCTGAGGAGTAGCTCGCCTACAGCTGGGAAGAAGCCGATGCTGGGAAGCTGAAGTGCTTCTGGCAGATTGAATAATGAGTCCGCTTAGTATATGGAAGACAGGGTGAGTCCGCCTCTACTGCTGGATGAAGCGAGTCCACCACCTTCTTGCGGACTGAAGGAACAGGTTGCCCCTACTGCTGGGTGACCTGGAGCCTTATTGCCTACTGGTTGGGCTAGAGAACAATCCTCTTCCTGTTGGGTTAATAGAGGAGCACTCAGCCTCTGCTAGGCAGACACTAAGAACTATAAATAGCCTCTAACGAATAGAGAAATTGGCAGGTCGTGCCTGCGGCTGGGCTGACACAGCGAGCTTAAGCTTTGATGAGTTGTAAATATACACATACTTTAGTGTTTTATTTATATGGTTTTAGTTCTTATTCATAGTTTTTAGTTATTTTTTGTTTATAAATATGTTTCTTTTTGTAAATATTCACCTAACCTAACTTTAATTTTGATTTCTGAACTTTTTCAGAAATTGTCAAAAAATGACCTGACACGCCCGTGTCACTTCACTCAACGCCGTCATGACAGAAGAAACTCAATGCCCGCTACTCGACACTCAACGCCTTCATTAACCCGAGCAGGACACACCCATGTCTGAAGACTCGACACGGCCGCGTCGCTCACTCGACGCTTCTAGCTCAAAGTTCAGCCTTCTTCAACCCGATAAGGACACGCTTACCGACACGCCCGTGTTCAACGCCCGTGTTCAACACCCGTGTCACCAGCTCGACTTAGCGCTTGCCGACATCAATTTGCAAGGTGTCCCAACATGCCCGTGTCATGCCTCCCGACACGCCCATGTTCGACACGTGTGTGCTCCAGCTTCTCCCCGAAATCATCCAGTCACCGAATTTTGACTTCTCCAACATATCAGTTTCGACACGCCCGTGTCACCTTGACCGACACGCCCGTGTCAACCCGAACTTTTTATCAATAAAAAAAAATTATGTAATGACAAAGGGTTCACTTTTTTGAGCCATTTTAGTGTGTTTTGTGGGATGCCCTTGTGGATTCACATGCAATGTAAGGAGATTCAAGGAGAACTTTCTCCCCCTATTTTTAAGTTTGTCTTAGCTTTGTAATAGTTCTTTTTCATTAATAAAAACATGTTAGCTTTTCTCTTCTTAAATGGTTTTGGAATGAACTTTTGTGCCCACTTTGTTCTTCTTTTAATTCTCATGTTTTTCTTAGTATTTCTCTTTATGAAAAGTGTGTGTGTGTGTGTGTGTGTGTGTGTGTGTGTATGAATTTAACTAGTTTTTTTTTCATGCTTTTAATTAGTTGTTATGTTAGACTTTATTATAGTTTTTATTTCAAAAATGAAATTTTATTAGGATAGTTTTCTACAAGATTTATGTTACATTAAAAGTATTTCTTCTTCATCCTTATGAATTTGTAAAAGAGGTTTTAAAAGTGATTTTGATTTTCTTTTAACTTAGTTCTTGTTTAGGTTGTAAATCTTTTAGTTCTTTTAAATTTTATTATCACTTTTTATCCACTTTTATGAACTCTTAAGAATGAAAAAGTTATAGTTTTAATTTTTAAATAACTTTGGTTTTAACTTTAATTTCCAAAAACATTTGGTTTTTTTATTTTTATTTCATCTTTTTATGTGTTTTTAACAAATCCTAAGTATAAAAAAGTAGTTGTTTTTATTTTTAGGTAACTTTGATTTTGTCTTTAATTTATGTGTGTGAGTGTATGAGTTAGGTTTTTATCTTTGTTCTTTAAATTCCATGTTGTCTGTGTGAGTGTATGAGAATAATTTTTAATGCTTTCTTCAATTATGTAGAGTGTGTGAGTGTAGGAGATAAATTTTCATGCTTTATTTTATCACTTTCCTCAAATTATCTCAAATAATGTAGAGTGCGTGTGTATAGGAGATAATTTTATTGGTTTCTTTCAATCTATGTAGAGTGTATGCGCGTGCGCATTTATTTCCTCCTACTCATTAAGAGTTAAATGGCGTGTTTTCATTTTCCGCCTACTCATTCGAGTAGGACTTGTCATTTACCGTCTACTTATTTGAGTAGAACTTGTACTTGCATTTATTTCCGCTTACTTGTTAAGAGTTCAATGGCATTTTTTCATTTCCAGCCTACTCATTCGAGTAGGACGTGCCCTTATTTACTTTATTTATGGTTTTGGAGTGTGCGTGAGTTCTCATTTTAGTTAGCTTTTCAATTTTTTTAACGTTGTGTTGTTTGTGTTTTCTTCTTATAATCCTTTAGCGTTTAGTCTCGAACTTGCACCTCATCAAAATTATAAAGCCGTCCCTATACCGATGAGTGGCTAATCGTCCTTAGCCCTTGGCATCGAAGAGAATTGGGACATATAAAATGATTTGAAATAATTATAGTTCTTTATTTTCACTATATTTTAGGACTTAAGGTTTACCCAGGGTTAACGACGCGTAGGACCACATATCGATGCGTGGGCTCTATTTCCGTTATCCATATGCTAGTAAGCCGAGAGGTCGTGCGTATGGACCAATCCCCCTTGGGTAAATAGAATTGCGTACATACCTTCGAGAGAGGAGAACCATAGTTCTACCAGATTGCGTTCCCCACCCAATAGCAGGGTTCTTAGCGTAACACAAGCATTAAGAGAAATCCTTCATCGGACTAACGTTTGGTCGAATAGTTTTAATGTTCAAGTGAGCGATATTACTAGAGATAAGTGAGCTTATATTCCTGGAACCTCCACGGCCAAATTGCCTTTTATTAATTTGAAAATTAAGTTCAATAATTATTAAGAATTATTTTAGTCTTATCCGATTCGATGCTGAGCGTTAACTCGTCATCGAATAATCTAAGTAATTTTCAGCCTTCTTTTCTTTCCGTTTTAGTGACAAACAAAAGTCCACCTTACTTTCAGTAAAATAATAGTCCTCCTGGAGGAGTAGGAATAATCAACCCGACCCCGAGAACAATACGACCTCGATATTCTCCCGAATATCGAGTACTACATACGATAGGTGCACTTGCCTCCTTTCATTAGAAACTTCGATTTTCTAGCCAGTCCTCGACGGTCGACTCATCGAACCAACCACCCCAATAAGAGTCTGCTCGCGGGCCCAACAAGTTTTTTGCACCGTTGCCGGGGAGACTTCGACATTTTTATTTCGAATCCGGGATTCTATTACTTTTACTTTATTTTTATATAAATAAAAAAAGATTTACTTAAAAATAACAAAAAGAAATCCCCCCTTTGTTTTAATTATCCTTATTTCTTTTTCTATTTTTTTTAGGGTGTATGACCTGTGGACAACCTTCCGATTCTGAAACTTTGGATTTTGATCCCGAGATCGACCGCACCCTTGCGCGCATTTGATCTCAATGCCAAGATCAAGCGTTAGAACCCGAAGTATCTATTGGAGAACCCCCAGCTATTTTTATGGCCGACCATGTTCCAAATGTGGCTGCAGAGCATATAATATCTTATTACGCCCGACCAAATTTGGATGATACTTGGTCGAGTGTTATTCGCCCTACGGTGGCGAATAACAATTCTGAAATAAAGTCTAGTGTAATACAAATGATCCAAAATTCTGTATAGTTCGATGGACTGCTGGATGAGGACCCTAATGTCCACTTGTCCAACTTTTTGGAGATTTGCGACAAGTTCAAAATTAATGTCGTCACTGATGACGCCATTCGTCTGCGCTTATTTCCATTCTACCTCAAGTCCAAAGCCAAGCCGTGGTTAATTTCCCTCCCGCGAGGATGTATCACGACCTGGGCTGAGGTTGCGGAACGTTTCCTGACGAAGTATTTCTCTCCTGCAAAAACTGCAAAATTGCGGGCGGACATTTCGTCGTTAATTCAAAATGACTCCGAGTCTCTTTATGAGACTTGGGAGCGATTTAAGGATTTCATCAACCGGTTCTCGAACCATGCGCTTCCAGTGTGGTTATAGGTACAAATCTTTTATAATGGCCTTAATTTTCAGATGTGTCAAATGATTGACGCGGCTTCCAGGGGCACCCTTAATAATAAGACCCTCGAGGCTTCCCAGGCTTTATTTGAAGAGATGGATACGAACGCCTATCAGTGGAACGTCCAGCAGGCATGCCCAAAGCAAGCGTCTGGCATTTTTGAAGTGGATTCCACGACCTTGTTAGCCCTTCAAGTTGAAAGGTTTACAAAGCCGGTGGTAGAGATGTCTGCTTCCTCCACCACTTCTCCATGGGCTCGTTGTAATTTTAATAATAATAACCTTCCCCCCTCTAACGTTTGCGTAGTCGATGAGTTCGTGGACTACATGAGAAATTCGGTTCGTCCCACCTTCCCCCAAAACAATCCTTATAGTAATAACTATAATCCGGGTTGGAGGAACCACCCGAATTTTTCATGGAGAAACCCGAACAATAAGTAGCGCCCGCCTATTTCTTTTGTGCCCGCATTTCCGCCTCCTCCTCTGAATCCTTTTCCGGTGGAGGAAAATTTTAATAAATACGTCGCGTCAAACGAGTCCAATATCCTGAATAAAATCGGATCGCTAAAAAATTTAGGATTACAGGTTGGACAATTGGCGCGACTCATGTCAAAGCACGCGCACGGGTCACTGCCAGGGCATACGGAGCCCAACCTATTGGAAAATGCCAATGCTATAACCCTCCGTAGCGGTAAGGAGGTGGTCGATCAAAAACTGATTGATCCTTAGGTACATATCTCTCCTCTGACCCCTCTTCCATCCTCTTCGTTAATGTTACCTTTACCGAATTTAAAAGAAAAAATTATATTTAATACGCCCTTCCCGTATCCGCACAAGTTAAGTAACGAGCGTAAGTACACGCAATATGAAAAATGTATTTTATTATTAAAAAAAATTCACATTAATGTTCTTTTTTTGCCAGGCTATCTCACAAATGCCCAAGTATGCGAATTTTTTTAAAGAATTTCTTTCTAACAAACGTAAATTAGAGGATATTTTGCATATATCTCTCAACGCTGTCTGCTCGGAGGCTTTTACTAATAAATTGCCCACAAAACAAAATGTCCCGGGACAGTTTTCCATCCCGTTCCTTTTTGTTAATATATTAGTAAAATACGCCTTAGCAGATTTAGGGGCTAGCATTAATCTGATGCCGTTCTAGCTCTTTCAACGATTAGGTTTGGGTACTCCTAGTCCTACGAATATGTGCATCCAATTAGCGAATCGATTGGTTAAGTTCCCTATTGGGGTAGTGGAGGATGTCCTTGTCCCAGTAGACAAGTTTACCTTTCCGGTAGACTTCGTAATCTTAGACATAGAATAGGACACCGAGGTACCAATTACACTTGGTAGCCCTTTTCTCGCCACCTCCTGCCAATAGATGTTTATAATGGTCGTCTTCTCCTCCGGGTAGGAGATGACCAAGTTACTTTCTCTATTAATCCCTCGATGGACAATTCGTCACAGAGCGATGATTTCTGCTATTCTTTAGATACCTTTTTTGGAGATCGTTCTTCTCCCGTTTTCGATCTGTAATTTTGATCGATAATGTTTATGTGCTAGAAATTTTTTTTTGCAATGAGGATACCTTTATAGAGTTGCCTTTCGAACCAATTGGTAAGAAGGACATCGGTATTTAAACATCCCTAGAAGAACCGCCCACCCTAGATCTTAAACCCTTACCCGAATCACTCAAATACGCTTTTTTGGGAAAAGGCAATATGCTTCCTATTATTATATCTTCGGGCTTGAGTGATTCGTAGACTTCCGATTTATTGGAAGTTTTACTTAAACATCGCCACGCAATTGCATGGAAAATATCTAACTTAAAGGGGAATAACCCCTCATTTTGCACCCATAAGATATTTCTTAACGATAATTGCCGCAAAACGATTCAGCCACAATGACGTCTTAACCCAAACATGAAAGATGTCGTTAAAACCGTGATTATTAAGTTATTAGATGTGGGGAGTATTTGCCCTATCCCAGACAGTGCATGGGTTAGTCCCGTGCATATCGTGCCCAAGAAGGGCGGTCTAACCGTAATGGCGAATGAGCATAACGAGCTCGTCCCAACTCGTACTGTTATGGGTTGGCGAGTGTGCATCGATTATAGAAAACTTAATGATGCCACTCGCAAGGACCATTTCCCTCTACCGTTTCTAGGCCAGATTTTAGAGCGTTTATCTAGTCATCCATATTACTGTTTTCTTGATGGTTTATCGGGGTTTTTCCAAATCCCTATTTCCCTCGATGACCAAGAGAAAACAACTTTTACTTGCCCGTTTGGCACCTTTGCATACCGAAGAATGCCATTTGGACTCTAAAATATGCCAGCTACATTCCAAAGATGTATGCTAGCGATCTTTGGCGAGCTAGTAGAAGACATTATGGAAGTCTTTATGGATGACTTTTCTGTTTTCGGACGCTCTTTTCCCGATTGCCTTCAAAATTTAGATCGTGTTCTCCAACGGTGCGGGGACACAAACCTTGTTCTAAATTGGGAAAAATGTAACTTTATGGTTCGAGAAGGTTTGGTCCTCGGTCATAAGACTTTGATTAAGGGGATGGAGGTAGATAAGGCCAAGGTATAAATCATAGAAAAACTTCCTCGACAAACAAACGTAAAATCTATTAGGAGTTTCTTAGGCTATGCGGGCTTTTACCGAAGATTTATTAAAGACTTTTCAAAAATAACAAAGCGGCTAACTCACCTCTTGGAAAAGGAATCACGTTTCATCTTTACTAGCGAATGTGAGTGCACCTTTAATTTACTAAAACAAAAACTTATCACCTCACCAATTTTAGTGGCCCCTAATTGGTCCCTTCCGTTCGAGATTATATGTGACGCTAGTGATATTGCCTTAGGTGCCGTTCTTGGCCAACGCGTAGAAAAACATTTTCATCAAATTTATTACGCTAGCTAGGCGCTCACTTCTGCACAAGAAAACTACACGATGACGGAAAAGGAACTCTTAGCCGTCATTTTCGCTTTCGATAAGTTTCGCTTGTATTTAACGTTATCTAAAGTTATCGTATTTACTAATCACTCCGCCCTTAATTATTTATTAGCTAAAAATGATTCGAAGCCCCTCCTTCTTTGATGGATTCTCCTCCTACAAGAGTTAGATTTGGAGATCCGGGATAAGAAGGGCGCGAAAAATCTAGCGGCTGACCTCCTCTCCCGTTTAGAAAATCTGGGTGCAGAAGAGCTTGTCGAATCTGAAATAAATGACAGATTCCCCGAGGAACGCCTCCTTATCATTCATAATTCTTCGTCATCTTCGCCTTGCTTCACAGATTTTGCGAACTATTTAGTTGCGCGGGTACATCCAAAAGGTTTTTCAAGTAATCAAAAGAAGAAATTCTTTTCTGACTACAAAAATTTCTTTTTGGAGGACCCATTTCTTTTTCGTTTCTTTGCGGACCAAGCGATTCGAAGATGCGTTGCGAGTAAGGAGTGCTTGCAAATTCTTAGGCACTACCACGATGGTCCAGCCGGTTGGCATTATCAAGTCAACCGAACCGCTCAGAAGGCTCTAGAGGCGGGCTACTTTTGGCCCACTCTTCAAAAACGCTCATAATTTTGTGCGTGCATGCGATAGCGGTCAGCGGTCGGGTAACATCTCTAATCACAATGAGATGCCCCAAAATTTATTTTTTGAATGCAAAGTCTTCGATTTATGGGGCATATATTTTTTGGCCCCTACCTCCGTCTTTCAAAAATATGTATATTTTAGTGGCGGTCGACTAAGTATCGAGGTGGGTGGAAGTGCAAGCTCTCCCCACCAACGATGCGTGAGTCATCATTACATTTCTTAAAAAACTATTTTCTCGCTTCGGCACGCCTCGCGCAATAGTTAGTGATAGGGGAACGCATTTCTGTAATGCTCTTATGGCTAAGACGTTAGCTAAATACGGAGTCACGCACAAACTTGCCACCCCCTACCACCCGCAATTAAGTGGTTAAGTTGAGATAGTAAATCGAGAGATTAAGCGTATATTAGAAAAAACTGTTTCACTAAATAGGAAAGATTGGTCAGTAAACTTGACGACGTGTTATGGGCGTATCGTACGGCATACAAAACCGTAATCAGTTGTACTCCGTTTTGATTAGTCTATGGCAAAGCTTGCCATTTACCCGTAGAACTAGAACATCGCGCTCTTTGGGATTTAAAACTCTTAAACCTCAACGCCAACTTAGCCGCTCAAAATAAAAAACTGCAACTAAACGAGCTCGATGAATGGCGTGCGAACCCTTACGAGAGCAATAATTTCTATAAGGAGCGTTCTAAGTTATATCACGATCAAAAAATAAAGTCTCCAAATTTTTTTTCTCCAGGCAATCTTTTCCTTCTTTATAATTCACGTCTTACACTTTTTCCAGGAAAACTAAAATCTAGATGGTCTGGTCCCTTCATAGTTGAAGAAGTCTTTTCATATGGTACCGTACTCGTCACACACCGGGAAAAAGTTTCGTGTAAAGTCATACATAGCGGGCGACCCAGTGATCGAGCATAATGAAACCATAACCCTCCTTGATATATAACCCGCCAATATAGTCAAGCTACACGACTATAAATAAAGCGCTCCTGGGTGGTACCCCACGTCTATCTTTTTCGTTTTTTATTTATTATGTTTGCTACATTTTCTAATAAATGCAGGGTTTCTAAATGGGCTTCCCCGAACACGCATCAGGGACGTTTCTACCTTCCCTCTTTCTTTTTATACATATAGCATTTATCGCTTTCTCGTTCCGCATGCTAATCTTACAATATTGGGGACAATGTTGAAACTAAGTATGAGGGTGTTTTCGCTTTTCCTGCTTTCTTTTCTGCACTTCTCTTATTTGCACTTCTACTTCCAAAAAAAAATAAACAAAAATTATAAAAACAAAAAAATACAAAAACATTTTGTTTTACTTTGTAAATATTTTCTATAGATAAATCTTTGTAAATATTTTTTGTAGATATTTTTTGTAAATACTCTTCTCTCCCCCTTTTTCTCTCTCATTCTTGTAAAAGACTTCTATTTTTCCCCCAATTTTTGTAAATAGAATGAAAATTTTCTTAAAAATACAAAAAAATTCGCAAAACTTAAAAATCATAATTTTTTTTATTTTCGCATGTTCCTTTCTTTAGTATATATATATATTAAAGAAATAAATACAAAAATACAAAAAAAAGGTAATAACTTTAAAAATTCAAAAAAAAATATATATTTTATAAACCAAATAAATCAAATATACCATTCTTAATTTTCTTGCTATCCAAAAATTTTGTTTAGAGTTTATTTATATGTGAATTTTATTAATTCTTTGTTCACTATTCGTTTGTTAATTATTGATTGAAAAAATTTAAATAGTCGGGGTTAAGTTTTAAAGAATTTATTATGCTTTGTTAAACATAGCGAACTCGTTTTAAGCACTACTTCTAATTTTTCATTGATAGGAGCACGTGTATTTTTTTAGAAAAAAATGACTATAGAATTCAATTATGCTTACTTTTAGCTTTACAAAAAATTGAAACGTATAATTTATAAAGGTTGCTCTCAAATTTTTTTTTATTAAAAATCTAGTTTTCTTTTCTTTCCCATATTTATCATGTCCTACTTTGCATGATACAAATTTTACCCTTAAAATATCCTATGTCAATGGGAATAAGATTTCGTTCTGTAAACATAGGCACCCAATAATTTAAAAAGATTATATGTTATGGAATAAGAGGATAAAGTTTATTACTCCTACACCTATAAATTGGGTTAATTTTATTATTATGAAGTTGAAAATGAAAAAAAATCATATTAGGAAAATAATATTTCATTTTCATAATAATCCAAAAAGAAAAAAATGAATGTTCGAGAAAAAATTACCTCGCCACAAAATCCAAGCCACTTCATTAACCGCCAAACCCCCTTAGCCAATTTCACGACTCTAGAATTAATTCAAAAATCATTTTGAGTGCATAATTTGTAAATTGCATTATTTCCCGTAAAACTCCTATAAGCTAGAGTTCATATTATTCCAAGCTATTTTTGTTAAGCTAACCATTACAATTATTGCTTTCTATTTGATTACATCAAGAAGTCTTTTGGCCAAAACTTTTGCCCTATTTAAATCATCTACATAATTTTAGGACTTAACTCTTATACCCCATATATTTATTTAAATCTCTCTTATAATTAATTAAGCGGTAGCTAAACTTAGAGTTTTTTTTATTCCTTATAAATTCACCTCAAACTTTTGCTCTGGAATAGCAAAAGCTTAAGTATGTGGGTAATTGATGAGTTGTAAATATACGCATAATTTAGTACTTTATTTATTTCGATTTAGTTCTTATTCGTAGTTTTTAGTTATTTTTTGTTTATAAATATGTTTCTTTTTGTAAATATTCACCTAACTTAACTTTAATTTTGATTTCTGAAATTTTCAGAAATTGTCAAAAAATGACCTGACACGCCCGTATCACTCAACCCAACACGCCCATGTCACGCCACTCAACACCGTCGAGACAAAAGACACTTAACGCCTGCTACTCGACACTCAATGCCTTCATCAACCTGAGCAGGACACGCCCATGTCTGAAGACTCGAAACGGCCGTGTTACACACTCGATGCTTCCAGCTCAAAGTTTATCCTTCTTCAACCTGACTAGGACACGCTTTCCGACACACCCGTGTTCAACACCTGTGTCACTAGCTCGACTCATTGCCAGCGGAAATCAAGTTGCAAGGTGTCCCAACACGCCCGTATCACGCCTCCCAACACGCTCGTGTTCAACACGTGTCCGCTCCATATTATCCTAAAAATCAACCAGTCACCGAATTTTGACTTCTCTAACATAACAGTTTTGACACGCTCGTGTCACCCTTACCGACACACCTGTATCGAGCCAAACTTTTTGTCTATAAATAAAAAATTTCTATAATGACCAAGGGTTCACTTTTTGAGCCAAAGTTTAGTGTGTTTTGTGGGCTTCTTGGTGTATTCCATTGCAATGTAAGGAGAACTTTCTCCCCCTCTTTTTATGTTTCTCTTAGTTTCGTAATAGTTCATTTTCATTAATAAAAACTTGTTAGCTTTTCTCTTCTTTAATGGTTTTGGAATGAACTTGTGTGCCCACTTTGTTCTTCTTTTTATTCTCATGTTTTTCTTAGTATTTCTCTTTATGAAAAGTGTGTGTTTGAGTTTAACTAGTTAATTTTTTCATGCTTTTAATTAGTTGTTATGTTAGACTTTATTATAGTTTTTATTTCAAAAATGAAATGTTATTAGAATAGTTTTCTTCAAGCTTTATGTTACATTAAAAGTATATCTTCTTCATCCTTATGAATTTGTAAAAGAGGTTTTAAAAGTGATTTTGATTTTCTTTTAACTTAGTTCTTGTTTAGGTTGTAAATCTTTTTGTTCTTTTAAATTTTATTATCACTTTTTATCCACTTTTATGAACTCTTAAAAATGAAAAAGTTCTAATTTTAATTTTTAAACAACTTTGGTTTAAACTTTAATTTCCAAAAACTTTTGCTCTTTTTATTTTTATTTCATCTTTTTATGTGTTTTTAACAAATCCTAAGTATAAAAAATTAGTTGTTTTTATTTTTAGGTAACTTTGATTTTGTCTTTAATTTTAGTGTGTGAGTGTATGAGTTAGGATTTTATCTTTGTTTTTTTAAATTCCATGTTGTGTGTGTGAGTGTATGATAATAATTTTTATTACTTTCTTCAATTATGTAGAGTGTGTGAGTTTAGGAGATAAATTTTCATGCTTTATTTTATCGCTTTTATCAAATTATTTAGAGTGCGTGTGTGTATGTGATAATTTTATTGCTTTCTTTCAATCCATGTAGAGTGTTTGTGTGTGCGCATTTATTTTCACCCACTCGTTCAGAGTTAAAGGGCGTGTTTTCATTTTCCGCCAACTCATTCGAGTAGGACTTGTCATTTACCGTCTACTTATTTGAGTAGAACTTGTACTTGCATTTATTTCCGACTACTCGTTAAGAGTTAAATGGCTTGTTTTCATTTCCCGCCTACTCATTCGAGTAGGACGTGCCATTATTTACTTTATTTATGGTTTTGGAGTGTGCGTGAGTTCTCGTTTTAGTTAGATTTTCAATTTTTCTAACGTTGTGTTGTTTATGTTTTCTTCTTATAATCCTTTAGCGTTTAGTCTCAAACTCACGCCTCATCAAAATTATAAAGCCATCCCCATACCGATGAGTGGATAATCATCCTTAGCCCTTGGCATCGAAGAGAATTCGGACATATAAAATGATTTGAAATAATTAAAGTTCTTTATTTTCACTTTAATTTTAGGACTTAAGGTTTACCCCGGGTTAACGACACGTAGGACCACATATCGATGTGTGGGCTCTATTTTCGTTATCCATACAAAAGCTAGCCGAGAGGCCGTGCGTATGGAACGATCCCCCTTGGGTAACTAGAATTGCGTATATACCCTCGAGAGAGGAGAAGCATAGTTCTATAAGATTGGTTTCCCCACCCAATGATGGGGTTCTTAGCGTAAAGGGGGCATTAAGAGGAATCCTTCGTCGGACTAACGTTCGGTCGAATAGTCTTAATGTTCAAGTGAGTGATATTCCTCGAGATAAGTGAGCTCATATTCCTGGAACCTCCACGGCCAAATTGCCTTTTATTAATTTGAAAATTAACTTCAATAATTATTAAGAATAATTTTAGTCTTAATCCGATTAGATGCCGAGCGTTAACCCATCATCGAAGAATCTAAGTAATTTACAGCCTTCTTTTCTTTCTGTTTTAGTGACAAACAAAAATCCACCTTACTTTAAGTAAAATAATAGTGCTCCTGGAGGAGTAGGAATAATCAACCCGACCCCGAGAACAATACGACCTCGGTATTCTCCCAAATATCGAGTAATTTATGTGATAGGTGCACTTGCCTCCATTCGTTAGAAACTTTTATTTCCTCGCTAGTTTGCGAAGGTCGACTCATCGAACCAAACACCCCAATAAGAGTCTGCTCGCGGGCCCATCAAGCTTACCATTGATTAGAGAGATGGGTCTATGAGGACTGGGCGGATACCTGGAAAATGAGTCTGTAGTTATCGCGCGGAGAAGGCCTGAGTCCACCGCCTAACTCGGCAGTGCGTACCTATTGGAATAGAGAGAACTATTGAGCGGTTAGTCAAACTAACCGCGTAGCCTGCAGGGAAGGATTGGGGAAGCAGTCCACACCCCTACGGAACACACAGTTGTTGCGTGACCTAGGCTGTCAGATCGAAGAGACCGCTCTAGATGCAAGGCTAGAGCGGATAGACAAGTTTATCCACCAGACCTAAAAGAGGGATGAAACATGTCGCAACTTCAAGGGGGAACATGGAGCAGGTCGCGACTTGCAAGCTAGCTATCTTGGGAGGGATCGCTGATTTCTAAGTTAACAAAATCCCCACACTTTTTTAAGTCCCGAAGGGAACTTCAAAAAAGTTGAAGACCCACGAAAATAGTGATCCACCCCTCGATAGCTGGCCAAAAAGAGACAGGAGAGAGCAAGTACCTGATGTCTCTCCTACTGAGAGTCTAAGAACACTTACTTTTCTTCTGTAAGGAGAAGGGTCAAAGAAAGTAAAAAATGTGTATCTTGTGTGTACCAGAATTGTTCTTGCAAAGTGAAGAAGACTTGTGAATGCCTTTTAATGAGCTTTGCAAAACAAAGGTGAGAGGAGGTATAGAAGAACAATAGCTTGCATGTAACTGAAGGGAGCTTGCAAGCAGCTGCTAATCTCTGTAATTAAGAAGAGTAAGAAGAAAATATGAAAGAAAAGTAACTTGGAAGTACCTGAAGGGAACTTGCAAAAATATGCTAATCTTTGCAAAAAAAGAGTAAGAAGCAGTTATGAAAGAAAAAAACTTGCAAGTCCCTGAAGGGAACTTGCGAATATCTTCTAATCTCTACAAAAAGAAGAGTAAGAAGCATACATGGAAGAAAAAAAACTTGAAAGTACTTGAAGGGAACTTGCAAATATCTGTTAATCTCTGCAAAAAGAAGAGTAAGAAACAGATATGACAAAAAAATAACTTGCAAGTACCTAAAGGGAACTGCAAATATCTATTAATCTCTGCAAAAAGAAGACTAAGAAGCAGACATGAAAGAAATAGAACTTGCAAGTACATGAAAGAAACTTGCAATTATCTGCTAATCTCCGCAAAAAGAAGAGTAAGAAGCAAATATGAAAGAAAAGTAACTTGCAAATACTTAAAGGGAACTTGTATATATCTGCTAATCTCCGCAAAAAGAACAGTAAGAAGCAAATATGAAAGAAAAGTAACTTGCAAGTACTTAAAGGGAACTTGTAAATATCTGCTAATCTCTGAAAAAAGAAGAGTAAGAAGTAGATATGAAAGAAAAAGAACTTGCAAGTACCTAAAGGGAACTTGCAAATATCTGCTAATCTCTGCAAAAAGAAGTGTAAGAAGCATATATGAAAGAAAAAGAGCTTGCAAGTACTTGAAGGGAACTGACGAATATCTGTTAATCTCTGTAAAAAGAAGAGTAAGAAGCAGATATGAAAGAAAAAGAGCTTGTAAGTACCTGAAGGAAACTTGCAAATATCTACTAATCTCTGCAAAGAGAAGAGTTAGAAGGAGATATGAATGAATAAAAACTTGTAAGTAGCAGAAGGGAATTTGCAAATATCTACTAATCCCTACAAAAAGAAGAGTAAGAAGCAGATATGAAAGAAAAGTAACTTGAAAGTACCTGAAGGGAACTTGCGAATATCTGCTAATCTCTACAAAAAGAAGCGTAATGAGCAGATATCAAAGGAAAATAGAATGCGAGTACCTGAAGGGAACTCGCAAATACCTGCCAATCTCTGCCAAAAAAGCGTAAGAAGTAGATATATATTGAAGATGCAAAGCGTGGGTACCTGCTAAATGTTGAGGTGGTAAGGAAGATATAATTGGACAGCGGGAAAAATATCCAACAAACCCTGCTATCAACTGAGTAAAAGAATGGGCAGAATCGAGTAGAGATCAAGCCATAACAATAATCTTCTTGTGTAGTCAGATATGATATCCATAATATGAAATCTGGATTATCCGGGTAAAACCACTTTGATTAAACTTCAATAGCATGTCTTGCCGATAAAGAGAACCATATTCTTTGATTAAACAATTGGTGCCAAAAAAGAATTCAATAAGTATAGTAGAGGCACTGCTAGCGAATAAAGCTTAATATGAGCTTAGTATATAAGACGAGTATAAGCAAGAAATACGACATCACGAATCCTTCGGATAGGTCAGATTTTTCCTGTTAACCTGAAAAAAGGTAGTTTGAAAGAGATCTACACCCGAAGATATTCAATTAGGCCAGGTGTGCCAAAAGGGTCTAACGCATTGCTCTCCCTAAATGATCATCAAAGGTGTAGCTCTACCAAGGGAGGATTCACCGCACTCCTCCGAAAGGGCACAAAAGAGAAAATGCAAAACTCTTAAGAAGGAATGACTGAAACATTTTTCTCAGTCCTTAGGGCTACAAGCTACGCTGATCAGTTAGGCCAGGTGTGCCAAGTTGTCTAAAGAATTTCTCTCCCTAAAAGATCAGCAATGTTGTGGGTACCCGGAAGGCACAGCTTGAGAGTATCTTGGAGTGTTCGATGATCACAGCGTGAGATGATCACAGAGATAAGGCTACACCCAGGGGCCTTTATTTGCCAAGCAATAATAGCCTTAGCTGTAATGTATCCCTAACGGAGCACAATAGAGCTAACATATGGGACCTCCCTTGATGTGCATTGTGTGTTATAAACTGGCTAGGATCCGAAGCCCTGAAGTCTGCCTGCATAGATTGGACGGCTCCAACTGCACATATGTGAACACTTCCCGCTATATGTGGTCATGACGGTATTGCGCCAGGGACCAATCTATGGGGGGATCAAGCAAGACTTGGCGATATCTCGTCGGTTCAACAATCCCTTTGGCAAAGAGAAAATAGAGGAGAAGGCCCTCCAAAAGGGAAATGTGTCAGTACGGGATCTCTGACATAAAATATATTGAAATGAATGAAAGAGAACTTAGAAATGTTCAGAACATATGTAAGATAAACGTTCAATATGGAAAAAAACCAATCAACCATGATCGCGAAGAGCTTTTGGAACTTTTTCATGTCCATCTTCACCTCAGAATAGATCTCCAAGAGTGCCTATGTCATCCGCATCAATGTTCTCACCAATAATGAAGTTAATTCCATTTCTGATTTGGATCACTCCCTTTGAGCCGAAAGGATTTCCATTACTTCTTTGCCTTTTGAAGTAGACGTATCAGAGTGGTCATCCTTCTGTAATAAGTCACGCAATTAGCCCTGCCTCAGCATCTTCTCCGCCAGTTGACAAAGCGCTCGGCAGTTTTTAGTTGGATGCCATTTCTCTTTATGGAATTCGAAATAGGGATCCGAGTCTTTGGATCTTTGATCGGAGGGCTGATAAGGACTCTTATAACCGGTCTTACCTTTCATGACGTGGACTACTTCCTACATAACTTGGCTTAGTTGAGATTCTAGTGAGTCATCACCCTGCTGTTGGTAAACTGAAGCTGCTTGCGGAGCCAGTTCTGGATAAGTAGAAGGAACTTGAAATTTTGATATCTGACTTTGGAAGTGATCTTTGCCTGGGAAGAGGCATTGATGACATGGAAAATTACTTCCCTTCCTTGTTCGCGATTGGAAATCCTTCTGTGGAGACTTTGGAGGTTGCCCGTATGATGAAGAAGAATCTTTCTCTGTTACAAGCCTGGAGATGCAGTTGGGATTACTCTTTTCACCTTGTAAGTGGAAGTTGGCAAGACTAGTCATCTCCGTGTATGTCCATGACACTCGGACATTAGCTTCGAACTTAAGCCGCCCTTCCCTTAAACTACTTATCAGAGCGACTCGGTACATCTCTGGATCAACGTTTTCAATGTTAAAAATCTCTCATTGAAAAAGATTTACAAAATGAGCCCAAGTCTAATTCTCTCACTACCTAATCTCAAATAGGGCTTCCGGCCCGCTCTTCTTCTTTGTAGAGGTAGAAAACCTGAGTAGAAGTTCTCTTCGCAGATCAGCAAAGGAAGCGATGGACAGAGGGCACAGTCTGTAGAACCACTCTCTTGCTTTTCCATCAAAGCACATTACGAGCAGCTTGCACCTAGTTGCATCTTTAAGAGTCTTGAGGGAGACGGCTGACTCAAAAGCTTGTAAGTGTGCAATTAGGTAAGACTCCTTAGTGTAAACTGGTAGTTGCGGCTCTCTGAAGTGAGCTGGAGTTGGTTCTAACCTGATATTATATATAAAAAGTGATGGATCTTCCTGCCCTCCTAGAACATAAGGGAAAGTAAAAAATCGGAGAATAAGCTGCTATTAAAAAAGGAGCGGGAGGATAGAGTGGAAAAGCTGCTGCGGGAGGAGCAACTGCGGGAGCTGAAGGGTGGGGATGACCTCCCTGAAAATTCAAGAATCTTGCTGGACTTCCTCTGGAAGCTTCCCAGAAGAAGTTTTGACGAGCTATGAACTCGTCATTTTGAGATCGCAAAGGAGTTGCGGCCTGCCCTGGGGGGTAGGTTGTTGGACAGGTCGGCGTATAAATAGGAGGATAGACTAGCGGGTAAGCTGGTAGATAGGCTTGCGGGATCTCCATTCCTGGTGCTGGATTGACTGGAGGAACAGTCATTATTGTGGATTGCGCCTCTAATCTCTGCTTGATAGCAGCTAGAGCATGATTGAATGCTTTGAACTGATGGACGGTTTCTCGACGCGATTGCTCCAAGGCTTCCCAGAGAGGATCTTCACTAGGACTTGAAGGAGTAAGGATCTCGGCAGGTTGATGGTCCGACATGGCTAACCATTTTTTTTCACCATCTATTCGAAATCTGAAGGTTCCGTGTTAACTGTTGATGAACAAAAATGCGCCTCCCCGTGAGCTCGAGAGGTGAACATGTTCGATTCGAGGATACGGGGGTAAAAGGAGGTTGATGAGGAGCTATCGAGCATTCGGTTATTTTGATGGTTAGGATTAGCGGTTGAGGCCGAAAGAAGGGGAAAGGGAAGAAGAAAGGCCGCTTGCAGCGGCAACAACAGAGTTCTCCCGCCGCCGCTTAAATTTCACTCCTACAACGGGCTTTCCTTTGATTATGAATCAATATTACTGCATGAGTTCGCTCCTTTACATGCAAAAATATAAAGGGTACAAGGGGAAGCTGGAGTCTAGAAGAAAGAGGTTACCAGAGGCTGCGCAGATTGATCAAACAGGTCGGCAGACCAAGCGGACTGCTGATCCTGCAGCTCGATGCCTTAGGCTGAGCAGCCTGTGCAATCAGGCAGGGAAAACCGCAGTGGTCGCTGAGGTAGAGGAAAGCCGGGAATACTATTCGCTATGTTTGACTGCTGAATTTGCCCAGACAGATTGTTGAAGGGTTGGCTGGAGCCAAGTCAAGGGACTAGGCCGCATGGTATGTCGACCTGAGGCTGAGGCTGCACGGATAGGTGGTCAATCCGCAAGAAGGGTTGGTGGATAAAAAGTTGTATCTGTAGGGTTTGCTGCCAATGGTTCTACCCCATTTTTTCCTCCATATTGAGAGGTATGTGTGCCTATTTATAGGCTCGAGGAGGAGACGTCCACAACTGGGCTTGATGACGTCACCCCTGATGGTTTGGGCGAGCTGCGAACGAGTCTGCGCCATGTTGTGCGAGATAAGGAGCTCGCCTGCTATTGGGAAGAAGTTTCTGCCACCTACTGGCGAACTGAAGTTGAGTCCACGCCATGTCGTGCAGATAGTAAATTCCTTACTCAACCGATCTGCTACTGGCGGACTTGGACGAGTCCACCTCTGCTGCACTAAGCGAGCCTGCGCCCTGCTGTGCGAGCTATGGAGTATCTCGCCTACTACTGGGAAGAGCTGATTCTTGGAAGCTAAAGTTCTTCTAGCGGATTGAATAATGAGTCCACTTAGTACATGGAGGACAGGGTGAGTCCTCCTCTGCTGCTGGATGAAGCGAGTCCGCTACCTTCTTGTGGAAAGAAGGAATAGGTCGCCTATGCTATTGGGAGACCTATAGGAATGTCGCCCATTGGTTGGGCCAGAGAATAATCCGACTCCTATTGGGCGGATAGAGGAGCAATCCGCCTCTGTTAGGCGGACACTTAGATCTGGAAACTGCCTCTGTCGAACAAAGAGACGCGCAGGTCGTGCCTGCTACTGGGCAGACACGGTGAACTGGAGCTCACCATTGATCCAAGAGATGGGTCTATGCGGACTTGGCGGATACTTGGAAAATGAATCTACGGTTACCGCGCGGAGAGGGCCTGAGTCCACCACCTAGCTGGGCAGTCCGCACTTGATGGAATAGAGAGAACTACCGCGCGGTTAGCCAAACTAGCTGCGCGGCTTGCAGGGATGGACTATGGAAGCAGCCTGCACCCCTGCAGAACACACAGCTATTGTGCGACCTAGGCGGTCCGACCGGGGAGACCTCTCTATCCGCGTGACTAGAGAGGATAGAGAAGTCTTTCCGCCCGACCCAAAAAGAGGGTTGAGATAGGTCGCGACCTCCAGGGGGAACTTGGAGCAGGCCGCAACTTGCGAGCTAGCTACCTTGGGAGGGATCGCCAAATTTTGGGTTAATAAGAACGAAGCCTACATTTATCAAGTTATACAAAAGTAATTCACAAGGTATAAAGCTTATAAAGCATGAAAACTATATACTACTTGTACCTATGACAACATCAGCCTGTTTGATGCCCTCCTATTGGCCAAGATTGTAAACCCTCGGCAATGCTGGAGCATATCGGGATGTAGTGGACTCCACCACCTTTCCCTTCTCAGCATAAGATGCTCCTGCCTTCTTATCCATTCTTGGAAGGCCACTGGTACAGTTATGGGCTATATGTCCTCGCATGCAACATATATAACAAATTAGCGGACCTCTTTCTATTGTCATTCCATGCTCGCTTGAAGAATCTTGTCTCGAAGACCTAGACTTTGTTCTCAACTTCTTTCGCAACTCAGATTTTTCAGAACACGACACTTTGAACTCTGGATTTATCACAGCCAAGTCCTTCCGGCCTGGCACCCTCTTCATGTCCTTCTCTAATGAACGAGCCGTATTAACCAATACTTGAAAACCTTTATTTATTGGACCCAAGAGAAGCAACCTAAGCTCATCCCGTACTCCCTCGTATAACTGATTGGTCTTGTGCTCCTCATCAACGAAAGTGGACCTCGCAAATCGTCCCAACCTGGTGAACTCCTTCAAGTAGTTATCTACACAACTCTTGCCCTGAGTCAAGCATTGGAACTCATTCTCTATGGCAATCCGCTGCGACGAAGGCAGATGCTTTGCCTAAAATAATCTCGAAAACTCCTCCATCGAGATCTACGATAGTCGTCTCCCAGCAAGATGGTGTAACTCCAACTCATCCCACCAAAGCCGAGCCTCTCCCTCTAACAGGAAAGTGGCCAAGGTTACCTTCTGCCCCGACCTGTTTCAATCACTGTCAATACTCTATTGATATGCGAAAGCCAGTCCTCCACCTGCATTGGGGATCCTGCACTTGTGAACGTTGGAGGACTAAAACTCATATAATGCTTCAGCTACCTTTCAGTAGCACGCCTTTCAACTAAAGCCTCAACAGGCCCTTTCCTAACAGCTATAGGCTCAGCTACACCATCCTGGTCTAAGACTATAGTAGGACGCACTTGCCCAGTTGGTTGTGCATTTATCATAGCAAACACTGCCTCAACAACTAAGCATATCATTTCCACAGAAGGGGGAGGTGTCACTACTAGAAAAATGGCTTTTAGCCACTGTTTTTTTTGCCACGGGAAAAAATTGTGGCTAATACTGAAGTATTAGCCACGGTTCCTATTCCGTGGCTAATAAGCTAGTATTAGCCACGGATGACTAATCCGTGGCAAATAACAAGACTTTTTGCCACGGTTTGCCTGTTTCGTGGCTAATAATCTAGTATTAGCCACGGAAGCCTAATCCATGGCAAAAAGTCTTGTTTTTTTTAGTCCCACACCGCCAATAAAAAGCTCAATTTCGGGTTTATATAGGTCATTCAAAATTATTATTTGAAATGAAATCGGCGTGGCGGCAGTGGCCGGGCGGCGGTGGCGGCCGGGCAGCGGCTGCGGCCGGGCGGCGGCGGCCGGGCGGCTGAGGGCAACCAAATATTTTTTATGTTAGGTTTATTACAGGACCTTTAGCCACGACAATTGAACCGTGGCAAATGAGGAACTTTTAGCCACCGCAATTGAACCGTGGCTAATAACTTATTAACCACGGATTCGACGTGGCTAATATTATTAGCCACGCTCGTATTGCCCACGCCCATTTGCCATGTGCAGGCCGTGGCTAATAATTGTTAGCCACGGTTTTGGACTTTTAGCCACGGAAATCTGCCGTGGCTAAAAGTCTGTTTTTTAGTAGTGTGTGGGCACATCAGTTGGGGTCGTACTCTCAATAGAACATTGGGGTTCAGACTGCCACACTATTTCGAGTCACCTATAAGTGTACAATACACAATTCAACGACTACACAAAAGGCAAATAATGACCAATAAGAACACACAGGTTCATCAAATATGGGTATTTTCATTCCTAAGTGGACATTCTTGAGTTCATTTTGTTATAACGGTAAGCACAAACACGTGCTCGCCACCCCTCAAAAGAATTTGACCACGAATTCGCAGAAGGAAGACTAAGACAAGTTACTAATACCAAATTATAACACCTCCGTTCGTCACGTAAAATATAACAGAAGGTCCAATCGGGGTCCCATGCCATATTCCACAGACAGTCAACAGAGTTACAGGTTAATATCAAAAAGACCAACCGAATCCTAACTTAGAGCAATCTAGCAGGAGCTTCATGTCTTTATAGAACTCAAATATAAATAATGTTCACTAGAAAAACACATAGGAATGTTATACAAAATACACTAAAAAGTGCGGCCTTAAGACCTTACAATTGTTCTTCAAAAAGGTGGTTTACAAATATCGGCTCGCAGGCCGGCCACACATGAAAACAATAAAAATTCTTTGCTTGGACTTTGAGGGATGGGTGATGCGCTTACGATAAGTGTACCGCTTGCATAAAAAATATAAAATGTGGAGGATTTCCCATGTATCGAATCTCTCAAGGAACACCGCAAGGTGGAGTGGTATTTCATGGAGGACTTGAGATTGAAGTCCTAAGGGGTTTGGTTTTAGTTACAATAAAATAAAAGCTAATTAAATCTAATCCTATGCTGGCCGCTATGCGCTGCTTCGCTCAGTGGAATGGAAGAGTAGGCAGGCGTAGGGAGTGAATGGAACAACGGATTGAGGGTCACAAACACCTTGTCGCAACACGCAACACTAGCAATCGGTAGTGCGACAATACTTACTATGGTGGCAGTGGGAAATACGGGCGCTACTCAAGAAAATAAAGTAGTAAAAAGAAATAGAATTCCGGACATCCCGATCACCGGCATCGTAATAAATTCCACTGAGGTATAACCCCCAAAGGCTCCAAACAAATGTATAAAACAACCGGAAAGGGATATGGGGAGCACCATGTGCTTACCCCCAACAACAGAATGCGCAATTGCACACCCTCGGGCCAAAGCAGTGCACAACATGGTCATTGACCGATCAAAGCAAATATAACTGATTACCGATTGAAATGCAGTGCACAAGTTAGAAAACAGGCCCAGATGAGTCCGAAAAACCCTATAAATATCGGACTCATCACACCACCAGACTTAAACATTTGTTTGTCCCGAGCAAATCATCACTCTGTGGACTAGAAAATAGTTAGCTTGCACGGTAAATTATAAATAAAGTATTGTGAGAAATCAAATACATCATGGGCATAGAAAATATAATAGATAACTTTTTAATTATACTACAGAGTTTATACATTTTGACAGGCGTAAATAGATATTGTATCCATTCAAAATTGGAATGCTGGAGAATCATTCGGTCATATGTAGGAATAAAGTAGGTTGGCCAATCAGGCGAGCATTGCCAAAGACTGAGGCTCGGGATCACCTCCAAAGAAATCCATCAATGTCGGGGACCATACGCTTGCCTGTTCACATTCTCTCCACAACGCTACCTTGACTCAAGTGTGAATCCATAGGGCTTTAGGATTATAATGGGGCTTTTGTGTACACGTAGGTAAGAATGAACAAGGGTAAAAATGACGGCTACGCACAACCCAAATAAGCTCATACAAAAGAGTATCCTCAAACCAATAAAAATTGACGCTGCACCACATCACCGGACTTGAACTTGATGACAAGGGTGTGTGCACGTCTTGCTTCCTCAACAATAATACAAATGGAATTTCCAATTACACTTCTTATTTCACAATAACAACATTTTTTTTTACACTCTTTTCTTTTCTTTTTCCCTTTTTTTATTTTTAGATAACAACATATTGAACACAAATTATCAAGAAAACTCCACCTCACAAATACATAAAGGCACCACAACAATATCCCAAATGCAAGAAGTAACATACTAATAGCTCGAGATAGGGGCGTGCTACTAGGAAAGGCTTTTAGGCTTTGGTGATCGCGGAGTAGGGCAAAATCAACAGGTGGGATAAGCAAAATATAGACTAACAAGGATTAACTTTAGGACAGGGTACAAGGCATAACGGGGCCAAAATGATGCCCTACGAAAAAGATGATCCTTCCAACCATGCACCAATGCTTCGAGAGTAGCTTGGGGCAAGTTCTTAGCCATCGAGAAAGATGATCCTTCCAACCAACTCGAACAGTACGAGGCTAGTGATGACTACACACATCCCCACACTACCGTTCGATTTCTCCAGATTCAACATTTTTAAGTAGTACAAACAATATTTACATCTGCAAAAAAAGTATAAATTTACGAACATAGAGAAAAATTAAATTTATACTATTTCTACACAGAACATGAGTACTCGATTAGGAGCACTGCACGAGTCTCGTACTAATCTATCCTAAAATCCTAAGCCAGCATCGCTATTTTAAAGTTTACACAAAAGAAACACATTTGAATCAAGCCGAGTGCGTGGTTAAGATCGCGCTCATGTGGGTGTAGGTGCACAATGCGGATGAGATTTCATTAAACAAAAAATAGAATGTACTTTTGGTATACAAGTGATAGCGGGTAATATGCACAGGTAACCCTCATAACTCTCCCCCACAAGACTTAATCTAAACAACCTATAAAAGATATTCAATAAAAACAATGAAATATAAGTTGGGGAAGAGGTGTTACCCCATACTCAGCAAATGAGCATACCAGAAGACGCGAGAAAGCTCGAGGTTACACCGACAAAAATGTCACTCACTCCGCCGTGCAAGGGAAGGGCAACCAGCAAAAGAGCTCCAGCAAAACGTGTATACACTATGGCAATAACAATTTTAATCATAGCGATGCTTGCAAGTCAGGCGCAAACACACAAAAGTCTTGCAAGCATGAACTAAAGCTAAAACAAGCTCTACAATACGCAAAAAAGTTTTTTTTAAAACAGTAAAAATAACTAACTACACCTACTCCTAGATAAGTACTGGGGTTATTGTCCTCCCATCACGACTTATTCGGCTAACAAAAAGTCCTAGCTGATGGGCCTATAAAATAAAAGATGCACAGGTAACTTGCCGAAAATCCGTTGTGGTAGCGAGTACCGATACGGAGATAATGAAGTTACCCCTCTCCCAAAATAATAATACCTTCCCACCACAGGTGGAGGAAATAAGAAACAAGAAGAGGAGTAGCACTGGTACTCGCTCATCTAATCACCAGCTAAATCCTTGCCTAGCAAGGCGTCGTCCACCGCAGGTCCACAAGAGGCGATGGCAACAACAGGGTCTTCCACTACGAAGGAGGTAGGAACCATCTCGCATAAGCAGATGCACTCGCCGTCGGCATGAGCACAAGGCCCTTCTCCATCCCAATGTACCCATGGAGACTCAACCCACACATGCTTAGATAATGAAGGGGGTCAAGTAATAAACGAGAGGAAAAACTACTCTCAGTAGGATCCGAGCACATATCATCGTCGGTATCATATGAGTTGTATCGAGGAGAATCCGAGAACTCGAGATCTGTGGTGGTAAGAGGGACCGCCTCGTCCAATAAGGAGGTGCAAACCTTCGCATCAAAGAGGGGATATTCCTCATCCCATTGGGGTGCGTCATAGCATTACGAAGATCCTCATTCTCCTTCAGAGAGAGTAGAGTCCTCATCCCACTTCTGTGCATCCTCAGGTACTGAATCACCTAAAAATACGACATCACCAACCGACTCAAACAAAAAAGGAGTAGCACGATCAAGAAAAAATTACGGAGGGGCAAAACTGCTCTGGAAACTAGGCATTGAATGAGCAGGCCCCCTCATAAAATCATCCACTGACACCTCTGCGTTGACGGGAACAATCTCTTCGTCCCATACAGGAGTGCCCATGTGTTCTGATCCTCTTTTTGATGGCTAACACCAGAGTGATCGTCATCACTCAAGGGAAGCTCATAAAAAGGTAGCGAGGGACCCATGGAAGATCTGTATGCGGCGAGAGATTCTTTGGTAATCTCAACGGGCAAAGAACAATCAAGATGTGCGATGTCAGTGTATGGGCTCAACAACACCCTGGTAGGCATGTCCACAGTAGTCCTCCGTAAACGGGGGGATCTGCGCACACGCCCTCAGAGAGAGAAGGCTTGCACAAACGAGGGTAATCCTTCAACATATGGCCTATACCTTGGCATAACAAACACCTAATACAATGCTCGGCATTTAAAACAGCCAAGGCATCGACGTATCGAAGCAAAGTGTCATAGAGACAACACTCAGCTACAAAATACATAGCGAACAAAAATATTTGTTGTAAGGGTGCTACACAACTTAGAATAGAAAAAAATACATGGACCCGCTTGCTAAGCCAAAAATCAAAAAAGGGACAAAAAGAAATAAAAAAAGAAATTGCAAGCAACGAAAATAATAAAATGAAAACAACAATCACAAGACTTCCTTTCGGAAAACTCACACGATAGTGTTCCCGGTAACGGTGTCAAAAACTTGATGCGCTTACGACAAGTGTACCGCTCGCATAAGTAATATAAAATGGGGATGCTTTCCCAAGTATCGAATCTCTCAAGGAACACCGCAAGGTGGAGTGGTCTTTCAAGGAGGACTTGAGATTGAAGTTCTAAGGGGTTTGGTTTTAGTTATAATAATATAAAAGCTAATTAAATCTACTCCTATGCAGGATGCTATGCGCTGCTTCGCTCAGTGGAATGGAAGAGTAGACAGGCGTAGGGAGTAAATGGAATAGCGGATTGAGGGTCGCAAACACCTCGTCGTAACGCGCGCCACTAGCAATCGCTAGTGCAACAATACTCACTGTGGTGGCGAGGGGAATACGGGCGCTACTCAAGCAACTAAAGAAGTAAAATGAAATTGAATCACATAGATATGAAACAACTAACGCTCACTACTAAAGTACAACATCATCTACATATGAAGATTTAGCCACACATATACAACAACAAATCAAGAATAAGTAAGGAAATCGACCCAATCTGAAGGCTCGTCGAGGAGTCGCGGAAGGAATCGCTGGGTTGTCAGTCCGCATCGAAGCTCGATCCTCAACTACGTCCGGGGTAGAAAAGGTTGTCACGACCCTCTAATGGACCCGTCTTCTTCGTGTCACGATACGGAAGAAGATTGCAAGCTTCCCTTTGCTTGTTGTCTATGGCGACAAAACTTGCAATGGAGCTAAAAGATGAAGGAGAAGGCCAAGAGCAAGCACCGACAAGAGGTAAGCTTCTCAAGCAAGGATGAAGCTTCTCTCCTTAGTGGAAGATGAAGGGCGGAGGTGGAACGGCAGAGCTTTGCCTCAATACGGTGCAGGTATGGCTGAAAATGTTTTCTTTAATGGATGTAAATCTGTGCTTTAAATAGAAGCAGGTCAGAAAATCGTCACGCACGGTTAGGTGCACGACCGTGCGTTAACCGGGCGTTAATAACGCGCAAAAATGGCCTGCAAGGAAGATGCATTGACCGGTGCATTTTTCTCGCGTATGGACGCTTCCGCGTGAAGGAAAACGCACGGGTAACGATATAGCGCGAAAAAACAGGATAACACTGGCGCCGCAATAAATTCCACGGTTTATCGTTACCACACGGTTTATACAAAGCATTCCTTCTCGTACGGTTTGGCCGAAACCGTGAGGTAACAAAATGCACGGGTAGTGACAGATGTCCCAAGGAATGCTTTGTATAACACACGATTACACTTAAATAGTGCGCGAAGAAATTCGCACGACCGTGCGTTTTACACAAGAGCTGGAAAGGGAATTTTGGACATCCCAACCACTGGCACCGCAATAAAATCCACTGAGGCATAGCCCCCAAAGGCTCCAAACAAACATATAAAACAACCGGAAAGGGACATGGGAAGAACCATGTGTTTACCCCCAACAACAAAATGCGCAATTGCACACCCTCGGGCCAAAACGGTGCACAGCATGGTCATTGACCGATCGAAGTAAGTATAACTGATTATCGGTTGAAATGCAGTGCACAGGTGAGAAAACTGGCCTAGATGAGTCTGCAAAACACTATAAATATAAGACTCATCAACGACATAACATCAAAGTGCGGAAACCTATTATTTCCCGCTCGGCTCTCCAGCAACTGCACAGGGACATTCCACCAGCTAGACGGCAAATAAGGCAATGATCAACGTTAGCTGACCAATTAATAAAGACCCTATCCCATTCTCGGAGCAGCGGTATTCCTTCCCTGCAGGCATAACATTCAGATATATCACATGAAGGTACAACTTAAGCACCATTCAATTTATCACAAACGTTTGAATCAACTGCCAAACGTTCCGTGCACTCAGAGCATATTATCGGTGTACTGGAAATACCCAGCCCCACCACCGTTCAGAAGTCCGAGTCTTGACACTCAATATTGAGCATTTCTAGTCTTTATGGTTCATGGCATAAGACTCTCATTTTGTCAACAACAAAAGCCAATTACTCTATGTAATCAAGCCCGGAGTGACATAACATGGGTTATAGTTCAGCCCTTTTCCCGTTGCTCAAATCGCCATGTCATCGACGAAAACCAATTCAATCAAGCTTGCAATTGTGGTTTTGTGTATTTGAGGTGTGCCCCATTTCCATCCATCATTCCATTATTATAATTTGTTTTTTGCCACACTTGCAATTGCTAGTTGTACACCTTGCGAGGAGGTGATTATGACCCACATTTCCGCCAGTATTCAACCACATCCGCTATATTACTCTTGCATCCAACAAGCTAAACAGTGCTACGACCTGCATATTTCCATCAACCTTGTGAAGCGGTGTTTACGACCAGCATTGTTGTATCGTAGTTCTTTTTATTTTTGATTCACCAAGCAAAATCAAAACCCTTGTTTTAACTCCTTACATTTAGTATTCTATGTAATTGAAACATACACCCCAAACTACATTCCTTTGAGATTATTACTTGCAGAGATTCTCTATACTTTATATTACTTGTGCAACTTATGCACTTGCCGATAACACATCAGTTATCTAGTAGTGTATCCTAAAGAAACAAAAGGTTGCTATTTCAATAATCAATCAGAGGGGAAAATGTTTTCACAAGGACTGTTATCTTTATTGAGAAGGAATTCATATCTAGAAAGTCTTCTAAAATAAAACTTGAAGAGGTTCAAGAACCACAAGTAATGAATGAACCATAATTTGTACCCAAGCAAGGACTACAAGTGGTTTGATCTAGAGAACCTACTCAAGAAACATAAGTACTATATAGATCCTATAGGCCTCGATTTAATCCTGAGAGATATGGATTTCTCATATCGAAAAAGGTAATGTATTTCTTATGGATCATGATGATGAGCTTGCAACCTACCAAGATGCCGTGAATAGACCGAACTCTTAGAAATGGCTTAAAGCCATGAAATTTGAATTACACTCCATGTATAAAAACAAAGTTTAAACTTTGGTGTAACCACTTGAACGGGTACTACCTATAGGGTGCAAGTGGGTTTTCAAGAAGAAGAAAAACATAGATGGGAATGTATAAACATTCAAACAATGACTAGTTGCTAAAGGTTTTAGAAAATTTATGGGGTTGACTGTGATGAGACTTTTTTCCCCGTTGCCATTGTTAAGACCATTAGAATCATACTTGTTATTGATGTGTATTATGATTATGAGATCTTGCAAATAAATGTTAAAACGACTTTCATTAATGGAAATCTTCTTGAGGAAGTTTACATGATAGAACCTGAAGGTTTTGTATCTCCAAATAAAGCCACTACAATATGCATGTTGCAACAATCCATTTATGGATTGAAGCAAGCATATCGAAGTTGAAATCTTCATTTTGATGAGAAAATCAAAGAGTTTGGTGTCATCAAGATTTAAAATGAGCCTTTTGTTTGCAAAAATAATAGTGGGAGCATTGCTGTATTCCTGCTACTGTATGTAGATGGCATAGTATTAATTGGGAATGACACAGAAACCTTATAAGTTGTTAAGAACAAGCTAGGGGACTGCTTTGAAATTAAATGTTTGGGAGAAGCGACCTATATACTTGGTATTAAGATCTATAAAGATAGATAGAAAAGATTATTGGGTTTGACCTAGAGTGTATACATTGGGAGGTGTTGAAACATTTCAACATGCAAGAGTACAAGAAAGGATTTTTACCCATATCATATAGTGAAGTCTCTCTAAGGACCAACATCCAAAATCTTTAGAAGATAAGGGATGCATAATGTTGATTTCATTTACCTATGCAATATTGGATCAATCATGTATGCGATGTTATATACTCGTCCCGATATTTCATATGATTGGAACATGACAAGTAGGTTTTAGTCTTATCTTAGTGACGGTCACTGGGCGGCAGTTAAGAATATCTGAATATACTTGAGAAGGACTAATGATGTATTCTTAAATTTTTGTGGATAGAAAGAGCTCATTGTAAAGTGTTACATAGATGCTAGTATCCAAACTGATAGAGATGATTCAAAGTCCCAATCTAGATTTGTGTTTTGACTTAATGGAGGATTTATGAGCTAGAAGAGTTCAAATAATGAGACAGTTATCGATTCTATAATAGAAGATGCTTATTTCCCTACTGCTAATGCATAAAAGAAGGTTGTTGGGATTAGGATATTCATCAGTGAGCTTGATGTACTTCCTAGCATGTTGATCTAATGGCTCTTTACTGTGAAAACAACTATGTCATTACATAAGTAAAGGAACCTAGATCTCATCAGTACTCCAAGCACATACTTTGTCATTTCCATCTTATTCAAGAGATTATCAATCGGGGAGATGTGAACATAGGCAGAGTACCAACTGATGAAAATATAATGGATCGACTGACCAAGGCTTTATCTCAGAGGAAGTGTAATGTTCTTGCTCGATCATTAGGTATTCGATACTTGAATGATCAACCCTAGTTCGAGACTTGTAGATTCTGTCTATGTCAGTTAATTATTCATGTAATTAATTTTACTATGTATTTCAATTTATATTCAATACAAGTTTTTTTATTATGTCTTCTTACTACTATATAGATATATTATTTTTGTTGAAACAAGCAACCGACTTCTTGTGGAGTTAGAACCCTTGGAGAAGGGGTGATCACACACTTACTTCTCCTCACAGGCTCAGATGAACAAATAACTTAGAACCAGAAACGGACCCATGTCTCCAGTACAGAGATCCTACCATACACCTGTAAGATCTTAGAGCGCTTCCCCTCCTTAGCCTATGCCGAGCTAAGGGCACCTCAGGAAGCACTAGAAAATCAGAGAGTAAGAAAATTGGAATGCTTCAAAGGTTGCCTTCTAAGGTACCCCCCTTGGGTCTATTTATAGTTTTTGAAACATGGCCTGCAAATAGCGTAACTCTGCTGTTTTAAATGGTTTTTTGCAACCAAAATTGATTTGCCAACAACCAAACTCCGCAGTTCTGAAAGGCTATGGGCAGGCCAACGAGGGTGGAATGGTAAAAATACAACACACAACACTGGGCGAGTGGCCCTTAAAAACCTCCACTCGCATGGATCGACGAGTGCTCGATGGGGCTGATACTCGCCACCTCCCTAGTGCCCTGGGCAAGTGCAAGCTCGGCCTGCCTCACTCGCCTATTGCTTCCGAGAGCAATGGGCGAGTGCGATCCAACTTGCTCCACTCGCCCTCTTCCATCCCACCCCGCTTGGGCGTGTCGGCAAGGCTGCCATGACCTAGCGTCCCTCTCGACTCACCTGGGTCTGAGGCTGCCTAACTTGGCCACCTTGACCCGTGCCTATCCCACTTGCCTCACTCGACATCTTAGGCAGAAGGCGTCGACAGAGCTTGCATCACTTAACACCAAAGACGAGAGGAATCGAGTAAACTCGCCTCACTCAATGCCAAGGAACTGAAGGCACTGAGTGCACTGGCCTCACTCAACGACAGGCGAGCTTAAGGCGTCAAGTGAACTTGCCTCACTCAATGCCAAAATCTCGATTCGCACGGTCGGCTCGACAAATAATCAGAGGGGGCTCGCTTCGGGTTCGGCTTCTAAAGATCTCACAAACCACTAATCCTACAAGGGAACTCGCTCATCGAATACAAGGTTGTACACAAACCCCGCTCTTTGCGAGCTTCCGTGAAGTTCGGAAAGAAACATCCAACCCCAGGTATTTGATGAGCACTGTGAGAGCGAGAGAGAATCTTTTGGTGGTGTCCACAAGCTACAATGAATATACGCCCCCTTACCTGAGCGTCCCTTGCCAATCCCCTTACTCTGATTCTGCCGAGATGCCTCTCTCCATGGAGCTCTAAGACAGGCTTAATCGTGCCTAGGAGCTCAATGCTGCTCGTGCTACCGATTTGGTCTCCTTGTCACCCAGTCCTCTATCACGAGAGCCGCAAAAACCTAAACCCGCCAAGAAGGCCAAATCTATCCCAAAGGTTGTCGAGTAGGTCAACCGTGATCTGGCCTCAACTCCAGATCATGGTCTCACTTCTTCCTCTAAGACCGCGGCTTAACCAAAAGGAAAAGAGATCATCAACCCTCCTGTCGACCCAAGCACTCATCAGAATGGTACTAAAGCCTCTGTGTCGCGAGTGGACTCTCCCTGTGGCGACTATCGCCCCCAATCATCTCCTAAAGGCCATGCGTGAAACCCATCACCTCCTTTTGGTGCTGCTAGGCTAGGCTCGCTACCACTGATGTCGCCGGCTTGCGAGTAACCTAGGGTTCCTACCCCTAGTCCTGTACTCACAATGGGAGGTGTCGGGGACATCCCCATCCCAAACTTCAATCTGATCTCCCCAAACTCTCAAGTCTTGAGCCGCGGCAAAGCCCTTCAGGTTCTTCTCACTCGCCGAATTCATGGTCAGCCAAGTTCTTCTCGGTAGCTCCACCTCGGCGGGCCCATCTCGTGATGTTAATCTGTAGTGTTCATCATTTCTGCCAACCTCGTCTCCTCATCTGATTTTGTTGTTCTCGCAATCCTCCCTAACCACTCTAAAACAAAGAATCCTTCGAGCCAACACACCACTCGCCACCTCCCTCGCCAATGCCATAGAGGATTTCCTGGATGCCTCGTTGGATCCTGCTGAGTTGAGGAGGCAAACTACTGGAATTCTCTTGAAGTATGGGCTCGCGCAGCGCGACCTACAAGAAGAGAGAGAAGTTGACAGCGAGCGACTGCGTGCTATAGAGCGGGACTATGTACTGCTGGCAGATGAGGTCCAGCGTAGCTCGCCAGGCGGGATTACTTATCCTACCCCACTCATGGACAGAATTAGCCAGAACGTACGCTTTATCCATCAGGATCTAGAGTAGATTCGCGAGTTCAACAGCCAGCGCGGACCTCAAGGGATGGTGATGAGAGGTCGAGGTAGATGGAAATGGATCCTTAGCTGAGACTACCGGCACTCTCCCCCCTAAACCCCCATCTCACACATTATTTAAATAACTTCCTCTGCTTGTTATACTTTCCTTTTATGAACTACGAGAAATTCTATTTGTATTAACTTAACAATTTTTAAATTTGATACATGTTGATTCTGCATGAAATGCTATGTTCTTTAGATTCGACTCGCCATAGAATTGAACGTGTCACATAGGTTTGACAAGTCAGGGCCAGCGAGCCGGACTGACCGGTCGGCTCGGCAATTAATTTGTTATCTATAAATAGGCCCTCTTACCTACCCCCCTAGAACATCCCCTTTATTGCAGATTCATACCCCCTACCTATTACCCTTCTCGCCAATTGCACTCGCACCAAGTTTTTAGGAAAGATGGTCAAGACGTGACCTGATGCTGACGGAAGGTCTAATTGCGCGAGGCAATTCGCCGAGTATACCTTCTATGAAGGGAATACTACCGAGTAGGAGATCATGGACTTTATTCCCGACTACATCCCATCGGGTTTAACCACGCGCTGACCCAGGAGGGGTGAGGCGATTAATACTTTTTTCGCCGATGAACTCATCTTGTCCATCTTGCACTTTGAGGTAGGCTTGCACCTCCCCCTCTAGCCGTAGATCCCCCAGATCTTGAAGTACTACGTGAAAGTTCAAGCGTAGTTGAACCCGAATTCGATTGCCATGATGGTGGCATTCGCCTACTTCCTCCGACAAGAGTGGATAGATTTCAACCTCACCGCCTTCCGCAAGCTATTCATATACCGCGCGACTAATGAAGGGGTAACCTTCCTTGCCATCTCGCATCTCAAAGTTCGAGAGACGTCCAATAAGAACCACAATTGGTAATGAAGTTTGTCTTAATCAAAGGGGATCTCAGCAACATCCTCGACATTTCATCTTCACTGTCAACAACAACAATTAGTTGAGGCGATGGCAGGCGATGTCTACATCGATCCCCAACATGTCTGTTGTGCTCCATGTGAAGATGTCGGCGTTCTTGTTAGGAATATTGCCCTCAATGTTCCCTAGACTTGATTTGAAGAGGCATCACCATCAACACTAAGGGTATAATTGTATTTTATGTCAGTTAAGCTCATCTTGTGCATGATGTTCTTTGGAATGCGGTTAGACAGTTTTTATAAGTGATGATGATAGGTGGTCACAAGGTAGGCAAGTGGAGAGACAGAAAATCTTTTTAAGTGCACAGGAATTGAGTGAGGAAAGTTCACTCAATGCCAGATGCAAAGTAATGTGCCTAAGTCTACATGCATTGAGTGAGGACAGCTCACTCAACTCTAGATGTAAAGAAATGTGTTTAAGTCCATAAGCAATGAGTGAAGCAAGCTCACTCAATGCCAGATTCAAAAAATTGTGGTTAAGTCGACAGGCATTGGGTGAAGCAAGCACACTCAACGCCAGATGCAAAGAAATGTGGTTAAGTGTTCATGCATTGAGTGAAGCAAGATCACTCAATGACACATGCAAAGAAATGTGGTTTAGTGCACAAGCGTTGAGTGAAGCAGCTCACTCAACGCCAGATGACAAAAAGTATTGAGAAAAGACAAGTCATTCAAAGCCTGACTATTTGCGAGGGAAAAAGTGGCTAAGTACACAAACGTTGAGTGAAGACTTTTCACTCAATGCCAAACTACAGAAATCATTGATACAAGCTCATATAGTCAAAGCTTAATGAAGAAAGACAAAAAAATCTGTCTAAGTACAAAAGCGTAGAATAAGGAAGGCTCACTCAACGCTCTCAATGCTACCATAACAGAATTATTGGCCAAGGAAAAAAGTGTTGAGTGATGAAGGCTCACTCAATGCTCTCAATAGAAAGTTTGGCTAAGGATAAAAGCGTTGAGCGAAGCTTGTTCACTCAAAGCTCTCAGCACCTGAGTAAGATAGAAATCTGTCTAGGTGTTTTGGCATTGAGTGAAGCTTGTTCACTCAACGCCGATAGTAAAGAGCTTGAATTTGACTAATTCCACAGATGCTGACGTATGCGAAAGTCAACAAAGTCGACAAAATTTAAAATGAGGCGGGATGGCTACGGTACACGACAAATGGCGCCGCAGGCCTACTGTACGACTTTTGGCTGTTAAAGTAATGTTGCAGTTGTCAATTTCAGTGGGGCCGACTGGTCAAAATAGCTGTTTATCGGCAGAATAAAAAAGGCTGATATTAGATCGAAGAAAGAAGCTTTGTAGGGAAACAGCTGGACTTCATCTTCTCCCTCGTCCATTGTTACAGAGCTTTGAAGAATAAGATCTAGCCATAAAATCGGAAAGTTTTAGAGTTAATTGTTGACATCCTCATCATCAACAGCAAGTTCAGAGACATTTCTCTTAAGATGAAGAAGCAGCAATGTCTAACATAGCTGAAGCTGATCTAAAAGCCGATCTAAGTTCTTGTAGCTATCTTCACCTTTTACAACATGTTCAGGAGAAATTTTTGAGGTAAAAAAAGGAGGAGCAATGTTTTCTCGTGCTGTAGTAACTAATAGCAAATACAAGGTTACTATTGTCATCTTCACTGTCAACAACAAGTTCAGAGTGAATCTCTGAGATAAGAGGTACAACAAGGGCTCACCCTAGGTGCATCCATTTCACAGTTCCAGCTGAACAATTCTGAAGAATGTATTCTGGAAGCTGTGAAGAAGTCAAAGTTAGGGCTGAAACTACACAATACAGGAAGGGAAGAAGTATTAGAACAGCTATTCTGCATGATACTTCCAGCACAAGCAAAGATCTACACTTGTTGCTGTGAATAAGAAAGGGCTGAGTTTATCTCAGCTTAAGAAGCACCAAAGGGCCAACCCTAGATGCAACACTTCCAACACAAGCCAAGTCAACCTAAAGATTAGTTAATTATTGTTGTGAAGAAGGTAGGGCTGAGTTTGCCTCAGCTCAGGAAGGCAGGCTTAGATAACATATTCTCTTGAGTCAAATCATCAACAACGACCCACTTCCATCTCGTAGAATCCAGTCGTGGATCTAAGCTCTAGGGACTTTGTGCTTGAGATTGTAGAATCCCTGTTGTAGATCTGAGGTAGGGCTTTGGCCTGAATGTAGGATCCTTTGGATCTGATGTATGGATTTTGAGCCTGAGGTAGGAGAGTCATTTTCTATGAGTAGTAGGGAACTTTTGCCTGAGTTGTAGGATCCTTTGGATATGAGGTAAGGCCTTCGTGCCTGAGCTTTAGGAGAGTTATTCTCTCTGATCTAGGGTTGTCCTCCCAGCCTAGTTGGCGAGCCTTTGGGCCTGAGGTAGGTGATCTTTGGATCACTGAATTATAAGGCTTTTTGCATGAGCTGTAAGTCTTGGAGGAGATTGAGTGGTCCTGCAGGATCGTGTTGTAAGATCATAGGAACCGAGATTGGAGACAAGCTATTATAAAGGTGGGAGGGAAAGTAGACATACCCATAATCTGGGGAACCACTATAAACATTGTGTGTTGTGTTCTATTCTTGAAAGCAAGCTAACTCTACACTCCTAGAACACAAAGAAAACTAAAGATAGCCACAAGATACTAAGAAACCTTTTCATCCCCCTAGGTGATTTAGCTATCCTTGAAATTAAAGACTTTCAGTTCTTTTTGATGCACTCCAGCATCCTCCCTTAGTCCTTTCGACTCAGCTCCCACTGATCTGCACGTTCTCCACCCTGCCTTCTAAGGTGAAAACCTCCATCTCCACCACATCCTATGCAGCTTCTAACCGGGACTGATCTCCCCGCTCGCCTTCGAACCCCTAACCTGGGGCAATAAATTCGTCCTCAGCTTCCTCCGTGGACATTGCCTTTGCCTGCTGCTCAACACTTACTCCGCCGCCTCCACCTGGACACGGATATCTTCCTCCTCTGCCTCCATCTTCTCATCTCCCCCTCCAGCCTCCTGTCTGGGCTCTTCCTTCATCCTCCACTCCATCTCCTCAGCTCCCTCTTTCCAAGAGATAGTGTTGACCACTATGACATTGCACTGCATTGCCTCCATGGGGTCTCCGCGGAGCCGGACTTGAATGCCTTCAGCATTAAACTTCAGGAACTGATGGAAGGAAGAGGGAACACAACGAAAGGCACTGATGAGGGCCCATCAAAATATTGTGTTGTAACTACTAGGAGCATCCACAATGACAAAACTGCAGTTTCCGGATTGTCACCTAGAGTGACATGGAGTCCCACTCCTTCCTCTCCCCGAAAAATACAAATAGAGGCCCATCAGAGGCCAACACCCTCCTGGCCTCCACCTTCATCGTGTCGAACTCCTTTTTGAAGATGACGTTGACCGAGCTCCCATTATAAATGAGGATCCGAGAGACGGTGAAATTTTTTGCCGCAGCCTGTGTTGGGTCCATTGATCCATATGACCCAAATTTGTAAGATGTCGAAAAGGTCAATGACACACACAAGTTGTATTTGATGTGTGTTTGAGTTTATGCATGCAGGTGGACATCAAGCAAGCTGGTGGACAGACAGGAATTTGCTTAAGTCCATAGGAGTTGAGTGAAGCAAGCTCACTCAACGCCAAGTGCAGGGTGAAAACTTAAGGAAATTCTAAGGACAAAAGTGTCGAGACAAAAGTCTAGAGACAAGAGTGTTGAGACAAATGTGTCGATACAAAAGTTTCGTGACAAATATGTCGACAACTTTTTAGGAGTAGTGTCGAGACAAGTAAGTCAGCAATGTCGAGACAAGTCATTTATCTCGACACCTTAAAGATCAAGTCAGAAGTGTCGAGATAAATCAGTCAGTAGTGTCGAGACAAGTCAGTTAACTCGACACCTTGATTATCAAGTCAGTTGGAAGATACTAAAAAGGCTGGAAATCGCCTAAGCCCACAGGCATTGAGTGAAGTCATTCACTCAATGCCAGGTAAGCAAAATCGTTGAGTATAGCTAGGTTAGGCAAAGTCTAATAAGAAACAGCTGAAAATGTGGCTAAGTCCACAGGCATTGAGTGAAGTGTACTCACTCAACGCCATATAGCTAAAAGCTGTGAGACAGGCAAAAGTTTGTCTTAATCAAAGGGGATCTCAGCAACATCCCCGACATTTCATCTTCACTGTCAACAACAACAATTACTTGAGGCAATGGCAGGCGATGTCTGCATCGATCCCCAACATGTCTGTTGTGCTCCATGTGAAGATGTCGGCGTTCTTGTTGGGAATATTGCCCTCAATGTTCCCTAGACTTGATTTGAAGAGGCATCACCATCAACACTAAGGGTATAATTGTATTTTATGTTAGTTAAGCTCATCTTGTGCATGATGCTCTTTGGAATGCGGTTAGACAGTTTTTATAAGTGATGATGATAGGTGGTCACAAGGTAGGCAAGTGGAGAGACAAAATCTTTTTAAGTGCACAGGAATTGAGTGAGGAAAGTTCACTCAATGCCAGATACAAAGTAATGTGCCTAAGTCTACATGCAATGAGTGAGGACACCTCACTCAACTCTAGATGTAAAGAAATGTGTTTAAGTCCATAAGCATTGAGTGAAGCAAGCTCACTCAATGCCAGATGCAAAAAATTGTGGTTAAGTCGACAGGCATTGGGTGAAGCAAGCACACTCAACGCCAGATGCAAAGAAATGTGGTTAAGTGTTCATGCATTGAGTGAAGCAAGATCACTCAATGACACATGCAAAGAAATGTGGTTTAGTGCACAAGCGTTGAGTGAAGCAGCTCACTCAACGCCAGATGACAAAAAGTATTGAGAAAAGACAAGTCATTCAAAGCCTGACTATTTGCAAGGGAAAAAAGTGGCTAAGTACACAAACGTTGAGTGAAGACTTTTCACTCAATGCCAAACTACAGAAATCATTGATACAAGCTCATATAGTCAAAGCTTAATGAAGAAAGACAAAAAAATCTGTCTAAGTACAAAAGCGTAGAATAAGGAAGGCTCACTCAACGCTCTCAATGCTACCATAACAGAATTATTGGCCAAGGAAAAAAGTATTGAGTGATGAAGGCTCACTCAATGCTCTCAATAGAAAGTTTGGCTAAGGATAAAAGCGTTGAGCGAAGCTTGTTCACTCAAAGCTTTCAGCACCTAAGTAAGACAGAAATCTGTCTAGGTGTTTTGGCATTGAGTGAAGCTTGTTCACTCAACGCCGATAGTAAAGAGCTTAAATTTGACTAATTCCACAGATGCTGACGTATGCGAAAGTCAACAAAGTCGACAAAATTTAAAATAAGGCGGCATGGCTACGGTACACGACAAATGGCGCCGCAGGCCTACTGTACGACTTTTGGCTGTTAAAGTAATGTTGCAGTTGTCAATTTCAGTGGGGCCGACTGGTCAAAATAGCTGTTTATCGGCAGAATAAAAAAGGCTGATAGTAGTTCGAAGAAAGAAGCTTTTTAGGGAAACAGCTGGACTTCATCTTCTCCCTCGTCCATTGTTACAAAGCTTTGAAGAATAAGATCTAGCCATAAAATCGGAAAGTTTTAGAGTTAACTGTTAACATCCTCATCATCAACAGCAAGTTCAGAGACATTTCTCTTAAGATGAAGAAGCAGCAATGTCTAACATAGCTGAAGCTGATCTAAAAGCCGATCTAAGTTCTTGTAGCTATCTTCACCTTTTACAACATGTTCAGGAGAAATTTTTGAGGTAAAAAAAGGAGGAGCAATGTTTTCTCGTGCTGTAGTAACTAATAGCAAATACAAGGTTACTATTGTCATCTTCACTGTCAACAACAAGTTCAGAGTGAATCTCTGAGATAAGAGGTACAACAAGGGCTCACCCTAGGTGCATCCATTTCACAGTTCCAGCTGAACAATTCTGAAGAACGTATTCTGGAAGCTGTGAAGAAGTCAAAGTTAGGGCTGAAACTACACAATACAGGAAGGGAAGAAGTATTATAACAGCTATTCTGCAAGATACTTCCAGCACAAGCAAAGATCTACACTTGTTGCTATGAATAAGAAAGGGCTGAGTTTATCTCAGCTCAAGAAGCACCAAAGGGCCAACCCTAGATGCAACACTTCCAACACAAGCCAAGTCAACCTAAAGATTAGTTAATTATTGTTGTGAAGAAGGTAGGGCTGAGTTTGCCTCAGCTCAGGAAGGCAGGCTTAGATAACAAATTCTCTTGAGTCAAATCATCAACAACGACCCACTTCCATCTCGTAGAATCCAGTCTTGGATCTAAGCTCTAGGGACTTTGTGCTTGAGATTGTAGAATCCCTATTGTAGATCTGAGGTAGGGCTTTGGCCTGAATGTAGGATCCTTTGGATCTGATGTATGGATTTTGAGCCTGAGTTAGGAGAGTCATTTTCTATGAGTAGTAGGGAACTTTTGCCTGAGTTGTAGGATCCTTTGGATATGAGGTAAGGCCTTCGTGCCTGAGCTTTAGGAGAGTTATTCTCTCTGATCTAGGGTTGTCCTCCCAGCCTAGTTGGCGAGCCTTTGGGCCTGAGGTAGGTGATCTTTGGATCACTGAATTATAAGGCTTTTTGCATGAGCTGTAAGTCTTGGAGGAGATTGAGTGGTCCTGCAGGATCGTGTTGTAAGATCTTAGGAACCGAGATTGGAGACAAGCTATTATAAAGGTGGGAGGGAAAGTGGACATACCCATAATCTGGGGAACCACAATAAACATTGTGTGTTGTGTTCTGTTCTTGAAAGCAAGCTAACTCTACACTCCTAGAACACAAAGAAAACTAAAGATAGCCACAAGATACTAAGAAACCTTTTCATCCCCCTAGGTGATTTAGCTATCCTTGAAATTAAAGACTTTCAGTTCTTTTTGATGCACTCCAGCATCCTCCCTTAGTCCTTTCGACTCAGCTCCCACTGATCTGCACGTTCTCCACCCTGCCTTCTAAGGTGAAAACCTCCATCTCCACCACATCCTATGCAGCTTCTAACCGGGACTGATCTCCCCGCTCGCCTTCGAACCCCTAACCTGGGGCAATAAATTCGTCCTCAGCTTCCTCCGTGGACATTGCCTTGGCCTGCTGCTCAACACTTACTCCGCTGCCTCCACCTGGACACGGATATCTTCCTCCTCTGCCTCCATCTTCTCATCTCCCCCTCCAGCCTCCTGTCTGGGCTCTTCCTTCATCCTCCACTCCATCTCCTCGGCTCCCTCTTTCCAAGAGATAGTGTTGACCACTGTGACATTGCACTGCATTGCCTCCATGGGGTCTCCGCGGAGCCGGACTTGAATGCCTTCAGCATTAAACTTCAGGAACTGATGGAAGGAAGAGGGAACACAACGAAAGGCACTGATGAGGGCCCATCAAAATATTGTGTTGTAACTACTAGGAGCATCCACAATGACAAAACTGCAGTTTCCGGATTGCCACCTAGAGTGACATGGAGTCCCACTCCTTCCACCTCCTTCCTCTCCCCGAAAAATACAAATAGAGGCCCATCAGAGGCCAACACCCTCCTGGCCTCCACCTTCATCGTGTCGAACTCCTTTTGAAAATGACGTTGACCGAGCTCCCAATATAAATGAGGATCCGAGAGACGGTGAAATTTTTTGCCGCAGCCTGTGTTGGGTCCATTGATCCATATGACCCAAATTTGTAAGATGTCAAAAAGGTCAATGACACACACAAGTTGTATTTGATGTGTGTTTGAGTTTATGCATGCAGGTGGACATCAAGCAAGCTGGTGGACAGACAGGAATTTGCTTAAGTCCATAGGAGTTGAGTGAAGCAAGCTCACTCAACGCCAAGTGCAGGGTGAAAACTTAAGGAAATTCTAAGGACAAAAGTGTCGAGACAAAAGTCTCGAGACAAGAGTGTTGAGACAAATGTGTCGATACAAAAGTTTCATGACAAATATGTCGACAACTTTTTAGGAGCAGTGTCGAGACAAGTAAGTCAGTAATGTCGAGACAAGTCATTTATCTCGACACCTTAAAGATCAAGTCAGAAGTGTCGAGATAAATAAGTCAGTATTGTCGAGACAAGTCAGTTAACTCGACACCTTGAATATCAAGTCAGTTGGAAGATACTAAAAAGGCTGGAAATCGCCTAAGCCCACAGGCATTGAGTGAAGTCATTCACTCAATGCCAGGTAAGCAAAATCGTTGAGTATAGCTAGGTTAGGCAAAGCCTAATAAGAAACAGCTGAAAATGTGGCTAAGTCCACAGGCATTGAGTGAAGTGTACTCACTCAACGCCATATAGCTAAAAGCTGTGAGACAGGCAAAGCCTAATAATAAACAGTTGAAAAATGTGTCTAAGTCCACAGTCGTTGAGTGAAGTGCAGTCACTTAATGCCATACAGCTAAAAGCTGTGAGAACAGGCAAAGCCTAAGAAGAATCGGGCAGAAATATTGCTAAGTCCACATGTAGAAATGTGGCTAAGTCCACAGGCATTGAGTGAAGTCCACTCACTCAACGCCATAACTTCCAAATCATTGAGTATTGCTCAGTCAGTCAAAGACACAAAAAATCTATGTAAATATTTGACTAAGTCCACAGGCGTTGAGTGGAGCTTACTTACTCAACGCCATGTGATACAAAGCATTGAAGGATTCCCATCCAGTCAGAACCAGTGTTTTCAGACACAAAAAATTGGCTAAGTCCAAATGTGTTGAGTATAGCTTACTCACTCAATGCTAGATAACAGAAGAATATCTGTTAAGTAGTTTGGCATTGAGTAAAGCTTACTCACTCAACACCAAGTAACTAAAAGATTGGCTAAGGCAAAAAGCGTTGAGTGATGAAGACACACTCAACGCTCTCAATGCCTAGTAACAGAAATATTTTCTAAGGAAAAAAGCATTGAGTGGACTCAATACTCTCAACGCCTAATGACAGAATAATTGGCTAAGTCCAAAAGTGTTGAGTGAAGCTTGTTCACTCAACGCCTGAGATTGACAGAAATTTGTCTAAGTGTTTTGGTGTTGAGTGATGCTTACTCACTCAATGCCTATACTACTAATGCTTGATTTTGGCTAAGTCCACAGATGGTGACGTCAACATGAGTTAGCAAAAGTCAATAAAGTCAACTCATGTCAAATTATTTGCGGGAAAGATGGAGTAAGCCATTGATGGCGCCGACGACCTGCTTTTGTTGCCTTCTATAAATGGAAGGTGGTAAATCGACCATTATGGCAGGGCCCACAACACAATAGAGCCGTTGATCGACGATCAATAAAAGGGAAGATTATCTGTGTCGACAACTAGCAATTAGGGTTTTCTGATTTCGCATTTGCGGCTGAACTTCAGCTTCTTCCTTGCCATTAACATCGAGCCTCAAGCACAAGTTCTAATTAGAGAATCTGAAAGTGAAAAGTGATAGCTGCTGCGATATTCATCTGTGACAACAAGGTCATGACTGATTCCTGAAAGAGAAGAGGCGGAGACATAAGCTAGCTACTTCAAGCACAAGCCATAAATAACCTGAAGACCTTGTCAACTTGTTGTTGTGAAGAAGATTGGGCTGAAATCTGCTCAGCCCAGGAAGATAAACACAAAATTTTTTCTTTGGTGTCAAATTGTTTCAAATCTACATTATTTTCTATAGGATCCAATCTAGGATCAATGTGTAGGATTCTTGAGTGAATCATAGTGTAGGCATGTATTATAAAGGCTGAGGTAAGAACTATTGTAGATCTGAGTGTAAGATTCTTGTGTAAATCTGAGTGTAGTCCTGTGATATAAAGGCTGAGGTAGGATCCAATTAGGATCTGAGTGATAGGGCATATTTCCTGAGGTGTAAATATTGAAGAAGACGGAGTGGTCCCGCGGGATCGTGTTCTAAGCTCCATGGAGCCGAGTTTTGGGAGAGGTGCCTTGTCAAACATTATGTTAAAATGGGGCAGAGGGACAGTGGACGTACCCAAACTCTAGGGAATCACAATAAAATATATGTATCATCTAGTTGATGTTCTTGAAAGCTTAATCTAACTAATCACCAAACACAGTAATTAAGGTATAGGTCTAGATAATCAAAAAGAGACCAAAAACCTATTCACCCCCCCTCTAGGTGTTACTTGACCTTGAAAACAAAGTCTTTCAACCTGGATGAACAGCGCGTCACAAAACGGATCCTCATGATCCGACATATCCTTCCTTGAGAAGGTGATCTTCTCCTCTAGGGGTGGAGTTAGAGACGTCGAAGAAATGCTCTGATGGTATATAATGTGGAGGCTTGCCTTACGGGCGGCTTCAACTCCCACACCCTGTAGATCACCCTGATCCCTCCGCAACCTCCAACATTGGCCCGCTCCTCGTAACCTGTACTCCTCTTCCCTGGGCTGGACTTCCTCAATCTGCACTTCCTGGCGGGTTTGTTATTGTTGCTTCATGTTTCCTCTCATCTCAAGGAACTCTGAGCATGTGGCCATTGCATGTCCCTCCTCTTGATGGAAGTCACAATAGGGTAGCTCCGCCCTTCCTCCTTGCCTCATCCTCTATTGGGCTCTTCTCCTCCTCCCCAGGGCTATCGACATAGCCAAATGTTGATCGGGGAGAGGAGGCCTTTTGTCGTGCCTCCATCCTGGAGGGTTCAACTGACCCTTGCCCTCTGATGGTTGTCTCCTCCATGGAAAACTCTCCCCTGGCCCTTGTCTTTCCACTCTATCTGCCTCCAGCGAAGCCGACTTTTCGGCTCCTAGTGCCCCCACCTCGGCTGCTGCTACTGTTGATCCCTCTGTGTGGGCTCGGGCCTCCGCACCTCCTGACCCTTGCCATCTCTAGGCACCACCTCCATGACCCACCTTGATAACTTCCTCGTGAACTTGTGGTTTGACGCCTCTTTGTCGACTTCCCTTGATGACCTCTCTATCAGCTCCTCAAAGGAGAGATGTGACACCCTCTTCAGCTCCATCCTAAAGAATCCCTGCTATAGTCCCAGGGTGAAGGCCACCATCAAGGTATACCCTAGCATCTCCTTGACCTGGATGACCTCTTCTTGGAATCAGTCCACGTAGCAACCCAGGGTCTCATTCACTCTCTACTTGATGTGGAACAGAGATTCAGACTCTTTCATCCTCTTCTTGTAAGTGGTGAACCTCAACATGAATCCCCGGCAAAGATCCTCGAAATAATATATGGAGCTAGCCAGCAGCTGGTGGAACCAATCTCTTGCCTTCTCCTTGAGGGTGATGGTGAAGGGCCTTCACTCTAATGCATCTGACATTTGTCGGATCGAAACTACATCCTCGAACCACTAGATGTGCTGAATCAGATCATCTTTCTCGGTGTAGTAGGACATCTCCATCTCTCAAAATCCATCTAGAACTAGGGCAGATGAAACCAACTTGCTGAAGGGACTTCCTCCCCCTACCGGGCAAGCCGGGTAATCTCGCGCGTCGATATCGCCAACCCTACCCGCACTCGCCGAGCCGGAGAACAAAACTCGCCCCGGCAGATTGCGCTCCCTCCTCTCTTCTACTACCTCCTTCCCAAGCTGTCTATCAGGTGCGTTCTTGCCCAGGGTTGGGGCTGAGACAACTAGGACCACTGGCGTCGAGCACTAAACGCGTGTGCCGAGTGAGAACATGATTAGATTCTGCATCTCTTGTCAGAAATCCTCGAACATCCCGAGGGTGGAGAGTGGAGGGGGAGGTGGCGAGTCGGCCCAGCCCAAACCTCATCCTTCATCTCAAGCCATCGAACTCAATGAAGATTTTCGGCGCTGATCACTCTCTACGCTCACCGCACCAAAAATTTTGAATTTGGAAACCGGCTTCTCGTGGAGTTCGAACCATTTGGGAAGGGGTAATTGCACACTTACTTCTCCTCATAGGCTTAGATGACTAAAAAAATTGGAACCAGAAATGGACGCAAGTCTCCAGCATGGAGGTCTCACCACACACCATGACGATCTTAGAGTGCTTCCCCTCCTTAGCCTATGATGAGCTAAGGGCACCTCAGGAAGCACTAGAAAATCAGAGAGTAAGAAGATTGGAATGCTTCATAGCTTGACTTCTGAGGTACCCCCTTGGGTCTATTTATAATTTTGAAACATAGCCTGCAAATAACGTAACTCCGCTATTCTGAATGGTTATTTGCAGCCAAAAGTGATATAATACCCATATCCGTTGCATAGCATATAGCAGTAGGTCCGACCGGGCCCCGACACCATATACCACGGATAGACCGGTGGGTTACTCATTGAAACCATTCAACCAATACACACATCCTACACAGAGCATCTAGAGGAAGCAATTTGTTAAGTTGCAACAATAAGAACCCTGCCAACAAGCATGAATGTCCACTAGAAGAAAACCCAGTAGGAATGAAATAAAAAATACACAAAAAGTACTGGCCTTACAACAGTTCACTTGAATAAATAGTGTCTTACAAACTTCGGCTCGCAGACCGGCCACACATGATTTAAAATAAGTAAACAAACAAGGCTTTTGAGGGCTAGCTCAGCAACTTGGGCTTTGGCCTGCTATTTGCCGCTCGGCTCCGCAGCACCTGCAAGCACAAATCACCGCAATGGTGGCAAACAAGAATAATGGTATGCTAAAGCTGACCAAATTATAACGATTCCGCCCCCAAACTTGGGGTGGCAAAGCTTCTTCCCTACAGTTGTATAAGTATAATCAAATAGGATTGCGAAAGTACAATTTAAGCACACTTCACCACAGGTGTAAGCACACACGGCTGCACACCCCGTGCTCACATGGCACTTTTACGGTGGACTCGGTCCACCACCGTCCCCGGGACGGCAATCTCGTGAGCAATAAAGTCTTCATGGCTTAAACCGAAGATCCTCCCTCTATGCCATTGGTAGGCCACTAAAACGAACCATATAGAGCAGGTACGATTTCACTCAAATCGCGCCTCACACTACCATGACACTAAAAATCATCGACGCGAGCTAAGTTTCCCCGTAACCCGTAAATCAATCAAACAATGTACATAACCAAGTTATGTACCATGATGGCTCCTGGGCCACTAACAATGGCAGAATCACGCTCCTGCAAAGATTTCTATGTGCGCCTTGGGGTTAATCCCCAAGGATCCCTGCTGCAATCTACCACGTACAAACCCGAAAACAACAAAAGGCACGAAGTCTTCTCCGGCTAATAATGCATAATAAATCATCACTTATCCAGACCAACTTGTCCGGGTAGGCTTCATACACCATGCCTATGTCCGTTTCGATTTCAGACACTATATGCAAACAAGGGGGACTTTACATATCTACCCCAAGTAATACCGCAAACTCGCCGAACACTCGCAGGAGAGGGTTTTCCCATACAAAAGAAGAAGAGTTTCACATGCTCAAGATGAGAATTGTTGCCCTAGCACTTCTCCTCGACGCCATGGAAAAATACGTGGATGAAAAGCACCGCGATGATATTGCCTCCGCAGATCTGGGCTCGGTTTGCGATTTGGCGCTCCGAACCTCCTCCGGTGGGCTAATCTTCCTCTTCCTCTAAACTCCTTGCTCTCCCTTCTCTCTAGGTTTTAGAAAGAGAATGGCTAAGTGAAAGTGAAGGTTTAAACCCCCAATCCCAGCCTTAACCCTAGCATGGAGAGATCTGAGTCATTAGATCCCAAAATTAGGAAACGAATGGGTGCGATTCAACCCAGAATTAAACTTCCTTGGCCGAACACAGATTGCGACACGCCCGTGTCCAAGGCCGTGTCACTCATTCGCCGTCAAAACCGTCGCCTCCCAAAAAGAACACGGGCACTCGATATGCCCGTGTCAGGTTTGACATGCCCATGTCATACAGTATACACCCGTGTAGCTGGGTGTGTTCCTCCATCGATATAGTTCCAAAACGACCAGAGCACGACACGGTCATGTGATACGCCCGTGCCACATGCCGTATGCTATATACGCCCTTAGACACGCCCGTGTCCCAGGCAATTTAGTTGCCTTAGCACAACTCGCCAAATGACCTGAGCGGGACACGGGTATTCGAAATGCCCGTGTCGAATTTGACACGCCCGCGTCGGATCCGAACATGCCTGAGCTCAGGCCGTGCGTCAACACTCAACGATCATTGAGTGAAAGTCTTTGAGTGCCTGACATGACCTGGGACACGCCCGTATCCCAGGACGTGTTCACGGCCCTGACGATCGTTGAATGCAATTTCGTAGACCACGCGACCATTGCCGAACCCGAGCACGATACGCCCTGGGACACGCCTGTATCCCAGGCTGTGTCACCTATACCAAATCCAATATTTGGCTGAAAACACCACCTGTCACTCTTTTGAGTTTTGGGGCATCACAACTCTCTCTCTCTTAAAAGAATTTGGTCCACGAAATTACCAAAGGAAAGATGCAAAAAACCAAAAGTGGTACCTGAGTGAAATAATTCTGGGTACTCCTCCAGCATGGTCTGCTCCCATTCCCAAGAGAGCTCCTCACGACCGCAATTGTCCCAACGGACCTTGACCATCCTGATTTCCTTGTTACGAAGTCGCTTGACTTCAGAGTCCTCAATACGAACAGGCTTGACCCTAGTCGTCAACCCTTCGTCCACCAGTATTTGATCAACTACGATCACTTGCGAAGGCTTTTGCACCCCCTTCCGCAACACTAATATGTGGAATACGTCGTGTAGACCACTCAACTCCACCGATAGCTTTAGATGGTAAGCCGCTTCACTGATCCGCTCCAGAATATCAAACGATCCAAGGTATCTCGGGCTCAGCTTCTTTAAGCTTCGTACCCGTGACACACCCTTGAACGACTTTATCTTCAATTACACCTAATCACCAACCGCGAACTCCACATTCCGATACTTGGCATTATAGTATCTAGCTTGTCTATCCTGAGCGATCAACAAATGCTCCCGAATGGTTCGCACCAATGAAGTAGCATTTTCCACCTCTTGCTTTTTGTACAGCCTTGCCTCGCCCGTTTCTAGCCACGAAAACAGTGTGCGACACTTCCTACCATATAGGGCCTCGAAGGGCGCCATTTGTATACTCGCCTGGTAGCTATTATTGTATGCAAATTCCACAAGATACAGGTGGTATTCCCAACGCTTTCCAAAGTCTAGAACGCACATGCGGAGCATGTCATCCATGGTTCTGCTGACCCTCTTGGTCTGCCCATCCGTCTGCGGATGGAAGGCTGTGCTGAACTTCAACTTAGTCCCCAACATTTGCTGGACCAAACTCCAGTCATTGGACATGAACCGCCCATCTCGGTCACTCACGATGCTGCGGGGCACACTGTGAAGCCGCACAATATTATCCACATACAGCTTTGCCAGTTTCTCCTTTGAATCATCCTTCCTATGTGGAATGAAGTGCGACACCTTTGTTAACCTGTCTACGATCACCCAGATGGCGTTGTTTCCCTTCTACGACCTTGGAAAGCCATGCACAAAGTCCATCTAAATGTGTCAAACTTCCACTCCGGAATAGGCAAGGATTTCAAGAATCCACCTGGCTTTTGGCACTCTTCCTTCACTAAGGCACAAGTTTGACATTTAGCCACAAACAGTGCCACATCCATCTTGAGCCTTGGCCACCAGAATAACTTCTTTAGATCCCGGTACATCTTCGTTCTCCCTGGGTGGATTGAGTACTTGGTATGATGAGCCTCATACATCAACTCTGCTCCATAGATTTCCCATGTTTGGGACGCACAAACGATTGTCCTTCCTTAGTAGCCCATCTCCAACTGAAAACTAGGAATTTGACTCATCCAATGCTGCATCCATGAGCTCCTTCATGCTGCCATCCAACTACATAGCCTGACGAATGCGATCAGCTCGGTCATAATGAACTTCCGTCCAGTTCAATAATTCTTTGGCGCTAGTCTGCTTGTCCACACAACAGATCTCTAATGCCTCCAACTCTCGAATTAACCTCTCATCATGAACCGATGACAAGTTGGCTTGGGCAGGAGCCCTACGAATCAACGCATCCGCAACTGCATTGTCTTTCCTAGGTACATAATGAATTTTGAACGTATAGTCACCCAAGACCTCCATCCATCTCCGCTGCCTCACGTTCAGATCCTTTTGATCCAACAGGTACTTAAGTCTCTTGAGGTCGGTATAAATATCGACCTTTACGCCATACAAGTAGTGCCTCCACAGCTTTAGCGCAAAAATCACGGCCGTCATCTCCATGTCGTGGACCAGATAATTTATTTCGTGCAATTTCAGCTAACGCAAGCCGCTATAACACTTTCATGCGGCATCAGCACGCATCCAAAACCACTGCCTGAGGCATCACTATAAATCTCGAAGCCTTCGATCCCACTTGGTGAACTTAGCACTAGCGTCGTGGTCAACCGACTCTTTAACTCCCCAAACACTTGCGCGCACTCCTGCTACCATACAAACTTCTGATCCTTCCTTGTGAACCTCATGAGAGGTAACGCTATCCGCGAGAAGTTCTCCACGAAGCGCCTGTAATAGCCGGCAAGCCCAATGAAACTCCGGACTTCCGCTACCGAAGAAAACACATGCCACTCCCATATCGCAATAATCTTCGCTGCATCCACCGCAATCCCTTCTCCACTGACTATGTGACCAAGGAATGCCACTGAGGGTAACCAAAACTCGCACTTAGAGAACTTTGCGTATAGTTCATTCCTCCTCAGCATCTCCAAAACAAGATGCAGATGCTTGAAGTGATCTTCTTCGCACTGTGAGTACACCAATATGTCGTCAATAAAGTCCATCACAAAATGGTCTAAGTACTCCCTGAACGACCTTTTCATCAGATCCATGAATACGGATGGTGCATTAGTCAGCCCGTACGACATGACTGTAAACTCGATATGCCCATACCTTGTGCTGAACGATGTCTTTGGGATATCACTCTCCCTTATCCTTAGCTGATAATTATCGGACTTCAGATCAAATTTTGAATATACTGACGACCCGACTAACTGATCGAAAAGATCATCAATCCGTGGGATCGGGTATTTGTTCTTTTCTGTTAACTTGTTCAGTTCTCTGTAGTCGATACATAGCCGCAAACTTCCATCCTTCTTCTTAACAAAGAAGACCGGTGCGCTCCAAGGCGACGAACATTGATGCACATAACCTTTCTCCATCAACTCCTCCAGTTGAACCTTTAGCTCGGCCATCTCCTTAGGCGCCAACCTATAAGGAGAGCGTGACACAAGTTTGGCACCTGACACTAGCTCGATGGTGAAATCGATCTCTCGTTGCGGTGGGGCTCCGGGAAGAAAGTCCGGGAACAGTTCAGGGTACTCGCACACTACTGAGATACTACCAAAAGTGGCTTTAGGCTTTACAGCCTCCACTAACGTGAAGAACAGCTCTGCGCCAGCATGAACTGCTTTGACCACCTTAAGAACAAACATCAGCGTCTTGCTCGAACCCTTCAAACCCGCAAATATAGTCTCCCGCCTAGCACCCATCTTGACCTCTTTACAGTTGCAATCAATAAAAGCCTTCTGCTCTGAAAGCCAGTCCATACCGAAGATGACGTCGAACTCTACTAGTGGTAACAACGACGCTAGTAAGTCGAACTCCTGACTTCTAATATGAACCCTTACGACACAAACTCTGTCCGCACGCATAGAACACCCATTCGGCAGCAACACGTCAAATTTGTCCTTCGCCATCGAAGAAGGGACTCCGATGCGGGATTTGAAACCTTCGGAAAAAAGGAGTGCGAAGCTCCCGTATGAAATAGTGCCCTTGTCGGACTATCGCAAATCAAAACAAAGCCTATACAAATAGTAATAAGCTAACAAGCACTATGTAACAGTATCTAAAGCTAACTTGCTATAAATTAAAACATACCTGTAACCACATCCGCTTGTTTGATGGCCTCCTGCTGGCTAAGATTGTAGACTCTTGGTTGAGTTGGAGCATAATGGGATGCGGTTGACTCCACCGCCTTGCCTTTTTCTTTATAGGTTGCTCCCTGCTTCCTCTCGAACCTTGCACGTCCGCTACGAAAATCTCAGGCATAATGCCCCGGCTTTCCACAAGTATAACAAGTGTTCGGGGTTCGGTTGGTAGTTTCCCCCGAGGCATATGAAGAAGGGGCTGGACCCGACGTCCTAGCCTTTTTATTCAATTTGCGGAACACTGATTTTGAGGAGTTCGGCCTTTTGAACTCCGACCCCTTCTCATTAGAGTCCTTCTTAGCCTGAACATTCTTCATGTCTTTCTCGAAAGACCGGGCCGTGTTGACCAAGGTCAGGAAACCCTGCATCATCGGCCCCGAATGTAGCAGTCTTAAGTCATCCCTTAGACCTTCATAGAATCGGTTAGTCTTTCATTCCTCATCATCGAAGGTAGCGCTTGCATACCGACCTAATCGAGTAAACTCGTGGAGATAGTCATCCACGCTACTCTCACCTTGCACTAGCCTCTAGAAATCATTTTCCATTGCTATCCTCTGAGATAAGGGGAGGTATCGAGCCAAGAACAATCTCGAAAACTCCTCCATCGAGACGTCAGTCAACTGCCTACCCCTCAGATAGTGTAGCTCCAAGCCTTCCCACCATAGTTTTGCGTCATAATCCAGCAAGAATGTGGAAATTGTGGTTTCTGCCACTCTTCAGTCTCGGTAGCTATCAGCACTCTCTTAATTCTGGAGAGCCAATCCTCTGCTTGAGTTGGGGTTCCCGTACTTGAGAACACTGGAGGATTGAAGTCCATCACATGCTTAAGCTATTTCTCCATTGCTCTCCTAGGCAACACTGGCTCCACTACCACCTGCTCCACACTCCTTGGCTCCACCGCTTGGAGCGGTACTTGATCCACAGCAGGGGCATGCTGCTGCACCTGTCTCGCAAGCCGCGCGTTAATCATTGCAAACACTTCCTCCGCTACCAATCGAATGGTCTCAGCCAAAGGAGGTGTTGCCGGCGCATCATTTGGTGCGCTGCTTGCCTCAGAAATTGTACATTCTGACGGCCCAGCACCACTCCTGGTCACCTATAATCATACAAAACACTGATAAGCGACCAAACAACATTGCAAAACGCAATTATAGGAACACGCAGGTTCCTCAAACATGTGTATTTTCAATCCTAAGTGGACATTCATGGGTTCTTTTCATGTTATAACGATGACGCATACACATGTGCTCACCACACATTAAAGTGAATTCGTCCACGAATTCATTTAAGTCTGACCGAAATCGGTAGTCTGATACCAAATTGTAACACCCATATCTGTTGCATAGCATATAGCAGTAGGTCCGGCCGGGGCCCGACGCCATATACAACAGACAGACCGGTGGGTTACTCATTGAAACCATTCAACCAATACACATGTCCTACACAAAGCATCTAGCTGAAGCAATTTGTTAAGTTGCAACAATAAGAACCCTGCCAACAAGCATGAATGTCAACTAGAAGAAAACCCAGTAGGAATGAAGTACAAAATACACAAAAAGTACTGGCCTTAAGGCCTTACAATAGTTCACTTGAATAAATAGTGTCTTACATACTTTGGCTTGCAGGCCGGCCACACATGATTTAAAATAAGTAAACAAACAAGGCCTTCGAGGGCCGGCAAAACAACTTGGGCTTTGGCCCGTTATTTACCGCTCGGCTCTGCAGCACCTGCAAAAACAAATCACCGCAAAGGTGGCAAACAAGAATAACGGTCAGCTAAAGCTGACCAAATTATAATGATTCCGCCCGAAACTCGGGGCGGCAAAGCTTCTTCAATACACTTGTATTAGTATAATCAAATAAGATTGTGAAAGTACAATTTAAGCACACTTCACCATTGGTGTAAGAACACACGGCTGCATACCCCGTGCTCATAGGGCACTTATACAGTAAACTCGATCCACCACTATCCCCGGGACGGCAATCTCGTGAGCAATAAAGTCTTCATGGATTAAGCAGAAGACCCTCCCTCTATGCCATTGACAGGCAACTAAACCAAAACACATAGAGCAGGTACGGTTTCACTCAACTCGCTGCTCACACTGCCACGACACTAAAAATCATCGGCGCGAGCTAAGTTTCCCCGTAACCCGTAAATCGATCAAACAGTGTACATAACCCGGTTATGTACCATGATGGCTCCCGGGCCACCAACAATGGCAGAATCACGCTCCTGCCCAGATTTTCGGGTGCGCCTTGGGGTTAATCCCTAAGGATCCCTACTGTAATCTACCACGTAGAAACCCGAAAACAACCAAAGGCACAGAATCTTCTCCGGCTAATCATGCTTAACAAATCATCACCGATCCAGACCAACATGTCCGGGTAGGCTTCACACACCAAGCCTATGTCTGTTTCGATTTCAGACTCTATATTAAAACCAGGGGGACTTTACATATCTACCCCAAGGAATACCACAAACTCATCGCACACTCGTGGGAGAGGGTTTTCTCATGCAAAAGAAGAAGAGCTTCACATTCTCAAGATGAGAATAATTACCCTAACATTTCTCCTCGGCGCCATGGAAAACTACGCGAATGAAAAGCACCGCGATGATCTTGCCTCTGCATATCTGGGCTCGGTTTGCGATTTGGCACTCTGAATCTCCTTCGGCGGGCGTATCTTCCTCTTCCTCTAAACTCCTTGCTCTCCCTTCTCTCTAGGTTTTATAAAGAGAATGGCTAAGTGAAAGTGAAGGTTTAAACCCCCAATCCCGGCCTTAACCCTAGCATGGAGAGATCTGAGCTGTTAGATCCAAAAATAAGGAAACGAACGGCTGCGATTCAACCCAAAATTAAACTTCCTAGGCCAAACATGGCTTGCGACATGCCCGTGTCCAAGGTCGTGTCACTCATTCGCCGTCGAAACTGTCGCTTCCCAAAATGAACACGGGTACTTGACACGCCCGTGTCAGGTTTGACATGCCCATGTCATATAGTACACGCCCGTATAGCTAGGCGTGTTCCTCTACCGACACAGGTCCAAAACGATCGGAGCACGACACGGTCATGTGACACGCCCGTGTCACATGCCGTGTGCTAGACATGCCCTGGGAGACGCCCGTGTCCCAGGCCGTGTAGTTGCCTTAGCATAACTCGCAAAACGGCCCGAGTAGGACATGGGTACTCGACACGCCCGTATCGAATTTGACATGCCCATGTCGGACGAGAACACACCTTAGCTTAGGTCGTGCATACACACTCAACGATCATTGAGTGAAAGGCTTTTAGTTCTTGACACGCCCTAGGACACGCCCATGTCCCAGGCCGTGTTCACTTCCCCGACGATCGTTGACTGCAATTTCGTCGACCAAGCGACCATTACCGAACTGGAGCACGACACGCCTTGGGACACGCCCGTGTCCCAGGCCTTATCACCTCTACCAAATCCCAGATTTGGCTCAAAACACCATCTGTCACTCTTTTGAGTTTCGGAGCGTTACAAGTGATATGCCAACAACCAAACTCCGTTGTTCTGAAAGGCTATGGGCTTGACAACGGGGGTGGAATGGTAAAAATACAACACACATCACTAGGTGAGTGGCTCTTGAAAATCACCACTCGCATGGGGCGGCGAGTGCTCGATGGGCCATGCACTCGCCACGTCCCTAGGGCCTTGGGCTAGTGTAGGCCCGGCCTGCCCCACTCAGTTACTGTTGTCGAGAGCTAGGGGCAAGTGTGAGCCCACTTGATCCACTCTCCCCTCTTCTATTCCACCCAACCTGGGCGAGTTAGCGAGGCTGCCGAGCCCTAGCATCCCTCTCGACTCACCTAGGGCTGAGGCTGCCTACCTTGGCCACCCCATCTCATGCCTATCCCACTCACCTCACTCGACACCTTAGGCAGAAGGAGTCAACAGAGGTCGCCTCACTCAATGCCAAAGACAGGAGGTGTTCCGTGAACTCGCCTCACTCAATGCCAAGGAATAGAAGGCACTGAGTGCACTGGCCTCACTCAATGCAAGGCAAGTTGAAGGCGTCAAGTGAACTCGCCTCACTCGACGCCAAAATCTCGACTCGCATGGCCGGCTCGGCAAACACTTGGAGGGGGCTAGCTTTGGGTTCAGCTTCTGAAGATCTCATAAACCACTAATCCAGGATGGGAACTCGCTCATCGAATATGGGGTTGTACAATTTGAATATAATAAATGCCCTTAAAATGATTGCTTTCATGGGGAATTCAAGTACGTGACTTAAATGTGAGATCTCATGCTTGATATAACATAATTCTTAAATAGTCTCTAGTCGAGGTATCATCATTTAAATGAGAGCAATGTTGATACATTGAGATTAATGTGTGAGATTGACTAATGATCGATTCTCATAGGTCATGATATTGGATATCAAGTAATCACAAAGGTACTTATTGTCAAATAAGTTGTAGTGAACAGACCCACCATAAGACTACTTTGTGGATTATTATATAAATATTTTTCAAGTGGGACTTAAAGTGATAATGGTGTTTTTGGTTCTTTGACCTGAAGTCACAATGCTCATTAAGTGAGAAAGAGCATACTTTGATGCCATCTAAAGTATTTCTTGAAGCAAGTCGATGATAAAGGTGGTTATTGGGTACATTACGAATCACTTGGTTGATTGTGTGTGGATGTAGATGGGCTAGGTCTTCCTATTTGACATGAGTTACATCTATGGACCCATTGAAGGAATAAGACTGTGAAGTGCATGAACATACTGTGATGAGTCAATATATGATATTGAGCTTACCGTTTTTTGACAGGCTATTCTAAATCAAAAATTGTGATTGAATTTTCTAGAGGGTGTCACGCTTCATGCCTTGCATTAAATCTAGATGTACTAGACAAAGGGATATGGCAATACTAATACATTGGCCACTACTAGATTCATTGAGTTAAAAACTCTTGTATTACTTGGGTAGCAATAATGCTTTGCTAGATGTCATTCATTTCTTCTAAGGCTATTGTTTATACGTTCTAGTTCAATTCGGAGACTGTTAGGGTCTTTTGTGATCTAGAATAAATTAATGAGTTTGTATCACTACCAATGTAATATGAGCTAATGGGGTTACAAATAATAGCATACGAAAAATTGGACACATGATCATGTTTGCTCTACTTATATTGGATATTATTGAAGTGCCATGTTTGAATTTATTGGGAGTTATTCTACGTCAATTGGAACGTATGTTGATATAGTGTATGTAGGATTGAATTGCAATCGACATAGTGTCAAGCAATATGTCTGCTTATAGACATAGAGAATTTGTTGGCTAGAACTCAAGTTGATATAGTGTATATCGACTTGACAGCTTATCAATATAGAGTATTTGACGGCAAGAACTCAAGTCAACTCAATGTATATTGACTTGACTGCTTATCGATATATCAACTTGATTGTATGTCGATTATACTGTTTATCGATATATTGATATCGACTTGACTATTTGTTGACTGGAACATTATGGAGTAGATCTCAAGTCGACCTGACTTCTTGTCGACAAGATATTATGTAGACATAATGTTTGATGACTTGAAATCATAATCTCTCTCTCTCTCTCTCTCGATATTATAGGTTAATATTAACATAGATTTCTTAATAAATAATGTTGATTTGATAGACTAATTATTAGCTTAAGATTGTTATCCGAAATGGCTATAAATAGCAGGGTTGGGGTTTTCCAAAAGAAAGTCACGCCGATCTAGTTCAGACATTCGGTCGGCAGATTCTTTTAGATAATAGAAACATGAGTGTCGATCTTCTCCTAAAATCAAATCTAGAAATTTGTTGAGAAGAAGTGTTTGGTTCATTGATCACAATGTACTAGATTTGAAGAAGGCCCACAAGTCTATAGTATACACATGGATGCATCTAATATATGATCAAAGTTCATTGTATGTAGGTTGTACTCTATTATATTGATTAGACAGGCTGTCAGGGTCATAATGACGGTTATACCCAAGACAGGTTACTGAACAGGCAGAAAACTAGCTAATTCAAGAAGTGTTGAGTGGACTCACTTCACTCAATGTCAGAAGAACAAAAGTATTGACAAAACTACATATAGTCAAAGCCACAATGTTGCTAACAAGAAATCTGTCTAAGGACAGAAGCGTTGAGTGAAGGCAGTTCACTCAACTTCTACTCATCAAGAAATCTATCCAAGTACAAAAGCATTGAGTGAAGACGGGCCATTCAACGCCTCATCAAGAAATCTTTCTAAAGGATAGAAGCATTGAGTGAAGACAGTTCACTCAACACCTACTCAATAGAAATTCCGTCTAAGTATAGAAGTGTCGAGTGAAGATGGGCCACTCAATGCCTCATCAAGAAGACATGCAAAGTCAAAACATTGAGTATGGAAGCTCCACTCAACACCTTCATGCAGAGAAATTTCAACCAAGTCCAGATGTGTTGAGTGATGAAGGGTCACCCAATGCCTTAATTATTAGACTATAAAAGTCAGAAAGCATTGAGTGATGAAGTCTCACTGCACCCCTGAAGATGCAAAATTCTGCTAAGTGTTTCTACATTTAGTGACAAGGCTTCAATCAACACCGATGCAGATTTTCTGAAATTTGCTAAGTCTAGAAGCGCTGATTTATGCTTAAGTCATCAAAAATTCAATTGTTGCGAGTTTTGCTCGATAGATGACAAAAGTCGTCGCTTGCCATTAGTACAACATTTAATGCAAAAGAAGTGTCATAGTTACCAACTCTGATTGTCCATACTGCACAAAGAGCCGTTTCACAGCGTGATAAGGTAGCTGAGTCCCGAGAAATTAAGAAGAACTTTTGGTCATCTTCTTCTTTGGGTGAAAAGTCGAAGAAGTGTTCAAGGAACTTATTCTGGAAGCAAGTCTGTGAACCACAGACAAGGTTTGCTATTGAAGAGATAAAGATCTGAAATCTCATTCTGTCTTCAACGGAAAGTTCAGAAACATTATTTTCTGAGTAATTAAGGAGAAGAAGAAGCAGAACAAGCTTAAAGCTGTTTTTCATCTTCAAGGCCTCTACTCAAAACTCATCTCCATTCAAGGCTTAAAGAAGCAAGTCTCTGCTGTTACTTATCAACACAAACAAAACAACCTTGAAGATCTATTCTTAGTGTTGTGAAGAATATAGGGTTGAGTTTACTTACTTCAGCAAGCAGGCATAGAGGATACTTTATCTGAAGTCAATCAATAATAACAAACTTACTCATTCTATAGGATTAGTCTTTATCTGAGTTGTATTCCTGAATTATAAAGGCTAAGTTGTAGGATCCTGGGGTAGATTTGAGGTAAGGTCTGTGTGCCTGATGTAGGATCATTCTTGATCTCAGCTGTAGGAGAGTTATTCTCTCTGAGTGTAGAGCTATCCTCCTAGCCTGAGGTGTAGGACTTTAGATTAAGTCTGAGGTAGGTGATCTGTGGATTACTGAGCTATAGGAGTAAAGTTTACTCTGAGTTGTAGGGCTTTGGCATAAGGTTTGACTTGGAGGAAGTCTGAGAGATCCTGAGGGATCTGTGTTGTAAGCTCTTAGAGCAGAGATTGGAGAAGATTGCCTTGTTTAACACACTGTTAGAAAGGTGGGAGGGATACTGGATGTACCCATACTGAAAGTCTTTGTTTCCAAGGATAGCTAAATCAATCTAGAGGGGGGGGTGAATAGATTTCTTAGTCCTTTGTGACTATCTTTTATTTTCCTTGAGATGGATGCTTTTTTAGTTGATTAAATTTTTCTTTCAAGACACGCAACCTACAATAAAGCTAACACAGCGAAAACACACAAGATACACATACGATATATAGTGGTTCCCTAAATTATTGGTACATCCACTTTCCCTCCAACGTTTCTAACTTAATGTTAGATAAGGCATTACTCCAATCTCAGCTCAAAGAGCTTACAACACGATCTCGTAGGACCACTTGGTCTCCTCCAAAACCTACAACTAAGGCACAAGGCCCTACATCTCAGCGATCCAAAGATCACCTACCACAGGACCAAAGGCACTACCACTCAGGCTGGGAGGACAGCCCTACCTAAGATCCATAAGGGATCCTACCTCAGAGAGAATGAATCTCCTACAGCTCAAGAAAAAATGCCCTACCTTAGATCAAAAGGATCCTTACAACTCTGGAACAAGTGCCCTACAACTCAGTGAGAATGACTCACCTACCTCCAGCTATTAAGCCCTACAGCTCAGTGATCAATAGATCACCTACCTCAGATCCAAGCAGGATCCTACCTTAGATTCAAAAGAGAATCCTATATTTCAGGCCAAAGCCCTACTCTCAGCTTTTCAACAGAATCCTGTCTCAGGAAAATTTTCCATACAACTCAGATTTAAACTTGGATCCTACATCATAGCAAGTTTGCTCCTACCACTCAGATCCAACAGGATCCTACAAGGTGGAAATGGGTTTGTTGAGTTGGTCTTGACACAAGAGATATTTCTCTAAACCAATCTCTCTGGACTGAGATAAACTCAACACAACTTTGACTCCAGGAATATATTTCCTGAGTCTACTTTTTTGGACTAAGAAACCCTTATCCCTAACTCCTTCTTCTCAGCACCAAAGATTTCTTACTGGTACTGAGAAGTAACTGCAGCTAGACATACTACTACCCGAGCTGAGAAAATCCCAACCTAACTTCTTCTAAAAAAAAGAGTCTTGAGGTAGAAGCAACCTTGTAGATCTACTTATCTACACCTTGCTGAAAGGAAACAGAAGCTCAGCTCGCTCTTCTACACAGCTCCAAAAAATTTTCTTAATAAAATGTTCTGCTGGAACTATGACGTAACCTACAGCAGGGGTTGGCCCTATGCTATAACCTGAGCTGAGTTAAGCTCAGCTTTAACTTCTTCTGAGAAATCTCAGACCTTTCTGGTGTAGATGAAAATGCCACCAGCTATCTTGGCTCAGCTTCAAATCACCTGTAGTTAGGTAGGAACTGCTGCTCGTTCTTCCTCAAAAATAAAACTTTCTGAACTTGCTGGTGTTGATGAAAATGACACCAACTAACTTGCTTTAGATCCCAGATCTAGTAGCTAGGGTTAGACCTTGGCTACCCGCTTATCTTTAGAGAAAATCTTTGATCTTGTTGATGTCGATGATGAAGACAAATAACAAACTTATTTAGCCTTTAGACCTGTAGTGTTTATGCTCTCCGTTCTTCTCTTCACAACAACAATGGCGATGAAGAAGAACTTCCATAACTTTTCTTCTCAAAAGTTATCAACCTATATAAAGGCTTTTCCTTTTATTAATTATGTCCCAACGGCTCTTTGAGAAGCAGGACCCACACATTTAATGTTAGCTGCATCATTTCTTTAACCCAAATTATCGAACAGTAGCTCAGCGACGCTTTTTGGCTTGTACTATAGCTTTCCCGTTGTTGATATGAATAATGTTGACTTTGTTGACATGCAAACGTCAGTGCCCATGGACTTAGCCAAAATCAAGCATTAGTAGAATAGGTGTTGAGTGAATGAGCTTCACTCAATGTCAAGGAACTTAGACAGAATTCTATCTATCCAGGATTTGACAGCATTGAGTGAGCAAGCCTTACTCAATGCTTTTTTTCCTCAGCTAATTCTTCAGCCTTTTCTTCATGCTGGGAATTGATAGCGTTGAGTTAGCATGCCTCACTCAATGCCTTGTGCCTTAATCAATTTCCTGCTTCTTTAGCATCTTAAGCGTTGAGAGCATTGAGTGAGCACGCCTCACTCAATGCTTTTTGATTTAGCAAGATTTTTCAGCTCCTTGGCGTTGAGTGGGTAAGCTCCACTCAACACCTTTATACTTAGCCAAATTTCTATGTAAGAAAACAAAGGTTCTGACTGAATGATGGCCAGTCAACGCTTTATCATATGGCGTTGAGTGATCTTGCCTCACTGAATGCCTGTGGAATTAGTCAAATATCAGCACAGATTTTTTGTGGCTTTAACTTACTATGCAATACTCAACAATTTAGATTATGGCATTGAGTGAGTGATACTCACTCAAAGCATGTGGACTCCACCACTTTTCTTCCCATTTCCTCTTAGTCTTTTACTGTATTGGCCTATCTTACAGCCTTTTGTTGTATGGCATTGACTGAGTTGACTTCACTCAATGCTTGTAGACTTAGCCACTTTCTCAGCTTGCCACTACTTTGGCTTTGACTGTATAGGCTCGCTATATGTTTTTTGGCATTGAGTGAGTAATTCTAACTCAATGCATGTGGACTTAGATAGATTTATGTCTATCCACATCTTAGGTTAGTGTTTACCTGACCTAGCCACTTAGGCTACCTATCCCATCATTATTGCTAGGACATCCCTGCATGCATGAACTTAGGAACTCATCAAATACAACTTTATGTATATCATTGACAAGATTGACTTCCTCAAATCTAGGACATTGTGAGAAATGGACCCAAAAATCTCCCCCTATTTGTGGAAGTCAAAAACCTTAAGCAAATGAGTCAATAATGAGTCAATGACATACACAGCAATATGCAACAATAAGAATTTAAAAAGCATATAATTGGAGAATGATCTATAGTTAACACACCTCCTTGCCAGCATGGTGAACATTACCACACCAACTCCCCCTGAATTTCAGCTATAATTCTTGATCATACACCTAATCTTATTTTCCTCCCCCCTTTTTACTTCAGCAAATAGCCAACAAGTTTTTGATCATCTACTCCCCCTTTTTTATTACAAATAGGTAGCAGTTGATCCTCATGAGAGTGGTAGGGCAGTGCTGGGCTTGCTCCCCCTCAACTGATGCATCATCTATTATATTTCTTGGTTGATAATCTAGTCTATACCAGTCTGGACAGCAGTAGACAAGATGCCACTGAATGTATATCACTTGAAGAGTCTTCATTTTATTGAAGAACTATTCTTGTACATTTAACAAAGATTACACATTCCTTTACCCCTATAAGTAGAACCTGAAACTTTCCAAGTTTCAGGTTCCCTTATAACTATTCCACTATCCTTAGATATGTGTTGCACATCATCTCCTCTTTGATATGCTTCAACACCTTTTGTGTTGATACACAGATGCAACACATCACTACAGCCACTTGAGCTAGTGGCTTTTCCTCTTCTCCTACAGCAGCTTGACTTTTCAGCAGCAGATGTGACTGCACATCAGCACCAAACCACAACTGATGTTCTCCCCCTCAGACTATGAATAGTCCTGAGAACCTGCTGATCAACTGTAGTGGATCATAGCTGCCCCTTAATAGGAAGCTGAACTTATTCCAGCCATTTGCTTGATTTTCTCCCCTCAATTTGAGCATCTGATATCTTCTCTTTACTGGACACTTGAGTCCTTCTTAGTCTTGATACCACTTGATATTCCCTGCAATAAAGGTGAGTTCTTCAACAGAAATATTACATGGAGCAACTGAAGCTATACCAAGTTCAACATATAAAATTCAAATTTGAATGTGTTGAACTTGAATTCATCTAGTGGCTTAATACAGATATGAACTACTTGCTAGTCTGCGAGGATAAATTCAAGACAGAAGCCTTCCTTCTTCACATTCTCCCTAATAATAATACCTAATCTCAATATGCATAGTCCTGTTATGAAAGAATGGATTCCTAGTAGTGGGGATTTAACTAGTTTACTTTCAGTACACAGAAATGTTACTTATCTCAATGTTATAGACATGGGGCTTATACTAGATTGACAATAACAGTGCACAACACCTCCCTATAGATAAGTATTCTGATCGAGCAGTGTATATATCTTCTAGCTACTCCACAATCCACTGCTGCCATAGTGATCATATTTGATAGTTTTAACTTCAAGACAACCTAAACACCTAGAGGGGGGGGGGGTGAATAGGTTTTTATCCTATTTTAACTTAAGGCAGAATTAACTTCAGTTCTTTAATATAAATCAGATATCTCTACAGTTAATACAGCACATGCAATCACAGAATCTAAAATAACACAAGTATCACAGATTGCACAGAGATTTATAGTGGTTCCTAAGGTCTGGGTACATCCACTTCCCCCTTCACCTATCTAGCAGTGTGCTAGATTCGGCCTAACTTCTTCCTTCTTCTCAGATCCACAGATCTTATAGCTCAGAACCCTGAAAGGTTCCTACAACTTAGAACCCTATAAGGTTCCTACAACTAAGGTTAACAACCCTACCTCAGCCTTTCCACAAGGCCTACAACTCAGAGAACCAATTCTCCTACACTCAGGCTCAATCATCCTTACCTCAGCCTTACCACAAGGCATACAACTCAGAGATCAAAATCTCCTACACTCAGCCTTTATAACATAGGCTTACAACTCAGATCTTTGAAAAGATCCTACAGAATTTGATAAGTAATTGGATGGTCTCTTACCCTTATTGAGAGAGAAAGGATAAGAGGATTCTTGATATGCTTCTTGATGAGACTTATGACTGAAATCAACCTGTGCTTAGCTTTCGTCAAAGCTTCTTGAATCTGAACTTAGTTGGGTTGATCTCCTTTGAAGATAATTAACTGCCAGCTTCCTTCTTGGATTCTAGATATGGATCTGGATCTTCTTAGTAGATTAGTTCTGGATCTACTTCTTAAAAGACTTGTGATTGTCTCCTTCTTGACCTCAAAATAGCTGGAGCTCTCTCTCCCCAAATCTTCTGAAGTTTCTTCTGAATTCTGGAATGAATTCTCCTTAGACAAAATCTGAGTGGATGAACACAACAGAATGTCTTCTTAGATCTTCTCACGAAGATCTTCTTCTATGACTTGCACTTTCTTGATCAGAGATCAATCTCACAACAGTTGTGTTAGTTGTGTGTGTTATATATATCCCCTTTCATCTTCTGATTCCATCTACATTTATAGACTTCATCCATTGGTAATCGGCTGATCCGGTTCATAACTAACTTCTGACAAGTCTGACAGCTTCAGTAAATTTGTTATAACTCACAGCTGTCAAGTCCTCAAACAGTTCTTGAGCCTTTGAACTCTGTCAGCAAAGCGCCGAGACTGACTATCTTAATGTGTCGAGACAATCTATCAATATGTGTCGACACAAGTGACTTAAGTTTCGACACAGACTTTGGTAATGTCGACATAACTGCCTTGATGTCGACACAGCTTCTTGACACTATATCTTGAGAATGTGTCGACACTGATTATTTGTGTCGACACAATCACTTCTTCACTCTACAACAATAAATTATGTTGAAACTCTGCTGTGTGTCGACACAAGTCCTGTGTGTCGACACAGTTATTGTAGACTAAGAATTCTTTGTGTCGACACTGCCTCCAGTGTCGACACAGTTGATGTCGACTCTGCTTCTGTGTGTCGACACAGTCTCCTAGTGTCGACACAGTTGATGTCGACTATCTATTCTGTGTGTCGACACAGTTGTTGTAGACTAAGAATTCGTTGTATAGACACTGCCTCCAGGTGTCGACATAGTTGATGTCGACTCTGCTTCTGTGTGTCGACACAGTCTCCCGGTGTCGACACAGTTGATGTCGACTATATATTTTGTGTGTCGACACAGCCTTTTCCAAGTGTCGACACAGCCTTTTCCAAGTGTCGACACAAACTTGCTGAAGTGTCGACACAGCTTCCTCTGGTGTCGTCACATGGACTTAGAAACTTTTTCCTGCATTTTAGCCAATACTTATCCTGCACATATAAACTAAGAATAACATCAAATACACCTTGATTTATATCATTGAGCTAAGTGAGGCTTCTCCAAATCAGGTACACATTTTCCAATGTAACCAACAATCTCCCCCTATTTGGAGAAGTCATAACCCTTTTGTCAATGATATACACCACTTATGATAAATAAACATGATGATGCGTATAAGAATTTTTAACAGGGTAACTTATAAACAAAACAAATAATAAACTATCATCACAGAATAAGGATGCAAATTAAATGAACATGAAATATTATTTTGTTTATTATCTCAAAAAGTTTCTTAACACTGTTTACATAGATTTCTTTAAAACTAAGAATTACATAGTTCTAGAAACATCTAGTAAAACTAAACGAAGGCTGGGCTGGCTCCTTGATGACTATTCCTTTTCCTGATTTAATCTGAGCATGTATAGAAGGTTCTGTATCTTCAATAAGCTTATTGCCTTTCAAATCAGCCTTCTTTTGAGCTTCAGCCTTAATCCTTTGCCTTTCAAAGTAATGAAAAGTCTTAGGGAAATACTTGCTAGGCTCCTGTGCATCAGAAGGTAGCTTCCCAATCTTGGTCTTTTTTTTATATTGAACTATGGCCTCCTGCCTTGCCTCATACTTCTGCCAATCCTTCTCATTATACCATTTACCCGTTTCATGAACTTGGTCTTTTATAGCTTTCCAGGTAGTTAATATGATATTTCTAGAAGTGGGGCACCATTGCTCAAAATAAGGTTTTAACTCTGCCTGCTCTCTAAAACTTTTCTTTGATAATTGAGCATCTTGCTGAGCTTTCAGACCAGCTTCTGGAATATCTACCTTTTCAATAATAACATTAGTAACTGGTTGTGGAGGGATATACAAAGACTGAACTTGTTGATGTATCATTTCAATATCTGTAGGGGGTAAATAACTTGGGCAACCTCAGGTTGATCACCTTCAAGTAGAGCTGGTTGCACACCTGACTCAGCCACATTATCATCATCACATAAGGGTGGATATCCCAGAGGGGCTCTAATGCTGTTGGTTACCCATTTGGCATGATCAGAGCCAGCATATACTATCACCCTCTCCCCCTTTATGACTTATCTGGCCACATGTTCTCTCAAATCACCTTTTTGAAATCTGATTTGCCCATCCAGGTAATTGACACCATCTTTAAAGAATGGCTTTAACTTTTGAAGCTGAGCAGAAAGTGTTTGCTGTGAAGTTGTAATAGCTGTCTTAAAGGAATCCAATGCTTCCTGTTGTTTCTTATCAAAGTCTTCTTTCTCCTTATTTATTGCCTCAGTCAGTACAATAACTGTATTCCTTACTTCAATGACTATCTCATTGTGAGATTAAGTCAGATTATCATTCATTCTTATTTTATTTTCAAGGACATAGCCTTGTTTGACAGCAATATCATCCACTTGTTTCTTGATTTCAGCTTGTTGGGTTGCTAGAAAGACTACAACATTGCCCCCCTTGTGGAAGCAATCTGTCATTTCTTTCTTATTCTTGTTGACCTCAAATCTGATTGACTTTATGTCTTGGGCTAGATAAAATTGAAGAGCCTTATGGCTTTCATCCACATATTTTTCAAGAGCCAATCTCTGCTCATCAAATTTCACTTGTAAATCAACTAACAATTTGCTGTAATCAGTCTCAGGGGCTTGTTGCGAAGTAGTATCTTGCAAAGCCTTTTTATAATTTTGACTTCTCCTCTTAAAAACTATCAGTTTTCTTTTCTTTACACTTGCTATCTCCTCATCCCCTGAATCAGTGGATTTATCAATATTCACTCTTTCTTTAGGACTAGGAGACATCTCCTTATCAGCCCTATGCTCCACCTTCTCAAGGTTAACTTGCTTTCCCTCAACTGCTGCTCCCTCTATGTCAGGAAACAACTCTTCCAGAGTGAACTCTTGTTGATTGTGAACTGGTGATACAACTGTCTCAGGAGCATCAGTAACTACAGATGTATCCTCTATGATCACATCTAGTGTTGAACTATTGACATGAAGAGATAGAAGAATAGATTGTGAATCTAGTTCACTTGCCAAGTGAATTCTCTCTTCCCCTTGAACTTGGGCAGTAACTGACTCCCCCTGCACTTATGCAGTAACTATCTCTTCCTGAACTTGGACAGTTTCAGCCAGGTCCTGGACCTGTTCCCTATCTTGCTCCCCCTGTACTTGTGCATTCAATGTGTCTTCCTGCACATGATCAAGATCAGTACTGTCATGGACTGGTGATTTAGCTGCAGTCTCTTGGGTATCCAAATCAGGTGTGTCCTTGGAGAGGACCCTATCCCATCTCGATATGATCCTGATGTCAATCCTTCTCATATTATTTATCTTAGATCCTAGAAGCTGATGCATTACCTCTAGAATTGCTCCAGCTAGGTATAAACTCATTAATCTAGCCAAATTGGGCTTCTTGATACCTTCTTTTCTCTTCTCAAATAGAACTGCAGACCAATCTGTTCTAATATTATAGATTATCCTTGTCATCAAACTTAACATATAGGCAGAGAGCCTACTATGTCCTCCTGGTTTACACAAAATAACCTTCCCTACCACTTCAGATAGAAATTTGCCTTGTTCATTAATTCCTTTTCTGTTGATGGCTGCTCCAATCTTCATGGTTGGATCTAGTCCACACCACTGAAGAGCCTCTCTTGTCTTTGAGGTTGGGACCTCTTCTTCATCCTGAATTCTTGGTAGGTGAAGAATCTTTCTTAAACTCTTCAGAGTAAGTTTGACTCTGTTACCATGAACTATTGATTTAATCTTTAGTCCAGTGGAATCCACTGTTGCAGCTGCATAGAATTCAAATACTTCTTTCTTCCAGATCTTTGTATGTTTAGAAAAAAGAAACTCTAACCCAGAATTAGTAACAAGGGTAATGACCCCTTTAATCTCTGTCGCCGCATCATCAAAAGCATTGCGCACCAGCTCGTAGCCTTCATTAATGTTATCTTCAATCTTTGGCGCCATTGGAAAGGAGATAAATCTTGAATTGAGAGAAGATAGTTTGTCGACACAAGGGTTTAGTGTCGAAAATCTTGAGAGCGTATCGACAGAATACTTTCTCGACCTATTTATACCTTTTTAAACAAAGAAGGTCAAAAGACGGGCAAAAACTGTCTAAATGTGTCGACACTGTTAGAAAGTGTCGACATATACTTCTGTTGTCTCGACCACGGTGATGACTACTATGTGTCGACACCAATTGATGATATGTCGACACAAGACATACTTAGTAGACCATCAGAAATTCTGTGTCGACTCTTATTTCTAGTACCGACACAATTTCTGGAGGTATCGACACCGTTACTCTAGTTGTGTCGACACTACTTTTCTTGATGTGTCGACATTTTATCCCTTAGTTGTCAACACAACGATACTGTATCGACACAATTTCCCTTAATAGTCGACACAACTCCTCTGTGTTGACACATTATTATTGAATGAGTCGACACAATTTTACTTAGCCACTTATGTAAATCTAACATATGGTCAACATTCCTAATTCAATTTTAAATCTATTGAATTTAGTTTCATCTAGAGAATTAGTAAATACATTTGCAATTTGATAATCTGTCTTAACAAATTCTAGTGAGATGTCCTCTTTCTCTACATGTTCACTAAGAAAATGGTATCTTATTTCTATATGCTTGGTCCTACTATGTGAAACAGAATTATTAGCAATAGAAATAGCACTAGTAGAATAACAAAATAAAGGTGTTCTACTTACCTGAATACCATAGTCTTCTAGCTGGTGTTGAATCCATAATAGCTGTGCACAGCAACTTCCTGTTGCCACATATTCAGACTCAGCTGTGGATATTTCCACACTAGTCTGCTTCTTACTGCTCCAAGATATCAATCTTCTTCCTAGAAATTGATAGGTGCATGTAGTGCTTTTCCTATCTTCTTTACAACCTGCAAAGTCTGCATCTGAATAGCCTATTACTAGAAAATATCCATTCCTAGGGTATCAAAAGCCTAGATTAGGTGTGCCCTTTAGATATCTAAAAATTCTCTTTACAACAGTGTAATGAGATTCTTTTGGGCATTATTGGTACCTAGCACAGACACATATTGCATACATAATGTCTGGTCTACTAGCAGTGAGATATAGTAGAGAGCCATTTATTCCTCTATACAAAGCCTCATCTGCAGGCTTACCTGCATCATCTTTGCATATAGACATACTTGTTCCCATAGGAGTTCTCATGGTGGAGGATGATTCCATACCATACTTCTTAATTTACTCCTTGGTGAACTTAGACTTGGATATGGACAAGCCATCATCTGTCTGTCTTACTTGGAGTCCCAAGAAGAACTTAAGTTCCCCCATACTGCTCATTTCAAACTTCCCTTGCATAAGTTTAGCAAACTTTTTACAAAGGTTGCTTTCTGTAGACCCAAATATTATGTCATCTACATAAATCTGGACTAAGATTATCTTTCCTTTGGACTCCTTTAGGAATAGAGTTTTGTCTATTTTCCCTCTTGAGAATTTGTTCTCAATAAGGAAAGTAGACATGGTTTCATACCAAGCCCTTGGGGCTTGCTTTAACCCATACAAAGCTTTCCTTAGTCTATAAACATAATTAGGTTTGAGATAATCTACAAAACCTGAAGGCTGCTCTACATAGACTTCTTCTTTTACATTTCCATTCAGGAATGCTGATTTTACATCCATTTAGAATAGTTTGAATCCTTGATATGCTGCATAGGCAGGGAACATTTTGATTGCTTCCAGTCTTGCTACTGGGGCAAAGGTTTGATCAAAGTCAATACCCTCTTTCTTTCTGTACCCTTTTGCAACAAGTCTTGCTTTGTTCTTCACAATAATTCCACTCTCATCCAATTTGTTCCTAAAGATCCACTTTATTCCAATGATATTGTAGTCTTTTGGTTTAGGAACTAACTCCTAGACCTTGCACCTTCTGAACTGATTTAGCTCTTCTTGCATGGCATTAATCCAGTGTGGGTCTAGGATAGCTTCTTCAAACTTCTTTGGCTCTAATTGAGATAGAAAGCTTGAATACAGGACTGTGTTAAAATTCCTGCTTCTAGTTTGCACTCCATGTCTTGGATCACAAATTATCTGATTTACTGGATGATCTTTTAAGTGTCTAATTGCTGGAGGTAGTCTTTCTTCAGGCAGAATACCTCATGTTTCTTCAATATGTTGCACCTCTTGGTTTTCTTCAGCTTCTAGAGAGTCCTGTACTCCCCCTGGACAGCATCCACCATTTTCCATTTGTTGATCTGTAGTTGAATCTTCTGCAATGGAAAGCTTGTCCATTCTCTCATTTATACCTGTTAGACTGCATGAACTACAAGGCAACTCATTGTTGATCAATCTAGTTTCATCAAATACAATATGTACAGATTCTTCTACAACTTGAGTAATCAAGTTGTAGACTTTATAAGCCTTACTATTATTGCTGTACCCAATAAATATCCCATCTTGGGATTTGGCAGCAAACTTAGTTTAATAAGACTTGCCATTGTTAAGGATATAACACTTGCAATCAAAGATCCTAAAATAGGATAAATTTGGTTTTCTACCTTTCATAATCTCATAGGGAGTCTTTTTGTGGCACTTAGTGATAGAAGCCCTGTTGAGCACATGACATGCAGTGTTTACTGCCTCAGCCCAGAAATATTCTGGGAGAGAAGTGTCACTCAATAGTTTTCTACCAGCCTCAATCAATGTTCTATTCTTCCTTTCAGTAATACCATTTTGCTGTGGTGTTCTTGGTGAGGAGAATTCTTGGAAAATCCAAAATTCTTCACACAGTCTTGTCACACATTCAGATTGAAATTTAGTGCTATGGTCACTTCTGATTTTTACCACTGTACTATCCAGTTCATTCTGAATTTGTTTGACAAAACTAGGTAAAACACTTGGGGTTTTTGATTTATGTCTCAGAAAGAACACCCAGGAATATCTAGAATAGTCATCTACCACCACAAAAGTGTAGACCTTCCTACCTAGACTATGAACTGGCATAGGAACAAAAAGATCCATATGTAAAAGGTATAGATACCTCACTGAATCCATGTTTTCAAGGCTATGAAAGGAGGATTTTGTCTGCTTGCCTTTTTGACAAGCTGAGCATATCCCATCCTTTATACACTTTACTTGAGGACCATTCCTCACTAACTCTTTGCTAAAGAGTTGTCCAATTGTTTTGTAGTTAAGATGGGCCAGCCTCTAGTGCCATTTGACACAATGAGAAGCTCTCTCATCAGCTACAAGACAAATAGGAGAACCTTTGTTCTCACACTCAAAATTTAGATAGTACACATTCCTCTTTCTATATCCTGTCAAAATGATATTTTGATCACTTGAACTTTTGATATGACATCCATTCTTAACAAATGAAATGTCATATCCTAGATCACTCACCTGACTTATGCTTATAAGGTTGTGTTTCAATCCCTTTACATAGGCCACTTGAGTGATAGTAATCTGGTTACTAGAGATGTTACCAAATCCTTTGATGATGCCTTTTTTAGAGCCACCAAAGATCACTTTAGGCCCATTTATGATAGGCAAGTACTCCTTCAACAATCCCTTTGTTCCAGTCATGTGCCTGGAACATCCACTATCCAAGTACCATATAGGGGTGGTGACTTGGACTCACTTGCAACAAAGAATTACTTTCCCTTAGAACCCAAGTAAGTCTTGGGTCCTTGGTTCTGGTTAGCTTCATGCTTACCAAATCTACCTACAGCTTTTCTAATTGGTAGACTGTTGTTCCTCTTGACACTAGTGTTGTGCCAGCAATCTATAACATAATGACCTATCTTGCCACAGCACCAACACTCATACTTATTGTATCTATTTTTAGATACATTCTTGATTGTCTGATTGACAACAAATCTCTTGTATTGTGTTGGTACTGCTGCAGCTACACCCACTTAATTATCACAAACATGAGGTTTATGAACATTGGCTACCTTATTGACATAAGAACTCTTACCATTCAGAACTTCAGTCTTACTATGACCTTGAGTATTCTCAAAGTCATACTTGTTAGAAGGCTCATGCACTTTTCTAAAAACTACAGGGACTTTAAAATTCAGTGGCTGGACTGAGTATTTTCCTTTTCTCTTGAATTGGATAGCTATGGTGTTACCCTTAAATCCTATTCCAGCCTTACCCTCTTGAGCCAAAAACTCATCTATTAAAGGTAAAACTGATTTTGGCTTGGAATAACTAGCCACCAAATCTTTCTCCTTTTGAAGTTTGACTTCCAGACTTTTAATTAGATCATTTTTGTATGTGATTGTGCCCATCTGAATAACAATTATAGTTTTCAGCTTGGCAATCTCATTCAATTTTTGATCCAACTCTTTCTCTAAACCAGATGCAGCCACCTTAAGATCTGCAATTTCCTTAGCTTGAGTTTTGGCCAGGTTCTTGCTTTTCTTTAGTGCTTGCAACAAGTCCCCATATTCATCTATCAGCTGATAAATATCTCCTTCAGATTCAGACACATACACATCACTTGATGCAGATGTAACTGACTCTGTACCAGTGCTACAATCAGAATTTCTAGAAATACATTGTACCTTACTAGGACCAGGCTGATCCTTGCACTTGTCTTCTTCTGATACAGCCATCAGTCCCATACACTGATGGTCTTCTTGATCATAGATAGAGTTTAGCAATTGTATAAACTCTTCTTCTTCATCAGCTGCATAAAGACCAATGTATGCCTCAGCTTCAGATTCAGACTCTGAAGTTGATTGGTCTGTCAAGCTCTTCTCCTTCTTAGCAATAAAGGATTTCTCCTTCTTGCTCTTTTGTTGATTCTTTCTTTTATCAGCAGACTCCTTTCTTTTGTCAGGACATTCAGCCATAACATGTCTAGGCTTATTACAGCAATAACAAACTATCTTTGATGTTGTAGATTTGCTAGGCTTTGACCAGCTCCTGTCCTTCCTTGATGACTTTCTCTTTTGATAATAATCATCAACTGGCTGAGATGTGGAGGGCCTAGATTTCCACTGCTTCTTCTTCAAGAATCTCTGAAACTGTCTTGTAAAGGCAGCAAAATCTGTATCTGAATCACTGCTATCTGAATTTTGGTTGTCCTAATTATCTGAGGTAATTTCAGCAACTTCTCTAGGAGGTGATGGAGACATCCTCCTATTCTTTCTAGTGGCTTCAACCTTGAAGGCCACAGACTTTTCTATATGCTCCCATTTTGCATTTCTTTCTTCCTTTTTTCTAGTCATTAGTTGCATTTCATAAGACAGCAACTTTCCAAATAAAGTTGGAGGTGAAATATCAGCAAGCTTGGCCACTTCCCTAATGACACAAATCTTGGTGTCCCAATCCTTTGTCACGGATCTTAGGAATTTGTCATTCAGTTCTTATGTACTGAAGACCCTTCCATAAGACATCAACTCATTTACTATTCTATAGAACTTCTTATAGCACTCAGATATGCTATCTGACTTCCCTTGTCTGAAGCTTTCATACTCCTGATTTAGCATAGACTTTCTATCTTGCCTATCTTCTTCAGAACGCTCCATGTAGACAATCAAAGTGTCCCACATTTCCTTGGAGGCCTTGCAGTGAATCAAATTCTGAAAGGTTTAATCATTTATGGCACTTACTATGATATTCTGAGCTCTTTTATCCATAGTTGCCAGTATAATCTCATCCTTAGTCATCTCAGAAAAATCCTTGGGAGTTCTCTGGTTTGCATCTAGAACAGATACCTTTATTGGAATATAAGGACCTTCTTTTGCTGTAATATAGATCCTTGGGTCAGAAGCCTCCATAAACAATCTGACTCTTTCTTTCAATATACCAAATATCTCCTTCCTGTAGAGGGGTAGTTTCATAGAACCTAGTTCCTTGTGATTTTCTCCAGAACCCATTTTCTTGATTCTTGATTCTGCCTTTGGGATCTAACTCAGACTGTTAAGTCCTTCTTTGAGTAACCTCCCTCTGATACCACTTGATAGTTTTAACTTCAAGACAACCTAAACACCTAGAGGGGGGGGGGGGGTGAATAGGTTCTTATCCTTGTTTTAACTTAAGGCAGAATTAACTTCAGTTCTTTAATATAAATCAGATATCTCTATAGTTAACATAGCACATGCAATCACAGAATAAAAATAACACAAGCATCACAGATTGCACAGAGATTTATAGTGGTTCCCCAAGGTCTGGGTACATCCACTTCCCCCTTCACCTATCTAGCAGTGTGCTAGATTCGGCCTAACTTCATCCTTCTTCTCAGATCCACAGATCTTACAGCTCAGAATCCTGAAAGGTTCTTACAACTCAGAACCCTATAAGGTTCCTACAACTCAGGCTAACAGCCCTACCTCAGCCTTGCCACAAGGCCTACATCTCAGAGAACCAATTCTCTTACACTCAGGCTCAATCAGCCTTACCTCAGCCTTGCCATAAGGCCTACAACTCAGAGATCAATCAGCCTTACCTCAGCCTTGCCACAAGGTCTCTTCCCTTATTGAGAGAGAAAGGAAAAGAGGATTCTTGATCAGCTTCTTGATGAGACTGATGACTGAAATCAACCTGTGCTTAACTTTCTTCAAAGCTTCTTGAATCTGAACTTAGTTGGGTTGATCTCCTTTGAAGATGACTAACTATCAGCTTCCTTCTTGGATTCCAGATATGGATCTTGATCTTCTTAGTAGATTAGTTCTGGATCTACTTCTTAAGAGACTTGTGATTGTCTCCATCTTGACCTCAAAATAGCTGGAGTTCTCTCTCCCCAAATCTTCTGAAGTTTTTCTGAATTTTGGAATGAATTCTCCTTAGACAAAATCTGAGTGGATGAACACTAAAGAATGTCTTCTTACATCTTCTCACGAAGATCTTCTGTGACTTGCACTTTCTTGATCAGAGATCAATCTCACAACAGTTGTGTTAGTTGTGTTAGTTATATATATTCCCTTTCATCTTCTGATTCCATCTATATTTATAGACTTCATCCATGGTAACCGGCTGATCCGGTTCATAACAAACTTCTGACAATTCTGACAGCTTTAGTAAACCTGTTGTAACTCACAGCTTTCAAGTTCTCAAACAGTTCTTGAGCCTTTGACTCTGTCAGCAAAGCGTCGAAACTGAATTTCTTTAAGTGTTGAGACAATCTATCAATATGTGTCGACACAAGTGTATTAAGTGTCGACACAGACTTTGGTGATGTCGACATAACTTCCTTGATGTCGACACAGCTTTTTGACACTGCATCTTGAGAATGTGTCGACACTGATTATTTGTGTCGACACAATCACTTCTTCACTCTACAGCAATCAATTATGTTGAAACTCTGATGTGTGTCGACACTAGTCCTGTGTGACGACACAGTTATTGTAGACTAAGAATTCTGTGTGTCGACACTGCCGCCAGGTGTCGACACAGTTGATGTCGACTCTGCTTCTGTGTGTCGACACAGTCTCCTGGTGTCGAAACAGTTGATGTCAACTATCTATTCTGTGTGTCGACACAGTTGTTGTAGACTAAGAATTCTGTGTGTTCGACACTGCCTCCAGGTGTCGATACAGTTGATGTCAACTCTGCTTCTGTGTGTCGACACAGTCTCTCGGTGTCGACACAGTTGATGTCGACTATATATTCTGTGTGTTGACACAACCTTTTCCAAGTGTCAACACAAACTTGTTTAAGTGTCGACACAGCTTCCTCTTGTGTCGACACATGGACTTAGAAACTTTTTCCTGCATTTTAGCCAATACTTATCCTGCACATATAAACTTAGAATAACATCAAATACACCTTAATGTATATTATTGAGCTAAGTGAGGCTTCTCCAAATTAGGTACACATTTTCGAATGTACCCAACAATATCACTTGACTAGAGATTATATCTCTTGAGTTGATACTACTGACAAAACTCTCTTATGCCTCTTGATACCCCTTGAGCCTTGGATGATCTTACCTTGAACCATCCATTCATTTTGATAACAAGTTTTTCTTTAAACTTCTATTCCCATAGGAATATTCTGACTTGCATCACCACTAGCTGGACCAATCATCTAGGTAGTCTCCTTCTCATCCCCAGTAACGTCCATAGAGACATGCAGATCTTCAGCAGTAGTGCTAACCAAATCTGTGTTGGATACCTTGTAGGTAAAAATCTAGCTTGTCCAACAACCCAGACTGGACATGCATTCCAAATATGAGCATCTAGCTTGATAGTCTCCCCCCTCAACATTAGCATAGATCCTGTAGTTGCATAGATCCTGTCCATACTTTCCACTGATTCCCATTTGGACAATCTTTTAGTTTGTCTTCTCTATAGGTCACTTGAAAGTCCTGAGTGTGTACCAGTTGAAAGTCTTAAGTTTATACCAGTAGACATTCTTTCCAGCTAGGGATCTTGTGTCTCTTCTTTACTGCTCTTAGAAGAGCTGCTTCCTATGCTTTGCACTATGATGAGTACATCCTTCCTATTATACTCCTCACTATTCTGCTGAGGTAGCAGTAGTACAATGTCACACCAGTCAAATTCCTTAGAGCTTTAATGACTGGCACCATCCTTTTCCTCTTGGGCAGTAGGAGGAGTATCCTTGATGATCAATCTCCATCACCAACTTCTCAACAACATATCTTAGGTTTATCCTTCACTGCAGTATGATCCATAAGATGGATTTCTTGTTCAAATCCAAGGTCTGGAAAATCCTCTGTCCAAGTACCTCAGGGGGGAATGGGCACTTGGACCAACCTGCAAAACAAGGTTTACCTTACCTTAGGACCCCAAAAGGTATTGGGCCCTAGGTTCTGGTTAGTCTGAAATCTAACTTGCCTACCCCCAACATTTCTGACAGGTAGGCTAACTCTTGCTTTGGGCAAAGAAGGATTGTGCCAGAATCTAGGGCAAAATGCCCCACATTGCCACAACACCAAAACTCATGGATGTTATATCTCCTTTTCTGAGAAGGTCCTGCAGTGTGGTTAACTGCTGAATGAACAGAAGGAAGAGGAACAATATCTTTCTTCAGGTTACTTTTAGTAAGGATCTTGACTGAAGGTTAGTCTTCCAGCAGGCTTCCTTTGTTTGCTCTGAATGCTATTTATAGCTATCATCTTTGTAGTTGACATGTTCTTTATATTATCAGAAATAGCCAAGTCAGGCTTACTGGTAGACTGACCCTTAGTGTGAGTCCTTTCTGGATGAGCTTGAGTGAAATCCACTGCCTTATCCTTGAGAGTTGGGGCTGAGGAACCAAATATAAATGTTCCAAAATGGGTCATTTGTACTTCTTCATGGGGAGCCTTAAAGGCACTCATTCTCTTACCATTTCTTCTTCAATTGGAAGATACTCTTATATTCTTACAAGAAGAATTCCAATTCTCCCAGTGACCATGAATGAAGCCTTGGTCATACCTGTGAGAAGGGAGGATTACCTTGTGAAAGGTTGACTGTGGCACTACATGAGCTTGTCCTTTCCCTTTAGAAAGGTCAACTCTTGTGCTTCCTTGACTGCTAACTCCTTCTTACCCTTTTGGGAGGAGAAGGAATTTATCAAGGGAAACACAGTACTCAGCTTTGAAAAAATTGCCACTATCCTTCTCTCCTTAAGGAGCTCCTCTTTAAGATCTAAGATGATCTTATCCTTTTTGCTTATGGTCTCAATCTAGAGATTTTAGATAGCCTTTAGTTGGCTGACTTCCCTTGCCTTCTGTTCCAATAAGATTGGTGTCTCAGCATGCTGGGAAGCAGCTAGCTGAAGAGAAGCAATCTCCTTAGCCTGACTTTTGCCCAACTTCTTACTTCTTCTTAAGGCTTCAAGAATTTCACCATACTTGTCAATCATTTGATTAACATCTACCTCAGATTCAGAGTAACCTTCATCACTGGATGAAGAAGCTTCTGAATCTATATTGGTCTCATGACCTGAGCAATAAGAAGAACTAGACAGAGATTATACCTGATCTTGACTTGGATGATCATGGAAGGAATCTCCTTCTGTTAGGGCAGCTAGCCCATAACAGCTGCAGTCATCTTCTTCATCAACATCCACATCTGAATCACTTTTTGATTGTTACAGAGGGGCCTTGATCTTTATCCTTGTATCTGGATTGTCTTCTATTTTATCTGAAATGGAAGCAAATTTCCCAATGACGGCTTCCTCCTTCCATATAGCCAGTGAGAGAATCCCACATCTCTTTGGCTGTCTTGTAGTGGACTCACATCTTGAAGGTGGAGTAATTCATGGCACTTACCATGATGTGTTGTTCCCTTTTATCCATAGATGCCAAGTTGATTTCATCTTCAGACATCTCTGCATAACCCTTTGTCGTCTAGACATCTACATCTAATATAGATAACTTCATAGGGATGAAAGGTACTTCTTGAACTATTGCAAAGACCCTAGGATCAGAGGCATCCATGGTCTACCTGATCCTTTCTTTCCAACTCCAAATATTCTCCTTGTTGTAGACTTGGAGCTCCATTATGCTCCACTCCTTATGGTTCTCTATTAAATCCACAAGTGCAAACCTTTTAGCTATCCTTTGAGGTCTACTCAAACAGTTAAGTCCTTTTTGAGTAACCTTGCTTTGATACCACTTGAAAGTCTTTGTTTTCAAGGATAGCTAAATAACCTAGAGGGGGGGGGGGGTGAATAGGTTTTTTTGTCCTTAGTGACTATCTTTTATTTTCCTTCAGTTGGATGCTTTTTAGTTGATTAAACTCTGGTTTTTATACATGCAACCTGTAATAAAGCCAACACAGAGAAAACACAAAAGACACACATAAGATATATAGTGGTTTACCAAATTATGGGTACATCCACTTTCCCTCCAACCTTTCTAAATTAAAGTTAGACAAGACACTTCTCCAATCTCATCTCAAAGATCTTATAACACGATCCCGCAAGACCACTCGGTTTCCTCCAAGACCTAGAGCTCAGGAACAAGGCCCTACAACTAGGTGATCCAAAGATCACCTACGTCAGGCCCAAAGGCCCTACCACTCAGGCTGGGAGGACAACCCTACCTCAGATCCATAAGGGATCCTACCTCAGAGAGAATGACTCTCCTACAGCTCAGGCAAAAAGGACCTACCTCAGATCCAAAGGCTCCTACACTCAGGAACAAGTGCCCTACAACTCAGTGAGAATGACTCACCTACCTCAGGTTGTTAAGCCCTATAGCTCAGTGATCAAAAGATCACCTACCTCAGATCCAAGAAGGATCCTACCTCAGATTCAAAAGTGAATCCTACAATCCAGGCCAAAGCCCTACTCTGAAATTCTTAACAGAATCCTACCTCAGGAAAATCTGCCCTATAACTTAGATCCAGATTTGGATCCTACCTCAGAGCAAATTTGATCCTACCACTCAGATCCAACAAGATCCTATATGGTGGGGTTTGTTGAGTTTGTCTTGACACAAGAGATATTTCTCTATGCCAATCTCTGTAGACTGAGATAAACTCAACCAAACTTTGACTCTAGGAATATATTTCCTGAGTCTAATTTTCTAGAATAAGAAACCCTTAGCCCTAACTACTTCTTGGCACCAGAGATTTCCTGCTGGTACAGAGAAGTAACTACAGCTAGACTTGCTGCTACCTGAGCTGATAGAATCCCAGCCCAACTTCCTCTCAGTAATAAGAGTCTTGAGCTAGAAGCAACCTTACAGATTTGCTGCTTTGCACCTTGCTGAACTGATACAGAAGCTCAGCTTTCTCTTCTACACATCTCCAGAAACTTGTCTTCAGGAAATGTTCTGCTGGAACTGTGACGTAACCTGCAGCAGGGGTTGGCCCTATGCTACAACCTGAGTTGAGTTAAACTCAGCTCAAACTTCTTCTGAGAAATCTCAGACCTTGCTGGTGTAGATGAAAATGCCACCAGCTATCTATATTCAGCTTCAGATCACCTGCAGTTAGGTAGGAACTACTACTCCTTCTTCCTCAGAAATAAAACTTTCTGAACTTGCTAGTGTAGATGAAAATGGCACCAGCTAACTTTCTTTAGATCTTAGATCTGGCAGCTAGGGTTAGACCTTAGCTGTCTCCTTTTCTTCAGAGAAAATCTCTGATCTTGCTAATGTCGATGATGAAGACAAACACCTAATATGTTGAGCCTTTAGACCTATAGCCTTTATGTTCTTTGTTCTTCTCTTCACAATAATAGTGGCGAAGAGGAAGAACTTCCATAGATTTTCTTCTCAAAAGTTATCTACCTCTATAAAGACTTTTCCTTTTATCAATTATGTCCCAATGGCTCTTTGAGCAGTGGCCCCCACACATTTAATGCTAGCTGCATCCTTGCTTTAACCACTAATTATCGTATAGTAGATCTGCGACGCATTTTAGCTTATACTGTAGCTTTCTCGCTACCGATATGAATAATATTGACTTTGTTGAATTTCAGAGGTCAGCGCCCGTAGACTTAGCAAAAATAAGGCATTAGTAGAATAGGCATTGAGTGAATGAGCTTCACTCAACACCAAGGAACTTAGATAGAATTTTGTCTATCTAGGCATTGACAGCGTTGAGTGAGCAAGCCCCACTCAATGCTTTTTTCCTTAGCATATTCTTCAGCCTTTTTTGCATGCTTGCCATTGAGAGCGTTGAGTGAGCATGCCTCACTCAACGCCTTGTGCCTTAATCAATTTCGTGCTTCTTCAACATCATAAGCTTTGAGAGCATTGAGTGAGCATGCCTCACTCAATGCTTTTTTCTTTAGCTAGATTTTTCTGCTCGTTAGCGTTGAGTGGGTAAGCTCAACTCAATGCATTTATACTTAGCCAAATTTCTGTATCTGAAAACACAGGTTCCGACTGAATGATGGTTAGTCAATGCTTTATCATATGGCATTGAGTGAGCTTGCCTCACTCAATGCCTATGGACTTAGTCAAATATCAGCATAGATTTTTTGTGGCTTTGACTTACAAGGCAATACTCAATGAATATAAAGTATTGCGTTGAGTGAGTGATACTCAATGCCTGTGGACTTAGCCACTTTTCTACCCATTTCTTCTTAGGCTTTTACTGCATTGGCCTGTCTCACAGCCTTTTGTTCTATGGCGTTGAGTGAGTTGACTTCACTCAATTCTTGTGGACTTAGACACTTTCTCAGCTTTCCACTACTTTGGATTTGACTGTATAGGCTCCACTCAGTGCTATAATTCTTCTGGCATTGAGTGAGTAATTCTCAATCAATGCCTATGGACTTAGACAGATTTCTTTCTATCCACATCTTTGGTTAGTGTTTACCTGACCTAGCCACATAGGCTACATGTCCCATCATTGTTTCTAGGACATCCCTACATGCATGAACTCATGCACTCATCAAATACAATTTTATGTATATCATTGACAAGATTGACTTCCTCAAATCTAGGACATTGCGGGTAATTTACCCAACACATACCTTGGGGAACCACTATAAATACTTGTGTTATATATCTCTTTCTTGAAAGCTAACTAAAATAACTAAACACTCAATACCACTAAATAAAAAGATAGTCTTAAAGACTAAGAAACCTATTCACCCCCTAGGTGTAAAGCTACTTTTGAAACAAAGACTTTCAAGTGGTATTAGAAGGAGGTTGTTCAATAAATTGAAGACTTAATAGTCTAAACATATCTCTAAGAGTAGCTAAAGATTATCCCCATTGGTTTAGGAGAGAATCATAAGAAGTTGAGCTCAATGAATCTTCCAGTCTACAAAAAGGAAATCTTTGTGATTTGGAAAGAGAGGGCCAGGATATTAATGGAAGACTCAGACCCAAGGATCTTCATTATTGTCCAAGAAGGACCTTTCATCCCCATGAAGGTCTTATTCTGAGATGCCAATGCCCAGACTCCAAAGAAGTTTATTGAAATGACTAAGGATGAAGTCATCTTGACAACCATAGATAAGAGGGCATAAAACATCATTTTTAATGACATAGATGACTCCACCTTCCATAACTTGGTTCACTGCAAGACTATAAAAGAGATGTGGGATTATCTCATTGTCTATATGGAAGGAACAGAAGATGTGAGGGATGATAGGAAATCCCTCCTTATTCAATAATATGAGGCCTTCAAATAAGGAAAGGAGTTCACAGTAGAATGCTATGAAAAGTTCTTCATAATAGTGAACATTCTGGTCACCTATGGTTGACAATTCACTAATTATAAGCTGAATGACAAGTTCTTGAGATCCTTAAAAAAGGAATAAGATGTCAAGATCTGTGCCATCCAAGAATTTGGTAACCTGGTGTAACGACCCCATCCGTTCAATGACGTATAGTAGAAGGTCCGGCCGGGGCCCCACACTATATGCCACAAACAGACGGTGAGGTCACAGGAGAGTACCAAATCAAACACGAATCCTAACTCAGAGCATTCTAGCGGAAGCTTTAAGTTACAACTTTGAACTCTTTAACCGGAATGTCCAATATATAAAACCACATTTATATATAAACCATGGAATGTACACAACCACAAGAGTTTGGCCTTAAGGCCTTACAGTTCCTCTGAACATACATCATGATTTACAAACCTCGGCGCGCAGGCCGGCCATACATGAGTAAAAGAGAAAACAAAACACTGGCTTAGCCTTCCAGGCTAGCCGCAGCAGCAGCAGCAACAGCAGTAGGGCTCTCCCGCCCATCACTTACCACTTGGCTCTCCAGCACCTGCACGGGAACAATTCCACCCAACCGGTGGCAAACAATGCAACGGTCAGCATTCAGCTGACCCAATTATAACAATCCTACCCCTTTCTTGGGGCATGAGCATTCTTTCCCTGCAAGCATGGCATCAACAATAGCAACTATGTGCGCGCAGGCACATTCAAGCCATCACAACCATCGGCCGCCCGGCCCGACAGTCCGTGCACTCAGGGCACATTTTCGGTGTACCGGAATACCAGGGTCAACACCACCGTCTACACGGTATTTGAGCATTTCTAGTCTTTCCGGCGCGCGGGCCTAAGACTCTCATTAGGCGCTCCAACAAAACCTATACCAGGCTTCCAAGTCGGACGGACCTAACGCAGGTACGGATCAGCCACCCCCCGTTGCTCAAGTCGCCTAGCCACCTCGAATACGGAAGTATCCATGGCATTTTATAGGCGCGGGTCGGTTTCACCTTTCCTGTTCGGCACACAGCCTTTTCAACGAGTTGCAGCCCAACGGCTCAACTACTCACAAAGTGGCAACGCACGGCCACAAGAGTTGCCGCCAACCCTCTTCATTTCCTGGACATCGTCCAGTACTTCCTGCCGCACCAAGCAACAGGTAGGAACAAGGCATCACAAGCCATAGGCATCACAAGCCATTATCACGGAGCCTTCTCCGATATGCAAACAAGCATCACCAATCCAGATTCCATCCAGATGGGCTTCACACAGCATGCCTAGAGCCGTACTCCAATTCCGGCCTCTAACAAGGGGGACTTCACATATCTACCCCAAGGGACACCGCAACCCACCGCACACTCGCGGGGAAGGGCTTTCCCTATGCAATGCAGAAAAGAAGGACTTCACATGTCCAAGGAGGGAGATCGTTACCCTTGTCGATCTCTTCGGTGCCATCGCAAACTAGCCGGTGAGAAAGAACCGCAGCAACCTTGCCGTCACAACGCCGGCTTCGGATCGCGAATCGAACCACGGGAGCTCCGCCGGTGGCTTGGTCTCCTCCTCCTTCTTCCTCTCTCTTTCTCTCTTTCTCTCTTCCTTAAGGATAAAAGAAGAATGGCTCTTCCTCCTGTTTTCACGACTTATCCAGCCCAAGAAACCACCTGAGCCTTTGGATCAAAAGAGAGGAAACTGAACGGCCAAGATTTCCCCAGAATCTCACTTTTTGGCCGACACGGCCTGTGACACGCCCGTGTCACAGGCCGTGTACCCCTTCAGCGGTGCACACAGCTTGAACCGACTGAACCACACGGGTCATCGACACGCCCGTGTCGGACCTGACACGCCCGTGTCAAACCTGAGACACGCCCGTGTCTCCTGCTCCATCGAGCTGCAACCAGAACACGGGTCGGAACACGGCAGCTGACACGCCCGTGTCCAGCCTGACACGCCCGTGTTCCCGGCCGTGTTCAAGGCCGTGTCCGGCTCTGCCCGGAATAGGCCAATTTTGCAAAATAAATAGAACACGCCCTGGGACACGCCCGTGTCCCAGGCCGTGTCACCCGACACGCCCTGGGACACGCCCGTGTCCCAGGCCGTGTAACCTGACCTGCTACTCAATTTTCAAGGTGAGTCTTTTGGGGCCTTTTTAGGGTGTTACAACCCTCTCCCCCTTATCAAAATTTCGTCCCGAAATTTGCACGGTAAGGAAAGAAAACCAGCAATGCTATAAGCATGTTATAACAAAAAGTACACGGTCTACAGTTTATACAAATAACTCGGGAAACTCGGCTCGCATGGTCTGCTCCCGCTCCCATGTTAGCTCTTCACGGCCACAATTGTCCCATCGGACCTTGACCATCCCGATCACTTTGTTTCGCAACTGCTTCTCGGCTCGATCCTCGATCCGAATGGGTCTAACCCTCGTCGTTAGCCCATACTCGACCGGTACCCGATCAGCCTCCACGACTTGAGCTGGATCCTTTACCGCCTTACGAAGGACTGAGATGTGAAACACATCATGTAATCCACCCAAGTCCGCTGAAAGTGCTAGTCGATAAGCAGCCTCCCCAACACGCTCCACCACCTCAAACGGACCAAGATACCTCGGACTTAGCTTTTTCAAACGCCGAATCCTGGACACACCTTTGAAGGGTTTGATCTTCAAATATACCCAATCACCCACCGCGAACTCCACGTTCCGGTGCTTGGCATTGTAGTACTTTGCTTGACGATCTTGGGCTATCAATAGCCTCTCCCGAATAGAGCGGATGAGCGAAGTAGCTTCTTCGACTTCCTTTTTCCCATTCAGCTTCGATTCGCCTGCTTCTGCCCAAGCTAAGGGTGTACGGCATTTCCGACCATACAACGCCTCGAATGGTGCCATACCAATACTCGCTTGGTAGCTATTATTATAGGCAAATTCAACGAGAAATATATAATCTTCCCATCTCTTACCAAAATCTAGGGCGCACATGCGGAGCATATCCTCCATCGTCCTGTTGGTTCGTTCAGTCTGGCCATCCGTTTGGGGATGAAAGGCCGTACTAAACGCCAATTTTGTACCCAACATTTGATGAACGAGCCGCCAATCATTCGATGTGAACCGCCCATCACGGTCACTAACGATGCTCCGGGGAACACCGTGCAGTCGAACAACCTGCTCCACATACAGCTTGGCCAAGGTTTCCACTGAATCATCTCTTCTATTTGGAAGGAAGTGCGCCACTTTTGTCAACCGGTCCACAATCACCCAGATTGAATCATGACCGCGTTGAGATCTCGGCAACCCGTGCACGAAATCCATCGAAATATCATCGAACTTCCACTCCGGAATAGGTAACGACTTCAGAAACCCGCCAGGCTTCTGGCATTCTGCTTTCACCAACGCACAGGTGTTGCATTTAGCCACATAACGAGCCACATCTTTCTTTAATCCGGGCCACCAGAACAGCTTTTTCATGTCCCTGTACATCTTTGTGCTCCCTGGGTGAACTGAGTACTTTGCAAAGTGAGCTTCGTACATCAACTCTTCCCTCAGTTTACCCACACTTGGGACGCATACTCGACCATTTCTCCGTAACAACCCGTTATCCCAAGAGAATTGATCATCCGGCCCATCTTTCGCATAGCGCTGGAGACTTTCATCAAGCTCCGTTGCTCGCCGAATTCTGTCCGTAAGGTCATATTGCACCTCCGTCCAGTTCAAGCACGCATCGGTTGACGCACCCTTGTCAACACACGATATCTCCATTGCCTCCAATTCTTGGATCAAACGCTGATCATGCCTCTGCAACCAGCTTGCCCGTACCGGAGTCTTCCGACTCAAAGCATCAGCGACCACATTTCCCTTCCCGGGAGTATAGTGAATCTCGAAGGTGTAGTCCCCGAGGAACTCCATCCATCTTCGTTGTCGCATATTCAAATCCTTCTGATCCAACAAATACTTTAGGCTCTTGTGATCCGTATAGATATCCACTTTGATGCCATATAGATAGTGCCGCCACAACTTGAGCGCAAAGATTACCGCCGCCAACTCCAAATCATGGACGGGGTAATTCCGCTCATGCACTTTCAACTGACGCGAGCCATAAGCAATCACTTTCCCAAACTGCAGAAGAACGCAGCCTAAGCCGCTCCCAGATGCATCACTATAGATCTCATACCCATCGGTACCACATGGCGATGTCAACACAGGCGCCGTGGTCAAACGACTCTTTAAGTCTTCAAAAGCTCGAGCGCACTCCGGCGTCCATATGAACTTTTGATCTTTCCTCGTCAGCGTGGTGAGAGGTAAAGCAATCCGTGAGAAGTTTTCCACAAACCGTCTATAATAGCCCGCAAGTCCAAGGAAGCTCCTGACCTCGGCCACTGAAGACATCACTGGCCAATCTCGGATGGCACTTATCTTCAACGGATCCACCGCGATACCCTCTCCGCTTACCACATGGCCTAAAAAGGCTACTGAAGAGAGCCAGAACTCGCACTTTGAGAACTTGGCAAAAAGCTTATTCCTCCGCAGGGTATGCAAGACCAACCGCAAATGGTTTGCGTGATCCTCTTCTGACTGAGAGTATACTAAGATGTCATCGATAAACACAATAACAAACAAATCCAAGTACTCTCGGAACGTTCGATGCATTAGGTCCATAAATACCGAAGGCGCATTACATAGGCCAAACGGCATTACCGTGAACTCATAATGACCGTAGCGTGTTCCAAACGCTGTCTTGGGAATGTCACCTTCCCGAATCCTTAGCTGATAATATCCCGATTTCAGATCCAACTTGGAATAGACCGTTGATCCCGCCAGCTGATCAAAAGGTCATCAATCCGTGGGATCGGATACTTGTTTTTCTCCGTCAGCTTATTCAACTCGCGGTAGTCAATACACAACCGTAAGCTACCATCTTTCTTTTTCACAAAGAGAACAGGCGCGCTCCAAGGTGACATACTCGGGCGTATATAACCCTGTTCTAACAACTCTTGCAGTTGGACTTTCAACTCAGCCATCTCTTTTGGCGCGACGCGATATGGAGAGCGGGCCACAGGTTTCGCACCTGGCACCAACTCAATAGAGAAGTCAATCTCCCGCTGGGGTGGTAACCCAGGAAGATCTTAAGGAAACACATCGGCAAACTCTGACACAACTGGCACTTCACCGACACTGGCCTTTGGCTCAACAGCCTGAATTAGCGTGAAGAATAACTTCGCGCCCTTCCGCACAGCATTGACGACTTGGAGTGCAGACAACAACGTTCCGCCAACTCCTCGCATACCAGCGAACTTCGTCACAAGCCCGGTATTCTGGCCCAGTGTAATCTCTTTGGAGTTGCAATCAATAAAGGCACGCTGCTCCGAGAGCCAGTCCATACCAAAGATCACATCAAACTCCGATAACGGTAGCACAGCTGCACGCAAACCGAAATCCCGACTTCCTATTTGCACATCCACATCGCAAGCCCTATCCGCAAGCATCACACAGCCATTCGGCAATAGCACCCTTGTACTATCCACCGTCACATGACTCGGTACCCCAATGCGAGATACGAAATCCTCAGACAGAAAAGAATGCGAAGCACCCGTATCAAACAGGGCTCTCGCTAAGTTATTCTGAATCAGGACAAAGCCTGCAGCACACACACATCATGCACAAGCTAAACAAAACCAAAACCAAAAGCACAGCAAGTAAACTAAATCAACTCGTACCTGTGACGACGTCACTTTGCTTAATCGCTTCCTGTTGGCCAAGTTGATAGATTCGGGGCTGCGCCTGGGAAGCAGAGGAATCCACCACCGCTTTGCCCTTCTCAGCATATGACGCACCCGTCTTCTTTTCCCCTTTGGGCTGCACAACTCGACAATCACGAGCTATATGCCCCACCCGGCCACAGTTATAGCACGTACGAGCATCCGGCCTTGATGTCGCTCCCGACACAACGGTCGTCGTCACTTGCCCAGATGGCTTGGACCTCTTGCCCCCTTTCTTCTGGTAAAACGACTTGCCTGGGCGAGGTGCTTGAAACTCTGGCTTAGACACCACCAAGCCCTTATTCCCTTGCACTCGCCTCATGTCCTTCTCCAACGCGCACGCCGTATCAACCAACGCCTGGAACCCTTGGCTCACAGAACTCGAAAGCAGGAATCGTAACTCATCCCGCAATCCTTCATAGAACCGATTCGTTTTCCTTTGGTCATCCGCGAAGATTGTTCCCGCATAACGTCCCAACCTGGTAAACTCGTGCAAGTAGATATCCACACTATCGTCCCCTTGCTTTAACCGTTGGAACTCATTTTCCATAGCAATACGTTGCGCCGCTGGGACATGTTTCGCCAGAAAGATCCGAGAGAACTCCTCAATCGATACTTGTGTTAAATGCCTGCCCGCCAAATGGTGTACCTCTACCTCATCCCACCACAACCGCGCCTCCCCTTCAAGCATGAAGGTGGCTAAGGTGACCTTGAGAGTTTCCTCCGCCCTGATCGCTGTCATTATCCTCTTGACACGCGACAACCAATCTTCCGCCTGCGTTGGGGATCCCATTCCCGCAAACGTCGGAGGACTGAAGCTCATGAATTGCTTCAACTGTTGGTCAGCTGCTCGTGGATCTACAGCCTCAACCGGCTCGGGTCTTACATCAACACGAACTGGCGCTACTGCCGGCTGCGCTTGCCCGGTCGGCTGAATCATGGCAAAGAGCGCCTCAGCAACTAAACGAACAGTTTCCGCAGATGGAGGAGGGGTTGGCACCTCAGCTGGTGCCGCACTCTCATCAGAACGCTGGGGCTCAGACTGCCCAGCACCACTACGTATCACCTATAGGTGGACAAGACACACATCAGCGAACATATGCAAGCAAAACAACACAAAAAGGAACGCGCAGATTCCTCAAACAAGATTTTGTACATTCCTTAATGGACATTCCAGAGTTCATTAGCGTTACAGCAGGTCGCACAAACACGTGCTCGCCACCCCACAAAAGAATTCGACCACGAATTCGAAAGAGGAAGACCGACGAAAAGCTGATACCAAAATGTAACGACCCCATCCGTTCAATGACGTATAGTAGAAGGTCCGGCCGGGGCCCCACACTATATGCCACAAACAGACGGTGAGGTCACAGGAGAGTACCAAATCAAACACGAATCCTAACTCAGAGCATTCTAGCGGAAGCTTTAAGTTACAACTTTGAACTCTTTAACCGGAATGTCCAATATATAAAACCACATTTATATATAAACCATGGAATGTACACAACCACAAGAGTTTGGCCTTAAGGCCTTACAGTTCCTCTGAACATACATCATGATTTACAAACCTCGGCGCGCAGGCCGGCCATACATGAGTAAAAGAGAAAACAAAACACTGGCTTAGCCTTCCAGGCTAGCCGCAGCAGCAGCAGCAACAGCAGTAGGGCTCTCCCGCCCATCACTTACCACTTGGCTCTCCAGCACCTGCACGGGAACAATTCCACCCAACCGGTGGCAAACAATGCAACGGTCAGCATTCAGCTGACCCAATTATAACAATCCTACCCCTTTCTTGGGCATGAGCATTCTTTCCCTGCAAGCATGGCATCAACAATAGCAACTATGTGCGCGCAGGCACATTCAAGCCATCACAACCATCGGCCGCCCGGCCCGACAGTCCGTGCACTCAGGGCACATTTTCGGTGTACCGGAATACCAGGGTCAACACCACCGTCTACACGGTATTTGAGCATTTCTAGTCTTTCCGGCGCGCGGGCCTAAGACTCTCATTAGGCGCTCCAACAAAACCTATACCAGGCTTCCAAGTCGGACGGACCTAACGCAGGTACGGATCAGCCACCCCCCGTTGCTCAAGTCGCCTAGCCACCTCGAATACGGAAGTATCCATGGCATTTTATAGGCGCGGGTCGGTTTCACCTTTCCTGTTCGGCACACAGCCTTTTCAACGAGTTGCAGCCCAACGGCTCAACTACTCACAAAGTGGCAACGCACGGCCACAAGAGTTGCCGCCAACCCTCTTCATTTCCTGGACATCGTCCAGTACTTCCTGCCGCACCAAGCAACAGGTAGGAACAAGGCATCACAAGCCATAGGCATCACAAGCCATTATCACGGAGCCTTCTCCGATATGCAAACAAGCATCACCAATCCAGATTCCATCCAGATGGGCTTCACACAGCATGCCTAGAGCCGTACTCCAATTCCGGCCTCTAACAAGGGGGACTTCACATATCTACCCCAAGGGACACCACAACCCACCGCACACTCGCGGGGAAGGGCTTTCCCTATGCAATGCAGAAAAGAAGGACTTCACATGTCCAAGGAGGGAGATCGTTACCCTTGTCGATCTCTTCGGTGCCATCGCAAACTAGCCGGTGAGAAAGAACCGCAGCAACCTTGCCGTCACAACGCCGGCTTCGGATCGCGAATCGAACCACGGGAGCTCCGCCGGTGGCTTGGTCTCCTCCTCCTTCTTCCTCTCTCTTTCTCTCTTTCTCTCTTCCTTAAGGATAAAAGAAGAATGGCTCTTCCTCCTGTTTTCACGACTTATCCAACCCAAGAAACCACCTGAGCCTTTGGATCAAAAGAGAGGAAACTGAACGGCCAAGATTTCCCCAGAATCTCACTTTTTGGCCGACACGGCCTGTGACACGCCCGTGTCACAGGCCGTGTACCCCTTCAGCGGTGCACACAGCTTGAACCGACTGAACCACACGGGTCATCGACACGCCCGTGTCGGACCTGACACGCCCGTGTCAAACCTGAGACACGCCCGTGTCTCCTGCTCCATCGAGCTGCAACCAGAACACGGGTCGGAACACGGCAGCTGACACGCCCGTGTCCAGCCTGACACGCCCGTGTTCCCGGCCGTGTTCAAGGCCGTGTCCGGCTCTGCCCGGAATAGGCCAATTTTGCAAAATAAATAGAACACGCCCTGGGACACGCCCGTGTCCCAGGCCGTGTCACCCGACACGCCCTGGGACACGCCCGTGTCCCAGGCCGTGTAACCTGACCTGCTACTCAATTTTCAAGGTGAGTCTTTTGGGGCCTTTTTAGGGTGTTACACCTGGCCAACACTCTGCCTCAGAACTTGCTTGGAAAGCTGCTATCCAATGATATGTAGCTGAAAAGTAGGAAGGCTGAAGTGGATGCATTCAGATCTCTTAGTAAGGAGAAGTCAGTGGTGTTCAGAGCTGAATCCAGAAGAAGAAGCAGGGAAAAGACTCCTCCTCTAAGGAGAGTTGCTGAGTAAGAATGCTCAAAACCCAGCTCCTCTGGGAATGAACTTTTATATGGAGAACTAGCAATGTTCTTTAGGCAGTTCAAGAAGTTATTGAGTTGGAGGATAAGATGGAAGAACAAAGGCTCTTCTATCTCCACCTCAAAGAAGCCCTACTCCAGCAAGGATAAATCTAGAAATAACCCCTCTGAGGAAAGGTATTACTCCAAACAGAACAAATATGTTAAGACTAATATTGTTTGTTACTATTACAATAGGAGTAAACATGTCATTGTTAACTGTATAGTTAAGAGGAAGGAGCAGATGAAGTCTGAAGGCAAAAAGCATCACAGGGACTAGAAGACTGAAAAGAGCTTCTTGGCCAAGAAGAAAATAAGCCTATCATACAGTGATTCTGAGTCTTCAGAATCAGAGGAAGAGCAGGCCTACATTGGTCTCATGTCAATTGAAGAGGAGGTTGAACATCCTGCTACCCCATCTGGTATAAGGGCCCCACTTTCCTCAGTTGATAGTGATTGTGAAGAGGATGAGGAATTCAGTCTCATGGCTCTATCAGAAGAAAGTTAGGATAATGCTATTCCTGATGAGGTACATTCTATCCCTAGCTCTCCTTCTATCTATAAGTTAGGCTCAGACTTTGATGCATCCAATTCCACCAATGAGGATGTGGGATCAGATTTTGAAGATGATGACAATCAATTGATTGACAAGTATGATATAATTCTGGATGCTCTGAAGAAAAGCAAAGGACTTATTAAAAAAAACAAGTTGAGGAGATTGTCTCTCTATAGCAAGATGCTTTCGTGCAGTCTAAGTCTGCACTCAATATTGTGGACGGACTTCATGGAATTGGGTAATGATTCTTAAACCTCTCTTTGTGAGATTTCTTCTTTAATATTTGTGAGATTTTTTGGTGGAATAGAAGGCTAGTAATTTGTCCTGATTTATATTGAATATTATGCTTAATTAAAATCTGAATTTTCAAGCATAAATTGTCCGACTATTTTTATATAAATTGTAGCGGGTAAGCAACCCTAAAATTAATTAATTTTTTTTGGATTAATTTGAACTTAATTTTAAATCTCTACTTTAGTCTAGATTTTCTTATTTTGGAATTATGAATGTTTGTGTATAACATGATTTGAATTGCAAATTGTCCGGATCGGGTGGGTCCTTTTCGCTTGAGTGAACATTGGCCTTTAGCCCTTGTTCAATCTAAAAAAGGGGTAGCATACCTTTGCATTGTGCATGGCTATATTAGTTGATCATCATTAGTATAACTTTTAAAAACAATTGCTCGCTGTATAGTCATTTTACTTATTGAACCTGATAGCGCGTTATTTAAACCGTAGAAACCTTGGGCCTGCATAACATTGAGTGAGCTTACCTCACTCAACGCCTGTGGACTTAGTAAATATTCATAGTTTTCCTATGGCATTGACTGACAGAGTTATACTCAACAATTATGAAGTTATGGCGTTGAGTGAATGATGTTCACTCAATGCCTGTGGACTTAGCCACATATCTTCTCACTTCTACATAGGCTATTACAACATTAGCCCGTCTCACAGCCTTTTATTATATGGCGTTGAGTGAGTTAACTTCACTCAATGCCTGTTGACTTATCCACTTTCTCAGCTTGCCATAACTTTAGATTTGATTGTATTGGCTTCACTCAGCGATATAAGTCATCTAGCTTTGAGTGAGTAGCCTCCACTCAACTCCTATGGACTTAGACAAATTTCTGTAGGTCCACCACTTAGGTAGGTGTTTTACCTAACTTAGCCATTTAGGCTACCTTTCCCATCATTGTTACTTGGACATTCTGCATGTATGAACTTGAACATATATTAAGTATACCATTGTGTATGTTCATTGAAATATTTAACTTCTTCAAATCTAGGACATTGTGGGTAATGGACCCAAAAATCCCCCCTATTTGAAGAAGTCAAAACTCTTCATCAAATATTTGAGTCAATGACATACACTAAAAAATTTATAGTAATACAACAGGAAAAGATAGGATAAGAAGATAAGTTAAAGTAGACTTCCTTGTCTGTAGGGCATGCCTATAGCTGCTCCCCCTTGATAGCAGCTCCCCCTTAATAGTTGCTACCTACTTTTGATGTATTTGATACCACTTGTATCTTGTATCCTTTTCCTCCTATCCTCTGGATTTGATAGCTCTTTCGAGTCCTTGAATAAGTAAGCTGATTTAGGTTCTTCTCCCCCTTTTTGATTTCTATAAATAGCTAGGGAGGATATTCTGCTCCCCATTTTTGACATCTTAAGAGTACATAGAGTAGTGCTGGATATTCTCCCCCTCAACGTGATACTATTGAAGGTACACCACTAGAAATGTCTTCAAAATATTGAAGAGTAATTCCATCTACAAGACAGAATATGGTCTTCAATAATTTAAGGAGCAACTGAAGGTATACTAGGTTTAACATACACAGCTCAAATTTGAAGGTGTTAAACTTTGCTTCATTTAGTGGCTGAGTGAAGATGTCAGCCATTTGCTTTTCTGTTGGGACAAACTCAAGGATGATGTCTTCACAATCCACATGTTCCCTAAAGAAATGGTATCTTACCTCAATATGCTTTGTCCTACTGTGAGAAACAGGATTCCTAGCAATTGATATAACACTAGTAGAATCACAAAATAGGGGGCTTCTACTTATCTGGATGTTGTATTCTTGGAGCTGATGTTGGATCCACAGCAACTGAGCACAACAGCTACCATCTGAGATGTACTCTGACTCTACAGTTAAGATTGCAACACTGGTTTGATTCTTGCTGCTCCAAGACACTATTCTTCCACCTAAGAGTTAATAGGTACTAGAAGTGCTCTTCCTGCCTCTTTGTAGTATGCAAAATCCGTATTTGAGTAACCTGTTAGTTCAAACTCTCCATTCCTAGGGTACCATTGGCCAAGATTTGGTGTGCCCTTAAGATACCTTAAAATTCTCTTTGCAGCAAAGTAGTGAGATTCTTTAGGGCAAGCCTGATACCTAACACAAACACATGTAGCAAACATGATTTCTGTCCTACTTGGAGTAAGATAAAGAAGGGTGCCAATTATCCCTCTATATAAGGTCTCATCAACAGGCTTCCCTGCTTCATCCTTGCCTATTAGCATATTTGACCCTATGGGAGTTCTCATGGTGGAGGAATTATCCATGCCAAATTTCATTATTAACTCCCTGGTGAACTTAGATAGGGATATGGATAAGCCATCCTCAGTCTGTCTTACTTGACACCCAAGAAGAACTTAAGTTCACCCATACTGCTTATCTCAAACTTCCCCTGGATAAGTTTAGTAAACTTCCTGCAGAGGTTGTCATCAGTAGATCCAAAGATGATATTATCTACATAGATCTGGACTAGGATGATCTTACCCTTAGATTCCTTAGGAATAGGGTCTTGTCTATATTCCCCCTAGAGAATTTGTTCTCAATGAGGAACCTAGACAAGGTTTCATACAATGCTCTAGGTGGTTGTTTTAGCCCATATAGAGCTTTTCTTAAGTCTATAAATAGAAACAGCAGAGTTAGGAACAACAAAACCTTGAGGCTATTCAACATTGACTTCTTCTCTTAAGTCACCATTTATGAAGGCTGACTTTATATCCATCTAGTAGACTTTGAATCCCTTGTGTGCAGCATATGCAAGGAATAGTCTGATGACCTCCAATCTTGCTATAGGGGAAAAAGTTTGATCAAAATCAATGCCTTCTTCTTGTTTGTACCCCTTAGCCACTAGCCTTGCTTTGTTCTTGATTATAATGCCATTTTAATTAAGTTTGTTTCTATAAATCTACTTGACTCCAATTACATTATGTTCTTGTGGTCTAGGGACCAGCTTCCAGACCCTGCATCTTTTGAATTGGTTCAGTTCCTCTTGCATAGCCAATATCCAAAATTGATCTATGTTGGCTTCTTCAAACTTATTTGGCTCCACCTGTGATAGGAAACTGGCATACATAGTTGTATTCAGATTCTTGCTTCTAGTCACTATACTTGGCTAGCTTTACCAATGATTTGGTGTGCAGGATGGTCTCTTAAATGTCTGATTGCAGGAGGCAATCTTCTTTCAGCAACAGTTTCAGGAATAGATCCTTGCTGATCTTCATCTTCTCCAAGTGTGTTTGGTGGACCTTCTGGAATATCCACTTCATCTTGCATCACTGGTGCTCCATCTTTGATGGCTAGCTTTTCGATCAACATTTTTGTATCTATAGTACTAGAAGAGGAGATTGGTATCTCACTATAAATCATGGTAGACTCATCAAAAACTACATGTACAGACTCTTCTACAACTTGGCTTTTCAAGTTATAGATCATATATGCTTTATTATGGTTGTTATACCCAACAAAAATCCCATCAAAGTACTTGGCAGCAAACTTAGTTATATTGTATTTTCCATTATGAAGCTCATAACACTTACTACCAAAGATTCTGAGATAGCTCATGTTTGGTTTTCTGCCTTTTAAGATCTCATAGGGAGTTTTCTTGTGGCACTTTGTGATAGAGGCTCTATTGAGGACATGACATGCAATGTTGACTTCCTCAACACAGAAATATTTTGGGAGAGATGTATCATTCAGTAGGGTCCTCCTAGCCTCTATGAAAGTTCTATTTTTCCTCTCAACAATCCCATTTTGCTAGGGTGTTCTAGGTGAAAAAAAATCTTGATGAATCCCATGGTCTTCACAGAATCTTTTCATGCTATCTGACTGGAATTAAGTCCCTTGGTCACTTCTGATTTTGACCATAGAGCTATTTAACTCATTCTGAATTTTCTTGACAAACTTAATGAAGATATCAAGGGTTTCCTTCTTTCTCTTGAGGAAGAATACCAAAGAAAACCTTGAAATGTCATCAACCACCACAAGGGTGTAGACCTTCCTACCAAGACTATTAATTGGCATAAGACTAAACAAGTCCATATGTAGGAGGTATAGGCACCTCACAAAAACTTTGGTTCCAATACCCTTGAAGGAAGCTTTTGTCTGGTTGCCCATCTGATAAGCAGAACATATGCCCTCCTTAGAGCACTTCACATTGGGACCATTCCTAACTAGCTCTTAACTAAAGATCTTACCAATAGTCTTGTAATTTATATGGGCTAGCCTCTTGTGTAATAGGACACAATAAGAGGATTTCTCATTTGCCACTAGACAGATACGAGAATCTGTATCTAAACATAGAAAGTTTAAGCAATAAACATTTCCACTCCTAGTGCCTATCAATATGACTTCTTGGTCACTTGACCTCCTGATTAGGCACTCATCCTTGTGGAATACAATAACATTGCCTAGATAAGAGAGCTGGCTTATGCTTATAAGGTTGTGTTGCAACCCTTCAACATAAGCCACCTTAGTAATGGTGACTATATTAATGGTGATCTTACCATATCCTTTTTTACCCCTCAATCAGAACCACCGAAGATTACTTTGGGTTCATCTTTTACTGGAGTGTACTCCTTCTAGTTGCCCCTTGTCCCAGTCATGTGCCTGGAACAACCACTGTCCAAGTACCATATAGGGGTATGACCACTTGGACTATCCTACAATACACAATTTACTTTAACTTAGGACCCCAATATCTATTTGGTCCTAGGTGCACATTAGTATGAAGCTGAACATGTCCACCAGTAGCATTTATGACTGGTGTATTTGTGGTCGCTAAGGTTCGAAGAAAATAAAAGCAACCGAACTAGCAATCCAATGAGGCAAGTAAACCTATCGAACTGTAGCTAGGGGACACAAGTGTCGTATTGAAATCCGGGAACTGTTGAGTACACTTACTCACACGAAGGCTTTTATTTTATAGACGAAAAAACTAGGGTTTGAGAAATTAATTGCAATTAAGGAAATAAAACTATGCTTGAAAGAGAACTACTGCAGTTAATTAAAGTCCTATAAGAAGCGCTTACAAAGAAGGGCTGAAAATATGAAATGGAAATGCACTCGATCAAGAATCACCTCAGCTAAAGTCGACTAAGAAATGCGATAAAAACCTAAACTTAATTGAATAAAGGTCCTTGACCGTGGAGGTTCCTAAAGCTTGAACACGCTTCTCTCGAAGTCGTGCCCAACTGAGTTTAGGAAGGTCCAACCGACTCTCGTCTAAATCGGAGGCCTAAAGCTCGCTTTACGCGGTGAACCCCACTATTGGATTTTACTCTAATCTTGGAGATTTGGACGTCTGCCTCTCTCTAGGGGTGCGTACAACTCCCTTTACTCTTGAATGCTCACTTCATTCTACCAGCCTCTCGGCTAGCCTATAATGAAAGAAAAGGTGGAGAGTATATATCGATAATATTCCTCCAGCCCATGAAAAATCAAGAGTAATTCAAGGACTAAAACCAAAAAAGAAAAGTTAAATTAAAACATCATAACTTAATCGCTCGAACCTCAGATCATAAAGATTGACTACAAGGAGGATTAGTTAATCATAATGGAGTGGAGGAGGGGGGAAGAGTAGTAAAGTATTAAGAACACAATGTAATAAAGAGCACTTATATTAATAAAGAGAGAGAGCTACACTTGAAAAGGGAAATTACAATTGCATGAAATTGAAAACCTATTCTAGCCCTACATTAACACAACTAGTGTAAGAGCAAAGATTACAACAAAAGCTATTACAAAGGCTAAACCTAAACTAGGGTTAAGGTAAAACACAAAATAAAGAAGAGAGAGAAAGGAAGAACATAAAAAAGACCAAGAAACAAAGGGACAACACCTCCCTTCTGAACCAAAGCTTGCTGAAATTTAAGGGGGTCTAAATTTATAGGAAAAGTTCATGGGTTTATCACGCCCTTCGACACGCCCTAGGGGGCATGATATGTACGGGGTTGACCTCAGGCTCTGGATTCTGGCGGGAAGGATGATTGCTTCTATACATCGGTGGAAACGCCCTGGGTCATGCCCATGTAGGGGGGGCATGACACGCACATTGTGTCGAAATCATTGGTTGGAAATCCGCCAGTCATTTGAAAAGGAGGGGTCATGGGGGGGGGGGGGGGTAGGGCGTGTCAGGGGGGCGTGACAGCCATTTTTCCTGGTATTTTCCTCTGTCTTCTTGATTCCTCTAGAACAGGTGACACACCCTAGGTCACGCCCGGGGAGGGCGTGATAGGGGGCGTGTCAGGTCAATTTTCACCAATTCTTAGAAAAGCTGCACAAAGAGAGGAAAAAGTTAGGGGCAATAAAATTAACATAAGAAAGATAAAAATAAAGCTTAAAATACAAGATTTGTACATTATAAACTAGAAAAATATGATAATAGTTAAGACTACAAAACGTATTATCAAATTCCCGCCAAGCTTAAGCTTTGTTTGTCCCCAAGCAAAAATATAAAAACTAGATAAACATAAAATAAGACTAATCAAAAAGTTCTAATTATGCTAACACTAGTACTATGCGAAATTCTAAAAAGGAAAAAGGCGAAACGTAAATCTAAAACAATTATTTAGGTACGGTTTAACTTTTATAAACTTTACTAACAAAAATAAATCATCCAAAATTTTAACAAAATTCTTTAAATAGATTAAAGCAAAGCATCGAAAATGAAAAACGCATTGAGTTGTTACTAGATCCAAGCAACGCATTATAATTATATCAACTAAATAACCAAAATCTAAGTTTAAATCCAAAACTAAAACTTATTTACTTTTCTTCTTTTCTTAGTTATTAAATAAAATTCAAAAGGCGTGAATCAGAAGGACTTAAATAGGATAGAAACGTTTGGTTTAGGAATATGATTAGGAGTGGAATTCAAAGATAAACGTGAAGGCTTAAAATCACACAAAACCAAAACAAAGAGTTCCAAAAATTTTCATTTAAAATAAATATATATATATATATTTTCTCTCTTTTTCATTCTTTTCCAATTTTTATTTTTTTTCTTTTTCAAAACAAAGGCCATAAATATTTTTATTTTCATTTTGAATTGGCCAAACAAAAGCAAACATCTCTTCTGAGTACTACTTTTTTTCAAAAACATTTCCCAAAAATATAACAAAATATCCTATCATAATCATGAAAAAATTTTATGAAACTCAAAAAGGCTAGTGTGATTAGATAGGTTGGAAATTTTGTCCTTGGTGAAAATGATATGAAAAGAGGAGCTATCAAATGAATTTTGAAAATGGCTCAAAAGCGGCTAACTAGTGGTGAAAGTTTTTTGGTTGCCAGGAAAGCTCAAACGAAAACAAAAATGGCCTAAATCATTTTCATGCTTTTAAATTTATTTAAAACAAAGATTTGAAAATTTTCAAAAAGCAAGTCCTAGATAATAAAAGAAGATTGATGAAATTATCATGAAAATAGAAATAATAAGTGACTTGGATCGTTCACATGTACTACGCTATTCAAAAGTTGATCTTACAAAAATTATCCAAAAATGAAAAGGAAAATAGTGGATGATGAATTTTTGAGAAAGTAAAGAAAATAAAGAAGGAAAAGCCATAATAGAAATGCGAGTTTTAGAAAAATATTTCACCTTAATATGCTACCGTGAATTAGAAACACAAGATGACCAACATTTTACTTGTGAAACATAATTAAAAAGGACAATTAGAAATATTATAATTAACTAAGTTGTTTATAGGAAATTTTGAGTAAAACAAGACAAAAACTAGGGGTATTAATTAGATACCAAAATGTCTAAACTACTAAAGTAAGAACAAAAAAGAGCAAATATATTTTTTAAAATTTTTTTAAATATACTCTTTTTTTGGATTTTGAAAATATTTAGTTTTTTTTTTTAATTTTATGATATTAATTTTTTTGGGTTTTTTGAAACAAAATATACACAAAAAGAAAAAATATTTACACTAAGCATAAAGAATGAGGAAGTCCTCCCCCAAGCTTAAAATGGACATTGTCCTCAATGACAAAAGAAGGGGATTGGAGAAGGAGAGAAAATTAAAGTACGGAATTGAAAAATAGGTACATCCCCGGATTTATTTACCGTGAAAGCTGAGTGATGCCGCTCCCCCAATCTTCTTCTTTGGACTTCGTGATTGATCCAACAACGTTGGAGCAGGCGATCCCAGAAGCTTCAGCTTGTCAGAGCCATCCGGGGCAAACATTGTAAAAAAAGAAAATAGAAAAAGATAACTTGGGTTTTCTCCCAAGAGCGCCCTTTGTTTAAAGCGTCGTTGAGCTTGATGCATCAAAAATAATATTGTCCAAAAATATTGTTGTCTAGAAATAAAATAGTTTTTAACAAAAAATAAAAGTTCAAAGCTTGAGTTCGTGCAACAGATACTTAATAATATTTGGACTGACATCATCATCACATGAGAAATAAAGTTTTAGACGCTGACCATTCACTTTGAAATTACCCGTATCAGGGTGAGAAATTAAAACACTACCATAAGGAAAAACATGCAGAACAGAAAAGGGCCCAGACCAACGAGATTTTAATTTTCCAGGAAATAAACGCAATCGAAAATTATATAGAAGAACTTGGTCGCCCAATATAAAGGTTTTCGGATGCCTTAAGTGGTTATCGTGTAAACGCTTCGTCCGCTCTTTATAAAGTTTGTTATTTTCGTAAGCGTAAGAGCTCCACTCGTCGAGTTCATTGAGTTGAAATTTTTTAAGGTCGCCGACTGAATGGGGATCGAAGTTTAAAAATCTTAAGGCCCAAAAAGCGCGGTGTTCTAATTCTACGTGTAAAAGACATGATTTTCCATAGACCAGCCGATACGGCATACATCAGAGGGCGGTTTTGTACGCAGTTCGGCAGGCCCATAGAGCATCGTCTAATTTGGCTGACTAGTCTTTCCTAGAGGTTGAAACCGTCTTTTCTAATATTCTTTTTATTTCTCTATTCACTACTTCGACTTATCCATTAGTTTGGGGGTGGTAGTCAGTTGAAAGCTTGTGTGTAACGCCATATTTAGTAAGGATTTTTGAAAACTATACGTAACAGAAATGGGACCCCCTGTCACTAACGAAGGCTCGTGGCGTTCCGAATCGAGAAAATAATTTTTTCAAAAAGGTAACTACAACTCGGGAGTGCTTCGTAGGAAGAGCTTGGGCTTCGACCCAATGTGAAACATAATCAACAATAACTAAAATATACTTAGTTCCGAAGCTAGAAGGAAGATGGCCAACAAAATCGATTCCCCAAAGGTCAAACATTTCGCACTCGAGGAAATAATTTTGCGGCATTTCATTTTTATTTGAAATGTTGCCCGACCGTTGGCAACAATCACACCTACTCACAAAGGCATGCGCATCTTTAAACAAGCTAGGCCAGTAAAAACCAGCACAAAGAACCTTGTGAGCGGTGCGAGCAACTTGATAGTGCCCACTTGTCGGACATTCATGTAAGTATTTTAAAATATCAACTCCTTCTTCATAAGAAACAGATCTCCTTATCACTTGGTTCGCACAGATTCTGAAAAGATACGGGTCTTCCCAAAAGTGTTTCTTCAGCTCAGAAAAGAATTTCTTCTTTTGCTGAGAGGAGAACTCTTTTGGGAGCACCCGAGCCACTAAATAGTTGGCGATGTGTGCGAACCAAGGAGAAGTAGATGTGTTAATTGAAAGCATCTTCTCATTAGGAAAATAATCATTAAAATATTTTTCATTTAATTCTTCAATAAAGGGATTGTCTAATCTGGAGAGATGGTCGGCGGCCAAGTTCTTGGCTCCTCGCTTATCACAGATCTCTAAGTCAAACTCCTAGAGGAGTAAGACCCAGCGAATCAAGCGCGACTTGGCATCCATTTTGGCAAGAAGATATTTGAGGGTCGAGTGGTCCGTAAAAACAATAATTTTCGAAAGTGTAATATAAGGACAGAATTTATCGAAAGCGAATACTACAGCTAGGAGCTCCTTTTCAGTCGTGATGTAATTTCCCTATGCAGATTTGAGCATTTTACTAGCGTAATAGATGGGGTGGAAGTTTTTAGATATGCGTTGACCTAATACGGCTCCCACTGCAAAACTACTCGCATCGCACATTATCTCAAATGGAAGGTCCCACACTGGAGCTATCATAATCAGTGTGTTAATTAACTTTTCTTTTATTAATTCGAAGGCAGAAAGACAAGGGTCATCAAAAATTAATGGGGCATCTTTTTCTAGAAGATGGGTGAGGGGTTGGTGATCTTTGAGAAGTCCTTTATGAAGCGGCGGTAGAAACCAACGTGACCTAAGAAACTTCTTATAGCTTTTATATTCGTAGGTGGTGGCAGCTTCTCGATAACTTCTATCTTCGCAATATCTACCACAATACCTCTCGTAGAAATTTTATGACCCAAAAATAACCCTTCCCTCACAGTAAAATGCCATTTTCCCAATTTAGGGCAAGGTTAGTTTCTTCGCATCGTTCTAAGACTTTTTCGAGGTTTTCTAAACATCTATCAAAGGAATCACCGAACACGGAGAAATCGTCCATAAATACCACCATAATGCTTTCTACGTACTTGTCAAAGATAGCGAGCATACAATGCTGGAATGTCGATGACGCATTGTGTTGGGTACATGGGAAAATGTGTACCTTATTTGGAGAAGCCTCACTTAGCTCAATGATATACATCCAGGTGTATTTGATGTTATTTTGAGTTTATATGTGCAGGTTAAGTATTTGCCAAAATGCAAAAAAAGTTTCTAAGTCCATGTGTCGAAACTTAAGGAAGTCTGTGTCGACACTTGGAAAAGTTGTATTGACACCTGAAGCAACTGTGTTGACACACAGAATTTATTAGTCGACATTAACTGTGTCGACACTGGGAGGCAGTGTCGACACACAGAAATAGTAGTCGACCTCGACTGTGTCGACACCAGGAGGCAGTGTCGACACACAAAAGTATTAGTCGACATCAACTGTGTCGACACCTGAAGGCAGTGTCGACACACAAATTCTGAGACTATATCAAATGTGTCGAAACCTGGAGACAGTGTCGACACACAAATTCTGAGACTATATCAACTGTGTCGACACACAGGACTTGTGTCGACACACAGCAGAGTTTCAATAATACTGATTGCTGTGAAGTAAAGAAGTGTCTGTGTCGACACAAAGAAGCAGTGTCGACACATTCTACAGATACAGTGTCAAGAAGCTGTTTTGACACCAAAGGAAGTATGTCGACATCACCAAAGCTAGTGCCGACACTTAATCTTCTTGTGTCGACACATAATGACAATCACTCTCGACGCTTTGCTGACAAAGACAAAGGTTCAAGAAATGACCGGAGACTTGATAGCTGTGTATTCCAACAAGTTTGCTGAAGCTGTCAGACTTGTCAGAAGTTGGTTAGAAACCAGATAAGCCAGTTACCATGGATGAAGTCTATATATAGATGGATTCTGTCAAATCAAAGAAGAAGGTGAACAACAATAACAACTATTGATCATTGATCAAGAAAGTGCACGTCACACTGAAGAATATTTTTGTGTGAAGATCTAAGGAGAATTCAAGCAAGAATTTTGAAGAAACTTCAGAAGTTCTGAAGAGTGAGAGAGATCTTCAGCTATTGAAGTAAAGAAGGAGACATTTACAAGTCTCTTAAGAAGCAGATCTTGAACTAATCTGCTAAGTAGGATTCAGAACTATTACTGGATTCTAAGAAGGAAGCTGACAGCTAGTCAACATAAAAGGAGATCAACCCTACTGAGTTCAAATTGAAGAAGCTTTGAAGAAAGCTAAGAACAGGTTGATTTCAGCCATCAGTTTTATCAAGAAGCTGATCAAGAAACCTCTTATCCCTTCTCTCTTAACTAGGGTAAGAGTCCATCTAAACTCTTATCAAATTTTGTAGGATATTTTTATAGATCTGAGTTATAAGCCTATATTATAAAGGCTGAGTGTAGGAGATATAAATCTCTGAGTGGTAGGGCTTTTGAGCCTGAGTGTAAGAGAATTTTTTCTCTGAGTTGTAGGCCTTGTGTGAAGGCTGAGGTAGGGCTTTTGCCTGAGCTGTAGGAGTGTGGTTACACTCTGAGTTGTAGGAACCTTATAAGGTTCTGATATTGTAGGAACCATTCAGGGTTCTGAGCTATAAGATCTGTGGATCTGAGAAGAAGGAAGAAGTTAGGTCGAATCTAGCACACTGCTAGATAGGTGAAGGGGGAAAGTGGATGTACCCAGACCTTGGGGAACCACTATAAACCTGTGTGCAATCTGTGATGTATGTGTGATTGTGGATTCTGTACTGTGATTGCTATAGGATAGTTAGATTCTATATAAGATCTGAATAATCATTCTGCCTTAAATAATAAAAAAGAAAAGAACCTATTCACCCCCCCTCTAGGTGTTTGGGTTATCTTGAAATCAATTCTATCAAGTGGTATTAGAGGGAGGTTGCTTAAAGAAGGACTTAACAGTCTTAGTAAGATCCATAAGGCAGATTCAAGATCAAGAAAATGGGTTCAGGAGAAAATCATAAGGAATTAGGTTCTATGAAATTACCCATATGCAGGAAAGAGATATTTGGATTATGGAATGAAAGGGTCAGGCTTTTCATGGAGGCTTCTGATCCAAGGATCTACATTACAGTAATGGAAGGTCCTTATGTTCCAATGAAGGTGTCAGTTCTTGATGCATACATTGGTCTATATGCAGCAGATGAAGAAGATGAGTTTATGCAGTTGCTGAACTCTATCTATGAACAAGAAGACCATAAGTGCATGGGACTGATGGCTGTATCAGAAGAAGACAAGTGTCAGGATCAGCCTAGTCCTAGTAAGGTACAATCTTTTTCTAGAAATTCAGATTGTAGTACTGGTACAGAGTCAGCTACATCTACATCAAGTGATGTGGACGGGTCTGAGTCTGAAGGTTATATTCACCAGCTAATAGATGAATATAGGGACTTGTTGCAGGCACTAAAGATAAGCAAGAACCTGGCCAAAACTCAGGCTAAGGAAATTGTATATCTTAAGATGGCTGCATCTGACTTTGAGAAAGAGTTGGATCAAAAAATGAATGAGGTTGCGAAACTGAAAACTATATCTATTATTCAGATGGGAACAATCACATACAAAAATGATCTAATTAAAAGTCTGGAAGCCAGACTTCAAAAGGAAAAAGATTTGGTGGCTAGTTATTCCAAGCCAAAATCAGTTTTACCCTTAATAGATGAGTTTGTGGCTCAAATGGGTAAGGCTAGAATAGGCTTTAAAGGTAACACCAAGGCTGTCTAAAGGGCAAAGCCTCAGTCCAGCCACTGAATTTTAAAGTCCCTGTAGTTTTTAGAAAGGTACAAGTGCCTTCTAACAAGTATGACCTTGAGAATACTCATGGTCATAGTAAGACTGAAGTTAGGAATGACAAGGATGTTTATGTCAATAAGGAAGCCCATGTCCATAAACCCCATGTTACTAAGAAAATAGTGGGTGTAGCTGCACCAGTACCAGCACAATACAAAAGGTTTGCTGTCAACCAGACTATCAAGAATGTATCTAAAAATAGAAACAACAAGTATGAATGATGGTGTTGTGGCAAGACAGGTCATTATGCCATAGATTTCTGGCACAACACTAGTGTCAGGAAGAACAATAGTCTACCTGTTAGAAGAGCTGCATGTAGATTTGTTATGTTTGAAGCTAACTTGAACCAAGGACCCAAGACTTACTTGGGTTCTAAGGGAAGGAAATTCTTTATTGCAGGTGAGTCCAAGTTACCATGCCTCTATATGGTACTTGGATATTGGATGTTCCAGGCACATGACTTGAACAAAGGGGTTGCTGAAGGAGTACTTACCTATCATAAATGGGTCTAAAGTAATCTTTGGTGGTTCTGAAAAGGGAATCATCAAAGGGTTTGGTAACATTTCTAATAATAAGATTATTATCACTAGCATGGCCTATGTGAAGGGTTTGAAACACAACCTTATAAGCATAAGTCAGCTGAGTGATTTAGGATATGACAATTCATTTATTAAGAATGGATGTCATATCAAAAGATCAAGTGATCAAAAGATCATTTTGACAAGATATAGAAAAAGAAATGTGTACTGTCTTAATTTTGAGTGTGAGAATAATATTTCTCCTATTTTTCTTGTAGCTGATGAGAGAGCCTCTCAATGTGTCAAATGGCACAAGAGGCTGGCCCATCTTAACTACAAAACAATTGACCAACTCTTTAACAAAGAGTTAGTAAGGAATGGTCCAAAAGTTAAGTGTATAAAGGATGGGATATGCTAAGCTTGTCAAAAAGGCAGCAGACAAAATCCTCCTTTCATAGCCTTGAAAACAAGGATTCAGTGAGGTTTCTATACCTCTTACATATGGATCTTTTTGGTCTTATGCCAGTTCATAGTCTATGTAGGAAGGTCTACACTTTTTTGGTGGTAGATGACTATTCTAGATATTCCTGGGTGTTCTTTCTGGGACAAAAATCAGAAACCCCAAGTGTTTTATATAGTTTTGTCAAGCAAATTTAGAATGAATTTGACAATACAGTGCTCAAAATCAGAAGTGACCATGGAACTGAATTTCAATCTGAAAGTATGACAAGACTGTGTGATGAATTTGGGATTTTTCAAGAATTCTCCTCACCTAGAACACCACAGCAAAATGGTATTGCTGTAAGGAAGAATAGAACATTGATTGAGGCTGGTAGAACTCTATTGAGTGACACTTCTCTACCAGAATATTTCTTGGCTGAGGCAGTAAACACTGCTTGTCATGTGATCAATAGGGCATCTATCACCAAAAGCCACAAAAAGACTCCCTATGAGACCATGAAGGGTAGAAAACCAAACTTATCCTATTTTAGGATCTTTGGTTGCAAGTGATATGTCCTTAACAATGGCAAGTCTGTACATGTTGTCTTTGATGAAACAAGACTGATTCACAGTGAGTTTCCTTGTAGCTCATGCAGTTCTACAGGTATTAATGAGAAAATGGACAAGCTTACCATTACAAAAGAAACAAATGAAGAGAAGGAAGTGGAAAATTGTGGCTACTGTCCAGGGGGAGTACATGACTCTCTAGATGCAGATGTATACCAAGAGGTGCAGCATATTGTAGAGACTCGAGGTGTTCAACCAGAAGATAGTCAACCTCCAGCTGTTAGACACTTAAAGGATCATCCAGCAAACAGATAATTGGTGATCTAAGACATGGAGTGCAAACCAGAAGTAGGAACTTGAACACAGTGCTTTGCTCAAGCTTCCTATCTCAATTGGAGTCAAAGAAATTTGAAGAGGATATTCTAGACCCACATTGGATTGATTCCATGCAAGAGGAGCTGAATCAGTTCAGAAGGTGCAAGGTCTGGAAGTTAGTTCCTAAACCAAAAGACCACAACATCATTGGAACAAAGTGGATCTTTAGGAATAAACTGGATGAGAATGGGATCATTGTGAAGAACAAAGCAAGAATTGTTGCAAAAGGATACAAATAGGAAGAGGGTATTGACTTTGATCAAACCTTTGCCCTAGTAGCAAGACCAGAAGCAATTAGGATGTTCCTTGCCTATGCAGCATATCAAGGATTCAAGGTATTCCAAATGGATGTAAAATCAGCATTCCTAAATGGAAATTTAAAAGAAGAAGTCTTTGTAGAGCAGACCTCAGGTTTTGTTGATTCTCTCAAACCTGATTATGTTTATAGACTTAGGAAAGCTTTGTATGGGTTAAAGCAAGCCCCAAGGGCTTGGTATGAAACCCTGTCTACTTTCCTTATTGAGAACAAATTCTCAAGGGGGAAAATAAACAAAACTCTATTCCTAAGGGAATCCAAAGGTAAGATAATCTTAGTCCAGATTTATGTAGATGACATAATATTTGGGTCTACAGAAAGCAAACTTTGCAATAAGTTTGCAAAATTTATGCAAGGGAAGTTTGAGATGAGCAGCATGGGAGAACTTAAGTTCTTCTTGGGCCTTCAAGTAAGACAGACTGATGATGGCTTGTCCATATCCCAGTCTAAGTTCACCAAGGAGTTAATTGAGATGTATGGTATTGAATCATCCTCCACCATGAGAACTCCTATGGGAACAAGTATGTATATATGCAAAGATGATGCAGGTAAACCTGTAGATTAGTATTTGTATAGAGGAATAATTGGCTCTCTTCTATATCTAACTGCTAGTAGACCAGACATTATGTATGCAACATGTGTCTGTGCTAGGTACCAATCATGCCCTAAAGAATCTCATTACACTGCAGTAAAAAGGATTTTGAGATATCTAAAGGGCACACCTAATCTAGGCCTTTGGTACCCTAGGAATGGAGATTTTCTACTGACAGGCTATTCAGATGCAGATTTTGTAGGTTGCAAAGAAGATAGAAAAAGCACAACAGACACCTATCAATTTCTAGGAGGAAGATTGGTGTCTTGGAGCAGTAAGAAACAGACTAGTATGGCAATTTCCACAGCTGAGTCTGAATATGTGGCAGCAGGAAGTTGCTCTGCACAATTGTTATGGATTAAGCACCAGCTAGAAGACTATGGTATTCAGGTAAGTAGAACACCTTTGTTTTGTGATTCTACTAGTGCTATCTCTATTGCTAATAATCCTGTTTCACATAGTAGGACTAAGCATATAGAAATTAGATACCATTTTCTTAGAGAACATGTAGAGAAAGAGGACATCTCACTAGAATTTTTCAAAACAGATTATCAAATTACAGATGTGTTTACTAAGCCTCTAGATGAAACTAAATTCAATAAATTTAAAATTGTATTAGGAATGTTCAACATAGATTAGTCTAACAAATTTTGCTAAGTAAATCTGTGTCGACACATTCAGATAAGTGATGTCGACAGTTCAGTAAATCTGTGACGACACATCCAGAGAAGTGGTGTCGACACTTCAGTTAGTGGTGTCGACACAACCAGAGTAGTGGTATCGACACATCCAGAAATTGTGTCAACACTTGCAGTAAGAGTCGACACAGAATTTCTGATGAACTACTAAGTATGTCTAGTGTCAAAATATCATCAATTGGTGTCGACACATAGTAGTCAATGCCGTTGTCAAGACAATAGAAGTAAGTGTCGACACATTTCAACAGTGTCAACACTTTTAGACAATTTCTGCCCGCCTTTTGACCTTCTTTGATTAGAAGGGTATAAATAGGTCAAGAACATATTCTGTCGACACACTCTCAACATTTTTGAGACTAAACCCTTGTGTCGACAAACTCTCTTCTCTCAATCCAAGTTTTCTCACCATCCCAATGACGCCAAAGATTGAAGATAACATTAACGAAGGATATTAATTGGTTCGACATGCCTTTGATGATGCTGACTCAGAGATTAAAGGAGTAATTACCCTAATTACTGACAGTGGTTTGGAGTTTCTGGTATCCGAACCAACTAAGATATGGAAGAAAGAGATTCTTGAGTTTTATGGCGTGGCTACAATAGACTCAAAAGGACTGAAGATTAGATCAACAGTTCATGGAGCAAGAGTCAAAGTGACCTTGAAAAGTTTAAGAAAAATTCTTCATCTTCCAAGAACTCAGGATGAAGAAGAAGTACCAGTATCAAGAACAAGGGAGGCACTACAATGGTGTGGATTGGATCCCACCATGAAGATTGGATTAGCTAAAACAAGGAAAGGGATGAATCAGCAAGGTAAATTTATATCTGAAGTGGTTGGAAAGGTGATTCTATATTAGCCAGGAGGACATGATAGGATTTCAGCCTATATGTTTAGCCTCATGACAAGTCTAATCTTTACACTCAATACAGATTGGTCTGTAGTACTATTTGAGAAGATCAAGGAAGGTATGAAAGAAGCCTAATTTGTCTAGAATAATGAGTCTATACTTGGCTGGAGAAATTCAAGAGGTAATGAACCAAGATTCCTGGTTCTAAGATCAATCATATGAGAAGAATGGACATCAGGATCTTCTCTAGATGGGATAGGGTCCTCTCCAAGGACATACCTTATATAGCAAGCCAAGAAGCTGCTGAGAAATCTCCTGCATAGAACATTACAGATAATGCATAGGTGCAGGGGGAGCTAGATAGTGTACATGCACAGGACCTGGCTGAGAATACACAAGTGCAGGGGGAGACAATTACTGCACAGGTATAAGGGTAAGAAATAATTCACTTAGGCAGAGGAAATAGATTCACAAACAGTCCTTGAGACACCTCATATCAACAGTCCAGCACTAGATGTGATCATTAAGGATACATCTGTAGCTGCTGATGCTCCTAAGAAAGCAGTATCACAAGTTCACACTCAACAAGAGTTCACTCTGGAAGAATTGTTTCCTGAAATTAAGGGAGCAGCAGATAAGGAGGAGAAAGTAAGGTTTGAGGGGGAGAAGGCTGATATTGAGGGAGTGCAGTATAGGACTGAGAAGGAGTTGCCTCCTAGTCCTATGGAAAGAGTAGATATAGCCAGTACATCTTCTTCAGAGGATGAGGAGATTGCAAGTGCAAAGAAAAGAAAACTGATGGTTTTCAAGAGAAGAAGCCAGAGCTATAAGAAGGCTTTGAAAACTACTACTTCACAACCTACCCTAGAGGCTGATTACAGCTCATTAATGGTTGCTTTGCAAGTTAAATTGGATGAGCAGAGAATGGCTCTTGAGAAGTATGTGGATGAAAGCCATAAATCACTTCAATCTGAACTGGCTCAAGATATTAAATCCATAAGGTTTAAAGTGAATATCAATAAGAAAGAGATGACAGATTGCTTCCACAAAGGGGGCAATGTTGTGGTATTTCTGACTAAGTAGCAGGTAGAGCTAAAGAAACAAGTGGATGATATTGCTGTCAAACAAGGCTATGTCCTTGAAAATCAGATTAGGATGAATGACAATCTGATTGAATCTCACAATGAGATATTCACTGAAGTAAAGAAAATAGTTACTGCAATGACTGAAATAAGGGCAAAGGAGAAAGAGGAATTTGATCAAAAGCAACAGGAGGCCTTGGATTCATTTAAGTCAGCCCTTAATTCTTCTCAGAAAATAATATCTGACCAACTTCTTAAAGTTAAAATCATTTTTTAAAGATGGTGTCAATTTTCTTGATGGCCAAATAAGATTTCAAAAAGATGACTTAAGAGATCACATTGTAAGAGAAGCCATAAAGGGGGAGAGAGTGTTAGTCAATGCAGGCTCAGATCATGCAAAATGAATATCTAATAGCATCAGAGCCACTCTGGGATATCCACCCCTTTGTGATGATGACAATGTTGCTGAATCTTGTGTGCAACCTGCTTATGCTCGAGGTGATCAACCTGAAGTTGCTCAGATCATCTACCCTCCAGCAGATTTTGATATGATTCAACAACAGGTGCAGACAATGTACAATCTTCCATAGGATGTTAAAAATGTCATTGTAGAGAAAGTTGAAATGCCAGAAGCTGTCTTGAAAGCTCAGCAGGAAGCTAAACTTTCAAAGAAATGATTAAGAGAACAGGCTGAGTTAAAGCCTGATTTTGAGCAGTGGAGCCCCACTTCAAGAAATATAATTTTGACTTCCTAGAAAGCTGTGAAAGATCAAGTTCATGAAAGAGGCAAGTCGTATAATGAATAGGAATGGCAGAAGTATGAGGCAAGACAAGAAGCCAGTGTGCAACATAGAAGAAAGGCTAAGATTGGGAAGCTACCTCCTAATGCTCAGGAGCCTAGCAAGTACTTTCCTAAGCCTTTTCATTATTTTGAAAGGCAAAGGATTAAGGCTGAAGTTCAGAAAAGGCAGAGTTGAAAGGAAAGAAGCCTATTGATGATGCAGAACCTCCTGTGCAAGCTCAGATTAAGCCAGGAAAAGGCATAGTCATTAGGGAGCCTGATCATCTTTAGGATAGATTTACTAAATTTTGCAGGAACAATGTAATTTTTAGTTTTAAAATAAATCTATGTAATCAGTTGTTATGAAACTTTTTGTCAATATAAACAAAACAATGTTTCATGTTCATTGAAGTTGCATTCTTATTCTGTGATGTGATTTTGGTTATATGTTTTGTTTATAAGTTTCCCTGCCATTTATCATTTATATACATCATCATATTTGTGTATTATAAGTGGTGTATATCATTGACTAAAGGGTTATGACTTCTCCAAATAGGGGGAGATTGTTTGGTATATGGGAAAATGTGTACTTTATTTGGAGAAGCCTCACTTAGCTCAATGATATACATCAAGGTGTATTTGAAGTTATTTTGAGTTTATATGTGCATGTTAAGTATTTTCAAAAATGCAGAAAAAGTTTCTAAGTCCATGTGTCGACACTTTAGGAAGTCTGTGTCGACAATTGGAAAAGCTGTGTCGACACTTGAAGCAACTATGTCGACACACAGAATTTATTAGTTGAGATCAACTGTGTCGACACCGGGAGGCAGTGTTGACACACAGAAATTGTAGTCGACATCGACTGTGTAGACACCGGGAGGCAGTGTTGACACACAGAAGTATTAGTCGACATCAACTGTGTCGACACTTGGAGGCAGTGTCGTCACACAAATTCTGAGACTATAACAACTGTGTCGACACCTGGAGGCAGTGTCGACACAAAAATTTTGAGAGTATATCAACTGTGTCGAAAAACAGGACTTGTGTCGACACATAGCAGAGTTTCAACAATACTGATTGTTGTGAAGTAAAGAAGTGTCTGTGTCGACACAAAGAAGCAGTGTCGACACATTCTACAGATACAGTGTCAAGAAGCTGTGTCGACACCAAAGGAAGTATGCCGACATCACCAAAGCTAGTGTCGACACTTAATCTACTTGTGTCGACACATAATGACAATCAGTCTCGACGCTTTACTGACAAAGACAAAGGTTAAAGAACTGACTAGAGACTTGACAGTTGTGTATTCTAACAAGTTTTCTGAAGCTGTCAGACTTGTCAGAAGTTGGTTACAAACCAGATCAGCCGGTTACCATGGATGAAGTCTATATATAGATGGATTCTGTCAAATCAAAGAAAAAGGTGAACAACAATAACAACTATTGATCATTGATCAAGAAAGTGCACGTCACACTGAAGAATATTTTCATGAGAAGATCTAAGGAGAATTCAAGCAATAATTCTGAAGAAACTTCAGAAGTTCTGAAGAATGAGAGAGATCTTCAGCTATTAAAGTAAAGAAGGAGACATTTACAAGTCTCTTAATAAGCAGATCTTGAACTAATCTGCTAAGGAGGATTCAGACCTATTAGTGGATTCTAAGAAGGAAGATGGCAGCTAGTTAACTTCAAAGGAGATCAACCCTACTGAGTTCAGATTCAAGAAACTTTGGAGAAAGATAAGAACAGGTTTATTTCAGCCATCAGTTTTATCAAGAAGCTGATCAAGAAACCTCACATCCCTTCTCTCTTAACTAGGGTAAGAGTCCATCTAAACTCTTATCAAATTTTATAGGATCTTTTTATAGATCTGAGTTGTAAGCCTATATTATAAAGGCTGAGTGTAGGAGATATAGATCTCTGAGTGGTAGGGCTTTTGAGCCTGAGTGTAGGAGAATTTTTTCTTTGAGTTGTAGGCCTCGTGTGAAGGCTGAGGTAGGGCTATTGCCTGAGCTGTAGGAGTGTGGTTACACTCTGAGTTGTAGGAAGCTTATAGGGTTCTGAGATTGTAGGAACTATTCAGGGTTCTGAGCTGTAAGATCTGTGGATCTGAGAAGAAGGAAGAAGTTAGGCCGAATCTAGCACACTGCTAGATAGGTGAAGGGGGAAAGTGGATGTACCCAGACCTTTGGGAACCACTATAAACCTGTGTGCAATCTGTGATGTATGTGTGATTGTTGATTCTGTGTTGTGATTGCTATAGGATAGTTAGATTCTATATAAGATCTGAATAATCATTCTTCCTTAAATATTAAAAAAGAAAAGAACATATTCAACCCCCCTCTTTGTGTTTGGGTTATCTTGAAATCAATTCTATCACATTGCACAATCCAAACGAAATTCTTCGTTAGGCTAAGGTGCCAAAGGGACAAGTAAACATAGTTTTCTCTTGGTCCTCAGGAGAGATGGAGATTTGAAAGTACCCCGAGAGGCCTCGAGAAAACAATAAAAGCTATGGCCAGATAATCGTTCTGAAATCTGGTCGATAAACGGCAAAGGAAACTAGTCCTTGCGGGTGGCGTCATTCAGCTTCCTATAATCTATACACATATGTCAACCCATCACTATCCGTGTAGGGATTAATTTGTTATTTTCATTACAAACTACTGTTATCCCTCCCTTCTTTGGTACTTCTTGAACAGGGCTAACCCACTTACTATTTGATATAGGGTAGATAATTCCTGCGTCTAATAATTTCATAACCTCGCCCTTAACTACTTCTTTCATGTTCGGTTTTATACGGCGCTGAGGTTGAATGGAGTTATGCAAATTATCTTCCATTAAAATTTTATGAGTGCAGAAAGATAGGCTTATGCCCTTGATATCAGAAAACTTCCAAGCAATAGCTCGGTGATGTTTATGTAGAACTAAAAGAAGTTTTTCATTTTGGACATCCGTGAGGTAGGCAGAAACTATAACTGGCAGCTTGAATTTCTTTTCTAAGAAGGCGTATTTGAGATGTCCAGGAAGTTCTTTAAGTTCTAGGGAAGGGGTTCTTCATAAGAGGTTTGAGAAATTCTTTCTTTTTCAAATACTGTATCTTCGTAGATTTTTTTAGACGGAAAATTAAAAGGGGTGGAGCTGGTGGCCAAGGAGGCTTCTTGCAGTGAATCAGTTGGAAGAGTAGAAGAGAAACAAAAAATCAGAAAATTCTTTTTCAAAATCAGATAAAAGATAACCGGATTCTACACTTTCTTCACTTAGGTGTAGCGATTCAGTTGGAAAAGAAGAGGAGGAACAAAAAGCAAAAAATTCTTTTTCAAAATTAGAGAGGCAATAGGAGGATTCATCACTCATGGCATCTACGAAAAAGCAGGAGTCATCATTTGCTAAGGTGTTTTTCATCGAAGGTGTGATAGAGAAAGTGACTTCGTCGTCGCCTACTCAAAGGAAGAGCTTACCATTATTTACGTCAATGATAGCTCGGGAGGTGGCAAGGAAGGTTCGGCCAAGGATCAGGGGAACCTCGACGTCTTCTTTAATGTCCAAAATGACAAAGTCCACCGGGAAGATGAACTTGTCGACTTTTACTTGAACATGCTCCACTATTCCTAACGGGTAGTTAACGGATCTGTCGGCAAGCTGGATTCTCATGCGTGTGGGTTTGAGGCTACCAATTCCTAACTTTTTAAATAGTGAAAGGGGCATCAGGTTAATACTCGCACCTAAGTCGGCTAATGCGTTCTTTACAAAAAGATTACCAAAGACACACGGAATAGAAAAACTACCCGGTTTACAACCCCGTGTTTGCCGAGGGGACTCGGGCAAGCAGGCTGGTCGACCCCGGCCCACGCCTCCAAGGGTCGCCCAGGCGGGTCGACCCCAGCCCGCATCTCCTAGGCGGGTCATCCTCAAAGGGTCTCCAAGTCGGTTCGACCCCGGCCCGCCTCTCCTAGGAGGGTCAGCCTCCAAGGATCGCCTAGGCAAGTCAGCCCTGCCCGCCTCTCCTGGGCGGGTCCACCTCGGCCCTCCAACCCGTGCCCATTCGACGGGTCAGTCCTACCCGCCTCTCTTAGGCGGGCCACCCTCGGCACGTGCCTTCCCAGGCAGGCCGTCTCCAACCTGCGTCCCCTAGGAGAGCCAGCCCCGGCCTGCGCCTCCTGCCGGGTAAAGTCATTGAAGGGCTACTCTCCCAGTCCCAAATGGGAGGGGATTCCTTGTCTTTTTCCCCCTACAGGCCTACCCTTAGCCGGCTAGAACGACGGAGCCTCGCTGTTGGCAGACCTGAGTGGACTACGCATAGCCGGTCAGGATAGCGGAGTTAGTCTATTTGCAGGCCAGCCCAAGGGGCTTTTACTAATTTCAATCTAGTAAAGGTTAGTCATTTGCAGATCATTTTCAGAAATCTATAAATAGGACCCAAGGGGTACCTCAGAAGGCATGCTTACTTGTCCCCCAGTCTCCTAGCGCTTTCTGAGGTACCTTAGCCCGACATTTGGCTAAGGAGGGGAAACACTCAGTGAGATTCCGAGTTTGTGGTGGGACCTCAGCGCCGGGCCCTTAGTCTAGTACTTTGCTGTCTTATCCTTATTGTTTACCTTGCAAGAGCGAAGTTGGTGCATGACCACCCCTTCTCCAAGGATGAACTCCATAAGAGGACGATTTCCGGTTTCAACATTTTGGTGCGGTGAGCGTGGACAGGTGGTCAGCATAGAAAACCTTTAGCGAGCTCAATGACTGGAGGAGATGGGCAAGGATCGGACAAGACTGACTCGCCACCCCCTCCCCCTCTCGCGACAATGGGGATGTTCGAGGACTTCAGGCAGGAGGTACTCGACCTGGTTCGATTGGCACTCGGCGCGCGTGCCGAGTGCTCAACTCAAGTAATCCCAGTTCTAATGGATCCGGTACTCGGCGAGGTCGGTCCCTCCTGGAGAGTAGGGAAGGAGGTCGCCGAGGAAGGCCAGGGTGCCGAGCTCCCCAGGCGAGTGCTTTTCCCGGGCTCGGGAGGTGACGATAGATTTGGCGAGTTGGGAGTGCGAGACCCTCCAACTCGTCCAGTGGGGGAGACAGTCCCTTCACCGTGCTGGTCTCCTCTGCCCCAGTCCCAGATGGGTTCAGGGAGCCTAACATGTCCTACTACACCAGGAAGGGAGACCCGGTCCAGCACGTCCAGTGGTTTGAGGATGTGGTCTCGAACTGGCAGATGTCGGATGGCTTCAAGTGCAGGCTCTTTACCATCACTCTGAAGGAGAAGTCTAGGGAGTAGTTTCACCAGCTGCGGCCAGTTCCATCTACTACTTCGAGGACCTCTACCGGGGGTTCATGCTGAGGTTCACAACCTCGAAGAAGAGGAAGAGGGAGTCAGAGTCCCTGTTCCGCATCAAGCAGGGGGTTAATGAGACCCTGGGGAGCTATGTCGATCGCTTCCAGGAGGAGGTCACCCAGGTTCAAAAGATGGAGGGCCACACTCTGATGATGGCCTTCACCCTGGGGCTGCAGCAGGGTTTCTTTCGAATGGAGTTGAAGAGGATTCCCCCCTCTCTTACGAGGAGTTGATGGAAAGGGCGGCGAGAGAAGTGGACGGGGAGGCGTCGAACCCGTAGTTTGCCCGGAGGTTAGCCAGGTGGGCTACAGAGGAGGAGAGGCCCAGAGGAGGCATATGTTAGGAGGAAAGAAGAGCTGAGCCCTAGCAGAGAGAGAAGCCGCAGCAGCAGCCCAGGTGGAGGCGCCAGGAGCCGAATCAGCGGCTAGGGTGGAGGCCCGAATGACAGGAGCAAGGGGAGAGGAGAGGGTTCCGCGGAGGGGATAACCGCAAAGGAGGCCAGGGCCAGTTCTACCCTCCAGGTGGGAGGCAGGGCCAGAGGCCCCCCCCCTCCCCGATCCAGAGGAGGCTATGGCCATAGCCATGGGGGAGAGGAGAAGAGCGGCGCGGAGGAGAAGAATGGAGGTTAGGGTTGAGTTACCCTATTGTGACTTCCATCGGGAGGAAGGGCACGCCACAGCCATGTGCCTTGAGTTCCTTGAGATGAGAGGAAAGAAGGAGCAACAGCAGCAGTAAGACCGCCAAGGGTTGCAGAATGAGGAGGTCCTTCCTTGGGCAGAGGAGGATAGGTGCGAAGATCGGGCAGATGTGGGAACCCGGTGAGGGATCGAGGCGATCCATGGGGGGCGAGGATCGAGGCTTCCCGTAAGGCGAGGCTCCACACCATGTACCGATAGAGCATTGGCTACATATCCCAGACCCCTCCCCCGGAAAAAAAATCACCTTCACGGTAAAGGACATGCCAGGTCACGAAGACCCCGATTGCGATGCGCTGGTCATCAAGACGGCCATCGAGGATTTCACCATCTCTCGGATCCTCGTCGACAATGGGAGCTCAGTCAACGCAATCTTCAAGAAGGCGTTTGACGTGATAAAGGTGGAGGCCGGGGGGGTGTAGGCCTCAGATGGGCCCCTGTTTTGCTTCTCGGGGGAGAGGAAGGAAGTCGAAGGAGGGGTAGAACTCCAAGTCTCTCTGGGAGGGCAGTCCCGCAATTGCAAGTGCGTTATTGTGGATGCCCCTAGCAGCTACAGTGCCATCTTTGGAAGGCCCCTCATCAATGCCTTCCACTGCATCCCCTCGTCCTTCCACCAATGCCTAAAGTTCAATGTCGAGGGGGTCCAGGTTCTGGTCCGCGGAGACCCTAAGATGGCAAGGGAGTGCCATGTCACCGCCGTAAACTACATCTCATGGCAAGAGGGTGTTGAAGAGATGGGGCAGAGGATGGTGGAGGTAGAGCAAGGGGTTGGCTCGGGGGAGATGGAGGTGGAGGAGAGTTGCGTCCAGAAAGAGGAGGTGAAGAAAGTTCGGGAGCCGGCCGAGGAAATGGCCGTAGAAGAAGCCGAGGAAGAGGCCCTCGCCCCAGGAGGAGGGGATACTGAGGAATGGGGGAGCAGCATCGCCTGGAGGCGGCAGAAGAGGTGGTGGAGATTGAGGTTCTCAACCTTGGAGGCAAGGTGGAGAAGGTTCGCGGCAGCGGGGGGCTGACCCTGGAGACCCAAGGAAAGATGCTGGAGTGCATTAAGAAGAATGTGGACAACTTCGCTTGGAGTGCTGCAGAGATGTCCGGGATCGATGCCGACGTGGCCTGCAATCGCCTCAACCTGGATCCGGAGGCTCACCCCATCCAGCAGAAGAAGAGGCCCATAGTGGATAGGTTGTCCGAGTCGATTTGAGAGGAGGTGGACAAGCTCCTTAAGGCCGGTTTTGTATCCGAGATCCAATACCCCAGTTGGGTCTCCAATGTTGTAATGGTTAAAAAAGGAGACGACCGGTGGCGTATGTGTGTTGATTTTTCTCTTCTTAATAAATCATGCCCTAAGGATTATTACCCCTTGCCTTGGATTGACGCGCAAGTTGACTCAGTCATTGGTTTCCCTATAATGAGTTTTTTGGATGCATTTTCAGGTTATCACCAGATCAGTATGTACCCTCACGACATCAAGGATGTCTCCTTCATCACCAAGGATGGGTGCTACTACTATAAAATGATGCCCTTTGGGCTAAAAAATGCTGGGGCAACTTATCAAAAAATGATGGATAGGGTCTTCCGAGAGCAGAAGGGAAGAAACCTGGAAGCGTATGTTGATGAACTCATGATCAAGAGTCGAGACGACGACTCTCACCTCCAGGATCTATAGGAAACCTTCGCCACCCTGCGCGAGTACAAGATGAGGCTGAATCCATTGAAGTGCATCTTAGGGGCGAGCAAGGGAAAATTTCTGGGCCACTTTCTTACCCCCGCTGGGGTAGAACCCAATCCTAATAAGGCCCGGGTGATTATGGAGCTGGGGTCGCCTCGGAATACAAAGGAGGTGCAGCGATTGACAGGGAAGCTGACAGGGTTGAGCAGGTTCCTCTCCCGGGCTAGGGAGAAGTGCTCTCCCTTTTTCAAGACCTTGAGAGGGGGTCGGAAGTTTGAGTGGACCTCGGAATGCGAGGAGGCATTCCAGGCCTTGAAGAGGCAGCTAACTCAAGCTCCCCTGCTCCAGGGGCCAAAGGAGGGGGATGACTTATTCTTATACATGGGGGTCGGGGCAGAGGCCCTAAGCTCTGTTTTAGTTTGGGAAGAGGGAAATAAGCAGTTCCCAATTTATTATGTGAGTAGGGTGTTGAGGAAGGACGTTCTCCGCTATCCTATTTTGGAGAAGCTGGCCTTTGCTCTAATCATCTTGGCCCGGAGGCTCCGACGTTACATCCAAGCACATACGATCTGGGTGGTGACTGACCACCCCCTCTGCAACATCTTCGAGGAGGTGGAACATTCGGGCAAATTGGCTATGTGGTCGGTGAAATTAAGCAAGTTCGACATCTCCTTCGTTCCCCGCCTCTCGATCAAGGTCCAAACTATGGCCGACTTCCTGGCAGACTATGTGATCGAAGTGGCGGAGGTGGAACTCACTTGCACGGTTCCTTGGAAGGTCATGGTGGATGGTGCCTCGGGGAGGCATTCCTTTAGGGTGGGGGTCATCTTGGAAATCCCCTAGGGAAAGAGGATCGAGCAGACAGTGGTTATACATTTCCCCATCACCAACAATCAAGCCGAGTACGAGGCTGTGATTGCGGGTCTGCGCTTGGCCAGAGAACTAGGGGTGAATGATGTGGAGGTCCTTACTAACTCTATGGTGGTGGCTTCCTAGATTAACGTGGAGTTCGAGGCAAGGGAGCCGACTCTACAGCTCTACTTGGCAAAGGTAAAGGGAGTCATCGGCACCTTCCAGACTTTCTCCATTCGACACATGCCCAGGGAGGAGTGGGAGTAGGTAGATAAACTATCAAAGCATGGACCCCGGGTGGGCGGTACCCTCACAGATCTCTTCAACCCATCCATTGAAGAGGGGGAGCTGATGGAGGTGGAGCAGCACCCCTCGTGAATGGATCCCTTCTCGATGTACTTATCCACTGGGGAGTATCCTGAAGGGATGGACAGGAAAAGGCTCAAGTACAAGTCGGCATACTATATCATGCAAGATGACCAGCTATATCGGAAGACCCTCTCCGAGATGTTGTCATGTTGCGTGGCCGAGAGGGAGGTCCCGATGATTTTGGAGGAAATTCACTCCGGGGAGTGCGGGAGCCACTCCGGGAGTCAAACCTTGGAAGGCTGGGTCATAAGGCAAGGATATTTTTGGCTGACCCTGAGCCAAGACGCGGTGAAGTTCACGAAGGAGTGACATAAGTTCCAACTATTCGCTCCCCTCCAGCTACAACTGGCCCAATGCCTCAGGATTATTACAGCCCCCTGGAAATTTGCAATCTGGGGAATGGAATTGGTTGGGCCCTTCCCCCAGGCCAGCGACCATAGAAGGTTCCTGCTCGTGATGATTGATTATTTCTCAAAGTGGGTAGAGGTTAAGGCATTGGCCATTGTGACCTCCCAGGTCATATGGAACTTTGTGTGGGGGGAGATTATCTGTCGTCATGGATTGCCTCAGGCCATTGTCACAGACAATGCCCCTCAGTTCGCCAGCGCGGAGTTCATTAGCTTCTGCGGATAGCTCATGATTGATCTTTGGTTCGCCTCGATTCATCACCCCAGGAGCAATGGGCAGGTAGAGGCGGCGAACAAGATCATTGTTAACCTCCTCCAAAAGAAGGTAGAGAATCTGAGAGGAAGCTGGGTGGAGCAGCTCCCTTCGGTCCTCTGGGCCCATAGAACAACACCCAATACGGCGACAGGAGAGACTCCTTTCAAACTCTCTCATGGGTGCGAGGCGGTACTCTCGATAAAGTTCGAGGTCCGAACCCCTCGGGTGGTCGAGGCAGGAGAGGGCAGAGAGGAATGGGGCCGAGAATGAGGAGGAGCAACGGCTCTCACTCGACATGGTTGAGGAGCTGCAAGACCTCTCTACCGTTAGGCAAGAGGAAGCGAAGAGAAGAATGGCAAAATACTTTGACAAGCACGTCAGAGTCAAATAATTCGGGGAAGGAGACTTGGTCTTAAGAAAAGTGGATGCCGCAGGAACGTCAGCCACCGTGGGGAAGCTCAATCCCAACTGGGAAGGACCATACATTGTACAGGAGGCATTGAAGTCGGGAGGGTACTTCCTCCGGAAGGGGGAGTGCGAGACCATAAGTCTCACCTAGAGTGGTGATGACTTAAAACGTTTTTTTCCCTGAGTCATGTAAATGTCATTTCAGTTTCTAATAAAGCTTCGGTTGATGAACTTGTGCCCTGACGATGAAAAGTCCAAATAGGAGTCTGCCTCAGACCTCAAGCAGATCCCTCTGCCTGGCTCCCATCAAGCTGGTAGGGCTGGAAGTCACTCGAAGGAGTCTTCCCCAGACCCCAAGCAGATCCCGCTGCCAGGCTCCCATCAAGCTGGCAGGGCTGGATGTCACTCGGAGGTGTCTGCCCCTAGACCCCGAGAGAATCCCGCTGCTAGGCTCTGATCTAGCTGGCAGGGCTGGAAGTCACTCGGAGGAGTCTGCCCAAGACCCCAAGCAGATCCCGCTGCCAGAATCCCATCAAGATTGCAGGAATGGATGTCACTCGGAGGAGTCTGCCCCAGACCCCGAGCAGATCCCGTTTCCAGGCTCCCATCAAGCTGGCAGGGCTGGAAGTCACTCGGAGGAGTCTGCCCCAGACCCCGAGCAGATTTCGCTAACAGGCTCCCATCAAGCTGGTAGGGTTGGATGTCACTCTGAGGAGTCTACCCCAGGCCCCAAGCAGATCCCGCTTCCAGGCTACGATCAAGCTTGCAGGGCTGGAAGTCACTCGGAGGAGTTTGACCAAGACCCCGAGCAGATCCCGCTGCCAGGCTCCCATCAAGCTGGCAGGGCAGGAACTAACTCGGAGGAGTCTGCCCCAGACCCCGAGCAGATCCCGCTGCCAAGCTCCCATCAAGCTGGCAGGGCTGGAAGTCACTCGGAGGAGTCTGCCCCAGGCCCCAAGCAGATCCCACTGTCAGGCTCCCATCAAGCTGGCAGGGCTGGAAGTCACTCGGAGGAGTCTGACCATGACCCCGAGCAGATCCCGCTGCTAGGCTCCCATCAAGGGTGTAGGGCTGGAAGTCTCTCGGTGGAGTCTGCCCCAGACCCCGAGCAGATCCCGCTGCCAGGCTCCTATCAAGTTAGCAGGGCTGGAAGTTACTCAGAGAAGTCTGCCCAAGGCCCTGAGCAGATCCCGCTGTTAGGCTCCCATCAAGCTAGCAGGGCTGGAAGTCACTCGGAGGTGTCTGCCCCATACACTGAGAAGATCCCGCTGCAAGTCTCCCATCAAGCTAGCAGGGCTGGAAGTCACTCGGATGAGTCTGCCTCAGACCCCGAGTAGATCCTGCTGCCAGGCTCCCATCAAGCTAGCAGGGCTGGATGTCACTCGGAGGAGTCTATCCCAGACCCCGAGCAGATCCCGTTGTCATGCTCCCATCAAGCTGGTAGGACTGGATGTCACTCGGAGGAGTCTGCCTCAGACCTCGAGCAAACCCCGCCGAAAAAACCAGGGTTGGACACGACTCTGGGAGTCCCGCTTAGACCCCCAATGACCTACGATGGAGGGGCACCTCGACAGGAAAACCGTATAAGGGAAGGAGCCAGCCGCCCTCATCACGAATGGATCGTTGGGTCGACGAAAGGATCTCTGTAAGATGACGAGCCAAGGAAGCGGCCCCGGCCTAGAGATCGGCGGGCCCCACGGAAGGGGTCTAGGCGGCGATAACTCAGCTGCGCCAAGACCCCCAAAAATCCGGCCCGCACAAAGTCCAAACGCACGCTAAGGTTTTCTCTCCCACCTAATGATGCGAATGGGGGTAGTGAGTCCCCCCTCGCATCGCGACTACTTAACTTACCCCTCGCTCCTAAGCCTAATTTTAGAGTCTAAAATGAACAGACGACCTCACTCGCTCGCTAGCTGCCGCATCATCCAAAAGAACATTCAAGAATAAAAGAAATAATAACAAGTGTGAGAATCAAGGGGCAAATGCGAGAAATAAAGATATCCGCGTTTCAGATCAAAAAAGAGCTATGTACATTGGGGAAATCAAAAAGGGGTTAACTATTAAAAAAACTGGGCTTTGGCCCGCGTCACTGCCGCGACAAAAGTGGGATGAATGCAAGCTCCCTGCGAGGCGATCCCTGAGTGGCAGGCCCTTATATACGGTAGTAGGGCCCGTCGCCCGGCTCTAGTACTGGAAGGAACAGCTCCGGTACCACCTCGCTCACTAAAAGCTTGGCATCGTCATCCTTGATTAGTTTGTCCCTCTATAGCATCTGGAAGGTGTATTTTGCCACACTGGCCTCATTCTTCTGCATCATCACTTCGATCTCGTGATCGCTGTAATGAGCAAGCTGGCAACCGCTTGTAGATGGCGGCCAGGCAGCCGCTGTACCCTCCAACCTGTCAACCCACTTCTGAAGTGCCTGCTTATCCTGTTGGAGGGTGGCGACCTCAGTGCCCAGTAGGCTGGCCGTCGCCGCGTCCTTTGAAAGGGAGAACAACCGAGTTAAGTTACGCGGGAGGGAGGAAAGGTTGAGGCGAGTTGTGAAACCTACCGCTCCACCTAGGTACTGAGCGAGAGCGGCCTCCGCCGTGTCGGCCCGCTTCCGCAGTTCACCCGCCTCCTCCTGAGCAAGTCGGCGGGTCACCTCCTTCTCGTCGACTAACTTGTTGAGGGATGAGGTGCTCTTGTACAGCTGAAGGCACCGCCGGCCGACCATATGGGCCAGCTCCATGCTGCGAAACTGGGCCCGCGCGCTTTCATAGATCAACACCCGGGTCGCCTCCTCGTCGTAAGCAGTGGCGTCCTCTCACCCATAGACGCTGAAGACAAGGTTATAAGCATCCCTGCTGCTGGAATCGTCCTCCAATCAGCTCGGAAGCAGCGAGGATATGTAGACTCGATTGTTCTCTTTGTCCCTTTGAAGTAGCGGGACTCCGGAGTCGTCCGTGGGTCCCTCACCGTAACCAAAGTTGCGGTGCCCCCGGGGGATTAGCTTACCGGTAGGTTGAACCTATTTTGGCGGCTGTGATGTGCCTGCCTCTCTGCCAGAAGACTTGACGGCCGGAGAGGCCACGGGGGAGGAAACGGTGGATGGATGTCTCACGGGGGCCTTGCCCTTGTCGCGAGTCTGGGGAGGTGAGCCACCTGTCTTCTTCGATTTCTTGGGCGATGGCGGGTCCTGAGGCCGCTCGCGGCTGGACCGCTTCGTGGGAGCAAGGTTTGATTACTCGCGATGGGCAGTAGCAGCCGCTTCGGCTCGGGCAAGCTCGCTGGTAGCAAGTCACGCGCTCTCATAAGGTGGATGGAGAGGAATGTAGCGCTCGCCTACAAGAGCGTGAAACATAGGAAATATTCGACGGGATTAAGAGCGCGTAGATGGGCGAACCGCTTACCCTCACCGGGCGGGACTGGGATGAGGTCTTTCAGGTTTCTGCGGAGGTAGGCCACCTTGAAGTTCTTCTCAGCGAAGAACCCGAATAACCCTGCTTCATGACCTCCAAGGGCCGGGGGCGGTAGCTTGCCTCGCTGAGTTGGACTGGCAAGAAGGGGACGTTGCCGAAGTCCCCCTTGACGAAGATGAACTTCTTGAGCTAGTTGTGGCTCTTATTGATGGTCTGCCGCACCTTAACGTGGCTGTTGGCGAAGAAGGCTGTCAAGTCTTTATTCGCCCGGAAAGAGAACAGCTTGCTGAATACCGCGAGGCTGAACTCGATCTCCTCCTCTCACAGGAAGCAGGCAAAACTGACGATCACGACAACAGAGTTCGGGTTCATCTGCCCTGGGACCACCCCATAGTACTTGAAGATCTGGCAGAATTTCGGCCATAGGGGTAGCCGGAGGCCCGCCTCGAAGTGGGCCGTGGGGAACACAAGCTCGCCAGCGAAAAGTTCGTTTATTCGTTCCTCCTTTCTGGGCCGTTTAGCCTCAAAACCGTGCGGGTCAAAGTAGCCGACTGTATTTACAAATTATCTCTCAGTAAGAACGGCGAGGTGGAAATCGTGCTCGGAGAAGGTCCAAACACATTTGCTCCTCCCCTCCGCCTCGCCACTGCCACCGCCCATCCTGCAGTAATCTTGCCGAGCGGGACAGGGGATTTCTCGCAAAAAGCTTGGGGAAGGAAGAAGTCTTAAATGCGGTAGGTGAGGAAGGGTCGGCAGGGCCTATTTATAGAATGAGAAAGGGAGGGAAAAATAGTCCTTTTGGCGGGAAGAGTGCGGATAGCAATATAGCCCTGACGTTTCGACTTCTGAACCCAATCCGGGTCCTCGTCAACCCGTCAGTCAGTCGCAAAATGCCTACACTCGCGCTCGCATACTAGAAGAGCGGCCGTAATACGAGCCAATCCTGACCCGCATGCGAGTCACCTATCGCACGACACGCGAGCAGCCGGCTCGCCTTCTCAAGTACTAAATAATAATGGATAGGCGAGACGACTCAGCAAGGCCGAACTCGCCCGAAGGAAATCCGACCGAGCCAAAGCATCTCACCCGCAACTCCCGCGGAGATTGAAATGTCTACAAACCCAAATGAAATTTGTAGCAAATACTCGCCCGTGGAGGGCGAGAGTGGTCCTGAATTATTACAAATGATCAGATTGTCTGAAGCAAAGAAGTTAGCACCCAAAGCGTTTCGACCGCTGTCTGCCGAGGCGATTTTTACCCGACGGATCACAACCTACGAGGTGGGGGGGACTCAATACTTGATCGACTTCCACCTACCTCCCCTTCCCGCACTGGCTCGGGGCGGTATGCGAGGGTAGTGATACTCGCAGACTGCCGACAGCTCCCGATGGGTCCGATCAATCTGCTCTGAGGCACTCTAGAGTCTCCCCTCGGCTCGAGTAATATGTACACCCAGAGAGGTCGCCCCGTCCTCGTCAGATGGACATCTCGCTCCTTCTAAAGCCGCGAGTTGCTCCTCCGTCTCGGCCTTATCGTTCTCCACTCTGTCGAAAACCTCCCGTAGCAGCAACATGTGGTTTTGGAACAGTCGCGTTACTTGCATCTTCATCTTCTTGGCATCAAGCGGGTCTCCTAGGTATTCTGAGATGCGGACCGTGTCGAGGGGAGGCAAGTACCCTTTGCTCATCTCGGCATCGGAAGAGGAGATCGCATTATAGCCTGCATAGATAAGGTTAGAAGAAGCGGCAACGGTAAGCGGGCTAAAGCCAGAGGATTTACTTGGTGTTAGCACGTCGCACGCACCATCAGCAAGCTGAGAGGTGCCCGGCTGACCCTGGAAGGGTTCTCCTCCAACAGTGACAAATGGTTTCCCTAGGCCGTGGGTCCTTGGCGACAGAGGCGTCGCAAGTGGGATAGACACCTGTGGCAAAGGACTAGTGACCCGATCAACCACCACCAGGGAAGAGCACCAAGGTTCTCGCTCATTTGCCCTATCTCCCTGAGGCATATCCTACCAAAGGGAAAGGAAAATCAGGAAGAAGGGGGGTGGATCAAACATGAAAAACGTATATACCTCAGGGATGACCTCGACACTACCAACTGAGCTGGAGGCGGGGTCATCGCGCACCAGAGACTGCCGGATGACCTTTACTTTCTTTGTCATGAAAAGGGGGCCAGGCGACCCGCGCGCCAGCTACGGGGCAGCTTCGAGAGCCGTATCCTGGGTACCCTCCCTCGCAGCCGCCAAACGAGCGCTCATCTCCGCCAAACGAGCTTATTTATAGCGTAAAGGTGGGCCCCCACCGAAATATTCCCTCCATCTCAGCAGGATGTTCGCCGAACACGTGGGATTGGATGTTTCTTTTCGAGCCTTTTGCAAAGCTCGCAAAGAGCGGGGATTAAGTACAACCCCGTGTTCGCCGAGGGGACTTGGGCAAGCTGGCGGGTTGAACCCGGCCCGCGCCTCCAAGGGTCGCCCAGGCGGGTCGACCCCAACCCGTCTCTCCTAGGCGGGTTAGCCTCCAAGGGTCGCCCAGGAGGGTCGACCCCGACCGCCTCTCCTTGGCGGGTCATCCTCCAAGTATTGCCCAGGCGGGTCATCCCTTACCGCATCTCTTAGGCGGGTCAGTCCTGCCCGCCTCTCCTAGGCGGGCCACCCTTGGCCCGCACGTTCCCAGGTGGGCCGTCTCTAACCCACGTGCTCTAGGCGAGCCAGCCCCGGCCCGCGCCTTCTGCTGGGTAGAGGCATTGAAGGGCTACTCTCCCAGTCCCCAATAGGAGGGGATTCCTTGCCTTTTTGCCCCTATAGGCTTGCCCTTAGCCGGCTAGAACGTTGGAGCCTCACTGTTAGCATACCTGGGTGGACTGCGCATAGCCGGTCAGGACAGCGGAGTTCGGCTGTTGGCAGGCCATCCCAAGGGGCTTTTAGTAATTTCAGGCCTGCAGAGGTTAGTCATTTGCAGACCATTTTCAGAAATCTATAAATAGGACCCAAGGGGTACCTCATAAGGCATGCTTACTTGTCTCCCAGTCTCCTAGCGCTTTCTGAGGTACCTTAGCCCGACATTTGGCTAATGAGGGGAAGCGCTCAGTGATCTTCCGGGTTTGTGGTGGGACCTCCACATCGGGCCCTTGGTCTAGTCCTTTGCTCTGTTTTCCTTATTGTTTTCCTTGCATGAGTGAAGTAGGTGCGCGACCACCCCTTCCCCAAGGGTGAACTCCACAAGAGACCGATTTCCGGTTTCAACACCCGGGTCACTGATTTTCTTTGGTAAGCCGTTTGTCAAAACCGATGAGCACTCAGCGTTTAACGTAACTTGCGAAAGGTTCTCTAACTTCTTATTATTGGTCAGGAGGTCCTTAAGGTACTTGGCGTACTTTGGCATCTAGTAAATCGCTTCATGGAAGGGCAGATTTATGTGGATTTGCTTTAACATCTCGAAGAAACGGGAGTATTGATCGTCCTGACATTGTTTATTAAGTTCGGAAGGGTAAGGCGGATTTGGATTATTTTTAAAGATGGGTGGTGGAGTGAGATCTTTTTCTAAAATGGGGGTGATAACTTCTTCAACAGAGCTTTGATTTTTTAAAGCGGGGGCGAAGCTTCCCTCGGGCTCTTCACTTACAATACCAGGAACTTGCTTCCCACTCCGAAGAGTTATAGCTTTCACTTGCTCTATCGGGTTGAGCTCAGTATTGGAAGGAAGAGACCCTGCGGGTCGCTCAGTATTGGAAGGAAGAGACCCTGCGGGTCGCTCAGAAATAATTTTAGCGAGCTGTCCTACTTAATTTTCAAGACTTTTAACGCTTCCAGATAAGGTTCTTATCGTAGCGTCATTTATGGCAATATATTTGGAAAGTAACTCCTCCAAGCTTGGAGGTTTTGGATAATTTTGAAGAGGTGGTGGTAGTGCAAATATTCATTTTGTGGTGGCAGGCGCATAGCATTCGATGGATTACTCCATAAAAAATTAGGATGATTTCTTAAGGCAGGATTATAACTATTCGGAAAATTAAAACCAGGAGGATGAAAATTCACAGCAGAAAAATTATTAAAAGCATTTCTAGGCATATTGTTAACAAAATCTAATTATTCTGGGGCAGGAGTTGTAGATTCCCATACCTGAGGGGTGGAGGCTGCAGTCATCTCCATTATCTTTCTGCTAAATATTTCAACTTGTAGAGCGAGCTGGGAGGCGTTGTCCAATTCAAAGATATCTGCAGGCTTGTTTGAGCGGGACCTAGGAACATTCCACTGATAAGTGTTCATGGCCATGTCCTCAAAAAGCTCAAGAGCTGCTTCCGGGGTCTTATGATTAAAAGTACCGCCAGAAGCTGCGTCTATCATTTGCTTTGTGCTTTGATTTAGCCCGTTATAGAACGTTTGCACTTGAAACCATACAGGCAGCGCGTGATGTGGGTGTTGGGTACATTGGAAAATGTGTGCCTGATTTGAAGAAGCCCAACCTAGCTCAATGATATACATCATGTTGTATTTGATGTTGTTTTGAGTTGACATGTGCAGGTAAAGAATTGTTAAAGTTTACAGAAAAAATTCTAAGTCCAAGTGTCGACACAAAGGAACATGTGTCGTCACATAGAAGAAAGTTGTCGACACAACACTGGGAAAGTGTGTCGACACAGAAGGTGTAAGTCGACACTACTCTGGGAAAAAGTGTCGACACATAACATAGTCTACAACAACACTGGGAAAAAGTGTCGACACAGAAGAAGTAAGTCGACACAACACTGGGAAATTGTGTCGACTCAGAAGAAGTAAGTCGACACAACACTGGGAAATTGTGTCGACACAGAAGAAAAACGTCGACCTCAACATTGGGAGAATGTGTCGACACTGAAGAGTATAGACGATCTCCAGTTTGTCGACATCATCTGAATATGTCGACACAGAAGAAAATAGTCGACACCTGAAGGCCAAGTCAACACTTACTAAAGTTATGATTCTACAACAACTGTGTCGACACACAGGACTTGTGTCGACACACTGCAGAGTCAAAGACCAAGTTAGTTTCAGAAGAAGATGTGTCGACACAAAGGCAATTTAGTCGACATCACTGAAGGCAGTGTCGACACCAAAGTCAATTGTGTCGACACAAATAGACAGATGGTCTCGACACTTTCTGACAGACTGTTTCAACACTAAGGCACAGGACTTGTTTGAAGACTTGACAGCTGTGGGTTATCACCAGTTAACTGAAGTTGTCAGACTTGTCAGAAAACGGTTAGAAACCGGATCAGCCGGTTACCATGAAGAATGTCTATAAATAGACAGATTCAGAAGGAGAAAAAGACACTGAACTACATATAGAACTGATCCTTTAAAATACATTGGATCAGAAAGTAGAGAAGGGTTATATTCTACTCATTTTCAAGAAAGTGCTAGGCACTTAAGAAGATCTTCTCCGGGAGATCTAAGAAGACTATCTAAGGATAGATCTAAGAAGAGTTCTAATCAGAATTCAGAAGAATCATTCAAAGTTCTGGACAGAGAGAGATCAAGTCAGAATTTGAAGAAGAAGAAAGAATCCATCAGTGGATTCTCAAGAAGCTGTTTGGAATCAACTCAGCTAAGTACATTTTCAAGAAGCTTTGAAGAAGGCTAAGAAACAGTTGATTGCATCAGCTGATTAAGAATTGTCATTGCCTCTTCTCTCTCAACTTGGCAAGACAATTTAAAACAATCTTTTCTATATTTCTGTAGGATCTGTTTATACAGATCTGAGTTGTAAGCCTATGTTATAAAGGCTGAGTGTAGGAGTGTTGAACTCTGAGTGGTAGGGCTGATTGCCTGAGTGTAGGAGAAGGATATTCTCTGAGTTGTAGGCCTTGGGGCAAGGCTGAGGTAGGGCAGTTGTGCCTGAGTTGTAGGAACCAGTTGGGTTCTGAGTTGTAAGATCTATTGATCTGAGATAAGTGGAAGTTTGGCCGAATCTAGCATACAGCTAGATAGGTGAAGGGGGAAAGTGGATGTACCCAGACCTTGGGGAACCACTATAAAACATAGTGCAATCTGTGATGTGTTGTTTTCTGTGATTGCTGTGTTTTTGTATTAGTTAATAAATTGAATTCTGTCTAGAAGTTTTAGAAAAAGAAGCAGGACCTATTCACCCCCCCCCCCTCTAGGTGTTTAGGCTGCCTTGAAAGTTAAACTATCAAGTGGTATCAGAGGGAGGTTCCTCAAAAAGGACTTAACAGTCTGAGGTAGATCTGATAGGCAGATTCAAGAATCAAGAAGATGGGTTCTGGAGAGAATCATAAGGAGCTAGGGTCAATGAAATTACCCATATGCAAGAAGGAAATCTTTGGGATCTGGAAAGAAAGAGTCAGATTGTTTATGGAAGCATCTGACCCAAGGATTTACATCACAGTACAGGAAGGCCCCTTCATACCAATGAAGATATCTGTTCTTGATGCAAATATCCAAACACCAAAGACTTATTCTGAAATGACCAAGGATGAAATCATCTTGGCAACCATGGACAAAAGGGCACAGAACATCATTGTCAGTGCCATAGATGATTCAACATTTCAGAATCTGATTCACTGCAAGACCTCCAAGGAGATGTGGGACACATTGATTGTCTACATGGAGGGATCAGAAGAAGTAAGGCTGGACAGAAAATCTATGCTAAATCAGGAGTATGAAAGTTTTAGACAAGGAAAATCTGATAGCATAACTGAGTGCTATAAGAAATTCTATAGAATTGTGAATGAGCTAATTTCCTATGGAAGAGTCTTCAGTACCTATGAACTGAATGACAAATTCTTAAGATCCTTATCAAAGGATTGGGATACAAAGATCTGTGCCATAAGAGAAGTGGCAAAATTGGCAGAGATATCTCCTCCAACTCTGTTTGGAAAGTTGCTATCCTATGAAATGCAACTTATGGTAAGGAAGGAGGAGGAAAGAAACTCAAGAGGAGAGCATAGAGAAAAGACTGTGGCATTTAATGCTGAAGCCACCAGAAAGAATAGGAGGAAATCACCATCTCCTCCTAAGGAAGTTGAAGAAGGTAGTTCTGAAAATTCAGATAGGGGTTCAGTCAGCAGTGATTCAGATGCAGACTTTGCTGCATTCACTAGGCAATTTCAAAGGTTCTTGAAAAAGAAGCAATGGAAGTCTAGGCCTTCATCATCACAGCAAGTAGATGACTATTATCAGAAAAGAAGGTCATCTAGGAAAGAGAAAAGCAGGTCAAAGCCCAGCAAAGCCACTACTTCAAAGATTGTCTGCTATTGTTGCAATAGGCCTGGACATGTAGTGGCTGAGTGTCCTGACAAAAGGAAGGAATCTTCAGAAAAGAAGAAGACTTATCAGAAAGGCAAGAAGGAGAAATCCTTTGTAGCAAAGAAAGATAAAAGTCTGTCAGACCAGTCAACTTCAGAATCAGGATCTGAAGCTGAAGCATATATTGGATTATATGCTGCATCTGAGGAAGAGGAGTTTATGCAGTTGCTAGACTCCATCAATGAACATCAATGCATGGGTTTGATGACTAGATCAGAAGAGGACCTATGCCAGAATCAGTCTGGTCCTAATGAGGTAAACAGTCCTTCCAGTACATTTGTTTGTAGTACAAGTGAAGAATCAGCTACATCTGCATCAAGTGATGAAGATGCATCTGGATCTGAAGGAGATGTCTATCAATTGATAGACAAGTATGGGGACTTGTTGCAGGCCCTTAAGAAAAGCAAGAACCTGGTTAAATCACAGGCTCAGGAAATTGCTGATCTAAGGGTTACAACAGCTGAGTTAGAAAAAGTCCTTGATCAAAAGTTAGCTGAAATTGCCAAGCTGAAAAATATAACTATTATTCAGATGGGCACAATTAATTATACTAATGATCAAGTAAAGAGTCTGGAGGACAGACTTAGAATTGAAAGGGATTTAGTGGCTAGTTACTCTAAGCCAAAATCTGTCTTACCCTTGATAGATGAATTTGTCACTCAGAAGGGTAAGGCTGGATTAGGATTTAAGGGTAACTCCAGGGCTAGCAGATTCAAGAAGAAAGGCAAAGCCCCTATTCAGCCACTAAACCTTTCAGTCCCCATAAGGTTTGGTAAGAAGAAAGTGCCTTCTAACATATATGATCATGAAGACATTCAGGATCATATCAAGACAAATGTTCTGAAGAACAAGGGTGTTAAGGCAAGCAGGCCTACCTATGGTCATAAGCCCTATGGTTTTAAGAAACCAGCAGGAGAAGTTGCAACAGCACCAGCAATGAACAGAAATGCTTCTGACAAGGATGTATCTAGATCTAGATACAATAAGTTTGAATGTTGGTGCTGTGGCAAGAGGGGTCATTTTGCATTGGACTGCTGGTATAACACAAGTGTTATAAAGAATAAGAGTCTACCTGTTAGAAGAGGTTATGATAACTTTATTAAGGCTAACCTGAACCAAGGACCCAAGACTTACTTGGGTTCTAAGGGTAAGTAATTCTGTATTGCAGGTGAATCCAAGTTACCATGCCCCTATATGGTACTTGGATAGTGGTTGTTCCAGGCACATGACTGGAACAAAGGGGCTGCTGAAGGAGTATTCATCTGTCAAAGATGGACATAAAGTGATCTTTGGTGGATCTGAAAAAGGAGTCATCAAAGGATTTGGTAACATCTCTTCAAACCTAATTACTATCACCCAAGTGGCCTATGTAAAAGGTTTGAAACATAATCTAATAAGCATAAGCCAGCTGAGTGATCTAGGATATGACATTTCATTTGGTAAGGATGGATGTCATATCAAAAGGTCAAGTGATCAAGAGATCATATTGACTGGGTATAGGAAGAGAAATGTGTATTGCCTTAATTTTGAATGTGAGAATAAGGCATCCCCCATTTGTCTTGTAGCTGATGACAATGCTTCTCATTGTGTTAAGTGGCACAAGAGATTGGCTCATCTAAACTACAAGACAATTGGCCAACTCTTTAGTAAAGAACTAGTGAGGAATGGGCCTCAAGTTAAGTGTATAAAGGAAGGGGTATGCTCAGCTTGTCAAAAGGGCAAGCAGACAAAAACCTCATTTCAAAGCCTTGAAAACAAGGATTCTGTGAGGTGCTTATACCTCTTGCATATGGATCTTTTTGGTCCTATGCCAGTTCACAGTCTAGGAAGGAAGGTCTACACACTAGTGGTTGTAGATGACTATTCTAGATTTACATGGGTGTTCTTTCTGAGACAAAAATCTGAAACCCCAAGTGTATTATTTAAGTTTGTAAAGCAAATTCAGAATGAACTGAACAGTACAGTGGTCAAAATCAGAAGTGACCATGGTACTGAGTTTCAATCTGAAAGCATGACAAACTTGTGTATAGACTTTGGGATTTTCCAAGAGTTCTCCTCACCTAGAACACCTCAGCAAAATGGAATTGCTGAAAGAAAGAATAGATCATTAATTGAAGCTGGTAGAACTCTATTGAGTGACACCTCTCTCCCAGAATATTTTTGGGCTGAGGCAGTTAACACTGCTTGTCATGTCATCAATAGGGCTTCTATCACCAAAAGCCACAGAAAGACTCCCTATGAGATTGTGAAAGGCAGAAAACCAAATCTATCCTATTTTAGGATCTTTGGCTGCAAGTGCTATATACTTAACAATGGTAAGTCTTATTTGACTAAGTTTGCTGCCAAATCCCAGGATGGGATATTTGTTGGGTACAGCACAAATAGTAAGGCCTATAGAGTCTTCAACTTAACTACTCAAGTTGTTGAAGAATCTGTGCATATTGTATTTGATGAAACAAGATTAATCAATTGTGAATTGTCTTGTAGATCAAATGACTCAACAGGTATAAGCAAGAAGATGGACAAGCTCTCCATTGCTGAAGCTTCAAAGGAAGAGGGAGCATTGGAAAATGAAGGCTGCTGTCCAGGGGGAGTACAAGAGATAATGGAAGCTGATGAAAACCAAGAGGAGCAGCAGAATGAAGAAGCTGGAGATGCTCAACCTGAAGGGAATCTACCTCCAGCTATAAGATATCTAAGAGATCATCCTACTGATCAGATAATTGGTGATCCAAGACAAGGAGTGCAAACTAGAAGCAGAAATCAAAGCACAGTTTTGCATTCTAGTTTCTTGTCTCAAATGGAACCTAAGAAGTTTGAAGAAGCTATCCAAGACCAGTACTGGATTGATGCTATGCAAGAGGAGCTGAATCAGTTCAGAAGGTGCAAGGTCTGGGAGCTTGTTCCTAAACCAAGAGGCCACAACATAATTGGGACTAAGTGGATCTATAGGAACAAGCTAGATGAAAGTGGAATAATAATAAAGAATAAAGCAAGATTGGTTGCAAAAGGATACAGGCAGGAAGAAGGGATTGACTTTGATCAAACCTTTGCTCCAGTAGCAAGGCTGGAGGCAATCAGAATGTTCCTTGCCTATGCAGCCTACCAAGACTTCAAAGTATACCAGATGGATGTAAAGTCAGCATTTCTGAATGGTGATCTTAAAGAAGAAGTATATGTAGAGCAGCCATCAGGTTTTGTAGATCCTCTTAAACCTGATTCTGTGTACAAGCTTAGGAAAGCTTTGTATGGGTTAAAACAAGCTCCAAGGGCTTGGTATGAAACCCTGTCTACCTTCCTCATTGAGAATAAATTCTCAAGAGGAAAGATAGACAAAACTCTATTCCTTAGGGAATCCAAAGGAAAGATCATCTTAGTCCAGATCTATGTTGATGACATAATCTTTGGATCTACTGAAAACAACCTTTGTAAAAAGTTTGCCAAACTTATGCAAGGGAAGTTTGAGATGAGCAGTATGGGAGAACTTAAGTTCTTCTTGGGACTCCAAGTAAGACAGACTGATGATGGATTGTCCATATCCCAGTCTAAGTTCACCAAGGAATTAATTAAAAAATATGGTATGGAGTCATCCTCCTCCATGAGAACTCCTATGGGCACAAGTATGCCAATATGCAAAGATGAGGCAGGTAAACCTGTTGATGAATCATTGTATAGAGGAATAGTTGGGTCACTACTATATCTCACTGCTAGTAGACCTGACATTATGTATGCAACATGTGTCTGTGCTAGGTACCAAGCCTGCCCTAAAGAATCTCATTATACTGCAGTAAAAAGGATTCTGAGATATCTAAAGGGCACTCCTACTCTAGGTCTTTGGTACCCTAGGAATAGAGATTTTCAACTAACAGGCTATTCAGATGCAGATTTTGCAGGATGTAGAGAGGATAGAAAGAGTACTACAGGTACTTGTCAATTCCTGGGAGGAAGACTAATATCTTGGAGTAGTAAAAAACAGACTAGTGTGGCAATTTCCACAGCTGAGTCAGAGTATATTGCTGCAGGAAGCTGCTGTGCACAGCTATTATGGATGCAGCATCAGCTTAAAGATTATGGTATTCAGGTAAGTAGAACACCCCTTTTATGTGATTCTAAGAGTGATATTTCTATTGCTAATAATCCAGTTTCTCATAGTAGAACTAAGCATATAGAAATCAAATATCATTTTCTTAGAGAACATGTAGAAAAAGGTGACATCTCATTGGAATTTGTAAAAACAGATTATCAAATAGCAGATGTATTTACTAAGCCTTTAGATGAAACCAAATTCAATAAATTCAAAATTGAATTAGGTATGTTAACCATTGATTAATGTATTAAACAAAATCATTAACAATGCTATTGAAATGGTTAATAAGTAAGTAAAAGTAGTAACAACAATAATCAAGTGTTAAAAAGGACACATTGAAGTTACAAAAATTGGCTAAGTAAGAATGTGTCGACACATTCAGTAATAATGTGTCGACTCAGAGAAATTATGTCGACAAGTCAGAAATATTGTGTCGACACAGAGAATATGTGTCGACACTTAAGAGTTTTATTGTCGACTTAACCAGGAATGTAATGTCGACTCAACCAGAATTATGGTGTCGACACTTACAAAATATGTGTCGACACTTGTCCTTAGTGTCGACACAGAATTTCTGTCCTTCTACTATATATCCAAGGTGTCGACATAACCACAAATTGGTGTCGACACATAGTAGACTGAAGAAATGTCGAGTTAATAGAAGCTTGTGTCGACACATTCCGTCTGTGTCGACACATTTAGACTGTCTTTGGCGCCTTTTGAACTTCTTTCAACAGAAGCTATAAATAGGTCAAAAAGCTCTTTGTGTCGACACGCTTTCAAGGTTTTCGAAACTCAAACCCTGTGTCGACAGTCTTTCTTTCTCTCTTCTCTCAAGCTTTCTCGACACAACGATGGCGCCAAGGATTGAAGACAATGTTAATGAAGGGTATGAGTTGGTGCGCCAGGCGTTTGCAGAGGCGCCGCCTGATGTTCAAGGAGTTATCACCCTTCTCTCTGCATCAGGGTTAGAATTTCTTGTCTCAGAACCATCCAAGATCTGGAAGAAGGAGGTGCATGAGTTCTTTATCTCAGCATCAGTCCATTCTACTGAACTCAAGATCAAGTCCATTGTTCACGGGACTAAGATTAAGATTACTCAAAGAGGTTTGAGAAAGTTTTTGCAATTACATGTGGTTGAAAATGAAGAAGAGGTTCCTAGTTCTAAGACAAGGGAAGCCCTTCAATGGTGTGGTTTGGATTCAAACATGAAGATTGGTGCTGCATTCAATAGGAAGGGTATGAATCAGCAAGGAAAGTTCTTGTCTGAAATAGTTGGGAAAGTAATTCTCTGCAAGACAGGTGGACATGATAGGATTTCTGCCTATATGTTCAACCTTATGACCAGGATTGTCTTTACAATTCCTACTGATTGGTCAGTAATCCTATTTGACAAGATTAAAGAAGGGATCAAGAAGCCTAACATGGCTAGGATCATAAGTCTATATCTCAATGGAGCAATTCCTGAAGTGATGCAGCAACTGCCAGGAACTAAAATCAATCATATGAGAAGGATGGACATGAGACTATTCTCCAGGTGGGAAAGGGTGCTGTCTAAGGATGTGCCTGAAGAGAGCAGGCCAGACACCCCTGTAAGATCCCCTTCTCCAGCTCACGAGACTGAGCAACAACAAGAGGACCCACTTAGGATACAGAGTGAAGAACAACCTGCCTCCACTATAGTTCATCAAGTAGATACATCTGCACAGATGCAGGGGGAGCCAGTTCAATCTCCTGCTCAAAATGTATCTACCCCTGCTCAGGTACAAGTGGTACAGGTGTAGGGGGAGCAAATGTATTTTACTATAAAAGACTTTCTAAAAGTTTTTTTTGTCTGCACAGGTTCAGGGGGAGCATGTGTCTTCTCCTACTCCAGATATGCAGCTGCCTGAGAATGTGCACAAGGATGCACCTAATGACTTATCTTCAGATGCTCCAGTTCAAAAAGAATACACTCTGGATGAGTTATTTCCTAATGATGACATAGCTACTGATAGAATAGAAGAGAACCAAGATGTTGAGCAGCCTCTTGACATAGAGCTAGAACAAGAAGTGGAGAAAGTTCAAGAGATTGAAAAAGTTCAAGAAATAGAGGAGGAGCAAAGAATTGAGGGGGAGCCAGTACATGTTGAAACTGAGCAACATGGCACTGAAGCAGATAGAGTTCACATTGAGAGTACTTCTGAATCTGAGACTGAAGAAGCCAGGTTGGCTAAGAGAAGAAAACTGGTTGTATTTAAAAGAAGAAGCAAAACTTATAAGCAGGCTTTACAGACAACACCTCCACCTCCACCTCCTGAAGTTGATTATAACAAGTTCTTGGTGGATTTACAGGTGAAATTGGATGACCACAGGGTGGCCATTGAGAAATATGTTGATGAAAGAAACAAAACTCTGCAGTTTGACTTAGCCCAAGATATCAAATCTATCCAATTTCAAGTCAACTTGAATAAAACTGAAATGACAGATTGCTTCCACAAGGGTGGCAATGCTGTAGTTTATCTGGCTAAACAACAGCAGGCTATCTCTACAAAGGTGGATGATATTGCTTTGAAGCAAGGTTATGTTCTGGAAAATCAAATAAGAATGAATGACAATTTAACTGAATCACATAATGAGATCATTCTAGAGGTGCAGAAGATTGTTCCAGGGATGCCTGCAGATAGAGCCAAAGAAATGGCAGAGTTTGATAAGAATTTTCAGGCTGCAATTGCATCTGTTAAGACTGCCATCACAACCTCTCAACAGGAAATATCAGAAAAGCTTCAAAAGTTAAGACCATTTTTCAAAGAGGGAGTGAATTATTTGGATGGCCAAATTCGATTCCAGAAAGAAGATCTTAGAGATCATGTATCAAGAGAAGCCATAAAGGGGGAGAGGATGCTGATTCATGCAGGCTCTGAGCATGCCAAATGGGTGACCAATAGTATAAGAGCCACATTGGGATATCCACCATTGTGTGATGATAACATGGTGGCTGAGTCTGGTCTACAAACAGGACTACTTGAAGGTGACCAACCTGAGGTTGCCCAAGTCATATACCCCCCTCCAGATTTTGATATATTGGATCAGCAAGTGCAATATATGTATAGTCCTTCAAAGGAGGTTGTAAATGTTATCTTTGGAAAGGTTGATAAGCCTGAGGTAAATTTGCAAGAACAGCAAGATGCTCTACTGTCAAAGAAAAGATTTAGAGAGCAGGCTGAGCTGAAGCCAGATTTTGAGCAGTGGAGTCCTACTTCCAGAAATATAATACTCACTGCATGGAAAGCTGTCAAAGATCAAGTTCATGAAAGGGGCAAGTGGTACAATGAGCAGGAATGGCAGAAGTATGAGACAAGACAAGAAGCCATTGTACAATTCAGAAGGAAAGCTAAGCTGGGAAGACTTCCACCTGATGCTATGGAGCCAAGCAAATACTTCCCAAAGCCTTTTCACTATTTTGAAAGGCAAAGGCTCAAGGAAGAAGCTAAGAAGAAAGCTGATCTTAAAGGAAAAAAGATGGCTGAAGAATCAGAAGCTCCTGTGACAGCTAAAATTAAATCTGGCCAAGGGATTGTTATTAGAGAACCTGATCAATCCTGATAATGTTTTAGTTCTTTCATAATGTTTTGTAATGATGTAATGTGATCAGTCAAAGAAAAACCATGTAATCAAACATTACCCAGTAATAAACAAAATATTGTTAAATCTGTGATAGATTGTTTTATCCATGATGTTCTTATTATTTTGTTTATAATTAAGTATCCCTGTGTATTGTCATATATCATCATTTTATACTATTTCTAAATGGTGTATATCATTGGCTATAAGGGTTATGACTTCTCCAAATAGGGGGAGATTGTTGGGTACATTGGAAAATGTGTGCCTGATTTGAAGAAGCCCAACCTAGCTCAATGATATACATCATGTTGTATTTGATGTTGTTTTGAGTTGACATGTGCAGGTAAAGAATTGTTAAAGTTTACAGAAAAAATTCTAAGTCCAAGTGTCGACACAAAGGAACATGTGTCGTCACATAGAAGAAAGTTGTCGACACAACACTGGGAAAGTGTGTCGACACAGAAGGTGTAAGTCGACACTACTCTGGGAAAAAGTGTCGACACATAACATAGTCTACAACAACACTGGGAAAAAGTGTCGACACAGAAGAAGTAAGTCGACACAACACTGGGAAATTGTGTCGACTCAGAAGAAGTAAGTCGACACAACACTGGGAAATTGTGTCGACACAGAAGAAAAACGTCGACCTCAACATTGGGAGAATGTGTCGACACTGAAGAGTATAGACGATCTCCAGTTTGTCGACATCATCTGAATATGTCGACACAGAAGAAAATAGTCGACACCTGAAGGCCAAGTCAACACTTACTAAAGTTATGATTCTACAACAACTGTGTCGACACACAGGACTTGTGTCGACACACTGCAGAGTCAAAGACCAAGTTAGTTTCAGAAGAAGATGTGTCGACACAAAGGCAATTTAGTCGACATCACTGAAGGCAGTGTCGACACCAAAGTCAATTGTGTCGACACAAATAGACAGATGGTCTCGACACTTTCTGACAGACTGTTTCAACACTAAGGCACAGGACTTGTTTGAAGACTTGACAGCTGTGGGTTATCACCAGTTAACTGAAGTTGTCAGACTTGTCAGAAAACGGTTAGAAACCGGATCAGCCGGTTACCATGAAGAATGTCTATAAATAGACAGATTCAGAAGGAGAAAAAGACACTGAACTACATATAGAACTGATCCTTTAAAATACATTGGATCAGAAAGTAGAGAAGGGTTATATTCTACTCATTTTCAAGAAAGTGCTAGGCACTTAAGAAGATCTTCTCCGGGAGATCTAAGAAGACTATCTAAGGATAGATCTAAGAAGAGTTCTAATCAGAATTCAGAAGAATCATTCAAAGTTCTGGACAGAGAGAGATCAAGTCAGAATTTGAAGAAGAAGAAAGAATCCATCAGTGGATTCTCAAGAAGCTGTTTGGAATCAACTCAGCTAAGTACATTTTCAAGAAGCTTTGAAGAAGGCTAAGAAACAGTTGATTGCATCAGCTGATTAAGAATTGTCATTGCCTCTTCTCTCTCAACTTGGCAAGACAATTTAAAACAATCTTTTCTATATTTCTGTAGGATCTGTTTATACAGATCTGAGTTGTAAGCCTATGTTATAAAGGCTGAGTGTAGGAGTGTTGAACTCTGAGTGGTAGGGCTGATTGCCTGAGTGTAGGAGAAGGATATTCTCTGAGTTGTAGGCCTTGGGGCAAGGCTGAGGTAGGGCAGTTGTGCCTGAGTTGTAGGAACCAGTTGGGTTCTGAGTTGTAAGATCTATTGATCTGAGATAAGTGGAAGTTTGGCCGAATCTAGCATACAGCTAGATAGGTGAAGGGGGAAAGTGGATGTACCCAGACCTTGGGGAACCACTATAAAACATAGTGCAATCTGTGATGTGTTGTTTTCTGTGATTGCTGTGTTTTTGTATTAGTTAATAAATTGAATTCTGTCTAGAAGTTTTAGAAAAAGAAGCAGGACCTATTCACCCCCCCCCCCTCTAGGTGTTTAGGCTGCCTTGAAAGTTAAACTATCAGTGGGCATCGTCTTAATAACTCTTTAAATCTTTCCCAAGTTTCATATAAGGTTTCAGAGTCTATTTGTCCAAAGGCAGAGATGTCGTTGCTAAGTTTTGTAGTTTTAGCTGGCGGAAAATACTTTGCCAAAAAATTTTTGGTTAATTCATTCCAGGTGGTTATGCTATTCTTAGGTAGAGTGTTCAGCCACTGCTTAGCTTTAGTTCTTAAAGAGAAGGGAAAGAGTCTTAGCCTTATTGCATCATTTGTGACACCATTTATCTTGAAGGTGTCACAAATTTCAAGAAAGCTTGCTATATGTGCGTTCAGATCTTCATCTTAAAGTCCGTCAAATTGCACATACTGCTGCACTATTTGAATTATGCTAGGCATTAATTCGAAGTTATTATTTGCTATAGCAGGGCGAACTATGCTAGATTCTGTTCCCTCTAGATTCAGTCATGCATAATAAGACATAGGTCTTTGCACGACCTTCTCTATTGGGGGCTCTGCCATTCTTAAAGTAGAAGATGACTCGAAATCCATAACCGGTATTTTGGAAGTAGGACCTTGAAATCGCGATCTACTCCGAAGAGTATGCTCAATTTTGTGGTCCGAGTCCAAAATAGCTGACAGATTCCCTCGGGTCATGCTCTAAAAGAAGAGACAAGAAAGGAAGAGAAATAAAAAAAGCTAGAAAGAAAAACTAGATTAATTTTTTTGAAATAGATTTTTTTAATAGATTAACTCCCGAACTTCCCAAGGACTACCCGGTGAAGGGTTCGCAAGGTACTAGATAAGATAGCGGCACATAAAGTAGCTTTTCCCTTTCCGAGAGAATTAGGTGGCATAGAAAAATGTGAAGTTGGTTACTATTAAGAGTGGTAATAAAAAAAATTTTGATTTTAAAAATTTTAAGAAAGAGGATGAGAAAGAGAAGAGATAAAAATAATAGGTTCGTGTTTTCAATATATCAACGAAAGTTGCTCCCCAGCAACGACGCAAAAAACTTGGTGGTCGCTAAGGTTCGAAGAAAATAAAAACAACCGAACTAGCAATCCAATGAGGCAAGTATACCTATCGAACTGTAGCTAGGGGACACAAGTTTTGTATTGAAATCCGGGAACTGTTGAGTACACTTACTCACATGAAGGCTATTATTTTATCGACGGAAAAACTAGGGTTTGAGAAACTAATTGCAATTAAGGAAATAAAACTATGCTAGAAAGAGAACCAATGCAGTTAATTAAAGGCCTATAAGAAGCGATTACAACGTAGGGCTGAAAATATGAAATTGAAATGCACTAGATCAAGAATCACCTCGTCTAAAGTCGACTAAGAAATGCAATAAAAACCTAAACTTAATAGGGTAAAGTTCCTTGACCATGGAGGTTCCTAAAGCTTGAACACTCTTCTCTTGAAGTCGTGCCCAACTGAGTTTAGGAAGGTCCGATTGACTCTCGTCTAAATCGGAGGCCTAAAGCTCGCTTTACACAATGAACCCCACTATTGGATTTTACTCCAATCCGGGAGATTTGGACGTCTTCCTCTCTCAAGGGGTGCATACAACTCCCTTTACTCTTGAATGCTCACTTCATTCTATCGGCCTCTTGGCTAGCCTAGAATGAAAGCAAAGGTCGAGAGTATATATCGATAATATACCTCCAGCCCATGAAAAATCAAGAGTATTTCAAGGCCTAAAACCTAAAAAGAAAAGATAAATTAAAACATCATAACTTAATCGCTTGAACCTCGGATCATCAAGATCGAGTACAAGGAGGATTAGTTAATCATAATGGAGTGGAGGAGGGGGGTTGAGTAGTAAAGCATTAAGAACACAATGTAATAAAGAGCACTTATATTAATAAAGAGAGAGAGCTACACTTGAAAAAGGAAATTACAATTGCATGAAATTGAAAACCTATTCTAGCCCTACATTAAGCAACTAGTGAAGGAGCAAAGATTACAACAAAAGCTATTATAAAGGCTAAAACTAAACTAGGGTTAAGGGAAAACACAAAATAAAGAAGAGTGAGAGAGGGAAGAACATAAAAAAGACCAAGAAAAAAAGGGACAACACCTCCCTTCTCAACCCAAGCTTGCTGAAATTGAAGGGGGAGTCTGAATTTATAGGAAAAGTTCACAGGTTGGTCACGCCCTTCGACACGCCCTAGGGGCGTGTCAGGGGGCATGACATGTACGGGGTTGACCTCGGGCTCTGGATTTTTGCGGGAAGGATGATTGCTTCTGTATATCGGTAGACACACCCTGGGTAACGCCCGTGTAAGGGGGGGGGGGCGTGAAACGCATGTCGCGTCGAAATCATTGGTCGGAAATCCGTCACTCATCGAAAAAGGAGGGGTCACGCCCTATGTCATACCCGTGATTGGGGGCATGACAATACTGTTGGCGTACTGAGTCAAAATGGCATTTAATGCATCGGTAGGCTTAAGGAAGAGGGTGATATGCCCCGTATCACGCCCGGGGACACGCCCGGGTAGGGCGTTTCAGGGGGGGAGAAACAGCCGTTTTTCCTTGTATTTTCCTCTAGCTTCTATATTCCTCTAGAATAGGTGACACGCCCTAGGTCACGCCCGGGGAGGGCGTGACAGGGGTGGTGTCAGGTCAATTTTCTCCAATTTATAGAAAAGCTGCACAATGAGAGGAAAAAGTTAGGGGCAATAAAATTAACATAAGAAAGATAAAAATAAATCTTAAAATACAAGATTTGTACATTTTAAACTAGACAAATACGATAATAGTTAAGACTACAAAACGTATTATCATGGACTGACCCTAGCCTTGGCCACATTGGGATTGTGCCAGCAGTCAATGGAAAAATACCCTATCTTACCACTGCACCAACAATCATGTATATTATATCTTATCTTCTTTGTAGGCCCTACAGCTTGGTTAGTAGTAGCATTAATAGGAGGAAGATGTGCTGCAGCCCTTTTCTGATTTCTTTCAGCTAGAACATGACAGAAGACAAGTCTTCAAGCTAGCTTGTTTGGAATGCTCTGAGTGCTATCATCAAAAGCTTCTTTTCAGAGAGCATGCTTTTGATGGCATAGAAATTTACCAAATCTTCCTGGCTGTTAGACTTGCCCTTAGTCTGAGCCTTAGCCGTAAGATTCAGAGCCTTGGCTGCAATAATATTTTTGAGTGTTGGAGCTAAAGAACCAAAAACAAATGGTCCAGTTTAGGCCATTTGAGTTTTATCATGGGCATCCATAAAGGCACTCACCCGGCTAGAACTTTCACCATGGTAGTGAACATCTTTGTTCACCCTAGAGGAATAACAATTCTCCCAGTATCCACAGGAGCTTTCTTGGTCATACCTGTTAGAAGGAAACAAAACTTTTCTAAAAATAATGGGAGGCTTGGAAGTAATAGGCTGAACTGGATCTTTTCCCCTCCTTTTGGAAGGAGAAACTCTTGTGCTTTACTTTAATCCCAACCCCTTCTTACCCTTTTGAGAGTAGAAGGAGTCTATCAAGGGGAGTACAGTACTTGGCTTAGAATAGCTAGCCACTAATCTTTTCTCCTTCTCAAGCCACCCTTCAAGCTCCCTGATGAGACAGTTCTTGTGCTTGATGGAGGCTATCAAGATGTCCAAGAGGGACTTTAGTTGACTTATTTCCATAGCTTTTTGATCCAGCAGATTAGTAGTTACGGTCTACAGGGAAACTGCAAGCTTAAGAGATGAAATCTCTTTAGCTTGCTTCTTAGACCACTTCTTGACCTTCATAAAGGCATTCAGAAGTTCTCCATACTTGTTAATTAGTTGATTGACATCTCCTTCAGATCAAGAACCTTCTTCACCACTAGGTAAAGATGTTTCTGAACATGGACTGGTCTCATACACAGACATAGAAGCAGAATCAGGTAAAGAATGTACCTTGTATGGACAAGGCAGATCCTAGCTGGCTTCTTCATCAGTCATTTCCATCAGCTCTCTGCAGTTATGGACATCATCTTCATCCACCTATAAATCACTGTCTAACAGTGTCAGAGGGTCCCTTATACATATCCTTGATGAATGACAGACTTCCTCTGCTAATTTAGTCACATCATTAGCAGCAACAACAATAATTAGCCCAATGTAGGCTTCCTCTTCTTCAGACTCAGATGATGATGAGTCTATACAGCTCTTTTCATTCTTAGCAATGAAGGACTTCTCCTTCTTCCCCTTATTGTGATGCTTCTTCTTCTCCTCAGCCTCCATCCTCTTCACTAGGCAGTCAGCTATTATATGCCCAGGCTTGCTGCAATAGTAGCAAACTACTTTAGAAGAGTTATATTTATTAGGTTTAGAATCATACTTGCCAGCCTCAGATTTATTCTTCCTATGATGAGTGGAGTTAGAAGGCCTCTTCTTCCAATGTTTCTTCTTCATCATCCTCTGGAGTTTCCTGGAGAAAGCTGCAAAATCCTTATCAGAAAGCATCTATCTGATTCTTCTGATTCTGAGCTATCTGACTCTGCTGATCTTCTTGGAGGAGAGGGAATCCTCTCCTTTCCCTTTCTGGTGCTTTTTGCTCTGAAGGCCGAGGACTTTTCCTTGGCTATGGATTATTTGGTGGCCTCCTCCTCTTTTCTGGCAGCTAGCTACATCGCATAGGAATGCAGCTTTCCAAATAATATTTAGGGAGGAGTTTCAGCAAGCTTAGCCACCTCTCTTATGGCATAGATCTTAGTATCCCAGTATCTAGTGAGAGATCTGAGAAACTTGTCATTTATTTCATAATTATTGAAGACCCTCCCATAGGTCTTCAAATCATTTATGACCCTGAAAAAATTTTGATAGCAAGCAACCATGTTCTCTTTCAGGTTTCGCCTGAATGCCTCATACTACTGGTTGAACAAAGACTTCCTATAATCCCTTACCTCTTCAGTCCCCTCCATATAGACAACAAGTGTGTCCCAAATCTCTCTGGAGGTCTTGTAGTGAACCAAATTCTGAAAAGCTAAATCATCGATTATACTTACAATGATGTTCTTGGCTCTCTTGTCCAATGCATCCAACATGACATCATCCTTGGTCATTTCTGAATAAGTCTTAGGAATCTTGACATTGGCATCCATAACAGAGACCTTCATGGGAATGAAGGGACCTTCTTTGATTGTTACAAAGACTCTAGGGTCATAGGCTTCCATGAATAGCCTGACCCTCTACTTCCAGATTCAAAAGTTCTCCTTTTTATAAATGAGGAGCTTCATGGAACCTAGCTCCTTATGATTCTCTCCAGAACCCATAATTACTTCACTATAGCTACCTTTGGAGATCTCTTAGATTGTTAAATCCTGTTTTTGAGAAACCTCCCTCTGATACCACTTGAAAGTCTTTATTATGCAGGTTAGTTCAATATAGCTTACAACCTAGGGGGTGAATAGGTTGTCTTACTGTTATTTTTAACTTTTAATTTTATCTTCTTTAGAGCTTTGTGTGTTGGCAGTGATTTGCATTCAAGTACCTGCACAAAGAAAAACACCACAAAAAATTACACACAGATTTATAGTGGTTCCCCAACTTTTGGGTACATCAACTCTCCTCCCACCTTGCCAACTTTCTGTTAGTCAACAAACTTCTACAAAACTTTGCTCCATAGAGCCAACTTTCTGTTAGTCAACTCAGTGGTCAGCAGACCACCTACCTTAGGCCAAAGTTCCTACACTCAGGCTAGGAGGACAACCCTACCTCAGATCCACTAGGGATCCTACCTCAGAGCAAACTTGCTCCTACAGCTCAGTGATCAATTGAATATCTACCTCAAATCCAAATTGGATCCTACAGCATAGGCAAATTTGCCCTACCTCGGGCTCAGAGATCCCCACAACTCAGTTCAAAAAGGATCCTACCTGGAGTGAAATAGATTTATATCTATCATAGAGAAATTTCTCTGTGACAGCACCTTGAGCTTAGTTCTCTCAGCTGAAACTATCTTCACAACTACAAGGATCTTGAGCTAGAAGTAACTAGCAGTAAACTTCTTTTCTTCATCTTTCTTCCTAGGACAGAGTCAGCTACTTTATTTTTCCTTCTTCTCAGATTCAGAAGTAGATCTTCAGATTTGATCTTGCTGAACTGAGAAGCAACTTGATCTGCAGACACTTCTTCCTTGTTTTTGCATCTCCCTCAAAAGGAAAGCCTTCTGATATTGCTTGTGTCGATGAAGAAGACTCACAGCTAACTGAACTTTTTGCTACTAGACTTCAAGAGTTTTACATGCAGCAATGGCGAGGAAGATGAAGTCCAGCCGTAACCTTTTTGAAAATGATAAAGCACCAAAAGTTTTCTTGTGTCTTGGCCCATCTCTTCCTTTTGTAGTTCGTCGATCAACAACTCTTAGAGATCAGTGGGCCCCACCTACAGCTTCCAGCAACACCTTGCTTTAACGGAAGAAGACATACAGTAGCTTCTCAATATAGTTTGTCGTCTTCTATAGCTTCTTCGTACTTGATTTGAAATTAGTTGACTTTGTCAATTTTGCTGACGTCAGCACCTGTGGACTTAGCCAAAATCGAGCATAAGTAATATACGTATTGAGTGAATGAGCTTCACTTAACACAAAAATTTCATAGACTGAATTCTGTCCCTCTAGGCTCGTTGAGTGAGCAAGCCTCACTCAACGCTTTTTGCCTTAGCATATTCTTCAGCTACTTCTGCATGCTTGGCGTTGAGAGCGTTGAGTGAGCGTGCCTCACTCAACGCTTTTTGCCTTAGCCAATATTTCTGCGTCTGCAGCATCTTAATCGTTGAGTGTGTCGAGTGATCTTGCCTCTTAGGAATGAGACAAGGGTCATCTTTTACTCTTAAAAGGTGTATTCCAGAAATCCTCAGTTCGACAAACTCAGAACTCAGTTTGACGAACTCAGAGCTCAGCTCGACGAAAAGTGAAAGATCAGATCGACAAAATCAGAGCTCAGTTCGACAAACTCAGAGCTCAGCTCGATGAAAGTAAAAGCAATCAACGCATTTGGATTTAGCCAAATTTCAGTTTCAAGAAGAACACTTCCTTTGCGAATTAGTCAACACAATATCACATGGCGTTGAGTGAGCTTGCCTCACTCAACTCCTATGGACTTAGTAAATATTCACAGTTTTCCTGTGGTTTTGATTGAATGAGCTATACTCAACGATTATGAAGGTATGGTGTTGAGTGAATGATGTTCACTCAACGCCTGTGGACTTAGCCACATTTCTGCTCACTTCTACTTAGGCTTTTACAATATTAGCCTATCTCACAGCCTTTTGTTGTATGGCGTTGAGTAAGTTAACTTCACTCAATGCCTGTGGAGTTAGCCACTTTCTCAGCTTGCCATAACTTTGGCTTTGAATGTATAGGCTTAACTCATCACTATATGTCATCTAGCGTTGAGTGAGTAGCCTCCACTCAGCGCTTGTGCACTTAGACAAATTTCTGTCAGTCCACCACTTAGGTAGGTGTTTTACTTGACTTAGCCATTTAGGCTACCTGTCCCATCAATGTTACTAGGACAACCTGCATGTATGAACTTGAACATATATTAAGTATACCATTGTGTATGCTCATTGACATATTTGACTTCTTCAAATCTAGGACATTATGGGCAATGGACCCAATAGTGTTTATTTTAAATTTATGTAGTGATGTAATTATGATCTTTGGGCATTATGTTGATGCATAGTTAATGAGCGCCGTTGTTAGAGCGTGATTTTTGCTCATCCGAATCCGAGGTTTTGACTTGGTGGTTTTTAGTAGGTTGTTATTGGTTGTAACTTCAGAGAAATGGGTCCCATGTTTGGTTTGTCGAATCTTAATTTTAATGTCGCCATTGGTTTTGTAGAATTAGTATTTAGTCTCAGAGCGAATTTCATGGAAATCTGAGTTGGTTCGAGTTTTTGGGTCATTTGGACGTTTCGTTATTAATAATTATATTATATCATATGTATATATTATATTATATTTATCTAATAGATAATATATTATATGATATATTATATGCATATAATATATAATATATTATATGTAATATTATAGTATATATATATATATATAAAGATTCAAGACCGAATCCTATTCATTATCTTCTTCCCCAAGCCATCGAACTGAGAGTGCGGAAGAAAAGAGGGCGACGGGTTTTACAAGGCCTTTAGCCTCCGCCTGTAGGAGTGCTGGTGCTCGGAATTGTTGACGGAGGGTATATCCGGAAAGCTCTCGCCGAGATCTATGCGTTGGTGGTAGGTAATTTTGTTTTCTTGGAATTTTGGCATTAGGGTTTTTGACCTTGACTATCATTTGCCCTATAAAGTTTCAGAAATCATTGCATAAGAGGTTTTGCGGCTGATCCTTGAAGTGGAGCGCTCGTGAGGCCGTATTTTTGAAGATCTTGAGGCAAGTGGTGGTTTGCACCCTTGCTAAGCCTCTTATTAAGTTCCTTATTGTCCCCTCTGAATTTTTTTCTACTCTTGGCTATATATTACTTAGCATATCAGTAACCTTATTTTTCTCTTCTTACTGTATTGAGGTAGGATTATTTTTCCTGTGTTGGGCTCCTGCCTTGTCTATCCCTGCCTTTCTCTTAAGTTATGGAACTTAGTCTTGGTCTAGGTTTAGCTGTTATAAAAAAAAATTAATTATTATAAGTCTATTAACCTACGTTTAGGTAAGATAAAATTTCTGCCAGGTTTCTGCCTTAGGAGTCAAGTGAAATCAGCTAGGCATAGAGTGCTTTGAGTGAGCTCAGCTAGGCATCGAGTGCATCATCATTTTGCATCAAGTGTGTTGAGTATTCAGCCTTTGGCATCGAGTGCGTTGAGTGTTCATCCTTTGGCGTCGAGTGCGTTGAGTGTTCAGCCTTTGTCATCGAGTGCGTTGAGTGTTCAGCCTTTGACATCGAGTGCTTTGAGTGTTCAGCCTCTGACGTTTAGTGCTTTGAGTATAGCTTCTTAGGCATCAAGTGGCTGTAGACTTGGCGTCAAGTGAATTTAGAGCCTGTGTTTTGGCGTCAAGTTAACTCAGAGCCTGTGTTTTGGCGTCGAGTGAATTCAGAGACTGTGTTTTGGATTCGAGTGAATTTAGAGCATGTGTTTTGGCTTCGAGTGAATTTAGAGCCTGTGTTTTGGCATCGAGTGAATTCAGAGCCTGTGTTTTAGCATCGAGTGAATTCAGAGCCTGTGTTTTGGCAATTTTGATGTGTCCATAGAGTGACTTTCAGTTTGTAATGTCATATTCGTCGAGTTTACCTTAGTAATTTTTGGTTTTCTCCCATTTGCATTGTAAAGATAATCTGATTCTAAGCCTTGGTTTTCATTTCATTAGTTTATATAATGCATGGTTGTCGGTGGTCTTGGTTATTTATATATTGCATGGTTATATAATGCATGGTTATTTGTTGCCCTGGGTTGGTAGTGGATAAAGGTCCACCACCTTATGGGTATATATTGTATGGTTATTTATAGCTAGGTTGGCAGTGGATAAACAACCACCAACATGATGCTGGTTTGTGAATCATTACACCTTGTGGGTTTTCTTCTCTTCTTATGGACTATTGGTTTGTGTTGGACAATGTGGACACCACTACAGTGCCTTTTGAGATGTTTGGTCTGAAGGTTGGCGTTGGATAACGTGGCCCCCAACTTATAAATATTTTTACCGGTATTAATGATTCACGTGTTTTGAGCTGATCAGTCTATTTTATTTATATACATATACATATATGTTCTTATGCATGTACTTGTATATGTAAATAAAGCATGACTTCATATTGCACTTGGTGCAGTTTCTTATACTTAAAACCCTGTAAATCCTTTTTTTGATTATTACCTTATGATTTGTATGCTGTGGATTATCAGTTATTCTTGTTTTGGGCAAGTTATCCTTTAACCTCTCTTGTTATTTACCTTTGGTTTCTTTTGCCACTTATTCTTTCTTGCTGAGGCATTCTTTATTTTGAATGCCTCAGGCTCGGAGCTATAGCATGTTGGGTGGCTAGAGTTGGTGGTCTCAGGCTTTCAGTAGTAGTAGCTATTGTTCTTACCACCCCTTCATGAGGTAGTTTTGTTATTCTATTTTTTAGTTCAAACATGCATGTCGTTTGGTGGGTTCGTGTCAGGTTGTTGACACCCACTGGAGTATTTGTAGAATCTTAAGTTACTTGCTAGCTGCTATATCACTTTCAAGATGATTTGTAAGTTTTACTTGCTCTCTAGGATGGAGTAATGATAGGATTGCTTCTCAGTTATTTTCAAGCTATAAAAGTATCATTACACTTATCTCATGCTCATGACATCTTTTTAAATCAAACGACACTATATTTTAACGAATGTAAATTCTCTTTTCCTACTTATACTAAATATAGAGGTATGCATATCATGAGTTTTCCTATGCGATTATTCATGCTCATGTAGGGTATTAATAGATATAAATGAAGTATTTTCCACAACATAAAATTTTATTTTCATCCGTGGACTAGTTGATCCACCAAACAGAGGGATACGACTATCAAAATTAACTAAAACATGTTTTCTTTAAGTTAAACTTGAGAATTTCATAATAAATGCTAGGAGTAGGTTCTTGCCTGAGCATCTGCAGTTATCCCCTGCACATTGTGGCATCACGGCACGTATTTTCTCTATCTCTGATTTAATATCTTATGGTGAGAAAATGTTGGTTATGACACCATCCCCCATACTCGGGGATAAGGTAGTTGTCCATTCTCAGGATCCTCCAGCAAAAACCTTGACTAAGGGGGAAGTCAATCAGCAAGGATCACTTGGCTGTCTCTGATGCAATCAATAGTATGTCAACTACAAAGAAGATTACTGGTGAGGAAACTAAGAGTAAGCCATGTGCATCCTCTAGTAGACTCGCCTTCAGTCAGATTCTTGCTGAAAGAAATAAGAAGAAAGCAACTGCTCTCCCTTCTGAACAAAAAGTTATTGACAGCTTGCACTTCATAAGGGATTTTCAAAAGAGAAGATACAACATTCATGAATGTTGGTGTTGTGGTAAAGTGAGTCACTTTACCATAGATTGTTGGCACAACCCTACTGTGCTAAGGGAAAGTGTGACTCTTCCTATCAAAAGTGTTGCAGGCAGATATATTCATTTTCAGGCTAACAAGAACCAAGGACCCACTCCATTTCTGGGTCCTAATGTAAACTAAACTGTATTTGTAGGACATTCCATGTACCCATGCAATGCCATAATGGTACTTGGACATTGGATGTTCCAGACATATGACTGGAACAAGGAGCCACCTGAAGGATTATACTCCTGTGAAGAATGGACCTAAGTGAAAGTCAGATCTATCCTAGAGATTAGAGCAAACACACACAACAAGAATACAAGAAATAAAAATTGCAATCCAGACGACACAAGAATTTTATAGTGGTTCCCCAACAACTTGGGTACGTCCACTCTTCTACCACCCTTGGTAGGAATCCACTCAGGATGAGTTGATCAGGTGTCCTGACACCAATGAGCTTTTGATAAGGTGCTCAAAAACCAAAGCTAGATTTTTTGATCAGGTGTCTTGCCACCACTGAGTTTTGACCAGGCTCTCAGAACCAAACAGAACTTTTGAAGGGAGTTCAAGAACCCTTTTACAGCGGGAAAAGAAATAAGAGTTTGAAGGTGTCTTCTCTGTTCTCAATCAAATGAGAGAAGCACAAGTGGATTGATGATGTCAAAGCTCCCCCTGAGATTGGCAGTAGGTTCAGGAGTGGAAGCTTTGCACAGGGTGATAGGCCTTCAATGGATGACTGCTCCAGCAAATGATGATTTCAGCAATGGCTGAAATGTTAGTTGTCTTGGAGAGTAAATAATGAAGACTTGATGATGATCTTCCAGTAAGCCTTTAGACTGATGTAGAGAAGTTGTCTCTTCAGGCTTCCTGGAACAGTAGATCTGAAAAGAGCACTTTGCTGTACAAGTGATGTTGAGTTCTTCCTGGAACTCTGATTGTTTTATTTGCACTGTATTCTGCTCTCTGTTTTCTTTCTCTGTTATTCTCTGTTATTTTCTCTATGTGTTTCACTATATTTCTCTATGTTGATCCACTGAATCTCTGAGTATATATTCTGATAAGGAGCAACAGACAATTTGAATAATAGCATTTATTACTGCTTCCTTTTGGATACTCCAACGGCTATAATACTCATAAAAGCATTCCTGTAATAGTCCTTTAATATAGCTGTATTGGAATAATAACAGCTGGCTTTAATAGGACAAAAGATATCCAGAAAATCTGCCTGGAAACTTGCATTCTGAGATCTGGCAGAAATCGTCGATCTGCTTTGCTGATCGTCGATCTGGGATCGACTATCGTCGATCTGAGCTGGCAGAAGTTAAAGTTGAACTGAGACAGAAATCGTCGAACGGGGCTCGGAGAACGTCGACCGGAGCTCGACGTTCCAGCATAGGGAACGTCGACCGAAGCTCGACGTTCCAGCATAGTTGAGCTTGGAAAGCGTCGACCTGAGCTTTGGACAGAAAGCGTCGACCGCAGCTTTAGATAAAACGTCGATCGCAGCTCGAGATAAAACGTCGACCGCAGCTTGAGATAAAACGTCGACCGCAGCTCTACGTTACAGCAGAGTTTAAGCTCGACGATCTTTGACCGGAGCTCGACGATCTTCGACCGGAGCTCGACGATCGTCGACCTAAGCTTAATGTTGAATTCTGTTTTCTCTTGGCTGATTTCTCTGACTGATTTCTCTGGGCTGATTTCTCTTGGCTTATTTCTTCAATCTCTGAGAGCCTCTAACTTAGCACAACCTATGACCCTTAGCTATACATTGATGGGTCAATCTAATGAATTTAAAGACATAGTGATCCTGACCCAAATCCAAATTTGGGTGTTCCAACAATCTCCCCCTATTTGGGTTAGGATTACTATTTACATTAAAATATTACAATAAATAAATATTACAAAGCATGAGATATAAAAATAAAAGCTTACAATGCTGGCTCCTATTGCTAACTACTGCTGGCACTACAAACTCCCCCTATGTTGATGCAGTAACTATGATTTGAGGAGGCTGGGATGACTTTTTAAATTTGTATTTTGATTTAGTCATCCAGCTAACTATTATAGATGGTACCTGCAGAAAGCTATGGTAGAGATTGCTCTCTCCTTGAAAAAGGATATGTTAGCAGCAAAATGATATTTGTCCAGCAAATTTTATTAGGGTTCTGGATCTGAAAAACAAAGTCTGATATCTTCCTTCCTATAGAATTTCTTTTCATCAGAAGAGATTCAAACTCAGTGCCATGATCACTGCCGACCAATGCAACTAGAGTAGAAGACTCAATCTAGATGAATTTAGAAAAAGATCTATAAGAAATATAAAGTATCTGACAGAGTATTCACATATAGAAGTCCTAAAATAATTTTGAACAAAATATCAAAAAGATAGAAGCAGCCCTAAGAAAAGAAGTTTCCTAATAAATTTGTTCCAAATAAGAAAAGGATTTGAAAATATTTTAATTAGCTTATCCTTATATTTATGAATCAGATTTATGAAAAAGCAGACTGAGTTCGATGGTTTGAACTCATTTTGTTGATTAAAATATTTCCTTTTTCTTAGAATATGTTCTGAAAACATTCCTCTGAGAAGTTTTGTTTCCTCCTCAGGTTTTATTGAACTTTGGAAGCAAAATTGAAAGTCTAAGTTAACTGAACTAAAAACAGAGTTACATAATACCTGATACTCTTCAGGTTTTGATTTGCCTTCTGTTTGTTCAGCCTTAAAACTGCTGCAGGAAGAATTGATGGCCATTAAGCAAAATGTTTTGGCCTTTGCTTCCTCCTCTTCATCTTCAAATGATGATTCATCATCTGATACATCCCAAATAACATCTGGGGATATTAATTTTTCTTCTTCAAATAAAATGTTGTGGCTTCTTTCTATTATTTCTTCCACTGGTTCAGAAGCCATTTGATGAAGAGAATCCCATATCCCCTTAGCTGTTGAGCATTCAACAACTTCCTGAAATAGGTCATCAGATAATTACTGTGCTAGGATATTCATGGCTCTGGCATCAGCTAGCCTGGCCCTTTTAGTTGTTGTTGCTGAGGTTGGGAGATCTGTCATAATAGAAGAAAAAATATCATCATCAATAGAGTTCATATATAATTTAATTCTTGTCTTCCAAAGTGCAAATTTGTTTATGTTGCACTTAGGAGGTCTGGTGCTAAAAAATTCCATATTCTTGCTATGTGAAAAATATAATAATTAATCAAACTAGAATGGATCAAACCAGAGATCTTTTGGTTCAGGTGTTAGCCTGTATGAACAACCAACCTAATGATGGTTTAGTTGTTGTATAACCAACCTCCCTCTGATACCAATTGAAAGTCAGATCTATCCTAGAGATTAGAGCAAACACACACAACAAGAATACAAGAAATAAAAATTGCAATCCAGACGACACAAGAATTTTATAGTGGTTCCCCAACAACTTGGGTACGTCCACTCTTCTACCACCCTTGGTAGGAATCCACTCAGGATGAGTTGATCAGGTGTCCTGACACCAATGAGCTTTTGATAAGGTGCTCAAAAATCAAAGCTAGATTTTTTGATCAGGTGTCTTGCCACCACTGAGTTTTGACCAGGCTCTCAGAACCAAACAGAACTTTTGAAGGGAGTTCAAGAACCCTTTTACAGCGGGAAAAGAAATAAGAGTTTGAAGGTGTCTTCTCTGTTCTCAATCAAATGAGAGAAGCACAAGTGGATTGATGATGTCAAAGCTCCCCCTGAGATTGGCAGTAGGTTCAGGAGTGGAAGCTTTGCACAGGGTGATAGGCCTTCAATGGATGACTGCTCCAGCAAATGATGATTTCAGCAATGGCTGAAATGTTAGTTGTCTTGGAGAGTAAATAATGAAGCCTTGATGATGATCTTCCAGTAAGCCTTCAGACTGATGTAGAGAAGTTGTCTCTTCAGGCTTCCTGGAATAGTAGATCTGAAAAGAGCACTTTGCTGTACAAGTGATGTTGAGTTCTTCCTGGAACTCTGATTGTTTTATTTGCACTGTATTCTGCTCTCTGTTTTCTTTCTCTGTTATTCTCTGTTATTTTCTCTATGTGTTTCACTATATTTCTCTATGTTGATCCACTGAATCTCTGAGTATATATTCTGATAAGGAGCAACGGACAATTTGAATAATAACATTTATTACTGCTTCCTTTTGGATACTCCAACGGCTATAATACTCATAAAAGCATTCCTGTAATAGTCCTTTAATATAGTTGTATTGGAATAATAACAGCTGGCTTTAATAGGACAAAAGATATCCAGAAAATCTGCCTGGAAACTTGCATTCTGAGATCTGGCAGAAATCGTTGATCTGCTTTGCTGATCGTCGATCTGGGATCGACTATCGTCGATCTGAGCTGGCAGAAGTTGAAGTTGAACTGAGACAGAAATCGTCGAACGGGGCTCGGAGAACGTCGACCGGAGCTCGACGTTCCAACATAGGGAACGTCGACCGGAGCTCGACGTTCCAGCATAGTTGAGCTTGGAAAGCGTCGACCTGAGCTTTGGACAGAAAGTGTCGACCGCAGCTTTAGATAAAACGTCGATCGCAGCTTGAGATAAAACGTCGACCGCAGCTTGAGATAAAACGTCGATCGCAGCTCTACGTTACAGCAGAGTTTAAGCTCGACGATCTTCGACCGGAGCTCGACGATCGTCGACCTATGCTTAATGTTGAATTCTGTTTTCTCTTGGCTGATTTCTCTGACTGATTTCTCTGGGCTGATTTCTCTTGGCTTATTTCTTCAATCTCTAAGAGCCTCTGACTTAGCACAACCTATGACCCTTAGCTATACATTGATGGGTCAATCTAATGAATTTAAAGACATAGTGATCCTGACCCAAATCCAAATTAGGGTGTTCCAACACTAAGGTTAACTTTGGAGGTTTATATAGTGGAGTCACCAATGGTTATGGTATGATCCCCAATGGTATAGTTTCCATCACAAAAGAAGCTTATGTGGAAGGATTGCAACATAATCTGATTAGTATAAGTCAACTGTGTGATATGGGCTATGTCATTATCTTTCACAAGGATGAGTGCATATTTAAAGGTTAAGTGAACAAGAGGTCATTTTGATAGGCACTAGGAGTGGAAATATATATTGTTTAAACTTCCTATATTTAAGTACATACATACTAGTAAGCTTGGTAGTGAATGAGAAGGTCTTTTATTATGTACAATTACATAAGAGGCTTTCTCATTTGAACTACAAGACAATTAGCAAGCTCTTCAGTGAAGGGCTAGTCAGAAATGGTCCCAATATAAGACGACATAAGGAGGGAATTTGCTCTGCATGTCAAAAGGGCAAGCAGACTAAAGCATCCTTTAAGAGCATTTGGGCCAACTATTCTAAGAGGTGTTTGTACTTATTGCATATAGACTTGTTTGGTCCTATGCTAGCTCACAGCCTAGGTAGGAAAGTCTATACACTTGTGATAGTTGATGACTATTCCAGATTTGCTTTGGTTTTCTATCTAAAGAAAAAGTCAGAAACCCTTGGCATCTTTATTACCTTTGTTAGGCAAGTTCAGAATGAAAAGGACAGTTCTGTGGTAAAAAATAAAAGTAACCATGGTATTTAATTTTAGACTGAAGGCATGAAAAAGTTCTTTGAAGAACAAGGGATTCATCAGGAGTTTTCTTCTCCAAGAACACTCCAGCAAATTGGGATTGCTGAAAGGAAAAAAGAACTCTCTTAGAAGCTAGCAAGACACTACTCAGTGAATCCTTTCTCCCATAATACTTCTAGGCTAAGACAGTGAACACTGTATATCATGTCCTGAATAGAGCTTCTATCAACAAGTATCATGAGAAGACACCCTATGAGATTATGAAAGGCAGAAAACCAAATCTTGCCTATCTCAGGATCTTTGGAAGCAAGTGCTTTGTGCTCAATAATGGGAAGTCATACATGATTAATTTTGCTGTCAAATCCTATGAAGGAATCTTTGTTGGGTACAATAACCATAGCAAAGCCTATAGAGTCTATACCTTAAAAAATTAAGTTATAAAAGAGTCTATAAATGTTGTGTTTGCTGAATCATCAATGATTAACAGTGAGCTACCTAGCTCCTCTAGATTTATAGGTATAGAGCTGAAGATGGAAAATCTGACCATCAAGAACCCTCCTACTGCCCAAGAGGAAGATGATGTTATGTGCATCGCTGAAGAAGAACAATTCATATAGGACATGGATGAAGAACAATAAAATCTAGCCATTGAAGGTCAAGATGTTGATAATAGATTGTAAGCAGTTATCAGGCATTTGAGGGATACTCTAAGAGATCAAATCATTGGTGATGCTAGCCAAGAGATTACAATAAGGAGCAGAAGCCTAAACATTGCTTTGTACTCCAGCTTCCTATCTCAGGTTGAACCTAAAAGGTTTGATGATGCCAACATAGACCCATTTTGGATTATGGCTATGCAAGAAGAACTGAACCAGTTCAAGAGATGAAAGGTCTGGAAGCTGGTTCTCAGACTATAAGGACATAACATCATTGGAATCAAGTGGATCTACATGAATAAACTTGATGAGAATGGTGTTAAAATCAATAATAAAGCTTGACTGGTTGCCAAGGGATAACTACAAGAGGAAGGTATTAATTTTGATCAGACCTTTGCACCAGAAGCTAGATTGGAATCTATAAGGATATTTCTTGCACATGCTGTACATAAAGGATTCAAGGTCCACTAAATGGATGTTAAGTCAGCTTTCTTAAATGGTGACCTAAAAGAGGAGGTCAATATTTAGCAACCCTCAGGTTTTGTTAACTCTAACTTTCCTGATTATGTTTTTAAACATAGAAAGACTTTATATGGGTTGAAGCAAGCCCCTAGGGCATGGTATGAAATCCTATCTTGCTTTCTCATTGAGAACAAATTCTCAAGGGGAAAGATAGACAAGACATTTTTCCTAAAGGAATTCAAGGGTAAGACTTCCTAGTCCAAATTTATGTAGATGACATAATCTTTGGGCCAACTAATGATGGCCTCTATAAAACGTTTACAAAACTTATGCAAGAGAAATTTAAGATAAACAGTATGGGTGAACTCAAGTACTTCAAGGACCTCCAAGTAAGAAAGTCTGAGAATGGATTATCTATCTCTCAATCTAATTTCACTATGGAGTTAATTAAAAAATTTGGAATGGAGAGTGCCTCCATAATGAAAACACATATGGGGTGAAATGTTCATTCGACAAGGATGAGACTGGGAAACCCATTGATGAAACCTTATATAGAGGCATAATTGGCGCCCTCCTCTACCTAACTGCTAGTAGGCCAGACATCATGTATGCTACATGTGTTCGTATTAGGTACCAGGCTTGCCCTAAGGAGTCTCATTATTCTATAGCAAAAAAAATTCTGAGATATCTTAAGGGCACACCTGATCTTTGTCTATGGTACCCTAGGAATAATGACTTTGAACTAATTGGGTATTCAGATACAGACTTTGCAAGTTGCAGAGAAGACAGGAAAAGCACCTCTAGCTACTCTCAATTCTTAGTAAGAAGGCTTGTATCTTGGAGTAATAAGAAGCAAATATGTGTTGTAATCTTAACAACTAAATCAGAGTATATCTCAACTTGAAGTTGCTATGCACAGTTATTGTTGATCCAACATCAGCTCTAGGACTACAATCTCAAGCTAAGTAGAACTCCTATGTTTTGTGATTCTATAAGTGCAATCTCTATTTCTAGGAATCCTGTATCTCATAGCAGGACTAAGCACATAGAGATTTGGTATCATTTTATTAGAGAGTATGTGGAAAGTGAGAACATCAGTCTCAAGTTTGTCCCCACAGACAAACAGGTGACTGATATCTTCACCAAGCCACTAGATGAAGCCAAGTTCAACACCTTCAAATTTTAATTGGGTATGATGAACTTAGTATAGTTTTAGTAGCTCTTCATGCATTTTAGTTACAGATAGTATTAATCCCTATACAATAACAAATAACCTATGAGTCTAAGTGCTCAGGCATCAAGAGAGCTGAGACTACTTCAAGCTTTGAGTACGCTGAGCCCAAGTGTCTAGGCATCAAGAGTGTCGAGTGTACTGAGAGAACTTCAGGCGTCGAGTCCACTCAACACATATTGCCAGGGACTTCGAATTGCGGCTATCTCACGGGGTTAATCATAGCCATTTATCTCTTCGTGATTATCACAATTGGTACGTGCCTCTCCATATTCTCAAATAAGAGGATAGTATAAATAGATGTGTGCTTGCTTAAAATAAAAATACTATTCCTTTCCCTTGCGACCTGCTATCTCCCTGCAACAAAATCTCGATAAACCTTCAGAAACTCTGAAAATTCATGGTGCTTAAAGGAATGTATTTCCTTTTGGAGGGATCTAAACTAGTGCGGAATGGTTTAAAGGATGTCTAGGAGGAAGTTCATTTGTTTCTGCACTAGCTACAGGTCACTGACCTATAGTTCGTTCTGTCCGAGCCATGCTTGATATAGAAGAGAGAAGTACTTGAGCCATACTCAACTGCCACTATCGACTCCTCCTCAACATAAATCAAGTCATCCATTAGTGTGAACAATATCAAGATCTCCCCTAGATGACTAAGCAAGGTGCTGCATCTGCCTAAGTTTAGGCCGTCTGATGAAGAAGAGGAACTTTATCAGAATGATATGAAGTCTGCTCTCACTTGGTGTGGGCTTTCAAAGCACAACATTGGATCTGTGTTAAGAAAGTAGATGAATCTCAAAGGCAAATTTATGGCTGATGTGATTGGGAAGGCACTAATTTGCAAGACAGGGACTCATGATTAAATCTCTATAAAAATATTTGAGCTCATATCAAGAGTCATTCTTTCCAAAAGGACTGACTGTGGTAAGTAATTTTGATAGAATAGTAGAATGCATGGATGAACCAAATTTTGGGAGAATTCTATCTCTATATCTGTATAGTACTTTTCCAGGGATCCTCAACATGAGTCTAGGAACAAAGATCCATCATATGAGGTGGATGGATTCAATGATGTTTGACAGATGGGACAGAGTACTACTGCCACATCTATAAACCAATAAGAACAAGAAAAATAAAACAGTACTTGTTACAGTAGAGAGAATAGAAAGTAGTTCATCTGAAAGTAATGAGGAGGAGCCACATGATCCTCAATTGACTAAATCCTCTGACGAAACAAGGAGATACATGAGTGCTTAGGTTTCAATATCCTCTGAACCTGTAGCAACTATTCAAGTGGGTGGATCTTAGTCTGAAGAGATTCCAACTGAAGACCTAGAAATTCTGACTGGGAAGGTAGTGGAAAACATCTTTGCCAACATTGAGGGGGATACTGACAAAAAAGTTGCTCCTATTGAGGGTGAGCAAGTTTAGTCTGATATGCAGGACAAGCTGGACACTTTTCTAGAGAATCTCCAGGAAAAAATACATCAAATTCTTGATGAGCCAGTGTGGCAGGTTTCAAATACTCCTGTTGAGGATGAACAAGCTCCTACAATAGTGGAAGAAGTTATTGATAACATTACTGCTGAAGACCAGAATGTCCCTAAGGATAATACTGAGGTTGAGGGGGAAGATTCACTCTGAAATCCCTGCTCTAGAGATAGTGTATATCATAGACTCCTCTGAGTCTGAAAATGGTACTATTGGGTATTGTATCCATATTAACCCAGATTTGAAGAAGGCCCCCCTTAAGCTAAGATGAATTGAGATTGTATTTGATGCTATGTTTAATTATATGTTTGTAGGACTATATTGCTAAGTACAAACCAATGTTAGGTTATGGTGGGTTAGTAAACACAGGACTATATAATATAATCGATTATTGTGTAGGCCAATGTGTTGACTAACGTATAATCTCTCTATTGGGGCGTACTTCTATCCCAAGTACATTAGAAGTGTCAAGGAAGGACAAGGACTTGGAATCAGAAGAACAAAATTTTACCCAAGTTAAATTCGTCGAGAATCATAAGGGATATTCGTCGAGTATACTCATAGATACTCATCGAATTCATCTTGTATTCCTACTGGCACTCATCAAATTTGTCGTATTTATTTAGGGTAAAATCTCAGAGAGTTGGAAAATCTGTAAAGTAAAAATCATCGAGTATCATCAAGTATACCCGATCGAATTCGTCGAGTGTATCATTCAATACCCGCCGAATTCATCGAATATACATGTCGATACACGCCAAATTCGTCGAGATTCATTGGGTATACCTTTGAGTTTCTGAATTTACTTCTCTAGATTTTTCCAAGGCATACTCGTCGAATATCACTCAGCTTATGCGTTGAGTGTATCCGTTGATACTCGTCAAATTTGTCGAGTGAGCTTGCCAATATTCGTCGTATTCGTCGAGTATGACTTCTGCTAGGTGTCAAGTGATAAGTTTGTTCGGACTCAATTTATCCAAGTGTTTTTCATTGAGATTCATTGTTGTTCGGCGAGTATACTCGGCTATACTCGACGAATTATACTTGGGTTATTTGTTTCATTGTTCAAAATTCGGCTCGGCCGATCCAGATCGCCACGTACAATAACTTACGACCTTCCCGATATGGAATATATTTTCTAGCTATTGCTAAGGAGGATTCCTATATATATTTAGGGTGGATTTTCCATCAACCCTAATCGTGCTCAAATCGAAGCAAGAAAATATCCGTTCACGTCGGCTCCCGTATGTATTTCGCGAATTTTGCTTGGCTGACGACTGTGTTGTACGATTCAATCTTCCTCCATCGAATCGACCGGATCATTGTTCTCTAAAGATTTAGATTCTCTTAGATCTTGTCGATCCATAATTTCAGATCAAAGTCTTCAAAGATTTCGAGTTCTCTTATTCTTCAAATCATTCAAGATCAACCTTTTTGAAGAACGAAGAATTGAAGACGTTAGATCTAAATTAGATTATTTGTAATCTTTATTTTTGTGTAAATCTTTCTCTACTCTTATAGGAGGTTTTTCCATCCAAGTTTTAGATCCATATTTGGATCGAGTTATAGATCAGTGTTTGGATCGAGTTGTAGGAGAGTTTATTCTCCGAGTGGAAGGATCGTTGTATCCGATTTGTAGGAGTTGAGGATCTATGGTGTAAGATTTGTTTAAATCTGAGAAAGGTGAAGTAGCAGAATCTAGCCCTTCTTATTAGATAGGAAAGGCGGGATAGTGGACGTACCCAACTCGGGGAACAACTATAGATCTTTGGGTTCTATGTTCTTTATTTTTTAAGTTATTTTTATTTCTCGAAAAGACATAGACTTCTATTGGTATTATAGGGAGGTTGTTAGATATAAGGTAAACACCTTGAACAAGATCTTCTATCTAGTGTCAAGAGATTCCACTCCATTGCTATGGATAGAATGAAGGATATGTCTTCGATGAAGTTATCTGTGTGCACAAAAGAGAACTTTCCTATATGGAAAGAAAGAGTCAGATTTTTCATGGAAGCAGTAGATCCTAGGATATTTCAGATTGTTGAAGAAGGACCTCATATTCCTACACAAGCCTCTACTCTGAATTCTACGGTCATGATTCCAAAGAAGATGATGGATCTAACTAATGATGAAATTTCCTTGGTCTCTTTGGATAATAAGGAGAAGAATATTATAGCTAGTGTAGTGGATGATTCAATGCTTCAAAATTTATTCCACTATAAATCTGCCAAAGAGATGTGGGACTGTCTAGTTGTGCTCATGGAATGAACCAAAGAAGTTAGAGACGATCACAGATCTTTGCTAAATCAAGAATACGAAGCGTTCAAGCAAGGTGCTAATGATACTATTACTGACAGCTTCGAGAAATTCTTTAAGATTGTCAATGGCCTCAGAAACTATAGTTGTACATTGACTAATGGTGAACTCAATGACAATTTCCAAAGATCCCTAATAAAAGACTATGATACTAAGGTGGTGGCCATTAGGGAATTCGGGAAACTGCTAGAGATTGATCCCCAGAATCTCTTAGAAAAGCTGCTCTCCTATGAACTTCAATGAATACTAGAAAGAAAGAGGAGCAAAGCAGCAGGACTTCAAGCTAAGAGAAGTTGGTAGCTCTAAAGGCTGAAGGTTCGAATAAATCTGAAGATTTTTCACCAGTAAGGAAACGAGCTCCATGTACCAAAGAAGACTCTAAGCCAAGGATGTCAGGCTCTGAATTGTCTGATGGAGAGTTATAAATAATCTCTAAGCAATTCAAGAGATTGCTCAGCAAGAGGAGGTAAATGAAAAATCAGTCCTCCTCCTCTGATTTTAGAAGATCACATTGTGATGGTGATCGCTCTAAGGAAAGCTATAATTGAGAGAACAGGTATAAATCTAAATTGAATAAACATTCTTCCTCTGACATTGTTTATTATTGTTGCAATAAGCCAAGACACATGATTGTGGAGTGTCCTTACAAGAAGAAGGAAGGTTCCAAGAAAGAAGAGAAGAGATCCGTCAAAGGTAAGAGAAAGGAAGAGATGAGCTTCATCACAAAGAAGTCCAAAACTCTCAATGACAGTGAATCAAGTGAGTCAAGCTCAGAAAATGAAGAAGCTTACTTAAGGCTTATGGCTGAATCAGATGAGGAGGTGGGCGACTCCCAATTATATGGGAAGGTAAAATCTCACATCATCCTCTCTAAGTAGGAAACTTCCAATAATGGTCATGAAGAGTACTCTTTTGAGAAAGATGACTCTAACTTGATGGGTCAACATCAAGAACTCTTGAAAGCTTTTGACAAATGCCCTAAGGTAGTCAAAAAGCAATTAAAAGAGATTGCTTCTCTCAAGGTAGTGGAATTAAGCCTGTGGGAGGAAATTGCTGAATTAACTCCTCTCAGAAATGAGGCTCACTCCTTGCGAGAGGAATTGAAATACTTCGCTGAACTATTAAGTCAGAAGGAGAAATACTTAGATGAGCTAGAAGAAAAGCTCTTAGTGGAAAGGAAGCTAGTTGAAAGATACTCGAAGAAAAAGACCATTCTTCCCCTCATTGATGAGTTTTTTGCTCCAAAGAAGGGTACTGGTATTGGCCACATAGCTGGAAAAGTTAAAGCTACTAAGAAATCCATTACCAAAGATAAAGGGAAGGCACCACAAGGTCAACCCTCATTTAAGATGGTAATCAGCCCGACGAATAAATTTGACCTTTAGTCATCCTTTGGTCACTTTGCTAGGCCTACTTATGTGGAGCCTAAAAAGTGCTATCAAGGATTGAATCATTCTCGAGACTTTGGTGCAAGTTTTTTCAAAGCACCTTATGAAGAAATTGTTGGGTACATTGGAAAATGTGTACCAGATTTGGAGAAGCCTCATTTTAGTCAATGATATTCATCAATTTATATTTAATAGATGTTTGAGTTACATTGTGCAGGTTTAAGCATTTGAAGAAAATTTTCTAAGTACAAGTGTCGATATTTGTGAAGAAGCTCTGTCGACACCCAGAAGCTGTGTCGACACCCAAAAGCTGTGTCGACACTTATGAAGACTTGTGTCAAAACTCTGAAGTTGTGTCGACACTTATGAAGGTATTGTGTCGACACACAAGTTGTGTCGAATCTTATGAAGAAGTGGTGTCGACATTCAAGCTAAGTCGACATTTCTGAAGAAGCTGTGTCGACACTCAGAATTGTGTCGACACCTGAGCCAGGAGTTATGTCGACACCAGAAGTAATTGTGTCGATACATAGGAATTGTGTCGACACACACTCAATGTCGTCTGGATACTTTCAACACTGTCGACATTCATTCAACCCCGTTTATCAACAATAGCTATGTCGAGACCAGAAGAAGCTGTGTCGACACACAGGACTTGTGTCGACACCTACTTAACGCCGTCTTCCAGCAACAGCTATTTCGACACCAGAAGCATTTGTGTCAACACACAGGACTTGTGTCGGCACATTCAACAGAAGATGTGCCGTGAAGCAGAAGTATGTCTGTGTCGACACTATGAGTATTGTGTCGACACCATGAAGACTTGTGTCAACACTTGGCCAATATGTGTCGACACATGAAGCAGCTTGCTGAGTGGTTTGTACTGAGAAGGAATGACTCTAACGACTCTGCTGACATGTCTGGTGACTTGACAGCTATTATATCCAACCGGTCTGACACCTCTTCAGATCTGTCAGTAGTTTGTTAGAAATCAGATCAGTCGGTAACCATGAAGCAAACTCTATATAAGAGACAGATTGGACACTACAAAAAACCGGGGAAAAAAAGGAATTCTACGTAGAGAAACAGATTCAGAATTGTTCTGCAAGAAAAATTAAGATTCCAATCTGAATTCAAGGAAGAAGCTGACTGAAGATCAACTTCAACAGCAAGAAGATCCACCTTATTTTTTTCTATCAAGAAGCTTTGAGAAGTTAAGTCAGGTTAGATCAGAAGGATCAGTTCAGTCAAGAACTGATCAAGAATGCTTAACCAACATAGGAATCTAGCTAGTGAATTAGTTTATTTCTAATTACATTCTATTTATTATCAGATCTATTATCAGATCTGAGTTGTAAGCCTTAAATTATAAAGGCTGAGGTAGGGATATTAGCCTGAGGTTTAGGACTTGTGGAAAGTTTGAGTTGTAAGCCTAGTTATTAAGATTGGATTGTCTATTACCAGAAAAGGGATGAATTCCCAAGGAAAATTCCTATCTGAAGTAGTTGGAAAAGTGATTCTTTTCAAAACTCGTGGACATGATAGAATCTCTGTCCACATGTTTAATCTTATGGTAGGGATAATATTGAAGATAAACACTGACTGGGCAGCAGTAGTGTTTGATAAAGTTCATGAAGGAACTATGAAACCAAACATGGGAAGAATTCTGAGTTAATGCTTATCTGTTGTAATACAAGATGTATTGAAACAAGTGGCTGGATCAAAAATAAATCATATGAGGAGGATGGATGTAAAAATTCTATCATGGTGGGATAGAGTTGTGCCCAAGGAAGTCCCTGCTCCTCAGGAGCAAGCTAAGAAAGGTAAGAAAAAGAAGAAAGTGGTTCTATAGGCTGAATCCTCCAGTGATTCTGAGGAGGAAGTGGTCTTCAGTTCTGATGTAGACCAGCAACAAAAGGATGCACAAGAACAAGTGCAGGGAAGTGTGCCCCAAGAACAAATAGAATAAGCAACTGAGTTGCCTGCCCATAGGGGAGGCATTGATGATGCAGTCTTAGAAAGTGACATGGTTGTAGATACTGTCATGAACATAGTATCGTAAATCAACATTACAGCTCAAGAAACTTTTGAGACAGATGCACAAAATGAGCCAATACAACACGAATTCACCATGGATGACCTATTCTCTGATCTTCCTCCTGCAAGGAATGAGGAGGAGCAGATTGCACAATAAAAAGATATTCTAAGGACTAAGGGGGAGTTTTCTAAGGATGCCCCGGCTAAAAATGACACAGTTGGTATTGAAAGTTCAACTCAATCTTCTAAAGATGAAGAAGCCAAAATGGCTAAGAAAAGTAAACTAGCTGCTTTGAAGAAAAAGAGTTCTGGATATAAAAATTCATTGCAAATAAGCACACCTCCATCTGCATCAACCTTGGATTTCAGTTATTTACTGGTCCAGATGCAGATTAAATTGGATGAACAAAGACAATCTTTAGAAACATATGTGGATGAAACTCATAAAGAGTTACAGTTTCAATTTGCCTAGGACATCAAATATATCAGATTTGAAGTGAATCAAAATAAGAAGGAGATGACAGATTGCTTCCATAAAGGAGGTAACGCTGTGGTGTTCCTGACAAAGCAACAAAAAGCTATCAAAGTTCAAGTGGATGAACTTGAAGTAAAGCACAGATATGTACTTGAAAATCAGATTAGAATGAATGACAATCTTAAAGATTCACACTATGCTGTACTATCAAAGATAAATGATTTATCAACTGCTGTGAAATATGAAGTGTCAAAGAAAATCAAGGAAGATATAGCTGCGGTTCAGACCACCTTTCAGTCTTCTCAAAATAATATATCTTATTTCTTGACAAAATTCAGAGATTACTTTAAGGAAGGAACTGACCATGTTGTTAATCAGGTCAGGTTTCAAAAGGATGATATGAGAAGTCATATTGAACGAGAATTCATAAAGGGGGAGAGATTACTAGTCAAAACTAGCTCTGACCATGCTAAATGGATTTCTAATAGCATCAGAGCAACTCTTGGATATCATCCTCTTTGTGATGATGATAATGTAGCATAATCTGGGATACAACCTGCCTATCTTGAAGGAGATCAGCCTGAAGTTTCTCAGGTGATCTACCCCCCAGCAGACTTTGAAATGGTTCAAGAAGAAGTGCAGAAAATGTATAGTCCTCCACAAGAGGCACAAAATATAATTTTGGAAAAAGTAGAAATGTCAGAAGCTGCCTTAGAAGCTCAAAAGGAAGCTCAACTATCCAAGAAGAGATTCAGAGAGCAGGCTGAGCTGAAGCAAAACATTGAGCAGTGGAGCCCAACTTCTAGAAACATTATACTTACTACCTGAAAAGCTTTAAAGGATAAAACCCATGATAGGGGTAAATGGTATTCAGAACAGGAATAAAATAAATACCAAGCTGGACAAGAAGACATTCTTCAACATAGAAGAAGAGCAAAGGCTGGGAAGCTACCTGCTAATGCTTAGGAGCCAAGCAAGTATTTCCCAAAGCCATTCCACTATTTTGAAAGGCAAGAAAATTAAGAATGAAGAACTAAAGAAGAAAGCTCTGGAAGGGAAGAAGCCTGCCGAAGATGCTGAACCTTCTATACAGGCAAAGATCAAGGCTGGCAAAGGAATTGTCATTAAGGAGTCTAGTCAATAACAGGATAGATAGGCTTATGTATTAAAACAATGTAACATTTTGTGTTCTGATCTAGAAAGGAATCTTTGTAAACATGATTTTTTTTTTCTCTAAAAATTGAATGAAATCAGTTCAGTTTTTATTTCATTGTTGTTTACAATGATTATGTGTTTACCTAGTGTAAATTTAATGTTCATCTATTTCTATTTCTGTTTTATTATGAGAGATGTATGTCTTTGACTAAGAGTTATGACTTCTCCAAATAGGGGGAGATTGTTGGGTACATTGGAAAATGTGTATCAGATTTGGAGAAGCCTCATCTTAGTCAATAATATGCATCAATTTGTTTTTAATAGATGTTTGAGTTACATTGTGCAGGTTTAAGCATTTGAAGAAAATTTTCTAAGTACAAGTGTCGACACTTATGAAGAAGCTGTGTCGACACCCAAAAGCTATGTCAACACTTATGAAGACTCGTGTCGACACTCTAAAGTTGTGTCGACACTTATGAAGGTATTGTGTCGACACTCAAGTAGTGTCGACTCTTATGAAGAAGTGGTGTCAACATTCAAGCTAAGTAGACATTTTTGAAGAAGCTGTGTCGACACTCAGAATTGTGTCGATACCTGAGCTAGAAGATATGTCGACACCAGAAGTAATTGTGTCGACACACAGGACTTGTGTCGACACACACTCAATGCCGTCTGGATACTTTTGTAACATCCCAAATTTCAAATGACTTAGATTTGGGTTAGACATGTGGTGGATGCTAGGGTTTAGCTAGGTTTGACCCTAGGAGGAGGATTTAGACCATGTGGGGCCCACTATGGGGCCCAAGTCAACCTAGGTCAAACTAGGCTAAATACAAACCCTAGCCACACCATGACCCCACCACATTGCCCTAACCCTAAATACAATCTAAGTGGACCCTAGGGTAGGCCATGGGGTCAACTAGTTGACCCATGTTGGGTCAAGTCAACATGTTGACCTAAATAGTGAAAATGGTGCCCTAGCCCATTTCACTAGGTTGGGTCCACCCAAACCAACCCAGAATCACTAGGTGGGTCTAAAGTGACCCTATACCCCCTATGGAAGAGAAAAATAGGGGCATGCAATGGTAATTTTGGAAATTACCTAGGAGAGAGAAAAGAGGAGGAATAGGAGAGAGAAAATGCTAAGGAGTCATTTTGGGCCACTTGGGCTCACCCCACCAACCCACAAAGGGTTGGCTGACCATGTAGGGGTAATAGGAGGAGAGGGGACCCACCATGCAGCCTTGGGTCAAGCCCAAGCCCAAACCCGAGCCCATCTAGCCTAATTCCATGTGTGTGAGTCAATTCCCCCACCTCTCCACTCACCAAATCCAACTCCACCTTAGAACCCGACCCATTAGGGGTTAACTGACCCAGCAAGTGCAGTAGGGCCCACTCCCAAGCCACCAGCCAGCCCACACACCCAACCCGAGCCCCCCCCACCTTGGTGAAATCGCCCATCCTAGGTGAAATCGCCCAAGCCTAGGTGAAATCGCCCCCCCCCCTCTCTTATCTCAGCCCAAAACCGAGCTCACACCCTCATTCCCACTCATTCCACCACAGAGAGAGCAAGAAACCACTGCTTCCATGGCCAACCAAAGAGGAATTCGCCGGAGTTTGCATGCTATGGGAAACCGCCGCCACCCTCAACCACAACCGCCGCCAATGGTCCGTATCCCTTCCCCTCCAAGCGTACTAGTTTCCAAGATCAACTAGGCTAGAGGTCGAGCTCAAACGAGCTCGACGTTAGGAAATCAAAAGCTCAAAAATCTGTAAAAAAATGGCGATTTAGGGGGCTCTCGGCTTGGTTGCGCCGCTGCCATCCGCCGCTCTCCGCCGCCCAGTCGCCGGCCAGCTCTAGCCCCGACCACCGTGAGGCCGGGGAAGAACTTGGCCGGAGGTCCCGCCGCCGGCGATGGCCGGGAACGGCCCCGCAAAACCACCCTGCATCGGGTTTTGGCCATGCATGTGCATGGAGAAGAAAAGCAGCCACCGTCCGATTAACTTTAAGAATCGTGCAGGCTTGATTTATTCATTTAATTTAATATTATAAAATTCTGTTATTAAATGAATAGTGATAAATTTTGTAACATTTTAGCAGTTACATTGCTTGATGATATTAAGGCCCTTACAGCCTCTTGATGAATTTTTGCCCAACATGAATATTGTAGATCTCTATGTTAGCTTTGATTTGACATGTTACTCATCAAATTTGGTTACGTATTCTGCCCTGTAGGTCCATTTTACTAGGACTACTCTTAGGGTAGGACAGAAATTAAAATAATCCCTCAGCCCAAACCCTTGTTCCAAATGGGCTGAAATTTGGGCTAGGTTACTAATTAAAGTTTATCTAGGCCCTTCCCAAAAATCAGAATTTTTGGGGAACATTTTGCTATAGTTCTTACAAAAATACCCAAAAGTAAATAAATGTGATTTTTGGAGTTTCCCAACTCCAAATGGCCCCAAATTTTGGTGGAACCCTCTCATGGGTATATTAGACCCATGGTTAAAATTTGGGCTAAATTGATGCACTGCATGTTGAGGAATCTCACTTGCATGTTTGAGAAATAATATTTGGCTTGGGCTGCAAATAGCAATTTTGCAGAATTTCAAATGGCTGCCCAAGCCAAACCAGAAGCCCCCTTGACCTGAGATTTTGGTCAGAGGTATAATTATGGCATATTTAGGCCCTGCCCAAAAATGGGCTTGATTGGGAAACAAAATGTGGGAAAATTACCAAAATACCCCTAGGGCTTAACTAGGTGATTCTTGGAGTTAGCTAACTCCAAATGGCCCAAAATTTTGGTGGCTGGCCCTTAGGGACCATATAGACCAGTGGTAGAAATTTCTCTGAAATTGGAACAAGTCATGTTGGGAAAGGCCCACATGCAAGAATTAAACTACTTAGGTTCGGGGTGCAAATAGCAAATATAAAACCTGTTTATGATATTTGCCTAAAGGGGTGCATTTAGAATGCACACCCCCTGATTAGTAGACCAGTAGGGTATAATTTCAAACCCTAATTTAGTTGGGATTTTTGGGGAGCAAAAATCCCACACTTAGTGAATTCGACAATTTTTGAGAATTTGGTGAACAGTTAAGAATTTTCTAAAATGAATCAAACTAGGGTCTAGAAGATTTACAAAACACTAATGATATTATGTAAACTCATGGGAGACATATTCGAGCCCTTGAGGTTCGACTTGATAAATTGAAGATTTAATTTATAAGTATACGGGAAAATGACAATTTTACCCTTAACAATAATTGAATGATTCTGGTGGAGATAAAATAATGAATAAATCGATGTATCATATCTATAATAATCTCATGTGATTAAACACAATACAATGCATTTGGAAGTTCATTCAATTGATCATTAGTTAGGTCATCTTACCCTAGTCGCACAGTCTCGATAGAAGTGTCATACGTAAATACCTATCTAGATAATACCACCCTAGATTAATGAACAGAACGATGGGGTTGGTAGTGTAATTTGGAAATGGCAGGGTGGTATTAGGTCTGGGGCTACATTTAGAATAAGTAGGTTTACCCTAGTAGGACCACCGGGAGATAGAATAAAATGGGATAGTCGTGGAAATTGGGAATAAACCCGGGTGGTGTTGATTACGTCATAAGTATAGTAACGAGTGATAGAGTGCAAATCACTTTACAATAGGCATAACGGAGTCCGACGGGAAACCCTCGACTTCCGATTAACACCATAAGTCATTAGGCCACTAAGGAGTAATACTAAAGGAGAATCGTGGGTAACGGGTAAACACCAACTAAAAGTAATTATCCTTGCGAAAGGGAACTTTGGGCTTGTCATCCCATCGTAGTTCCTAGTGCCTTCGAGACCCCTTCATTGGGCATACCTTGGGCAATCCTGGGATTCACCCTAAACGGTTATGTGTAATAAACTTTAGACAAGAGTAGTCTAATAGGCCTGGAGTTCTACGCGATAGGTTCACCGGTTTAATAAGGTTGGAAACTTCATACGGATTACTTGCTCACCTGTTTCATAAGGTTGGAGGGATACAAGTGATGAGCTCATCCTAACCGGGTTGGAGGGTTACGAGTGGCTTGCTCACCTGTTTCATAAGGTTGGAGGGATATAAGCACTTGCTCACCCAAATTGGATTGGAGGGAATGTGTTATCAATATCAATACGAGCAGGAAGCTCAGATTAATACCTTGCATGTGCATAAAATTAGTGGCGAGTCATGCGGGACTGGCCAGTCGATGCACCGATGGCAGTACGATGACTCGGGCGAGGCGTACGGGTGGAGGGGCCAGTATGCTAAATATATAATACTGCGGAATCCTCGAAGACGTACACTCGACCTACAAGACTGACGGGTAGTCAGCAAAATACGTACACAAAACTCTAGAGTGCACCTAGGACGTGTACAGAGGCGTATGAGAGGGGTCTAGGTCTGGTAGTGCTTATACCCACCTAGAAGTGGAGAGCCCGCTCCACTGTTGCCGTAGCCACAACGGTAGTACCCGAGAGTGATGCAATCTCTCAAAAAGAGGGAACTAAAGGTCTGTGATCACGGAGTCGTGTGTGTGTGTTGCACTTGCATGTTTAACATACTCATCATAACATACATTCATTCATTAGGACATACGCTTCATAGATCCTTATCATATAAATTGTATGGGCGGTTTATATGATAAGTTACTTTTGGAAACCCTAACTTATAAGTTCGTATGGGCGTTCATATAAGTTGGGGTACTTCTGTGATATTGATAGGAGTAGGAGTAGCAGTAGCGTACTTTCCTTTCTGTACTGCATTTACTTCCAGTTCTATCTTCTTACTGCAGTCCTTTTCTTTCTGCACTGTCTTTACTTACTTGCACTTTATATAGAACTGCTAGATTATATATAGAACTGCTAGATTTTACTTACTCTTGCTAGATAGAAATGTCACCTGCTTCCACTTTGCTACCCCTTGTTTTCCTCCGCATCCTCCTTCCATCTGGTGCCTAAGAGCGACAGGAGGAGGTGTTGAGGATATGACTTAGTCTTTTTGACTAACATACGTTGACTCCCCCTTTTTAGGAGTTCGAGGAGGTGGACCAGCACGTCCAGCGGGATGAGGAGGCAGGGCATGAGGAGCAGCTACCACCACCACCAGACACTACTACCGCACGTCCTCAGGTGGGAGGAGATGTAGTAGATAGCATAGTTTACAGCTTTCTGTTTTGTGAGAGAGAGTCTGATTTCTATTGATGTATATGGGCATAAGCCCTACTTTCTCTTTTGTACTCATTATGGACTATAGTAGCACTTTCATTTCCATATATATAATATGCTCTGTGATTTCTGTGGACATGTGTATTAGCTTGTTTATACACTTTTACTTCCGCATCTCTAGTGAAAAATGATCGTAATAGCCGGCAGAATCGGCGTCTTACAGTGTCGACTAACTCAGGAGTTAGTGTCACCGTAAGGCGGCGGTTCTGGGCATAAGATCTGGGATGCCTTCGAAAAGGGAAAAGGCGGATCTTACAAACTGGTATCACTTGAAAAATACGATCATTAGAGAAAGAAGTCCACAACACTGGAACACCCCGCTCGAGAGTAGTTTGCGGACAAACTATTCAGCGGAAGCAATGGTGTGCCCATGTGTAAAAAGTCACACTAAATAGTCCATTAAACAATGAGTTAGGCCAAATTTTGAAGAATTTGGACTTAAGAATCACCTTTTTGCAACCTCTACAGGTCGCCGTGCCACAGAACGTGGTCCCTCCCCCTCCGGCTGCCACTCCGTTCATGCAGACTGAGATGGGACAGACCCTTACTGCGATCCTAGACGCATTTAGAGCCCAGCAGGCCCTGGCACAGCTGCCAAATCTGGGGTCAAACTGGTTGAGTGCGTTCAGGAGCTTGTCCCCGCCCATGTACCACGGGACGGAGAATGCTGTGAAGACAGAGGAATGGCTGGAGGCCATACAGGAGATGCTTGCAGGCATCAGTTGCCCGGTGCAATAGGCAGTACCCTTGGCGACTTCTGCTCTAGATTCACATGCCCGGAGATGGTGGAAATCCATGATGGATTCCACATATGCTGATAGGGACCCATCAGAGATCTCATGGGAGGAGTTCAGTGAGTCCGTCCTTGGACATTTTGTGACAGATACAGACAGAGACGAGTTGGAGGAGAGGTTTTTGAACCTCAAGCAGGGGACTCGTTCAGTGATTGAGTACCAGAGGGAATTCTCCCATCTGGCCAGATTTGCAGGCATTCATGATCTAGAGGACCGGAGGTATGCAAAGAAGTTCTACCGAGGACTTAAGGATTCAGTGCGGCAGGCACTGCTATTTATTTCTCATGGATCATCGACAGAGATCATCGAGATGGCAAAGAAGCACGAGGCGGACCAGCTTATGACACAGAGTAGAGGGAAGAGGCCACTTGATGGGCCATGGCACGGAGAGAGTAGTAGAGGCCCCCAGAGGGGCAAGGTCATTGGGTTCAAACGGGGTGGGGGACGTCGTCGTCCCAACTACCGGCAGGAGAACTACAGGCAAGAGAATTACAGATAGGAGAACTACAGGCAGGAGCAGAGGCCTCCTCCAGTATATGCTCCTCCACCTCTTCAGATTCATGGACCGATCGGGCAGGAAGAGCAAGGTCAGAGACAAGTGGTCTGTTTTGGGTGCCACCAGCTGGGGCACTATAGAGCTGATTGTCCGCAGCAGTTCCGTCAGCTTCCTCCTCCTCCTCCACCCCCTCCAGTGGCCCCTCCAGCATACCAGGGCCAAGGTCGAGGATGAGGCCGAGGCCGAGGACGAGGACATCACGGCCGAGGCAGGGGTCGCGATCAGATGTACGCCTTGGATCTTGCCGTTCCAAGAAACCCAGAGGAGGTCATTATAGGTAATTTAAAACCTTAAAAGTTTTATTTCCTTCAAATTACTTGATCTTATAAGCTCATTAAGCCTCGTAGAATAACACTCGTTAAAATAATCGAAACCTCAGGCATAGTCATCGTCAATGGCAAACCCGCCCATACCTTATACGACACGGGTGCTTTACACTCGTTCATATCAGAAGCCTTCATCAAAGGGCTAGATGGCGTGGAAAGGTTCACGGGCGCGGAGAGAAGGGTGTGTCTGCCCGACGGCTCGGAGATAGTGACTACGGGCATTGCAACCAGGAGGGCGAGATCGCTGGCAAGATATTCCAGATACCGGGGACGATCCTGATGCTGCAGGACTTCGACATTATTCTGGGCATGGTGTGGTTACATTGGAACTACGCCCAAATAGACTGTCTGTCCAAGAGGATCACCCTCAGGCATGGCGACTCCTACGTCAACATCGAAGGTATCCGACCTATCCTATCTCTTTCATTATCTTCCGTACAGGCTGTCAAAGCCTACGAGCAGGGCGAGGAGGTGTATCTTGTATGCTTCGAGATGATAATGGCGGAGACGGCCATTTCCGATATACCCGTGGTTCGGGATTTCTCCGACGTATTCCCAGAGAAATTGCCCGGACTACCGCCGGCCAGAGACACCGACTTCCGTATCCAGCTGATACCGGATGCCAAGCCCGTATCCCGAGCACTGTACCGGATGGCTCCAAGGGAGCTGGCAGAGTTCAGGACGCAGTTACAGGAGCTAGTGGAGTCCGGATTTGTCCGGCCTAGTTCATCACCCTGGGGAGCACCAGTTTTATTCGTGAAGAAGAAAGACGGTTCGCTCCGGTTGTGCATTGATTACCGGGAGTTGAACCGGCTTACGGTCCGGAACACTTACCCACTGCCACGGATTGATGAGCTGTTCGATCAGCTTCAGGGAGCATTCTGGTTTTCGAAGCTGGACTTGAGATCTGGATACTATCAGCTGCGGATCCAAGAGGAGGACATACCGAAGACGGCGTTCAGTTCTCGGTATGGATTGTTTGAGTTCACGGTGATGCCCTTCGGGCTCACGAATGCACCTTCAGCATTCATGAGTCTGATGAACCGTGTATTCGAGCCTTACTTGGATCGGTTCGTCATAGTCTTCATCGACGACATTTTGGTCTATTCCAAGACCAAGGAGGAACATGCGCAGCATCTATCGTTGGTTTTGGGAAAGCTGAGGGAGCATAGCATGTATGTTAAGTTCTCTAAGTGCCAGTTCTGGCTTAAGGAGGTAACATTCTTGGGACACACCATCAGTGGGGCTGGACTAGCCATGGATCCAGCTAAGATCGAGGTAGTTAGAGATTGGCCGCAGCCGAAATCGGCCACGGAGATACGCAGCTTCTTGGGGCTAGCAGGCTACTACCGCAAGTTTGTGGAGGGGTTTTCCAGGATAGCTCTCCCCCTCACATCCTTGACGAAGAAAGAGGCAGGATTTCATTGGTCTGAGAAGTGCGAGGCAGCGTTCCAGGAATTGAAGAGTAGGCTCACCTCATCCCCTATCCTTGCACTTCCAACTGGGAAGGAAGGATTCCAGATTTACACCGACGCATCATACCAGGGGATGGGTGCTGTCCTAATGCAGCACGGTCATGTGATAGCATACGCTTCGAGACAGTTGAAGAAGCACGAGCACAACTACCCAGTTCATGACCTAGAACTCGGGGCAGTGGTATTCGCATTGAAGATATGGAGACACTATCTGTACGGGATCCATTGTGATATTTTCTCCGATCACAAGAATCTCAAATACATCGACACTCAGAAGGATCTGAATCTACGCCAGAGGAGATGGCTAGAATTCCTATGTGACTATCAGTACAAGATCCATTACCACCCGGGGAAGGCAAACACTGTGGCGGATGCCTTGAGCAGGAGAGCCGGCACTACTGGTCCGGAACCTCGGGTGGGAGCTATGTTGTTGGCTCAGATGGTGGAGGGCATGCACATTACTGTGGTGTCAGAGACTGAGCCAGAGCTGTACCGGGAGTATCTGAACTCCCTGATTAGTGATTGTGACATTCGGGAGCGCATCTGGGCGCATCAGAGGCAGGATGCAGATTTAGAGCCGATATTCGGAGCCCTAGCTGAGGGCAAGGCAGAGGATTACACGCTACGCGACGACCTCGTTCATTTCCGTGGCCGTATATATATACCCGCAGGAGGTGGTATCCGGGAGGACATACTCAGGGAGTCGCACCAATCACGGTACTCAGTGCACCCCGGTATCACCAAGATGACGGCTGATTTGCGGAAGAACATGTACTGGCCCGGGATGAAGAGGGAGATCATACATTATGTTACACACTGCAAGGCATGTCAGCTAGTGAGAGCTGAATGCAAGAGCCCAGGAGGGTTATTACAGCCATTACCGGTGCCAGAGTGGAAGTTTGAGGATATTGCTATGGATTTTGTGCATGGGTTGCCTCGCTCCCACTCTGGGCACGATTCCATTTGGGTCATCGTCGATAGATTGACCAAGGTAGCCAGATTCATACCGATCCGGAAGGACGCCCCAGTTGTCGTGTTGGTAAGGTTGTTTGTGGAGCAGTTCGTTAGATACCACGGCGTCCCCAGGACGATTGTCTCGGATCGTGACGGTCGATTCACTTCTAGAGAGTGGAGGGCAGTGCATGCTTACTTAGGTTCGCAGCTCTCTTTCAGCACTGCCTTCCATCCACAGACCGACGGTCAGACAGAGCGGACCAACAGGACTATGGAGGATCTGCTGCGTCTTTGTATTTTGGATACGGGGAAGCCCTGGGAGAGACTGTTGCCCTTGATTGAGTTTTCTTATAACAACAGTCACCAGGCGAGCATTGGGATGGCTCCTTACGAGGCACTATATGGGAGGAGGTGTCGGACACCTCTATCATGGGTACAAGATGAGGATACACGAGCTCACGGTTCAGAGTATGTCGAGGATACGGAGGCTCAGATACGTCTGGTCAGAGATCGGATGTTGGAGGCCCAGAGCAGACAGGCGAAGTATTACGATGCGCGGCATCGTAAGGTGGAGTTCCAGGTGGGAGACAGGGTTTTCTTGAAGATACGTCCAGTGCACGGTGTTTCCCAGGTGCGGAGGCACAAGAAGCTCAGTCCGAGATATATGGGGCCTTACTTGATCCTGGAGCGGATCGGCCCCTTGGCTTACCGACTGCAGCTACCGATAGAGTTGGGAACTCTGCACGACGTCTTTCACGTCTCCTCCCTACGACGAGCACTCCTTCGCCCTGAGCAGCATATTTCTACTACCGATGGACCAGTAGCATCAGATCGATCAGTTCGTTTAGAGCCGGTCCGGATCGACGATACCGCCGTCCGAGTGTTGCGGAAAAAGAAGGTCCCTCTCGTGAAGGTGTTGTGGTCCAACCACGGACGGGAGGAGCACACCTGGGAGCCGAGGGATCTCATGATGGAGCGACACCCGGAGCTATTCTCCTCAGGTACAATTTAGTTTTATATTTTCCTTTTAGTTACGTTTCGAATCTTTCATAAGCTTGTCGTAGAAACCCCGTAGCCCGAACTTAAATTTCGGGGACGAAATTATTTTTTTTTGTTTATAGGGTTTGTAACATCCCAAATTTCAAATGACTTAGATTTGGGTTAGACATGTGGTGGATGCTAGGGTTTAGCTAGGTTTGACCCTAGGAGGAGGATTTAGACCATGTGGGGCCCACTATGCGGCCCAAGTCAACCTAGGTCAAACTAGGCTAAATACAAACCCTAGCCACACCATGACCCCACCACATTGCCCAAACCCTAAATACAATCTAAGTGGACCCTAGGGTAGGCCATGGGGTCAACTAGTTGACCCATGTTGGGTCAAGTCAACATGTTGACCTAAATAGTGAAAATGGTGCCCTAGCCCATTTCACTAGGTTGGGTCCACCCAAACCAACCCAGAATCACTAGGTGGGTCTAAAGTGACCCTATACCCCCTATGGAAGAGAAAAATAGGGGCATGCAATGGTAATTTGGAAATTACCTAGGAGAGAGAAAAGAGGAGGAATAGGAGAGAGAAAATGCTAAGGAGTCATTTTGGGCCACTTGGGCTCACCCCACCAACCCACAAAGGGTTGGCTGACCATGTAGGGGTATTAGGAGGAGAGGGGACCCACCATGCAGCCTTGGGTCAAGCCCAAGCCCAAACCCAAGCCCATCTAGCCTAATTCCATGTGTGTGAGTCAATTCCCCCACCTCTCCACTCACCAAATCCAACTCCACCTTAGAACCCGACCCATTAGGGGTTAACTGGCCCAGCAAGTGCAGTAGGGCCCACTCCCAAGCCACCAGCCAGCCCACACACCCAACCCGAGCCCCCCCACCTTGGTGAAATCGCCCATCCTAGGTGAAATCGCCCAAGCCTAGGTGAAATCGCCCCCCCTCTCTTATCTCAGCCCAAAACCGAGCTCACACCCTAATTCCCACTCATTCCACCCCAGAGAGAGCAAGAAACCACTGCTGCCATGGCCAACCAAAGAGGAGTTCGCCGGAGTTTGCATGCTATGGGAAACCGCCGCCACCCTCAACCACAACCGCCGCCAATGGTCCGTATCCCTTCCCCTCCAAGCATACTAGTTTCCTAGATCAACTAGGCTAGAGGTCGAGCTCAAACAAGCTCGACGTTAGGAAATCAAAAGCTCGAAAATCTGTAAAAAAAATGGCGATTTAGGGGGCTCTCGGCTTGGTTGCGCCGCCGCCGTCCGCCGCTCTCCGCCGCCCAGTCGCCGGCCAGCTCTAGCCCCGACCACCGTGAGGCCGGGGAAGAACTTGGCCGGAGGTCCCGCCGCCGGCGATGGCCGGGAACGGCCCCGCAAAACCACCCTGCATCGGGTTTTGGCCATGCATATGCATGGAGAAGAAAAGCAGCCACCGTCCGATTAACTTTAAGAATCGTGCAGGCTTGATTTATTCATTTAATTTAATATTATAAAATTCTGTTATTAAATGAATAGTGATAAATTTTGTAATATTTTAGCAGTTACATTGCTTGATGATATTAAGGCCCTTACAGCCTCCTGATGAATTTTTGCCCAACATGAATATTGTAGATCTCTGTGTTAGCTTTGATTTGACATGTTACTCATCAAATTTGGTTAAGTATTCTGCCCTGTAGGTCCATTTTACTAGGACTACTCTTAGGGTAGGACAGAAATTAAAATAATCCCTCAGCCCAAACCCTTGGTCCAAATGGGCTGAAATTTGGGCTAGGTTACTAATTTAAGTTTATCTAGGCCCTCCCCAAAAATCAGAATTGTTGGGGAAAATTTTGCTATAGTTCTTACAAAAATACCCAAAATTAAATAAATGTGATTTTTGGAGTTTCCCAACTCCAAATGGCCCCAAATTTTGGTGGCACCCTCTCATGGGTATATTAGACCCATGGTTAAAATTTGGGCTAAATTGATGCACTGCATGTTGAGGAATCTCACTTGCATGTTTGAGAAATAATATTTTGCTTGGGCTGCAAATAGCAATTTTGCAGAATTTCAAATGGCTGCCCAAGCCAAACCAGAAGCCCCCTTGACCTGAGATTTTGGTCAGAGGTATAATTAGGGCATATTTAGGCCCTGCCCAAAAATGGGCTTGATTGGGAAACAAAATGTGGGAATATTACCAAAATACCCCTAGGGCTTAACTAGGTGATTCTTGGAGTTAGCTAACTCCAAATGGCCCCAAATTTTGGTGGCTGGCCCTTAGGGACAATATAGACCAGTGGTAGAAATTTCTCTGAAATTGGAACAAGTCATGTTGGGAAAGGCCCACATGCAAGAATTAAACTACTTAGGCTCGGGGTGCAAATAGCAAATATAAAACCTGTTTATGATATTTGCCTAAAGGGGTGCATTTAGAATGCACACCCCCTAATTAGTAGACCAGTAGGGTATAATTTCAAACCCTAATTTAGTTGGGATTTTTGGGGAGCAAAAATCCCACACTTAGTGAATTCGACAATTTTTGAGAATTTGGTGAACACTTAAGAATTTTCTAAAATGAATCAAACTAGGGTCTAGAAGATTTACAAAACCCTAATGATATTATGTAAACTCATGGGAGACATATTCGAGCCCTTGAGGTTCGACTTGATAAATTGAAGATTTAATTTATAAGTATACGGGAAAATGACAATTTTACCCTTAACAATAATTGAATGATTCTGGTGGAGATAAAATAATGAATAAATCGATGTATCATATCTATAATAATCTCATGTAATTAAACACAATACAATGCATTTGGAAGTTCATTCAATTGATCATTAGTTAGGTCATCTTACCCTAGTCGCACAGTCTCGATAGAAGTGTCATACGTAAATACCTATCTAGATAATACCACCCTAGATTAATGAACAGAACGATGGGGATGGTAGTGTAATTTGGAAATGGCAGGGTGGTATTAGGTCTGGGGCTACATTTAGAATAAGTAGGTTTACCCTACTAGGACCACCGGGAGATAGAATAAAATGGGATAGTCGTGGAAATTGGGAATAAACCCGGGTGGTGTTGATTACGTCATAAGTATAGTAACGAGTGATAGAGTGCAAATCACTTTACAATAGGCATAACGGAGTCCGACGGGAAACCCTCGACTTCCGATTAACACCATAAGTCATTAGGCCACCAAGGAGTAATACTAAAGGAGAATCGTGGGTAACGGGTAAACACCAACTAAAAGTAATTATCCTTGCGAAAGGGAACTTTGGGCTTGTCATCCCATCGTAGTTCCTAGTGCCTTCGAGACCCCTTCATTGGGCATACCTTGGGCAGTCCTGGGATTCACCCTAAATGGTTATGTGTAATAAACTTTAGACAAGAGTAGTCTAATAGGCCTGGAGTTCTACGCGATAGGTTCACCGGTTTAATAAGGTTGGAAACTTCATACAGATTACTTGCTCACCTGTTTCATAAGGTTGGAGGGATACAAGTGATGAGCTCATCCTAACCGGGTTGGAGGGTTACGAGTGGCTTGCTCACCTGTTTCACAAGGTTGGAGGGATATAAGCACTTGCTCACCCAAATTGGATTGGAGGGAATGTGTTATCAATATCAATACGAGCAGGAAGCTCAGATTAATACCTTGCATGTGCATAAAATTAGTGGCGAGTCACGCGGGACTGGCCAGTCGATGCACCGATGGCAGTACGATGACTCGAGCGAGGCGTACGGGTGGAGGGGCCAGTATGCTAAATATATAATACTGCGGAATCCCCGAAGACGTACACTCGACCTACAAGACTGACGGGTAGTCAGCAAAATACGTACGCAAAACTCTAGAGTGCACCTAGGACGTATACAGAGGCGTATGAGAGGGGTCTAGGTCTGGTAGTGCTTATACCCACCTAGAAGTGGAGAGCCCGCTCCACTGTTGCCGTAGCCACAACGGTAGTAACCGAGAGTGATGCAAGCTCTCAAAATGAGGGAACTAAAGGTCTGTGATCACGGAGTTGTGTGTGTGTGTTGCACTTGCATGTTTAACATACTCATCATAACATACATTCATTCATTAGGGCATACGCTTCATAGATCCTTATCATATAAATTGTATGGGCGGTTTATATGATAAGTTACTTTTGGAAACCCTAACTTATAAGTTCGTATGGGCGTTCATATAAGTTGGGGTACTTCTGTGATATTGATAGGAGTAGGAGTAGTAGTAGCGTACTTTCCTTTCTGTACTGCATTTACTTCCAGTTCTATCTTCTTACTGCAGTCCTTTTATTTCTGCACTGTCTTTACTTACTTGCACTTTATATAGAACTGCTAGATTATATATAGAACTGCTAGATTTTACTTACTCCTGCTAGATAGAAATGTCACCTGCTTCCACTTTGCTACCCCTTGTTGTCCTCCGCATCCTCCTTCCATCCGGTGCCTAAGAGCGACAGGAGGAGGTGTTGAGGATACGACTTAGTCTTTTTAACTAACATACGTTGACTCCCCCTTTTTAGGAGTTCGAGGAGGTGGACCAGCACGTCCAGCGGGACGAGGAGGCAGGGCATGAGGAGCAGCTACCACCACCACCAGACACTACTACCGCACGTCCTCAGGTGGGAGGAGATGTAGTAGATAGCATAGTTTACAGCTTTCTATTTTGTGAGAGAGAGTCTGATTTCTATTGATGTATATGGGCATAAGCCCTACTTTCTCTTTTGTACTCATTATGGACTATAGTAGCACTTTCATTTCCATATATATGATATGCTCTGTGATTTCTGTGGACATGTGTATTAGCTTGTTTATACACTTTTACTTCCGTATCTCTAGTGAAAAATGATCGTAATAGCCGGCAGAATTGGCGTCTTACGGTGTCGACTAACTCAGGAGTTAGTGTCACCGTAAGGCGGCGGTTCTGGGCATAAGATCCGGGATGCCTTCGAAAAGGGAAAAAGCGGATCTTACAACTTTTAACACTGTCGACATTCATTCAACGCCGTCTGTCGACAACAGCTCTGTCGAGACCAGAAGCAGCTGTGTCGACACACAGGACTTGTGTCAACACCTACTCAATGCCATCTGCCAGCAATAGCTGTTTCGACACCGAAAGCATTTGTGTCGACATACAGGACTTGTGTCGACACATTCAACAGAAGATTTGTCGAAAAGCAGAAGTATGTCTGTGTCGACACTTGGAGTATTGTGTCGACACTATGAAGACTTGTGTCGACACTTGGCCAATATGTGTCGACACATATGAAGCTGCTTGCTGAGTGGTTTATATTGAGATGGAATGACTCTGACGACTCTGTTGACATGTATGGTTACTTGACAGCTGTCATATCTAGCCGGTCTGACACCTCTTCAGATCTGTTAGTAGTTTGTTAGAAACCAGATCAGCCGGTAACCATGAGGCAAACTCTATATAAGAGACAGATTGGAAACTACAAAAAACCCTGGGAAAAAAGGAATTCTGTGAAGAGAAACAGATTCAGAATAGTTCTGTAAGAAAGATTCAGATTCCAATCTAAATTCAAGGAAGAAGCTGATTGAAGATCAACTTCAACAACAAGAAGATCCACCTTATTTTGTTTTATCAAGAAGCTTTGAGAAGCTATGTCAGGTTAGATCAGAAGGATCAGTTCAGTCAAGAACTGATCAAGAAGGCTTCACCAACAGAGGAATCTAGCTGGTGAATTAGTTTATTTCTTATTACATTCTATTTCTTGTAAGATCTTTAATCAGATCTGAGTTGTAAGCCTGAAATTATAAAGGCTGAGATAGGGCTGTTAGCCTGAGGTATAGGACTTATGGAATGTCTGAGTTGTAAGCCTAGTTATAAAGGATGAGGAAGGTCTGAGGTAGGATTCTGGGAAGAATCTGAGGTAGGACTTGTTAAGTCTGAGCTGTAGGAACCATTTTGGTTCCGAGTTTGTAAGATCTGGGGATCTGAGCCAGTGGAAGGAAGTTAGGCTGAATCCAATTATCTACTGGATAGGCGGAGGGGGAAAGTTGATGTACCCATATCTTGGGGAACCACTATAGATCGGGTGTTTGTTGTGATGTGTTTATATTCTGCAATTTGATTAATCTGTGTTGGATGATTACCTAACTGTTTGCCTAAAAAGTACTTTAAAAAATTAGAACCTATTCACCCCCCCCCTCTAGGTGTTTAGGCTCTTGAAATAAAGTCTTTCAGAAATTCCACTCAAAAGCTATAGTCCATACATTCATGGACCAAGTGGAAAGAAGGCTCCAAAAGCCAACTCTGTTGTTCCCAATGCCATGGAAATAATGAAGCCTTGTGTGTGCTGCAATTATAAGGCTTCCACTTCCAAGTCTATGTCCCCTGTTAAACCTCCTGTACAAAAGGTAAAGCAGGAGTATAAGAGAGGTACAATAGGTTTGACTGTTGGTGTTGCGGCAAGATTGGTCACTTCACCGTAGATTGCTGGTTTCATCCGGTAAAGTATGAAACTCTACGAGTTAATAGTGCGAGACCGACCACTTTCAACGTTAATGTTCCAAGTGGTGTTATACTAACAAGGAACCAAGTCTATTTGGGTTCCTAAGGTAAAATGTTCAATGTTTGCAGGTATGTCAAAAGGCTAACGAAACACCAATCTGGTATTTGGATAGTGGATGCTCTCGGCATATGACCGAGACTAGAAGCCTACTGCGAGAATTTACCCCATTTGAAGACGTACCAAAAGTTATCTTTGGAGGGTCTGACAGGGGAATTACTTTAGTCTATAGTATGATTTCTAACAGCATAGTCTCTTTCACAGACGTGACTTATATTGAAGGATTACAGCATAATTTGATAAGCATAAGTCAATTATGTGACAAAGTCTATATCGTTGAGTTCTACACGGACAAGCATCTGATAAAATCATCTGCTAATTTGGAGATAATCTTAACAGCCACTCGGAGTAGAAATATTTTTTTGTTTAAATTTTCTATGTTTAGACAATTCTACATCAGTGTGCTTTTTAGCAAAAGATAGTGCGTCTCTTTGTGACCGATGGCACAAGAGATTAACACATGTTAATTTCAAAACTATAAATATGTTATTTTCTCACAACTTAGTGTGTGATTCCCCCAGCATTAAGTGCTTTAAAGAGATTCCATGTCACGTATGCTAGATGGGTAAGCAGACAAGGGCTACCTTTAAGGGTATTTCTGAGAAAGATTCCTCTAGAAGTTTATACCTACTTCATATGGACTTATTCGGTCCTATGCCAATTCACAGTTTAGGAGATAAAGTCTATATATGGTCATTATTGATGACTATTCTCATTTTACATGGGTGTTCTTCCCGAAACACAAGTCAAACACCTTTGATTATTTCACTTATTTTGTCCGGCAAATTCAGAACGAATTAAATTACTCAATGGTCAGAATCAGAAGTGATCACGGAACAAAATTTGATTCTAGTGTCATGACAGAATTCTTTGGAAGTCAAGGTATCTTTCTTGAGTTTTCCTTCCCATGTACTCCACAACAAAATAGAGATGTTGAGAGAAGGAATAAAACCCTCATTGAAGCATGTATGACTATGTTGAATGATGCATCACTACTATAGTACTTTTGGGTCGAAGAAGTAAGCATAGCTTGTCACGTGCAAAATAGAGCACTAATCAACAAAATCCATCGTATGACTCCCTATGAACTATTGAACGGCAGAAAACCGACTGTGTCCTACTTTAGGATCTTTGGCATTAAATGCTTCGTACTTAACAATGGGAAGTATTATCGCACGAAGTTTAGTGATAAATGTTTTGAAGTTATTTTTGTAAGCTATAGTATACATAGTAAGGCATATAAGGTTTTTAATAAGAAAAACCTGGTGATAGAAGAGTCTATAAATGTTTTATTTGATGAGACAAGCATGCTTCATAGTAGCTCGTCTAGTGTTGTTGGTGTAGATGAAAGTACCAAGTTAAAGGATCTATGATTGGATGAAGCAGTTAAGGAGGATGCTCCAATCTCATTCAAGGTCGTCAATCCAAGTATGCTGGATGAAGAATGAATAGATGAAGAACTACATCAACCTGCATGAGATGTAATGGACATGGCAGAACCTGTTGGTGGGAGAGGAAGAAATCTAGCATTCAGATACTAAAGAGATCACCCGACTGAACTAATCATTGGAGAGTCAGGCGACGGTGTTATAACCAGAAGAGGTACTGCTAGCGAAGTTCTACATTTTAGCTTTCTGTCTCAGGTTGAGCCAAAGAAGTTTGAAGAAGAAAACAAGGATGCATCTTGGATATTTTCAATGTAGGAGGATCTCAAATAGTTTGAAAGATGCAAAGTCTGGGAGTTGGTTCCCTGGCCCAAAGGACAGAATGTGACCGACACCAAAATGGATATTCATAAACAAGATTGACGAAAATGGAGTAATCATAAAGAATAATGACAGTCTTGTAGCATAAGGATACAAACAAGAAGAAGGGATCAACTTCGATCGGACCTTTTCTCCTGTGGACAGACTCGAAGAGATCAGGTTATTTCTTGCATATGTTTCCCTCAAAGGATTCATGGTCTATCAAATGGATGTGAAGTCAACATTCCTCAATGGGAATCTAAAAGAGGAAGTATACGTGGCACAACCCCCAGGTTTTGTCAACTCTACTTTCCCTGACTATATCTATTTTCTTAATAAAGCTCTATATGGCTTAAAACAAGCTCCTCAAGCTTGGTATGAGACGTTGTCTAGCTTTCTTCTTTAGAACTAGTTCACAAGAGTAAAGATATACAAGACTTTATTTCTTGCGGAAGTAAAAGGTAAGATATTGCTAGTGCAAATCTATGTCGATAACATCATCTTTGGCTCTACGGAAGACAAACTTTACAAGAAGTTTTCTAAACTTATGCAAGGTAAGTTTGAAATGAGCAGTATGGGAGAGAAGAAGTTTTTCTTAGGACTTCGGGTGAAATAATCTGAAGATGGAATTTTCATCTCTCAAACAAAGTTTACCAAAGAGTTACTAAAGAAATTTGGAATGGAGAACACAACCTCGATTAGCACTCCAATGGGTTCAACTATGTCTCTAGACAAGGATGAGAAAGCGAAAACTTTTGATGAAACCAAGTACAGAAGCATAATTATATCCTTGCTTTATCTCACTTCCAGTAGACCCTAATGTTCTTAACATGTGTGTGTGCTAGATTTTAGGTGAACTCGAAGGAATCTCATTATGTCCCTTCAAAGTGAATTTTAAGATACCTTAAGGGAACACCAAATCATGGCTTATGGTACCCAAGAAGTAATGATGTCGAGCTAATTGGATTTTCAAATACAGATTTTGCAGGAAGCGGGGATAATATGAAAAGCACTTCCAGGACGTGCCAATTTCTCGGAAGAAGTCTTATCTCATGGAGCAGCTAGAAGCAAAATTATGTAGAAACATCTACTACCGAGTTAGAATACATCTCTGTTGGTAGCTATTGCGCACATCTTCTTTAGATCAAGAATCAGCTTGAGGATTACAACCTGATGTTCAAGGAGATTCTGATGTTTTACGACTCATCTAGTGCAATAACGATTGCAAATAATCCAGTCTCTTACAGCCCGACAAAGCACATCAAAGTTAGATATCACTTCATTTGGGAGAATGCGGAGAATAAGGACATAGCTTTCAGTTATGTCTCGACGGATAATCCAGTCGTAGATATATTCACGAAGCCACTAGACGAGGACAAGTTTTAGTTTTTCAAAATGAAACTAGGCATGCTAAAAAAGGACTCGTGAAGATGGCTAAGAAGATAGGAATTCACTCCGGAAGTACTTTACTAAGCCGACAAATTTGTTCATGGAAAATTCCTCGGATATCACTCATCGGACCTCGATGATTCGTTGAAATTCTGCTAGTATTCAAGACGAAACTCGACGAATTTGGCTCAGCTTCCCATGAATCTCAACGAATTATACTTAGGTCAATTTTTCTTATATTGGATATGAAGAGCCGCGGTTATCAGGTATGCGTCATTTCCCATGTTGTAAATTTAAAAAATATATATATTAAAAGGACTCGGGGCAAACCACTTTCCTATTCGTCGAAAGAAGCCGTTTGATTCCGCCGATTCTTTCCCGTCATTTCGAATTCTGCAAATAGCTCATCATATTCTTCCCAATGATTCTCCCTCCATAGATCTTCTTCCTTGTTGAATCTACTAAATGAAAGTGCCCCAAGCTAGTGTTGGCTGTTACAGCAGCCATTCCAATTCTTCCAAAGGTTTTCCGACAATTTTTCTAGTAACAGCAACCAATAGTCCTCTGAGCCAATTCCCTAAGTTCTCTTTAATCTGATTCTCTATGGCTCCTCGAAGCATTCGTGGCTTTCTAGGTGGTGGAGAACTGGTTTGAACTTGGTTTGCTTCAGCTTCAGATGAATTTATAAATGTTACACTCATGTTTGAAATAATCGGCCTCTCCTTTGTCCTCGAACACCCGCAATGTGTTGGACAAAGAAGTTCTTGAATTCTTTCTTAATGTAAAGCTTCATCGTGAAGATATAGTGATCAAGAACAAAGTTCGTCATATGAAAGTTAAGTTGAAGGCTTCTCTCCTCACCTTGCTCTTGCGGCTTCCAGCTTGTGAAGAGTACTATAACCATGAAGATGATGACTTTACAAGAGCTATGTTGTTCTGTGGGCTGCCTAGAGGTACCAAGGCTGTTAAGAGGAAAGACATGAATGAGGAAGTCAAGCTATTATCAGATATCATTGGAAAAGTACTGCTATGCAAAATTGGATCCCACAATTACTTATCATCAGAAATGTTCAATATTATTATAACAATCATCTGCCGGAAGAAAATGGATTGGGGTGTTATGCTATTTTCTAAGATCAAAGATAATCTCTGCGCTACAAAATTTGCAAGGATTCTAAGTTTGTATCTAAATTTGATGGACAAAGACACGTTTCACATGACCAATGGTGTCCCTATCAACCACCTAAAGAAAATCATCTCATCCATCTTCTTGAGGTGGTATAGGAGAATCTAGAGGCCAGGGAGAGCTAGAGACCTGCCTGAGGTAGAGGAAGAGGAAGTACCTATGGAAAGGAATCCTACTTCTACCCCCAGTGAGATTCCTGATATACTGAGTGCAGAAATTGAGTGGGAGCCTACTGAAACACAAGTGGCCACTGAGATAGTGCCCTTGAGTGTTCCTACTACAACAAAGTCAGATGCTCCAGTTAGTTCTGAGCCAGAGACACCATATCTAGCTGTAGTGGTTTTAGTTAGAGTTCCAGATGTTGTAGTCACAGTTGCAGAGATAGTTGATCTTCTTACAGAGATTGCCGAGATTGCTCGTACTGCTGCTGCTGAGTTTGTGCCTGATGAGGCTGAGTATGAGTTAGTAGCTAAAGCTATTCTGCTTGCTACTGATCTAGAGGTTGGTATTTTTTCTTATGTTTTGGATGCTGCTGCTGATGATTTGGGTGAGACAGTTGATGGTACTGAGCTCGATGTTGCAGATTTTGAGGTTGATGCTGATGAGGACATGACAGTTGATGATAATATAAATGATTCTACTAAGATTATTGCCGCAGAGAATTCGATTGTAAGTCACCAAGAGATTCAACCTGTTGTGACTGAGGGGTAACCAATTCACCCTTTATTCTCGATGCAGACCCAACTTGATCGGTTTGTCAAAAAGCTACAAAGTAAAATGGTTGTAACTCCTGGTGGACCTCCAGTAGAGGAGGTAGACGCCATTGATCTTTCTGATGAGGATGGAGATGCAGAGGTGCATCCTCCTGTCCTATAGGCTACTGCTGCTGCGCTGCTTTCTAAAGCTCGTGTTACTCCCATGAAAGAGTCTTTTAGTGACTCAGAGGGAAGTGAAGATATCCCTTCCCCTCTAGGTGTTCCAGCTATAGAAATACCTTCTACCAGTGATGATTTCTCGATCCTGAAATCCATAGAAGTCCTGATGGCCAAGTAACATGCATGTTTTGATCGTTCCTTAAATAAAGTGTTAAAGAAAGTCAAGGAAACTGAAAAAGATATGAATAACTTCCTTATTGAGATCAAGGTACATTTTGACAAACTGCATGATAGGCTGGATTCATGGTTTGTGCAGGGTGGCCAAGTAATTGTTCATACGATGGACGAGAACAAAAGTAACTTGAATGTACTCCAGAACATTGATGCAAACGCCAAAATAGTCATTACTACCCAAAATGAAGGAATGAACTATTTTGATGACCAAATGGTCTACTATGCCAATGTCATAGCAGCCACGGTACTTGAACAAGTCAAAAGGGGAGATTGAGTTGAAATCTAAGGTGATAGACCTCGAAGCCGCCATGGTAGAAAACTTGAAGGGAATCAACACCTACACTTATGATAATTTCAGCTTGCTTCATAATGAGCTATTTGGTGGGCAAGGTTTGACTCAAGCTAGAATTCATGAACCTGTTGTGCCTACTCCAGTGGATGTTCATGTTAATCCTGCTCAGGATTATTCTCAAAATTGGACTAACACTCAGAATTTCCCTCAGTTTGAATAAGAATATGTTGATCTTGTTGCTGCTGCCCATCAAAAAGTTCAGATAGTTGAAGACATACCTCAACCAGCTTTGAAAAGAAGAAAATATGGTGAAGGCCTGTCTGCTGTCAGGTCTGGTCCTAATAGAGAAATGGCTAAGCTACGGAGTCTGGTTTTTAAGAGGATCATTCTTGACACCTTCAAAAAAGTGGAATGGGCAAATGAAAATAGATTGGATCATTATAACACTAATGAATGACACAAGTATGAGGTAGCATGTGCCTAACGAAGACTGTATTTCAGGAAATATAACTTTAATGATCCTAATGCTACTCAAGCTCTGCCAAGATATTATTCGAATCCAAAGCGTATTTCGACAGGCAATACCAGAAATGCTAGGGAAAAAAGGCTTAATAATTTTTCAGTTGATAGATGTGGAAATTGGTTGCCCCAATATAGAACTCGTTTATATATATATATATAATTTAAAAGTTTTGTCTGGGAATGCGTTTAATTGTTAATTTTATATGTCTTGTTTTTTCTATGCTTTATTATTATTATGTGTACAATTCACCTTAGCTTGTAGGATTCTAACTTCTTCAAATAATGGGACATTGTTGGGTATTGTATCCACAATAACCCTTATTTGAAGCAGGGTCCCCTTAAGCTAAGATGAATTGAGATTTTATTTGATGTTGTGTGTTTAGTTATGTGCTTGCAGGACTATTTCTCAAAGTACACACCAATGTCAGGTTAAGGTCGGCCAGAAACCATAGCACTATATAGTGTAATCCTTCATTGTGTAGGACAATTTGTTGACTCACGTGTAATCTCTCTATTGGGGTGTATTTCTATCCCAAGTGCAGTAGAAGAATCAAGGAAGGACAAGGACTTGAAATCAGAAGAGCATAATTTTATCCAAGTAAAATTTGACAAGTATCATAAGGGATATTCATCCAATTCATCGAGAATACTCATAGATACTCGTCGAATTTGTCGTGTATACCTACTGGCACTCGTTTAATTCATCGTATTTACTTAGGGTAAAATCTCTAAGAGTTAGAAAATCTGTAAAGTAATAATCATCGAGTATCAACAAGTATACTCGTCAAATTCATTGAATATATCTTCTGATACCCGCCGAATTCGTCGAATATACATGTTGATACACACTGAATTCATCGAGATTCATTGGGTATACCATTGAGTTTCCGAATTTACTTCTCTAGATTTTTCCAAGTCATATTCGTCGAATATCACTCAGCTTATGTGTCGAATGTGTCGAGTGTATCAATCGATACACGTCAAATTCGTCGAGTGAGCTAGCAGATATTCGTCGGATTCGTTGAGTATGACTTTTGCTAGGCGTTGAGTGATAATTTTTTCGGGCTGAATTTATCCAAGTGTTTTTACTTCGAGATTCATTATTGTTCTACGAGTATACTCGGCTATACTCCACGATATTCGACGAATTATACTTAGGTTATTTTTTCCGTTTTTCAAAATCCAGCTCAGCTTGTCCAGATCACCATGTACAGTAACTCGCGACCTTCCCGGTATGGAATATCTTTTCTAGCCATTGCAAAGGAGGATTCCTATATATATATAGGGTGAATTTTCCATCAACCCTAATCGTGCTAAAATCTAAACAAGAAAATTTATGTTACTGCCACCTCCCATACGAATTTTGTGAATTCCGCTCGGCCGATGACTGTGCTGTATGATTCGTTCTTCCTCGACAAAATCGACTGGAACGTTGTTCTCTAAGGTATCTGATTCTCTTAGATCTAGTCGATCCGTAATTTCAGATCAAAGACTTCAAAAATTTCAGGTTCACTTGTTCTTCAAGTCATTCAAGATCAACCTTTGTAACATCCCGTTTTGCGCTAGACCCCTCGCATGTGTTTTTGAGTTAAGGGAGTTGACTCGGGCTCGGGGTGCTCCAGACTCGACAAGAAAAAATTTGTCGGATATCGTCGCGGATATCCGACGAATTCGTCGAGTATATCTTATGGGATGAGACCAATACTATTCGTCGAATATCATCATGAATATCCAATGAATTCATCTAATATATAAGATGAACTGGACTTAGAATATTTCCTGGACCCATGGCTTTGAGTGCATTGAGTGCACTCGATTCCATTCGATGAATTAGTCTTAGGTGTTGAGTGGACTCAACACCACTCGACGAATGTGGACTTGGAGGATTTTCTGGAAATGGGGTGTTGAGTGCACTCAACGCCATTCGATGACCTATGCTGAGGCGTTGAGTGGACTTGACACCACTCAACACCATTTGACTTAGAAAGATATCTGGGATGATTTGCGTCGAGTGCATTGAGTGCACTTGACGCCATTATCTGAAAGGAGTCGAGTGTGTTGAGTGCACTTGACGCCACTCAACGCTTTCACTCTGGATATTTATGAGAGTTGTGGACACTCGAGTATTCATCGAGCAAAGAGGGTATACTAAACGATTTAAACTTTGGAAGTGCTGGACTATGTATGGTGTTGAGTGGTCATGATGAATCTCGATGATTCGTCGAGTAAGTGTACGATACTCGACGATTCATCGTGTAAGGGTTCCTTACTCGATGATTTTGACTCGTCTAATTTTCTATCGTAGTCTTCTTACTGTCACATGCTCATCCTGAACCGAATTTTCGATAATTGCGCTAAAATGATTGCATCAGACACGTCTTCACTATAAGACATATTTTAACCTATAATAGATCGTCCAATGTAAGGCCGACACTTGGCAAAGCAGTTAACCCTAATTTCTCATTATAAAAAGAGACTCGCGCAAAACCCTAGCCGTGACTTTTCCATTTTGTTGAGCAATTTTCTGTGACAAAATCATCGGAAGTGAAGCAGATCACCGGAGCCGATTTCCTTTCCGTGAAGCATGATACTAACAAGGAGGAAAAATGACGCCAAGGAGAGTGATGAGATCCTTGGCTGGAATCGCGCGAAACGAGGTGAGCTTCCTACCCTCTCCCTTGGTGCTAGATCTCTAATTATTCCTAGGAGAGATATCGACTCAAAAGAGTCTTAATCGTGAGAAGAAGGTTTCTAGGAAGAGGCCATGCTAGGACTTGTGTCCTAGAGATGAGACTTCTTCGACCACTACTTACTTCGATGTGAAGATGAGTACTTGGTTTCGTGAAGAAAGTTGGCCTTTTAAGGGTGAATATGGAAGGATTTCTGGATGTGATTTGGGAAAATCGGTTAGAGGAGGAAGACGAACCGATGCCATTCATTCCGCCTTAAGATGCGTGCAGAAATCTGTTTTCTGCGCACAACAAATTTATAGGCCATTTTCGGATACGATACTGCTAGATCTGGGCTTTTGACTAAACACAAAAGTCATAGCCGTTGGAAATACCTTTCCAACGAGTGGTTACACGTCTTCATGCGAGGTCTATAGCCACAGGAAAGTCTTACCGAACTTGCTGGGCTGTAAACGTGCAGAAATTTTTTTTTCTGCACACAGCAGACTTCGAGGCTGATTTCAAGTACTCTATTGTCTGATCTAGGTGATGGACCGAATAACAAGGTTGTAGTCCTTGGAAATACCTTTCCAATGGATGTTATATATCTACATATGAGTCCCGTAGACTCAGGAATAGCCGGTCGAAGTGGCTGTATTGTCAAGTCTTGTGCTTAATACTCTCCGGTTAGTAAAGTATTGGGCTTTGTTTGAGTAAAGTAATGGTAAGGATATTTGTTGAAGTCTCGAGTGAATTTGGCTCTTTGAGAATGTATTAAACAAATGGTTTCAAAACATAATTGGTGTAACATCCCATTTCCGGCTAGACCCCTAGGAGTCGGTTGGTCGAGTCAGAACCCCAGGGAGCACAAAAAGTGAAAATAAATCGATTGAGTTTTCGGGTCAAGGGTTGGTCACGCCCGTGACCGACCCGTCACGCCCGTGACTTGGGCGTGACTACTTCGACAATCGTCGATCTCCACGAGACGATCGTCGAACGTGCTGTCTGGGCATGTCACGCCCGTGACCAAGGTGTCACGCCCGTGACTATGAGCGTGACCCCATCGACGATCGTCGATCGCCGTGAGACGATCGTCGAGCTTGCGCCCCGGGCATGTCACGCCCGTGACATGAGTGTCACGCCCGTGACCTAGGGCGTGACCCCATCGACGATCGTCGATCTCAATTCGACGATCGTCGACCTCGAAACTTGCCGTTCGGGCATGTCACGCCCGTGACCCGAGGTGCCATGCCCGTGACTTAGTGCGTGACCAGCCTTCGACGATCGTCGATCTCAATTCGACGATCGTCGACCCAAAATCTGCTGTTCGGGCCTGTCACGCCCATGACCCAAGGTGTCACGCCCGTGACCATCCATCGACGATCGTCGATCTCAGTTCGACGATCGTCGAACCCAGGATTGGCTATTCGGACCTGTCACGCCCGTGACCTATGTGTCACGCCCGTGACATTGGCCGAAACGACGGTTCGGACCCGAAATTATTCCAACACGCGTGGTATTAAATGCTGGTGTGGGAAGTTACACCAGGAGTAACTACCGGCCGTTTTCCTTCTGAAATTTTATAATAAATGAGGAAAAGGTGGTCCAATAGAAAACCGCCAGCTGGACACACCTGTTCAGTTCCGCCGTTTCTTATCCCTTCACCGTAACCGAAACGTTAAGGGGGAAACTTCATGGCCATAATGGTTTTACCCATTCACCTTCCCACTTCCTGAGTTATAAAAGCCCACCTGGACAAGAGGAGAAGGTTACACGCTCAAGTAAACAGAACAGACCTTTGTTCTTGCTATAGAAGAAGTTCAGCAAACGCCACCACCGCGCCATGGCACCCCGACGCTCTTCTCGCCTTCAAACCGCGAACAAGGTCCTCCTCTACTCCTTCTCTTTCATGGGTAGATCTTAGGATTCTTAGAAAGGAGGTTCGCGCTCAACGGAGCCGGATCCATCTCTCGTTTTCATGGAAAACCATGAAAAAGGTATTTTGAGTTCGCCGGAAACCGCCACCTCCGGCGGCCAAACCACCGCCGACCGCTAGCCATCGCCTCAACGGAGGTGGTGGTGGTGGTGGCTGGCCAGGGAAGTGACCGGACGGCCGGCAACGGATCACGGAAACGTTACAGGAAAAATGTTTTCCTGTGTCTGTTCGGGTTCATGAAGAAGATGAACAGTAGGATAAACTTTATAATATATTGATTATTATAAATTACAAATGGGAAAAATGCGTTATTTGAACATATTTTTGGGGCTGTAAACGAGGCACTTAGAGGCCGAATTAGGAAAAATGACCAGTCACAAAAGTTGTAGCCCTCTGGGTCTACTTTAATTTAAAATTGATTTTATTCAATTTGGGTTAGTGGTTTGACCACAGCACTCGTTTTGGTGGGATCAAGACCTAGGCTAACCAGAAATTGAAATGGTTGCCCATGGTTCATAACATGTCCACATGACTTGAAATTTGGACTGGAGATCTATAATATGTGTATCGAGAGGCTGTCCAAAAATGAGAATTTTTGGAGAACTTTTGCCTAAAGTTTTTGTAAAAATTTAATAAACAATATAAAATTAATTAGGAGATGAAATTAAGCCCAAACTCCCCCAAATTTTGGGTGGTGGTCCCTGGCATCAATATTAAGATCTGTACAAAATTTCAACTCGATTGGTCGAGTTTTGAATAGGGAATTATCAAGTCCTAGATAGGTCTTGGTGAGGGGTACTTTGGGGAAAAGTACAATTGGAGATGGAGTGGACAAATCTCCTCAAAAGAGGCTGAAGTTGTTGGCCACTGATTTGTTGAGTCTATGTCTACCCTCTTGGGAAACATGGTGTGGCTTAGGGTGGATTTTACCCTAAGAGATTGGCTCAACTCCGACGGGTGGGAGTTTGAGGTTTGTGAAGGACATAGGAGCAAAAGCTCTTGTATGCCCTTGAAATTTGGAGGAGAGGGGGAGGATATGATGAAAACCCTCTGGTTGAAATAGTGAAGGAATTGGAGGTAGTTAAGTACCTCGAAAGTTGAGATTTTGGAATAGGATAAACATGTAATTTAATTATTTTAAGCACTAAATCTAATCCAAAAATTATGAAACTCGGAAGGAGGGAGTTTTAGGATGTATTAGGCTTGTGGTAATTTTTCTGGAATTTTATGATTAATATATATTATACTTCATGTGTTAAAGAATTATTAGCCCAATTTGTTGTTTCAATTATTTGGAGGCTTTACATTAATTATAATCAGTTAAAATTCTGGTTTTAGATCTTGACTAGAAGAACATTGATCCCTGAATTTTTATAGAATTTTATGTTGAGTAAATCTAGTACTTTATTCACAAATGATAGAAAGGGCTTTTATGTTTAAAAAATTATTATGGATAGAACACTTGCTGGAAAATTATGAAACTTGGCCAGTGCAAATTTTAGGCCTTAATCTTCATGTCATAAATTATTTAGAATTTTTGGAAGAATATTTTCTGTACTTGATTCATAAACTATAGGGATTAGAGATTATTTCCAAATAGTTTTTCAGGTCATGTTGATGTTAGAAAATTATGATACTTAGGATTTAGCCCTCTGAGATAGCCTACTAATTATCATAAATTTTCTGGACATCTTGCATGAATAATTAGGATAGTTCATGTTCAAACCGGTGGCCCTTGAGATTGTCGAGGAATTTAATTAAATGCCAAATAAATTAGGAAAATTTCCATTTTCTGGATTTAGGTTATTTATACCAAGATAAGTCTCCAGTAAATAGTTTAGGGCATTTGGATGAGTAATGGATCATTGCTTAACCGGTTCGACATGTAGCCTAGGTCGGTCTGCATATAGCAGGTTGTGAGATGCAATAGGACACGATCTGAGAAAGTCTTTGAGGTTTAAACATTTTGTCTGGGTTAACAATTGTGGAAGAAATTACAATAGGAAGATATAAAGAGTAGTGAGTAGTGGTGATAGTTAGAGTTAAGAGGTGCTCGGGTTCGACGAAAGATCGTCTTCCCCGAGGAGTGGAAGGTTTAAAATCATCCTAGGATAGTCTAATGTAATACGAGAAGGAAATCGGGTAAAAGGGTAGACAACCAATAATAATAAGTGCCTTGCGAAAGGGAACTTCGGGCCGTAATGCACCGTCTTGGTTCCTAGTGCCCCTTGAGAGCCCTTCACGGGGTATACCGGGGGCAGTCCTGGGCTAACGTAAACTGTAATAATAAACTAGCAAGAGTAACCTAGTAACTAGGTTTGCACTTTTCACAAACACTGTTGGCACAGGAAGATTGATGTGAGCTTCGGCTCGGGTGATTTGGAAACGGACGTTTGGCTCCGGGGAGCTTCGGCTCGGTTGTTCTGGAGACGGACGGGATGGTCCGGGGAGCTTCGGCTCGGTTGGTTGGAGACGGACGTTTGGTCCGGGGAGCTTCGGCTCGATTCTGTTTGTTTGCGATAAAACTTGCATGTGCATAAGATAGGAAAGTTAAGGTGGTGAGTCTTTCGATATCGGGGAGTTCGATTGCACCGACACCGATATCGTTGACTCGGCGAGGTGGTTAGCACTTCGCCAACAGAAGTCCGGTGCGCCAGCCGGCAAGAGTACGCAGGCGTCCGCTTCGTGCACCAAGCGTTGAGGCGTACGATAGGTCAGACCAGTGGTGCTTTTACTGGTTTTGAGGTGGGCGAGGCCCAACCCACCGCTTCCGTCTGCCACTACGGAGGTATCCTGGGAGGTAACGGCTCCGAAAGGGGGAACTAAAGGTCTGTGTGCACAGAGTCAGGTGTGTGAGTTGCACTTGCATGTTTCATCATACCCACTAGCATGTCATAGCATAATCGATTCATTAAACCTTGACACCTAAAGTATAAGTGGTATGGGACGCTTATACATTAGGACCTGCAAAACGACCCCTTGGTCTATAAGCTTGTGTGGGCAAGTTTATAAATCAAAGGTTAATTTCAATATATAACAACCATTGCTGTTTGATAACCGACACCCCAACGTATAAGTGGTATGGGACACTCTATACGATGGGAGCCTTGCAAAAGATCCCTTTTGCTTATGTGTACTCGCATAAGTGAAGGTTTAAATTCATTTAATTGCTTTTCTTACTGCTAGACCTATTATAACAATTTATTAACTGCTCACCTAACACAACTTGCTAGAATTAGTTCCCGCTGCCATCTGTTTTCATGTTTAATCTCCACCTTCATGTCCTTCCCTTTCTTCCTCTCCGCTCGGTACCTAGGAGCCATAGGGGAAGGGGTAGGGGATGATAGGGCTTAGTCTTTATGACTAACGGTTTTCGAACCGCATCATTTAGGGGATCGTGGAGCCCAGCATGGAGGAGCAGCCCCAGAGATCGGTGCGCCTAGAGATGGGGCAGTCTAGCTCCGGAGTTCACACAGCCGGGACCGTGAGTCTCGACCTTGAGTAGTTTACTGTTTCGCTTCCGCATGAAAGACTTGTAGTGAGGACATTTTGTACCGGGCATAAGCCCGTTTTTATAGTACTCTGATGTTTCTGTGGACACTCCCTTCGTGGAGTTTTATTATATATATGTGATTTTTATTATTGTGGACTGCATTGCTCTTACTTCAATAATTGTGCTACTTTCTGTGAACGAAATTGGCCGGCAGAATCGGCGCCTTGTGGTGATGACCCTTCGGGACGTGAAGGAGTCACCGCAAAGCGGCGGTTCTGGGCCTAAGACCCCGGTGGTTGAAAAAGAAAAAAAAGGGGGGGGGGGGTCTTACAAGTGGTATCAGAGGAAACATCGATCAGAAGGAAGTAGCAGTCCACAAACCCTCGGTCACCCCCGCTCGAGTTTAGTTTGGGGACAAACTAAGCAGCGGAAGCAGTGGTGTGCCCATATGGGGATCACATATAATTTGTCCACCTTTATGTAGTATTTGAACGTTTTCTCAGCGTGTGTTTTTGTTACGCAGCCTCCAGCACGGACTACGCCTCAGGGTGAAGTTCCACAGGCTCAGGATGTTGCACCACCCCCACCGGCCCCCACTCCTTTCCTTCAGTCAGACATGGGACAGACCCTGACTGCCATTCTGGAGGCCTTCAGGGCCCAGCAGGTTCCGGCCCCGCAGCCAAATCCGGGGGCCAACTGGCTAAGCATCTTCCGAGGACTGGCTCCCCCATCCTATTTGGGGACAGAGTCGGCTGTTCGGACGGAAGAGTGGCTAGATATCATGTATGAGATGCTGACCGGGATTCGGTGTCCATGGGAGGAGAAGGTGGCTCTGGTTGTCTCCTGCCTGGAGTCCCATGCAAAGAGGTGGTGGAAGACGCTGTTGGACACGACCTTTGCTGATAGGGAGGTTGCGGAGATTACTTGGGAGGAGTTCAGGGCCGCACTGCTGGAGCATTTCGTTCCGCAGTCGGCTAGGGATGACTTGGAGGAGCGGTTCTTACAGCTGAAGCAGGGTACTCGGACCGTGGTGGAGTACCATCGAGAGTTTGACCACCTGGCTCGATACGCAGATTCCTACCAGCTGGACGAGGCAGGGTATATCAGGAGGTTCTACAAGGGCCTACGTGAGGACTTGAGGGAGGCCCTCTTGTTTGTATCTGACGGGCCCATCTCCCGGATTTTGGAGATGGCCAAAAGGATTGAGGCAGATTGGCACACCACCCGGGGCCGGAAACGGCCAGCAGAGGATCAGGGACGAAGAGGAAGGAATGACCAGCGGCGGGGTGCTGTACCAGAGGGGAGGAGGACAGAGGACCAGCCTCGTCAGGACGTGAGGCCGGAGCCGAGGGAACAGGTGGTATTGGCCCCTCCACCCCTTCGGATGCAGGAGATGCCGAGACCCGGGGGAATGGCGTATCCCCCAGAGTGCTACTTTTGTCATCAGATTGGGCACATTCGGAGGAACTGCCCCATGATGGGGGCACCACCTCCAGCACATCAGGGCGGCCCACCAGCTCAGCATTACGGAGGCCGAGGACGCGGCCGCGGTCGAGGATACCAGGGGGAAGATCGTAGACAGGGAAGAGAGCAGGTATATGCCTTGGACCTTGCTCAGCCGCGGAATCCGGAGCAGGTCATCGCAGGTATGCCGAAATGCTTCTTTGTTTTCATAGAATTTCCCCTTTAAGTTGTTAAAACTTTGAATCGCACTAGATTGATAGCAAGGAAAGTAAAAACTCATTATAGAACCCTAAGATATCTAATCACCCCAGGTATAGTCTTCATCGGCGGCAAGCCTGCCCGCACGCTGTTCGATACTGGAGCTACTCACTCCTTTGTGTCGGAGTCGTTCGTGGAAGGACTGGAAGGTGTGGAGCGGTTCACAGGCTCGAGGATGAGGGTGAGACTACCGGATGGATCTGAGCTCCTTACCACGGATCACTGCAATATGGAGGCGGAGATTGGTGGAAAAGCGTTCGAGGCTCCAGCGACGATTTTGAAGCTGACGGACTACGACCTGATCCTGGGCATGGTATGGCTGCACTGGAACTATGCCCAGATTGACTGCCAGGCAAAGAGGATCACCGTGAGACACGGGGACTCTTTCATTACCATTGAAGGTATAAGACCTATCTCTCGTATACTCTTATCTTCGGTACAGGCCGTCAAGGCCCATCTGTAGGGAGAGGAGGTCTATCAGATTCTTTTTGAGATGGCGGAGGTTAAGGAGTCGGTGACAGACATCCCGGTGGTGCGAGATTTCGCTGACATCTTTCCGGAGAAACTGCCAGGACTACCACCACACCGAGAGCAGGATTTTCAGATTCAGCTTGTGCCGGGGGCCAAGCCGGCGTCTAGGGCCCCTTATCGGATGGCCCCAAAGGAGTTGGCAGAGTTTCGGACTCAGTTGCAGGAATTAGTTGAGGCAGGTTTTGTTAGACCGAGTTCCTCGCCATGGGGAGCTCCGGTCCTGTTCGTGAAGAAGAAGGATGGGACACTCCGCCTGTGCATCGATTATCGAGCACTAAACAGGCTGACCGTCCGGAATACCTATCCGCTCCCACGGATAGACGAATTATTCGACCAGCTAGAGGGGGCCCATTATTTCTCGAAGCTGGACTTGAGATCAGGATACTACCAGCTGCGGATCCAGGAGGAGGATATCCCGAAGACGGCCTTTAGTAGCAGATATGGCCTGTATGAGTTCACCGTGATGCCCTTTGGGCTCACGAATGCTCCGTCGGCGTTCATGAGTCTCATGAACCGGGTTTTCGAGGCTTACTTGGATGTGTTCGTCATAGTGTTCATAGACGACATCCTGATCTACTCTAGGACGGAGGAGGAGCACACACGACATCTGGCACTGACCTTGGAGAGGTTACGGGAGCATCGTCTTTATGCAAAATTCAGCAAGTGTCAGTTCTGGTTGAAGGAGGTGGCTTTCCTAGGCCACATCATCAGCGGAGCCGGGTTATCAGTAGATCCAGCAAAGATTCGGGCAGTTCGCGATTGGCCGCAGCTGAGGACAGCCACTGATGTACGCAGTTTCTTGGGACTTGCCGGTTATTACCGGAAGTTCGTGGAGGGGTTCTCTCGGATTGCCCTCCCCCTCACATCTTTGACAAAGAAGGAGGCACCTTTTGTTTGGACCCCGCAGTGCCAGGCGGCTTTCCAGGAGCTGAAGGACCGACTCATCTCGGCCCCTATCCTGGCCCTTCCATCCGGAAGGGAGGGATTCCAGGTGTATACCGACGCATCATACCAAGGGATGGGAGCGGTGCTGATGCAGAACGGACATGTCATAGCATATGCCTCCCGCCAGCTGAAGACCCATGAGAGGAACTACCCGGTGCACGACCTCGAGATGGGAGCGGTCGTTTTTGCTCTAAAGGTCTGGCGTCATTACCTTTATGGAGTCCACTGCGATATCTTCTCCGATCACAAGAACTTGAAATACGTGGACACTCAGAAGGAGCTGAATATCAGGCAGAGGCGTTGGGTGGAGTTCTTAGCAGATTATCAGTATGAGATGCACTACCATCCAGGGAAGGCAAACGTGGTGGCCGACGCGTTGAGCCGGAGAGCTGCCACTTCCGAAGCTGGGCCCCAGGTTATGTCTATGGAGCTGGTCCAGTCATTCAGAGACATGCAGATATCCCTAGTGTCCGAGGATGACCCAGATCTGTATAGGGAGTATCTGGCATCGATAGTGGCCATAGACGATATTCGGGATCTCATTCGGGACGGACAGAGGACAGATGCGTGGGTGGAGCCGATGTTCCGAGCTTTGGAGGAAGGTTCGACAGGAGATTATTCCCTGAGAGATGGTTTGCTCCACTTCAGAGGCAGAGTATATATACCTGCAGGAGGCCAGATCCGAGAGGATATTCTGACGGAGGCGCATTGCAGCCGGTACTCCGTGCACCCGGGGATCACAAAGATGACCGCTGATCTGAAGAGGACGATGTTTTGGCCGGGCATGAAGAAAGACATTACGTACTTCGTGACCCATTGCGAGGCGTGTCAGTTGGTGAAGGCGGAGTGCAGGAACCCCGCAGGACTGTTGCAGCCACTCCCGGTGCCGGAGTGGAAGTTTGACGACATAGCGATGGATTTTATACATGGTCTTCCCCGGTCTCGGACAGGGAACGACTCGATTTGGGTGATTGTCGATCGTTTGACGAAGGTGGCCCGCTTTATACCGATCAGGAAGGATGACTCGGTGGGAGTGCTGGTACGGAAGTTTGTGGAGCAGTTTGTCCGATATCATGGCGTGCCCCGGACGATAGTGTCGGACCGCGATGGACGGTTTATATCCAGGGAGTGGCGGTCAGTGCAGGCATACTTGGGCACCCGGTTGACTTTTAGCACGGCCTTCCACCCTCAGACGGACGGGCAGACCGAGCGCACCAACCGGACCTTGGAGGACTTACTACGGCTGTGTGTACTGGACCGAGGGGAGCCGTGGGAGAAGATGTTACCGTTGGTCGAGTTCTCCTATAATAACAGCTACCAGTCCAGCATCAGGATGGCGCCGTATGAGGCCTTGTATGGAAGGAAATGTAGGACCCCGCTTTCCTGGGTTCAGGACGAGGATCCGAAGCTGCTGGGATCGGATTTCGTTGAAGATACCGAGGCTCAGGTGAGACTGATCAGAGATAGGATGTTGGAGGCGCAGAGCAGACAGGCTAAATACTATGACGCCCGGCATCGTCAGGTGGAGTTTCGGGTAGGGGATCGAGTGTTCTTGAAGATCCGGCCCATGCACGGAGTCTCACGGGTGCGCGGTCGGAGGAAGAAACTCAGCCCTAGGTATATGGGCCCTTACCGGATCCTGGAGCGGATCGGACCCTTAGCCTACAGGCTAGAGTTGCCACCGGAGCTGGCAGCTCTACACGACGTCTTCCACATCTCTTCGCTGAGAAGGGCTCTACTACGCCCGGAGCAGCGGATTATGACCACCGAAGGGCCGGTAGCTTCAGACCGATCTGTTCACTTGGAGCCGGTTCGGATCGACGACAAAGGAGTGCGGATCTTGCGCCGCAAAAAGATCCCCTTAGTCAAGGTTCTGTGGAGAAATCACGGTCAGGAGGAGCACACCTGGGAACCGCAGGATCTGATGAGGCAAAGATACCCGGAGTTGTTCAGTCAGGTACATCTCACCACCTCTCGGTATACTATAGATTGCCTTCTTGTTTTGGAATGTTAAGACTAGATACGGAATATCCAGGACCTAGGCATGCGCACTTAATCAGAAAGGTAGGGGCTAATCTTTTGTTTATTGGGGAGATTGTCTTCGTTATCAGACGAGCAGTCGCCTGAACCCAATAGAAAGATCGTATGGGATGTTACAAGTTTAATTTATTCCGATAGAAATCCCCATAGGCTTAACCTCAATTTCGGGGACGAAATTTTTGTTTTGTTTATTGGGATTTGTAACATCCCATTTCCGGCTAGACCCCTAGGAGTCGGTTGGTCGAGTCAGAACCCCAGGGAGCACAAAAAGTGAAAATAAATCGAATGAGTTTTCGGGTCAAGGGTTGGTCACGCCCGTGACCGACCCGTCACGCCCGTGACTTGGGCGTGACTACTTCGACGATCGTCGATCTCCACGAGACGATCGTCGAACGTGCTGTCTGGGCATGTCACGCCCGTGACCAAGGTGTCACGCCCGTGACTATGAGCGTGACCCCATCGACGATCGTCGATCGCCGTGAGACGATCGTCGAGCTTGCGCCCCGGGCATGTCACGCCCGTGACATGAGTGTCATGCCCGTGACCTAGGGAGTGACCCCATCGACGATCGTCGATCTCAATTCGACGATTGTCGACCTCGAAACTTGCCGTTCGGGCATGTCACGCCCGTGACCCGAGGTGTCACGCCCGTGACTTAGTGCGTGACCAGCCTTCGACGATCGTCGATCTCAATTCGACGATCGTCGACCCAAAATCTGCTGTTCGGGCCTGTCACGCCCATGACCCAAGGTGTCACGCCCGTGACCATCCATCGACGATCGTCGATCTCAGTTCGACGATCGTCGAACCCAGGATTGGCTATTCGGACCTGTCACGCCCGTGACCTATGTGTCACGCCCGTGACATTGGCCGAAACGACGGTTCGGACCCGAAATTATTCCAACTCGCGTGGTATTAAATGCTGGTGTGGGAAGTTACACCAGGAGTAACTACCGGCCGTTTTCCTTCTGAAATTTTATAATAAATGAGGAAAAGGTGGTCCAATAGAAAACCGCCAGCTGGACACACCTGTTCAGTTCCGCCGTTTCTTATCCCTTCACCGTAACCGAAACGTTAAGGGGGAAACTTCATGGCCATAATGGTTTTACCCATTCACCTTCCCACTTCCTGAGTTATAAAAGCCCACCTGGACAAGAGGAGAAGGTTACACGCTCAAGTAAACAGAACAGACCTTTGTTCTTGCTGTAGAAGAAGTTCAGCAAACGCCACCACCGCGCCATGGCACCCCGACGCTCTTCTCGCCTTCAAACCGCGAACAAGGTCCTCCTCTACTCCTTCTCTTTCATGGGTAGATCTTAGGATTCTTAGAAAGGAGGTTCGCGCTCAACGGAGCCGGATCCATCTCTCGTTTTCATGGAAAACCATGAAAAAGGTATTTTGAGTTCGCCGGAAACCGCCACCTCCGGCGGCCAAACCACCGCCGACCGCTAGCCATCGCCTCAACGGAGGTGGTGGTGGTGGTGGCTGGCCAGGGAAGTGACCGGACGGCCGGCAACGGATCACGGAAACGTTACAGGAAAAATGTTTTCCTGTGTCTGTTCGGGTTCATGAAGAAGATGAACAGTAGGATAAACTTTATAATATATTGATTATTATAAATTACAAATGGGAAAAATGCGTTATTTGAACATATTTTTGGGGCTGTAAACGAGGCACTTAGAGGCCGAATTAGGAAAAATGACCAGTCACAAAAGTTGTAGCCCTCTGGGTCTACTTTAATTTAAAATTGATTTTATTCAATTTGGGTGAGTGGTTTGACCACATCACTCGTTTTGGTGGGATCAAGACCTAGGCTAACCAGAAATTGAAATGGTTGCCCACGGTTCATAACATGTCCACATGACTTGAAATTTGGACTGGAGATCTATAATATGTGTCTCGAGAGGCTGTCCAAAAATGAGAATTTTTGGAGAACTTTTGCCTAAAGTTTTTGTAAAAATTTAATAAACAATATAAAATTAATTAGGAGATGAAATTAAGCCCAAACTCCCCCAAATTTTGGGTGGTGGTCCCTGACATCAATATTAAGATCTGTACAAAATTTCAACTCGATTGGTTCGACGAAAGATCGTCTTCCCCGAGGAGTGGAAGGTTTAAAATCACCCTAGGATAGTCTAATGTAATACGAGAAGGAAATCGGGTAAAAGGGTAGACAACCAATAATAATAAGTGCCTTGCGAAAGGGAACTTCGGGCCGTAATGCACCGTCTTGGTTCCTAGTGCCCCTTGAGAGCCCTTCACGGGGTATACCGGGGGCAGTCCTGGGCTAACGTAAACTGTAATAATAAACTAGCAAGAGTAACCTAGTAACTAGGTTTGCACTTTTCACAAACACTGTTGGCACAGGAAGATTGATGTGAGCTTCGGCTCGGGTGATTTGGAAACGGACGTTTGGCTCCGGGGAGCTTCGGCTCGGTTGTTCTGGAGACGGACGGGATGGTCCGGGGAGCTTCGGCTCGGTTGGTTGGAGACGGACGTTTGGTCCGGGGAGCTTCGGCTCGGTTCTGTTTGTTTGCGATAAAACTTGCATGTGCATAAGATAGGAAAGTTAAGGTGGTGAGTCTTTCGATATCGGGGAGTTCGATTGCACCGACACCGATATCGTTGACTCGGCGAGGTGGTTAGCACTTCGCCAACAGAAGTCCGGTGCGCCAGCCGGCAAGAGTACGCAGGCGTCCGCTTCGTGCACCAAGCGTTGAGGCGTACGATAGGTCAGACCAGTGGTGCTTTTACTGGTTTTGAGGTGGGCGAGGCCCAACCCACCGCTTCCGTCTGCCACTACGGAGGTATCCTGGGAGGTAACGGCTCCGAAAGGGGGAACTAAAGGTCTGTGTGCACAGAGTCGGGTGTGTGAGTTGCACTTGCATGTTTCATCATACCCACTAGCATGTCATAGCATAATCGATTCATTAAACCTTGACACCTAAAGTATAAGTGGTATGGGACGCTTATACATTAGGACCTGCAAAATGACCCCTTGGTCTATAAGCTTGTGTGGGCAAGTTTATAAATCAAAGGTTAATTTCAATATATAACAACCATTGCTGTTTGATAACCGACACCCCAACGTATAAGTGGTATGGGACACTCTATACGATGGGAGCCTTGCAAAAGATCCCTTTTGCTTATGTGTACTCGCATAAGTGAAGGTTTAAATTCATTTAATTGCTTTTCTTACTGCTAGACCTATTATAACAATTTATTAACTGCTCACCTAACACAACTTGCTAGAATTAGTTCCCGCTGCCATCTGTTTTCATGTTTAATCTCCACCTTCATGTCCTTCCCTTTCTTCCTCTCCGCTCGGTACCTAGGAGCCATGGGGGAAGGGGTAGGGGATGATAGGGCTTAGTCTTTATGACTAACGGTTTTCGAACCGCATCATTTAGGGGATCGTGGAGCCCAGCATGGAGGAGCAGCCCCAGAGATCGGTGCGCCTAGAGATGGGGCAGTCTAGCTCCGGAGTTCACACAGCCGGGACCGTGAGTCTCGACCTTGAGTAGTTTACTGTTTCGCTTCCGCATGAGAGACTTGTAGTGAGGACATTTTGTACCGGGCATAAGCCCGTTTTTATAGTACTCTGATGTTTCTGTGGACACTCCCTTCGTGGAGTTTTATTATATATATGTGATTTTTATTATTGTGGACTGCATTGCTCTTACTTCAATAATTGTGCTACTTTCTGTGAACGAAATTGGCCGGCAGAATCGGCGCCTTGTGGTGATGACCCTTCGGGACGTGAAGGAGTCACCGCAAAGCGGCGGTTCTGGGCCTAAGACCCCGGTGGTTGAAAAAGAAAAAAAAAAGGGGGGTCTTACAATTGGGCATGATCGTAATTTGTGAAATGTAATAGGTTTGGAGGAGGATGTGACGCTTAGTAATTGAACGGGTAAACCGTGTATTCATGCTAATGTAAGGGGGGAACTATCTTATGCTAATTAGATTACCGTGATGGAAGCATATTGATTGGTGTATTCTTTCCCTTAAAAGAAATAGGAAATGGTTGATATATGGCCATGAGATGAGTTAAATAAGGAAGGTGTAAAGTGGTCCACTGCTTAGAGTCGGGTCTCCCTACGGGTAGCAGTGTAGAATTAATGAGTTGTGTAAGGTGGCTTTCCACCTGTGTTAATAAAGAACCTTTGCATGCTTGGAAGCATGGGAAATGTGGAAGGTTGTAGTGTATGTGTTTGACCGCACAAGATTGATAATGATGAAAAGAGGCTTTGGCCGGTTGGGCTTGGTCCTCGGTGCTCACTCCCGAGGCTCCTTACGCGCAAAGTGGATGGTTGGGCTTGGTCCTCTGGTGATACACTCCCATAGGCTCCATCTGTGACACGGTGATGTGAAACTACATGTGGTGTGAGTCGATGAACGCCCCTGAATTTTCGGTATTTATTGTATTACCATAGTGGCGTAATTTTGATGTCATGGCATTATGTTAGTGCATGTTTGGCACGTGCCATGGCTAGAGCATGGTATTTGCTCTATAGGTTTTCAGTGTTGCTTGGTTTTGCCTGTTTGCAAGATTCCCTTGCGAGCTGGGTCTGTTTTGGTGAATCGGTGGAGCCTTTTAAGGAATGCTTGTGTTTTAAATTCGGGAGGTGATTTCCCGAGTTTGGTTTGTTGGATTCGAGTTTCGACTTCGCCGTTAGATTCGGAGCATCGGTATTTAGCTATGGTGCGATTTTTGTAAGATTCTGAGTTGCTATGGATATCGAATCGTTTTCGATTAATTGATATTAATTGTTATATAATATTGTGTTGTAACAATTAATTATAAATATATATATATACATATAAAATCAGGCATTAGGTCACACAGTTACTATTCATCATCTTCCCAAAACCCGAGCAGTGGACATTTCGCGGAAGGGCGAACGAAGCGAGATTTTGGTCGGCATTATAGGAAGTTCGGGTGGTCGGTTCCGACGATTGAGAGGAGATTTGGAAAGCTCTCGACAAGGGCTTCATGATCGTGGTAAGATCTTCCCGTTTCCCTGATATTTGTGAGTTAGGGATTGAGGTTTTTGACCTCCTTTCTAATCCAAAAGACTCAGGAAACGTTGCTAGGGCTGTTCTACGGCTGATCCTTGTTGCGGTGCTAGCGGGCGGTGTTTCTTTGGAGGTTCAAGGAAAGTGGATCTTTCCCCCCATGTATGACCATCTTTTGCTTACTTTTCTTCTCTCCCTTCCCCTCCCATAGAAAATAGGAGTAGCATAGTTGAATAATGAAAGAATCCCCCTAGGTTAGGGCATGATTTTCAGCCAAGCCATATGAACTAGGTTTAGTGTCTAAGCGATTTTCGGCGAGTAGTGGTTTAGCCTAAGTAGAAATCGGCTGGTATCTAAAAAGGTGTCACGCTAATAGCTTATCACTACGCACCTGTTTCATTTCTTTTTCACTCCCATACTTGACTTGCCACGTCACAAAGTACCTTACTCAGACTAAGGCACCCCCTTCTACTTAGAAGACAATAACACTCTTGAAAGTTGAAAAGAGGTAGAAATTTGGCGAGTATCGCCGAATTTGGATAAGTAAAATCCTGCGGAATTTGTTAGGTATATTTCGTCGAGTATCGGTAGGAAAATTCTTCGAGTATCAGTTAGGATCCGACGAGTAAGATTCATTATGTCATATTCGTTGATTATCTGGGCTGGCCTAAAGAAAATTCGTCGTATATCATGGGACGATTCGTCGAGTATAGGATGCCTTTTTAGCCTAAGTGTTTTTTGGCGAGTATCGCTGAGGAATTCGTCGAGTATCGCCTATTGTGGCAAGTCATTTTCGCCGAGTATAGAAGGAATTGCCATATATCAACTTACGATTCGTCGAGTATCAAAGTAGATCGTCGGGTATACTCGCCGAATCTGGCCAAGACTTAAAATTTTTCGTTGTTTTATGCCCGATTCGTCGTGTATGGTCCTTAGAGTGGTTTTAGGACTTGTTTATGTTTTTCTTTGGGTTTAGACATGGGATTTGGTTAGGGTTTGATGTTTCTTCAGCTATGAAGGTTGGCAGTAGATAAAAGACCGCCAACTGGACGTCGGTTTGTGGAGCATTACATTTGGTGGTTGTTTTGTCTCTATTTTGAGGACTGTTTGTTTGGGTTGCGATAAATGGTCACCACCGCAGGGCCTTCTTTTTAAGACATTTGGGTTTCGGAGTCTGGTATGGGACAATTGGTCACCGACTCTGGCCCGGTTGATATTTCCAAGTGTTAATGATTCACGTTTTCGAGCTGTTTTGTTCTCAGTTTGCTTCTTATATCAGTCTATGTTGTTAATGCTAATACTTGCAGATTTTGTTGAAGTCGTGCTTCATTCCGCACATGGTGCATATATCCAATTAAGTCTTTTATTATAGACTTTTAGTGTACTTGTATTTATTTGACTAATCAGCTGTTGTTTTCAGCATTTCTTTTACTCGGGTTTGGTATACCCTTCCTTGCTTTTGTACTTATTACCTGATTATTTTCCTTTGCCACTTGTATTTTCTTGCTGAGGTATTCTTCTTTTGAATGCCTCAGGTTCAGGGCAGTAGCCGGTTGAGTGGCTAGTTTTGGGAGTTTGCTAGTGTACTGCTGTGTTGAAGAGGTTTTCCTCACTATAATGAGGTAGTTTTGAGCTTTCTTTGTTAGTACAGACATACATACCTTCGGCTGGTTAGTGTAAGGTTGTTTGACGCCCACTGGTGGTTTTCTTTTGAAATATTAAGTACTATGTTAAGTTGTTGGATTGCCCTTTTTCCTTGAGGTGGTTTATACTTGTTCTCTGGGAAAGATTAATGCTAGGTTGCACTGATAGGTATTTTAAAATATAAAAACTACCATTATTACTACATGCATGCCATATTTGAAAACCTAAATCACTATATTTAAACAATCGTAAAATATACTTTTACTATTATTATAAATTTAGAGTCTTGTATATCATGAGTTTTCCTCCAGGGATGTTTATAGTCATGTAGGATGTTAAATCAATCTAATTAATGTATTTCCCCAGTGTATAATTATATTTTTACTAGTGGACTAGTTGATCCTTAGAGCTGAGATATACGGCTAACCGCTTAACTTAAAATGGATTTTCTCTAAATAACTCACAAATCTTTTGTAAAGGTGTTTAGTGGGAGTTTTGCCTTAGCATCTGCAGTTATCCCCTGCTGACGTGGCATCATGACACACATTTTCCCTTACTATGATATATTGTTAAATGCGGATAAAATGCGGGTTGTGACAGTTGCTATCAGAGGGATAGGTTGTTGGACAATTTGTCTAACAAATATCTCAGGTCTTTATTAGTCGTCTAGTTTCATTACATACACACATCGATATTTCATTAGTACGTCTTGGCTTAAGCATGAACACTACACTCATAAGCATGATAAGAAGTATACGAGGCATATTATGTAGTATGAGATGCATAATATGTGTTTGTATATGGATCCACCAAAGGTGGCAATATGTGACGGTTATGTAGTATGGATGCATAACCACCATCACATGGATGCCCATTAGCACATTTTATTTTTCATTGCATGCGATGTTATATAGTATGTGATGCATAACATTTCTTTGTACGCCTCTGATAACATGCATTAAGGCCTCTTTAGAATGCATAGCACAACATGCATGGTATAACATTGCATTAGCACATATGCCAAGCTAAAGACTTACATGATGACATATGTACATGTACAACCCCGTATCCTGCGAGTGCTATTTTGTGGACCCAGACTCGGCGAGAGGGCCCGGTACTCGCCTCGGGAGCTTGTCAAGCAATCGACAAGTGGGACCGGTACTCGCCTCAGGATCTTGGCAAGAAATCAGTGAGCGGGGCTATCCTTGGTTGTTCGTCGAACAGAGCTCGGCGTTCGTCAAGACTGGAAAGCTGAGGTCACCGAACTAAGATCGCCATTCGTCGAACAGAGATGGAGGATCCATTGTTCAGGTTCCCCTGGCTCATTCGTCGAACGGAGCTGGTAGAGTCTCCTTGGTCGTTCGTCGAACAGAGCTCGGCGTTTGTCAAGATTGAAAAGCTGAGGTCGCCGAACTAAGCTCGTCGTTCGTCGAATGGAGCGGGAGGGACCAAAGTTCTGAGGCCCCCATCTCTCAAGGGGTGAGGTGGAATCATCAGGTGGTGAGTGGAGCGGGCTCGCTCGCACTCACCCTAGGGGAGCTCGGTAAGCGGCAAGCGAGCAGGGCCAGTCGGGCCCATGTTCGCCGAAGTTCGGGGAGGCGGCGAATGCCATCCCCATCAAGCACTCGCCTCCCCAGGCGAGTAGAGGTCTCAAGGACTACTCGCCCAGTCTGTTGTGAAGTGTTTTTACCATTTTTCCCTCACTGGCCTGCCCATAGCCAGTTAGAACAGCGGTGTTACATTGTTGGCAGACCCAGTTAGGCTACACATAGCTGTTTAGAATAGCGGAGGTTGGCTATTTGCAGGCCATTTTCAGAAATCTATAAATAGGACCCAAGGGGTACCTTAGAAGGTATGCTCACTTGTCTACCAGTCTTCTAGGGCTTTCTGAGGTACCTTATCTCAGTATTTGGCTAAGAAGGGGAAGCACTCTAAGATCTTCTATGCGTGTGGTGGGTCCTTCGCGCCGAGCCCTTGGGTCAGTCCTTTTTTCCTTTTGTCATTTTTTCTTGAAGGAGAGAAGTAGGTGCGCAATCACTCCATCCCCAAGGGTGAACTACACAAGAGACTGAATTCTCGCTTTTCAACATTTTGGTTCGGTGAGCATGGAGTGTGGTGTGCACAAAAAATCTTCAGTAGGCTCGATGATAGGTGGATCAGGGCAAGGCTTAGACAGGTCTTATTCGCCCCCCCCCCCACCCCATGCCTCTCGCCATGCTATGGATGTTCTAGGAATTCAAGCAGGAGGTGCTCGGCCTCGTCAGGTTTGCACTCGGCGCACGTGCAGAGTGCTCGACTCCAGCAGCACCTGTACTCGCGGTCCCGGCCGTCGATGAAGACGCTCCTGACAGGCGAGCTGGGAAGGAAATTGCGGAGGAAGGAAGAGGATGCGAGCTCCCCGGGTGAGTGATCTTCTCGGGCTCGGTAAGCGGCAGCAGGTTACGCGAGATGGGGTTGCGAGACCCCCCCACCCCCACCCCCCACCCCCCCGAGCTTTCCCAGCAGAGGGAGGAAGCCCCTTCAGTGAATTGGTTTCTTCCACCCGGTTCAAGAGGGGTTCAAGGAGATGGAGATGTCTTACTATGCCGGGATGGGAGACCCGGTCAAGCACGTCAAGTGGCTTGAGGACGTGGTCTCATTCCGAGAGATGTTAGATGGGTTCAAGTGCAGGCTCTTCACCATCACTCTCAAGGAGAAGGAGAGAGAGTGGTTTCACCACCAGCCAACCAACTCCATTTACTGCTTCGAGAACCTATGTCGGGTGTTCATGTTGAGGTTCACCACCTCCAAGAGGAGGAAGAAGGAGTCAGAGTCCCTGTTTCGCATCAAGCATGGGGTGAATGAGATCCTAGGAAGCAACGTGAACAAGATCTAGGAGGAGGTGACCCTGGTACAATAGATGCAAGTGCACACCCTGGGGCTGCAACAAGGTTTCTTAAAAATGGAGCTAAAGAGGGTGTCGCCCCTCTCCTACGAGGAGCTGATGGAGAGGGCGGCGAGAGAAGTCGATGGGGAAGCGTCGAACCAGGAGTTTGCTCGGAAGCTGGCTAGGTAGGCCATAGAGGAAGAGAGGCCAAGAGGAGAGGAGAGCTGAACCCCGACAAAGGGAATAGCAGCAAAAATAACAGCTTAGGTGGGGGTCTAGGAGCCGAACCATCGGCTAGGTTGGAGGCCGGAGTGGCAGGACCAGTGGCCGCGGAGAGGTTTCCATGGGGGTGACAACCGCAAGGGGGGCCAGGGCCAGTTTTACCCTCCAGGTGGGAGGGAGGGCCAGAGACCATATCTCTCCGATCAAAATCAAGTTATGGCTATAGCCATGGTAGAGAGGAGGAGAGCAGAGCGGAGAAGGAGAAGGGTGGTTAGGGTGGATTTGCCCTATTGTGACTTCCACCAAGAGGAGGGGCATGCCACGGCCAAGTGCCCGAAGTTCCTCGAGATGAGAGTAAACAGGGAGCAGCAATAGCAGTTGGACCGCTAGGGAGTGCGGATAAAAAAAGTCCTGTATCGGGAAAAGGAGGATAGGTGTGAGGACCGGCCGATGTTGGGGCCTGGGGAGGGATCAGATTGATCCATGGTTGGTGGGGGTCGAGGCTTCCCGAAAGGCAAGTCTCCACACCATGTACTGCCAGAGCCTTAGCTCCACATCCCAGACCCCACCCATGGAGGAGATGATCGCCTTCTCCAGCACGGATATGCCAGACCATGAGGACCCCTTCTACGACGCGCTGGTCATCCAGTTAGCCGTCGAGAACTTTTCATCTCCTGGATCCTCATCGACAATGAGAGTTTAGTCAATGTCTTCTTCAAGAAGGCATTTGATGCGATGAAGGTAGAGGCAAAGAGGGTGCTGGCCTCGGATGGACCTTTGCTCGGGTTCTCAGGAGAGAGGAAGGAGGTCTAAGGAGGAGTGGGACTCCATATCACTCTTGGGTGGCAGTCCCGCACTTGCAGGTTCATCATCATGGGCGCCCCCAGCAGCTACAACGCAATCTTCGGGCGACCCCTCATCAGCGTCATACACTGTATCCCCTCATCCTTCCACCAATGCCTGAAGTTCAACGCAGCGGGGATCTAGGTCCAGGTCTGGGGCGACCCCATGATGGCAAGGGATTGTTACATCACTGCCATGAATTCCATCTCTTGGCTGGATGGAGCCTAGGAGATGGAGCGGAGTATATAAGATGCGGGGCAGGAGGTAGTGGAGATGGAGGTGGAGGAGAACCACACCCGGGTTGAGGTTACGGAGGAAGTCTAGGAGCCGAACGATGCAATGGCCATGGAGGAGGCTGAGGAGGAAGTTCCTACCCCAGGTGTGGAGGATTTTGGAGAATGGGGGAGCAGTCTAGGCTAAAGGTTGCGGAGGAGGTGCTGAAGATGGAGGTTCTCACCCTCAGAGGCAGGGTGGAGAAGGTTTGTATCAGCGGGGGACTGACCCCAGAGGACCAGGGCAGAATGCTAGAGTGTATCCAAAAGAATGTTGATGTATTCGCTTGGAGTGCCACGAAGATGCCAGGGATCGATACGGGCATCGCCTGCCACCGCCTCAACCTGGACCCGGAGGCTCGCCCTATCTAGCAGAAGAAGAGGTTCATCACGGACAAGCTTGACGAGCCCATCAGGGAGGAGGTGGCCAAGCTTCTCAGTGTCGGCTTTCAATCCGAATACAATACCCTGGCTGGATATCCAAGGTAGTAATGTTTAAAAAATGGGATGGTCGGTGGTGTATTTGTGTCGATTTTTCTTTACATAATAAATCATGCCCTAAGGATTGTGTTGGAACACCTTATTACTAATTTGGGTAAGGATCACTATGTTCTTAGGAAATTGTTTTGACCTTATTGTATAGTCATAAAGGTAAATTAGAATGAGTCTAAGGGTTAGAACTTAGGTTTGGATGCTTCCCCCAAGACCCTCTTAGATCAGAATTCAAGTGCTGAAGACTAGGACAATTCTCGTCGAGCTCAGGTCGACGAAACGTCGAACTCAGTTCGACTATCTCTGAGCTCAGTTGAACGAGTCGTCAAACTCGGTTCGACGATCTTCGAGCTCAGATCGACATTTCTGTCTCTAGCTATAATCCAATCTCTGAGCTCAGGTCAACGATAGTTGAGCTCAGATCGACGATTTCTTTCTCAAGTATAAGTTCAGTCTCTGAGCTCAGGTCGACGATAGTTGAGCTCAGATCGACGCTTTTCTAAAGAGATCGACGATTTCAGGAATTCAAAATCAGACAGTTATGGAATTCAATCTGAGTTATTATCAGCATTTATTTCAAAGGATTCTGTAGCCATTTCAACTAATCTGGAGGAAGTTTCAAAGAAGACAAAATGGAATGTCTCTTAGGACTTTCCTCAAGAGACAAAGTTCTTTTAAGGCAGTCATTTATGACTGGTTAACGACTATCTTAAAAATAGATTTTCAATATATCTCCAGAGAATTTTTTTAAAGAAAAAGAATAAGAGATATCAATAAAGAATTCTAGGAATAGACTCAAGAGAGACACAAGTCTACAAGATTACTGAGTTAGAATTCATACAGAACACAAGGAATCATACTGTGAAGAAGATCATCAAACTTCTATTCTACTCCTTCAAGATTTCTTCTGATTCAAGTGTTCAAAGTCTTCATCAAAGACTCCAAACACATCACATTTCAGCAACTGCTGAAATCATCTCTTGCTGGAGATCTAAAGTCACTGAAGACCTAACACCCTATGCCAAGCTCTTCTTCCTGAACAATTACAGATCTCAGGGGGAGCTTTGACAACATCATCCACCAGTCTTCTCTTAGACTATTGACAGAGAAGAATAATAAAATCTTTTATTTCTTTCTTTACTCTGCTGTAAAAGGGTTTCTCAAAACTCCTTTCAAAAGTTTTGTGGCTGGTTTCTGAGACCTTGTCAAAACTCAGTGGTGGCAAGACACCTGATCAAAAAATCTGGTTTGGTTTTTGAGCACCTTATCAAAAGCTCATTGGTGCCCAAGACACCTGATCAACTATTCCTGCAGTGGATTCCTACCTAGGGTGGTAGAAGAGTGGATGTACCCAGGTTTATTGGGGAACCACTATAGATCCTTGTGCCTTCTGGATGCTGTGTTTTTGCTTTGCTGTGTGCTGTGATTTTGTTTATTGCTTCTTATCTTTTATTTTCTGTAAGCACATTACACCTATACTTAAATCAAGTCTTCCACTACAAATAATTTTTTACTTGGAAAATTATTTTAATGTACTCTATTCACCCCCCTCTAGAGTAAAGGAAGATCATACCCTCACTTTCAATTGGTATCAGAGGGAGGTTGGTTACTCAACAAATGAATCTTCATTAGATTGGTTGTTCCTACAAGCTAATACCTGAACCAAAAGATCTCTGATAAGATCAATCTTCTATAGAGGGTTATTAATTCTATTATACTTAATTTCATACAAAATCATGGTACAAAACAAAGATTATGCTAGCACCAGACCTCCAGTGTGCAACCTTTCTAAGTTTGTACTTTTGAAGGCAAGGATAAAATTATATATGAATTCTATTGATGAGGACATCTACAACTCTGTTTTGATAGTGTGTCCAAGACCCCCAGTAATTACAAGTACAAGTGCTGTTCCACCTCCTTCAGGAATAGATGCAGAAATCAAGAAATGGAAAGTTGCAGATGCCAAAGCAATGAATATTCTGGCTCAGACTATGTCTGATGAAATATTTCAGAAAGTGGCTGAATACAACTCAGCAAAAGAAATATGGAAGAGTTGTCAGAAATTGTATCAGGATCTGCTGATGAAAGGAAAGATAGAAGATCCCATCTCATAACCAAGTATGAGAATTTCAAAAAGGGAGAAACTAAGTCAGTTACTGACATGTACAATAGGCTCAGCCTAATAGTCAGTGAGTTAAAAACATTGGACAAGGAGATCTCACTAACTGAACTCAATGACAAAATCCTAATGTGCTTCCCCAGCACTTGGGATTCAAGAATCTAGCCAATCAAGGATGCCAGAAGCCTAAATGAAATCACCACTGAAGCTTTGTTGGGCAAGCTCAAGTCTTATGAGCTGCTCATCAAGAATAGCGAGGAAGAACAGAAGGTTTCTTCTCCAGCAATCAGGAAGGAGAAGACAATAATATTTAAAGCTATAGAAGATCAGCCTGAAGACAAGGTCACAGGCAATGAAGAATTAATGAGCTTACTGGACAAAAGATTCTATAAGATGGCCAGGAAAGATTTCAGAAAGAGGTCATCAAGAGGGCATGAGAAGCCAAGGTATGGCAAATCCAATAATAAAGAAATTATTTTTTTTGGATGCAGGAAACCAGGCCACATTGTGCCTGATTGTCCAGAAAATCAGAATAAGGACAAGAGGGACAGGAAAGATAGGAGAAAAGACAAGGACTCCAGGAGAAACAACAATGACAAATCCTCTTCCAGCAAGAACAAACACACCAGGAAGGGATTTGTAGCTGAAACCTGGAGTGAAACTGAAGAAGAATTAGAGGCTTCATCAAGCTCAAGTGATGATGAAGATGATGCTGAAGAGAAGGAGTTCTGCAGATGGCTATTAATGCCTCCCAACATAATTCTGATACAAAACATGAATCAGAATCTGAATCTGAACATGAAGATGAAGAAGACCAGGTAATAGATTCCTTTGATTTTAATTTAGAGGACTTTAAATTTGAATTTTAGGCACTTTGTTTAGACCTGCTAAAGTTTGAGAAAGAGATTATCTCTCTTAGAAATCAGTTGTCTGAACATAGCACTTTAAAATCAGACAACCTCAAACTCTCTGAGGAGTTAGAATGTTGTAGGGAGGAGATAGCTTCACTAAAAAGTGAACTATCCCAGGCAAAGAAGTTTGAATAATCCCTTAATGGGAGAAGCATCAGACTGATGGACATCACAAGCACAGTGAACTCTATACTTAACAGTATACTGGGCTTGGGTGCTTCATCAAGCCAACCCATAGTATTAACAACCCCAATTAAATTTATCTCAGATAAAGGAAAGGGTGTTGTAGAGGTAGCTAAGAAGAATCCTGATTTACCTAAGAAAAACAAAGTTCAACGGAAAACGTTGAAAAGAGCTCGACGATCGTCGAACAGAGCTCTACGATCTCAAGCTGAATCGTCGAACTCAGGTCGACGATCACCGAACTCTGAACTTTGGAAAAGTCGATCTTCGAACGGAGCTCGACGATCTGACCCAAGATCGTCGAACTCAGCTCAGAGATCGTCGAACAGAGATCAGAGTTATGAACAATTTTTTAAAGGTAAATCAAACTTCAATCCTAGAGGTCCTACATCCCAAAACTTTAACCCATATACTGAATGGATAATACGTCTTAGGAGATATCATCCTGAAGGTTATAAGATTCAGCCATGGATGTCTTTCATTTCAGAATTTAAAGGTTATCAACTTAGGCCCAAGGTAAACTGGGTGAAAAAAAAAGTTGCTTATGTGCAGGTGAAGACCTATCCAGCAATGAACCAACAATGGTATCTGGATAGTGGGTGCTCAAAGTACATGACAGGAAGCAAGGAGAATCTCACATTCTTCAAAACCAAACTTGGACCCAAAGTAATATTTGGAGATTCAATCTTTGGACAAACAAAAGGATATGGTGTTGTCCAGATTGGCTCAGTCACATTCAAGAAGGTGGCCTATGTGGAAGGACTGAAGCACAATTTAATCAGCATCAGTGTACTATGTGATGAAGGCTACCAGGTGACATTCAACAAATCCTCATGTAAAATCAAATCAGAGGACAACACAACTGTGTTGACAGGTAAAAGGAAAGGTAAAATTTATCTTGTAGATTTTCTTTCAACTAAGATAAATATTTGTTTATTCAATTCTGTTTGCAAGCCAAATGATCTATGGCATAAAAGATTAGGACATTTAAACCTTAGAACCATTGCTAGGCTATCCAAGGACAACCTTGTTAGAGGACTACCTTCTGGCCCCTATAAGAAGGAAGGACTTTGCAGGGCTTGTCAATTAGGCAAGCAAACTAAAAATATCTTTAAGTCACTTAATAAGAGTGATTCACCCAGGATCTTTTATCTGTTACACATGGATCTTTTTGGACCCATTACAGTACAAAGCCTAGGAGGGAAATCTTACACTTTGGTGATTGTAGATGACTTCTCTAGATTCACATGGGTGTTCTTTCTGAGGAAGAAGTCTGATAACTTTAAGTGTTTGACAGAGTTTCTCAAATGCATACAGATTGAGTTCAATACTCACATTGCCCTGATCAGAAGTGATCATGGGACAGAATTTGATTCTCTTATTATGCAAGAGTTCTGTCAGAGTGAAGGGATCAGGCACCCTTTCTCAGCTCCTAGAACTCCTCAACAAAATGGGGTAGCTGAAAGGAAAAATAGAACCCTTTTTGAATCTGCCACCATATTGTTGACAGATGCTCACCTTCCTCTATCCTTTTGGGAAGAGGTAGTGAGCACCTCAAACTATGTGTTGAATAGAAGTTTGATACATAAACTGAAGAGCAAGACTCCCTATGAATTACTCAAAGGGAAGAAACCTAAAGTAGATTATTTCAAAATTTTTGGTTGCATTTGTTACATACACAATAATGACAAGAAGTATATAGCAAAACTTCAAGCTAAAGCTGATAAATGAGTGTTTCTAGGATACTCCATGATCAGTAAAGCTTATAGGGTATTTAACAAATCTTCTCTTAAAATTGAAGAATCTGTAAATGTATCTTTTGATGAAACTAACATGTTTTATAAGGAGAAGAATATTTCTACCATAGAACCTTTGCAGGTACACTCTCTTTCAAAAAATTTGGACAGTTTACATATTGTAGAAAAGGGTACAACACATTCACCTATCCAATAAAGAGGGGAAAATAGTGAAGATGAAGAGGACACTCAACATCTTGGTACTCAACATCCTGGTGAGAATTACCTTGAAGAGCCAGTTGTTGTTCCACAAGAGGAAACAACAACGCAGGTTGGTCAACAATCAACACCCCCTGTTCATTTAGTAACATCAAGAGATCATCCAATCTCCCAAGTGATTGGAGACATCTCAGCTGGTGTGCAAACCAGAAATCAGGTTAACCAAAACCTGATGCACACCTTTCTATCTCAAATTGAACCTCAATCCATACAAGATGTAGAACAAGATCCACACTGGATCATTGCAATGTAAAAGGAATTGCATCAATTTTAAAGGAACAAAGTTTGGGAGCTAGTGCTAAGGCCTAAGGATCACTCCATTGTTGGAACAAAGTGGGTGTTCAGAAACAAGTTGGATGATCAAGGAATCATTGTCAGGAACAAAGCAAGGCTAGTTGCACAAGGATACTCTCAAGAAGAGGGAATAGACTATGACTAGACCTTTACAACAGTTGCAAGGTTAGAGGCCCTAAGAATATTCCAAGCTTATGCAGCTCACAAAGGATTCAAGGTCTATCAGATGGATGTAAAGAGTGCATTTCTCAATAGTGATATCAAGGAAGAAGTCTATGTTAAACAACCCCAAGGTTTTATCTCTCAAACTCATCCTGATCATGTTTTTAAATTGCATAAAGCATTATATGGTCTTAAACAAGCTCCTAGAGCATGGTATGAGACCTTAGCATGCTTTCTTCTGAAAAATGATTTTATAAGGGGTAGAGTAGACCAAACTCTTTTTACTAGAACCCATAAGTCCAATATCCTACTAGTGCAAATTTATGTAGATGATATTATATTTGGATCTACTGATTCAAATTTGTGCAAAAGATTCTCTAACCTAATGCATTCTAAATTTGAAATGAGTAGCATGGGTGAGCTTTCCTTCTTTCTAAGATTGCAAGTCAAACAACATGCTAATGGCATATTTATTTCTCAAACCAAGTATGCAAAAGAATTGGTTAAGAAATTTGGTATGTATGAAGCATCATGTATGAAAACACTTATGCCTACTAATGCTTTATTAGATGCTGATGAACATAAGAAACCTGTTGATCACATAACATATAGAGCAATGATTGGCTCTTTATTGTACCTTATAGCTAGTAGACCTGACATAATGTTTGCTATATGAATATGTGCTAGATTACAAGTAAGCCCTAGAGAGTCACACCTAACATTAGTAAAAAGGATTCTTAGGTATATGAAAAGTTGTCCGAATCTAGGACTCTGGTATCCAAAAGACTCATGATTTGAATTAACTAGATTTTCAGATGCTGATTATGCTGGATGCAGAGTAGATAGGAAAAGCACCAGTGGAACCTGTCAGTTCCTTGGTGACAGACTTGTCTCCTTATTCTGTAAGAAACAGACATCTCTATCTACTTCAACTGCTGAAGTTGAATACATGGCAACAGGTAGTTATTGCTCACAGATTTTGTGGATTCAAAACCAGCTCCTAGACTATGGTTACAACTTAGAAAGGTAAAAAAATATTTTGTGATAACACTAGTGCTATTTCTATAGCACAAAATTCAGTCCTCCATAGTAGGACAAAACATATAAAGATTAGGCATCACTTTTTAAGGGATAATGTTGAGAAGAATAAAATTAAACTTCAATATATCCCAACTGATTTGCAAAGGGGAAGTATTATCACCAAACCATTGGATGAAAAGAAACACACCTTCTTCCTGAATCAGTTAGGAATGTTAGATGGAGGAAGCTTAAAATGAGATCCAATATTTTAAAACCCTAAAATTGACCAAGACTAGGTTAAAAACACTATTTTTCTAGTGTCTATAGGGTGTTTCTGCTCTCTGAACTGCGCTCGACATCTTTCCCCGAGATCATCGAACGGAGATTGACGTTTTCCGAAAGCGTCGACCGGAGTTCAGCGTTTTCCAGATAGCGCTAGGCTATCTTCTTCTGGTAAGAGATCGTCGAGCGGAGATCGACGCTCTCCAATATAGTCGAATGGAGATCGACGATGTTGAAGACTCTTCTGATTCCTTTAGTAGCCTGAATCGTTAAACGGAGTTCAACGATCTTTCCTTTTCGGCGTCGAACCCTAATATAAAACTCATTTTTCAGCCGTCGTTCTCCTTTGAGCATTCATACTCTCTGCAAAACTTTTCTTTCCCTCTAAACTTCTCTTTGGTCTCGTTTGTTTGTTTTTGCAGGTATACAATGACAGTTTCTGTTGCAGTTCTTGCCGCAATGAAATTCGATACTGGATTCAACATCGATATAGATTCCTTTAACGGCAGTGACCAGATATTCAAAGACATTCTCGACTTATTCAAAGAACAGCAGTTGGTGCATATTATGACCACAAGGATGAAACTTGCTGCCGATGAGATCAAAGAATGGGTGTACACGGCTCTTAATCTGGATCAGAATACTGTGGTTGGTATTATAGCCGAGACTCAGGTATCCCTCACTTCTTCCCTCCTTACAGAAGTTTTTAGGTTGAGTTCTGGAAACGATTCTGTTGAGTTATCTGGAGAAGAGTTTGCAAGTATGCTTGATAGAATGGGTCACTCTGCAGCAAACCCTAACAAGCTGCTTAAGAAGAATCTGTCAATTGAATCTAGATTCTTAGATGATGTTGTGGGAAAAGTTCTTTTAGCCAAGCATTCTGCCCATGATACCATTTATAGGTATCAATTCTGTCTGATGGCTGCTGTATTGGATACGAAACATCTCAATTGGGGAGAGATTTTCATTAATTTAATCAAGAAAAAAGTGAATAAGAAGTTTGTTAATTTGGGGAGGATTCTAGGGCTGTTCTTGCATAACAGATGCCCATAGCTGCTTGTGTCCAGTGGGATGCACATTAATGCCTCTAAGAGGCTATCCTGTGCCCTATTTGGTAAATATGACAGGCAGATTGTCAAACCAAGCAGAGCTTCTGCAGCTATCTTATCTTTAGGCACTAGGAATGTTCAGGTCACTTCCCCACAGGCAACTTCCCCATTAGAAGAGCTGTCTGCCTCCTCCTCATCTCCACCATCTCCACCCATTGTTTATTCAACCACCCCTTCTTCCACCATCATTATCTTCATCTACTCCCCCATCACCATTTCATCTCCACTCTCAACTTCTTTACCATCACCACCAGCAACTTCTATAGACCTTTTCCATTCCCTATAATATTATCCACCCCCGGATATTGACTCATCCATTCCATCCTTCAGTCTTCTGGATGACTCCTACATGGATGATTACCATTCCTCACCTCTTGATCTCCCATCATCCTCTACCTCATATAAACAACTAATCCAAGATATTCTTACACAACCATCTTTCACCCCATCCATTTCCACTCCAATAACTTCCATCTCTACCATTCCAATCTCTCAACCATCCATCCTACCATCCACAACTTCCCTTCCCATATCTGCAGCCCCTTCTACACCATTCCCTGCCACTCTCTCCTCTACCTCTACTCAGGATTCACTTGAGCAAGTAGATCTTCCTGCCCTAGCAGATAGGCTGTATGGGATGTTGGCTCCCAGGATAATAGTCCTGCTGGTGACCTCCATGGCTCCACTCCTGAAATTCATCCAGGAGTTATCTTCCAGGCTCGCTTCCCTTTCTCCTCCTCAGGCAGTCCCTTCTGTGGGGTGCCTTGATCAAGTGTATACTGAATATAGGTAGGGGGGGATGCCTCCTGATGAAGAGCTAGTTCTTGCCTCAGAAGATCTCCTGCCAGAGCTTCTAGTTACAGCTTTAGCTCCAGTGCTTTCCTTCAGAACAGTTGACTTTAAGTCACTACTGTTAGATTTTGATGCTCTTCAGAGAAGATTTCTTCCAGCTTCTGAAGCTGAGGACCTTACTAAGGCCATTGCGCCTATTGCCAGCTGTGAGCCCAGCCTAATTTCTGCATATATCAAGTCCCTTAAGGCTGTGGAAAATGTTCTTTCTATTGATGATATGAATGATGTTGTTGCTGCTGTTGATGTAGTCTGTTCTGATAGTGCTGCTGACTTACTGATGATAGAGGCTGATGAGCCTGCTGTTCATATTGAAGAATATGCTATCTCTGATGTTGTTATTTCAGTTTTTGTTTCTGCTACTGAAGTGTCTGTATCTGCTGCTCCTATTGCTCCAATGGTCTCTACTGCTGTTATTGTATCTGTCAGTGATACTTCTGTCACTGTTGCTACTACTACTGCTGCTTTTATCCTTGCTGAACAATCAAAAGAACAATAAGAATACCTTAAAAGGATTGATGAATTATATGACAATCCTCAGAGTTCAGACAGTGACAAATTCCAAACTGATTCTGATGACTCCTCTGCAACTATTGCAAGGAAGAGGAAGGCTAGAAGCAAGGCATTGAAGAGGGTACCTCCAAAAAGGGTGAAAGATGACAATGATATTCCTTACTATATTCTGCATGATTGCCCCATCTCTGAACCATGGATGCAGTATTCAAAGAACCAACTCAAGGCCATGAAGAAAAAGAGGAAGATTGATAAGTATGATAAAGGATCTTCTCACTTTAATCCTCCTCCTCCTCCTCCTCCAGATGCAGGTACTGGTGGAGGTGATGCTTCTCAATTTGGATCTACTGCAAAACAAAGCTCTTCTCAACCTTCAGACAGATCTCAACCAAGAGTATATCAACAAAGAGGTTATCAGTCAAGGAGAGGACAGCACATGTAAGACCCCCTTTTTTTTTTTTCAACCACCGGGGTCTTAGGCCCAGAACCGCCGCTTTGCGGTGACTCCTTCACGTCCCGAAGGGTCATCACCACAAGGCGCCGATTCTGCCGGCCAAATTCGATCACAGAAGTAGCACAATTATTGAAGTAAAAGCAATGCAGTCCACAATAATAAAAATCACATATATATATAATAAAACTCCACGAAGGGAGTGTCCACAGAAAATCATCAGAGTATAAATAGTCTAGAAATAAAAGGGCTCATGCCCGGTACATCAAGTCCTCACTACAAAATCACTCAATGCGGTAGCAAAACTAAATCTCTACCAAAGGGCCGGGACTCACAGTCCCCGTAGTCTGGACTCCCGTACTAGACTGCCCCATCTCCAAGCGTACCGGCCCCCTGGGCTGCTCCTCCATGCTGGGCTCCGCGATCCCCTAAAATGATATGGTTCGAAAACCGTTAGTCTAAAAGACTAAGTCCTATCATCCCCCACCCCTTCCCCCACGCTCTAAGGCACCGGGCGGAGAGGAAGAAAGGGGAGGACATGAAAGTGGAGAGTAGTCAAAAGCAGATGACGGTGGACCTAACTAGCAAGTTATAACAGGGGAGCAATATAAATCTTAAGTGTTGTAATAGGTCAAACAAGAAGGAAAACAAGTAAGGTAATTTAAACCTTCACTTATGTGAGTACACATAAGCCAAGGGATCTTTTGCAAGGCTCCCATCGTATAAAGTGTCCCATACCACTTATACGTTGGGGTGTCGGCTATCAAACAGCAGCATATATATATATTGAAATTAACCTTTGATTTATAAACTTGCCCACACAAGCTTATAGACCAAGGGGTCGTTTTGCAGGTCCTAAAGTATAAGCGTCCCATTCCACTTATACCATAGGTGTCAAGGTTGTTATGAACGATATGATATGCAACTATATGGTGGGTATGTTATGTCATGCAGTGCAACTCACACACCCGACTCTGTGCACACAGACCTTTAGTTCCCCCTTTCGGAGCCGTTACCTCCCAGGATACCTCCGTAGTGGCAAACGGAAGCGGTGGGTTGGGCCTCGCCCACCTCCAAAACCAGTAAAGCACACTGGTCTGACCTATCGTACGCCTCAACGCTTGGTGCACAAAGCGGACGCCTGCGTACTCTTGCCGGCTGGCGCACCGGACTTCTGTTGGCGGAGTGCTAATCACCCCGCCGAGTCAACGATATCGGTGTCGGTGCAATCGAACTCCCCGATATCGAAAGACCCACCACCTTAACTTTTCCTATTTTATGCACATGCAAGTTAAACCGTAAGCACTCAAAACCGAGCCGAAGCTCCCCGGACCAAAACGTCCGTCTCCAAATCAACCGAGCCGAAGCTCCCCGGACCGTCCTGTCCGTTTCCAAATCAACCGAGTCGAAGCTCTCATCAACCTTCCTGTGCCAACAGTGTTGTGAAGAGTGCAGCCCTAGTTACTAAGTTACTCTTGTCGGTTTGTTATTACAGTTTACGTTAGCCCAGGACTGCCCCCGGTATACCCCGTGAAGGGCTCTCAAGGGGCACTAGGAACCAAGACGGTGCATTACGGCCCGAAGTTCCCTTTCGCAAGGCACTTATTTTTGGTTGGTTGATTTCCCTTACCCATTCCTTTCATATTACAGTATACTATCCTAGGGTGATTTTTGACTCTTCGCTCCTACGGGAACGACGATCTTTCGTCGGACCCGCGCACCTTCTAACACTTACTGACTCGATTCTCACCAGACCTTGAAACCTCCTTAGGTGATCCATGCTCTTCTATGAATCCACCAACATGACCTATCCTTAAGTCAACACAACCTAACCCTGTTTACACATTTCCTCATGGTTATTATCTACCGACCAACCTGTACTATATGATGTTCATGAAAACTCGACTCCTACTTTTCATCCAAATACCTCAGATTATTTATCGGGGGTCTATCCTAACAGGATTTGCCTAAATCCAAAGCATTAAATATTTTCCTAATAAATCAGATAATTTATTTATTTATTCTTAAGGGCCTAATATCATCATTTTGAACATGAGGTATGTCATTTTAGTTGATTCAAAACATCAAAGTTCTATGGTAAATACTAGTAGGCCTAAATATCTATTTTTCCAAGGTTTGATAATTTACAATGGTGTCCAAGGGGCCTAAATATAATTTAGTAATAAATCATCTAGTTCTTGTTTATTGAAGCATCTATATAAAATATTCCTCCAAAAATCTTGAAATAATTACAGGGTGCTGGTATGATATTAAACACAACATTTACAGAATTCCATATTTTTCTTGCTGGAAATTAAATTATAATAAATCATTTACTAATTAACAATCTAACCGGCTTGTGAATCAAGTACTATAACAGCAACCCTAAAAATTCTTAGATAATTCTCAGTGCTATACAAGAGCCTAAAAACCTTAAATTCCAGATCTCATAATTTTCCAGCAATTTAACAAGCCCTAATTTATTTTTACAATCTAAAGCCCATATTAAAAGATTGTGAATGAACCTCTACAAATTCTCAACATAAAGTTCTATAAAAATTCAGGAATCAATGTTCTAATCAGCAAGATCTAAATCCAGAATTTTAACTGATTTTAATTAAATTAAAGCCACCAAACATTTGAAAACAACAAATCGGCTAATAATCATTTAACACATGAAGTATAACTTTTATTAATCATAAAATTCCAGGAAAATTACCATGTGTCTAGAACACTCTAAAACTCACTCTACCCAAGTTTCATAGCTTTTAGATGAGTTAAATTACTGTTTTGACCCTAAAGGCCCTTCTACCCTAAAACTAGGGTTTAGGATTTGAGGTACCTAGCTACCTCAGAATTCTCTAAGATTATAACCAGAGGGTTAAATATTCATTAACCACCTCTCCACCAAATATCAAGGCCATACAAGAGCATTTGCCCCTATGTCCTTCACAAACCTCAAAATCCCTCCTACAGGGTTTGAGCCAATCTCCTAGGGTGAATCCACCCTAATACCTCCCCTTTGCTCCCCAAATGTTCTTAGGATCATCCTAACCCAGTGGTCAAAGCCTCAACCTCTGTTGGGGTGAGTTGACCACTCAATTGTCACAAGTCCCCTTTTTCCCCAAATTACCCTTCCCTAGGTCCAAATTAGGGCTTAGTGGTTTCCTAGTCAAAACTCAACCAAATGAGTTGGAATTTGAACCAGACCTAGATATATATACCAGGGACACCTCACCAAAAATTGGGAGGGTATGGAAGTCATTTGACCCTTCAATGTTCTAACCCTAGCTTTCCTAGGTTCAGGGCAAAACCCTAAGCTACCCAATCCCAAATGGCCTCCAATTTTTACAGGAGCTAGGTTTAAGTTATATTAATCCCCTGTCCAAAATTCAAAGGATTTGGACCAAGGGTTAAGTGTGGGAATCCATCTTAAAATCTGCCCTACATATAGGACCTACCCTAGGAAAATGGCCCTACAGGTCAGTAGCCTTGTCCTATTTTTTTCCATTACATATAAAACTGTAGATATTGAGATTTCCTACAAGTTTCCTGTTGTATACTTCTCCTGAAAACATCTAGGGGTGCCCTAAAATTCACCTACAGTGAACTGCCCTAACTTGTAGGGTATACCCCTCCCCAAAAGCCTCTACAGGACAGTCCACTCATCCACATTTTTCCTATTACATATCAAACTGTAGGTATTTGAAATACCTACAACTTCTCTGATGGTCACATCCCCTGAAAATCCCTAGGAGTGCCCTAAATTTCTCCTACAGTGATCTGCCCTAGCTTGTAGGGTATAGCCTTCACTAAAAAGACTCTATAGGGCAGACCACTCATCCACATTTTTCCCATCACATATCAAACTGTAGGTATTCAAAATACCTACAACATTCATGTTGACCAGTTTTGATGAATATGCCTCTAAAGGACCTAAATAAATTTCACAAGGGTTCTGCCCTAATTATTAGGACACACCTATATTCAAAAGACTTTACAGGCCTCAGTTCTCCACCAAATTTTCCCCACAGCATATCAAATTGTAGGTCTTCCAAAGACCTACAACTTTCATGTTTTAAACTTTTTCATTAGGAGCCCTTAGGAGGCCTAAAATCTATTTACAGTGAAACAGTTTTATTAATTACAGAATATTGATCTCTAATTATAAATTGATGGGTTGCACGAATCTTAAGGCAGGATCCAATGGTAGCTGCTCTTCTTCCCTGATGGAGAAGCAAACTAAACCCGCCGCAGGCCCCTTTTTCGGGGCTGTTCCCGGCGGCCTGAGGCGGCGCCACCACCGGGAAACACCTTCTATGTGTTCCCGGTGGTGGGGGCTATCCATAGCCGGAGCTAGGGCGGCCGGAGGTGGCGGCGCCGCCCTACCCGAGAGCTCCAAAAGACAAGAAAACTCCATTAAAAATGTAAAATTTCAGAATTTCTAAAGCTTGGATCCGATTCATTTGAGCATGAAAGTTCTTCCTAAAGAGTCCTAGGATCTAAGCATAGAAGAAGAGGTGAGGGAGGACCTTCCCGGCGGCCATGCAACGTGTAGATCGACGAGGGGCCATGGCGACGGCGGCGGCGGCGTTTTCCTCCTTCTCAAGCTCCGGCCACCCTTCTCTTCTGCTAGGGATTCGAAAACCTCTCCTTGGCTCACTGATGGGGGTTTAAAAAGGTAGAGAGGGGAGGGGGAGGGTCATGGCTTGAAGTGGCCATTAATGGCCCTAAATGTTGAATTTCGGCCATGGTGGAGGAGGGGGGCTGTAACCGCCTCTTGGGTGGCTGGGGAAACGTCTGGAATTTAATGCCCCCTCCATAAAGTCCCCTCTCAGCCCTTAATGGCCGAACCCCACACTCCTTGGTCTTTCAAAACTCCTCCACCATTTTTGAATAATTTCTCTCTCCTCCTTTAAAATTCCTTCTCTCTCTCTCATCCTCTCTCTCCTAGTCACCTAGTTGACTGGTCAAGGAACTAGGTTATTGGCAGCCCTAATACCTCACATTATTCTTGTCATCAGGCTTAGACCAAGAGGGAGGGTGGCTTGAACTTGGGTTAACCCAAATGGGCTAAGTTGACTTGACTTGGGTTAAATGTTGATTTGGTCATTTTGACTCTTTGGGTCCACATCAATGGGTCTTTAGTGACCCATTGGACTCCCTTAAGGCCTAGGTAGGGTTTGGTTGGAGTTGAGTTGGCCCCCTGGAGGTCACATGGCCCTTAGGAAGGGCACCTTGACCATTTTAGGGTTAGGGTTGGCTTGGGTTAATTTGGCCACTAGTATTGACCCCATTGAGTCTATGGTGACTCATTGGCCCCACATTGGGTCTAGAAATGCCCTAGAGTCAGTTTGAACTCACTAGGTCACCCAAACTCAGTGTTTTGGAAACTTGCTATTTGCAGCCCAAAATGAGTCTCTACTAGACTCCTAAGCCCATTTGGTCTATTTGGTTCCCTATGGTCTTGCCATGGCCCAGGCAAGCCCAAAGTTATTCTTAGGGGGGGGCCTAATTGGAAATGAGATGTTACAAATCCCAATAAACAAAACAAAAATTTCGTCCCCGAAATTAAGGTTAAGTCTACGGGAGATCACTACCGGCATAAGTTAAGCTTGTAACATCCCATATGGTTTGCAGTGCCTACGATATCAACATTTACGGGCTAGTCCCCAATAAACAAAAAGTTTAGCCTATACCTTCTTAGATTATTCTACGAATAATTGTAAATAGGAAGGAAAACTTTAAATTACTTGAGGAGTTGGGAGGGTTACCTGACTGAAAAGCTCCGGGTACTTTTGCTGCATCAAGTCCTGTGGTTCCCAGGTGTGCTCCTCCTGACCGTGATTTCTCCACAGAACCTTGACTAAGGGAATCTTCTTACGGCGCAAGATCCGCACTCCTTTGTCATCGATCCGAACCGGCTCCAAGTGAACAGATCGGTCTGAAGCTACCGGCCCTTCTGCGGTCAAAATTCGCTGCTCCGGGCGTAGTAGAGCCCTTCTCAGCGAAGAGATGTGGAAGACGTCGTGTAGAGCTGCCAGCTCTGGCGGCAACTCTAGCCTGTAGGCTAAGGGTCCGATCCGCTCCAGGATCCGGTAAGGGCCCATATACCTAGGGCTGAGTTTCTTCCTCCGACCGCGCACCCGTGAGACTCCGTGCATGGGCCGGATCTTCAAGAACACTCGATCTCCTACCCGGAACTCCACCTGACGATGCCGAGCGTCATAGTATTTTGCTTGTCTGCTCTGCGCCTCCAGCATCCTTTCTCTGATCAGCCTCACCTGAGCCTCGGTGTCTTCAACGAAATCCGATCCCAGCAGCTTCGGATCCTCGTCCTGTACCCAAGAAAGCGGGGTCCTACATCTCCTTCCATATAAGGCCTCATAAGGCGCAATCCTGATGCTGGACTGGTAGCTATTATTGTAGGAGAACTCAACCAACGGTAACATCTTCTCCCACGGCTCCCCTCGGTCTAGTATACACAGCCGTAGTAAGTCCTCCAAGGTCCTGTTGGTGCGCTCGGTCTGCCCGTCCGTCTGAGGGTGGAAGGCCGTGCTAAAAGCCAACCGGGTGCCCAAATATGCCTGCACTGACCGCCACTCCCTGGATGTAAACCGTCCATCGCGGTCCGACACTATCGTCCGGGGCACGCCATGATATCGGACATACTGCTCCACAAACTTCCGTACCAGCACTCCCACCGAGTCATCCTTCCTGATCGGCACAAAGCGGGCCACCTTCGTCAGCCGATCGACAATCACCCAAATCGAGTCGTTCCCTGTCCGAGACCGGGGAAGACCATGTATGAAATCCATCGCTATGTCGTCGAACTTCCACTCCGGCACCGGGAGTGGCTGCAATAGTCCTGCGGGGTTCCTGCACTCCGCCTTCACCAACTGACACGCCTCGCAATGGGTCACGAAGTACGTAATGTCCTTCTTCATGCCCGGCCAAAACATCGTCCTCTTCAAATCAGCGGTCATCTTTGTGATCCCCGGGTGTACGGAGTACCGGCTGCAATGCGCCTCCGTCAAAATGTCTTCTCGGATCTGGCCTCCTGCGGGTATATATACTCTGCCTCTGAAGTGGAGCAAACCATCCCTCAGGGAATAATCTCCTGTCGAACCTTCCTCCAAGGCTCGGAACATCGGCTCTGCCCACACATCTGCCCTCTGTCCGTCCCGAATGCGATCCCGAATATCGTCTATGGCCACTATCGATGCCAGATACTCCCTATACAGATCTGGGTCATCCTCGGACACTAGGGATATCTGCATATCTCTGAATGACTGGACTAGCTCCATAGACATCACCTGGGGCCCAGCTTCGGAAGTGGCCGCTCTCCGACTCAGCGCGTCGGCCACCACGTTTGCCTTCCCTGGGTGGTAGTGCATCTCATACTGATAATCTGCTAAGAACTCCACCCAGCGCCTCTGCCTGATATTCAGCTCCTTCTGCGTGTCCACGTATTTCAGGTTCTTGTGATCGGAGAAGATATCGCAGTGGACTCCATAAAGGTAATGACGCCAGACCTTTAGAGCAAAAACGACCGCTCCCATCTCGAGGTCGTGCACCGGGTAGTTCCTCTCGTGGGTCTTCAGCTGGCGGGAGGCATATGCTATGACATGTCTGTTCTGCATCAGCACTGCCCCCATTCCCTGGTATGATGCGTCGGTATACACCTGAAATCCTTCCTTCCCCGATGGAAGGGCCAGAATGGGGGCCGAGACGAGTCGGTCCTTCAGCTCCTGGAAAGCCGCCTGGCACTGCGGGGTCCAAACAAAAGGTGCCTCCTTCTTTGTCAACGATGTGAGGGGGAGGGCAATCCGAGAGAACCCCTCTACGAACTTCCGGTAGTAACCGGCAAGTCCCAAGAAACTGCGTACATCGGTGGCCGTTTTCAACTGCGGCCAATCTCGAACTGCCCGAATCTTCGCTGGATCTACCGCTAGCCCGGCTCCGCTGATGATGTGACCTAGGAAGGCCACCTCCTTCAACCAGAACTGACACTTGCTGAATTTTGCATAAAGGCGATGCTCCCGCAACCTCCCCAAGGTCAGTGCCAGATGTCGAGTGTGCTCCTCCTCCGTCCTAGAATAGATCAGGATGTCGTCTATGAATACTATGACGAACACATCCAAGTAGGCTTCGAAAACCCGGTTCATGAGACTCATGAACGCCGACGGAGCATTCGTGAGCCCAAAGGGCATCACGGTAAACTCATACAGGCCATATCTGCTGCTAAAGGCCGTCTTCGGAATGTCCTCCTCCTGGATCCGCAGCTGGTAGTATCCTGATCTCAAATCCAGCTTCGAGAAATAATGGGCCCCCTCCAACTGGTCGAATAATTCGTCTATCCGTGGGAGCGGATAGGTATTCCGGACGGTCAGCCTGTTTAGTGCTCGATAATCGATGCACAGGCGGAGTGTCCCATCCTTCTTCTTCACGAACAGGACCGGTGCTCCCCATGGCGAGGAACTCGGTCTAACAAAACCTGCCTCCACCAATTCCTGCAACTGGGTCCGAAACTCTGCCAACTCCTTTGGGGCCATCCGATAAGGGGCCCTAGACGCCGGCTTGGCTCCCGGCACAAGCTGTATCTGAAAATCTTGCTCTCGGTGTGGAGGTAGTCCTGGCAGTTTCTCCGGAAAGATGTCTGTTGGGATTTGTCTCCACAATGCCTCAGATTTGTAGGAGGTCAGACCTTGAACTAAGATGAATTAAGGTGTATTTGATGCTGTGTTTAAGTTGTATGTGTGCAGGTTCTGATTGCCAAGTGTAGACCAATGTCAGTCTATAATGGGTCACCAAACACAGGACCATACAATGTAATTCCTCATTGTGTGATCCAAAGTGTTGGCCCATGTATAGCCTCTCTATTGGGATACACTTCCTTCATGCACTTGGATTGATGGACAGAAGCATTGGAGCAAATTTCCTCTTAGAATTTTCCTAAGTCTTTTATACTCGAGTATTTCCTTGTAATACACGAGTAAGCATATTGATACTCGAGTAAGTGCTTTATGATACTCGAGTATATACTCTGATACTCGAGTATATCTCCTGATACTCGAGTAAGTATATTGATACTCGAGTAAGTGCTTTATGATACTCGAGTATATACTCTGATACTCGAGTAAGTATGTTTATACTCGAGTAAGTATTTTCTGATACTCGAGTAAGTCTGTTGATACTCGAGTATATCTTCTGATACTCGAGTAAGTCTGTCTATACTCGAGTAAATATTTTCTGATACTCGAGTAAGTCTGTTGATACTCGAGTATATCTTCTAATACTCGAGTAAGTCTGTCTATACTCGAGTAAGTGTTTTCTGATACTCGAGTAAGTCTGTTGATACTCGAGTATATCTTCTGATACTCGAGTAATTTCTTCCATACTCGAGTAATTGACTCTGATATAAACATTTCTCAGTTATATTTTCTATACTCGAGTTTAGCCTTTTTGATACTCGAGTATATCGTCTTGATACTCGAGTATACTTTTCTATTACTCGAGTATACACTTCTGATACTCGAGTATACCATTCTTGATACTCGAGTAATGCTTTCTTCTCTCCTGTAATTCTCTCTTTCTATACTCGAGTATACTGCCTCTTGCTACTCGAGTAATCCATCTCTCCATACTCGTGTATATCCTCTATTACTCGAGTATCGCAGTCAACTTCTCCAGAATTATTCTAAGTCCTTTTTCATCATAAGTATTTTGAATCTGTCAATTCTGATTGGTCCACGTGTCATCATTAATCAACGTTATGACCGTTGGAACCCACCTATAAATAGTCTTTTCAGAATTGACTTATGATCAAGAGATTACAGAGATATACTTTTAAGGAAAGAGAAAATTCCGTGAACCCTAATTCTCACGCCGCCGCCAGTGTTGTTCACGGGAAAAACTTTGGATCGCCGATCTTCGTCTTCAACGACTTTCTCTCCAGCGATCCAGACAAAGTGAATCACTCGATCTCGCCGAGCCTCAAATATTTCAGATCTCTCTTCTCGATCGAGGTGGTTCTAGTTTTCAGACTCGTGGATCTCTCTCAGGTCATCTTCAACCTTTTTCTGATCAAGCCGAAGTTCCTGAAGAAGAAGACCGTCAAAGATCCAGATCTGAGATTATTGTTTTGATTTTTACTCTCAAACCAAATTTCTTTGTAGGAGATTCTTCTCCGAGACTTGTAGGAAGTTTTGTCTTCCGAGTTTTTGTAGATCCGTTTTGGGATCGAGATTTGTAGGAACGTGGTTCCGAGGTGTAGGATTGTTTTCAATCCGAGATAGTGGAGTAGCCGAGTCTAGTAATTTGCTAGATCGGTGAGGAAAGTGGACGTACCCAAGGTTGGGGAACCACTATAAATCTCTTGTCTTCTGTGATTGCTTGATATTTGCTGTGTTAGTTTTTAATTCCGCATTTGACACGCATTTCACCTATTCACCCCCCCTCTAGGTGATTTAGGCTAACAACTTAGACCTCTCAATTGGTATCAGAGGGAGGTTGATCGTTAAAAGGTTAACACCTTGATCTTATCCTTCTAAGTTGTTTCTTGTAAAGTATCAAGCATGAGTAAGACCAAGGATTTTGCTAAACTCCCTATCTGCACCAAGAACAACTTTCCTATGTGGAAGGAAAGAGTAAAGTTCTTCATGGAAGCAGTAGATCCCCGGATCTTCATGATTGTTGAAGAAGGTCCCCACATTCCTATGACTGCATCCACCATAGATCCCACCAAGCAAGTTCCCAAGAAGCTGATGGATCTAGACAAGGATGAGATTGCACTTGTCTCTCTGGACAAGAAGGCTAAAAATATTATAGCAAGTGCAGTCGACGATTCAATGCTGCAGAATCTAATTCATTGCCAGTCTGCCAAGGAGATGTGGCAATCCCTTGTGACTCTAATGGAAGGTACAGAAGAAGTGAGGGATGATCGGAGATCCCTTCTGAATCAAAAGTATGAAGCCTTCCGGCAAGGTCATAAGGAAGCCATAGCTGACACCTTTGAGAACTTCTTCAAGATAGTGAATGGCCTAAGAGTGTATGGCCGTGTCTTCACCAACGGGGAACTCAATGACAAATTCTTAAGATCCCTAACCAAGGAATGGGATAATAAGGTATGTGCCATTCGGGAGTTTGGAAGGTTAGCTGAGACAGACCCGCAGAATCTGTTCGGAAAGCTTATGTCTTACGAGCTGCAAATCAACTCAAGAAAAGCTGAAGAAGAGACGAGCAGGTCTGCATCCAAGGAGAAATCTGTCGCTCTAAAGGCAGATAGCTCAAGGAAGATAAAGGCTAGCTCTCCTGCCCCAGTTCCTGAAGCTGATGAAGAAGAATCATCTGAGCCTAGCTCATCTGGCTCAGAACTATCTGATGGAGAGTTCTCCCTACTCTCAAGGCAGTTCAAGAAATTCTTGAACAAGAAGAAGCAATGGAGAGGCAAGGATGCCTCATATAGAAAGTCACGACATGACAGTGATCATCGGAAGAAAGGCTCAAGTAGCCATGACAGGTATAATCCTAAACCGAACAAACAGATTTCTACTGACATCATTTGTTACTGTTGCAATAAGCCAGGTCACGTCATCGCTGATTGCCCTCACAAAAAGAAAGAGGGTGGAAGAAGAGAGGAAAAGAAATCCTCACACCCCAAGAAAAGGACAGAGAGAAGCCTAGTAGCCAAGAAGAGCAAAACTCTTAGCGACTCTGACTCATCTGAGTCGAGTGAAGAAGAGGAAGCTTACTTTGGGCTCATGGCTCATTCGGATGATGAACAAGTCCCCCAGTTTACTGGGGAGGTAAAATCTCACACTCCTCTCTCTGATTCTGAAAATGACAATGAGCAAGAGGGATACTCCTCTGAAGATGAATCTGAACTCATGGGACAGTATAAGGAATTACTCACCGCTTACGAGAAATGTCGTAGAATGGTGAGAAGTCAAGCCAAAGAGATCAATTCTCTACAGGCCAGTGAGAGCAACTTGAGAGAGGAAGTCAGTAGGACTAACTCTCTTCAAGAGAACCTAAATGAAGCTATGGAGGAATACAATAAAGCTCTCAAGCACCTCGACCTTAAAGAGGAAATCATCAAAGAACTGGAAAAACAGCTCGAGGCTGAAAAGAAGCTTGTTGAGAGCTTCTCTAAGCCTAAGACAGTTCTTCCAATCGTTGCTGAATTCTCTGCTAAGGCCAAGGGTGCTGGTTTAGGCCACATTGGGTCTTCTAGTAAATCCTCTAGGAGAAACAAGGCCAAGAGGAAGAATAAGGCTGCCCGGAAGGCTCTAGCTGAGGAAAAAGGGAAAGCTCCCTTGGAACCTGTTGTGTTCAAGAAAGTTATCTTTCCCACGAACGAACTCGATTATGAGTCCACCTATGGACACTTTTCTAGGCCGATCCCTGAGAAGCCTAAGTCAAGATACCAAGGTTGGACTCGTCCTCGTAACTTTGGCGAGAGTGTCTTCAAGGCACCTTATGAGGAGATTCAGCTTCAAAGCTATGGACCTTATGCTCATGGTCATAACTTTAAGAAGACACCAAAAGTAAAACCCGTTGTAGAAAAGCCTATGAAAGAGAAGACTTCATGCCACTGCAATCATCATGAAGCCTCTTCCTCCAAAAGTAAGGGTCCTGCCAGACCTTCATTCCAGAAAGTCAAGCAGGACTACACAAGGCAAAGATACAACAGGTTCAACTGTTGGTGTTGTGGCAGAATTGGTCATTTTGCCAGTGATTGTTGGTTCAATCCTGAAAATGCTGCAACCCCTAAGGTTAGCAACGTGAGAGTGACCACTCATAAGGCTAATACTCGTAGGGGGAGTATTCTAACTCGAGACCAAGGACCCAAACTTGTTTGGGTTCCTAAGGCTAAATGATTGTAATTGCAGGTATGTCCAAAGGCCACCAAAATGCCAATCTGGTACTTGGACAGTGGATGTTCTCGGCATATGACCGGGACAAGGAGCCTACTACTAAACTATACCTCAGTCTGCGACGGACCAAAGGTCATCTTTGGAGGTTCAGATCGAGGAATCACTAAAGGCTATGGTATGATTTCTAACGGTAGCGTATCCTTCTCGAATGTAGCCTATGTTGAAGGATTGGAACACAATCTCATCAGCATAAGCCAACTATGCGACAAAGGATACGTAGTTGAATTTCATGCTGACAAGTGTTTGATAAAGTCGGTTAACAATATGGAAACTATTTTATCAGGCACTCGAAGCAGAAATATTTTCTGTTTAAATTTTATTTGTATAGACTCTTCGACACCAGTGTGTCTTTTGGCAAAAAGTAGTGCATCTCTTGCTGACCAATGGCACAAGAGACTAGCACATATTAATTTCAAAACTATTAATAAATTATTCTCTCAAAACTTAGTGCGTGATGCACCCAAGGTCAAGTGCGTTACGGACAGTCCTTGTCACGCTTGTATCAAAGGCAAGCAAACAAGAAGCTCGTTCAAAAGCATAATAGGCAAGGATTCCAATAGAAGTTTACAGCTTCTTCATATGGACTTGTTTGGTCCACTGCAGGTTAGAAGTTTGGGAGGTAAGGAATATACGTTGGTTATTGTGGATGATTACTCGCGCTTTGCGTGGGTGTTCTTTCTGAAACACAAGTCAGATACCTTCGGTATTTTCACTAACTTTGTCAGGCAAATCCAGAATGAATACAACTGTTCCGTAGTCAAAATCAGAAGTGACAATGGAACGGAATTCAAGTCTGGAGCCATGACAGAATTTTGTGAAAGTCAAGGTATCTTTCATGAGTTTTCCTCTCCCCGCACTCCACAGCAAAATGGAGTGGCTGAGAGAAGGAACAGAACACTCATAGAGGCTTGTCGGACCATGTTGAGTGATGCCTCACTTCCGGAGTATTTCTGGGCTGAAGCCGTCAACACCGCTTGTCACGTGCAAAATCGAGCACTCATCAACAAAGACCATGATAAGACTCCTTACGAACTTCTAAAAGGCAGGCAACCAACCATTTCATACTTTAGAATCTTTGGTTGTAAGTGCTTCGTACTTAACAATGGCAAGTATCACACTACAAAGTTTAGCGAGAAAAGCTTTGAAGGTATTTTCGTAGGTTATAGTAGGCATAGTAAGGCCTATAGAGTTTTCAATAGAAAAACTCTGGTTGTGGAAGAGTCGATACATCTTGTATTTGATGAGACGAGTCTGTTGCAAAGCAACTCGTCTAGTGTGCCTATTGAAGATGCAGGTACAAAGTTGAAAGAACTCAGCTTGGATGAACCTATTAAAGATAAAGATGAGACGTTCATCAAGATCCCCTCTACAACCACCTTTGGAGAGGGAGATGATCAAGATGAAGAAGACATCCCAGCTGAAGATATAACTCCAGTGGCTGAAGAGATCCCAGATGCAAGGACTTTAGAGTTCAGACACTTGAAGGATCATCCTGCTGACCAAATCATAGGAGATCCTCGGGATGGTGTCAGAACTCGTCGAGGTACAACTAACGAGAATTTACACTTAAGCTTTCTCTCACAGGTTGAACCAAAGAAATTTGAGGAAGCCAACTCCGACGCATCCTGGATTCTAGCCATGGAAGAAGAATTAAATCAGTTCAAAAGATGCAAAGTCTGGACACTTGTTCCTAGACCCAAGCATAAGAACGTCATCGGGACAAAGTGGGTCTACCGGAACAAGATGGATGAAGACGGAACAATTATAAAGAATAAAGCCAGACTTGTCGCCAAGGGATATCGTCAAGAGGAAGGGATCGACTTCGACCAAACTTATGCTCCAGTAGCAAGACTGGAGGCAATCAGGTTATTTCTTGCCTACGCTGCACTTAAGGGCTTTACCGTCTATCAAATGGACGTGAAGTCCGCCTTCCTAAATGGTAACATTAAGGAAGAAGTGTACGTAGAGCAACCCCCAGGTTTTGTTGATCCAACCCTTCCTAACTATGTGTATTTATTACAAAAAGCACTATATGGTCTCAAGCAAGCCCCTCGGGCTTGGTATGAGACGCTGTCTACCTTTCTTCTTGAGAACAAGTTCACAAGAGGAAAGATAGACAAGACATTATTTCTTAGGGAAATAAAAGGCAAGATTTTGCTAGTGCAAATCTATGTCGACGACATCATTTTTGGCTCTACAGATAACAACCTCTGCAAGAAGTTTTCTAAACTTATGCAAGGGAAGTTTGAAATGAGCAGTATGGGAGAGCTGAAGTATTTCTTAGGGCTACAAGTGAAACAATCTGAGGATGGAATCTTCATCTCTCAGACCAAGTTCACCAAAGAGCTGCTTAAGAAATTCGGAATGGAGAATGCAACCTCTATGAGGACTCCAATGGCCTCAGCTATGTCTCTGGACAAGGATGAGAAAGGGAAACCTTTTGATGAAACCAAGTACAGAAGCATAATTGGGTCCTTGCTCTACCTTACTGCAAGTAGGCCAGACATCATGTTCTCGACATGTGTATGTGCTAGATTTCAGGTGAACTCTAAGGAATCTCACTACATCGCTGCAAAGCGAATCTTGAGATACCTCAAAGGAACACCAAATCTTGGCTTATGGTACCCAAGAAGTAATGATAGTGAACTAATTGGATTTTCAGATGCAGATTTTGCAGGAAGCAAAGACGACAGGAAAAGCACCTCCGGGACTTGCCAATTCCTCGGAAGGAGACTCATTTCCTGGAGCAGTAAGAAGCAAAACTGTGTAGCCATCTCAACGGCTGAATCAGAGTACATCTCTGCAGGGAGCTGTTGTGCACAGCTTTTGTGGATCAAGAATCAGTTTGAAGATTACAACATGAAGTTCCAGAACATTCCACTGTTCTGTGACTCTTCCAGCGCAATTGCAATAGCCAACAACCCAGTCTCCCACAGCAGGACCAAGCACATAGAGCTTCGCTACCATTTCATCCGGGAGCATGTGGAAAATGGAGATATAGATCTACAGTATGTCTCCACAGACAGGCAAGTTGCAGACATATTCACCAAGCCGCTGGATGAGTCCAAGTTTTCATTCTTCAAAACTGAGCTTGGACTGCTTAACAAAGAAGACCAATGATGGACTCAGAAATTTAGAAGAGGTCAGAAATGTTGGATACTCTGAGGTACATTTTTCTTTTGCTTAGTGAAAATTCCTTCAAGAAATTTGAGACTCGAGAATAGTTACATTTACACGAGTGAAATAGTGAATACTCGAGTAACAAGTCAAAAATACTCGAGTAATCAAATCAATACTCGTGTATGCACTCCTTATACTCGTGTATGAAAAGTCTTCAGAATTTAATACTCGTGTATTGAACTTCATATACTCGAGTAATCAGATTGATACTCGAGTATGAATTTCTTATACTCGAGTATGGAAAAATCCGTCTAAACTTAATACTCGTGTATACTCAGTCCATACTCGAGTATATGTTAAGGATTACTCGTGTATGCCGTAAACTCCTCTCGTGTAATCGAATTTCTCTGGAATTTTTTTTAAAATCTCTATTCGCACAACTAATTTGCCGCCTCTTCAGGTATGTCTTTTACTTAATTCGTTTTTAAACCTAATTAGAATTATTTATATATATATATTCAAAACGACAAAGTCCTTTCCACTTCTCATTCACTCGAGTAGCCGTCGGCTGTTCGTATTCCCGAAACCCTGTTCTTCATCTTCCGTCGCCGCAGATTTCCGTCGTCCTCATTGAAGAATCGCTGATGGCTCCTCCCTCCTCCAAGTTTGGAATCGGCTCGGAATTAGTGACTGATGGCATAGAAGATATCTCCGATGATTTCAAGAACCTTCTGATTCTCCTGGATACGGCCGGATTAACCTTCGTTCTTCAAGAACCTTGCCGCCTTTTGCTTTCTGATGTTGAAGAGTTCTACAAAAACTTGAAGATTAGGCACAATGGTACAGTTCTGAAATCAAAGGTAAGGGGAGTTGATGTTCGATTAGATAAAACCTCTGTCGCCACTCTGCTTCGGATGCCGGTGGTAGACGAAGAAGATGATTTAGACAAGGCAGATGCCGACCGCACCTCCTTATTCTGTGGTCGAGATCCAGAAGGTGGAGGTGAAACCCTGAACCGCTCTCTGTTCAATCCAGAAGGGAAGTTTCTAGTTGACATCATTGCCAAAATCCTCTGGTGCAAGACTTACTCCATTCGAGATGTATCACAAAATCTTTTTGATGTTATGCAAGCTATTGTCTGCAGGAAGAAGTTTCAGTTTGGAATGATGATACTAGATAAGATCAAAGAAAGCGTCAAACATCCCAGCTTTGCCAGGATTATCTCCCTCCTCCTCCATGAGATAAATCCTACAGTATTTGACTTCTCTAAAGGGACTCCTCTTCACCACATGAAGAAAGTCTCAATATCATCCATTCAGAGGTATGACCTCAAGATCATGAACCCTGCCCAAACCTCCAGACAGCAAGCTGTCATCAGGACCCCATCTCCTCCTCAACATCAAATTGCTGACACTCTGGGTGCAGCAATTGAGGGGGAGCCTGCCTCTTCTCTTCCTCAGAATCAGGTCTCTTCAGAATCAGCAATTCCAGAAACAGAAGAAGTAAGAATTCCTACTCCTCCAATCTCTCCTCATCCAGCAGATATTCAATCAGCAAATCCAGACTCAGAGATTCCAGACTCAGCAGCCCTTCTGTCTACAGCTGAGGATATCAACAAACTCATTGATGAGCTCAGCTCAGATGCCCCTCTCTTCCAGAATGACTCAGCTGCTAAGTCTCCAGTTCAGTCTCCTGCAAGAACCCCAGCTCCAACTCCTGAAAGATCTCCAGTCCATTCTCCTGAGAGTGAGCCTAGTACATCAGCTCATATTCTCCTGTCTGATGATGAGATGTCTCCAGATCCTGTGGAGGCACCTCTGAAGAATTTGGATTTCTCCATGCCCTCTCTCCTACCCTCAGAAGAAGATGTTGAACCAGTTCCATTCAAGAGAGCAGTCAGCTCTGTGGTGATCTCAGAAATCCCTCCTTGGACTGCTTCTGCTTCTACTTCTGCTCTTGCTCCTGCTGCTTCAGCTCCTGAACCAACCTCAGCTCCCTCCTCTTCATCCTCAGATTTTATCAGCAAGATAGAGCTTATGCTAAAAGAACAGAGAGAATACTTTGATGCCTCTCTGCAATCAGGAACATCCAAGGTCTCTGCTCTTGAAACAGAGATGAGCAGAGGCTTTGCAGAAATCCAAGCAAATACTGATGAACTAAAAAGGTTGTTCCAACTTGGAGGCAAAGCCATAGACCACACCATTACAAGCATTGGTGAACTAAGAAATCAGGCTGAGACAGTAGCTCACAACCAGCTTAAGCTAGATGAGAGAGCTGAACTGAATGTTGTTAAAGTGTGTAATGAAGTGAGCACCTTCAAAGATGAAGCCATTGCAAAGCTAAACATAGATATCAGCAAGGGGGAGAAAGTTGTAAAAGAACAAGTGGACAAACTAAATGAGCAAGCTCAAATAGCTGTAAAGGAACAAGTTGAAACTCTCTCTAAACAGGCTCAAACAACAGTGGATGGAATTGTGAAGGAAATGAAAGCAGACATTCTCTCTCAACTACAATCTGTAAAGTTTTATACATATGATACTGCTGTGTGGCTGCATAATATGAACTTCCCCAATGCTCAGCTCAACCCAGCCATCATTCCTCATCACCTAAATCCTCTTGAAGAGCAACCCTCTGCAGATGCCCCTGTCCAAGCTACCATTCCAGAAAGTGGTGTGCCAGTCTTCTCTCCTAGACCTGAAGGTGATCTGACTGAGCCTCCTCTTAACTACTCTGACTTGTGGCAAGATGATTTTGTTTCCAGTTCTCAAGGTCCATCTAAAAGGAAAAGAAAGTATGGTGAAGGTGCTTCTGCAAGTCGTTCTGAACCCAGAAGAGATCCAGCAGTTGTTCACTCAGAGGTCTGGAGTCCAACCTCCAAATCCCTTATTCTTGATACCCTGAAATTAGTGACAGATCTTGGGGAAAACAGAGACAATCATTACAGCTATTCAGAGTGGAAAGCATATGAAGCTTCTCAGATTAAAATCAGACTCCATGACAGAAACTGGGGACACAACAACCCTGCTGCTCCTCCCAGGCCCAGAACCTATTTCCCAAAGCCTTACAGCTATCTGGAGAGGCAACAGCTCAAAAGGGAAAGGATGCACAAGGATGCTCCTTCTTGAGTGGATCTGAGAAAGTGGACTTGGACTATTTTGTTTATGTGTTTTAAAAACATTGCCTCATATATATATATTTAATTCTGATTATGGCCATATTTTGTTTACTCTGCTTTAGTTAAGCTTATTCTCCTGTTATATGCTTGCTGTTCTTTTACTCTTAAGTAATTCACCTTAGTATAGAGAGTGCTGACATCTACAAATAGGGGGAGATTGTTGGGATTTGTCTCCACAATGCCTCAGATTTGTAGGAGGTCAGACCTTGAACTAAGATGAATTAAGGTGTATTTGATGCTGTGTTTAAGTTGTATGTGTGCAGGTTCTGATTGCCAAGTGTAGACCAATGTCAGTCTATAATGGGTCACCAAACACAGGACCATACAATGTAATTCCTCATTGTGTGATCCAAAGTGTTGGCCCATGTATAGCCTCTCTATTGGGATACACTTCCTTCATGCACTTGGATTGATGGACAGAAGCATTGGAGCAAATTTCCTCTTAGAATTTTCCTAAGTCTTTTATACTCGAGTATTTCCTTGTAATACACGAGTAAGCATATTGATACTCGAGTAAGTGCTTTATGATACTCGAGTATATACTCTGATACTCGAGTATATCTCCTGATACTCGAGTAAGTATATTGATACTCGAGTAAGTGCTTTATGATACTCGAGTATATACTCTGATACTCGAGTAAGTATGTTTATACTCGAGTAAGTATTTTCTGATACTCGAGTAAGTCTGTTGATACTCGAGTATATCTTCTGATACTCGAGTAAGTCTGTCTATACTCGAGTAAATATTTTCTGATACTCGAGTAAGTCTGTTGATACTCGAGTATATCTTCTAATACTCGAGTAAGTCTGTCTATACTCGAGTAAGTGTTTTCTGATACTCGAGTAAGTCTGTTGATACTCGAGTATATCTTCTGATACTCGAGTAATTTCTTCCATACTCGAGTAATTGACTCTGATATAAACATTTCTCAGTTATATTTTCTATACTCGAGTTTAGCCTTTTTGATACTCGAGTATATCGTCTTGATACTCGAGTATACTTTTCTATTACTCGAGTATACACTTCTGATACTCGAGTATACCATTCTTGATACTCGAGTAATGCTTTCTTCTCTCCTGTAATTCTCTCTTTCTATACTCGAGTATACTGCCTCTTGCTACTCGAGTAATCCATCTCTCCATACTCGTGTATATCCTCTATTACTCGAGTATCGCAGTCAACTTCTCCAGAATTATTCTAAGTCCTTTTTCATCATAAGTATTTTGAATCTGTCAATTCTGATTGGTCCACGTGTCATCATTAATCAACGTTATGACCGTTGGAACCCACCTATAAATAGTCTTTTCAGAATTGACTTATGATCAAGAGATTACAGAGATATACTTTTAAGGAAAGAGAAAATTCCGTGAACCCTAATTCTCACGCCGCCGCCAGTGTTGTTCACGGGAAAAACTTTGGATCGCCGATCTTCGTCTTCAACGACTTTCTCTCCAGCGATCCAGACAAAGTGAATCACTCGATCTCGCCGAGCCTCAAATATTTCAGATCTCTCTTCTCGATCGAGGTGGTTCTAGTTTTCAGACTCGTGGATCTCTCTCAGGTCATCTTCAACCTTTTTCTGATCAAGCCGAAGTTCCTGAAGAAGAAGACCGTCAAAGATCCAGATCTGAGATTATTGTTTTGATTTTTACTCTCAAACCAAATTTCTTTGTAGGAGATTCTTCTCCGAGACTTGTAGGAAGTTTTGTCTTCCGAGTTTTTGTAGATCCGTTTTGGGATCGAGATTTGTAGGAACGTGGTTCCGAGGTGTAGGATTGTTTTCAATCCGAGATAGTGGAGTAGCCGAGTCTAGTAATTTGCTAGATCGGTGAGGAAAGTGGACGTACCCAAGGTTGGGGAACCACTATAAATCTCTTGTCTTCTGTGATTGCTTGATATTTGCTGTGTTAGTTTTTAATTCCGCATTTGACACGCATTTCACCTATTCACCCCCCCTCTAGGTGATTTAGGCTAACAACTTAGACCTCTCAATGTCTGCGAACTCTCGCACCACCGGGATGTCTGTCACCGACTCCTTGACTTCCGCCATCTCAAAAAGAATCTGATAGACCTCCTCTCCCTGCAGATGGGCCTTAACGGCCTGTACCGAAGATAAGAGTATACGAGAGACAGGTCTTATACCTTCGATGGTAATGAAAGAGTCCCCGTGCCTCACGGTGATCCTCTTTGCCTGGCAGTCAATCTGGGCATAGTTCCAATGCAGCCATACCATGCCCAAGATCAGATCGTAGTCTGTCAGCTTCAAAATCGTCGCTGGAGCCTCGAACGCTTTTCCACCAATCTCTGCCTCCATATTGCAGTGATCCGTGGTAAGGAGTTCTGATCCATCCGGTAGTCGCACCCTCATCCTCGAGCCTGTGAACCGCTCCACACCTTCCAGTCCTTCTACGAACGACTCCGACACAAAAGAGTGAGTAGCTCCAGTATCGAACAGCGTGCGGGCAGGCTTGCCACTGATGAAGACTATACCTGGGGTGATTAAATATCTCAGGGTTCTATAAAAAGTTTTCTTTCCTGGTTAATCTATCTAGTGTGGTTCTAAGTTTAACAATTTAAAGGGGAAATTCTATGAAAACAAAGAAAACATTTCGGCATACCTGCGATGACCTGCTCCGGATTCCGCGGCTGTGCAAGGTCCAAGGCATATACCTGCTCTCTTCCCTGTCTACGATCTTCCCCCTGGTATCCTCGACCGCGGCCGCGCCCTCGGCCTCCGTAATACTGAGCTGGTGGGCTGCCCTGATGTGCTGGAGGTGGTGCCCCCCTCATGGGGCAGTTCCTCCGTATGTGCCCAATCTGATGGCAAAGGAAGCATTCTGGGGGATACGCCATTCCCCCGGGTCTCGGCATCTCCTGCATCCGAAGAGGTGGAGGGGCCAATACCACCTGTTCCCTCGGCTCCGGCCTCACGTCCTGACGAGGCTGGTCCTCTGTCCTCCTCCCCTCTGGTACAGCACCTCGCCGCTGGTCATTCCTACCTCTCCGTCCCTGATCCTCTGCTGGCCGCTTCCGGCCCCGGGTGGTGTGCCAATCTGCCTCGATCCTTTTGGCCATCTCCAAAATCCGGGAGATGGGCCCGTCAGATACAAACAAGAGGGCCTCCCTCAGGTCCTCCCGCAGGCCCTTGTAGAACCTCCTGATATACCCTGCCTCGTCCAGCTGGTAGGAATCTGCGTATCGAGCCAGGTGGTCAAACTCTCGATGGTACTCCACCACGGTCCGAGTACCCTGCTTCAGCTGCAAGAACCGCTCCTCCAAATCATCCCTAGCCGACTGCGGAACGAAATGCTCCAGCAGTGCGGCCCTGAACTCCTCCCAAGTGACCTCCGCAACCTCCCTATCAGCAAAAGTCGTGTCCAACAGCGTCTTCCACCACCTCTTCGCATGGGACTCCAAGCAGGAGACAACCAGAGCCACCCTCTCCTCCCATGGACACCGAATCCCGGTCAGCATCTCGTACATGATATCTAGCCATTCCTCCGTCCGAACAGCCGACTCTGTCCCCAAATAGGACGGGGGAGACAGTCCTCGAAAGATGCTGAGCCAGTTGGCCCCCAGATTGGGCTGCGGGACCGGAACCTGCTGGGCCCTGAAGGCCTCCAGAATGGCAGTCAGGGTCTGTCCCATATCTGACTGAAGGAAGGGAGTGGGGACCGGTGGAGGTGGTGCAACTCCCTGAGTCTGCTGAACTCCGCCCTGTGGCGTAGGCTGCGCTGGAGGCTGCGTAACAAAAGCACACGCTGAGAAAATGTTCAAATATTACCTAAAGGTGGACAAATTATATGTGATCCCCATATGGGCACACCACTGCTTCCGCTGCTTAGTTTGTCCCCAAACTAAACTCGAGCGGGGGGTGACCTAGGGTTAGTGGACTGCTATTTCCTTCTGATCGATGTCTGCTCTGATACCACTTGTAAGACCCCCTTTTTTTTTTTCAACCACCGGGGTCTTAGGCCCAGAACCGCCGCTTTGCGGTGACTCCTTCACGTCCCGAAGGGTCATCACCACAAGGCGCCGATTCTGCCGGCCAAATTCGATCACAGAAGTAGCACAATTATTGAAGTAAAAGCAATGCAGTCCACAATAATAAAAATCACATATATATATAATAAAACTCCACGAAGGGAGTGTCCACAGAAAATCATCAGAGTATAAATAGTCTAGAAATAAAAGGGCTCATGCCCGGTACATCAAGTCCTCACTACAAAATCACTCAATGCGGTAGCAAAACTAAATCTCTACCAAAGGGCCGGGACTCACAGTCCCCGTAGTCTGGACTCCCGTGCTAGACTGCCCCATCTCCAAGCGTACCGGCCCCCTGGGCTGCTCCTCCATGCTGGGCTCCGCGATCCCCTAAAATGATATGGTTCGAAAACCGTTAGTCTAAAAGACTAAGTCCTATCATCCCCCACCCCTTCCCCCACGCTCTAAGGCACCGGGCGGAGAGGAAGAAAGGGGAGGACATGAAAGTGGAGAGTAGTCAAAAGCAGATGACGGTGGACCTAACTAGCAAGTTATAACAGGGGAGCAATATAAATCTTAAGTGTTGTAATAGGTCAAACAAGAAGGAAAACAAGTAAGGTAATTTAAACCTTCACTTATGTGAGTACACATAAGCCAAGGGATCTTTTGCAAGGCTCCCATCGTATAAAGTGTCCCATACCACTTATACGTTGGGGTGTCGGCTATCAAACAGCAGCATATATATATATTGAAATTAACCTTTGATTTATAAACTTGCCCACACAAGCTTATAGACCAAGGGGTCGTTTTGCAGGTCCTAAAGTATAAGCGTCCCATTCCACTTATACCTTAGGTGTCAAGGTTGTTATGAACGATATGATATGCAACTATATGGTGGGTATGTTATGTCATGCAGTGCAACTCACACACCCGACTCTGTGCACACAGACCTTTAGTTCCCCCTTTCGGAGCCGTTACCTCCCAGGATACCTCCGTAGTGGCAAACGGAAGCGGTGGGTTGGGCCTCGCCCACCTCCAAAACCAGTAAAGCACACTGGTCTGACCTATCGTACGCCTCAACGCTTGGTGCACAAAGCGGACGCCTGCGTACTCTTGCCGGCTGGCGCACCGGACTTCTGTTGGCGGAGTGCTAATCACCCCGCCGAGTCAACGATATCGGTGTCGGTGCAATCGAACTCCCCGATATCGAAAGACCCACCACCTTAACTTTTCCTATTTTATGCACATGCAAGTTAAACCGTAAGCACTCAAAACCGAGCCGAAGCTCCCCGGACCAAAACGTCCGTCTCCAAATCAACCGAGCCGAAGCTCCCCGGACCGTCCTGTCCGTTTCCAAATCAACCGAGTCGAAGCTCTCATCAACCTTCCTGTGCCAACAGTGTTGTGAAGAGTGCAGCCCTAGTTACTAAGTTACTCTTGTCGGTTTGTTATTACAGTTTACGTTAGCCCAGGACTGCCCCCGGTATACCCCGTGAAGGGCTCTCAAGGGGCACTAGGAACCAAGACGGTGCATTACGGCCCGAAGTTCCCTTTCGCAAGGCACTTATTTTTGGTTGGTTGATTTCCCTTACCCATTCCTTTCATATTACAGTATACTATCCTAGGGTGATTTTTGACTCTTCGCTCCTACGGGAACGACGATCTTTCGTCGGACCCGCGCACCTTCTAACACTTACTGACTCGATTCTCACCAGACCTTGAAACCTCCTTAGGTGATCCATGCTCTTCTATGAATCCACCAACATGACCTATCCTTAAGTCAACACAACCTAACCCTGTTTACACATTTCCTCATGGTTATTATCTACCGACCAACCTGTACTATATGATGTTCATGAAAACTCGACTCCTACTTTTCATCCAAATACCTCAGATTATTTATCGGGGGTCTATCCTAACAGGATTTGCCTAAATCCAAAGCATTAAATATTTTCCTAATAAATCAGATAATTTATTTATTTATTCTTAAGGGCCTAATATCATCATTTTGAACATGAGGTATGTCATTTTAGTTGATTCAAAACATCAAAGTTCTATGGTAAATACTAGTAGGCCTAAATATCTATTTTTCCAAGGTTTGATAATTTACAATGGTGTCCAAGGGGCCTAAATATAATTTAGTAATAAATCATCTAGTTCTTGTTTATTGAAGCATCTATATAAAATATTCCTCCAAAAATCTTGAAATAATTACAGGGTGCTGGTATGATATTAAACACAACATTTACAGAATTCCATATTTTTCTTGCTGGAAATTAAATTATAATAAATCATTTACTAATTAACAATCTAACCGGCTTGTGAATCAAGTACTATAACAGCAACCCTAAAAATTCTTAGATAATTCTCAGTGCTATACAAGAGCCTAAAAACCTTAAATTCCAGATCTCATAATTTTCCAGCAATTTAACAAGCCCTAATTTATTTTTACAATCTAAAGCCCATATTAAAAGATTGTGAATGAACCTCTACAAATTCTCAACATAAAGTTCTATAAAAATTCAGGAATCAATGTTCTAATCAGCAAGATCTAAATCCAGAATTTTAACTGATTTTAATTAAATTAAAGCCACCAAACATTTGAAAACAACAAATCGGCTAATAATCATTTAACACATGAAGTATAACTTTTATTAATCATAAAATTCCAGGAAAATTACCATGTGTCTAGAACACTCTAAAACTCACTCTACCCAAGTTTCATAGCTTTTAGATGAGTTAAATTACTGTTTTGACCCTAAAGGCCCTTCTACCCTAAAACTAGGGTTTAGGATTTGAGGTACCTAGCTACCTCAGAATTCTCTAAGATTATAACCAGAGGGTTAAATATTCATTAACCACCTCTCCACCAAATATCAAGTCCATACAAGAGCATTTGCCCCTATGTCCTTCACAAACCTCAAAATCCCTCCTACAGGGTTTGAGCCAATCTCCTAGGGTGAATCCACCCTAATACCTCCACTTTGCTCCCCAAAGGTTCTTAGGATCATCCTAACCCAGTGGTCAAAGCCTCAACCTCTGTTGGGGTGAGTTGACCACTCAATTGTCACAAGTCCCCTTTTTCCCCAAATTACCCTTCCCTAGGTCCAAATTAGGGCTTAGTGGTTTCCTAGTCAAAACTCAACCAAATGAGTTGGAATTTGAACCAGACCTAGATATATATACCAGGGACACCTCACCAAAAATTGGGAGGGTATGGAAGTCATTTGACCCTTCAATGTTCTAACCCTAGCTTTCCTAGGTTCAGGGCAAAACCCTAAGCTACCCAATCCCAAATGGCCTCCAATTTTTACAGGAGCTAGGTTTAAGTTATATTAATCCCCTGTCCAAAATTCAAAGGATTTGGACCAAGGGTTAAGTGTGGGAATCCATCTTAAAATCTGCCCTACATATAGGACCTACCCTAGGAAAATGGCCCTACAGGTCAGTAGCCTTGTTCTATTTTTTTCCATTACATATAAAACTGTAGATATTGAGATTTCCTACAAGTTTCCTGTTGTATACTTCTCCTGAAAACATCTAGGGGTGCCCTAAAATTCACCTACAGTGAACTGCCCTAACTTGTAGGGTATACCCCTCCCCAAAAGCCTCTACAGGACAGTCCACTCATCCACATTTTTCCTATTACATATCAAACTGTAGGTATTTGAAATACCTACAACTTCTCTGATGGTCACATCCCCTGAAAATCCCTAGGAGTGCCCTAAATTTCTCCTACAGTGATCTGCCCTAGCTTGTAGGGTATAGCCTTCACTAAAAAGACTCTATAGGGCAGACCACTCATCCACATTTTTCCCATCACATATCAAACTGTAGGTATTCAAAATACCTACAACATTCATGTTGACCAGTTTTGATGAATATGCCTCTAAAGGACCTAAATAAATTTCACAAGGGTTCTGCCCTAATTATTAGGACACACCTATATTCAAAAGACTTTACAGGCCTCAGTTCTCCACCAAATTTTCCCCACAGCATATCAAATTGTAGGTCTTCCAAAGACCTACAACTTTCATGTTTTAAACTTTTTCATTAGGAGCCCTTAGGAGGCCTAAAATCTATTTACAGTGAAACAGTTTTATTAATTACAGAATATTGATCTCTAATTATAAATTGATGGGTTGCACGAATCTTAAGGCAGGATCCAATGGTAGCTGCTCTTCTTCCCTGATGGAGAAGCAAACTAAACCCGCCGCAGGCCCCTTTTTCGGGGCTGTTCCCGGCGGCCTGAGGCGGCGCCACCACCGGGAAACACCTTCTATGTGTTCCCGGTGGTGGGGGCTATCCATAGCCGGAGCTAGGGCGGCCGGAGGTGGCGGCGCCGCCCTACCCGAGAGCTCCAAAAGACAAGAAAACTCCATTAAAAATGTAAAATTTCAGAATTTCTAAAGCTTGGATCCGATTCATTTGAGCATGAAAGTTCTTCCTAAAGAGTCCTAGGATCTAAGCATAGAAGAAGAGGTGAGGGAGGACCTTCCCGGCGGCCATGCAACGTGTAGATCGACGAGGGGCCATGGCGACGGCGGCGGCGGCGTTTTCCTCCTTCTCAAGCTCCGGCCACCCTTCTCTTCTGCTAGGGATTCGAAAACCTCTCCTTGGCTCACTGATGGGGGTTTAAAAAGGTAGAGAGGGGAGGGGGAGGGTCATGGCTTGAAGTGGCCATTAATGGCCCTAAATGTTGAATTTCGGCCATGGTGGAGGAGGGGGGCTGTAACCGCCTCTTGGGTGGCTGGGGAAACGTCTGGAATTTAATGCCCCCTCCATAAAGTCCCCTCTCAGCCCTTAATGGCCGAACCCCACACTCCTTGGTCTTTCAAAACTCCTCCACCATTTTTGAATAATTTCTCTCTCCTCCTTTAAAATTCCTTCTCTCTCTCTCATCCTCTCTCTCCTAGTCACCTAGTTGACTGGTCAAGGAACTAGGTTATTGGCAGCCCTAATACCTCACATTATTCTTGTCATCAGGCTTAGACCAAGAGGGAGGGTGGCTTGAACTTGGGTTAACCCAAATGGGCTAAGTTGACTTGACTTGGGTTAAATGTTGATTTGGTCATTTTGACTCTTTGGGTCCACATCAATGGGTCTTTAGTGACCCATTGGACTCCCTTAAGGCCTAGGTAGGGTTTGGTTGGAGTTGAGTTGGCCCCCTGGAGGTCACATGGCCCTTAGGAAGGGCACCTTGACCATTTTAGGGTTAGGGTTGGCTTGTGTTAATTTGGCCACTAGTATTGACCCCATTGAGTCTATGGTGACTCATTGGCCCCACATTGGGTCTAGAAATGCCCTAGAGTCAGTTTGAACTCACTAGGTCACACAAACTCAGTGTTTTGGAAACTTGCTATTTGCAGCCCAAAATGAGTCTCTACTAGACTCCTAAGCCCATTTGGTCTATTTGGTTCCCTATGGTCTTGCCATGGCCCAGGCAAGCCCAAAGTTATTCTTAGGGGGGGCCTAATTGGAAATGGGATGTTACAGCACAGAGGAAGGCAAAGAGATTGTAAAGTATACTCCAAAGGTCATTCAATACAACATCCATATCAAAGGGAAGGACAAGGATCCATTGACTCAACTTCTGGTCCTTTCCCTTATTAGCTTAAAGATACTGTTACTTCAAGAACTCCTCCTTCTAATGATACTATGAATAGATATGAACCTCCAGTTCCTTTTGAGGATCCAGAAAATAATCCACTATCTTTGACTGCCAGAATGAAAGAGCTATCTGCTTTGGATTAGATAAAGAAGGCAAGGGAACAGGGAAAAGACACTTCAAACATCACAACCTTATCTGAGCAAAGAAAGAAGGAACTAGATAGATACTCATCCAGAAAGTTCATTGATCCAGAAAGCTATATGAAGCTTCACCCAAAGGCTGTGGTTCCCAGGATAGAATCTCCAACCTCTCTAGGTGCTGCTGATGATATGAGATCTAAGAAGGAAGCTCTCAACCCTAACAGAGAAATCTTATTCAAGAAGGGCAATGAAAAGAAGTAAATGTGTAAGCTGACAATATATCTAAATTCTGACTGTCTGCTGTGATTCTATCTGTGCTTCTGCAATGCTGCATTTCTTTTCTCTGCATTGTGGTTTTTGCTTTTGAATTCTGTCTGTATGCATATTATTTCCTATTTATCTTGTAAATAGTAATCTTAACCCAAATAGGGGGAGATTGTTTGAACACCCTATTACTAATTTGGGCAAGGATCACTATGTTCTTAAGAAATTGTTTTGACCTTATTGTATAGTCTTAAAGGTAAATTAGAATGAGTCTAAGGGTTAGAACTTAGGTTTGGAAGCTGCCCCCAAGACCCTCTTAGATCAGAATTCAAGTGCTGAAGACTAGGACAATTCTCGTCGAGCTCAGGTCGACGAAATGTCGAACTCAGTTCGACTATCTCTGAGCTCAGTTCAACGAGTTGTCGAACTCGGTTCGACGATCTTCGAGCTCAGATCAACGTTTTTGTCTCTAGCTATAATCCAATCTCTGAGCTCAGGTCGACGATAGTTGAGCTCAGATCGACGATTTCTGTTTCAAGTATAAGTTCAGTCTCTGAGCTCAGGTCGACGATAGTTGAGCTAAGATCGACGCTTTTCTGAAGAGATCGACGATTTCAGGAAATCAAAATCAGACAGTTATGGAATTCAATCTGAGTTATTATCAGCATTTATTTCAAAGGATTCTGTAGCCGTTTTAACTAATCTTGAGCAAGTTTCAAGGAAGACAAAATGGAATGTCTCTTAGGACTTTCCTCCAGAGACAAAGTTCATTTAAGGCAGTCATTTATGACTGGTTAACGACTATCTTAAAGACAGATTTTCAATATATCTCCAGAGAATTTTTTGAAAGAAAAAGAACAAGAGATATCAATAAAGAATTCTGGGAATAGACTCAAGAGAGACACAAGTCTACAGGATTACTGAGTTAGAATTCATACAGAACACAAGGAATCATACTGTGAAGAAGATCATCAAAGTTCTATTCTACTCCTTCAAGATTTCTTCTGATTCAAGTGTTCAAAGTCTTCATCAAAGACTCCAGATACATCATATTTCAGCAACTGCTGAAATCATCTCTTGCTGGAGATCTAAAGTCACTGAAGACCTATCACCCTATGCAATGCTCTTCTTCCTGAATAATTGTAGATCTCAGGAGGAGCTTTGACAACATCATCCACTAGTCTTCTCTTAGACTGTTGATAGAGAAGAACAAAAAACACTTTTCTTTCTTTCTTTACTCTACTGTAAAAGGGTTTCTCAAAACTTCCTTCAAAAGTTTTGTGGCTGGTTTCTGAGACCTTGTCAAAAATCAGTGGTGGCAAGACACCTGATCAAAAAATCTGGTTTGGTTTTTAAGCACCTTATAAAAAGCTCTTTGGTGCCCAGGACACCTGATCAACTATTCCTGCAGTGGATTCCTACCTAGGGTGGTAGAAGAGTGGATGTACCAAGGTTTATTGGGGAACCACTATAGATCATTGTGTCTTCTGGTTGCTGTGTTTTTGCTTTGCTGTGTGCTGTGATTTTGTTTATTGCTTTTTATCTTTTTATTTTCTGTAAGCACATTACACCTATACTTAAATCAAGTCTTCCACTGCAAATAATTTTCTATCTAGAAAATTATTTTAATATACTATATTCACCCCCTCTAGAGTAAAGGTAGATCTTACCCTCACTTTCAGATTGTTATCCTTTTCCTCGGACCGATGTGCCGGTTGAATCAGCCGTTGGTTTTCCTATAATGAGTTTTCTAGATGTATTTTCTGGTTACCACCAGATCCGGATGCATGCCCCGGACATCAAAGATGTCTCCTTCATCATGGGTAACGGGTGCTACTGCTACAAAATGATGCCCTTTGGGCTAAAAAATACAGGGGCGACATACAAAAAGATGATGGATATGGTCTTCCGAGAGTAGAAGGGGAGAAACCTGGAGGTGTATATAAATGACCTCATGGTTAAGAGCCGAGACATTGACTCTCACCTCCGGGACCTAGAGGAAACCTTCACCACCCTACGCAATTATAAGATGAGGCTGAACCCCTTGAAGTCTATCTTCGGGGCCAGCATGGGTAAGTTCCTAGGTGACCTTCTCACCCCCGCAAGGGTGGAGCCGAATCCTGACAAGGTTCGAGCGATCATGGAGCTGGTATCCTCTCGGAATGCTAAAGAGGTGCAGCGGTTGACAGGGAAGCTTAAAGGGTTGAGAAGGTTCCTTTCCCGGGCTGGGGAGAAGTGTTGTCCCTTCTTCAAGACGTTAAGAGGAGGCAAGAAGTTCGAATGGACCAAGGAATGTGAGGAGGCATTTCAGGCCTTGAAGAGGCAGTTGACTCAGGTCCCCCTGCACCAAGGGCCGAAGGAAAGGGAGGACCTGTCTTTGTATATTAGGGTCGGAGCAGAAGCTTTGAGCTCCATCGTAGTTCAAGAAGAGGGGAAGAAGCAACTTCGCATATATTATATGAGTCGAGTCCTAAGGAAGGCGGAGCTTCGGTATCCCATCTTGGAGAAGCTGGCCTTTGCTCTAGTAATCTCGGCTCGAAGACTCCGGCCTTACTTCTAGGCGCACTCAATCCGAGTAGTCAGTGACCACCCCCTCAGCAGCATCTTCGAGGGGGTGGAGTATGTTGGAAACCCAGTTTGGTTTTGGGCTAGGTTCATTATTAGGTTTGTTGACCAAACATGTATAGCCTAGGTTGATTTGTTAGTTCTAGGGTTAAGGTTAGTCACATTAGGTTTGATTATTGAAACCTGCCTTCAAAAGACTGGAGAGACTCAATACTTTAGAGACAAGATAGTTTAATGATTGCAGAAAAAGTCATTTGACGATAGCTGAACTCAGCTCGACGATCGTCGATCTTAGAATGACGAACTAAGAGTTCCTTATCTGAGTTGAGCTCGACGAAAGTCTAGCGGAGATCAATGATCTCTGATCTCACATCAGAACTTCAGCTCGAGAAAGGACTATCTCAGCTCGACGAACATGGATCTAGAATTGGCAAGTAAATTTTATGGTCGATGATCTTGGAGATCAGCTCGACGAAAGAGAATTCTCAGCTCGAAGATCTTGGCGCTCAGCTCGACGAAAAGTTTGTTGAGTACGATTAATTTCTCCAAGGTTTAATTCGACTAATTCCTTGATGATTTCAGTTCGACAAAGGCAGATGAATTTCAATTTATAATATGTCTATAATGCTCTGATAATTAATGCACAATATTCTTATGAATATAGTCGTTCCATGACAGCATTAATTAGGGTCTTCACGGAGTTATTACTTGGCTTATTTTACTGGGACAGTTGGGGAAACTCATTAAAGAAAAATTCCAGTTGTTCAACTCCTAGAATTTCTATAGTCAGTCAAGGAAAGGAATTCACAATTCAAAGGCTGAAATCTGCAAGGAATATATAAGGATTATTTTTCAAGATAGATGCAAGTCAGAAAGCTATGACAAAAAGAATAACTTACAGAAAACTGAAAGAAGAATAGCTCTCATACAACTCAAGTTCTTCATTAGTTTTTTACTTCAGGGCTTTCAAGAGACAATACATCAACATCTGTCTAAAATATTCCTGAAGATCAACAAGCAATCTGAAGGCCTACACCCTGAGCAAAGATTCAATTCTACTGAACTATTCTACATCACAGGGGGAGCTTTGACAACAACAACAATCCACTAGTCTTCTCAGAACATTGAGAAAGAGAAGACAATATCAACATTTGTTTTACTCTACTATAAAAGGGGTTTTAACTCCCTTCAAAAGTTATCCGTCTAGTTGTTAAGTCTCCTGATCAAAAGACTTAGTTTGGTTTTTAAGCACCTTGTCAAAATCTCAAAGGGTTGCTAGATCTCCCTTGAAAATAGATCTTGTGATGACAGGGCACCTTAGTAAAAACCTGTGGTGGCAGGGCACCTGATCAAAAACTTGTAGTGGATTCCTACTAGGGTAGTAGAAGAGTGGATTTACCCAAGTTTTAGGGGAACCACAATAAAATCTTTGTTTCATCTGGTTGCTCAATTTGCTATTTTTTGTGATGTGATTTTCTGTGTTTTATTTCTGCATATTTACATATAGATATTACTTATTTTAATCTACTATAAAAATTAATCAAAAGATTTTTAATACTCTATTTACCTCCCTCTAGAGTTAGTGTGATCTATCCCTTCACTTTCAATTGGTATTAGAGGGTAAGGTTATTTGGTTTCACAGGCTAACACCTAAACCAAAGGATCTTTGATAGAACCCATTCACTCTAGTGTCTTTTTATATCATGACACAAAATAAGGAATACTCAAGCACCAGACCTCCAGTGTGCAATCTTAACAAGTTTGCACTTTGGAAGGCAAGGATCTGACTTTATATGAATTCCATTGATGAAGACCTCTATAATTCTATTTTGACAGGTCCCCCACTACCATTATAAACTACAAGTTCCAGTGTAATTCCACCACCTGATTGGACTAATGCTCAGAATAAAGCTAAGGTTGTTGATGCCAAGGCTATGAACATTCTAGCTCAAATTATGTTTGATGACATATTCCAGAAAGTGGTTTAATGCACATCAACAAAAGCCATTTGGGACTCACACAACCAAATGGTATCAGGATCTACTGATGAAAGGAAAGATAGGAGATCCCTTCTCATTTCACAATATGAGAATTTCAAGAATGAAGAGTCAGAGTTAGTTGTAGATATGTACAACATACTCAGCCTGATTATCAATGAGCTGAAAACTCTGGATAAGGACATCTCCTTAACAGAGATTAATGATAAGTTTCTTATGTACTTCCCCGACACATCGGATTCTAGGATCTGGCCAATCAAGGAGGCCAGAAGCCTAAATGAGATTTCTACTGAGTCATTATTAGGCAAGCTCAAGTCTTATGAGCAGCTTATCAAAATAAGGGAAGCAGCTGAACAAAAGACTTCTACCTCAAAAAGGGAGGAGCAAATTATTGCCTTCAAGGCATCTGAGGAATCAGAAGCACTACCTGTAAATGAAGATGTATTGAGTCTCTTGGATAAGAGATTCTATAAGATGGCTAGGAAGGACTTCAGAAGAAAGTCTTCCAGAAATGAAGACAAACCCAGGTATGAAAAGACTCCTACTAAGGATATTTTTTATGGATGTAGGAAGCCAGGACACATTCTCCCAGAATGTCCAGAGGCTCAAAAGAAGGATAAGAGAAAAGAGAAAGAATCTAAGAAGCACTGCAGCAAGCCCTCCTCCAACAAATACAAGAAGAAGAAGGAGAAGGGATTTGTGGCTGAGACCTGGAGTGACTCAGAAGAAGAAACTTCATCCAGTTCTAGTGAGGATGAAGAAGAGGCAAATGCTAGAGAGATCTGCTTGATGGAAATTGATGCATCATACAGCCACTCAGAAGTTGATGAATCAACAGCATAAACTGAAACAGAAGAGGACCAGTTAATAACTTCTTTTGATTTCACTTCTGATGAATTTAAAACTTAATTCAAACTCATATGCAATGATTCAATTAAATCTGAGAAGGAAATCAAACTTCTCAGAGAAAAAAAATTGAATATGACAATCTTTTTTCTGAATACATCAAACTGAAAGATGAATTAGACTTAGTTTCTGAACAAATTATTTCATGAAAAACAAAATTAATTGAGGCTAAAGAATTTGAAGAATCCCTCAATGGGAGAAGCATCAAATTGATGAATATCACAAACACAGTCAATGCCAGACTTAATGGCAAATTGGGCTTGGGAGCTTCATCAAGTCAGCCTCCTCTTCTTATGAAAAACATTCTTTCTACACCTGTTAAATTCATATCTGAAAAAGGCAAAGAAAAAATAGAAGATAACAACCACCAAATTAAAGTATTTAAAAAACCTAAACAAAAAAAAATAAAAAGAAATTTTTTAATAAAAACAATGTTCAACATTTTTCGTCGTACCAAGATCGACGAAATGTATATGGTTCGTCAAAATCAGATCGACGAACTGTGAACGAAGATTTTTTTATAACTATTCTTCTAACTGCTATCGACAAAATCAATATGGTTCGTTGAACCGCGATCGACGAAATTGGGGAGCAGAAAATGAATATTTTCATTCTCTGAGAGGAGTTCGATGAACTCAACCCTATTTGTCGAATGCAGATCGACGAAGTTATTGCAATTTTTTGAACCCAGAAAATTATAACAGAAACCTAAATTCTTTTAGAAATTTTAATCAACCTAGACCTTTTATTAATTCCTTTACCCAGTGGATAATTCCAGTTAGAAGATTTCACCCCTTAGGATATAAAGACCAACAAGAATTCTCTTTCATTTCCAATTATAAATTTGAGAAGAATCAAGTACCCAAGGTTACCAAGGTCAAGAACACCTAATCAATTTTCATGCAAGTGTTGGACTGTCCTACCACAGAGCAACAGTGGTACTTAGATAGTGTATGTTCAAAGCATATGACAGGTAGCAAGGGAAATCTAACATATGACAAGTCAAAGCATGGACCAAAGGTGATCTTTGGAGACTCCAACTTTGGCCAAACAAAAGGATATGGGAATGTCAAAATTAGAGCTATCACCTTTAGGAAGGTAGCCTATGTGAGTGGTCTTAAGCAAAACCTGATATCCATAAGCCAATTATGTGATGAAGGTTATCATGTATCATTTAATCAATCTTGTTGTATTATTACTTCTGATAACAACAAAATTGTTTTAACTGGACTTAGAGAGGAAACATATATATAGTAAATTTTAAGTCTGCTATTTCAGAAATTTGTTTAGTTAAACAGATTAGTAATACTAATGACTTATGATATAAAAGACTAGGACATGTAAATTTAAGAAATATTGCTAAACTATTTAGGGACAATCTTGTAATAGGATTGCCTTCTGTCCCCTATAAGAAGGAAAGTCTCTGCAGGGATTGTCAATTAGGCAAGCAAACTAAAAATAGCATTAAATCTATTAATAAGAGTGATTCACCCAGAATCTTGTATTTGCTACAAATGGATCTTTTTGGACCCATTGCTGTATAAAGTTTGGGAGGGAAATCTTACACTCTAGTTATAGTAGATGACTTCTCAAGATTCACTTAGGTGTTCTTTCTGAGAAACAAGTCAAATAACTTTTAAGTTCTTACATACTTTATAGGAGCAAAAAGATTGAGTACTCTACTCTAGTTGCATTGATTTGAAGTGATCATGGTACTGAGTTTGAATCTCTTCTTATGCAAGAATTCTATGAGAAGGAAGGTATCAGGCATTGCTTCTCTACTCCTAGAACTTCTCAATAAAATGGTGTAGCAGAAATAAAAAAAATAGAATCCTTATTGAAGCTGCAGGGAGATTGCTTGCAGATTTGTACTTGCCCCTATACTTTTGGGTAGAGGCTGTAAGCACAACAAATTATGTTATGAATAGAAGTTTAATACATAAACTTAAGGGTAAGACTCCCTATGAATTGCTTAAAGGGAAGCAAACTAAAATAGATTATTTTAGAGTATTTGGTTGTAGATGTTATATTCACAATATTAATAAGAAAATCTTAGAAAGTTTGAAGACAAAGATGCAGATAGAATTTTTCTTGGATATTCCCAAGTCAGCAAGGCTTATAGGGTATTTAACAAATCAACCTTAAAAATGGAAAAATGTGTACATATATCTTTTGATGAAGCTAATATGTGTTACAAGGAGAATGATTCTTCTACCAAAGATACATTGCAGGTACCCTTTCTGTGTGAGAAATTGGATGACTTAAACCTCACCCAAGAGGTTACATTGCATCCTTCTCCACAGATTTATGAAGAGAGTGAAGAAGAAATCATTGGAACAGTTAAACCAACAACAGCTAACATAATTCCACAAGAGGAATTAATTCCCCAAGCTGTTGATGAACCAACTCCTCCTACTAATCTTGTCACACTTAGAGATCATCCCATATCTCAAGTTATTGGAGACATATCAGTTGGTGTGCAACCAAGTCATCAACTCAACCAAGACTTGATGCATGCTTGCTTCATATCTCAGATTGAACCTCAATCCATAAAAGATGTGGAGCAAGATCCCCACTGGATTATTGCAATGCAAGAGGAGCTCAATCAATTTTAGAGATACAGAGTTTGGGATTTAGTTCCAAGACCCAAAGACTATCTAGTCATTGGAACTAAATGGGTTTTCAGGAACAAGTTGGATGCTCAAGGATTAATTGTTAGGAACAACGCCAGATTGGTAGCCCAAGGCTATTCACAAGAGGAAGGAATTGATTATGACCAGACCTTTTCCCCTGTTGCAAGGATGGAGGCTATCAAAATATTTCTTGCATATGCAACATACAAGAATTTCAAAGTCTACTAAATGGATGTAAAAAGTGCATTCCTTAATGGTGAACTCAAATGGGAAGTCTATGTGGAGCAACGACAAGGTTTTATCTCTTCAACTTATCCCTCTTTTGTTTTTAAGTTTCATAAAGCTCTCTATGGTTTAAAGCAAGCTTTAAGTACTTGGTATGAGACCCTAGCTTGCTTTATTTTAGAGCATAAGTTCACAAGGGCATTGTAGATTGGACTTTGTTTATTAGGCATCATAAAAATAAAATTTTGTTAGTACAAATATATGTAGATGACATTATATTTGGCTCTACTTATTCCAAACTATGCACAAGGTTTTCTGGCCAGATGCATTCCAAGTTTGAAATGAGTGGCTTGAGTGAGCTTTCCAACTTCCTTGGTCTTCAAGTAAAGCAACTCCCAGATGACATTTTCATCTCCCAATCCAAATATGATAAGGAGCTAATTAAGAGATTTGGGATGTCTGGTGCCTCAGCTATGAAAACACCCATGCCTTCCAATGTTGTGTTTGATTCTGATGAATAGGACAAGCTAGTTGATTAGAAAACATATAAGGCTATTGTTGGGTCCTTGATGTACCTCACAGCAAGTAGGCTAGGTATAATGTTGGATACATGTATTTGTGCTAGGTTCCAAGTGAACCCTAATGAATCTCATCTTATTTTACTTAAAAAGAATTTTGAGATATATAAAGGGTTGTCCAAATCTTGGACTCTGGTATCGAACTGAGTCTGATTTTGAATTAACTGGATTCTCAGATATTGACATTGCTGGATGTAGAGTTGACAGGAAAAGCACATCAGGAACATGCCAGTTCATTGGTGATAGGCTTGTGTCTTGGTTTTGTAAGAAACAGACATCTGTGTCAACTTCAACTGCTGAAGCTGAATATATAGCAGCTAGCAGCTATTGTTCAAAAAAATTTTGGATTCAAAACAAACTCCTGGATTATGGTTTCAATCTAAATAATTCAACTATATTTTGTGATAGTACCAGTGCAATTTCCATTGCACAAAATCCAGTGCATCATTGTAGGACAAAGCATATAGAAATTAGACATCACTTCATTAGAGATTGTGTAGACAAAAATAAAATTAATCTTGCTTTATCTCCACTGATTTACAAAGAGCAAACATCTTCACTAAACCATTGGATGAAAAGAAACATCTGTTCTTCTTAAACAAGTTAAGTATGATTAAAGGAGAAGTATAATTTGATTTCTATCTGAGGTCGAAGAATTGATCACCTTTCATCGAACGAAGATCGACGATCAGTGTACTCTTCTTGAGTTTTTTTCATCGAACGGAGATCAACGAAATATCTTTGAGAAACATTTTCGTCGACCGTAGATCGATGATTTTGCTTTACAAATAATTTCATCAAAATGAGAATGACGAAATTTTTTCCCCCTCTTCAAACTGAGATCGATGCTTTTTATTTCACCAAGGTGAGCTTTGCCAAAGATCGGGGCTCGGGATCACCTCCAAAGGAATCCACCAATGTCGGGGACCATACGCTGGCCCAATCATACTCTCTCCACGGCGTTAGTTCGACTCAAGCGTGAATCCGTTGGACTTAAGGAAAATCACGGGGCTTGGGTTACAGTGAGGTAAACAAAGATAAATAGGAAGGCTATGCACCTAACCCAAATGAGCTATCATAGAAAGAATCCCTCTACAAACCACAATAATTGCAGGTACACCACACTCCCAGACTTAACTTTTAATATATGAGTGTGTGCACCGCCTACTCCAAATACAATCACATCTCCAATAGGATTTTCAATCAAACTTTTACTTTTCACTTTTTTTTTACTAATATTTTTTTTAACATCTCTTTTGAACAATAGCAATAAATATAAACTTTGAGCACATCCACATTTTCACAATCAATACCACCACATCAACACCCCAAAATGATAATATCAAACACTAGAGCTCGACTTGGGTGTGCGACTAGGATCGGCTATGAAGCTTTGGTGAAATAATGGTGGAGCTGAATCAAAAAAAGGGGTAGGCACAACAGGGCTAACGAGGATATGACGTTAGGAACAATACAAAGCTCAACCGGGCCAAAACGATGGCCTATATTACACTCATGCTTGACTAACCATGCACCAATGCTTCAAGAGTAGCTTGGGGAAAGTTCTTAGCCACCGAGAAAGATAATACTTCCTCCCGACTCGAGCAAAACGAGTCTAGTGACGGCTACACACATTCCTACACTACCGTTCGATTCACACAGGATTCACCAACTTTTGAGTAGAATAAAAAGATCTTTACGCAAATAGAAAAATATAAAACTATAAGCATACAGAAAAATTAAATCTACTCAAATTTCTACACGAGACGAGAGTAGTTGACTAGAAGAAAAAGAACGTCAACATTTTACTCCGTCTCACAATCCTAAGCCAGCACAAAAATTTTCCCAAATCTAACAAAGACACGAGTTTAACTCGCAGCACTCTAACAGCTAAGCACACACTAATGTGAGTGCAGTGGTGTGCAATGCAATGAACTAATCAAAATAAAAACAATAAAAGCTTCTAGTATGCACATGAAATGTGCACGTGCAAAAGGTAACAAACATCAGCTCTCCCCAAAACTTTAACTAAACTACACAACGAAAGATATAGACATTTAAATCAAAAAAGATAAGGGGAGAGGTTACCCAATGCTCAACTAGTGAGCATACCAGAAGACGCTTGAAAAATAGAAGCAGGCCTGCCATACGAAGAATCACAACCCCACTAATACGAATTTGCCATGAATACCTGTAGGGGTGAGCTCCGCAAAAACAAAAGAAAAATATACAAAAAGAAATGCTAAAACTAAAATAGACATGAAAATAAAAGCACAGAAAATGAAAGATAAGTACTGGTGTTATTGTCATCCCAGCACGACTTATTAAATTCTATATAGTTCTAGCTAATGGGCCTATGAAAGGAAAAGTTCACATGTAACTGTTCAATTATCCGTTGCAGTAACGGGTATCGATACGGAGATAAAACAGTTACCCCTCTACCCAAATAATCATACCTGCTCCTTACAGGCAGAGGAAATAAGAAGTAAGATGAGGAGGAGCACTGGTCCTCGCACATCTCACCACAAAATAAATCCTTGCCCAGCAAGGTATCATCCACAACAGGTATGCAAGAGGAGAAGATAATGAATGAGGCTTCCTCAATAGAGGAGGGATCAACCTCCTCACATATAAGGATGCTGTGATCATTGACTTGAGCACAGTGCCCCAAGTCCTCCTGAAGTACCTGTGAAGCTCAACCCGCACGGGCTCAGATATAGAAAGGGGATCAAGAAATAAAGGAGAAGAAGAACTAAAATAATCAGAAAATGGGAGAGTGACTCTGGCTTCACTCTCAGCGAGATCCAAGCATAGATCATCGTCGGTATCATATGAGTCATATCGGGGGGAATCCGAGAAATCGATGTTCGTGGTGGTAAGGGGAATGACCTCGTCCAATTAAGAGGGGCAATCCTCCGCATCGGAAAGGGAATAATCCTCATCCCACCGGGGTGCGTACAAGTGCTCTGAAGATCCGTATTTTCCGTCAGAGAGGTAGGAATCATCGTCCGACTTTGGCGCAACCTCGGTCACCGAATCATTCAAAAATATGGCATCATCAGCCGACTCACACAAAAATAGAATAGCAAAATCCGGAAAAAATTGCGCGGGGGCAATGGTGCTCTCCAAGTCAGGCATAGAATGAGCAGTCCCCATCGCAAAATCATTCGCAGACGCCACTGCGTCGATAACCAGAACAATCTCATCATCCCATTCAGGTGCATCCACGAATTCAAGATCCAATTCTCGCAAGCTAACCCTAGAGTGATCGTCATCACTCAAGGGAAGCTCGTAAAAAGGAATCGAGGGACCCATGAAAGATCTGTATGCGGCGAGAGATTCCTCGATAATCACAACAGTAAGGATCGAGCAAGGTGCGCCATATCAGTGTATGGGCAAGGCAATACCCTAGTAGGTTTGTATATAGCAGTCTTCCACGAACGAGAGGTTGCTGCAGGCATACCCACAGAGTGATAAGGCTCTCACAAGTAGGGGAAGTCCTTCACCACGTGGCCTACACCTTGACATAGCAAGCATCTCAAACAATGCTCGGTATTCTGAGCAGTCATGGCGTCGATGAATCGGCGCAAAGTGTCAATAAGATGACACTCAACAACAGAAGACATCTCGAACAAAAAATAATTGCAGGAAAAATGCTACACGGCTAGAATAAAAATTAGCACGGATCTGCTATCTAAATAAAAATCAAAAAGGGCAAAAAGAATCAAGCAACAATAAAAATTCTAACACTAAAGCAAATAAGAAAAAGCTATGCAGGAATGGAAAAGGGCTTCAATCTACTATCTCCCTCTCCAAAAACTCACACGACTGTGTTCCCCGGCAACGGCGCCAAAAACTTGATGCGAATGTGACGTCAAGTGTACCGGTCACACAAGTAATATAAAATGGGCGAATTTTCCCAAGTATCGATCTCTCAAGGAACACAGTAAGGTTGACTTAATTTTGAGGAGGACTTGAGATTGAAGTCCTTAGGTCAGAATTAACTAAAGGGGGTTTTGATGGTTGCAAAAAAAGAAAATAAAACTCTAACAACTACTCCTATGCAATGCCGCTATGCGATGCTTTGCCAAGCGGGATGGAAGACTAGTCAGGCCGCTATGCACCGAATCGCTAGGAAGGTGGGCGAGTAGGCAAGCGTAAGAACCAAACGAACGAAGGAATATGAGGGTCGTAAGAACCTCTTCTCTACACATGCCATTAACAATCGCTAGTGCGGCAAGAACAGATGGATGGCTAATGGAAAATAAGGGCGCACCTCATGCAAATAACGAAAACATATAATCACATAGACATGATTACAAATAAACGTATTTTTAAATAAGAGCACTTCATCAAATGTAAGAGATTAACTACACTAACAATAACACGAGAGAAAAAGTGTGCGAAATTGACTTGATCCGAAGTCTTGCCAGGGGTTCACGATTGGAATCGCCGGGTTGTCAATCCACGTCCAAGCTCGGTCCTCAATTGCGTCCGGGGTAGAGGAGGTTGTCACTCACTCCCAATGAACTCGTATTCTTCGTGTCACGAGCCGGTGGAGGATGGCACAAATTCTCCTAGCTTGATGGAGAAAGCTCGGTTGAATCTCCTCTTGAAACCCAAGGATGAAGGAGGAAGCCGAGAGGAAGCTCCGGCTTGGATTTGGCGTTGAATGCTTGCCCGGATCTCCTCTCCTAGGTGGATCGGCGGATTTCGCCCTAAAATTCATGGGAGAAGTGGCGGGGAAGAAGAACTTCCCTAATGGTGAAAATCTGCGATTTAAATAGAAAAAGATCAGAAAAATGGTCACGCACGGTCCCGCGCATGACCGTGCGCAAACCGTGCATTATTTACTTATAAATCTTGATCTCGGAAGAAGATGCATTGACCCATGCATTTTACTCGTGCACGGGAGATTCCGCCCGTGCGTGAAGGAAATTGCACGGGTAAACACAGAACGCAGGAAAACAAGGGTAAAACAGGTGAACCGTGGGTTTTACTCGCGCACGGGCGCGTTTGCCCTTGCGTGAAGGAAACACATGATTTACCCCAGAATGCAAGAGAACAGAGAAAAATGTGCAGACAGTGTGATTCCTTCTCTCATGGTTTTGCCTAAACCGTGCAGGAACGAAACGCACGGGTCGAAACAGATGTTCCCGGAAAGCTGTGTGAAATGCATGGTTGCATTGAAACTGTGCGAGAATAAATTCGCACGACCATGCATTTTACACAGAAACTGGAAATGGACTTCGGGACATCCCGACTACCTGCACAGCAATGAAACCAACTGGAGAACCAACTCCCAGCAACAGAGCAAAGCATAAAAGAAACAAAAATAAACATGGGGAGCACCATGTTCTTACCCCTAACAAAGGAATGTGGAATTGCACACCCAAGGGCCAAAGTAGTGCACAAAATGGTCAATGACCGAACGATGCAAATATAACCGAAATCCTGTTGAAAAGCAGTTCACGATCAAGAAAACAATCCAAGATGAGTCCGAAAAACCCTATAAATATCGGACTCATCACAGTGCTCTCGATCGAGTTCGAGGTCTGAATGCCATGGGTGGTCGTGGCAGAGGTAGGTAGGTAAGGATGGCAAACTGAAAATGAGGAGGAGCTGCGGCTCTCCCTTGACATGGTGGAGGAGCTACATGACCTATCTGCCATCCGGCAGGAAGAAGTGAAAAGAAGAATGGCCAAGTACTTTGACAAGCTCATTAGGGTCAAACAATTCACTGAAGGGGATTTTGTCCTAAAAAAGGTGGTTGTGGCAGGATGATCAGCCATCATTGGGAAATTAAACCCCAACTGGGAGGGTCCATACATTGTACAAGAAACATTGAAATTAAGGGGATACCGTCTTCGGAATGTGGAAAGCGAGATCCAAGGTATCACCTGGAGCGGTGATTACCTGAAACATTTTACCCTTGAGCCATGTAAGTAGCATTCATTTTTTCTAATAAAACTTCTTGGTGTGATGATACTCTTGTCGTGATTTATGTGGATAGGTGAAGTGTTCATTTGATAGACCCTGAGAAGATCCCGCTGTCATGCTCTCACCTAGCTGGCAGGGTTGGATGACACTCGATGGAGTCTACCAAGACCCTGAGCAGATCCCACTTCCAGGCTCTAACGTAGTTTGCAGGGTTGGATGTCACCCGAGGGAGTCTACCCAGACCCCCAAGCAGATCCCTCTGCCAGGCTCTCACCTAGCTGGCAGGGCTGGATGTCACTCGAGGGAGTCTACCCAGACTCCGAGCAGATCTCGCTGCCAGGCTCTCACCAAGCTAGCAAGGCTAAATGTCACTCGAGGGAGTCTACCAAGACCCCGAGAAGATCCCACTGCCAGGCTATCACCTAGCTGGCAGGGCTGGATGTCACTCGAGGGAGTCTACCAAGACCCCGAGCAGATCTTACTGCCAATCTCTCATCTAGCTGGCAGGGCTAGATGTCACTCGAGGGAGTCTAACCAGACCCTGAGCAGATCCCGCTGCCAGGCTCTAAATTTATTTCTGATAAAGGAAAGGGTATTGTAGAGGTAGCTAGGAAGAATATAGATTTACCTAAGTGAAATCAAGTTCAACAAAAAACGTCGAACAGAGCTCGACGATCATCGCAAAGAGCTCGGCGATCCAAGGATGGATTGTCGAACTCAGATCGACGACTTCTGAACTCTGAACTCTGGTATAGTCGATCTTCGAAAGGAGCTCGACGATCTGACCTAAGATCGTCGAACTCAGGTCGACGATCGTCGAACTCAGGTCGACGATCGTCGAACGGAGCTCAGAGCTTTGAACCTTCTTTCAGAGGTAAATCTCAAGTCAATCCTAGAAGTCCCTCATCCCAAAGCTTCAACCCTTATACTGAAAGGATAGTACCTCCTAGGAGATACCATCCTGAAGGATATAAGAGTCAGCCAGGGATGTCTTTCTTTTCTGAATTTAAAGGCTATCAACCTAGACCGAAGGTAAACTGGGTCAAAACATATAAGCTGTTTATGTGCAGGTGAATACCTATCCAGAGATGGCCCAACAATGGTATCTTGATAGTGGGTGCTCAAAGCACATGACAGGGAACAAGGAGAACCTATCATCCTTCATAACCAAACTTGGACCCAAAGTAATTTTTGGTGATTCAAATTTTGATCAAACCAAAGGATATGGTGCTGTTCAGATAGGTTCAGTCACCTTCAAGAAGGTGGCATATGTGAAAGGACTGAAGCACAACCTGATCAGAATCAGTCAACTATGTGATGAAGGATATAAGGTGATTTTCAACAAATCCCTGTGCAAGATCAAGTCAGAGGATAACACAACTGTGTTAACAGGTAAAAGGAAAGGTAACATCTATCTTGTAGATTTTCTTTCAACTCATACAGACATTTTCTTATTTAATTCAGCATGAAAACCAAATGATCTATGGCATAAGAGACTAGGACACCTAAACCTTAGAACTATTGCTAGGCTGTCCAAGGAAAACCTTGTTAGAGGACTACCTTCTGGCCCCTACAAGAAGGAAGAACTCTGCAGGGCCTATCAATTAGGCAAGCAAACTAAATATAGTTTTAAGTCACTTAATAAGAGTGATTCACCTAGGATTTTGTATCTGTTACACTTGGATCTTTTTGGACCCATTACAGTACAAAGCTTAGGAGGGAAATCTTATACTTTGGTGATTGTAGATGACTTCTCCAGATTCACTTGGGTATTCTTTCTGAGGAAGAAGTCTGATAACTTTAAGTGTCTGACAGAGTTTCTCAAATGTATACAGATTGAGTTCAATACTCACATTGCCCTGATCAGAAGTGATCATGGGACAGAGTTTAATTCTCTTCTTATGCAAGAGTTCTGTCAGAGTGAAGGTATAAGGCATACTTTCTCAGTTCCTAGAACTCCTAGACTAAATGGGGTAGCTGAAAGGAAAAATAGAACCCTAATTGAATCTGCTACTACATTATTGACAGATGCTCACCTACCTCTATCTTTTTGGGCTGAGGCAGTGAACACCTCCAACTATGTGTTGAATAGAAGTCTAATACATAAACTGAAGGGCAAGACTCCCTATGAATTGCTCAAAGAAAAGAAACCTAAAGTAAACTATTTCAGAATCTTTGGTTGCATTTGTTATATACACAAAAATGACAAGAAATATTTAGAAAAATTCCAAGCTAAAGCTGATGAAGGGATGTTTCTAGGATACTCCATGATCAGCAAGGCTTATAGGGTATATAATAAATCTACTCTTAAAATAGAAGAATTTGTTCATGTTTATTTTGATGAGACTAACATGTTTTATAAGGAGAAGTCTGCTTCTACCATAGAACCATTGCAGGTACACTCTTTCAGAAAGTATGGACAGATTACAGGTTAAAGAAAAGGATACAGCTTTTTCACCTATCCAACAAAAGGATTAGAGAAGTGATGATGAAGAGGATGTGCAACATCTAAAAGAGCCAGTTGTTGTTCCACAAGAGGAAACAACAACAATGGTTGGTGAACAATCAACACCCACTATTGATCTAGTAACAACAAGAGATCATCCAATCTCCCAAGTAATTGGAGACATCTAAGCTGGTGTGCAAACCAGAAATTAGGTCAACCAGAACCCTATGCACACTTGCTTTCTATCTCAAGTATAGCCTCAATCCATTCAAGATGCAGAACAAGATCCCCACTGGATCATTGCTATGTAAGAGGAACTACATCAATTTGATAGGAATAAAGTTTGGGAACTAGTGGCAAGGCCTAAGGATAACTCTATTGTTGGAACAAAATGGGTGTTCAGGAACAAGTTGGATGATCAGGGAGTCATTGTAAGGAACAAGGCAAGGCTAGTTGCTCAAGGCTACTCTCAAGAAGAAGGAATAGACTATGATCAGACCTTTGCACCAGTTGCAAGGTTAGAGGCCATCAGAATATTCCTAGCTTATGCTGCTCACAAGGGATTCAAGGTCTACCAAATGGATGTGAAGAGTGTTTTTCTCAATGGAGACATCAAAGAGGAAATCTATGTTAGAAAACCTCCAGGTTTTATCTCTTCAACTTATCCTGATCATGTTTTAAAATTGCATAAAGCACTGTATGGACTCAAACAAGCTCCCAGAGCATGGTATGAGACCCTAGCATGCTTTCTTCTGGAAAATGATTTTATTAGGGGTAGAGTAGACCAAACTCTTTTTATTAGAACCCATAAGTCCTATACCCTACTAGTACAAATATATGTAGATAATATTATCTTTGGATCTACTAATTCAAATTTGTGCAAAAAATTTTCCAATCTGATGCACTCTAAATTTGAAATGATAGTATGGGTGAGCTTTCCTTCTTTCTAGGATTGCAAGTCAAACAACATGCTGAAGGCATATTCATTTCTCAAACTAAATATGCAAAGGAACTGGTTAAGAAATTTAGTATGTCTGAAGCATCTTATATGAAAACACCTATGCCTACTAATGCTGTATTAGATGCTGATGAACATGGAAAACATGTTGATCAGACAACATATAGAGCAATGATTGGCTCTCTATTGTACCTTACAGCTAGTAGACCTGATATAATGTTTACTACATGCATATGTGCTAGGTTTCAAGTAAGCCCTAGAGAGTCACACTTAACTTTAGGAAAGAGGATTCTTAGGTATGTAAAAAGTTGTCCGAATCTAGGACTCTGGTATCCAAAAGACTCATGATTTGAATTAACTAGATTTTCAGATGCTGATTATGCTGGATGCAGAGTAGATAGGAAAAGCACCAGTGGAACCTGTCAGTTCCTTGGTGACAGACTTGTCTCCTTATTCTGTAAGAAACAGACATCTCTGTCTACTTCAACTGCTGAAGCTGAATATATGGCAGCAGGCAGTTGTTGCTCACAAATCTTTTGTGATAACACTAGTGCTATCTCCATAGCACAAAATCCAGTCCACCATAGTAGGACAAAACATATAGAGATTAGGCATCACTTTCTAAGAGATAATGTTTAAAAGAATAAAATTGAACTACAATATATCCCAACTGATTTGCAAAGGGGAGATATTTTCACCAAGCCTTTGGATGAAAAGAAACATACCTTCTTCCTCAATCAGTTAGGAATGCTAGATGGAGGCTGTCTAAAATAAATTCCAAGATTTTGAAAATCTAAAAACAGACCAAGACTAGGCTAAAAACTTATATTTTCTATTGTCTGTAGGTTCTGTTTTGTCTCTGAACTGCGCTCGACGTTTTTCCAAAAATCGTCGAATGGAGATCGACGCTTTCCAATAAGCGTCGACCAGAGTTCAGCGTTTTCCAGGCAGCGCTAGGCTATCTTCCTCTGGTCAACGATCGTCGAACGGAGTTCGACGCTCTCCAGTATCGTCGAACGGAGATCGACGTTATTGAAGACTCTTCAGATTCCATTAGAAGCCCAGATCGACGAACGAAGTTCAACGATCCTTCCTTTCCGCCGTCGAACCCTAATATAAAAATCATTTTTCATCGTCATTCTTCGATTGTGCATTCATACTCTCTGCAATTTCTTTCTTTCCCTCCAAACTCTACTACACTTGGTTGTGTTTGGTACTTTCTTGCAGGTACTCAATGGATGTGAACATTGCGGCTCTCGCGAAGATGAAGTTTGATACTGGGTTTGATATTGATATGGATTCATTCACCGGCAGCGATCAAATTTTTAAAGATATTCTGGAACTATTCAAGGAACAACAACTAGAGAATATTATGTCAACAAGAATGAAGATTGCGGCTGACGAAATAAAGGAATGGGTTTTTACTGCAAACAATGAGGATGAGAATACTATGGTCGGCACGATCAACGGGACTCAGAAAGAATGGGTCACTCTGCTGTAAACTCTAATAAGCTGTTGAAAAAGAATCTATCTGTTGAATATAAATTTTTGGCTGATGTTGTGGGCAAAGTGCTGCTGGCCAAGCACTCAGCACATGATACCATTTCAAGGTATCAGTTCTGTTTAATGGGAGCAATAGTTGACAAGAAACATCTGAATTGGGGAACTATCTTCTTTGATTTGATCAAGAAGAAAATTAACAAAAGTTTTGTCAATTTTGGGAGGATTCTAGGGGTTTTCCTGCATTCCAGGTGCCCTAAATTACTGGCTTCCAATGGGTTGCACATCAATGCATCTAAGAGATTAACCTGTGCCCTATTTAGGAAATGGGACAGGCAGATTATAAAACCTACCAGGACTATCATAGCTTCAGGCACAAAGACTCCTGCAGTCACTTCCTCTCTGGCTCTAGAAGAACTGCTGCCTCCTCTCCTCCTTTTCCTCCACTTGTTTCTACCTCCATCTCCACATCAACCACAACAATCATCTCTTTCTCCTCCAGCCACTTCAGAAACTTTCCACCCACTCCACTATTATCCACCTCTCACCATTCCATCATTCAACATCATTGAAGACTCCTTCATGGAAGATTCCCCTTCCTCTCCTCTTAAGATTGCTTCTACCTCCTCCTACCAACAACTACTTCAAGATATACTCTCCCAACCATCCTTCACTCCATCCATCTCCACTCCTATACCATCCATCTCCACCATCCCTATCTCTCAACCATCCATTCTACCATCCACCACAGCATCAACTGTAGTCCATCCACCATCAGTTCCAGCCACCTCTTCCTCCACCTCTACACAAGTATCCCTTGAGCAAGTGGATCTTTCAGCTCTGGCAGATAGGCTTTATAGGATACTGGCCCCCAAGCTAGTAGCCCTGCTGGAGACCTCCTTGGCTCCACTCCTCAAATCTATATAGGAGCTATCTGACAGGCTGTCTGCTATCTCCTCTCCTCAGGCAATTCCTTCAATGGAGTGCCTTGATCCAGTCCTGACTGAATCAAGGCAGGGGGAGATGCCTCATGAAGTTGAAGAAGTGTCTGCTGCTGCTCCAGTACCAGTGTTTACAGTAGACCTTAGGTCACTATTATGTGCTTTTGATATTCTTCACAGAAGATATTTACCAACTCAGGGAGTTAAAGACCTCACTAAGGCTATTGTGCCTATTTCAGAATGTGATCCCAGCCTAATTATATCATATGTCCATTCTCTTAAGGCTGAGGATGTTGCTGCTTATGTTTATACTGCTGCTACTGCTGCTGTTATATCTGTTGAATCAACTTACATTGAAATGCTGTCTGTTTGTGCTGATACTGCTGCTACTGAAGAATTGGCTAGTTTTTTTGGAAGAAAAAGTCTCTGAGACTCCTGCTGTTTCATCTGCTCCATAAGTGTCTGTTACTTCATCTGCTCCTACTGAAGTTTCTGCTGCTGTCCCAACACTTCCTACTCCTGTTGCTCCTAAGAAACCAAAAATCCAAGAGGAATACATCAAGAGAATAGATGATCTGTATGACAGACCACAGAGTTCTGATAGTGACAAGTTCAGTATGAATCTGATGACTCTACTGGCACCATTGCCAAAAAGAGGAAAGCTAGAAGCAAAGCTATGATGAGAGTTCCTCCTGTCAAGGCCAATGATGCAAATGACATACCATATTATATTATGCATGACTGTCAGATTACAGAGCCCTAAATGCAATTTTCTAAGAATCAATTAAAGGCTATGAAAAAGAAAAGGAAACTGGATAAGTATGAGAAAGGGTCCTCCTAGGATCAGCCTCCTCCTCCTCCTCCGCCAGACTCAGGATCAGGTGGAGGCTCAGCCTTTCAAACCTCTGCTTCAAAGCAAATCTCCTCCCAATCTTCCCAGAGATATCATCCCAGAGGACAATATCATAAAAGTTATCAGTCTAGAAGAGGTCAACACAGAGGAAGTCAGAGATAATATAGAACTTATTCCATACAGCAAAGGGACGGACAAAGACATATGGACTCAACTCAAGGTCCTTTCCCTTACAAACTCAGAGATACTGTTGTTACAAGGACATCTACTGCTTCAGAAACCATAAATAGATATGAACCTTCAATTCCTTTTGAGGATCCAGAAAACAATCCTCTATCTTGGACTGCCAGGATGAAAGAACTTGCTGCTCTAGATCAATTGAAAAAGGCCAGAGAATAAGGTAAAGAAACTTCCAACATCTCTACTTTTTCAGAGCAAAGAAAGGCAAAGCTAGAGAAATATGCTTCAAGGAAGTTCTTTGACCCAGAGGATTACATGAAACTGCATCCTGAGGCTGTAGTTCCCAGGCCAAGATATCAAACCTCCTTAGGTGCAGATGATGACAGAAGGTCAAAGAAAGAGGCTCTCAATCCCAACAGAGAGATTTTATTTAAGAAAGGCAGTGAAAGGAAATGAATTCTATAAGCAGACAGTACATTCATCTTTAAACATTTGCTGATATTCTATCTGAATGCTGCTATGTCATATGTTCTGCTCTGTTGTTTTAAATTTTGCTTCTCTGTATATGCTTTTGTATTTCTTACTGAGTCATGTAAATAGTAATCCTAACCCAAATAGGGGGAGATTGTTGGAACACCCAATTACTAATTTGGGCAAGGATCACTATATTTTTAGGAAAATTGGTTTGACCTAGATGTATTGTTGAAAAGGTCAAATTAGAATGAGTTTAGGGCTTAGAACTTAGATTTGAAGCTGCCCCCAGGACCATTCAAAGATCAAGACTAAGAGCTGAGACAAAGACAATTTTCGTCGAACTCCGTTCGACGCTCTCTGAGCTCAACTCTGCTGAATCATCGAACTCCGGTCGATGATCTTCGAGCTAAGATCGACGATCTTCTTTCAGCTACATTCCCAGTCGCTGAGCTCAGTTCGACGATCGTAGAGCTCAGTTCGACGTTTTATGTATGCTGTGTTAATCCAATCTCTGAGCTCAGTTCAATGATCGTAGAGCTCAGATCGACGATTTCTGTGAGAGATCGATGCCTTCAGAATTCAAATTCAAGGACAGTTATGGATTATAATCAGAATTAATTCCTGCATTGATTGCAAAGGATTTTCTAGCCATTTCAATCAATCTGATGCAAGTTTCAAGGAAAGACTAAATGGAATATTGCTTAGGACTTTCCCCAGATACAGTTATCTATTATGGAAGTAATTTATGACTGATTAAACGGCCGTCTAAGAGAATATCTGATATACTCCTTCAGTTTTCATTCGGATAGCACAAATACACAAGATACAGTGATCAACACAGACAATACAAAGAGATACAGAAGAATTATATTACATTACAGAAGATTGAACAACACAATTTCTCTGATCAAGATTTCAACTTCTGTGATTTACAAATCTACTGAATCTTCAAGTGTTCAAAGGCTTAAACATCAAGGACTCAAGACACCAAATATTTCAGTATCTGCTGGAATCATCTTCTGCTGGAGATCTGAAGCTTCTGAAGGCCTATCACCCTAGCAAAGCTCTCACTCCTGAACCATTCTACATCTCAGGGGGAGCTTTGAAAACATCAATAATCCACTAGTCTTCTCTCAGTGATTTGAGACAGAGAAGACATCATTATCTCTTTCTTTTTCTTTTCCTGCTGTAAAAGGGTTATCAAAACTCCCTTCAAAAGTTCTGAATCTGGTTCTGAGAGCCTTGTCAAAACTCAGTGGTGGCAAGACACCTTATCAAAAAATCTAGATCTGGTTTTTGAGCACCTTATCAAAAGCTCATTGGTGCCTAGGACACCTGATCAACTCATCCTGCAGTGGATTCCTACCAAGGGTGGTAGAAGAGTGGATGTACCCAAGCTTTTGGGGAACCACTATAGATCCTTGTGTCTTCTAGTTGTTGTGCATTTGTTATTGCTGTGTGCTGTGTGATTCTTATTTCTTGCTTTAACTTTATTTTTCTACAAGCACCTTACACATATAATTAAATTAAATCTTCCACTGCCTTACATTTTTTTTTAATTGTAAACATTATTTTAAAATACTCTATTAACCCCCCCCCCCCCCCACCCTCTAGAGTCAAGGTAGATCTTTCTCTCACTTTCAGAACCTAGACAAGATTTCATACCAGGCTCTAGGGGCCTATTTTAGCCCATATAGAGAATTCTTAAGTCTATAAACAGAATCAGCCGAGTTAGGAACAACAAAATCTGGAGGCTGCTCAACATAGACTTCTTCTCTTAAGTCACTATTTAGGAAAGCTGACTTTACATCCATCTGGTAGACTATGAATCCCTTGTGTGCATCATATGTAAGGAACAGTCTGATGGCCTCCAATCTTGCTACAAGGGCAAAAGTTTGATCAAAATCAATACCTTCTTCTTGTCTGTACCCCTTAGCCACAAGACTTGCTTTGTTCTTGATTATAATGCCATTTTCATCAAGCTTATTCATGTAGATCCACTTGACTCTAATGATATTATGTCCTTATAGTCTGTAGACCAGCTTATATACCTTGCATCTTTTTAATTGGTTCAGTTCCTCTTCCATAGCCAATATCCAAAATTGATCTATGTTGGCTTCTTCAAACTTCTTTAGCTCCACCTGTAACAAAAAACTGGCATACATAGCTGTATTCAAATTCTTACTTCTAGTCACTATACCTTGGCTAGCTTCACCAATGATTTGGTGTGCAAGATGGTCTCTCAAATGTCTGTTTGCAGGAGGCAATCTTCTTTCAGCAACTGCTTCAGGAATAGCTCCTTGCTGATCTTCATCTGCTCTAAATGTGTCTGGTGGACCTTCTAGAATATCCACTTCAGCTTGAAAAACTGGACCTCCATCTTTGATGGCTAGCTTTTCCATCAACATTTTTGTATCTGCAGTACTAGAAGAGGATTTTTGTAGCTCACTGTAAATCATGGTAGACTCATCAAAAACTACATGTACATACTCTTCTACAACTTGGCTTTTCAAGTTGTAGATCCTATAAGCTTTTCCATGGTTGCTATACCCAACAAAAATCTCATCAAAAGACTTGGCAGCAAACTTATTTATATAGGATTTTCCATTATGAAGCACATAACACTTAATACCAAAGATTCTGAGATAGCTCAGGTTTGGTTTTCTGCCTTTCAAGATCTTATAAGGAGTTTTCTTGTGGCACTTGGTGAAAGAGGATCTGTTGAGGAAATGACATGCAGTGTTGACTGCCTCAGCCAAAAAATATTCTGGGAGAGATGTGTCATTCAGTAGGGTCCTCCCAGCCTCTATGAGAGTTCTATTTTTCCTCTTAACAATCCCATTTTGATGGGGTGTTCTAGGTTAAGATAATTCTTGATGAATCTCATGCTCTTCACAGAATCTTGTCATGCTATCAGACTAGAATTTAGTCCTATGGTCTCTTCTAATTTTGAAAACAAAGCTATTGAACTCATTCTGAATTTGCTTGACAAACTTAATGAAGATATCAAGGGTTTCATTCTTTCTCTTTATGAGGAATACCCAAGCTAACCTGAAAAAGTCATCAACCATCACATGGGTGTAGACCTTCCTACCAAGACTATGAACTAGCATAGTACCAAACAAGTCCATATGCAGGAGGTAGAGTCATCTCACAGAATATTTGGTCCCAATGCCCTTGATGGAAGATTTTTTTCTGCTTGCACTTCTGACAAGCAGAACATATGCCCTCTTTGGAGAACTTCACATTAGGACCATTCCTAACTAGCTCTTGACTAAAGATCTTACCAATAGTCTTGTGATTTATATGGGCTAGCCTCTTATGCCATAGGACACAATAGGAGGCTTTTCCATTTGCCACTAGATAGACAGGAGAGTCTGTATCTAAACATAGAAAGTTTAAGCAATAAACATTTCCACTCCTAGTGCCTGTCAATATGACCTATTGGTCACTTGAACTCCTGATTAAGCACTCATCCTTGTGGAGGACAATAACATAGCAAAGATCAAAGAGCTGTCTTATGCATATAAGGTTGCGGTGCAACAATTCAACATAAACCACCTTAGTGATGGTGACAATGCTATTGGTGATCTTACCATAGCCTTTTGTTACCCCTCTATCTGAACCACCAAAGATTACTTTGGGTCCATCTTTTACTAGAGAGTACTCCTTCAAGTTGCCCGTTGTCCCAGTCATGTGCCTGGAACAACCACTGTCAAAGTACCATATAGGAGTAGGGCCACTTGGACTATCCTACAATATACAGTTTACTTGACCTTAGGACCCCCAATATCTATTGGGTCCTAGGTGCATATTAGTCTGAAACTTAACATGTCCACCAGCAAGTTCTCTGACTGGTGGACTAACTCTGGTCCTAGCCATATTAGGATTATGTCAGCAGTCAATGGAAAAATGGCCTACCTTGCCACAACACCATCAATCATGTATATTGTATCTTCTTTTCTCTGTAGGCCTTGTAGTTGAATATACTGCAGTCTTAACTAAAGGAAGAGGTGCATCAGCTATTTTTTGAATTATTTCAGCATGGATTTTACTGAAAGTTAGTCTGCCTATTGGTTTGTGTTGCTTGTTCTGAATCCTAACAGCAGCAACTTTCTCTTTAGATAGTGTGTTCTTGATAGCATCAAAGACAGCCATATTTGGCAAGCTGGCAGACTGACCCTTAGTCAGATTCGGTGCTGACAGGTTATGAGAATGGGTTGCAGCCTTATTTTTTAGAGAGGGGCTATACCACCAAAAAACAAATGGTCCATGATGGTTTATTTGAATTTATTCATGGGCAGCCTTAAAGGCACTCACCCTGATATACCTTCCACAATGGTTACGAACATCTTTATTCCACTTGTGGAAGCACCATTCATATAATTACCATATATACTTTCCTGGTCATACCTATTTGAAGAGAATATCACCCTCTTGAATAGGATAGGTGGCCTAGATACCATTGGCACAACAAGAACTTTCCCTTTCCCTTTGGGATGGGCAGGTCTTGTGTTACCCTTAAAGCCCAACCCCTTCTTTCCCTTTTGTGAGGAGAAAGAGTCTATCAAGGGCAACACTGTATTAAGCTGAGAGAAACTGGCACAGTGCCTTTCTCCTTTTGGAGCTTTTCCTCAAGATCTCTAATGAGACTATTCTTGCTCTTGATAGCCTCCATCTGGATGCCTGAAAGGATTTTCAGTTGACTGAGTTCACTCAATGTCTGATTCAGTACAGATGTTATTTCAGCAAGCTGGGAGGCAACTGGCTGAAGAGACAGAATCTCCTTAGCCTGAATCTTAGTCAACTTCTTGCACTTTTTAAAGGCATCATGAATTTCAGCATATCAATTAATCAGTTGATTGACATCACCTTCACAGCCAGAATCATCTTCACCATTAGATGAAGAGGTTTCTGTACAAGGACTAGTCTCATACCCAGACATAGAACTAGATAAGGAATGTACCTTATTTTGACAAGGCTGATCCCGGATGCCCTCTTCATCAGTCATTTCCATCAGCCCTCTATAGCTGTGGGTATCTTTATCCACCGCTGAGTCACTGTCTGATAGTATCAAAGGGGCCCTGTTTCCTATCCTCACTAGAGGAAAGACTTCTCTTATTGTAACAGATTTATCTTTAGTAGTAGCAGCAACTAGCCCAATATAGGCTTCCTCTTCTTCAGACTCAGATGATGATGAGTCTGTTCAGCTTTTCTCTTTCTTAGCCACAAAGGACTTTTATTTCTTGCCTTTATGTTTTGGTGGGATTTCTTCTCACTATCCTCCCTCCTCTTCACTAGGCAATAAGAAATTACATGCCCTGTCTTGTTGTAGCAGTAATAAATAATATCAGTGGAATTGTGTTTACTGGGTTTAGATCCATACATGTCCTCCTTAGAGGATTTATTCCAGTGATGTGTTGAGGAGGAGGGTCTGCTCTTCAAGTGCTTCTTCTTCATCAACCTATGGAGCTGCCTGGAGAAGACAGTAAAGTCCTCATCAGACATGCTGCTTTTTGATGCTTCTGATTCAGAGAAGTCTTAATCTACCGGTCTTTTTGGAGGAGAAGGGCTCTTCCTCCTACTTTTCTTTGTGGCTTCAGCTTTGAAGGTCACAGACTTCTCTTTTTCCTAAGACTTGAAGTTAGTCTCTTCCTCTTTCCTGACAGTTAACTGCATCTCATATGAGAGCAATTTACCAAATAGGGTGTGGGGTGGAGTGTCACCCCGCTTGGCCACTTCTCTGATGGCATAAATTTTTGTGTCCCAGACTCTGGTGAGAGACCCAAGGAACTTATCATTTAGCTCATAATGACTAAAGATCCTTCCATAGGTCCTTAGTTCATTCACTATCCTAAAAACTTTTTCATAGTAGGTGGATATGTCTTCTCCCTTGGACTATCTGAAAGCTCCATACTCCTGATTAAGCATGGACTTTCTATCATCCCTAACTTCCTCTGTGCCTTCCATATAGATCACCAGAGTGTCCCACATTTCTTTTGCATTTGTGCAGTGAATCATATTCTGAAGGGTAGAATCATTAATTGCACTAACAATGATGTTCTGAGCTCTCTTGTCCATGGTGGCAAGAATGACTTCATCTTTTATCATCTCAGAATATGTCTTGGGTGTCTTGATATTGGCATCCAGAACAGAAACTTTCATAGGGATGAAAGGTCCTTTTTTACTGTTATGAAGATTCTAGGGTCAGTTGCTTCCATGAAGAGCTTGACCATTTCCTTCCAGATGCCAAAACCTTCTTTCATGTAGATAGGAAACTTCATGGCACCTAGCTCCTTGTAGTTCACTCTTGAACCCATAAGGACTGTCTATAGCTATCTTGGAGAATCACTCAGTTGGTTAAATCCTTTTTGAGCAACCTCCCTCTGATACCACTTGAAAGTCTTTGTTTTCAAGGTAGCTTGCAACCTAGGGGGTGTGAATAGGTTGTTTAACTGTTATTATTCTCTTTTTAATTTTTCCTTTATCTCTAAATTTGCTAACTGTAGTTTGCTTTCAAGAACCTGCATAAATAAAACAATAGAGAAAAGCACACACTGATTTATAGTGGCTCCCCAACTTGAATGTACATCCACTATCCTCCCACCTTGCCAACTTCATATTGGTCAAGGCACTTCTCCAAAACACTGCTCCAATGAGCTTATACCTTAGATCCCTCAGGATCTCTCAGTCTCCTCTGAGACCTACAACTCAGCAACAAGGGATGACAACTCAGTGATCAGCTGATTACCTACCTCGGGCCAAGGGCCCTATACTCAGGCTGGGAGGATAGCCCTACCTCCGATCCAAAGGATCCTACCCCTCAAATCCATTTGGATCCTATAACTTAGAGAGCTTCACTCTCCTACTACTCAGGCAATCTTGCCCTACCTCAGGCTAGTGGCCCTACAACCTCAGATCCAGTGGGATCCTACAGAAAGATGAATTTTTGAATGTTTTAACACAGGGAAATATCTCTGTGTCAAAATCTAGGGCTGAGTTATCTCAACAATATCTTGCTTCACAGCAGCAGGTAGAAAATCTTCTAGAAGAAACTTAGAATGAAGATTCTGAACTTGCTGAAGAAGAAGGTGAAGTTGTTTTCTTCAATAAGCCAACTGAGCCCACTTGATGATGATGATGGCTTTACATTCTTCCTCTATCAGAAGCCTTTTTGATTTTTCTGTAGCCGATGAAGAAGCAACAGCTCACTGAACTTTTCATTCCTGCAGGAAGACTTCAAGAACTTTCTCGGCGATATTAACGAGAGAGATGAAGTCAAAATGCTACCTTTTTGAATAATAATGCCCTAAAAGTTGTCTTGCTTCCTAGCCCATCACATCCTTTTGTAGTTTGCAGATCAATGGCTCTTAGAGATCAGTGGTCCCCACCTGCAACTTCCAGCTGCACCTTGCTTTAACAAAAGAAGACGTACAGTATCTTCTCGGCAGAGTTTTTCGTGTTCTGTAGCTTCTTCGTACTTGATTTGAACTTAGTAGACTTTGTCGATTTTGCTAACGTCAGCACCTGTGGACTTAGCCAAAATCGAGCATTAGTAGAATAGGCATTGAGTGAATGAGCTTCACTTAATGCCAAAACACTTAGACAGAATTTTGTCTATCTAGGCGTTGACAGCATTGAGTTAGCAAGCTCCACTCAACGCTTTTTGCCTTAGCATATTCTTCAGCCACTTCTTGCATATATGGCGTTGAGAGCATTAAGTGAGCATGCCTCACTCAGTGCTTTTTGCCTTAGCTAGTTTTTTGCATTGGTGTTGAGTGAGTAAGCTTCACTCAACACCAAACTACTTAACATCCATTTCCGTTATCTGGCATTGAGTGAGTGAGCTGCAGTCAATGCATTTGGACTTAGCCAAATTTATGTGTCTAAAAAGAACACTACCTTTGAGAATTAGTCAACGCAATATCACATGGCGTTGACTGAGCTTGCATCACTCAACACCTATGGACATGGTAAATATTCACAGTTTTCCTGTGGCATTGACTGACTGAGCTATACTCAATGATTGTGAAGTTATGGCATTGAGTGAGTGAGCTACACTGAACGCCTGTGGATTTAGTAACTTTTCTGCTCACTTCTACTTAGGCTATTATAGCATTAGCCTGTCTCACAGGCTTTTGATATATGGCGTTGAGTGAGTTAACTTCACTCAATGCCTGTGGACTTGGCCACATTTCCAGCCGCCATTACTTAAGCTTTGACTATATAGGCTCCATTCAGCGCTATAAGCCATTTGGCATTGAGTGAGTAACCTTCACTCAACGCATGTGGACTTAGACAGATTTTTATCTATCCACACCTTAGGTAAGAGTTTACCTGACTTAGGCTATCTGCCCCATCAATGTTATAGTACACACCTGCATGTATGAACATGAACATGTATTAAATATACCATTGTGTATGCTCAATGACATATTTGACTTCTTCAAATCTTAGACATTGTGGGCAATGAACCCAACAATCTCATCAAAATTGGGACCATCAGACATAAGAACAAGAATATCTTGGATTTTGAAGAGAAACTCCTAAAGGAGAGAAAGATTATGGCTGAATTTAGTAAGCCCAAAACAGTATTACCACTGATAGACTCCTTCACCTCTCAAAAAGATAAGAGAGGTTTAGGGTTTAAGTGGAATTAAAGAGTTTGCCTTTCCAAAGGGAAAGGCAAAGCTCCTGTAGTGCCTCAGGCCACCTTTCACAAGGTAATCCTCCCTTCTAACATGTATGACCAAGACAGCATGTATGGTCACTAGAAGAATGGGAATTTTTGTTATAAGAGTACAAGTGTATCTTACAATGGAAGAAGAAAGATCATGGGTTTGAGTGCACTGAAGTCTCCCCATAAAGAAGTACAAATGGCCCATTATGGACCATTTGTATTTGGTGGTCCAACCCCCACACTCAAGGATAAGGCAGTTGCATATTCATAGGTTCCACCAGCAACCACCTTGACTAAGGGGAAGTCAGTCAGTAAGGATCACTTAACTGTCTTTTATGCCATAAACATCATGTCAACTACAAAGAAGACTACTATTAATGAAACTGAGAATAATTCGTGTGCATCCTCTGGCAGACTCACCTTCAGTCAAATTCTTGCTATAAGAAATAAGAAGAAAGCTACTATTCTCCCTTCTTAATAGGCAACTAGGGATAGCTTGCACTCTTCAAAGTGTGTTCAAAAGAGGATATACAATATTCATGAGTGTTGGTACTGTGGCAAAGTGGGTCATTTTGCCTTAGATTGATGGCACAATCCTACTATGCCCAGAGAAAGTGGTAGCCTTCCTGTCAGAAAATTAGCAGGAAGACAAATTCATTTTCATACTAACTAGAACCAAGGACCCAATAAAAATTAGGGTCTTAAGGTAACTTAAATCTTGTTTTGCAGGATAGTCCAAGTGCCCCACAATGCAAATGTGTACTTGGACAGAGGTTGTTCCGGGCATAAGACTATAACAAGGAGCTATCTTAAGGATCATACTCCAGTGAGGAATGTACCTAAGATCTGCAGTTATAAAGTTGGAGATGGATAAATTAACCATCAAGGATACTCCTCCTACTGCCCAAGAGGAAAAGGATGTTGTGTGCATTTCTGAAGAAGGATAAAGTACATAGGACTTGGGTGAAGACCAGCAAGATCCAATCATTGAAGTTCAATATGTTTTTCTGGTGGGACAAAGTTTTGTTGCAACATCAACAGACTAGTGAGAAAATGAAAAAGAAGGTTGTACTCATCACAAAGGAAAGCACAGGAAGCAGCTCTTATGGGAGCAGTAAGGAAGAGATATATGATCCTCAGCTGTCAGATTCGTTTGAGGAAACAAAAAGAGATAAGAATGTTCAAGTTTCAATATCTTCTAAACCTGCAGCAAAGAATTTCCAAGTTAGTGGCTACCAATTAGTGAACATTCTAGCAGAGGTAGTTGAAATAGTAACTGAAAGTATTGTGGACAGGATCTATGCAAATATTGAGGGGAGACTTACAAGCTAGATGCTCCTGTTGAGGGGGAGTCTGATATGCTAGATGCTCCTATTGAGGGGGATCTAGTACAGTATGGTATGCTTGACAAGCTTGAGTCTTACCTAGAGTATCTCCAGCATAGAATAGATCAGAAGAATACTATTAAAGATCAGAATGTCCCTATGGAAAATGCTAGGGTTGAGGGGGAGACTACCCAAATGGTTGCACCTGCTGTGGGAGAGCAAGTACAATCAGTTTAAGAATAGCTGATTGCTCCAGCTATTGTTGATGCAAGTCAGAAACTTCCTATGGGAAATGTAGAGATTGAGGTGGAGATTCAAACAGAACTCCCTGCTCATGAAGATGAGAATGTCATTTTAATTTATGAGGATAGTGATTTATCTGGATGAAAAGATAGATCAGGACAAAACCTCCTTGACTGTAGGAGTATCTAAAGAAGTCATAAAAGGGGATAGACAATGTTCAAGGAAGGAATATTTAAGGGAGAAGGCAATGATCAAGGAAGAAGGCAATGATCAAGGTGGAGAATACTGTTTGGGTTACCAATGTAATGAGAGGTTCATTGTGGCTTCAATAATATACAGATGAAAACCTGACTGACCCTATTCAAGATGGACTGTATGATGAATAGTATGATGATCAGAGGCAGATCAATGGGATGATCAAGATGGTGCTCAGTGGGTTGAACCTTCTTATACTGCTGTTGATTAGATAACTAAAGCCAGAGGCAAATCTGTTGCTGAAGAAGAGGAAGAGATCTGGCTCAGTAGGAAGAGACTTTGCAGGGTGCAAGGAAGATAGAAAAGCGAGGATGGAACTTGTCAATTCAAAGGGAGAAGGTTGATTTCATGGAGTAGCAAGAAGTAGACCAGTATGACTATATCTACTGCTGAGTCAGAATACATATATGCAGGGAGCTATTGTGCACAACTTCTTTGGATACAATATCAACTAGAGGACTACAATATCAAGGTAACTCCTTCACCCTTATATTGTAACTCATCTAGTGCAATTTTTATTGCTAAGATTCTTGTCTCACATAGTAGTACTAAGCTTATATAAATTAGATATCATTCTATTAGAGAACATGTAGAAAGTGAAGACATTTGCCTTGAATTTGTCCCCACTGATAATCAAGTTGTTGATATCTCCACTAAGTCATTTGATGAGGCAAAGTTTAATTCTTTCAAAATTGAGTTAGGAATGTTTAATGTCTAATGACTTATGTACATTAAGTGTTTCAATTATAGATCTACATGTCTATATTTTTGTATTCAAGTCATAATGATGTTTATCTACCTTATTATTAAAGTATAACTTTAGCAAGGTTAAATAGATAGTTCGCAATTAATCACTTTAACTAGCTAGGTTAAATTTCAGTGAGATCAGCTGAATCAGCTGAGAAAGATATAGTATAGGATAAGAATGATGTTCCTCCAAAAATAATGATGTAATTGTGGGGGAGCATTCACATGTTCCTACTCAGGATGAGGTCATTCAATCCACCCAATTGCCTAAGGAATCAACCCTTCCTGAGCATGATGGTCAAAAGTACTAGGAGTATAATTCACCCATGATCCTTTCTCCACCCTCAATAGATGAATGCTTATTAAAGAAGCTAGAAAGTGGGAGGAGTGGGAGAGCATTGACTTGACATGACTTGATATGTTGAGTTAGTGCATAATACTTGGAATTATTAAAGTGGTATGAGGAGAGCAAGGACTACTTGTTGAGTCAGTGCATAATAGTTGGAAACTTTCAAGTGGTATGAGGAGAGCAATGACTTGACATGTTAAGTCACTAAATTAAACTGGGGAATTTAAGACAAGCTATAGTTGTTAGCTTATATTTGCTTAATTGATTTGTTTTATATATTAATTCATCTTAGTATTGTTATATATTCTGCCTTTTTCAAATAGGGGGAGATTGTTGGGAATTTTGCCCTTTAGTGTTCCCTGGATTTGAAGAGGCATCACCATCAATACTAAGAGCATAATTGTGTTTGATGTATGTTCATGGTTTATGGATGCAGGTTGTCTATTATACCATTATTAGACAGGTTTTCTAAGTGATAGTGATAGGTGGACACAAGGAAGAATGCTGGGAAGACAAAATTTTGTCTATGTACACAAGTTTTGAGTAAAGGCAGTTCACTCAACTCTAGATGTTAAAAAGCACTGAGTAAAGCTTGGGCAGTCAAAGCCTGAATATTGACAAAGTAGATTTTTGTTTAAGTCCACAAGTGTTGAGTGAAGGCAGTTCAGTCAACGCCAAATAAAAAGAGGCATCGAGTAAAGCTCAGATAGTCAAATCTTCAACATTGACAAGCAAGATTTCTGGTTAAGTCCATAAGTGTCGAGTGAGGACAGCTCACTCGATTCCTACAAAAAGAAGTGTCGAGTAAAGCTCTATGCTGTCAAAGCCAGAGAAACTAAGAAGAAATCTGGCTTAGTACAGAAGCGTTGAGTGAAGCCAGTTCACTCAATGCCAAGCTCAGAAAGCGTTGACAGAAAAAGCTTCAGTCAAAGCCTCAGAAGATTTAGACAGAAAATCTATCTAAGTCCAAATGTGTTGAGTAAGGACAGTTCACTCAATGCCAACTCAACAGAGAAATCAGCTAAGTATAGAAGAGTTGAGTGAAAGCAGTTCACTCAACGGCTCATCGAGAAACGGGCAAAGGCAGAAAGCGTTGAGTGAAGACATCTCACTCAATGCCTTCATACAGATGAAAATCAACTAAGTACAGAAGCATTGAGTGAAGGCTATTCACTCAACGCCTCATCAAGATGATAGTAAAGTCAAGTATGAGTTGAGTGTTGAAGGCTCACTCAACGCACTCAACACATATTAACAGAAAGTTTGTCTAAGGACAAAAGCATTGAGTGAAGCCAACTCACTCAATGCCTTTAGTAAGAGAAAAGAGGTTAAGTCCAAATGTGTTGAGTGATGAAGGTTCACTCAACGCCTAATGAGTTCAGATTACAAAAGCCTATAATTCGTTGTGTGATGAATGATCACTCAACGCCTAATGGTATAGAAAATTGGCTAAGTGTTTTGGTGCTGAGTGAAGGATATTCACTCAATGCCTATGATGAATCTTCTATTTTTGACTAAGTCCACAGGTGCTGACGTCAGCTAAATTTCAAATTATTGCAGGAAGTCTATAGTAAATGACAAACGGCGTCGCACGCCTTCTGTATTGCATTTAATACAAAAGCAAGTTACAGATAATAACTACAGCATGTCCCACTACTCAAAAAGCCATTATACGGCGGAAGATAATAAAAGAATTATGATCAGAAGGAAGAAGATAACTTTTGGATCGATTTTCGAAAAGCATTGGACTTCATCTTCTTCCTCTCGACACTAGCAGAGCCTGAAGAAGAAGTTCAAACTGCTGATCTAAGTGTTCAAGAAGGTTGTTGTTGCCATTCTCACCTGCAATAGCAAGTTCAAAGAAACTTCTCTGAGAGAGAAGAAGTAGTAGCTAAGGCTAACCATTGCTGTAGCAGATCAGTTAATAGAAGATAGATGTTGTCATTCTCACCTAGAACATCAAGTTCAGAGAAACTGTCTGAGAAAGAAGGATCAGCAAGGGCTAACCCTAGCTGAAGTTACTTCACAGTTCAAGCTAGTCTTTCCTGAAGAACATTTTTTGGAGCTGTAAAGAAGAATACTAGACTGAGCTACTTCAGTTTAGAAGAACATAAACATAGAGAAAATCTCTCTGGTGTCCAGTCATCATCAACGCACTTTAATCTCTCTTTATGAATGTTTGGATCTGAGTGTAAGCCTAATATTATAAAAGTTGAGTATTGGATATTTTGTAGATCTGAGTGGTAGGATTTAGGCTGTGAATCTGAGGTAGGATCCCTATGTAGATCTGAGGTAGGGACTGTGGGCCTGAGTTGTAAGACTTGTGCTCAAGTCTGAGGTAGGATCCTTGACTGGATCTAAGTTGTAGGGCAGTTTGCTTGAGGTAGGATCTATTTTAGGTCTAAGGTAGGAGAGTATTCCTCTATGAGTTGTAGGGCTATCCTCCTAGCCTGAGTGTAGGACTATTAACTTAGTCTGAGGTAGGTAATATTTGGATCACTGAGCTATAGGAGCAAATCTTGCTCTAAGTTATAGGGCTTTGTGCTTGAGGTAGGTCTTGGAGGAGACTGAGAGATCCTGAGGGATTTGTGTTGTAAGATATTTGGAGCCGAGTTTGGAGAGGTTGCCTTGTCTAACAAACTGTTAGAGAGGTTGGAGGGATAGTGAATGTACCCATAATCTGGGGAACCAGTATAAAATTCTTGTGTGTTGTGTGTGATTGTCTTAAAATCTAAACTACCTAAAATCACAACTCACCTAAAATAGGAAAAGCATAAAAAGGACTAAAACATATTCACCCCCCCCCCCTCTATAGGTGTTAGCTACTCTTGAATCTAAAGACTTTCACTATGTAATCCAGAAGTTAGACAAGAGTAGTCTGATAGGATTAAGGAATGTTATAGTGATCTCACCCATATGTGGGTTGGAGTGATATAGGGCTTGTTGGTCCTATGAGCTAGTGGCTCGAGTTGTTGGTCAATATCAGGACGGGTTGTGATGGCGATGTTGTTTATGCGGCCGTTGATCCCCGACATAGAGAGTTCATGGATTGGGACGGTCGTTGCCGCAAGCTCGAAGATTGTAGTCTACCACGACATTCTTCGCCAATGCCGCCACATGTTTTGCACGACGTCCGCCGCCGCCACTAAATTAAATATTAAATTATAAATTAAATAGTTATAATTATTTACTTTATCAATTATTATTTTTAGTAATTTCTATTTAATGCAATTTTAATTTAAGAATTTTTATTTTCAAACATTTCACTATTGTATTTTTTATTTCATGTATTATGATGGGTGCATATAACCATCATGAGTTTATATTTATTTGAAGGGTGGAGATTGAGTGGTGTAGGCTATTTAAGGCAATGTTGTTGTAGGATTTCATAATGAAGATGAAAATAAATTGAAACCCTAAGAAATTCTCTTGAGAATTCTCCTCCCCCCTCCCCAAGGCAAAATTCGGCCACTCTCTTTCCTTCCCCTCTCTTGGTCGTGGGCCACTCTCTCCCTCCATTTTCTTACTCGGGCTACTCCTCATCCTACTCCTCCTCCTCTTGGTGAGAATCTCCTCCTCTACTTCCCCTCCTTCTACTCCAAGGTCTATCAGCAACCCCCTTTTCTCCTTCCTAAAAAAACTGATCCCCCCTCTTCCCTCTTGGAAAGTCGGCAAACCCCTAGCCTCCACCCCCCTTCATCAACATCATAGACGCCTCCCTCCTTATATAACCCCTAGCCACCACTCTCCTTCCATAAAGAATCCGGCCATCCTCCTCCACCACCCAACCCGAGCACCCATCTCCATCAAAAAAAAGAAACCGACCACCCTCCTTCTCCCTTGGAATATCTTGGCCACCACCTTTCCTCTCTCCTCTTTCCATATATATTTTCCTTTCAAGGTTTTCTCCCTCCTAGGGTTATTGCAAAGGAAAATGGCTCACGTCTTCATAATTTGGTGCAGATCCGAGGATTTGCGTGGAGATAGATTTAACTACCGTCGTGAGCGCTTCCTCCACTTATCTTATGGACGGAATTTTTCTTGGGATTTGGGTAATGATTTCTAAACCAACTCTTTCTTCTATATATTTGTGATAATTGGTGAAAAAGAAGGCTAGTTAATTGTCCTGATTTATATTAAAATTTGTGCTTAATTAAATTTGAATTTTAAGCGTGTTTTCTTCCGAATATTCTCGTATAATTTGGAGCGGAAAGATCACGTGAACACTAGAAGAAATTGGGTTCATCACCCTTGATTTCCCCTTGAGTTCAAGTGATTTGGTATACCCTCATATTAATTAATTTTTGGGATTGGTTTGGACTTTATTTTATATCTCTATTTTAGTCTGGATCTTCTCTTATTGGAATTGTGAATGTTTGCGTATAATTTTATTTTGAATTTCTAATTGTCCTAATAGGGTAGGTCTTATTCGCTTGAGTGAACATTGGCCTTTAGCCCTTGTTAAATATATAAAAGGGGTAGCGTCCCTTTGCGTTGTTTAATGTTGAAAATTGTGCAATTAATTTCCTGAGTAATCGATAGTGTTAATTAGAGAAATCGCTCGCTACGTATTTATTTTAATTATCGAACCTAAGAACGCAAAGTTTAATCTATTGAAACCATGAGCCTGCATCAGGTTGGTCCTGCGAGCTGGAGTCTCGGGAGGGTATTGTTATACCTGATTTGTGTTTATGTGGTGGGTCACTCAGTATGTTCCAGTAGGCACACCGACGGAAGTGCGATGACTCTGGTGCAGTGTGTAGATCTTTGGGGAGACCGGTTGGATGTTTATACCATGGTCTAGAGACTATGTACACTAATAGCACACCAACCATGGAAGACTAGTAGTCTCCATTAAGAGTACGTAGGGGCTCCGCTATTGTGTTTTTAGTGTTAATGCATACGAGAGGTCTAGGCTTGGTAGTGTGCCTACCCGCCTAAGAGTGGAGACACCCGCTCCACTACCACCGTGAGCCATGACGGTTTTTACCTGAGAGGTTGGCTACCTCCAAAAAGTGGGGATGCATGAAAGGTCTATGCACAGAGTCGTGTGTGAGAGTTATATTATCATTGCATTATATAGCATACGCACTTGCAGATCCTCATCATATAAATTAGTATGGGCTCTTTTATATGATGAGCTACTATTTCAGAAACCTTAACTTATATGTTTGTATGGGGCATTCTTATAAGTTAGGGTATGCTTCAGTGATGGTAGTATAACTGCTTTACTTTACTTGTTTTACTTAGCTCATTTTACTGTACTTTTATACTGTACTAGTTGTTGCTCTTCTTTACTTCTCATACTAACATAGAACTGCTAGAGAATTATCTATATATACTACTGTCACATGCTTGTACATTCTTCTATTATTGGTCCTCCGCTTTTTTCATCCTACACGGTGCTTAAGAGTCGTGGGGGTGAGGAGGGGACGAAGTAGCTGAGTCTAGTTTGACTAACGATCATTTGACCACATCATTTTAGGGACACGTGGAGATGCCGCCACAGTTCAAATAGGAGGAGCCAGAGATTGAGATACAGGGATCAATGGAGTCAGGGCCGCACACTTCCACTACTACTACCAGGCATTAGGTTGATGATCATATGGTTTAGCTTCTACATTATTAGTTGAGAGAGAGTGATATTTTTATGATATTTATGTACTAGCATAAGCCCTATTACTTGTACCCTTTCATTCATGCCATATGGACCTTTATTTCGGTATTTATAAATCTATCATGTGATGTGTGGACATGTTTACTTCTTCTTTTGTTGGCTATGTGAATGATCGTATTTGTCGCCAGGGTAACTGTATTGTGATGGTAACCAACTCGTAGTAGGTGTCATTATAAGGCGATGGTCCAGGGCATAAAATCTCTCCTTGGTCATGCCTAATTCCCAGGAGAAGGGATTTTACATGTGAGGCCATACCCTTTTTGGGACCCCGAACTCCACAGAGACCAATTTCTGGTTTCAACGCTTTGGTTTGGTGAGCGTGGAGAGTAGCCAGCACAGAAGTTCCTCGACTAGTTTTATGACTGGAGGTAAAGTACAAGGGTTTGGCCAGGAGCACTCGCCACCACCCCTAGTCTTGGCTATGGTGGGTATGTTCAAATATTTTTGGAAGGAGGTCATGGAGACATTGCACCATTGGCTCAGTGCCACTCGCGGAGAGTGCATGATATCGGCCGTCCCAGTGGTCACGCAACCTGCTTTAGGTGAGAATGCCCCAGTCAAGTGGACCGGGAAGGAGAATGAGGGCGAGGCTGGTGTGTATGATCCCGCTGGGCGAGAGCTCTTCCCCGACTCGCCGAGTGCAGGCCGGGCCAACGAGGTGGTCTTGCGGGAGCCACCCACTCGCGCTGTAGGAGGGAACCCCTTTATTGAGTTGGTCGTATGAGCCCCAATTCCAGAGAGGTTCAGGGTGCTGGAGTTATCCTACTACACTGGTAGAGATGACCACGTTCAGAACATCTAGTGGTTTGAGTACGCGGTCTCCACCAGACTAATGACTGACACCTTCAAGTGTCGGCTTCTCTCCATCACCATCAAGGACAAGGCTAGGGACTGGTTCAACTAGCTTACCACTAGTTCAATTTACTACTACGTAGATTTGTGTTGGTCATTACTGAAAGTCTTTAGTTTCAAGGATAGCTAAATTTCTTAGAGGGGGTGAATAGGTTTTTTAGTATCTTATAACTATATTTAATTTTCCTTCTTTAAGTGCTTTGTGAGCTAGTAGTTTTCTGCTTTCAAGACTCCACAAAGAGCACACACAGAATTTATATTGGTTCCCCAGATTATGGGTACGTTCACTTTCCCTCCCACCTTTCTAACAGCTTGTTAGACAAGGCACTTTTCCAATATCGGCTCCTAAGAGCTTACAACACGATCCCGCAGGACCACTCAGTCTCCTCCAAGACTTATAGCTCAGGCACAAAGCCCTAAAACTCAGTGATCCAAAGATCACCTACCTCACGCTCAAAGGCCCTACAACTTAGGCTGGTAGGACATCCCTACTTTAGAGAGAATGACTCTCCTATAGATCAGGCACAAAGGCCCTAACCAAGATCCAAAGGATCCTACAACTAAGGCACAAGTTCCCTACAACTCAAAGAGAATGTTTCTCCTACCTAAGATCCAAACTAGATCCTACACTCAGGCCAAAGCCCTACCTCAGTCACACAGGACCTACCTCAGTCACACAGGACCTACCTCAGATTCTCAACATAATCCTAAGACTCAACCTTTATAGTTTTAGTCTTAAAGCTAAGATCCAAAAGGATCCTACAAGATGAAAGCTGGTTGGTGATGTGATTTGATACAAGAGAAATTTCTCTATGCCTAACTTCCTGGACTGAGAAAATCTCAGCCCTACCTTCTTCACAGTAACAAGAAACTGATCATCAGATCGACTTGGCTTGTGCTGGAAGTGTTGCAGCTAGGGTTGGCCTTTTGCTTCTTCTTGAGCTGAGATAAACTCAGTCCTATCTACTTGTTCTCAGCACCAAAATTTGTTCTTTAGAAATAACCTACTGGAACTGAGAAATAACTGCAGTTTGCCTTGCTGCTACCTGAGCTGAGAAAATCCCAGCCCCAACTTCTTCTCATCAACAAGAGTGTTAATCTTCAATAAGTAGTTGCTTGTGCTAGAAGTAACTTGCATAACTCTGCTCTACTTCTCCTTTCCTTTCCCAGACTGAACCAGAAGCTCAGTCCTATCTTCTTCTCCGCTCCAGAAGTTTACCTTACAAATTTTCTATCACTAAGCGTTGAGTGAGTAAGCTTGACTCAACTCTAAAATACTTATATAGATTTTCTGTCACTAGGCATTGAGTGAGTAAGCTTGACTCAATGCCAAAACATAGACAGATTTTCTATCACTAGGTGTTGAGTGAGTAAGATTGACTCAATGCCAAAATAATTAGACAAATTTTCGGTCACTAGGCGTTGAGTTAGTTAGCTTGACTCAATGCCAAAACACTTAGACATATTTTCTGTCACTACGCGTTGAGTGAGTAAACTTGACTCAATGCCGAAACCCTTAGACAAATTTTTTGTCCATTCTTTCTTTGAGCTTTGAGTGAACACGATGCTTTCTTCTCTAGCATTGAGTGAGCCTTCATCACTCAACGCCATCTAGACATTTGTAGTCTTAAATGCTTATGCGTCGAGTGAGACTTCATCACTTGACGCTTCTGGACTTGACAAGATTTCATTGCTATCAAAGACTAAGCTTTGACATCACACGACGCCTTTGTTGTATTCACTCAATGCCTTCTGTTATACGGCGTTGAGTGAGCTATTTTCACTAAACCATGTGGACTTGGTCGATTTTTTTGCTTGCCAATATTGATTCTTGACAACACACGACTCTTCTTGGCATCTTGCGTTGAGTGAGCTTTCTTCACTCAATGCCTGTGTACTTAAACCACATTACTTTGCATCTAGCATTGAGTGAGCTTGCTTCACTCAACGCCTGTGTACTTAACCACATTTCTTTGCATCTAGCGTTGAGTGAACTTGCTTCACTCAAAGCCTGTGGACTTAACCACATTTCTTTGCATCTGAAGTTGAGTGAGTTGTCTATAACACCCCAAATCTCAAGAATGAGTGAAGGCTGAGCAACACGGATGTGTTCCAAGCCGTTTCCTGCTCTATGTTGTCGAGTTGACCTACAGCCTATCGAGTGCTCAACTAAATACACTCAACGATTCTCGAGAGGGTACACGGCCTGCGACACGGACGTGTCCTAGGCTGTGTCCTGCTAAGCTCGACGAAATGCACTCGACGAAATACACTCGATGCTCCTCGAGAGGCAATTAAAGTTAGTCACACGGCCTAAGACACGGGCGTGTCAATGGTCGTGTCCTTCTCTAGTTTTGGCCAAGTTTGTGAGGTCTGTTGAACACGGGCTGGAGCCGGGCATGTCCGAAGCCGTGTCTAGCATACTGCCTATTACATGGGCGTGTCATAGGGTCATGTCCTGTTCTACCTTAGTCGGTTTCTTTGCCGCTTAAAGCACACGGCCTGTGACACGGGCGTGTCACAAGCTGTGTTCGGTCTAGGAAATTGAGTTTTAGGGCGATTCGTGGCCGTTCGTTTCCTTTAATTAAGATTCGACAGTCCAAGCTATCCCTGTCGTTTTAAGGCTGAGAGTTGAAGGATAAACTCTCATTTCTATCAAGCCTTTCTCTTTCTAAAGTGTTAGAGAGTGGGGAGAGCAAGGAAGGAGGAGAAGGAATCCGGCTACCGGTGGAGCTTCAGAGCCCCGAATCACTAGCCGAGTCCAGATTTGAGGAGGCAAGGCCGTTGCGGTTATTTTCATCTGGATAATTTTCCATGGCTCCAAAGAGATCATCAAGGGTAACGATCTTTCTTCCTTAGACATATGAAGTCCTCGTTTTGGAATGTATATAGATTTCCCCCACCAAAAGGTGGCTTTTGAGGGATTTCCTTGGGTTGATTCTTGAAATCCCCAGTCTTGCATATAGATCCAGAAATGTGTAGCATGGAATAGGCATGATGTGTGAAGCCCATCTAGACAGGTTGGTCTAGATTGGTGATGTTTTATTTTGTGCACCGGAGAAGACTCCGCATATAAACGTGTATGTTATGGAGTTGATGGGTTGTGCCTGGGAAGGGTAGTAACAGGAAGTACTGGAGTGGAATTCCAGGAAAATACCCATGTGATTCTTGTGTTGTATGCTATGTTTTGGTTGAGTTTTGGTGCAGAAAGAGAGTTTCTGCTAAACCCACCAAGCGAATGCGAGGAACGCAAGCATTAGCTCCCCTTTTGAATTGTGAAGTCAATCCTGGGTGGATAGTGTGGCTATTGTGAGCTGCGAGCTCTTAAAAGGCTTAGTGCCGAACAGGAAAGGTGAAGTTGACCCGCGTCTATCGTTGGGCCATGAGTACTGCAGTATACGGAGATAGTATGGCGACTTGAGCAACGGGTAAGGGTGGAGCTAGACCTGCGTTATGTCAACTTGACAAGAGAGTGCCAAGGAATTAGGCTTTCGTCGGTGGCATAATGAGAGTCTTAGGCATGCGTGCCATTAAGACTAAATGCTCAATACCATTGGGTTTTGGACCTTGAATGGTGGTGGGACCCTAGTATTTCCGGTACACCAAGAATGTACCCTGAGTGCACAGTTCGTTGGGTCGCGTGGCCGACGTTTGTGATATATTATTTGTGCGTGAGTGCACATTGTGTGATATATCTGCTTGTGAAATGCTATGCCTGTAGGGAAGGAATACCACTGCCCCGGGAAAGGGGTAGGGTCGTTATAAATTGGTCAACAGAATGCTGACTGTTGCCTTGTTAGCAACCATTCTGGTGGACTGTACTTTTCCAGGTGTGGGAGAGCCGAGCGGGAAATAGCTGGTTGAAGCCCTTGCTGCTGCTGCTACTGTTGTTGTCCCTCGAAGGCTTTGTTATTTTCATGTGTGGTCGGCCTACGCACCGATGTTTGTAATCCATGCTTCTAAAGTTTAACTGTAAGGCCATATGGCCAGACTTTTATGTATTTGTTGTACATTCCTTCGGGTTGTTATATAAATGTGGTTGTTTATATATAGTGGACATTCTTGGTTGTTGAGTTCAATATTAATCTTAAGCTTCCGCTAGCATGCTTTGAGTTAGGATGCGAATATGTTTTTGTATTAACCTATAACCTCGCCACCTGTTTTATGGCATATGGTGTAGGGCCCAAGGTGGACCTTCTATCATATGTTATTTAACGGATGGGGTCATTACAATTTGGTATCATCTTGTCTCAGTCTTCCTCTTTCGAATTCGTGGTCGAATTCTTTTGTGGGGTGGCAAGCACGTGTAAGTGCGACCCTCTTTAACATTAAAGAACTCAAGAATGTCCACTAAGGAATGTAAATACACCTGTGTGAGGAGCATACACGTTCCTATTTTGTTGTTATTGCTTGTGCTAGGTTACTAAAGTGTGTCCTGTTCACCTATAGGTTACTCGTAGTGGTGTTGGGCAGTCTGAGCCCAAGTGTTCTGATGAGAGTGCGGCACCAGTTAAAGTGCCTACACCTCCTCATTTTGCGAAAACAGTACGCTTAGTTGTTGAGGCACTGTTTGCAATGATTCATGCACAGCCTACTGGGAAGGCACAGCCGGAAATGGTGCCAGAACGGGTTGGTGTAAGACCAGAACCTATTGAGGTTGTTGATCCTCGAGCAGTTGAATGGCAGTTGAATCAGTTAATGAGGTTCAATCCTCCGACGTTTACAGGTGTGGGAACCCCAACGCAAGTAGAGGATTGGTTGTCGCACGTCAAGCGAATATTGATGAAGATAAGGTCGGGGGAAGATCAGAAGGTCACCTTCTCCACCTTCATGTTCGAAGGAGACGCTCGGCAATGGTGGGAAAAGATAGAGTTGCAAAACTTAGCGGGCAGGCAGTTAACCGAAGTCTCGATCGAGGAGTTTTCACGACTATTCTTAGCAAATCATCTGCCAGTAGCACAGCATATCGCCATGGAGAATGAGTTCCAGCGTTTAACGCAAGGCAAAAGTAGTGAGGATACTTACTTGCATGAGTTTACGCGGTTGGGATGCTATGCAGGGTCTATCTTTGTTGATGAACAACGTAATACCAATCGGTTCTACGAAGGGTTACGGGATGAGTTGAGATTCCTACTATCAAGTTTGGTGAACCAAGGGTTTCAGGCGTTGGTGGATATGGCTTGTGCATTAGAGAAGGATATGAAGCGGGTGCAGGGAAAAAGGGACTCTGCTGTGACAAATTCCGAGTGCAAAGCGCCCCGCTCTAGAAAATCGAGCTACCAAAGGAAATAGAGCAAGAGATCCAACTCTTCAGGACAGGCTCCTTCTACAGTTACGTCGGGGGAAACTTTGGGGCAAGAGTCTCGTACCTGCTTTACTTGTGGTAGAGTGGGGCATATAGCCCATAACTGTCGGGTTGGTCTGCCAAAGGTGGAAAAGAAGACGGGAGCGTCTTATGTTAATAAGGGAAAGGTAGTGGTGGAGTCCTCTACATCCCAAGTGCATCCCCGAGTTTATAATCTTGGCCAGCAGGAGGCCATAAAGCCAAGTGACGTTGTCATAGGTACGACCTAAGATATTTATTGCGTATTTTCATATTTCATACCATGTGTGTAGCTTGTGTATGATGTGTTTGTCATAGGCTTTGTCCTGATTCTGAACAATCCGGCGAGAGAACTATTTGATATGGGTGCTTCGCATTCATTTATGTCTAAGGACATCGTAGCACGAATCGGAGTACCTAGTCATATGACGACAGACAGTGTAAAGGTGTTATTACCAAACGAATGTGTGATGTGTGCGGATAGGACTTGTTGCGTATAAGTTCAAATAGGAAGTCGGGATTTCTGCTTGAACGCATCTAAGCTGCCGATATCGGAATTTGATATGATCTTTGGTATGGACTGGCTCTCGGAGTAGCGTGCCTTTATTGATTGCAATTCAAAGGAGATCACACTAGGCCAAAATACCGAGCTTGAGACTAAGTTCCCTGGTATGCGAGGAGTGAGTGGGATCTTGATGTCTGCACTCCAAGTCGTCAATATTGTTCAAAAGGGCGCGGAGTTATTCTTTATGCTTATTCAGGCTGTTGAGCCAAAGGCCAGTGTGAATGATGTTCCGATTGTATCGGAGTTCGCTGATGTGTTTCCTAAAGATCTTCCTGGGTTACCACCCCAGCGGGAGATCGACTTCACTATTGAGCTTGTGCCAGTTGCGAAACCTGTGGCCTGCTCGCCATATCGAGTAGTGCCAAAGGAAATGGCAGAACCTAAAGCTCAACTGCAATAGTTGCTGGAACATGGATACATACGCCCAAGTATGTCACATTGGAGCGCACCTATTCTTTTTGTGAAAAAGAAGGATGATTGTTTGCGGTTATGTATCGATTATCGCGAATTGAATAAGATGATGGAGAAAAACAAGATTCTGATTCCACGGATCGATGACTTGTTCGATCAGCTACTGGGATCAAGTGTTTATTCTAAATTGGACTTAAATTCTGGTTATTACCAGTTGAGGATTCGGGAAGGTGACATTCCCAAGACAGCATTTGGAAAATGCTACGGTCATTATGAGTTCAGTATAATTCCGTTTGGGCTATGTAATGCACCATCGGTGTTCATGGTTCTAATACACCGAACGTTCTGAGAGTACTTGGACTTGTTTGTAGTCATCTTCATTGATGATATCTTGGTGTACTCTCAATCTGAAGCTAACCATGCAAACCATTTATGGTTGGTATTGCATACCCTGCGGAGAAATAAGCTCTTTGTCAAGTTCTCAGAGTGTGAGTTTTGGCTATCATCTGTGGCTTTTCTTGGCCATGTGGTAACTAGAGAGGGCATTGCGGTGGATTCGTCAAAGATAAGAGCCATACGGGAGTGGCCAGTATTGTCTTCGGTGGCTAAAGTCAGGAGTTTCCTAGGACTTGCAAGCTACTACAGACATTTTATAGAAAACTTCTCACGGATCGATTTGCCTCTTACCACATTAACAAGGAAGGATCAGAAGTTCGTTTGGATACCGAAGTGCGCGTGAGCTTTTGAAGAGCTAAATAGTCGTTTGACAACGGCGCCTATTTTTACTTCGCCATGTGGTACAGACGGCTATGAGATTTATAGTGATGCTTCAGGGAGCGGCTTAGTATGCGTTCTTTTTCTGTTTGTAAAGGTGATCATTTATGGCTCATGCCAGTTGAAAGTGCATGAGCGAAACTATCCCGTCCATAACTTGGAGTTGGCGGCAGTGATTTTTGTACTTAAATTGTGTCTTCATTATCTATACAGCGTAAAAGTGGATATATTTACGGACCACAAGAGCCTAAAGTACCTATTGGATCATAAGGATCTCAATATGTGACAACGAAGGTGGATGGAGTTTCTCGGGGACTACACCTTTGATATTCAATACACTCCTGGGAAGGGAAACGTGGTCGCAGATGCCTTGAGTCGTAGGACTCCGTCAAGGGCAAATTGGTTACAGATGCATGATGAGAGTCTGATCCAGGAGTTGGAAGCGTTAGAGATTTCTTGTGTTGATAAGAATTCCATAGCAAATGTGTGCTTGAACTGGACGGAGGTACAGTATGACCTTGAGGACAAAGTTCGGCGAGCAACGGATATGGATGAAAGTCTACAACGCTATGTAGTGGATGGTTCAAAAGACCAATTCTCCTGGGATGACGACCTTTTGAGGAAGAGCGGTGTTAAGGACACACCTATTTTGGCTATGGACAGCCAACGACTATGTACAACTCAAGATGGCTATATACAACCAAATCATACTATGGACAGCCCAAATTATTATTTCAACTTATTACCAATAAACAAATCATTTAAACATGTAATAAATTTTAAAAACATGTGCTCTCAAAAAATGTGCTCTTAGAAATGTACCTTCCTCTGAGCTTTGAAGTACTTATAAACTTCTTAATTTGAGTGAAAGCTGATTTAGGCTTCGTTTGGCGCGGTGGTGGCGATCGTGAATGCGGTAGTCATGAATCATCATTCGTGAGCGCCCGACCTTACCTAAAAAAATTCATGCATTTTATGCTCAAAATTAGTTTTTTTTGGTAGCAGTCATAATCTTTGTCTTGCCTAACATATATTCTATGATAATGTCATTTTTGACCAAACACACAAGAGCAAATAAGTCGCGCTAAACGAAACCTTAGTAGAAGGTAAGCTCTCTCATGCAGTTTTTCCAACAGGATGGTGATCCTTGTTTGTTTAGCTTTGGTGTCATGAATAATAGCCGAGATGGGAAAAGCTATAGAACAAACTTGGCTTATACCCCTCCAGAAATCTTGCGAACATGTTAATGCATTATTCCTTAGGGAGAAGAATTGGAGAGCAGATATATGGGCAAATACCTGGCCGGAGAAGCAAGCAGATCCTTGCTGGAGGAGGGCGCAGAGCAGAGACGGCGGTGTGGCGCGCGGAGGCGGCGGTGTGGGGCGCAGAGAGGAAAACCGGAGGAGCTTCTGGGCGGAACCCTAAACAATCCGCCTGGTCAGAGGAGCGCGGAGAGAGGAGTCGGGAAGGCGACAGCGCTCTAGGTTATCGGGTAGGGCTGTCCTTAGGGTTTTCTTTTTGTAATGAAAATAGGTGTTTTGAAGTGTTTATTTTGATTTGAACGGTGTGTCCATAGCCAAAATAGGTGTGTCCTTAACACCGCTCTTGAGGAAAGAGGGTTGTTTGTGCATCCCAAGTATGGGTAAGTTGAGGGAAGAATTGATGTATGAGGCTCACTTTACAAAATACTCAATTCACCCAGGGAGCACAAAGATGTACAAGGACATGAAAAAGTTGTTCTTGTGGCCACGGTTAAAGAAAGACATCGCATATTATGTGGCTAAATGTCAAACATGTGCCATGGTAAAAGCTGAATGTCAGAAGCCCAGAGGTTTCCTTAAGTCATTACCTATTCCGGAATGGAAGTTTTATGATATTTCAATGGATTTCGTGCACGGTTTGCCGAGATCTCAATGTGGTAACGATTTGGTATGGGTGATCGTAGACTGGTTGACTAAAGTGGCTCACTACCTTCCGAATAAGAGGGACGATTCAGTGGAAGTCTTGCCGAAACTTTATGTTGAGCAAATCGTATGATTGCACGGTGTTCCCCGTAGCATTGTAAGTGACCGTGATGGGCACTTCACATCAAATGATTGGAGGCTGATCCATCAGTTGTTGGGAACAAAGTTAGCGTACAGTACGGCCTTTCATCCAAAAATGGATGGTCAGACTGAGAGGACCAACAGAATGATGGAGGACATGCTCTGAATGTGCGCCTTGGATTTTGGAAAGAGGTGGGAGGATCACCTCCATATGGTAGAGTTTGCCTACAGTAATAGCTACCAAGCTAGCATAGATATGGCACCGTTTGAAGCTTTGTATGGTCGGAAATGTCGTACACCATTAGCTTGGGCGGAAACAGGCGAATCTAAACTATATGGGCATAAGGAAGTCGAAGAAACTAATTCGGCGATACGCTCTATTAGGGAGAGGTTACTGATAGCCCAAGATATACAAGCAAAGTATTATAATGCCAAGGACCGAAACGTTGAGTTTGCGGTTGGAGATTGGGTCTATTTGAAAATCAAGCCCTTCAAAGGCGTGTTAAGGATTCTGCGCTTGAAAAAGTTAAGTCCGAGATATCTTGGCCCGTTTGAAGTGGTGGAGCGAATTGGAGAAGATGCCTATCGGCTAGCTCTTTCGACAGAATTGAGTGGATTGCATGATGTGTTCCACATATCAGTGCTTCGAAAAGCCGTAAAAGATCCAGCTCAAGTGATTGCTAATGATCGCGTACTGGTCGAATTTAGGCTAACGACGAAGGTTAGGCCCATTCAGAATCGAGGATAAAGCCGAGAAGTAGTTGCAGAATAAGACCATTGGGATGGTAAAGGTCCAATGGGATAACTGTGGCCGTGAGGAGCTAACATGAGAGCAAGAGCAGACCATGCGTGCTGAATTTCCCGAACTGTTTATCTAAACTTGTATAACACTTTTGTTTTGTTTTGGACAGAACATAAAATGTTGTAAACATCTTGATTGCTGATCCCATACTGTATACAAATTTCGGGACGAAATTTCTTGTAAGGAGGGGAGGGTGTAACACCCCAAATCTCAAGAATGAGTGCAGACTGAGCAACAAGGCCTGGGACATGGGCGTGTCCCAAGCTGTGTCCTGCTCTATGTTGTCAGTTGACCCACATCCTGTCTATTGGAACACCTGTTTTGATTTGGGATAGGTTCACTTCTTAGGTTTTGTTGACCCATGATGTATAGTTAGGGTTATTATTTTTTTATTCTAGGTTTTAGGCAAGTTCCCCAAGTGTCAAACTTCATGGACCTGCTTGATGTGGACTTCAGATTCAAGACTTAGAAGATTTTAAGTTGTCTGGGAATTAGTTTGACATTCGTCGAACTCAGCTCGACGAACTTAAAGCTCAGGTCGATGATATTCATCAGAAGGATATATTCTGTCATCGACGTTTTCTCCTAGACAGATTCTCAGCTTAACTAATTCTGTTTGTTCAAGTTCTGTGGTCGACAATCTTTGAGTGTAGAACAGATTCTATGGTCGACATTCTTGGAGCGAAGAATCAGTTGCTTATATTCAGTGTTTGCTTCATAGAGCTCAAGTCGACAAACAGGATTTCTTAGGTCGACGTTCTCTGAGTGCAGGTCGACAAAATCTATTCTCTGGTCGACGAATTCTGTAAGTTGTATGTTCTTTGTTCTTTCCTTTTTTGTTCCCTCTTTATTATTATTTTAAGTCATAAATTCCCTGAGTAATCAATGTTTATATTCCCTATGAATATAGTCGTTCATGGCAGCATTGATTATGGTATTCATCAGAGGATTTATTTGACATATTTCTCGGGATAGTTGAGGAAATGAATAATGACAGATATGATAGTCGTTTTCCTTCCCAGTTTTCCAGCAAGGCATTAATTGTAGTTATTCAAATTTCTAAGAAAGATTGGTTGTCGAAGAGAATACATAGAGTATATTTTTGAAAAGGGACAAAGACTGGAAACAGGAATTCATTCTTACAGAGCAGAAAAATTACAGAGAGATATTCTTAGTAAGAGCAGAAAATTCACAGCAGCTCTCAATCTTCATCTCTCACTTTGCTCTCTAGAAGATAGAGGAAGAACGACACAAACTGATCAAGAGTCTTCTTCATCTTCTCTTTCCAGGAATTTGCTGGGATAATAAAGATCCATCTGTCAAAAGTTTCTGGATCTACTTTACACAAGTTGAAGACCTACACACTCCTGAACAAAGCTTCTCAATCCTGAAAAACTCTACATCTCAGTGGGAGCTTTGACAAGATCTGGAATCCACAAAATGTCTTCTCAATTGTTTTTGAGAAAAGAGAAGACTAACATCATTTTCTTTCCCACCCCACTATACAGGGTTTTATCTCCCTGCAAAAGTTATCCGTGTTCACAAGTCACCATCCAAAAGAATTGAGTTTGGTTTTTGGGCACCTGATCAAAAGTTCAAAGATTTGCAATATCTCCCTTTAAATAGATATTGTGGTGGCAATCACCTGATCAAAACCTGTAGTGGATTCCTACCAGGGTAATAGAAGAGTGGATGTACCCAGTTGGGGAACCACTATAATATTATTGTGTTGTCTGTGTTTGCTATTTTCTTTTTGTCTTGTGTTGTGGTAGCTTAGTGTAGCTTTTATTTATTCTGGTTAACATCTCCTAGCTATTACTATATCACCTATTTTATCACTTAACTTTATATTTGTAAAAAGTTACAAAGGAATTTTTTATTAAACTCTATTCACCCCCCCCCCCTCTAGAGTTAATCAGAGCTTACTCTCCCTTTTCTTTCAATTGGTATCAGAGGGAGGTTAGTCATTTTTATTTAAACAGGCTAACACCTGGACTAACCAAGATCCTAAGATAATCTCTTATTAAATCTTGTTCCTTTAATATTTTATGTCATGGTATGTTAGCACCAAACCTCAAGTTTGCACCTTAACCAAGTTTTCCATCTGGAAGGCAAGAATAAAACTCTATATGAACTCTATTGATGAAGACATATTCAATTCAATTTTGACAGGACCACCAACTCTAGTGGCCTCCGCTCCATCTACTTCAACAAATCTGAGTGTTGTTCCACCTCCAGATTGGATAGATGCACAGAGGAAAGCAAAGATTACAGATGCCAAAGCCATGAACATCCTAGCTCAGACTCTATCTGATGATATATTTCAAAAGGTGGCTGAGTGCACTTCAGCCAAAGCCATCTGGGATTCTCTAAATCAAATGGTTGTTGGATCTGCTTATGATAGAAAGGATAGGAGATCCAATCTCATCTCATAATATGATAACTTCAAGAAGGATGAAACTGAGTCAGTGAGTGATATGTACAACAGGCTTATCTCAATCATCAATGAGCTAAAGACCTTGGACAAGGACATCACTCTGACAGAATTCAATGATAAAATCCTCATATTCTTCCCTAGCTCATGGGATTCAAGAATCTGGCTAATCAGAGAAGCCAGAAGCAGGACAGAAATCTCTACTGAATCACTTTTATGAAAGCGCAAATCCTATGAGCAATTAATGAAGACCAGAGAAGCGGCAGCTGAAAAGAAGACTCCAACACTAATCAGGAAGGAGCACAACATTGCATTCAAGGCTGCTGAAGAATCTGAAGGGACTCCAGTCAATGAAGAACTGATGTGCCTCTTTGCCAAAAGAATCTTCAAGATGGAAAAGAAGGACTTCAGAAGAAAGTCATACAGGCAAGATGACAATCCAAGGTATGATAAGACTCCATCAAAAGAAATTGTTTGCTTTGGTTGTAGGAAGCATGGACACTTCATCTCAGAATGTCCAGAAACTCAGAAGAAGGACAGGAGAAGAGAAAAGGATTCCAGAAGAACACATCACAGCAAGCCCTCCTCCAACAAACACAAGAGGAAGGAGAAAGGTTTTGTTGTAGAAACCTAGAGTGATACTGAGGAAGAGTCATCATCCTCCAGCTCTAGTGATGATGAAGAAGAAGAGAAGGCAAAGGAGGTTTGCTTAATAGCAATAGATGATTCCAGCACTAAGTCAAAGGCTGAAGCTTCAGAAGATGAAGAAACTCTATCTACAGAGGACCAGGTAATAGCATCCTATGATTTTGATTCAGAAGAATTTAAAACTGAATTTAAAAATCTATGCTTAGATCTAATAGGCTCTGAGAAGGAAATCAAACTTCTCAGAGAAAGATTAACTGAACAGGATAAGTACGTTGCTGAAAATACTAAACTAACAGATGAACTTACCTCAGCAAATGAACAAATTGCTTTCTTAAAAACTGAATTAAGCAAAGCCCGGAAATTAGAAGAATTACTTAATGGAAGAAGCTTACAACTGTTAAATATAACTAGTACTCTAAATGCTAGGGCAAATAACAGTAAACTAGGACTAGGTGCATCATCTAGTGAACCACTTATAATCCAAAAAAATAACTTATCTAAACCTGTAAATTTCATTTCAGATAAGGGTAAGAAGAATACTGAACAAGTAGACAAAGTAAATGAAGTCTTAAAACAAATGGAACTCAAACAAAAATCTAAGAACAAGAAGAAAAATAACTACAACTATGTTCAACAGATTTCGTCGAACTCAGATCGACGAAATGTGTACAGCTCGTCGACCTCAGAACAACGAACTCCGAACGCCAACTACAATAATAGTTATTCTTCGATCCACGATCGACGAAACCAGTATGGTTCGTCGACCAGAGATCGACGATATTGGTTCCCTGAGAATGAATACCTTCATTCTTCGAGCAGAGATCGGAGATCTTATCCCAATTTATCAACCTTAGGTCGACGAACTTACCAGAGTTCGTCGATCCTAGATCAATCTTATAGAAACTTCAACTCTAACAGAAACTTTTATAATAACCTTAACCAACCTAGGTAGAATATCAATCCATTCACCCAATGGATAATTCATCCCAGAAAATTTCACCCCTTAGGTTATAAAAGCCAACCTGAATTTTCTTACATTTCCAACTTTTCTTATGAAAAGATACAAGGACCCAAGGTGACCTGGGTCAAGAACATCTAACGTGTTTCCTTGCAGGTGTAGAACTATCCTATCACTCAGACTAAGTGGTATCTGGATAGTGGGTGCTCAAAGAACATGACTGGATGCAAGGACAGCCTAATCAATTTCAAGGCAAAGCTGGGTCCAAGAGTGATCTTTGGAGATTCCAGCTTTGGACAAACTGAAGTCTATAGAGACTTCAACAGTGGAGCTGTCACTTTCAGAAAAGTGGCATATGTAGATGGTCTCAAACATAACCTAATATCCATAAGTCAGTTATGTGATGCAGTTTATCATGTTTGCTTTACTAATTCCAAATGTATTATTTCTTCAAATAACCAAACTGTTTTAACAGATTGTAGACAAGGAAATATATACCTAGTAAACTTTTACTCTGCTAGTTTAGAACTATGCTTATTCAATCAAGTTAGTAATAACAATATTCTATGGCATAAGAGACTAGGTAATTTTAACCATAGAAACATTTCTAAGCTATCTAGGGATAACCTTGTCAGAGGATTGCCTTCTGGCCCCTACAAGAAGGAAAGTCTATGCAAGGCTTGTCAAGAAGGCAAGAAAACTAAAAATTGCTTTAAGTAAATTAATAAGAGTGACTCACCTAAGATTTTTTACTTGCTACATATGGATCTTTTTTGACCCATTGCTGTACAAAGCTTAGGAGGGATGTCTTACACTCTTGTTATTGTAGATGACTTCTCTAGATTCTCTTGGGTGTTCTTTTTGAGAAATAAGTCATATAACTTTAAAGTCCTTACAGACTTTCTTAAGAGCATAAGGATTGAGTATTTTACTCCAGTTGCATTGATTAGAAGTAATCATGGTACTGAGTTTGAATCTCTTCCCATGCAAAGATTCTATGAGGAGGAAGGTATTAGGCATTGATTCTTGGCTCCTAGAACTCCTCAACAAAATGGGGTAGCAGAAAGGAAAAAACAGAACCCTCATTGAATTTGCAGGAATATTGCTTGCAGATGCATACATGCCCCTATCCTTTTGGGCAGAGGCTGTGAGCACAGCAAACTATGTGCTGTATAGGAGTTTGATACACAAACTTAAGGGTAAGACTGTAACGCCCCCGTTTGTCTTATGAAATATAACAGAGGGTCCGGCCGGGGCCCCACGACATATTCCACAAACAAGCGGGAACATCACTAGTGAATATCATCTTACTACTCGTGCCCTAACTCAGAGCATGCTAGCGGAATATTTTAAGTTAGCTGAACTCATAACAACACGAATGTCCACTATATATAAATCAACCTTTATATATATCTCAATAGGAATGTTTATAAGTATATGTTGGGTACATAAGAAAATGTGTACCAGATTTGGAGAAGCCTCATCTTAGTCAATGATATGCATCAATTTGCATTTAATAGATGTTTGAGTTACATTATGCAGGTTTAAGCATTTGAAGAAAATTTTCTAGGTACAAGTGTCGACACTTGTGAAGAAGTTGTGTCGACACCCAGAAGCTGTGTCGACACTTATGAAGACTTGTGTCGACACTCTTAAGTTGTGTCGACACTTATGAAAGTATTGTGTCGACACGCAAGTTGTATCAACTCTTATGAAGAAGTGGTGTCGACATTCAAGCTAAGTCGACATTTCTGAAAAAGTTGTGTCGATACTCAGAATTGTGTCGACACCTGAGCCAGGAGTTATGTCGACACCAGAAGTAATTGTGTCGACACACGGGACTTATGTCGACACACACTCAATGCCGTCTTGATACTTTCAACATTGTCAACATTCATTCAACGTCGTCTGTCGACAACAACTATGTCGAGACCAGAAGCAGCTGTGTCGACACACAGGACTTGTTTCAACACCTACTAGACGCCATCTGCCAGCAACAGCTATTTCGATACTGGAAGCATTTGTGTCAACAAACAGGACTTGTGTCGACACATTCAACAGAAGATGTGTCGAGAAGCAGAAGTATGTCTGTGTCGACACTTGGAGCATTGTGTCGACACCATTAAGACTTGTGTCGAACTTGGCCAATATGTGTCGACACTTATGTAGTAGCCTGCTAAGTGGTTTGTACTGAGATGGAATGACTCTGACGACTCTGCTGACATGTCTGGTGACTTGTTAGCTGTCATATCCAACCGGTCTGACACCTCTTCAGATCTGTCAGTAGTTTGTTAGAAACTGGATCAGTCGGTAAACATGAAGCAAACTCTATATAAGAGACTGATTGGAAACTACAAAAAAAACAAACGAAAAAAAAGGAATTCTGTGAAGAGAAACAGATTCAGAATTGTTCTGCAAGAAAGATTCATATTCCAATCTGAATTCAAGGAAGAAGCTGACTGAAGATCAACTTCAACAACAAGAAGATCCACCTTATTTTGTTCTATCAAGAATCTTTGAGAAGCTAAGTCAGGTTGGATCAGAAGGATCAGTTCAGTCAAGAACTGATCAAGAAGGCTTCACCAACAAAGGAATCTAGCTGGTGAATTTGTTTATTTCTTATTACATTCTATTTCTTGTAAGATCTATTATAAGATCTGAGTTGTAAGCCTGGAATTATAAAGACTGAGATAGGGCTGTTAGCCTAAGGTGTAGGACTTGTGGAAAGCCTGAGTTGTAAGCCTAATTATAAAGGCTGAGGTAGGGCTGAGGCCTGAGGTAGGATTCTAGGGAAGAATCTGAGGTAGGACTTGTAAAGTCTGAGCTGTAGGAACCATTTTGGTTCTGAGTTTAAAGATCTGGGGATCTGAGCCAATGGAAGGAAGTTAGGCTGAATCTAGTTATCTACTGGATAGGCGGAGGGGGAAAGTGGATTTACCCATATCTTGGAGAACCACTATAGATCTGCTGTTTGCTGTGATGTGTTTATATTCTGCAATTTGATTAATCTGTGTTGGATGATTATCTAACTGTTTGCCTAAAAAAGAACTTTAAAAGATTAGAACATATTCACCCCTGCCCCCCCCCCCCCCTCTAGATTTTTAGGCTCTTGAAACAAAGTCTTTAAGTATACACACTACTCTTGGCCTTAAGGCCTTACAATTCCTCTTAATAAGTGTGGATTACATACATCGGCACGCAGTACGGCCACACATGAATTACAAACAATTCCATTAGCCTTCATGGGCGAGCTTAGCAGCACAAGCAACGGTCCGATATATCCATTTCCGCTCTCCAGCCCCTGCAAACGGAATAATCCACCATAAGGTGGCAAACAAGGCAATGGTCAGCATTCAGCTGACCACTTATAACGACCCTACCCCTTACCCGGGGCAGCGGTTCCTTCCCTACATGTAGTGCATAACAACATATATATATCTCAAGCATATATATCTCAAACAAGTGCATACAAGCATAACCATATCACACACGCCGGCCTCACTGCCAAATGCATCGTGCACTCAAGGCACCTTCTCGGCGTACCACTATCTTGGGTCCACTGCCGCTCTTGAGGCTCTTAACCTTACGATAATTGATAAATAGTCTAACCAGTGCGCAGATCGGCAACCCTCTCACCCATTCCGTTCAGAGTGTTCCACCTCACGACAATCAAGAGCATTCTCAAACCGACGAGCCCATTTCGGTCTCCCAATCGATCACAAATGTCCATCTGGGATGCAGGCCGGAGACTCCCATCATACTTTACGACGAGCCAACCGCTCTCAATCGTACTATTATAACGCAGGTCCAGGTCAACCGAACACCATTGCTCATATCGTCATCGCATGACACGGGTCAATTATCCCCCTTTACTGTTTGGCACGCAGCCTACATGGGAGCACATGCTCTCACCATTACCACACTTGATTGGGAGAACACACTCACACAAAGTCCACACAAATAGAGAGCCCATACTCACCATCCACATAGCACAATAGCCATCTTGTTTCCACAAGACTGGCTCAACAAGCACAGATAATCACCTCCAGCTATCGTAGCACAATCAAAACGCGTTCTATACATGGAGTCTTCTCTGGTTCGCAGTATGCAACATTACCAATCCAGACCAACCTATCAGTATGGGCTTCACACAGCATGCATATTTCATACTACTCACTTCCGGATCTATATGCATACGCAACCGGGGATATCATCTATCAACCCATCGGAATCGCTTACACTCTTGCATCTATTGATGGAGGATTCCATACACATACATGCATAAATAAGGGCTTCACCTGCCCAAGGAAGAAATATCGTTACCTGAGTAATACGCTTTAGCCCCATGACGAAGAACTAGCCAGATGGAAAGCACCGTAGTAGCCTTGCCTCCACAGATCCGGTCTCCGCTCACAAGATGGGGAACCTTAGCTCTACCGGTGGCCGGATTCCTCCACCACCTTCTTCCCTTTGCTCTCCTGTAACACCTCCCCTGTAAAGACCATATAATATGGGTCCGGCCGGGGCCCCACAACATACGGGCACCACAGCTTTAGTATTAAAAGATGATATGAAACTACCCAAACTCAAAACTCCAGACAAACACAGCGGAAACATAAAACTAAAAGACAGAAGTTATCCACTAACAATAGAGTATCAAAATGGCCTTAAGGCCTTACACAATATAAGTCCAAAAATATAAAAGTGCCAAGCACTCCTAGGCTACCTCGGCATGCAAGCCGGACATGATCAAACAACATCAGCAAAACAAGGAAAAGAAACTAGCCAAGCACAGCAACACTTCATGAGGCTTAGGGCTTTTCGCCCGCCGCGCTAGCTCCTGCCTGCGATCCTTTCCCTGTAAGGATTTGAAGTAACGTGGGTCAGCAAAGGCTGACCTCTACTGTGTAACAAACACATCTCCTCCCGGCCGTCCCTAACGGACCCCGGGGTACCACTCCACCTGCAAGTTAACACTTCGTATAGCAAAAGAGCATATATATTAAAGCGGTAAACAGGCTTGGATGTCTCATACAGCATACATGTTCTCTATGTTTTGTACAAAGTAAAAGGGGCCTACTATGCAACATGAATGCAACCCGGGTTTCACCCAAGGCACCCTAGCTCGTATGCGTCTAGCACAACATCAAACATTGGGTACTTCCGTTTCCCCACTGGCTTAAAGCCGCAAACAAAAGGGAAACACCGTGTCCCCAACGGCACACAGGCCGTCACACGAAACCTTGCAATGGCCCCACCCGCACATGGGTCTTAAACCCCGGGCTTGCCCGCATAATCTGACGTCGCACATCAGGGTTCCGTCTCACACTGACCGATTCTAAGAAGCCTTGCTGGACCCCACCCGCTCATGGCCACATTGCCCAGGCTTGCCCTCCGCTCGGCATTCTCGTCAGTCTCACACAAGGGCTAGTCTCGCCGGGACACTTTCCCCACATGAATTGCGCGTCACGGGATAGCCAGCCGACCACGAAGACCTAGCCGCACCTTTGCACAGCACAAAACAAGGTTTCCCCACCCCAATTACCACTCGCACCGTGTCTTTCCCGTGCTCCAAGGAAACCATCTACCGCACAAAGCGAAGCTAACCTCGTCCGGTTCTGACTACGAGTACGCACTCAAATACAAGGGGGAAAACGCATACATACAATGGCGTATTGCCGCAACGGATTTTCTACCGAAGCTCGCTATGCAACATCACCGGGTCGGACTATCGGTCGCGACCACGGCTTCACGCACAATGCCTAATCCACTAACGGAGCGGATCTCTAATGCAAGCATGCCGGGATGAACATACTCAACCCGGAGGTTCCTCTTGAACCGCTACACGAATCCCTCTCATTTGAGAGATTCGGCGCTCAAAATACGAAAGGAAGGGGATGCTATTCATCTCATCCTAAATCCTAAAAAACCGAGAGGAGAAGTGTCGTTACCTTCTGTCCCCTCTTCTTAGCCATGGAGAAGATTTGCTCAGTTGAACACCACCGCAACGCTCCCACCTTCGCGGATCTGAACTCCGCTCGCGAAACGGACCTCCGAAGCTTCGCCGGCGGCCGGAACTTGGCCTCCTTGCTTTCCCTTCTCTCTAGAACTTAGAGAGATAAAAGAAAATGGGGAATGAGGGTTTGGAACCCTATTCCCGGCCTTAAACCGCCCAGGGAGGCCCCCTACCGTTGGATCTTCCAGGGAAAAGAACGAACGGCCACGATCGGAACCTAAAATAGAAAAACTGGGCCGAACACGGGTTGCAACACGGTCGTGTGCCTGGCCGTGTTACCCATTCGCCGTCTCAATCGATACGAAAACCAGCACACAGCTCCTGACACGGCCTTCGACACGGCCTTCGACACGGCCGTGTCTCGCTCCACACGGCCGTGTCGTGACCCGTGTCACGGCACCCGTTTTCAACATTTTCAGTCAGAGAAGTACACGGCCTCTGACACGGCCCCTGACACGCCCGTATCACCTGGGACACGGCCGTGTACAGGCCCGTGTCATGCCCCGTGTGCAATACCTCAGAATGTTTCGAAACTACCTGATTCTACACGGCCTGGGACACGGCCGTGTGCCTGGCCGTGTTCCATACTCGACTATCGTCGACCTTAACATGGTCGACCACATGGCCATCTCGATGACCGAGCTCGTCACGACCGACACGGCCTCCGACACGGCCGTGTCGGGACCCGTGTCACCTGCTCCACAAAAACTGTCTTGGCCAAAAGCGATCCCCGTCGCTCCTACAACATTTTGGGGCGTTACAATTCCCCCCCCCCCCCCCCATAAAAGAATTTCGTCCCGAAATTTAAAACATGGAAAGAACACAAATTCTAAACGATACCTGAGGAGAAAAGCTCGGGGTACTCCTCCAGCATGGCCTGCTCTCGCTCCCATGAGAGCTCCTCGCAGCCACAATTGTCCCATCGGACCTTTACGAGTCGGACCTCCTTGTTCCGCAGTTGCCGAACCTCCGAATCTTCTATCCCGACAGGACGTACTCGCGTCCTCAAGTCTTCCTCTACCGGCACCGCCGCCGGTTCAATCACCACGCTGGCCTCTAACAAGGCTTTCCTCAAGACGGAGACGTGAAAAACGTCATGCAATCCACTTAGCTCCGTGGACAACGCCAACCGGTACGCTGCCTCTCCCACTCGCTCGATGACCTTGAATGGTCCCAAAAATCTCGGACTCAGCTTCTTGAGTCAGCGAATTCGTGAAACGCCTTTGAACGGCTTGATCTTAAGATACACCCAGTCGCCCACCGCGAATTCCACGTGTCTGGCGAGCATTGAAATACTTCGACTGCCGATCTTGAGCTACCTTCATGCGCTCTTGGATGGTCCGCACTAGCTCACTAGCATCGGCTACCACTTCTTTCCCCAAAAGCTTTGTGTCTCCCGCCTCTGTCCAAGACATCGGTGTTTGACACCGCCTCTCATAAAGAGCTTCATATGGCGCCATCTTGATACTAGCTTGGTAGCTATTGTTATACGCAAACTCCACCATGAAGAGGTGATCCTCCCACTTCTTGTCGAAGTCGAGAGTGCACATCCTTAGCATATCTTCCAAAGTACGGTTCGTTCTCTCAGTTTGCCCATCGGTTTGAGGATGAAAAGCCGTACTGAACTTGAGTTTTGTGCCCAAGCTCTTCTGCACCAACCGCCAATCCTTAGACGTGAAACGTCCATCCCGGTCGCTGACTATACTCTTCGGAATCCCATGGAGTCGTACAATATTGCGGACGTACAACTCCACCAACTTTTCCACACCGTCCTCCTTCCGGTTTGGGATGAAATGTGCCACTTTGGTCAAGCGGTCTACAATCACCCAAATGGCATCATTACCCTGCTGCGATCTAGGCAACGCATGCACAAAATCCATGGAGATGTCATCAAATTTCCATTCGGGGATTGGAAGAGGCTTCAAGAACCCGCCCGGCTTCTGACACTCGGCCTTCACCAAGGCACAAGTTTGGCACCGACTCACACACAAAGCTACGTCCCGCTTCATCCCAGGCCACCAATAGGACTTCTTCAAGTCCAAGTACATCTTTGTACTACCCGGGTGAACGGAGTACTTAGTGAAGTGGGCCTCATACATCAACTCCTCGCGGAGCTTGCCGAACTGCGGTACATAAATCCTTCCGCCCTTCCTCAGAACCCCATCAACCATCTCCCAGGCGCTAACCTCGCCCTTAAGAGCTTCCTCCACGAAGGGTTGGAACTCCTCATCCACACGGGTCGCTTCCCGAATACGATCGCATAAGTCATTCTGCATCTCAATCCAGTTTAGCCGAGCCACGCTAAACTCGCCTCTTGCCACACATTCCAAACCAAGGGACTCCCAGTCCCGCCTTAACCGCTCATCGTGAGCTTCAATCCAACTTCCTTGCCCCGAGTATTTCCTACTCAAAGCATCCGCCACCACATTGGATTTTCCTGGCGTGTACTGAATCGCCACCTCGTAGTCCCCAAGGAACTCGACCCACCTGCGCTGCCACATATTTAGGTCCTTCTGATCTAGGAGATACTTTAGACTCTTGTGGTCCGTGAAGATCTCCACCTTCGCACCGTAAACGTAGTGCCTCCACAGCTTCAAAGCAAAAATTACCGCCGCCAATTCCAGATCATGGACGGGGTAATTTCTCTCATGAGGCTTCAGCTGCATCGACCCAAAAGCTATCACACTGCCATGCTGCACCAACACGCACCCTAAACCGCATCCGGATGCGTCGTTGAAAATCTGAAATCCTTCGGTCCCCTTTGGTAGACTTAGGATCAGTGCCATCATCATCCTCTCCTTCAGGGTTTCAAACGCCTGACTGCACTCTTGAGTCCACACGAACTTCTGATCCTTGCGAGTTAGCGAAGTGAGGGGTAGAGCTATCCGCGAAAAGTTTTCCACAAACCTTCGGAAGTACCCGGCTAGTCCAAGAAAGCTCCGGACTTCCGCCACAGTCCTCAAAACTGGCCAATCTTTGATGGCTTCCACTTTCGTTGGATCTACCGCCACCCCATCCCCACTAATCACATGGCCTAAAAACGCCACCTTCTCCAACCAAAACGCGCACTTGGAGAACTTCGCATAGAGCTGGCTCTCTCTCAATACTTGCAACACTGTCCTCAAGTGCACCTCGTGCTCCGCTTCCGACTTGGAATACACCAAAATTTCATCAATAAAAACGACGACGAACCTGTCCAAGTATTCGCGAAACACTTAGTTCATCAAGTCCATGAACACGGACGGCGCGTTCGTCAACCCGAACGGTATCACCGAGAACTCAAAATGACCATATCTCGTATCAAACGCTGTCTTGGGTATGTCTTCGTCAAGAATCCGCAACTGATAATACCCAGACTTCAGGTCCAACTTGGAGTACACCACCGACCCCACCAACTGGTCAAAAAGGTCGTCTATCCGAGGAATCGGATACTTGTTCTTAACCGTCAATTTGTTCAACTCTCGGTAGTCTATGCACAGACACATGCTACCGTCCTTCTTCTTTACAAATAACACCGGCGCACTCCACGATGAAGAGCTGGGCCTGATATACCCTTGCTCCAAAAGCTCCTGCAACTGAACCTTGAGCTCGGCCAACTCCTTTGGTGCCATCCTAAATGGTGGACGTAACACCGGTCTAGCCTCGGGCACTAACTCGATGGAGAAATCAATCTCCCGCCGAGGAGGTGCTCCCGGTAGCTCCTCGGGAAAAACGTCTCCAAACTCCGCCACCACGGGCACTTCCCCAAGAGACAGCCTGGAAAGGCTAACCTCCAACAACGCTACTAGAGCTACACCTCCCTGGTTAACAGCTCGCACTAGCTGAAGTGGCGAAACTAGGGAACAGGCCACTCCATGCAGGCCTTCAAACTTGACTTCCGCTTGCCCCACGCCCCTCAGGGTTACCACCTTGGACAAGTAGTCGATACTGGCACGCTGCTCTGCTAGCCAGTCCATCCCCAAGATCACATCGAACTCGGACAATGGCAAGATCGCCGCTACCAACACGAAGTCGACCCCCTCAAGACTCCAACAAATCCGGCCTCTAGCCCTGGTAGTCATAGACGACCCATTGTGCATGCGCACCTTCAACTCTGAGTCCGTTGAGAAGGACTCAACTCCAATCCTCCGGATGAAACTTTCCGCAAGGAAGGAGTGCGACGCTCCCGTATCGAAAAGTACCCTAGCGGGGTACCCTGATACCACTACAAAGCCTACACACATGCAACAAACATAAAAAGGCTTGAAAGGAAGAAATCTAAGGTGCAGGTTGAATTCTCGTACCTGTCACCACATCGGGTTGGCGGATTGCTTCCTGTTGCCCAAGGTTGTAGGCCCTTGGCTGCACTGGTTGAAACCGGGAAGCACTCGACTCCGCCATCTTCCCTTTCTCTGCGGCACTGGGGCCGGAGCGCACAGTCTGCTCCTGCCTTGGCTCTTGCTCAGCGCCCCCTTGGGTACAAAATCTTGCTATGTGGCATGGCTTGCCACAACTGTAACACGTCTGCGGTCCCTTAGAGCGTGACCCTCCGGACGTCCAATTACTTTTCTCGCCCGACTTAAACGGGGGAGGCTTCTTCTTCCATCGGCTCCCTTCCGCCTTTCCATGGGACTGAGCCGACTTCTTCTCTTCCCCCTGCTTGGGTGTGAAACCCTTTCGGCGCTGGGATCGCTCCATATCGCTCTCCAAAATTCGGGCCGCCTCCACCAATTTGTTGAAGCCTGCACGCTTCATCGATATGAGGGGTTGTCTTAGATTTTCCCTCAATCCATGGTAGAAGAGATTGTCCCTCTCTTTATCGTCCGCCGTGGTCGTCCCCGCATAACGACCCAATCGAGTAAATTCCTGAACATACTCATCCACTGTCTTGTCTCGCTGCACAAGATGTAGAAACTGCCTCTGGAGGGCTAACCTTGTTGATGCGGGAATGTACTTCTTCAGAAAGGCATTCCCAAATTCCTCGATGGACGGTGTGCGTCCTGGGAACTGCCGACCACATGGCTCACCCACCATAACTTGGCATCTCCCTCCAACATAAAGGTTGCGAACTCTGCCTTTTTCTCATCTGGCGCCTCTGCCGCCCTCAGAAGCTCCTGAATCCTAGCCCACCAATCCTTTGCATCTGTGGGCGTACCGATTCCCTTGAAGGTTGGAGGGTGGAAACTCAAAAAGTACTTCATTTGCCGGTCCCCATGCCCGACAACCACTCTCTCGGCCTACGGCTCCGCCCGCCTGGCCTCCTCAACCTGCACGGTCGCTGCCGTGACCGGGGTAGCAGGAGTTGCTACCTGAGCAACGGGAGCTGCTACCTGTGCTATCGCTGCAGCTTGGGCCGCCACCATCGCTTCTGCAAGCATACGGCAGAAGTCGGCCGGTGTGACCCCCATCCCTAGCGGACCTTGCGCAGTCGCACTACTTGCCGAGAGCTCTTCTCTTAGCCTCGAGGTCCCAGCCTCGTTGCTTGCACTCTAAACACAAGCAAGAAAACACAAATCAGTCTCTAATCGCAAGACTCGAACACCAGGACACTCATGGTCCTGCGATACTCCTATGTGGATAACTTCTTATACGCGACTCGACTTATACTTTCGACCGCGAAACTTCTCACTGGAACGCAAACCTCCCTCTGATACCAAATTGTAACACCTCCCCTGTAAAGACCATATAATATGGGTCCGGCCGGGGCCCCACAACATACGGGCACCACAGCTTTAGTATTAAAAGATGATATGAAACTACCCAAACTCAAAACTCCAGACAAACACAGCGGAAACATAAAACTAAAAGACAGAAGTTATCCACTAACAATAGAGTATCAAAATGGCCTTAAGGCCTTACACAATATAAGTCCAAAAATATAAAAGTGCCAAGCACTCCTAGGCTACCTCGGCATGCAAGCCGGACATGATCAAACAACATCAGCAAAACAAGGAAAAGAAACTAGCCAAGCACAACAACACTTCATGAGGCTTAGGGCTTTTCGCCCGGTGCGCTAGCTCCTGCCTGCGATCCTTGCCCTGTAAGGATTTGAAGTAACGTGGGTCAGCAAAGGCTGACCTCTACTGTGTAACAAACACATCTCCTCCCGGCCGTCCCTAATGGACCCCGGGGTACCACTCCACCTACAAGTTAACACTTTGTATAGCAAAAGAGCATATATATTAAAGCGGTAAACAGGCTTGGATGTCTCATACAGCATACATGTTCTCTATGTTTTGTACAAAGTAAAAGGGGCCTACTATGCAACATGAATGCAACCCGGGTTTCACCCAAGGCACCCTAGATCGTATGCGTCTAGCACAACATCAAACATTGGGTACTTCCGTTTCCCCACTGGCTTAAAGCCGCAAACAAAAGGGAAACACTGTGTCCCAAACGGCACACAGGCCGTCACACGAAACCTTGCAATGGCCCCACCCGCACATGGGTCTTAAACCCCGGGCTTGCCCGCATAACCTGACGTCGCACGTCAGGGTTCCGTCTCACACTGACCGATTCTAAGAAGCCTTGCTGGACCCCACCCGCTCATGGCCACATTGCCCGGGCTTGCCCTCCGCTCGGCATTCTCGTCAGTCTCACACAAGGGCTAGTCTCGCCGGGACACTTTCCCCACATGACTTGCGCGTCACGGGATAGCCAGCCGACCACGGAGACCTAGCCGCACCTTTGCACAGCACAAAACAAGGTTTCCCCACCCCAATTACCACTCGCACCGTGTCTTTCCCGTGCTCCAAGGAAACCATCTACCGCACAAAGCGGAGCTAACCTCGTCCGGTTCTGACTACGAGTACGCACTCAAATACAAGGGGGAAAATGCATATATACAACGGCGTATTGCCGCAACGGATTTTCTACCGAAGCTCGCTATGCAACATCACCGGGTCGGACTATCGGTCGCGACCACGGCTTCACCCACAATGCCTAATCCGCTAACGGAGCGGATCTCTAATTCAAGCATGCCGGGATGAACATACTCAACCCGGAGGTTCCTCTTGAACCGCTACACGAATCCCTCTCAATTGAGAGATTCGGCGCTCAAAATACGAAAGGAAGGGGATGCTATTCATGCATCCTAAATCCTAAAAAATCGAGAGGAGAAGTGTCGTTACCTTCCGTCCCCTCTTCCTAGCCATGGAGAAGATTTGCTCGGTTGAACACCACCGCAACGCTCCCACCTTCGCAGATCTGAACTCTGCTCGCGAAACGGACCTCCGAAGCTTCGCTGGCGGCCGGAACTTGGCCTCCTTGCTCTCCCTTCTCTCTAAAACTTAGAGAGATAAACGAAAATGGGGAATGAGGGTTTGGAACCCTATTCCCGGCCTTAAACCACCCAGGGAGGCCCCCTACCGTTGGATCTTCCAAGGAAAAGAACGAACGGCCACGATCGGAACCTAAATTAGAAAAACTGGGCCGAACACGGGTTGAAACATGGCCGTGTGCCTGGCCGTGTTACCCATTCCCCGTCTCGATCGATTCGAAAACCAGCACACGGCTCCTGACACGGCCTTCAACACGGCCGTGTCTTGCTCCACACGGCCGTGTCGTGACCCGTGTCACGGCACCCGTTTTCAACATTTTCAGTCAGAGAAGTACACGGCCTCTGACACGGCCCCTGACACGCCCGTATCACCTGGGACACGGCCGTGTACAGGCCCGTGTCATGCCTCGTGTGTAATACCTCAGAAAGTTTCGAAACTACCCGATGCTACACGGCCTGGGACACGGCCGTGTGCCTGGCCGTGTTCCATACTCAACTATCGTCGACCTTAACATGGTCGACCACACGGCCATCTCGACGACCGAGCTCGTCATGGCCGACATGGCCTCCGACACGGCCGTATCGGGACCCGTGTCACCTGCTCCACAAAAACTGTCTTGGCCAAAAGCGATCCCCGTTGCTCCTACAACATTTTGGGGCATTACATCTCCCCTCTCTCTTCCTTTAGAAAGAGAATAGAATGGCCCAAATGAGGAATAAATCCTCATCTCCCGTACTTATTTAGCTAGGAAATAAGTAGGGCCCTTGGATATCCAGCAAAGGAAATGACTGGCCTAGATCATCTCTGAAAAAGACCCTAACACGCCCGTGTTCGGGTCGACACACCCGTGTTCGGGTCAACACCCCCGTGTTCGGGTCGACACCCCCGTGTTTGGGTCGACACGCCCGTGTGTCACACCGCCTTCATCCACCGCACTTCCCCAGCACGACATGTGTGCTTGACACACCAGTGACATTAATGACACGGTCGTGTTCCACCGCTCAGCCAACGATCGCTTTAAGTCGGCAAAACCCGAGAAGGACATGGCTAATCTGAAACGCTCGTGTCATCCACTTGATACCCGTGTCTACCACTCAATGCTCGATGCTCGACGACCCGGGAAGGACACGGCCTGGCGACACGCCCGTGTTCACAAATGACACGCCCGTGTCACTTACCTGACATGCCCGTGCCCTACTCGTACACTTTCCTTAAAACATTTCTCGGCACATACCGAGCAGGACACGGCCAAGGGACACGCCCGTGTCCCAGGACGTGTGCACATGTGCAAGCACCAAAACAGCCTTAAAATGCTACCTCATTTTCGGGTGTTACAACTCATCCCCCCCCCCCTAAAGAAATTTTGTCCTCGAAATTGATCAAATCCGTAGGCAGCATACATACAAAATAGCACACAATTTCATTACTGCAACAACCTGCATTATTACATCAAACGAAACGTCCCAACATAGTTCATGTTCGTCCAAAACAAACATATATATACATACATACATCAAGGATTTGATGACACCACTTTACTTCCTCACATCTGAGTCCATCATACTCTTACTTATGTCCTCCCGAAGCTCCAGACGATGTACTCGTGGTTCCATCTGCGGCTCTTACACCTCAAGATTATACATGCGAGGTTGCGCCCGAGATGCCGATGACTCCGCCACTTCCTTACCCTTTTCCTCATAAGATGTACCGGTCTTTTTCTCAATATTTGACGGGCTACTCGGACAATTACGGGCTAAATGACCCGGCCGACCACACGTAAAACATGTACGGGTCTCGTTTTGTTCTTGTCCCACTGATGCTCCCGAAGTAACCATAAGACAAGCTTGTTCTTTAATCCTGAACCTTTTCTTCCCTCGTCTACGAAACTCCGATTTTTCCAGATGCGACACCTTGAACTCAGGCTCCCCAGCCACGTTCTTCTTGTCTTGCACACTTACCATATCTTTCTCTAACGCTTGGGCCGTATCCACGAAAGCCTGGAAGCCCTGGTTCACCGAACTTTAGAGCAGCCACCACAGCTCATCTCACAGCCCCTCGTAAAACCTACTTGTCTTCCGCTCATCATTAGCAAAGGTAGACCCCGCATAGCATCCCAGCCACGTAAACTCATGCAGGTAACTATCCACACTAGTCTTACCCTGTGCTAGCCTTTGAAATTCATGCTCCATCGCAATCCTTTGCGATATCGGCAAATGTTTTGCCAAAAACAACCTTTCAAACTCCTCAATCGAGACCTCTACTAGTCGTCGGCCTGCCAAGTGATGCAATTCAATTTTGTCCCACCAAAGCCGCGCCTCTCCCTCCAGCAAGAAAGTGGCCAAAGTGACTTTCTGTCCCTCTTCAGTCGTTATCGCCGCAAGGATCCGCTTAACTCTTGTCAGCCAATCCTCAGCTTGCATATGGTAACCCGCCCCGGAAGTTGTTGGTCAGCTACCTGCACATCCACTAGAGCCTCAACCCGCTCTTGCCTCGCACCAGTCTGAACTGGAACCGTTGCAGGCCTTGCCTGCCTAGTAGGTTGTGTATTTAGCATGGTAAACACTGTCTCAGCAGCTAAGCGCACTAACTCGGCAGAGGGAGGAGGTATTTGCACCGCAGCTGGTGTTGCACTCTCGTCAGAACTTTGTGGCGTTGACCGTCCTGCACCACTTCGTGTCACCTATAGGTGGACATCATAACATTAGCGACTATCACACTAGGCAAACACGACTAGTAGGAACACGCAGGTTCCTCAAACAATGTATTTTCATTCCTAATGGACATTCATGAGTTCAGTTCATTAGTGATGACAACAGCCGCGTAAACACAACACGGGAACCTTAACCCACAATCGAATTCGTCCACGAATACATTGGAGAAAAGGGAACACAACACCTCTAATACCAAATTATAACGCCCCTATTTATCTTATGAAATATAACATAGGGTCCGGTCGGGGCCCCACGACATATTCCACAAACAAGCGGGAACATCACTAGGGAATATCATCTTACTACTCGTACACTAACTCAGAGCATGCTAGCGGAATATTTTAAGTTAGCTGAACTCATAACAACACGAATGTCAACTATATATAAATCAACCTTTATATATATCTCAAAAGGAATGTTTACAAGTATACACACTACTCTTAGCCTTAAGGCCTTACAATTCCTCTTAACAAGTGTGGATTACATACATCGGCATGCAGGCTGGCCACACATGAATTACAAACAATTCCATTAGCCTTCATGGGCGAGCTTAACAGCACAAGCAACAGTCCGCTATATCCATTTCTGCTCTCCAGCCCCTGCAAACGGAACAATCCACCAAGCAGTGGCAAATAAGGCAACGGTCAACAATCAGCTGACCACTTATAATGACCCTACCCCTTACCCGGGGAAGTGGTTCCTTCCCTACATGTAGTTATTGCACGCTAGAGTTCGAAGAAAATAAACGCAACCGAACTAGCAACCCGATGAGGCAAGTATACCTATCGAATTATAGCAAGGGGACACAAGTGTCATATTGAAATCCGGGAACTGTTGGCTATGCTTACTCACACGAACGCTATTATCTTATCGACGGAAAAACTAGGGCTTAGAGAAAAACTAATTGCAAGGAAGGAAGTAAAGCTATATTAGAAAGAGAACTACCGCAATTAAGTAAAGCTATTAAGCAAAGAACTATGCTAGAAAGGAAACTACTGCAGTTAATTAAAGAGCACAAGATAGGTGATTACTACGAAAGGTAGAAAATATGAAATGGAAATGCACTCAATCAAGATTCACCTCGGCTAAAGACGATTAAGAAAATGCGATAAAAATCTGAACTTAATAGGATAAAGGTCCTTGACCGTGGAGGTTCCTAAAGCTTGAACACGCTTCTCTCAAAGTCGTGCCCAACTGAGTTTAGGAAGGTCCGACCGACTCTCGTCTAAATCGGTGGCCTAAAACTCGCTTTACGCGGTGAACCCCACTATTGGATTTTACTCCAATCCGGGAGATTTGGACGTCTGCCTCTCTCGAGGGGTGCGTACAACTCCCTTTACTCTTGAATGCTCACTTCATTCTTTCGGCCTCTCGGCTAGCCCAGAATGAAAGCAAAGGCGGAGAGTATATATCGATAATATACCTCCAACCCGTGATTTATCAAGAGTAATTCAAGGCCCTAACCTAAAAAGAAAAGATTAATTAAAACATCATAACTTAATCGCTCTAATCTCGGATCATCAAGATCGAGTACAAGGAGGATTAGTTAATCATAATGGAGTGGAGGAGGGGGATGAGTAGTAAAGCATAAAAAGAACACAAGCTAAACAAATAACACTTCTATTAATAAAAAGGGGCAAGTTACACTATTGAAATTAAAATTACAAGTGCATGAAATTGAAATCCTATTCTAGCCCTACAAGTAGCACTAAGTAAGAGCAAAATTACAATAAAAGCTAGAACAAACTAAGATCAAGCTAGGGTTAAACACGAATTACAAAGAGAGGGAGAGAGAGAGAGAGAAAAAGCATGAAAAAAACTCAAGAACCAAAGGGGCAGCACCTCCCCCTCTCAACCAAAGCTTGCTGAAATGGAGAGGGGGGTCTCCATTTATAGAATTTTTCTCGGGTTGGTCACGCCCTCCGACATGCCCTAGGGGGGGCGTGTCAGGGGGCATGACAGTACTATGTTGACCTCGGGCTCTGGATTCTGGAGGGAGGGATGATTCCTTCGGTACGTCGGTGGTCACGCCCTAGGTCACACCCGTGTAGGGGGGCGTTACAGGCACGTCATGTCCAAATCATTGGTCGGAAATCCGTCAGTCGTCGAAAAGTTGATGTCATGCCCCAGGTCACGCCCATGACGGGGGGGCGTGCCAGTACTGTTTTCGTGCTGTGGAGAAACGGCATTTAATGCAGCGGCAGGCTTTGCGGCAGAGGGCGACACGCCCATAGTCACGCCTGGTGACACGCCCAGGGAGGGCGTGTCAGGGGGGCGTGACAGCGGTTTTGTTCGTTTTCCTGTCCCTTCCAGCAGAAGTCCTCGGGATCGGGTGACACGCCCTAGGTCACGCCCAGGGAGAGCATGACAGGGGGGCCTGTCAGGTCATTTTGGCCAATTTTCTTGAAACCTGCAAAAAGACAAGAAAAAGTCAGCGGCAATAATATTTACATAAAAATGATACAAATAAACTAATAATAGACATGATTTGTACACTATAAAATAGAAAATACGATAATAGTTTAGGCTACAAAACGTATTATCAAATTCCCCCAAGCTTAAGCTTTGCTTGTCCCCAAGCAAAAATATAAAAAGTAGATATTTATAAAAAGGACTAATCAAAAAGTTCTAATTATGCCTACACAAGTACTATGCGAAATTCTAAGTAGGGAAAAGGTGAAATGTAAGTCTAAAACAATTATTTAGGTATGGTAAAACTTTTATAAACTTTACTTAATAAAAACAAATCATCCAAAATTTTAACGAGATTTTTTTTTAAATAGACTTAAGCAAAGCAACGAAAATGAAAAACACGCATTGAGTTGTTACTGGATCCAAGCAACGCATTATAATTATATCAATTTAATTAATAAAAATCTAGGTTTAAATCCAAAACTAAAACTGATTTACTGTTTTTCTTTTCTTAGTTGTTAAATAAAAATCAAAAAGCGTGAATCAAAAGGACTTAAATAGGACAGAAACGTTTGGTTTAGGAAAATGATTAGGAGTGGAATTCAAAGATAAACGTGAAGGTTTTAAAATCACACTAAACCAAAGCAAAGAGTTTCAAAAACTTTCATAAAAATATATACACATTTTTTTCTTTTTCTTCATTTTTTTCTTTTTTTTTTCTTTTTTCAAAACAAAGGCCATAAATATTTTTATTTTCCTTTTTGAATTGGCCAAACAAAAATAAACATCACTTTTGAACATACTTCTTTTTTTTCGAAAACCTTTCTCCCACAAAAATCACAAAATACCCTATCAAAATCGTCAAAATAATTTATGAAACTCAAAAAGGCTAGTGTGATTCGATAGATTGGAAATTTTGGCTTTGGTGAAACTGAAGTGAAGGGAGGAGCTATCAAATGAAATCGGAAAAAGGCTCAAAAACCGCTAACTAGTGGTAAAAGTTTTTAGGTTGGTAGGAAAGCTCAAACGAAAACAAAAACGGCCTAAATCATTTTCACGCATTTGAATTTATTTAAAACAAAGGTTTGAAAATTTTCAAAAAGCGAGTCCTAGATAATAAAAGAAGATTGATGAAATTAACTTGAAAATAGAAATAATAGGTGACTTGGATCGTTCACATCTACTACGTTATTCAAAAGTTGACTTTACAAAAATTATTCAAAAACGAAAAAGAAAATAGTGGATGATGAATTTTTGAGAAAGTAAAGGAAATAAAAAACAAAAAGCCATAATAGAAATGCGAGTTTTAGAAAAATATTTCACCTTAACATGCTACCGTGAATTAGAAACACAGCATGGCCAATATTTTACTTGTGAAACATAATTAAAAAGGACGATTAGAAATATTATAATTAACTAAGTTGTTTATAGGAGATTTTGAGTAAAACAAAAACAAAAACTTGGGGTACTATTGAAATACCAAAATGTCTAAACTATTCAAAAACACATATATCTTTTTTTTAATTTTGAGAAATATTCTCCTCTTTTTTTTGGATTTTGGAAATTTTTCTCTTTTTTTTTTTGGAATTTTAAGATATTCATTTTTTTATTTTGGAAATATTTAAAATATATACAAAAAGAAAAATATTTACACTAAGCAAAAATGAAGGAGGAAGTCCTCCCCCAAGCTTAAAACAGACATTGTCCTCAATGGCTAAAGAAGGGGATTGGAGAAGGAGAGAAAAGTAAAGTACAGAATTGAAAGATGGAATTGAAAGACAGGTACTTTCCCGGATTTATTTGCTGCGAAAGCTGAGTGATGCCGCTCCTCCGAATGTCTTCTTTGGACTTCGTGATGGATTCAACAATGTTGGAGCCGGCGATCGCGGAAGCTTCAGCTTGTCGGAGCCGTCCGAGGCAAAAATTATAAAATAAAGAAAATAGAAAAAGATAACTTGGGTTGCCTCCCAAGAGCACCCTTTAGTTAAAACGTCGTTGAGCTCGACGCATCAAAAAAAATAATATTGTCCAAAAAACAAAAAAAAAATATTGTTGTCCCGAAATAAAATTGTCTTTAGCAAAAAATTAAAAGTTCAAGATTAGAGTTCATGAAGCAGAAACTTAATAATGTTTGGACTGACATCATCATCACCAGAAAAGTAGAGTTTAAGACACTGACCATTCACTTTGAAATTACCCTTATCAGGATGAGAAATTAAAACAGTTCCATAAGGAAATACTTCTAAAACAGAAAACGGGCCAGACCAGCGAGATTTTAATTTGCCCGGAAATAAACGTAAACGAGAATTATATAAAAGGACTTGGTCGCCCGGCTTAATTTTTTTAGGGTGCCTTAAGTGTTTATCGTGTAAACGCTTCGTCCGCTCTTTATAAAGTTTATTATTTTCATAAGCATAAGAGCGCCACTCATCGAGTTCATTTAGTTGAAATTTTCGATGGTCACCGACTGAGTGAGGATTGAAGTTTAAAAATTTTAAGGCCCAAAAGGCGCGGTGTTCTAACTCTACGGGCAGATGACACGATTTTCCATAGACCAGCCGATACGGCATACATCCGAGGGCGGTTTTGTACGCTGTTCGGTAGGCCCATAGAGCATCGTCAAGTTTGGCTGACCAGTCTTTTCTAGAAGTTGAAACAGTCTTTTCTAAAATTCTTTTTATTTCTCTATTAACTACTTCGACTTGTCCGTTAGTTTGGGGGTGGTAGGTAGTGGAAAGCTTATGCGTAACACCGTATTTGGTAAGGATTTTTGAAAATTGCGCGTTACAGAAATGGGAACCCCTATCGCTAACGATTGCGCGAGGCGTACCGAATCTAGAAAATAATTTTTTAAAAAACGTGACTACAACTCAGGAGTCGTTCGTAGGAAGAGCTTGGGCGTCAGCCCATTGTGAAACATAATCAACAGCAACTAAAATATATTTGTTCCCGAGGCTAGAAGGAAGGGGGCCAACAAAATCAATTCCCCAGAGGTCGAAAATTTTGCACTCTAAGAAATAATTTTGCGGCATTTCATTTTTATTAGAAATATTGCCCGACCGTTGGCAACTATCACACCTGCTCACAAAGGCTTGCGCGTCTTTAAACAGGCTAGGCCAGTAAAAACCCGCGCAAAGCACCTTGTGAGCGGTGCGAGCAGCTTGATAGTGCCCACCTGTCGGACCTTCATGCAAATGTTTTAGAATATCAATTCCTTCATCAAAAGAAACACATCTCCTTATCACTTGATACGCACAAATTTTGAAAAGATGCGGGTCTTCCCAAAAGTAGTTCTTCAGCTCAGAAAAGAATTTCTTCTTTTGCTGAGAGGAGAACTCTTTTGGGAGCACCCGGGCCACTAGATAGTTGGTGATGTGCGCGAACCAAGGAGAAGTAGATGTATTAACTAAAAGCAGCTTCTCATCAGGAAAATAGTCATTAAAAGATTTTTCATTTATTTTTTCTATAAAGGGGTTATCTAATCTGGATAGATGGTCGGCGGCCAAGTTCTCGGCTCCTCGCTTATCACGGATCTCTAAGTCAAACTCCTGGAGGAGTAAGACCCAGCGAATCAAGCGAGGCTTGGCATCCATTTTGGCAAGAAGGTACTTGAGGGCCGAGTGGTCCGTAAAAACAATGATTTTTGAAAGTGTAATGTAAGGGCGGAATTTATCAAAGGCGAATACTACAGCTAAGAGCTCCTTCTCGGTTGTGGTGTAATTTTCTTGTGCAGATGTGAGGGTTTTACTAGCGTAATAGATGGGGTGGAAGTTTTTAGATATGCGTTGACCTAACACGGCTCCCACCGCAAAACTACTCGCATCGCACATAATCTCGAAAGGAAGGTCCCACACCGGAGCTATCATAATCGGTGCGTTAATTAACTTTTCTTTAATTGATTCAAAGGCAGAAATACAAGAGTCATCAAAAATGAATGGAGCGTCTTTTTCTAAGAGATGGGTGAGGGGCTTTGTGATCTTGGAGAAGTCCTTTATAAAACGACGATAAAAACCAGCGTGGCCTAGGAAACTTCTTATAGCTTTTATGTTTGTAGGCGGCGGCAACTTCTCAATAACTTCTATCTTGGCAACGTCTACCTCAATACCTTTAGCAGAAATTTTATGACCCCAAACTAACCCTTCCCTCACCATAAAATGGTATTTTTCCCAATTTAGGGCAAGGTTAGTTTCTTCGCATCGTTCTAAGACTTTTTCGAGGTTTTCTAAACATCTATCAAAGGAATCGTCGAACACGGAGAAATCGTCCATGAATACCTCCATAATGCTTTCTACGTACTTGTCAAATATTGCGAGCATACATCGCTGGAATGTAGCTGGCGCATTGCACAATCCGAACGGCATTCTTCGGTAAGCAAAGGTGCCGAAGGGACAAGTAAACGTAGTTTTCTCTTGGTCCTCGGGAGAGATGGGTATTTGAAAGTACCCCGAGAGGCCATCGAGAAAACAATAAAAGTTATGGCCGGACAGACGTTCTAAAATCTGGTCGATAAATGGTAAAGGAATGTGGTCCTTGCGGGTGGCGTCATTTAACTTACGGTAATCTATGCACATACGCCAACCCGTCACCGTCCGCGTCGGGATTAATTCATTACTCTCATTACTAACTACGGTTATCCCTCCCTTCATTGGAACTACCTGAACGGGGCTAACCCACTTACTGTCCGAAATAGGGTAGATAATTCCTGCGTCTAATAGTTTCATAACCTCGCCCTTAACTACTTCTTTCATATTCGGGTTTATACGACGCTGAGGTTGGATAGAGTTACGCGAATTATCTTCCATTAAAATTTTATGGGTACAGAAAGATGGGCTTATGCCCTTGATATCAGAAATTTGCCAAGCAATAGCCCGACGATGCTTACGTAGAACTAGAAGAAGTTTATTGTTTTGCGTATCCGTGAGGTAGGCCGAAACGATAACTGGTAACTTGGAATCCTTTTCTAAGAAAGCATACTTAAGGTGTTCGGGGAGTTCTTTAAGTTCTAAGGTAGGGAGTTCTTCATAAGAGGATTTTGAGATTCTTTCTTTTTCAAAAATAATATCTTCATAAACTTTTTTATAAGGAACGTAATAAGGGGTGGGGCTAGCAGCTAAGATGGCTTCTTGTAGTGATTCAGTGGGAAGAACAGAGGAAGAACAAAAATCAGAAAATTCTTTTTCAAACTCAGAAAGACAATAAGAAGATACATCACTTCCTTGCAGTGATTCCGTCGTAAGAGAAGAGGAGCAAAAAGTAGAAAATTCTTTTTCAAAGTCGGAGAGGCAGAAGGAAGAATCATCACTCACGGCGTCTACGAAAAAGCATGAGTCATCGTTTGCTAAGGTGTTCTTCATCGAAGGGGTGATAGAAAATGTGACTTCGTCGTCGCCTACTCGAAGAAAGAGCTTACCATTGCTTACGTCAATGATGGCTCGGGAGGTGGCAAGGAAGGGTCGGCCAAGGATCAGGGGAACCTCGACGTCTTCTTCGATGTCCAAAATGACAAAGTCCACCGGGAAGTTGAACTTGTCGACTTTCACTAGAACGTCCTCCACTATTCCTAACGGGTACTTGACGGATCTATCGGCTAGCTGGATACTCATACGCGTGGGGTTAAGGCTACCAATCCCTAACTTTTTGAACAACGAAAAGGGCATCAGGTTTATACTCGCGCCTAAGTTGGCTAACGCGTGTTTAACAAAAAGATCACCGAAGACACACGGGATAGAGAAACTACCCGGGTCACTGATTTTCTTCGGCAAACCATTTGTTAAAACGGCAGAGCACTCGGCGTTTAGCGTGACGTGCGAAAGATTCTCTAACTTCTTCTTGTTTGTGAGGAGGTCTTTAAGATATTTGGCGTATTTCGGCATCTGCAAAATAGCCTCGTGGAAGGGAATATTAATGTGGATTTGTTTGAAGATTTCTAAGAAGCGGGAGTACTGATCATCTTGACGTTGTTTATTAAGTTCAGAGGGGTATGGAGGAGTTGAATTATTTTTGAAGATGGGTGGTGGAGTGAGATTATTTTCTAAAGCGGGGGTGATTACTTCTTCAGCAGAGGGTGGAAGCGGAGCGGAGCTTTGATTTTTAAAAGCGGGAGTGGAGCTTTGATTTTTAAAAGCAGGAGCGGAGCTTTGATTTTTAAGAGCGGGAGCGGAGCTTTGATTTTTAAGAGCGGGAGCGGAGCTTGCCTCGGGCTCTTCACTTACCATACCGGAGACTTGCTTCCCACTCCGAAGAGTTATAGCTTTCGCTTGCTCTCTCGGGTTGGGTTCGGTATTGGAAGGAAGAGACCCTGCGGGTCACTCAGAAATTATTTTCGCGAGCTGTCCTACCTGATTTTCTAGACTTTTTACGCTTCTGGTTAAAGTTCTTGTAGTGGCGTCATTTGTGGTGATATATTTGGAAAGTAATTCCTCCAAGCTTGGAGGTTTTGGGTAATTTTGAAGAGGTGGTGGTGGTGGTGCAGAAAAATCATTTTGCGGGGGTGGGCACATCGCATTCGATGGATTACTCCATGAAAAGTTCGGGTGATTTCTTAAAGCGGGGTTATAACTATTCGGAAAATTAAAACCAGGCGGATGAAAATTCGCAGCAGAAAAATTATTAAAAGCAGTTTTAGGCATATTATTAACATAATCTAAATGTTCTGTAGTAGGGGTTGCAAATTCCCATACCTAAGGGGCAGAGGCAGCAGTCATCTCCATGATTTTTTTGCTTAGGATTTCTACTTGCAGAGCGAGCTGGGAGACGTTGTCCACTTCATAGATACCTGCAGGCTTGTTCGGGCAGGACCTAGGCACATTCCACTGATAAGTGTTCATGGCCATGTCCTCGAAAAGATCAAGAGCTGCTTCCGGGGTCTTATGATTTAAAGTACCGCCAGAGGCTGCGTCTATCATTTGCTTTGTATTTTGATTTAGCCCGTTATAGAACGTCTGCACTTGTAACCATACAGGCAGTGCGTGATGTGGGCATCATCTTAATAATTCTTTAAATCTCTCCCAGGTTTCATATAGGGTTTTAGAGTCTATTTGTCCGAAGGCAGAGATGTCGTTCCTAAGTTTTGTAGTTTTAGCTGGCGGAAAATACTTCGCCAAAAATTTTTCAGTTAATTCATTCCAAGTGGTTATGCTATTTTTGGGAAGTGTGTTAAGCCACTACTTAGCTTTAGTTCTTAAAGAGAAAGGGAAGAGTCTCAGCCTAATTGCATCATTTGTGACACCATTTATCTTGAAGGTGTCACAAATTTCAAGAAAGCTAGCTATATGTGCGTTCGGATCTTCATCTTGAAGTCCGTCAAATTGCACATATTGCTACACCATTTGAATTATGCTAGGCTTTAGTTTGAAGTTATTATTTGCTATAGCAGGGCGGACTATACTTGATTCTGTTCCCTTGAGGTTCGGTCGTGCATAATAGGACATAGTCCTTTGCACGGCCTCATCTACGTTGGGTTCTTCCATTCTTAAAGTAGCAAATGACTCGGAGTCCTCAACCGGCACTTGGATAGTAGGACCTTGAAATCGCGATCTTCTCCGAAGAGTACGCTCAATTTCGTGGTCCAAGTCCAAAATGACCGACGGACTCCCGCGGGTCATGCACTAAAAGAATAGAAAAGAAGAAGAGGAAGAGAAAAAGGATAAACTAGAAAAAAGATAAAAAAAAAATTTTCCTTTTGAAATAGATTTTTTTTTTATAGATTAACTCCCGAACTTCCCAAGGACTACCCCGTGAAGGGTTCGCAAGGTACTAGACAAGACAATGGCGCTTAAAGCCCTTTGCCCTTTTCGAGAGAATTAGGTGGCGTAGAAAAATTGTGAGGTTGGTTACTATTAAGGGCGGTGATAAAATTTTTTTTATTTTTAAAATTTAAAGAAGGAGGATGAGAAAGAGAAGAGATAAAATTAATAGGTTCGTGTTTTCAAAATATCAACGGAAGTTGGTTCCCCGGCAACGGCGCCAAAAACTTGTTGCGCGCTAGGGTTCGAAGAAAATAAACGCAACCGAACTAGCAACCCGATGAGGCAAGTATACCTATCAAATTGTAGCAAGGGGACACAAGTGTCGTATTGAAATCCGGGAACTATTGGCTATGCTTACTCACACGAACGCTATTATCTTATCGACGGAAAAACTAGGGCTTAGAGAAAAACTAATTGCAAGGAAGGAAGTAAAGCTATATTAGAAAGAGAACTACCGCAATTAAGTAAAGCTATTAAGCAAAGAACTATGCTAGAAAGGAAACTACTGCAGTTAATTAAAGAGCACAAGATAGGTGATTACTACGAAAGGTATAAAATATGAAATGGAAATGCACTCAATCAAGATTCACCTCGGCTAAAGACGATTAAGAAAATGCGATAAAAATCTGAACTTAATAGGATAAAGGTCCTTGACCGTGGAGGTTCCTAAAGCTTGAACACGCTTCTCTCGAAGTCGTGCCCAACTGAGTTTAGGAAGGTCCGACCGACTCTCGTCTAAATCGGAGGCCTAAAACTCGCTTTACGCGGTGAACCCCACTGTTGGATTTTACTCCAATCCGGGAGATTTGGACGTCTGCCTCTCTCGAGGGGTACGTACAACTCCCTTTACTCTTGAATGCTCACTTCATTCTTTCGACCTCTTGGCTAGGCCAGAATGAAAGCAAAGGCAGAGAGTATATATTGATAATATACCTCCAACCCGTAATTAATCAAGAGTAATTCAAGGCCCTAACCTAAAAAGAAAAGATTAATTAAAACATCATAACTTAATCGCTCTAACCTCGGATCATCAAGATCGAGTACAAGGAGGATTAGTTAATCATAATGGAGTGGAGGAGGGGGATGAGTAGTAAAGCATAAAAAGAACACAAGCTAAACAAATAACACTTCTATTAATAAAAAGGGGCAAGTTACACTATTGAAATTAAAATTACAAGTGCATGAAATTGAAATCCTATTCTAGCCCTACAAGTAGCACTAAGCAAGAGCAAAATTACAATAAAAGCTAGAACAAACTAAGATTAAGCTAGGGTTAAACAAGAATTACAAAGAGAGGGAGAGAGAGAGAGAGAGAGAGAGAAAGCATGAAAAAAAACTCAAGAACCAAAGGGGCAGCACCTCCCCCTCTCAACCAAAGCTTGCTGAAATGGAGAGGGGGGTCTCAATTTATAGAATTTTTCTCGGGTTGATCACGCCCTCCGACACGCCCTAGGGGGGCGTGTCAGGGGGCGTGACAGTACTATGTTGACCTCGGGCTCTGGATTCTGGCGGGAGGGATGATTGCTTCGGTACGTCGGTGGTCACGCCCTAGGTCACGCCTGTGTAGGGGGGCGTGACAGGCACGTCATGTCCAAATCATTGGTCGGAAATCCGTCAGTCGTCGAAAAGTTGATGTCACTCCCCAAGTCACGCCCGTGACGGGGGGGTGTGCCAGTACTATTTTCGTGCTGTAGAGAAACGGCATTTAATGCGGCGGCAGGCTTTGCGGCAGAGGGCGACACGCCCATAGTCACGCCTGGTGACACACCCAGGGAGGAGGGTGTCGGGGGGGCGTGACAGCGGTTTTGTTCATTTTCCTGTCCCTTCTAGCAGAAGTCCTCGGGATCGGGTGACATGCCCTAGGTCACGCCCAGGGAGGGCGTGACAGGGGGGCGTGTCAGGTCATTTTGGCCAATTTTCTGGAAACCTGCAAAAAGACAAGAAAAAGTCAGCGGTAATAATATTTACATAAAAATGATACAAATAAACTAATAATAGACATGATTTGTACATTATAAAATAGAAAATACGATAATAGTTTAGGCTACAAAACGTATTATCTGTAGTGCATAACAACATCTATATATCTCAAGCATATATATCTCAAACAAGTGCATACAAGCATAACCATATCACACACGTCGGTCTCACTACCAAACGCGTCGTGCACTCAGGGCACCTTCTCGGCGTACCACTATCCTAGGTCCACCACCGCTCTTAAGGCGATTAACCTGACGGCAATGGAGTAATAGTCCAACCATTGCACAGAACGGCGACCCTCTCACCCATTCCGTTCAAAGTGTTCCACCTCACTGCAATCATGAGCATTCTCGAACTGACGAGCCCATTCCAGTCTCCCAATCGATCACACGAGTCCATCCGGGATGCAGACCGGAGACTCCCATCATACTTTCTGACAAGCCAACCACTCTCAATCGTACTAGCATAACACAGGTCCAGGTCCACCGAACACCGTTGCTCATATCGTCATCGCATGACGCGGGTCGATTATCCCCCTTTCATGTTTGGCATGCAGCCTACATGGGAGCACATGCTCTCACCATTACCACACAAGCTTGGGAGTACACGCTCACACCAAGTCCATATAAATAGGGAGCCCACGCTCACCATCCACACAGCACAATAGCCATCATGTCTCCACAAGACTGGCTCAACAAGCACAGATATCTGGGAAATCACCTCAAGCTATCGTAGCACAATCAATACGCATTCTATACACAGAGTCTTCTCCGGTTCACAGTATGCAAAATCACCAATCCAGACCAACCTATCTAGATGGGCTTCTCACAGCATGCCTATTCCGTACTACTCACTTCCGGATCTATATGCAAACGCAATCGGGTATATCATCTATCAACCCATCGGAATCGCTTATACTCTTCCATCTTTTGATGGAGGATTCCATACACATACATGCATAAATAAGGGCTTCACCTGCCCAAGGAAGAAAGATCGTTACCTAAGTAATACGCTTTGGCCCCATGACGAAGAACTAGCCGGATGGAAAGCAACGTAGTAGCCTTGCCTCCGTAGATCCGGTATCCGCTCGCAAGATGGGGCACCTTAGCTCCACCGATGGCCAGATTCCTCCACCACCTTCTTCCCTTTGCTCTCCCCTCACTCTTCCTTTAGAAAGAGAATAGAATGGCCCAAATGAGGAATAAATCATCATCTCCCGTAATTATTCAGCTAGGAAATAAGCAGGGCCCTTGGATCTCCAGCAAAGGAAATGACTGGCCTGAATAATCTCTAAAAAAGACCCTGACATGCCCGTGTTCGGGTCGACACGCCCGTGTTTGGTTCGATACGCTAGTGTTTCACACTGCCTTCCGCCACCACACTTCCCCAGCACGACACGTGTGTTTGACATGCCCGTGTCATTGATGACACGGTCGTGTTCAACTGCTCAGCCAACATTCACTTTAACCGGTGAAACCCAAGAAGGACACGGCTAATCTAACACTCCCATGTCATCCACTTGATACCCGTGTCGACCACTCGACACTCGATGCTCGACGACCCGGGAAGGACACGGCCTGGCGACACGCCCGTGTTCACCAATGATACGCCCGTTTCACTTACCTGACACGCCCGTAGCCTACCCATGTACTTTCCTTAAAACATTTCTCAGCATATCCCGAGCAGTACATGGCCAAGGGACACGCCCATGTCCCAGGCCGTGTGTACCTATGCAAGCACCAAAATAGCCTTAAAATTCTACCTCATTTTGGGGTGTTACAAAGACCCCCTATGAATTACTCAAAGGGAAGAAACTAAAAATTGATTACTTTAGAATCTTTGGGTGTAGATGTTTCATTCATAACAATAATAAGAAACACATTAGAAAATTTGAAGATAAAGCTACAGAGGGAATTTTTCTTGGATATTCCCAAGAATGCAAAGCTTATAGGATATTCAATAAATCACCTTTAATAATGGAAGAATCTGTACATATTTCTTTTGATGAAGCTAACATGTATTATAAGGAGAAGGATTCTTCTACCACATATTTATTGCAGGTACCTCACTTGTGTGAGAAATTTTGTGAGTTAAACCTTACACAAAAGGTCATATCATATCCTCCTCCACAATGTGATGAAGATAGTGAAGAAGAAATTTTGGAAGTGGTTGAACCTCCTCCATTAATAGACATTATTCCACAAGAGGGATTAATTCCAAATGTTGTTGTTGAACCAACTCCACCCACTTACCTTGTCACACTAAGGGATCACCCAAGATCTCAAGTGATTGGGGACATGTCTGTAGGTGTACAGACAAGGCATCAACTCAACCAAGATGTGATGCATGCATGTTTCCTCTCTCAAGTTATCCTCAATCCATAAATGATGCAGAGCAAGATCCCCACTAGATTATTGCAATACAAGAGGAGCTCAATCAATTTGAGAGATGCAGAGTTTGGGACTTGGTTCCACGGCCCAAAGGCTATCCAGTAATTGGAACCAAGTGGGTATTCATAAACAAACTTGATGCCCAAGGTGTAATTGTGAGAAACAAGGCTAGGCTTGTTGCTCAAAGCTATAGGCAAGAGGAAGGCATTGACTATGATCAAACCTTTACTCCTGTTGCAAGGCTATAAGCAATCAGCATTTTTCTTGCTTATGCTGCTTTTAAGAAGTTTAAAGTCTACCAGATGGATATCAAGAGTGCTTTCTTGAATGGAGAGCTAAAGGAAGAGGTTTATGTTGAATAACCCCCCGGTTTTATCTCTTCTACTCATCCTTCATATGTTTTTAAATTGCATAAAGCTCTCTATGGTCTAAAGTAAGCTCCAAGAGCTTGGTATGAAACCTTAGCTAGCTTCCTTTTAGAACATAAGTTCTCTAGAGGCATGGTGGATAGGACCCTTTTTACTAAGATACATCATGTTAAAATTTTAATAGTACAAATTTATGTAGATGACATCATATTTGACTCTACTGATCCCGAACTATGCAAGAGATTCTCTGATCTATTGCATTCAAAGTTTGAGATGATTAGCATGGGAGAGCTATCATACTTCCTTTGTCTACAAGTGAAGAAATCTCCTGATGGCATATTCATATCCCAATCTAAATATGCAAATGAGCTTATTAAGAAATTTGGGATGGCTGATGCCTCCTCAATGAAAACTCCCATGTCTACAAATGTTGTGATTGTCCCTGATGAACATGGAAAACCAGTTGATCAGACTAAGTATAGGGTTATTGTTGGATCCCTACTTTATCTCACAGCAAGTATACCAAACATCATGTTTGCTATATGTCTTTATGCTAGGTTCCATGTGAGCCCTAAGTAATATCATCTTATTTTCATTAAAAGGATTTTAAGATATATAAAGGGTTGTCCTAATCTAGGACTCTAGTATCCAACAAAGTCAACATTTGAGCTTACTGGATTTTCTGATGCTGACTATACTGGATGTAGAGGTGACAGGAAAAGCACATCAGGAACATGTCAATTCCTTGGTGATAGGCTTGTGTCCTGGTTTTGTAAGAAGCAAACATATGTGTCCACATCAACTGTTGAGGCTGAATACATGGCAGTTGGTAGCTGTTGTTCACAGATCTTGTGGATACAAAACCAACTCCAGGATTATATTTTCAATCTAAATAATTCAAACATATTTTGTGATAGTACCAGTGCAATCTCTATTGCACATAATCAAGTGCATCATAGTAGGACAAAGCATATTGATATAAGACATCATTTCCTAAGAGACTGTGTGGACAACCAGAAAATTAATCTTGAATTTATCTCATCTGATTTGCAAAGGGCAGATATTTTCACCAAGCCCTTGGATGAATATAAACATTTGTTCTTTATGAATTAGTTAGGAATGATAGATTGAAAGGCTTAATTTTAAATCTGTACTTAGTGTAAACGATCTGGAAACAATTCGTCGACCTGAGATTGATGATTTGCAAACTTATTTTTTGGAGTTCATCGACCGGAGATCGATGAAATCTCTGTGTGAAGTCAGTTTCATTGACCTGAGATTGACGATCCTGTTTCAGGAAATACTTCTGAGAATGATGAAATTTCTCCATATCTTCAGTCTGAGATCGACGAATTTATCTCTTCATTAAATTTTTCGTCGACCTGAGATCAAAGAATTTTCTTTTTCGCATGACGGAGCATGACATTTCATATTCTGAAAAACCTTATAACTAGGTTTTCTTCGAGCTCCTTCCCATGCTTTCAGTTCCCTTGCACTTGATCTCTCTCTTTCTTTGTTGCAGGTGATCATGGCGATTCCAGCAAGCACTCTCGCAGAAATGAAATTCGACATGGGTTTTGACATCGACTTCGAGTCTTTCCAACACTCTGATCAAATCTTCCTTGATTATTCTGAAGTTGTTTGAAGATTTACAGTTAAAGAATCTGATGACTACCAGGATGAAGATTGCGGCGACTGAGATATGAGAATGAGTTTTCACTCTATCGACTCCAGATGCTGATACTCTTATTGGAACAATATCGGGTAATGTCGTTTCACTTACCCCTGATGTTTTAACTTAAATTTTTTGTTTATTGAATGGAGAAGAGGACTTAGAAATCGATTCTGCTGAGTGTAATGAAATGTTGAATCGAATGGGTTATTCTGGTGATAACTCTAACAAATTATTGAAGAAACATCTATCTGCAGATTGTAAGTTTCTGGCAGATGTTGTAGGAAAAGTTCTACTGGCAAGCACACCGCCAACGATTACATAACTAGACAACAGTTCCTTGTGATGTGTGCAATGGCAAACAAGAAGGCCATAAACTGGGCCAAAATTATGTTTGAACTGATTAAGAAGAAAAACACAAATAAGGAAGTGTGTTTTGGAAGGATTTTGGGCCTTTTTCTTCAGGCCAAGGCTGCTGAATCACTGGTCTCCCCGACCATATTCATAAATGCCTCCTAGAGGCTTACCTGTGCCTTGTTTGATAAGTGGGAGAGGAACATCCTTAAGCCATCCAGGGCTTCCTCTTCCAGACCTTCTAAGGGTACAAGGGCTAATCCAGCCACTCCCCACCCTGCTGAGGATATTTCCATTCCCCCTCCACCTTCTCTTATTCAAACTACCTCAACAACCCTCCAGCTTTCTTCCACATACCAAGAACATCAACCTACACCTCCTGTATCTCCAATCCATATTTCCTCACCAGCTCTTTCTCTAGACCATCAACCTTCACCACATCAATCTCCTCAACATCAACCTTCACTTATTCAATCTCCAGTACATGCTACAACATAAGAGCATGCTACTCTTCCTTTATCCCCTCCTCCATCACATCTTACTGACATCCCCCTACTCAATCTGTCATTTTTACCATCATTCAATCTGCTATCATCACCCATTCATTCCCTATCTTCACTAGATGAGCAAATGACTGATTCCACATCCTTCCATCCATCATCATTCAACCTCAACCAATCTGTCTCTATTCAAACCCCAGCTGAATTCATGAACATAGTTTTACCCTCCATTTCATCCATTCTTCAATCCATCACACCTCTCCTACAACAACTCATAGCAGAGGCTATTTCACCTCTTGCTTTTTCTATTTCATCTCTTACTGCTCAAATTTCTGCCTTCCCTGTCCCTCCTTCTTCAGTCAGGGGCCTGACTCTAGTGCTTACTGAACCCAGGCAGGGGGAGATACTCCATGAAGAATTAGCTCCAGTAACAGCAATAGAGATAGGTTTTGTTGATACTGAGATACCATATGCAGATCTCACAGAATTTTTGGACACTGATTCTAAGACAGTTGATTTAGTTCCTTCTTTGGATATTCCTTCTGAAGACTATTCCATTTCTCCAGCAATTGAACTGAGGTCAGTTCTAGATTCTTTTGATCTCTTACATAGAAATATTCTTTTATTTGTTTCTCCCAAGTATTGCACATATATTATTTGTTGTACAGCTCCGGTTAGTACAGAAACTCTTCAGGCCATTCAGGCAAGATTTGTTACTAACATATTTGTGGAACCTGTTGGCCCAACTTATATTATGGATGATAGTCCTATACCAAGTCTAGATGATTTAATTGCACAGGATATTGCACTAGATATTGAACAAATGCAAAAAGATCCTGAGATAAATGATTTTCTTCTAACTGATAAAGACACAGATGATTCACAGATGCTTTCAGAGATTGTTGTCCCTCCTCAAGCTATTCTACCTCCACCTCCTCCTCAAGCAGACAAGCAAATTTCATAGGAAACAATAGAAGAAATAAATGCTTTATATGACAATCCACAAAGTTCTTCTGAAGATGACCCAGTTGATGATTCTGATGATTCTAAATCTGACAATGCTAGGAGATCCAAATCAAAGAAGAGGAAAGCTCCAGCAAAGGCTGCTCCCAAGCCCAATCCAATAATGATGTTCCATATTACATTCTGCACAACATTCCTCTCACTTCAAAGACTCATCAGTGGATGAAGCTTTCTAGAAATCAAGCTAAAGCACAGAAGAAGAAGAAGAAGTCTGGATCCTCTCCAGTGGAGAAATTCAGGAAAGATCCACCACCTCCTCCTCCTCCAACTGCTGGTGCAACTGGAAATGTTAGCCAGAGATCCTCATCAATTACTAAAACCTATCAGAAGCAAGTAAGACCCCATCAATCTTCTGGAAGCAGATATCCCCAACAGCAACATCATCACTCTTCCAGAAGCCATGTCCTCTGAAAGTGAGGCTAAGATCTATCTCAACTCTAGCGGGGGGGTGAATAGAGTATTTTAAAATAATTTTTCACAGTTGAAATAAACAGCACATATAAAATTCAATTTATGATATAGTGTAGAGTGCTAGTAAGAAGTTAAAAACTAAGAAGTAAAAAGCACAGCACACAGCAAACAAATCACACAAACAAACCAGAAGACACAAGGAATTATAGTGGTTCCCCAAAAACCTGGGTACATCCACTCTTCTACCACCCTTGGTAGGAATCCACTCAGGATGAGTTGATCAGGTGTCCTGACACCAATGAGCTTTTGATAAGGTGCCCAAAAACCAAAACTAGATTTTTTGATAAGGTGTCTTGCCACCACTGAGTTTTGACAAGGCTCTCAGAACCAGACAGAACTTTTGAAGGGAGTTCAAGAACCCTTTTATAGCAGGAAAAGAAAAATAAGAATGAAGGGTGTCTTCTCTGTTCTCAATCAAATGAGAGAAGCACAAGTGGATTGATGATGTCAAAGCTCCCCCTGAGATGTAGAAAGGTTCAGGAAAAGAAGCTTTGCTCTAGGGTGATAGGTCTTCAGAACTTTGATCTCCAGCACAGGATGGTTTCAGCAAGAAGGCTGAAGGTAAGGTGTCTGGAGTGATGAGATTGTGAACACTTTTCAGTCAGCAAGAAGATTTTTGGAGTCACAGTTCTTCTGTTGTTCTTCTACTATCAGTATTCTCTATTCTGTGTGTTCACTTTTTTTTTTGTCAATCTCTGTGTCTTCTTGTGTATTCTGTAAATCTTAATAACACAGAAAGGAAGAAAAGTTTTCTGACGTTTCCTTGTCCAAAATTAGCCGTTGGGAGTCATAAATGTCTTCCAAAAATAGTCTTATCTTCTAGAGGAAATTCCAGCAAACATTCTCTGAATAATTCCTTGAAACTTGCTCCAGAAATAAAGACAAACGGCTGGGAGATCTTCTGACATAAATGCTGATAATATTCAAAAACATTCCAAAGAACAGCAGCATTTGAATTCCTGAAAGCGTCGATCTCTTCAAAGAAAACATCGATCTGAGCTCTACGATCGTCGAACTGAGCTCAGAGATTAAATGGACAAGCAGACAGAAAACGTCGATCTGAGCTCTACAATCGTCGAACTGAGCTCAGAGATGTGAGAAATAACTTTAGGGAGGGATAGTCGAACTGAGCTAGAAGATAGTCGAGGGGAGTTTGACGACTCAGCAGAAGCTAGGCAAAAGCAGATAGTCGATCTGAGCTCGAAGATCGTCGACCGGAGTTCGACGTTTTATTGAAGATGAGCTCAGAGAGCGTCGAACGGAGTTCGACGATTCGTCGACCTGAGCTCGACGTAAATTGCCTTAGACTAAGCTCTTCAACCTTGATCTTGGAATGATCCTGGGGGCAGCTTCAAACCAAGTTCTAAGCCCTAGACTCATTCTAATGTTGACCTTTTCAACTATACAACTAGGTCAACTGGGATTCCTAAGACAAGCATAGTGATCCTTACCCAAATTAGTAATAGGGTGTTCCAACAATCTCCCCCTATTTGGGTTAGGATTACTATTTACAGACAATCATAGGAAATGAAAAGCATACAACAATACATAAGCTAATACAAAATGCAGAGAAGATATATAGCAGTAAAGCAGATCACAGATAAATATCAGCAGATATCCAAAGGTGGATGAAATGTTTAGCTTACACAGTTCACTTCCTTTCAGATCCCTTTTTAAATAAAATTTCTCTATTTGGATTCTGACTTTCTTTCTTTGACCTTCTGTCATCCTCTGCACCTAGAGAAGTTTGAGATTTGGGCCTTGGAACAACAGCCTCAGGGTGCAGCTTCATATAGTCTTCTGGATTGAAAAATTTCCTTGATGTATATCTTTCCAGTTCTTTCTTTCTCTGCTCTGATAAGGTAGTTATGTTTGAAGTATCCTTGCCTTGTTCTCTGGCCTTTTTTATTTGATCAAGGGCAGCCAATTCTTTCATTCTGGCTGTCCAGGATACAGGGTTGTTCTCAGGATCTTCAAAAGGAATAGGAGATTCATATCTGTTGATGATTTCAGAAACAGTAGAAGGAGTCCTGGAAACAATTGTGTCTTTCAGCTTGTAAGGAAAAGGACCTGAAGAAGGGTCAGGGTGACCTTGTCCTTCCCTTTGATAGGATCTTTGTCCTCTTTGATTTCCTCTATAATTACCCCTTCTGGGTTGATATCCTCTTTGATGCTGTCCCCTTTGATATGATCTTTGATAATACTGGGAAGAACTGTGGCTGGAGACTGGAGCTTGAGGGGCTGAACCTGAGCCAGAATCTGGAGGAGGAGGAGGAGGAGGCTGATATTGAGAAGATCCTTTTTCATATTTGTCAAGCTTCCTCTTCTTCTTCATAGCTTTCAGTTGATTTTTGGAATATTGCATCCAAGGCTCAGAGATGGGGCAGTCATGCAGGATGTAGTATGGAATATCATTGGAGTCTTTGGCTTTGGCAGGAGGGACTGACATCATTGCTTTACTTCTGGCTTTTCTCTTCTTGGCAATAGTTCTAGCAGAATCATCAGAATCAGTCCTGTATTGGTCACTCTCAGAACTTTGATGTTGATCATACAGATCATCAATTCTTCTGATAAGCTCTTCTTGAGCTTTAAGTTTTGCAGAAACCTCAGGAGCAGGAGGAGAGAGAGCAACAGCAGAGCAGGCAGAAACAGGAGCAGACACTGGAGCAGGAGCAGCAATTTCATCAGCATCAGTTGCTGGAATCATTTCTATGTCAGCAGTAGCAGCAGTAGTAATTTCAACAGAAAGAGGCACAGTGGCCTTAGTAGCAATTGAAATAGGCATAGTGGCCTTAGTATCAGCATCAGAGATATCCACAGCCTTCCAGGATTTGATGTAGGAATCAATATGGCTTGGATCACAGGTAGCTATAGGCACAATGGCCTTAGACAAATCTTCAGCAGGAGTTGCAGGCAGACAACTGAAATGGACTGTATCAAATATAGATAGCAGCCTCTGCAGATTCAGTGCAAAAGCACGTCCAAGAGCTGGAGCTGGAGCAGACATAATATCAGCAGCTGGCACATCCACTTCTTCATAAGGCATCTCCCCCTGCCTTGGTTCAGAGAAAGATGAATCAAGGCACACAGAAGATGGGATAGCCAGGGAGGAGGAAAGGAAGGCAATCTTGGTAGACAGCTCCTGTACTTGCTTTAGGAGTGGGGCCAGGGAAGACTCCAGTAGAGATGTCAGCTTGGGAGCTAGCACCTCATACAGCCTGTCTGCCAAAATAGGAAGATCCACATGCTCAAGTGGGGCTTGAGCAGAGGTAGAGGCAAAGGTAGATGGAGGGATGGTGGCTGAAACTGAAATTGTGGAGAAAGGTGGAGAGGGAATGGTTGGTTCAGAAGATGGAATAATGGAGATAGAGGAGGTTGAGGTGGAGATAGGGGAAGTAAGAGATGGTGTGAAGGAGGGTTGAGAGAGAATGTCATGGAGCAGTTGTTGAAAGGAGGAAGTTGAGGGTGGCTCAGGAGGAGTAGAGGGTGAATCATCCATGAAGGAATCATCTGTAAGTGAGAAGGATGGTAGGGTGAAGGTTGAATAGGAGAAGAGAGGATGGAATTCCTCTGAGGTGGATAAAGGAGGGGATGACATTGGTGAGGAAATGGTAATTGGGGATGAGATGATTATGGTGGTGACTGGTGGTGAGGAGGTGACAACTTGGGTGGATATGGCTGGAGGAGGGGAGGAAGCAGGCAGCTCTTCTGCTGAAGGAGTGACTGAAAAAGTCCTTGTGCCTGAATGAAGTGTTGCAGCAGTCCTGGAGGGGTTTATGATCTGCCTGTCCCATTTACTGAAGAGGGCACAGGAAAGCCTCTTGGATGCATTGATAAACATGCCAGAGGTGGTTAATAGGTCAGGGCACCTGTTGTGCAGAAAGACCCCTAAGATTCTCCCATAACTAACTGCATTCTTGTTGATCTTCTTCTTAATCAGAGTGAAGAAAATGGAGCCCCAGTCCAGGTGTTTCTTATCTAATAAAGCTCCCATCAGGCAGAACTGATATCTGGAAATGGTGTCATGGGCTTAATGCTTGGCCAACAGCACCTTCCCAACTACATCAGCCAGGAATTGAAATTCGATAGCCAGATTTTTCTTCAGTAGCTTATTAGGGTTTGCTGCATTGTGACCCATCCTATCCAACATGGAGTCAAACTCCTCTCCAGACAGTTCAATGGAGTCTTCTCCAGTACTGAGTTGAAAGACTTCTGTTAAAAGAGCCGGGGATAGAAATACCTGAGTCCCCTTAATGGTGCCGACAACAGAATTCTCAGACTCGTCTGTTGCGGTAAAACACCACTCTTTAATTTCTTCTGAGGCGATCTTCATCCTTGTAGTCATTATTGGAGTCAGCTGTTGTTCTCGGAATAATTTTAGGATGTCCTTGAAGCGCTGGTCACTTCCGTCGAAGGAGTTTATGTCGATGTCAAAGCCTGTGTCGAACTTCATCTTAGCAATAGCAGCACTTGATTCAGCCATATTCACCTGCAACAGAAAACCAAAAACGACCAAGCGTAGAGAATTTGGAGGGAAAAGAAAGAGAGTTGCAGAGTATGAAAGCGCAAAGGGAGAACGACGGCTGAAAGAAGGATTTTATATTAGGGTTCGACGCGAAAAAAGGAAAATCGTTGAGCTCAGCTCGACGAAACGTCGAGCTTAGCTCGACGATTTGGGCTACAGAGGGAATCTGAAGAGTCTTCAAAATCGGCGATCTTCGTTCGACGATGTTGAAAAACGTCGAGCTCAGCTCGACGACCTCTGATCAGAAGGAGAGAAAGCCTAGCTCTAGCGAGGGCTCTGAACTCAGATCGATGACTGCAAAAAGCGTCGATCTCTGGTCGACGATTTTTTTTGGAAAATCGTCGATCTCTGTTCGACGATTTTGGGGAAAACGTCGAGCGCAGTTCAGAGTCTAAACTCATTCTACAGACAAAAAAAAAATTTTTTGGCCTAGTCTTGCTCTGTTTTAGCTTTTCAAAATCTTGTAATTTAATTAAGGCTTCCTCCATCTAACATGCCTAACTGATTTAGGAAGAAACTGTGTTTCTTTTCATCCAAAGGTTTGGTGAAAATATCTCCCCTTTGCAAATCAGTAGGAATATATTGAAGTTCAATTTTATTTGTCTCTACATTATCTCTTAGAAAATGATGCCTAATTTCTATGTGTTTTGTCCTACTATGGAGGACTGGATTTTGTGCTATAGAGATAGCACTAGTATTATCACAGAAAATTTTAGACTTCTCTAAGTTGTAGCCATAGTCTAAGAGCTGATTCTGTATCCACAATATTTGTGAACAGCAACTGCCTGCAGCCATATACTCAGCTTCAGCAGTTGAAGTTGACACAGATGTTTGTTTCTTACAGAACCAAGAGACAAGTCTATCACCAAGGAACTGACAAGTTCCACTGGTGCTTTTCCTGTCTATTCTGCATCCAGCATAATCAGCATCTGAGAATCCAGTTAAATCAAATGCTGAATCTTTTGGATACCAGAGACCTAGATTTGGACAACTTTTAACATACCTAAGAATTCTCTTAACTAAGATTAAATGTGACTCTCTAGGGCTAACTTGGAATCTAGCACAAATACATGTGGCAAACATTATATCAGGCCTACTAGCTGTAAGGTACAATAAAGAGCCAATTATTGCTCTATATGTTGTCTGATCAACAGGTTTCCCATGTTCATCAGCATCTATTACAGCATTTGAGGGCATGGGTGTTTTCATACATGATGCATCAGACATACCAAATTTCTTAACCAGCTCTTTTGCATACTTGGTTTGAGAAATAAATATGCCTTCAGCATGTTGCTTGACTTGCAGTCCTAAAAAGAAGGACAGCTCACCCATGCTACTCATTTCAAATTTAGAGTGCATAAGCTTGGAAAACTTTTTGCACAATTTTGAATCAGTAGAACCAAAAATAATGTCATCTACATAAATTTGCACTAGCAGGGTATGGGACTTATGGGTTCTAATAAAAAGAGTTTGGTCTACTCTCCCCCTAACAAAATCATTTTCCAGAAGAAAACATGCTAGGGTCTCATACCATGCTCTAGGGGCTTGCTTGAGACCATATAATGCTTTATGCAATTTGTAAACATAATCAGGGTGAGTTAGAGAGATAAAACCTGGAGGTTGTCTAACATAGACTTCCTCTTTGATGTCCCCATTGAGAAATGCACTCTTTACATCCATTTGATACACTTTGAAACCTTTGTGGGCAGCATAGGCTAGGAATATCCTGATGGCTTCCAGCCTTGCAACTGGTGCAAATGTCTGATCATAGTCTATTCCTTCTTGTTGAGAGTACCCTTGAGCAACTAGCCTTGCCTTGTTTCTGACTATAACTCCTTGATCATCCAGCTTGTTCCTGAATACCCACTTTGTTCCAACAATGGGATGATCCTTTGGCTTAGGCACTAGCTCCCAAACCTTGTTCCTTTCAAATTAATGCAACTCCTCTTGCATTGCAATGATCCAGTGTGGATCTTACTCTGCATCTTGAATGGATTGAGGCTCAATTTTAGATAGGAAGCAAGTGTGCATCAGGTTTTGGTTGACCTGACTTCTAGTTTGCACACCAGCTGAGATCTCTCCAATTACTTGGGTGATTGGATGATCTCTTGTTGTTACTAAGTCAACAGGGAGTGTTGATTGTTCACCAGCCTGTGTTGTTGTCTCCTCTAGTGGAGCAGCAACTGGCTCTTCAGGATGATTTTCTTCAAGATGTTGAACTTCTTCTTCATCATCACTGCTCTCATTCTTTTCAGTAACTTGCAGTTTGTTCAAGTCTTCAGCTAGAGAATGTACCTGCAGAGGTTCTATGGTAGAAGCATTCTTCTCCTTGAAAGACATGTTAGCTTCATCAAAAATAATATGAACAGATTCTTCAATTTTACAGGAAGATTTATTATAAACCCTATAGGCCTTGCTGATCATGGAGTATCCCAGAAACACTCCTTCATCAGCTTTAGCTTGGAATTTTGCTAGGTATTTCTTGTCATTATTATGAATAAAACAAGTGCAACCAAAAACTTTGAAATAGCCTATTTTAGGTTTCTTCCCTTTGAGCAATTCATAAGGAGTCTTGCCCTTCAGCTTATGTATCAGGCTTCTGTTCAACACATAGTTGGAGGTGTTCACTGCCTCAGCCCAAAAGGACAGAGGTAAGTGAGCATCTGCCAATAATGTAGTTGCAGATTCAATGAGTGTTCTATTTTTCCTTTCAGCTACCCCATTTTGTTGAGGAGTTCTAGGAGCTGAGAAAGTGTGCCTGATCCCTTCACTCTGACAGAACTCTTGCATGAGAAGAGAATCAAACTCTGTCCCATGATCACTTCTGATCAGGGCAATGTGAGTGTTGAACTCAATCTGAATGCATTTGAGAAAATCTGTCAAACACTTGAAGTTATCAGACTTCTTCCTCAGAAAGAATACCCAAGTGAATCTTGAGAAGTCATCTACAACTACTAAAGTATAGGACTTCCCTCCTAGGCTTTGCACAGATATGGGTCCAAAAAGATCCATGTGCAACAGGTACAAAATCCTAGGTGAATCACTCTTATTAATTGATTTAAAACTACTTTTAGTTTGCTTGCCTAATTGACAAGCCTTGCAAAGTCCTTCCTTCTTGTAGGGACCAGAAGGTAGTCCTTTAACAAGGTTGTCTTTAGATAGCTTAGCAATGGTTCTAAGGTTAATATGCCCTAGTCTCTTATGCCATAAAACATTAGATCTTGAAATGGAATTAAACAGGCAAATATCTACCACTGGTGAATGAAAATCCACTAAGTAAATGTTACCTCTTCTGTTACCTGTCAACACAGTTGTGTTGTCCACTGACTTGACTTTGCATATGGCTTTGTTGAAGGTCACTTGATATCCTTCATCACACAGTTGACTGATACTTATCAAGTTGTGCTTGAGTCCTTCAACATATGCCACCTTCTTGAATGTGACTGGGCCAATTTTGACTGCACCATATCCTTTTGTAGTTCCAAAGCTTGAGTCTCCAAAAATTACTTTGGGTCCAAGCTTGGCTTTGAAGGAAGTGAAGTTGTCCTTGTCCCCTGTCATGTGCTTTGAGCACCCACTATCCAGATACCATTGATGGTTTGATGCTGGATAGGTCTTCACCTACACAAAAACAACTTATTTGTTTTTGACCCAGTTAACCTTGGGCCTAGGTTGATATCCCTTGAATTCTGAAATAAAGGACATCCTAGGTTGATCCTTATAACCTTCAGGATGGTATCTCCTAGGAGGTACTATCCATTCAGTATAGGGATTAAAGCCTTGGGATGTGGAGCTTCTAGGATTGAATCTGAATGTGCCATTGAAGGAGTGTTCACAAGCCTGAACTCTGTTCGACGATCGTCGAACTGAGGTCGACGATCTTGGGTCAGATCGTCGATCTCCGTTCGAAGATCGATTATGCTGAGGTTCAGAGTTTGGATATCGTCGAGCTGAGGTCGACGATCTGTAGTTAGATCGTCGAGCTCTGTTCGACGATCGTCGAGCTCTGCTCGACGCCATCTGTTGAACTGAGTTCTTCTCTGACAGATCTGTATTCTTCCTGGGTACCTCTATTACTCCCTTTCCTTTGTCAGAGACAAACTTGATTGGAGTTGTCAAAATTATAGGTTGGCTGGATGAAGCACCCAAGCCCAGTGTGCTATTAAATCTAGAGTTCACTGTGCTTGTGATGTCCATCAGTCTGATACTTCTCCCATTTAGGGATTCTTCAAACTTTTTGGCCTTTGATAGTTCATTCTTCAGTGAAGCTATCTCCTCCCTACAGCATTCTAACTCCTTAGAGAGTTTGAGGTTCTTTGAGTTTAGGACACTATGCTCAGATAATTGATTCCTGAGAGAGATTATCTCCTTCTCAGATTTTAATAGATCTAGACACAGTCTCTTAAATTCATCTTTGAAGTCTTCAGAATTAAAATCAAAAGAGTTGATTACCTGATCCTCATCTGGTTGACTTTCTGAATCTGAATCTGATTCTTCATCAGAGTTTTGTTGTGATGCATTGATAGCCATCATGCAAAATTCTTTTTCATCTGCATCATCCTCATCATCACTAGAGCTGGATGAGGCTTCAGATTCCTCTTCAGTCTCACTCCATGTCTCAGCAACAAAGCCCTTCCTTGTATGTTTGTTCTTGCTGGAGGAGGCTTTGTCTGAGCTATTCTTCTTGTAATCCTTTTCTCTTCTTCTTTCTCTTCTTTCCCTTTTGTCCTTATTCTTGTTTTCTGGGCAGTCAGGCACAATGTGGCCTGGTTTCCTGCAACCAAAGCATATGATTTCTTTATTGTTATTTGATCTATCATACCTTGGTTTATCATGACCCTTGTATGGTTTCTTTCTGAAGTCTTTTCTGGCCATCTGGTAGAATCTTCTGGCCAGTAGACTTATGAGCTCATCATTTCCTGTAGCTTTATCTTCAGGCTCCTCTTCTACAGCTTTGAAGGCTATGGTCTTTTCTTTCCTTGTAGCTGGAGAGATAGCCTTTTGTTCTTCTTCTCTATTTTTAATGAGCAGCTCATAGGATTTGAGCTTGCCCAGGAGAGCTTGAGTAGTAATCTCATTTAAACTTCTGGCATCCTTAATTGGCCAGATTCTTGAATTCCAAGTGTTGGGGAAGCACATCAGGATTTTGTCATTCAGCTCAGTCAGTGAGATTTCTTTGTCTAGGGTTTTTAGCTCATTGACAATTAGACTTAGTCGATTGTACATGTCAGCCACTGATTCAGCTTCTCCCTTTTTGAAGTTCTCATATTGGCTTATCAGATGAGATCTTCTATCTTTCCTTTCATCAGCAGATCCTGAGACAATTTCAGAGAGTTTGTCCCAGATTTCTTTGGCTGAGTGGCATTCAGCTACCTTCTGAAAGATTTCATCAGACATTGTTTGGGCTAAGATGTTCATAGCCTTAGCATCTGCAGTCTTCCACTTCTTTATGTCTGCATCTGTTCCAGAAGGAGGTGGGACAGCATTTGTACTTGAGCTTGCTGGTGGAGTTGGACAAACTGTCAAAACAGAACTGAAAATGTCTTCATCAATAGAATTCATGTATAATCTAATCCTTGCCTTCCAGAGTGCAAACTTAGAAAGGTTGCACACTGGTGGTCTGGTGCTTGCATAATCTTTGTTCTGTGCCATGTCTTTAAATAAAAAGGAAGATGTAGAGAAAATAATCCCCTTAAGAGATTGATCTTATCAAGGATCTTTTGGTTCAGGTGTTAGCCTGTGTGAGCAACCAACCTGCCTCTGATACCAATTGAAAGTGAGGCTAAGATCTATCTCAACTCTAGAGGGGGGGTGAATAGAGTATTTTATAATAATTTTTCACAGTTGAAATAAACAGCACATATAAAATTCAATTTATGATATAGTGTAGAGTGCTAATAAGAAGTTAAAAACTAAGAAGTAAAAAGCACAGCACACAGCAAACAAATCACACAAACAAACCAGAAGACACAAGGAATTATAGTGGTTCCCCAAAAACCTGGGTACATCCACTCTTCTACCACCCTTGGTAGGAATCCACTCAGGATGAGTTGATCAGGTGTCCTGACACCAATGAGCTTTTGATAAGGTGCCCAAAAACCAAAACTAGATTTTTTTGATAAGGTGTCTTGCCACCACTGAGTTTTGACAAGGCTCTCAGAACCAGACAGAACTTTTGAAGGGAGTTCAAGAACCCTTTTACAGCAGGAAAAGAAAAATAAGAATGAAGGGTGTCTTCTCTGTTCTCAATCAAATGAGAGAAGCACAAGTGGATTGATGATGTCAAAGCTCCCCCTGAGATGTAGAAAGGTTCAGGAAAAGAAGCTTTGCTCTAGGGTGATAGGTCTTCAGAACTTTGATCTCCAGCACAGGATGGTTTCAGCAAAAAGGCTGAAGGTAAGGTGTCTAGAGTGATGAGATTGTGAACACTTTTCAGTCAGCAAGAAGATTTTTGGAGTCACAGTTCTTCTGTTGTTCTTCTACTATCAGTATTCTCTATTCTGTGTGTTCACTTTTTTTTTTTGTCAATCTCTGTGTCTTCTTGTGTATTCTGTAAATCTTAATAACACAGAAAGGAAGAAAAGTTTTCTGACGTTTCCTTGTCCAAAATTAGCCGTTGGGAGTCATAAATGTCTTCCAAAAATAGTCTTGTCTTCTAGAGGAAAGTCCAGCAAACATTCTCTGAATAATTCCTTGAAACTTGCTCCAGAAATAAAGACAAACGGCTGGGAGATCTTCTGACATAAATGCTGATAATATTCAAAAACATTCCAAAGAACAGCAGCATTTGAATTCCTGAAAGCATCGATCTCTTCAAAGAAAACGTCGATCTGAGCTCTACGATCGTCGAACTGAGCTCAGAGATTAAATGGACAAGCAGACAGAAAACGTCGATCTGAGCTCTACGATCGTCGAACTGAGCTCAGAGATCTGAGAAATAACTTTAGGGAGGGATCGTCGAACTGAGCTAGAAGATAGTCGAGGGGAGTTCGACGACTCAGCAGAAGCTAGGCAAAAGCAGATAGTCGATCTGAGCTCGAAGATCGTCGACCGGAGTTCGACGTTTTATTGAAGATGAGCTCAGAGAGCGTCGAACGGAGTTCGACGATTCGTCAACCTGAGCTCGACGTAAATTGCCTTAGACTAAGCTCTTCAACCTTGATCTTGGAATGATCCTGGGGGCAGCTTCAAACCAAGTTCTAAGCCCTAGACTCATTCTAATGTTGACCTTTTCAACTATATAACTAGGTCAACTGGGATTCCTAAGACAAGCATAGTGATCCTTACCCAAATTAGTAATAGGGTGTTCCAACAATCTCCCCCTATTTGGGTTAGGATTACTATTTACAGACAATCATAGGAAATGAAAAGCATACAACAATACATAAGCTAATACAAAATGCAGAGAAGATATATAGCAGTAAAGCAGATCACAGATAAATATTAGCAGATATCCAAAGGTGGATGAAATGTTTAGCTTACACAGTTCACTTCCTTTCAGATCCCTTTTTAAATAAAATTTCTCTATTTGGATTCTGACTTTCTTTCTTTGACCTTCTGTCATCCTCTGCACCTAGAGAAGTTTGAGATTTGGGCCTTGGAACAACAGCCACAGGGTGCAGCTTCATATAGTCTTCTGGATTGAAAAATTTCCTTGATGTATATCTTTCCAGTTCTTTCTTTCTCTGCTCTGATAAGGTAGTTATGTTTGAAGTATCCTTGCCTTGTTCTCTGGCCTTTTTTATTTGATCAAGGGCAGCCAATTCTTTCATTCTGGCTGTCCAGGATACAGGGTTGTTCTCAGGATCTTCAAAAGGAATAGGAGATTCATATCTGTTGATGATTTCAGAAACAGTAGAAGGAGTCCTGGAAACAATTGTGTCTTTCAGCTTGTAAGGAAAAGGACCTGAAGAAGGGTCAGGGTGACCTTGTCCTTCCCTTTGATAGGATCTTTGTCCTCTTTGATTTCCTCTGTAATTACCCCTTCTGGGTTGATATCCTCTTTAATGCTGTCCCCTTTGATATGATCTTTGATAATACTGGGAAGAACTGTGGCTGGAGACTGGAGCTTGAGGGGCTGAACCTGAGCCAGAATCTGGAGGAGGAGGAGGAGGAGGCTGATATTGAGAAGATCCTTTTTCATATTTGTCAAGCTTCCTCTTCTTCTTCATAGCTTTCAGTTGATTTTTGGAATATTGCATCCAAGGCTCAGAGATGGGGCAGTCATGCAGGATGTAGTATGGAATATCATTGGAGTCTTTGGCTTTGGCAGGAGGGACTGACATCATTGCTTTACTTCTGGCTTTTCTCTTCTTGGCAATAGTTCTAGCAGAATCATCAGAATCAGTCCTGTATTGGTCACTCTCAAAACTTTGATGTTGATCATACAGATCATCAATTCTTCTGATAAGCTCTTCTTGAGCTTTAAGTTTTGCAGAAACCTCAGGAGCAGGAGGAGAGAGAGCAATAGCAGAGCAGGCAGAAACAGGAGTAGACACTGGAGCAGGAGCAGCAATTTCATCAGCATCAGTTGCTGGAATCATTTCTATGTCAGCAGTAGCAGCAGTAGTAATTTCAACAGAAAGAGGCACAGTGGCCTTAGTAGCAATTGAAAGAGGCACAGTGGCCTTAGTATCAGCATCAGAGATATCCACAGCCTTCCAGGATTTGATGTAGGAATCAATATGGCTTGGATCACAGGTAGCTATAGGCACAATGGCCTTAGACAAATCTTCAGCAGGAGTTGCAGGCAGACAACTGAAATGGACTGTATCAAATATAGATAGCAGCCTCTGCAGATTCAGTGCAAAAGCACATCCAAGAGCTGGAGCTGGAGCAGACATAATATCAGTAGCTGGCACATCCACTTCTTCATAAGGCATCTCCCCCTGCCTTGGTTCAGAGAAAGATGAATCAAGGCACACAGAAGATGGGATAGCCAGGGAGGAGGAAAGGAAGGCAATCTTGGTAGACAGCTCCTGTACTTGCTTTAGGAGTGGGGCCAGGGAAGACTCCAGTAGAGATGTCAGCTTGGGAGCTAGCAACTCATACAGCCTGTCTGCCAAAATAGGAAGATCCACATGCTCAAGTGGGGCTTGAGCAGAGGTAGAGGCAAAGGTAGATGGAGGGATGGTGGCTGAAACTGAAATTGTGGAGAAAGGTGGAGAGGGAATGGTTGGTTCAGAAGATGGAATAATGGAGATAGAGGAGGTTGAGGTGGAGATAGGGGAAGTAAGAGATGGTGTGAAGGTGGGTTGAGAGAGAATGTCATGGAGCAGTTGTTGAAAGGAGGAAGTTGAGGGTGGCTCAGGAGGAGTAGAGGGTGAATCATCCATGAAGGAATCATCTGTAAGTGAGAAGGATGGTAGGGTGAAGGTTGAATAGGAGAAGAGAGGATGGAATTCCTCTGAGGTGGATAAAGGAGGGGATGACATAGGTGAGGAAATGGTAATTGGGGATGAGATGATTATGGTGGTGACTGGTGGTGAGGAGGTGACAACTTGGGTGGATATGGCTGGAGGAGGGGAGGAAGCAGGCAGCTCTTCTGTTGGAGGAGTGACTGAAATAGTCCTTGTGCCTGAATGAAGTGTTGCAGCAGCCCTGGAGGGGTTTATGATCTGCCTGTCCCATTTACTAAAGAGGGCACAGGAAAGCCTCTTGGATGCATTGATAAACATGCCAGAGGAGGTTAATAGGTCAGGGCACCTGTTGTGCAGAAAGACCCCTAAGATTCTCCCATAACTAACTGCATTCTTGTTGATCTTCTTCTTAATCAGAGTGAAGAAAATGGAGCCCCAGTCCAGGTGTTTCTTATCTAATAAAGCTCCCATCAGGCAGAACTGATATCTGGAAATGGTGTCATGGGCTGAATGCTTGGCCAACAGCACCTTCCCAACTACATCAGCCAGGAATTGAAATTCGATAGCCAGATTTTTCTTCAGTAGCTTATTAGGGTTTGCTGCATTGTGACCCATCCTATCCAACATGGAGTCAAACTCCTCTCCAGACAGTTCAATGGAGTCTTCTCCAGTACTGAGTTGAAAGACTTCTGTTAAAAGAGCCGGGGATAGAAATACCTGAGTCCCCTTAATGGTGCCGACAACAGAATTTTCAGACTCGTCTGTTGCGGTAAAACACCACTCTTTAATTTCTTCTGAGGCGATCTTCATCCTTGTAGTCATTATTGGAGTCAGCTGTTGTTCTCGGAATAAGTTTAGGATGTCCTTGAAGCGCTGGTCGCTTCCGTCGAAGGAGTTTATGTCGATGTCAAAGCCTGTGTCGAACTTCATCTTAGCAATAGCAGCACTTGATTCAGCCATATTCACCTGCAACAGAAAACCAAAAACGACCAAGCGTAGAGAATTTGGAGGGAAAAGAAAGAGAGTTGCAGAGTATGAAAGCGCAAAGGGAGAACGACGGCTGAAAGAAGGATTTTATATTAGGGTTCGACGCGAAAAAAGGAAAATCGTTGAGCTCAGCTCGACGAAACGTCGAGCTTAGCTCGACGATTTGGGCTACAGAGGGAATCTGAAGAGTCTTCAAAATCGGCGATCTTCGTTCGACGATGTTGAAAAACGTCGAGCTCAGCTCGACGACCTCTGATCAGAAGGAGAGAAAGCCTAGCTCTAGCGAGGGCTCTGAACTCAGATCGACGACTGCAAAAAGCGTCGATCTCTGGTCGACGATTTTTTTTGGAAAATCGTCGATCTCTGTTCGACGATTTTGGGGAAAACGTCGAGCGCAGTTCAGAGTCTAAACTCATTCTACAGACAAAAAAAAAATTTTTTGGCCTAGTCTTGCTCTGTTTTAGCTTTTCAAAATCTTGTAATTTAATTAAGGCTTCCTCCATCTAACATGCCTAACTGATTTAGGAAGAAACTGTGTTTCTTTTCATCCAAAGGTTTGGTGAAAATATCTCCCCTTTGCAAATCAGTAGGAATATATTGAAGTTCAATTTTATTTGTCTCTACATTATCTCTTAGAAAATGATGCCTAATTTCTATGTGTTTTGTCCTACTATGGAGGACTGGATTTTGTGCTATAGAGATAGCACTAGTATTATCACAGAAAATTTTAGACTTCTCTAAGTTGTAGCCATAGTCTAAGAGCTGATTCTGTATCCACAATATTTGTGAACAGCAACTGCCTGCAGCCATATACTCAGCTTCAACAGTTGAAGTTGACACAGATGTTTGTTTCTTACAGAACCAAGAGACAAGTCTATCACCAAGGAACTGACAAGTTCCACTGGTGCTTTTCCTGTCTATTCTGCATCCAGCATAATCAGCATCTGAGAATCCAGTTAAATCAAATGCTGAATCTTTTGGATACCAGAGACCTAGATTTGGACAACTTTTAACATACCTAAGAATTCTCTTAACTAAGATTAAATGTGACTCTCTAGGGCTAACTTGGAATCTAGCACAAATACATGTGGCAAACATTATATCAGGCCTACTAGCTGTAAGGTACAATAAAGAGCCAATTATTGCTCTATATGTTGTCTGATCAACAGGTTTCCCATGTTCATCAGCATCTATTACAGCATTTGAGGGCATGGGTGTTTTCATACATGATGCATCAGACATACCAAATTTCTTAACCAGCTCTTTTGCATACTTGGTTTGAGAAATAAATATGCCTTCAGCATGTTGCTTGACTTGCAGTCCTAAAAAGAAGGACAGCTCACCCATGCTACTCATTTCAAATTTAGAGTGCATAAGCTTGGAAAACTTTTTGCACAATTTTGAATCAGTAGAACCAAAAATAATGTCATCTACATAAATTTGCACTAGCAGGGTATGGGACTTATGGGTTCTAATAAAAAGAGTTTGGTCTACTCTCCCCCTAACAAAATCATTTTCCAGAAGAAAACATGCTAGGGTCTCATACCATGCTCTAGGGGCTTGCTTGAGACCATATAATGCTTTATGCAATTTGTAAACATAATCAGGGTGAGTTAGAGAGATAAAACCTGGAGGTTGTCTAACATAGACTTCCTCTTTGATGTCCCCATTGAGAAATGCACTCTTTACATCCATTTGATACACTTTGAAACCTTTGTGGGCAGCATAGGCTAGGAATATCCTGATGGCTTCCAGCCTTGCAACTGGTGCAAATGTCTGATCATAGTCTATTCCTTCTTGTTGAGAGTACCCTTGAGCAACTAGCCTTGCCTTGTTTCTGACTATAACTCCTTGATCATCCAGCTTGTTCCTGAATACCCACTTTGTTCCAACAATGGGATGATCCTTTGGCTTAGGCACTAGCTCCCAAACCTTGTTCCTTTCAAATTAATGCAACTCCTCTTGCATTGCAATGATCCAGTGTGGATCTTACTCTGCATCTTGAATGGATTGAGGCTCAATTTTAGATAGGAAGCAAGTGTGCATCAGGTTTTGGTTGACCTGACTTCTAGTTTGCACACCAGCTGAGATCTCTCCAATTACTTGGGTGATTGGATGATCTCTTGTTGTTACTAAGTCAACAGGGAGTGTTGATTGTTCACCAGCCTGTGTTGTTGTCTCCTCTAGTAGAGCAGCAACTGGCTCTTCAGGATGATTTTCTTCAAGATGTTGAACTTCTTCTTCATCATCACTGCACTCATTCTTTTCAGCAACTTGCAGTTTGTTCAAGTCTTCAGCTAGAGAATGTACCTGCAGAGGTTCTATGGTAGAAGCATTCTTCTCCTTGAAAGACATGTTAGCTTCATCAAAAATAATATAAACAGATTCTTCAATTTTACAGGAAGATTTATTATAAACCCTATAGGCCTTGCTGATCATGGAGTATCCCAGAAACACTCCTTCATCAGCTTTAGCTTGGAATTTTGCTAGGTATTTCTTGTCATTATTATGAATAAAACAAGTGCAACCAAAAACTTTGAAATAGCCTATTTTAGGTTTCTTCCCTTTGAGCAATTCATAAGGAGTCTTGCCCTTCAGCTTGTGTATCAGGCTTCTGTTCAACACATAGTTGGAGGTGTTCACTGCCTCAACCCAAAAGGACAGAGGTAAGTGAGCATCTGCCAATAATGTAGTTGCAGATTCAATGAGTGTTCTATTTTTCCTTTCAGCTACCCCATTTTGTTGAGGAGTTCTAGGAGCTGAGAAAGTGTGCCTGATCCCTTCACTCTGACAGAACTCTTGCATGAGAAGAGAATCAAACTCTGTCCCATGATCACTTCTGATCAGGGCAATGTGAGTGTTGAACTCAATCTGAATGCATTTGAGAAAATCTGTCAAACACTTGAAGTTATCAGACTTCTTCCTCAGAAAGAATACCCAAGTGAATCTTGAGAAGTCATCTACAACCACTAAAGTATAGGACTTCCCTCCTAGGCTTTGCACAGATATGGGTCCAAAAAGATCCATGTGCAACAGGTACAAAATCCTAGGTGAATCACTCTTATTAATTGATTTAAAACTACTTTTAGTTTGCTTGACTAATTGACAAGCCTTGCAAAGTCCTTCCTTCTTGTAGGGACCAGAAGGTAGTCCTTTAACAAGGTTGTCTTTAGATAGCTAAGCAATGGTTCTAAGGTTAATATGCCCTAGTCTCTTATGCCATAAAACATTAGATTTTGAAATGGAATTAAACAGGCAAATATCTACCACTGGTGAATGAAAATCCACTAAGTAAATGTTACCTCTTCTGTTACCTGTCAACACAGTTGTGTTGTCCACTGACTTGACTTTGCATATGGCTTTGTTGAAGGTCACTTGATATCCTTCATCACACAGTTGACTGATACTTATCAAGTTGTGCTTGAGTCCTTCAACATATGCCACCTTCTTGAATGTGACTGGGCCAATTTTGACTGCACCATATCCTTTTGTAGTTCCAAAGCTTGAGTCTCCAAAAATTACTTTGGGTCCAAGCTTGGCTTTGAAGGAAGTGAAGTTGTCCTTGTCCCCTGTCATGTGCTTTGAGCACCCACTATCCAGATACCATTGATGGTTTGATGCTAGATAGGTCTTCACCTACACAAAAACAACTTATTTGTTTTTGACCCAGTTAACCTTGGGCCTAGGTTGATATCCCTTGAATTCTGAAATAAAGGACATCCCAGGTTGATCCTTATAACCTTCAGGATGGTATCTCCTAGGAGGTACTATCCATTCAGTATAGGGATTAAAGCCTTGGGATGTGAAGCTTCTAGGATTGAATCTGAATGTGCCATTGAAGGAGTGTTCACAAGCCTGAACTCTGTTCGACGATCGTCGAACTGAGGTCGACGATCTTGGGTCAGATCGTCGATCTCCGTTCGAAGATCAATTATGCTGAGGTTCAGAGTTTGGATATCGTCGAGCTGAGGTCGACGATCTGTAGTTAGATCGTCGAGCTCTGTTCGACGATCGTCGAGCTCTGCTCGACGCCATCTGTTGAACTGAGTTCTTCTCTGACAGATCTGTATTCTTCCTGGGTACCTCTATTACTCCCTTTCCTTTGTCAGAGACAAACTTGATTGGAGTTGTCAAAATTATAGGTTGGCTGGATGAAGCACCCAAGCCCAGTGTGCTATTAAATCTAGAGTTCACTGTGCTTGTGATGTCCATCAGTCTGATACTTCTCCCATTTAGGGATTCTTCAAACTTTTTGGCCTTTGATAGTTCATTCTTCAGTGAAGCTATCTCCTCCCTACAGCATTCTAACTCCTCAGAGAGTTTGAGGTTCTTTGAGTTTAGGACACTATGCTCAGATAATTGATTCCTGAGAGAGATTATCTCCTTCTCAGATTTTAATAGATCTAGACACAGTGTCTTAAATTCATCTTTGAAGTCTTCAGAATTAAAATCAAAAGAGTTGATTACCTGATCCTCATCTGGTTAACTTTCTGAATCTGAATCTGATTCTTCATCAGAGTTTTGCTGTGATGCATTGATAGCCATCATGCAAAATTCTTTTTCATCTGCATCATCCTCATCATCACTGGAGCTGGATGAGGCTTCAGATTCCTCTTCAGTCTCACTCCATGTCTCAGCAACAAAGCCCTTCCTTGTATGTTTGTTCTTGCTGGAGGAGGCTTTGTCTGAGCTATTCTTCTTGTAATCCTTTTCTCTTCTTCTTTCTCTTCTTTCCCTTTTGTCCTTATTCTTGTTTTCTGGGCAGTCAGGCACAATGTGGCCTGGTTTCCTGCAACCAAAGCATATGATTTCTTTATTGTTATTTGATTTATCATACCTTGGTTTATCATGACCCTTGTATGGTTTCTTTCTGAAGTCTTTTCTGGCCATCTTGTAGAATCTTCTGGCCAGTAGACTTATGAGCTCATCATTTCCTGTAGCTTTATCTTCAGGCTCCTCTTCTACAGCTTTGAAGGCTATGGTCTTTTCTTTCCTTGTAGCTAGAGAGATAGCCTTTTGTTCTTCTTCTCTATTTTTAATGAGCAGCTCATAGGATTTGAGCTTGCCCAGGAGAGCTTCAGTAGTAATCTCATTTAAACTTCTGGCATCCTTAATTGGCCAGATTCTTGAATCCCAAGTGCTGGGGAAGCACATCAGGATTTTGTCATTCAGCTCAGTCAGTGAGATTTCTTTGTCTAGGGTTTTTAGCTCATTGACAATTAGACTTAGTCTATTGTACATGTCAGCCACTGATTCAGCTTCTCCCTTTTTGAAGTTCTCATATTGGCTTATCAGATGAGATCTTCTATCTTTCCTTTCATCAGCAGATCCTGAGACAATTTCAGAGAGTTTGTCCCAGATTTCTTTGGCTGAGTGGCATTCAGCTACCTTCTGAAAGATTTCATCAGACATTGTTTGGGCTAAGATGTTCATAGCCTTAGCATCTGCAGTCTTCCACTTCTTTATGTCTGCATCTGTTCCAGAAGGAGGTGGGACAGTATTTGTACTTGAGCTTGCTGGTGGAGTTGGACAAACTGTCAAAACAGAATTGAAAATGTCTTCATCAATAGAATTCATGTATAATCTAATCCTTGCCTTCCAGAGTGCAAACTTAGAAAGGTTGCACACTGGTGGTCTGGTGCTTGCATAATCTTTGTTATGTGCCATGTCTTTAAATAAAAAGGAAGATGTAGAGAAAATAATCCCCTTAAGAGATTGATCTTATCAAGGATCTTTTGGTTCAGGTGTTAGCCTGTGTGAGCAACCAACCTGCCTCTGATACCAATTGAAAGTGAGGCTAAGATCTATCTCAACTCTAGAGGGGGGGTGAATAGAGTATTTTAAAATAATTTTTCACAGTTGAAATAAACAGCACATATAAAATTCAATTTATGATATAGTGTAGAGTGCTAATAAGAAGTTAAAAACTAAAAAGTAAAAAGCACAGCACACAACAAACAAATCACACAAACAAACCAGAAGACACAAGGAATTATAGTGGTTCCCCAAAAACCTGGGTACATCCACTCTTCTACCACCCTTGGTAGGAATCCACTCAGGATGAGTTGATCAGGTGTCCTGACACCAATGAGCTTTTGATAAGGTGCCCAAAAACCAAAACTAGATTTTTTGATAAGGTGTCTTGCCACCACTGAGTTTTGACAAGGCTCTCAGAACCAGACAGAACTTTTGAAGGGAGTTCAAGAACCCTTTTACAGCAGGAAAAGAAAAATAAGAATGAAGGGTGTCTTCTCTGTTCTCAATCAAATGAGAGAAGCACAAGTGGATTGATGATGTCAAAGCTCCCCCTGAGATGTAGAAAGGTTCAGGAAAAGAAGCTTTGCTCTAGGGTGATAGGTCTTCAGAACTTTGATCTCCAGCACAGGATGGTTTCAGCAAGAAGGCTGAAGGTAAGGTGTCTGGAGTGATGAGATTGTGAACACTTTTCAGTCAGCAAGAAGATTTTTGGAGTCACAGTTCTTCTGTTGTTCTTCTACTATCAGTATTCTCTATTCTGTGTGTTCACTTTTTTTTTTTTGTCAATCTCTGTGTCTTCTTGTGTATTCTGTAAATCTTAATAACACAGAAAGGAAGAAAAGTTTTCTGACGTTTCCTTGTCCAAAATTAGCCGTTGGGAGTCATAAATGTCTTCCAAAAATAGTCTTGTCTTCTAGAGGAAAGTCCAGCAAACATTCTCTGAATAATTCCTTGAAACTTGCTCCAGAAATAAAGACAAACGGCTGGGAGATCTTCTGACATAAATGCTGATAATATTCAAAAACATTCCAAAGAACAGCAGCATTTGAATTCCTGAAAGCGTCGATCTCTTCAAAGAAAACGTCGATCTGAGCTCTACGATCGTCGAACTGAGCTCAGAGATTAAATGGACAAGCAGACAGAAAACGTCGATCTGAGCTCTACGATCGTCGAACTGAGCTCAGAGATCTGAGAAATAACTTTAGGGAGGGATCGTCGAACTGAGCTAGAAGATAGTCGAGGGGAGTTCGACGACTCAGCAGAAGCTAGGCAAAAGCAGATAGCCGATCTGAGCTCGAAGATCATCAACCGGAGTTCGACGTTTTATTGAAGATGAGCTCAGAGAGCGTCGAACGGAGTTCGACGATTCGTCGACCTGAGCTCGACGTAAATTGCCTTAGACTAAGCTCTTCAACCTTGATCTTGGAATGATCCTGGGGGCAGCTTCAAACCTAAGTTCTAAGCCCTAGACTCATTCTAATGTTGACCTTTTCAACTATACAACTAGGTCAACTGGGATTCCTAAGACAAGCATAGTGATCCTTACCCAAATTAGTAATAGGGTGTTCCAACATCCTCCTCTTGCTAAGCATCCAAGCCCTCCTAGAACCACTTCATCTCCTAAAAGAGACAATAGTCCTGAAATCCCTCCTATTAAAGCCTATGATCCTGAAATGGATCCTAATACAAATATGGCTAGGCTTAATGAGCTGGTTTCTCTATCTCAGATCAGGAAAGCAAGAGAGAAAGGTAAGGATACTTCCCAATTCTCCACTATGTCTTCCTACAGGAAGAAAGAGCTTGAGAAATATCATGTGGGGAAGCTTTTCAATGCAGATGAATATATGCATCTCCATCCTGAAGCCGTTATTCCAAGGGCATTTGCTCAAAAGACTTTTGTTGATGCAGACATAAAGATGACTATCAAAGAAGAAATTAATCCTAACAGGACAATCATTTTTGCAAAATCTTCTGCCCCTTCCAAAGACTCTTAATATTTTTCTCTACTGTCTATTTTCATTTTTTTTTGAACAATATCTGTACCATAGCTTTAATCTTTTGCTAATAGCTTTTTCATTTTATCAGCTCTATATTTTTGCTATGCTTTTGTTTCTATTTGTTTTGAAGTAACCTCACTCAAATAGGGGGAGATTGTTGGAACCCCTATTTTGATTTGGGCTAGGTTCACTTCTTAGATTGTGTTGACCCATGATGTATAGTTAGGGTCACTATTTTTTATTCTAAGTTTTAGGCCAGTTCCCCAAGTGTCAAACTTCATGGACCTGCTTGATGTGGACTTCAGATTCAAGACTTAGAATATTTTCTGTTGTCTGGAAATTAGTTTGATGTTCGTCGAACTCTGCTCGACGAACTTAGAGCTCAGGTCGACGATATTCATTAGAAGGATATATTCTGTGGTCGACATTTTCTCCCAAACAGATTCTCAGCTCAACTAATTCTATTTGTTCAAGTTCTGTGGTCGACGATCTGTGAGTGTGGAGCAGATTCTTTGGTCGACGTTCTTGGAGCGCAGAATCAGTTGCTTATATTCAGTGTTTGCTTCGCAGAGCTCAGGTCAATGAATAGGATTTCTCAGGTCGACGTTCTCTGAGTGCAGGTCGACGAAATCTGTTCTCTGGTCGATGAATTCTGTAAGCTGTCTGTTCCTTGTTCTTTTCTTTTTTGTTCCCTCTTTATTATTATTTTAAGTCATAAATTGCCTGAGTAATCAATGCTTATATTCCCTATGTATATAGCTGTTCCTGGTAGCATTGATTATGGTATTCATAAGAGGATTTATTTGACATATTTCTCGGGACAGTTGAGGAACGAATAATGACAGATATGCTAGCTGTTTTCCTTCCCAGTTTTCCAGCAAAGCATTAATTGCAGTTATTAAATTTTCTAAGAAAGATTGGTTATCGAAGAGAATACAGAGAGTATATTTTTCAAAAGGGACAGAGACTGAGAACAGGAATTCATTCTTACAGAGCAGAAAAATTGCAGAGAGATATTCTTAGCAAGAGCAAAAAATTCACAGCAGCTCTCAATCTTCACCTCTCACTTTGATCTCAAGAAGATAGAAGAAGAACGACACAAACTGATCAAGAGTCTTCTTCATCTTCTCTTTCCAGGAATTTACTGAGACAATAAAGATCCATCTGTCTAAAGTTCCTGGATCTGTTTTACACAAGCTGAAGACCTACACACTCATGAACAAAGCTTCTCAATCCTGAACAACTCTACATCTCAGGGGGAGCTTTGACAAGATCTGGAATCCACACAAAGTCTTCTCAAATTGTTTTTGAGAAAAGAGAAGACTAACATTACTTTCTTTCCCACCCCCACTGTACAGGGTTTTAACTCCCTTCAAAAGTTAGCCTGGTTCACAAGTCACCTTCCAAAAGACTTGAGTTTGGTTTTTGGGCACCTGATCAAAAGCTTAAAGGGTTGCAATATCTCCCTGTAAATAGATATTATGGTGGCAGTCACCTGATCAAAACCTGTAGTGGATTCCTACCAGGATGGTAGAAGAGTGGATGTACTCAGTTGGGGAACCACTATAATATTCTTGTGTTATTTGTATGTTTTTTGTTTTCTTTTTTATCTTGTGATGTGGTAGCTTAGTGTAACTTTTCTTTGTTCTTGTTAACATCTCCTAGCTATTACTATATCACCTATTTTATCACTTAACTTTATATTTGTAAAAAGTTGCAAAGGAAATTTTTATTAAACTCAATTCACCACCCCACCCCCCTCTGGAGTTAATCATAGCTTACTATCCCTTTTCTTTCACTGTCGAGTGCTCAACAAAATTCACTCGACGATTCTCGAGAGGATACACGGCTTGCGACACAGGCGTGTCCTAGGTCGTGTCCTGCTGAGCTCGACGAAATGCACTCAACGCTCCTCGAGAGGCAAGTCGAGATAGGCACACGGCCTATGACACGGGGGTGTCAATGGCCGTGTCTTTCTCTATTTTTGGCCAAGTTTGTTAGGCCTGTTGAATACGGGCTGGACACGGGCATGTATGAAGCCGTGTCTAGCACACGGCTTGTGACACGGACATATCACAGGGTCATGTCCTGTTCTGCCTTAGTTAGTTTCTTTGCTGGTTAAGGCATATGGCCTGTGACACGGGAGTATCACAAGCCATGTTCGGCCCAGGAAATTGAGTTTCATGTCGATTCGTGGCCTTTCATTTCCTTTAATTAGGATCTGACAGTCTAGAGCTATCCCTGTTGTGTTAAGGCTAAGAGTTGAAGGATAAACTCTCATTTCTATCAACCCTTTCTCTTTCTAAAGTGTTAGAGAGTGGGGAGAGCAAGGAAGGAGGAGAAGGAATCCGGCTAATGGTGGAGCTTCAGAGCCCCGAATTGCGAGCCGAGTCCAGATTTGAGGAGGAAGGTCATTGCGGTACTTTTTATCTGGATAGTTTTCTATGGCTCCAAAGAGATCGTCAAGGGTAACGATCTTTCTTCCTTGGATATGTGAAGTCCTCTTTTTGGCATGTATATAGATTTCCCCAAAAAAAAGGTGGCTTTTGAGGGATTTACTTGGGTTGATTCTTAAAATCCCCAGTCTTGCATATAGATCTGGAAATGTGTAGTACGGAATATACATGTTGTGTGAAGCCCAACAGGACAGATTGGTCTAGATTGGTGATGTTTCATTTTGCGCACCGGAGAAGACTCCGCGTATAAACGTGTATGTTATGGAGTCGAGGGGTTGTGCCTGTGAAGGGTAGTAACAGGAAGTACTTGAGTGGAAATCCAGGAAAATACCCTTGTGATTCTTGTGATGTATGTTATGTTTGGTTTGAGTTTGGGTGCAGAAAGAGAGTTTCTGCTGAACCCGCCAAGCGACCGCGAGGAACGCTGGCATTAGCTCCCCTTTTAGATTGTGAAGCCAGTCCTGGGTAGACAGTGTGGCTATTGTGAGATGCGAGCTCTTAAAAGGCTTAGTGCCGAACTGGAAAGGTGAATCCAACACGTGTTTGTTGTTAGGCTATGAGTACTGCGGTATTCGGCGATGGTATGGTGACTTGAGCAACGAGTAAGGGTGGAGCTGGACCTGCGTTATGTCAGCATGACAATAGAGCGCGAAGGCATTGGGCTTTCATCGGTGGCATAAAGAGAGTCTTAGGCATGCGCCCCATTAAGACTAAATGCTCAATACCGTTGGGTTTCGGACCTTGAACTGTAATGGGACCCTGGTATTTCCAATACACCAAGAATGTGTGAAAGATTTGATTTCAAGAGCCTAAAAACCTAGAGGGGGGTGAATAGGTTCTAATCTTTTTAACAATTTAGGAAATTAGCAAGATCTAACACAGCATAAAAAATCTCAGTTCTCAGAAAAATAAACACAGCACAGCAAGATTTATAGTGGTTCCCCAATTTATGGGTACATCCACTTCCCCCCTTCGCATATCCAAAAGAGAACTAGATTCAGCCAAACTTCCTTCCACTATCTCAGATCCACAGATCTTATAACTCAGAACCTGATAGGTTCCTACAGCTCAGACTTCTTCAAGTACTACCTCAGATTCTTCCCAAGAACCCTACCTCAGGCAACAGCCCTACCTCAGCCTTTATCTCCAGGCCTACAACTCAGAGTAGGCCTGCAAACGAGTCGAGCTCGAGTCGAGCTCATCAAAAAAAGCTGGCTCGAGCTCGAGCTCGAGCTGCATTTTTTGAGCTCGAGCTCGACGAGCCTGTTTTAAAAGGCTCGAGCTCGAGCTCGTCGAGCTCGGTTCGAGCTCGACGAGCTCGAGCTCGACGATATCGAGCTCGACGATATCGAGCTCGACGATATCGAGCTCGACGATATCGAGCTCGACGATATCGAGCTCGACGAGCTCGAGCTCGACGAGCTCGAGCTCGACGAGCTCAGCTCGAACTTACACGTCATGTAAGTTCTGCTTATTATATTATTAATTTTTTATTTACTAATAAAAAATAAATAATATAATATAATATTTGATTTTAAAAAAAGCTCGCGAGCCGGCTCGCGAGCTCGTGAACAAGGCTAACTAGGCTCGAGCTCGGCTCGAAAGCAGGCTCGAGCTCGTCGAGCTCGAGCTCGAGCTCGAAATGCTCGAGCTCGAGTCGAACTTTTTTTGAGCCGACTCATCGAGCTTTCGAGCCGGCTCAACTCAACTTGCACCCCTAACTCAGAGTTGTACAAATCCTACACCTTAGGCACTCAGCCATACCTCAGCCTTTATAATTACAGGCTTACAACTCAGATCTATATAAGATCTTACAAGAAAAAAAGTTTATTTAATGAAATAAAAATTTCACCCAGATTGAAACCTAAATGGGTGAGAGCTTCTTGATCAGTTCTTGAATGGCTGAATACTTCAGATCCAACCTGACTTAGCTTTTACAAAGCTTCTTAAATTTGAACAAAATAAGGTTGATCTTTACTTGGCGTTGAAGTTTATCTTTAATCAGCTTCCTTCTTAAACTCAGAATCAGATCTGAATCTTTCTTGCAGACTTGTTCAGGATCTGCCTTCTTCTGGATTAGCTTCTTGCTCTCCCTTACTTGTTGTTAGTTCTATATATTTTTTTCCGATTCAATTGGATCATTTTGGTTGTTATGGATCAGCCCTTCATATAGAGTTCATCCACGATTACCGGTTGATCCGGTTTATAACGACCTTCTGACAGTACTGACAGATGTGTCAGTCTTGTTACTTATGACAGTTTTAAAGTCTTCAGTTGTGACAACTGACCCTTCATTGAAATTCTTTCTCAGCAGGACACTTTCAGCAAACCACATCAAATGTGTCGACACAAATAGACAAAGTATCGACCAAATTCTTGATGATGTCGACACAGCTTCCAATGTGTCGACATAGTCATTCTTTATCTTCTCGACACAGCTTCTGTTGTATATATCGACACAAGTCTTGTGTGTCGACACAACTGCTCCTGTCTAAAGCCCCGAAAATTGTAAACGAGACGGTCGCATCCTAAGGAATTTTTGGTGCCTTTATAGGGCTACACAGCCTGGGACACGAGCGTGTATATGGTCGTGTCCTTCTGTGTTGGCTGGGCTGTGTCCAGGAAAGGACACGGCAGGAAATACGGTTTTGAAAAGTAGTGACACGGGCGTGTCAGGGGTGACACGGGCATGTCCTCACCCGTATCACTACCCGTGTTCTTCTCGGGTTAAAACCCTAGGTGTGTTGTCAGGAGTGCACGGCCAGGTTACACGGGCGTGTACTGTTTGACACAAGCGTGTCAGATTTGGCACGGGCATGTGGCCACCTGTGTCCACTAGGGGATGTGATGGTTGGCATGGCAGTTATGCGTGACACGTCCCTGGTCACGGGCGTGTCTATGACCCGACATGGGCGTGTCAGGTTGAGATACGGGCGTGTCTCGACCTTTGTCCTGCTCTGGATCGACGACTTCATGTGCAAGCAGGGAACACGGCCAGGCACACGGAGGTGTGCAAAGCCGTGTGCAGCTTATTTTAGTGACTTTGTGGTTGTATCCGAGTCGTTCGTTTTCTTTAAATCAGATCTGACGGCTTAGGATTAATCCTCCTCCCTTAAGGCCGGGAGTGGGGGTTAAACTCCTCATTTTATTTTGGCCTTTCTCTTTCTTAAGTCTTAGAGAGAGGAGAAAACAAGGAAGAAGGAGGAGGAGGATCCCAGCCTTCAGCGGAGCATCGGAGCACCGAATCGAAAACCGAGACCGGATCCGCGAAGGCATTCTCGTTACAAAGCTTTCCATCCGACTAGTTTCTCATGGCGCCAAAACGGACTACAAGGGTAAAGATTCTCAACTTGGAAATGTGAAGTCCTCTTCCTTTCTACATGGGTAACCCGCTCTAGTGAGTGTGCAGTGAGTGTGCGGTGTTCCTTGGGGTAGATATGTGAATTCCTCCTTATTTAGAGTCCGGAATCGAAGTACGGGCATAGGCATTGTGTGTGAAGCCTACCAAGACGTATTTGTCTGGATCGTTGATGTTGTATTGTGCATTGATTGTCGGAGAAGACTTTGTATTGTTTTGTTCTTCGGGTTTTCTACACGGTAGATTCCAACAGGGAGCCTTGGGGATTAACTCTAAGGTGTACCCGGAAAACTGGGCGGAAACGCATTCCTGCCAACTAGGTGGCCTGGGGCCAACCTTGTATAATTGGGATTATATGTGCGAGGCCTGTCTCAAGGAGACATGTAGGTTCTTTCTTTGGAAAACGATGAGCCCATGGGGTTCAGAATTATTAGGCTAGGGAGCCAAATAGGAAAAGCAAAACTGACCCGCTCCCTGCAGGTTTTGCCATGAGTACTACGGTATTCGGAGACGGTAGGGTGACTTGAGCACGAGAAATGGTGGAGCTATACCTGCGTTATGTGGACTATGACATGAGAGTAGAAAAAATTGGCTCTCGTCGGTGGCATAATGAGAGTCTCAGGTGAGGGGCCGTAAAGACCGAAATGCTCAAAAGTAATCCGTCAAGTCAAGGACCTCTGAACGGAGGTGGTATCCGGGAAGTCCGGTACACCGTCAGTGTGCCCTGAGTGCACGGGGTGGGCGGCCGTGTGAGCGTCCACCTGTGGTAAACTGTGCTAGGTTGTACTTTCACTAGGATTTTTGGATGGTAGTGAAGCAATGGAATTGATCGGATTCACTAAGAATGTGCCCTGAGTGCACGGGATGTTGGGCCGAGCGAGCCTACACTTGTGGTAAAATATACTTATGCACTTAATTGTTTAACTAGGCTAATGAAATGCAGAGAAGGAGCACCGTCGTCCCGAATAAGGGGCGGGTTCGTTATAATTTTGTCAGCTTTTGCTAACCGTTGCTTTGTTTTCCACCGTACGGTGGAATGTTGCTTACAAGTGCGGCGGAACCAAGTACATAATTGCGGGCTGAAGCCCAAGCTACTGTGCTAGCCCTCGAAGGCCAAAGTGGACTATTGTTTTATTTCTGTCATGTGTGGCCGGCCTACGAGCCGATGTCTGTAAAACACTATGTTGTTAAGTGAACATTTGTAAGGCCATAAGGCCAAGTACTTTTCTGTATTTTGGTATTTCATTCCTATTGTGGTTGTTGGACATTCATGATAAATGTTATATGTTATTGGGTTCTTTCAACTACTTAAAAGCTTTCGCTAGTTGCTCTGTGTAGGATGTTTGTGTTTGGGAGAATGGTTTCATTCTGTAACCCTTCGGTCTGTATGTAGTATATGGCGTCGGGCCCTGGTCGGACCTACTGCTATATACCTTGCGACGGATAGGGGTGTTACAATTTGGTATCAAACTACCGGTTCCGGTCTTGCTTATTGGAATTCGTGGGCGAATTCTTTTAAGGGGTGGTGAGCACATATATGTGTGTCATCTTTATAACATAAAATGAACCCATGAATGTCCACTTAGGAATGAAAATACACTTGTTTTTTAGGAACCTGAGTGTTCCAATGATTGCTTTTAGCAATTTGTATGTCGCCTAATCGATAGTTATGCTTTGTAGGGGACTACGAGTGGTGCGGGGCAGTCGCAAGGTCAGCACTCCACGGAGAGTAATTCACTTAACAGCGTGCTTGAGACTCTGCTTTCTGTTGAAACCACAAGAAGGATAGTTGAAGTGGTGTTCGCGGTGACTAAAGCAAACTTGGAGGGCAAGTGCAGCCCCATGTCCCTGGGGTGACTTCAACGTCGAGTGGTGTGATGGAACAACTAGCATGTATAAAACCTTTTGATCAGCAGTTGAACATGCTTTTAGTGCAGGTTACGAACTCTGCTGAGGAGTATTTGCAGGCATTTCTTATTATAAGGTGCTACCCGGGGTTTGATTTGGAGAAAGAGCAGACTATAGTTAATAGATTCTACAACGGTCTGTGTGATGATTTACGACTGCTACTCGTAGGACCAAAGCTACTTGGATTCCAAGCGTTAGTGGAGGTGGCTAGAACTTTGTAAGCAGATCTAGCCAGAATCAACCAGACGTCAGGGTACAGGTTACCAAAATCCCCAGGTCCCGCAAAGTCTGTACACCGAAAGAGGAGTAAAGTGAGGCCTGACGTATCTGCTAGTCAAACTCCATATTACTGTTATAAATGTGGAAGGTTTGGTAACTTTGCCCTAGATTGTCATAAAGACGATCAGGAGACAGAGAAAGCTATGAAGGGAGTCCAAGAGAAGAAAGACTCCAGTGCTGAGAAGATAGAGTTAAAGGCTCTACCAACCTCGAAGTCCGGTTTCCGTAGATGGTGTAAGAATGCAAGGAGGTTGGGTCTAGTTCCTTCTTTTTGTGCGTCTGGAACAACTATTGGCCGAAACCAGGACGCATGCTTTTGCTGTGGAAAGCTGGGACACTTTGCCCGAGAGTGTCGAAGCGGACGTTTGGAGTCTTAGAAGAAGCCTAGAGCGACCTACGAAGAGAAAGGCAAGGGGTTGGAGGCAGCTACATCTCAGTATGCTCTATCCCAACCTAAAGGATACAACTTTGGCCATCAAGAGGTTATGGAATATGCTGACATGGTGACAGGTATGGTTTAATTTTTGGTATGTCAGTTTTAGATACTTGTTGCCTTACGCATATTAGCCTATGTTTGGTTATGATAGGATTTGTATTGATTTTCTGAGTGTCCGACGAAAACACTGTTTGTTATGGCAAATTCCCATTCCTTTTTGTCTGAAGGACGTGTATTGTGCATCGGAGTTCCTTCTTCGATGGCAAGAGTCAAATCGAGAGTACTGCTGCCTAACGGGTACTCTTTTCACCCGAATAGAGCCTGTTGTTTGAAGTTATGGTTAGGGAGTCAGGAGTTTTGACGTGCAAGCATCGCTACTGCTGTCTGTAGAGTTCGATGTATTCTTTGGAATGATAGGCTCTCGGAGCAGCGTGCGTACATCAATTTCAAACGTAAGGTGGTTAGTTTGGTACTAACTATGGTTTTGAGATGTCGGAACTGAAGTATTACTTCAAGAGCTGGTAGAACAAGGTTATGTGCGTACAAGTTTATTGCCTTGGAGCACATCGGTCCTCTTGTTAAAAAGAGGATGGAAGCTTACAACTCTGTAATGGTTGCTAGAAGTTGATTAAGTTAACGGGAAAAGATTAAGTATCCAACCCAAGGAGTGATTATCTATTCGATCAACTAAATGGGTCAAGTGTGTACTCAAGTTGAATCAGAAATCCGGATAGTATTATTCGTCGCTAAGGGAAAGTGATATTCCCAAAATGGCGTTCAGCACACAATATGGGCATTATGAGTTCATCGTTATGCTGCTTGTGCTAACAAATGTGCCGTCCATGTTATGGATTTGAGGTATAAGGCGTTCAGTGAGTACCTAAACCAGTTCGTGATAACCTTTATCGACGACTTACTGGTATACTTTCGGTATGAGGGTGATCATTCCAAGCATCTGGATTCGGTATTGGATACGTTAAGGAGAAATCAGTTGTATGCCAAATTCTCAGAGTACGAGCTTTGGTTACCCTCAATACCATTTCTTGGTTGTCTTGAGTGGAGAAAGTGTCGGGGTGGACCCGTCAAAGATATTTGCGAAACGTGAGTTGCTTGAGTTATCTGCGTCGGCGAAAAGTCTGAAGTTTATAGGACTGGCCGGCTAGTGCAGACGCTTCATAGAGAACCTCTAGCGGATAACATTACCCCTCACGACTTTGGTGAAGAAGGATCAAAATTTTGTGTGGTCGTTGGAGTGCATGCAAGCTTTCGAAGAGCTGAAAAGTCGGTTGACCTCGGTAACTATTCTATGTTCACAAAGTAGAACCGAAGGAGTTGAGGTTTACAACGATGCATGGGGCAATGGCTTGTATTGTGTTCTGCTCCAGCATGGGAGTGTAATAATTTAATGCTCGCGTTAGTTGGAGGTACGCAAGAGGATTTATCCAGTCCATGAATTGGAGTTAGTGGCTGTGATATTAACCCTGAAGCTTTAAAGGCGCTACCTAAACGGCGTGAAGGTCGGTATCTAAATCGATCTCAGGTGCCTGAAGTACTCATTGGATAAAAAGGATTTAAACTTGTGGCAGTGGAGGTGGATGGATTTATTGGGGGACAACACCTTCGACATACATTTTGGCGCAATTTTTGGAGACATTGGAGATCACTTGTGTGGACAAGTAGATCACGGATGATGCTTTTGATTGGTCAAATCCCCAATATGGTTTTTGAAAACGGTCTGTTGTGGAAGAACAGTCGTCTGTACACCCCAAGTGTGGAGAGTCAGCGACAGGACTTGATGTACGAGGCTCATTATACCAAGTACTCAATTCACCCGAAGTGCACAAAATGTTTAGAGGTTTGAAGAAATTGATCTGATGGCCCGGACTGAAAAATGATGATCCGGTGGAAAAGTTGGCCAAACTCTACATGGATAACATTGTTCGGTTGTATGGTGTACCCCGCAGTATTGTAAGTGACTGAGATGAATGCTTCACGTCTAACGATACTAGGTTGGTGCATAAATTGTTGGGAACTAATCTAAGCTTCAGTACGGTCTTCCATTCGCAGACGGGTGTGTAGACCGAATGGGCCAGCAAACGATGGAGGACATACTTCACATGTGTATCTTGGATTATTGAAGACAGTGGGAATATAACATGTACATGGTGGAGTTTGCGTATAACAACCGCTACCAGGCAAGTAAACAAATGGCGCCTGTCGAGACCTTGTATGGGAGAAAAAGGTCACACATCGTCGTCTTGGTTGGAGACGGGTGAGTTGATGTTGTACAAACGACAGACAGTGGAAGACGCCACTTCAACGATACATACAGTTCAGGAATTATTGCAGATCGATCACGACAGACAGGCAGAATACTATAACTCCAAAGCATAGGAACGTGGAGTTCGTTATTACCGATTGAGCATAATTGAAAATCAAGCCATTCAACGGTGTCTCGCAAGCTTGATGCCTGAGGAGGCTGAGTCCGAAGTACCTTGGACTGTTTGAGCTCCTGGAGCGGAGTCGTGAAGCAGGGTATTGACTGAAGTTGTCAGTGAAATTGAGTGGGCTACATGATGTGTTCCACATATCAGGGTTGCGGAAGGCGATGCTAGAGCCCTCGTATGTGGTTGCGGTCAGTCAGGTGTCATTTGATTGTGGGATGACGACGAAGGTCAAGCCCGTATATATTGAAGACTCTGAAGTCACACGACGTCGCAATAAGAAGTTTCCGTATGCTTAAAGTCTGTTGAAATAATTGCGGTCGTGAAGATCTTTCATGGGATCGAGAGCAGATTATGTTGGAGGAATACCCTGAGTTATTTCGTTTGGGTAAATCTTAGGTTGTGTATCTTTACATAATTTCGTGGACGAAATTCTTTAAGAGGTGGAGATTTTTAACGCCCCGAAAATTGTAAACGAGCCGGTCACGTCCAAAGGAATTTTTGGTGCCTTATAGGGCTACACGGCCTGGGACACGGGCGTGTCTATGGCCGTGTCATTCTGTGTTGGCTGGGCTGTGTCCAGGACAGGACACGGCAGGAAACACGGTTTTGAACAGTAGTGACACAGGCGTGTAAGTGGTGACACGGGCGTGTCACCACACGTGTTCTTCTCGGGTTGAAACCCTGGGTTTGTTGTCAGGAGTGCACTTCCGGGTTACACGGGCGTATACTGTATGACACGGGCGTGTCAGATTCGGCACGGGCGTATGGCCACCAGTGTCCACCAGGGGATGTGATGGTTGGCGTGGCGGTTAGGCGTGACACGTCCCTTGTCACGGGCATGTCGATGACCCGACACGGGCGTGTTAGGTTTAGATACGGGCGTGTATTGACCCGTGTCCTGCTCTGGATCGATGACTTTGTGTGCAAGCAGGGCACACGGCCAGGCACATGGCTGTGTGCAAAGCAGTGTTTAGCTTATTTTAGTGACTTTGTGGCTGGATCCGAGCCGTTCGTTTTCTTTAAATCATATCTGACGGCTTAGGATTAATCCTCCTTCCTTAAGGCCGGGAGTGGGAGTTAAATTCCTCATTTTCTTTTGGCCTTTCTCTTTCTTAAGTCTTAGAGAGAGGACAAAACAAGGAAGAAGGAAGAGGAGGATTCCAGCCGCCGACGGAGCATTGGAGCACCGAATCGAAAATCGAGATCGGATCCGCGGAGGCATTCTCGTTACGAAGCTTTCTATCTGGCTAGTTTCTCATGGCGCCAAAACGGACTACAAAGGTAACGATTTTCAACTTGGACATGTAAAGTCCTCTTCCTTTCTGCATGGGAAACCCGCTTCTGCGAGTGTGCGGTGAGTGTGCGGTGTTCCTTGGGGTAGATATGTGAAGTCCTCCTTATTTAGAGTCCGGAATCGAAGTACGGGCATAGGCATTGTGTGTGAAGCCTACCCTGACGTGTTTGTCTGGATCGGTGATGTTTCATTGTGCATTGATTATCGGAGAAGACTCCGTATTGTGTTGTTCTTCGGGTTTTCTACACGGTAGATTGCAACAGGGAGCCTTGGGGATTAACTCTAAGGTGCACCCGGAAAATTAGGCGGAAATGCATTCCTGCCAACTAGGTGGCCTGGGGCCAACCTTATATAATTGCAATTGTATGTGCGAGGCTTGTATCCAGGAGACATGTAGGGTCTTTCTTTGGAAAACGGTGAGCCCATGGGGTTCAGAATTATTAGTCCAGGGAGCCAAACCGGAAAGGCAAAACCGACCCACGCCCGACAAGTTTGGCCATGAGTTCTACGGTATTCGGAGACGGTAGGGCGACTTGAGCAACGGGAAATGGTGGATCTATACCTGTGTTATGTGGACTATGACATGAGAGTAGCGGAAATTGGCTCTCGTCGGTGGCATAATGAGAGTCTCAGGCCAGGGGCCGTAAAGACTGAAATGCTCAAAGTAATCCGTCAAGTCAAGGACCTCTGAACGGAGGTGGTATCCGGGAAGTCCAGTACACCGTCAATGTGCCCTGAGTGCACGGGGTGGACGGTCGTACGAGCATCCACCTGTGGTGAACTATGATAGGTTGTACTTTCACTAGGATTTTTGGATGGTAGTGAAGCCACGGAATTGATCAGATTCACTAAGAATGTGCCCTGAGTGCACGGGGTGTTGGGCCGAGCGAGCCTACACCTGTGGAAAAATATACTTATACACTTAATTGTTTAGCTTAACTAATGAAATGCAGGGAAGGAGCACCGCCGTCCCGAATAAGGGGCGGGGTCGTTATAATTTGGTCATCTTTAGCTGACCGTTGCTTTGTTTGCCACCATACGGTGGAATGTTGCTTTCAGGTTCGGCGGAACCAAGTACCAAATAGCAGGGTTGAAGTGAACTGTTGTTTTATTTCTGTCATGTGTGGCCGGCCTGCAAGCCAATGTCTGAAAAACACTATGTTGTTAAGTGAACATTTGTAAGGCCATAAGGACAAGTACTTTTCTGTATTTTGGTATTTCATTCCTATTGTGGTTGGTGGACATTCATGATAAATGTTATATGTTATTGGGTTATTTCAACTACTTAAAAGCTTCCACTAGTTGCTCTGTGTAGGACGTTTGTGTTTGGTAGAATGGTTTCATTCGGTAACCCTTCGGTCTATTTATGGTATATGGCGTCGGGCCCCGGCCGGACCTACTGCTATATACCATGTGACGGATAGGGGTATTACATCTTGGTCTCGACATAGCTGATGCTGATTGATGGCATTGAGTGTATGTCCAGATGTCGTTGAGTGTATGTTGACACAAGTCCTGTGTGTCGACACAAGTCTTTCAGACTCAGTACAGTTGCTGTTGATAGATACAGCTCCTGCTTCAGGTGTCGACACAATTTCTGGGTGTCGACATAGGCCTTGCTTCTGGTGTCGACATAACTCCTGGGTTTCTACACAGCTCCTGCTCAGGTGTCGACACAATTCCTTATAAGTGTCGACACTTGTACTTAGAAATTTTCCTGTATTTCTTAAACCTGCACACTGAAACTCAACATCCCATCAAATATAAATTGATGTATATCATTGAGTACAGTGAAGCTTCTTCAAATCTGGTACACAATTTACATTGTACCCAACAATCTCCCCCTATTTGGAGAAGTCATAACCCTTAGTCAATGATATACACCACATATGATAAAATAAAGAAAAAAATATGTGTACATTCATTTCACAGCAGGGTAACATATAAACACAAATAACAGCTAATATCAACACTGAAAATAATATCATTCATTAAACAAAAAATTGTTTAGCTTTATAGATTTATTTATAAAACATAAAGATTACATTATTCTACATACTAGCCTATCAATCGTAAGATTGACTAGGCTCCTTGATTACTATTCCTTTTCCAAACTTGATCTTACCTTGCACATTGGCTTCAGTATCTTCAGCTGGCTTCTTCCCTTTTTGATCCTTCTTTTTGAGCTCTTAAGCCTTTATCTTCTGCCTTTCAAAGTAATTAAAAGGCTTTGGAAAGTACTTGCTGGGCTCTAGAGTATTAGCAGGTAACTTCCCAGCTTTGGCATTCCTTCTGAACTAAAGTATGGCTTCTTGCCTTGCCTGATACTTATTCCATTCTAGTTCATAGTACCACTTGCCTCTATCATGCATCTTCTCTTTCACAGCTTTCCAGGCAGTAAGAATAATGTTCCTAGAAGTAGGACTCCACTGCTCAAAGTCAGGCTTTAATTCTGTCTATTCTTTAAATCTTTTCTTAAAAAGCTGGGCCTCTTTCTGAGCTTCCATAGCAGTTACAGACATTTCAACTTTTGTCAATGATGACATTTTGTGCCTCCTGTGGAGGGCTATACATTTTTTGAACTTCCTGTTGTACTGTTTCAAAATATGCTGGAGGATAGGTAACTTGTGCAACTTCCTGCTGAACACCTTCAATATGATCTGGTTGAACACCAGATTCAGCAGTGTTATCTTCATCACACAGGGGTGGAAATCCAAGGGTAGCTCTGATGGTATTAGAAACTCATTTAGCATGATCAGAGCTGGCTTTGACTAATATCTCTCCCCCTTTATGACTTCTCTGGCTATATGATCTCTCAGATCATTCTTTTGAAACCTTACTTGATCAGCCAGATATTCAGTACCTTCTTTGTAGTAGGCTTTGAATTTAGTCAGGTGATCAGAAATAGTCTTTTGAGAAGCTTCAATGGTTATATGGACAGCTGCTAGATCATCTTTAAATTGTTTAGAAAGTTCATCTTTCATATCAATGGCTATACCTCCAATTTTATTGAGAATTTCAGCATGTGAGTCCTTGAGATTTTCACTTGATCTGAATTGATTTTCTAGAATATACCCTTGCTTGACTGCAATGTCTTCAATTGCAGTCTTCATTTCTTGTTGTTGGGTAGCCAGATATACTACAGCATTACCTCCCTTGTGAAAGCAATCTGTCATCTCTTTCTTATTCGCATTTACTTCAAATCTGATGGATTTAATTTATTGAGCTAACTGGAACTGCAGTTCTTTATGTGTCTCATCCGTATACTTCTCCAAAGATTGTCTTTGCTCATCCAATTTTACTTGTAGTTTCACCATCAGTGATCGGATGTCCATCTGCATGTTTGATGGTTGGGAGACTGTTTGTAAGGCTTTCTTATAGCCTATGCTCCTTTTCCTAATAGCGACCAGCTTCCTTTTCTTAGTCATGGAGGCTTCTTCATCATCAGAAGATTGAGACGTGCTTTGTATATTCACAGTGTCCATATAAGTAGGGGCATGCTGAGACATCTCCCCCTCAGTTCCTTGTATCTCTTTATCAATCCTTTGTTGCTCCCCCTCAGTCCCTGTTTTATTGAAGTCAGGGAACAATTCTTCCAAAGTGAACTCCTGCTGCATCTGAATAGGAGGAACAAGGTTGTCTTTTTGATCTAATGGTTCCCTCTAGACATCAAGATCTTTGTCCAGGGTCTTCTCAACACTGGAGAAGTGGACTTGCTCATCTTGAGCTTGATCTGTCATTTGCACATCTTGTGCTTCATTCTCAATATTGACATGTGCTTCCTTGTTTATTTCTGATACAATATCCATCACAGTATCAGCAGCATACTCACTTTCTAGAGCAGCATTAGCAATACCTCCCCCTTAGGCAGACAGCTGTGATTGTTAAGTGTTTTGGATAGTTATTTCAGTATTCTCTCCACCTGGAGTGGAGACTATCTGAGTCTCTAGTTGTTGACTATTCTCCACTTGAGCTTGAGCTTCTTTTTCCCGTTGGTCTTCATCTGAGTTGAAGACCACTTCTTCTTATGAATCACTGGAGGATTCTACTTCTTGGACAATGGTTTTCTTCTTCCAATCCTTCTTTACCTATTTCTATGGATTAGAAACTTCCTATGTCAAGACTCTATCCCATCTTGATAGAATTCTCACATCCATCCTCCTCATGTGTTTGATCTTAGATCCTGGCAGTTGATTCATAACATCTGGGATAGTGGAAGCTAGATACAAGCTTAGTATTCTACCCAAATTTTGATTCTTAATACCTTCTTGAATCTTGTCAAAAACTACTAATGACCAGTCTGTTTTTACACTGAATATGACTCTTGTCATAAGGTTGAACATATAAGAAGAAATTCTATCATTTCCACCTGTCTTGCAGAGAATTACCTTGCCTATGATCTCTGAGATAAATTTACCTTGGGAATTCATTCCCTTCCTAGTAATAGAGGATCCTACCTTGGTATTTGGATTCAGTCCACACCAACTGAGTGCATCCTTTGTCATTGATGGAACAATATCAACATATTATTTAACTCTGGGGAGTTGAAGTGACTTTCTGATCATCTTCTATGAGAGTTTAACTCTTGTACAATGAATAGTGGCTTTCATCTTCTTTCCTTTAGGATCCACAGTTGCAGACAAGTAGAATTCAAGCACTTCCTTCTTCCAAATTTTTGTAGGTTCAGAGACTAAATACTCAAACCCATTCTCTGAGATTAGGGTAATCGCACCCATGATTTCTTGTGAAGCTGTCTCGAATCCCTTGTGAACTAGCTCCTATCCTTCATTGATCTTGTCGTCCTGGTGTGGTGCCATTAACGAGAGAGAGAGAGAGAGAAGGGAAGAGAAGAAAATAGAATATCTTTGTCGACACAAAGTCTAGAGTCGAGAATTCTGAAAGTGTAGTCGACCAGATTTTGTCTTCTTCTATTTATTGTCTACTAGTAAAGGGTAGGTCAAAAGACACGCCTTACTTAGTAATAATAATAGTCGACAAATATATACATGTCTCGACAGAAATGACTTTGGTCATGACAAAACATAGTTTAAGTCGACACGTCTATGTGTCGACATACTTGTGCCAATGTCGACACAGACTCTCAAAGTCTCGATAGAGTATGTCGACACCAAATTTTGTGTGTCGACACAAAAAGATACTAATACAAGGTCTCGACAGAGTTGTGTCGACACCAACTTTTCTGTCGACACAGGTTCTATTTCTGTGTCGACACAATTCTTTTCTTTGTCGACACAACTAAATGATAGTGTCGACACAATTTTCTAACTTAGAAAAAATTTCTTGAGAAATTTTGGACTTACAAATGTCACTTGAAAAAATTTATGTTGACCTATCACCTTATTCTTGGTTCAACATACCTAATTCAATTTTAAAATAATTGAACTTACTTTCATCCATAGGTTTTGTAAATATATCAGCAATTTGGTTGTTAGTGTTTACAAATTCTAGACTTATGTCTTCCTTTTCAACATGTTCTCTTATGAAATGAAATCTAATTTCTATATGCTCAGTTCTACTGTGTGAAATTGGATTTTTAGGGATAGAAATAGCACTAGTAGAATCACAGAATAAAGGAATTCTACTTACTTTGATATCATAGTTTTCAAGTTGATGTTTTATCCACAACAACTGAGCACAGCAGCTGCCTGTAGTTACATATTCAGATTCAACAGTGGAAATAGCCACACTTGTTTGCTTCTTGCTGCTCCATGACACCAGCCTACCACCTAGGAATTAACATGTTCTAGTGGTACTTTTTCTGTCTTCTCTACAGCCTGCAAAGTCTGCATCTGAAAAACCTGTTAGTAAGAAATCTCTATTCTTAGGGTACCAAAGACCTAGATTAGATGTTCCCTTAAGATATCTCAAAATTCTCTTTATAGTAATATAATGAGATTCCTATGGGCAAGCTTGGTACCTAGCACAGACACATGTAGCATACATGATGTCAGGTCTACTAGTAGTCAAGTAAAGTAGGGAGCCAATTATCCCTTTATACAAATACTCATCAACAGGTTTTCCTGCTTCATCTTTGCCTATAGGCATACTTGTTCCCATGGGAGTTTTCATGGTGGAGGCTGAATCCATGCCATATTTCTTAATTAACTCCTTGGTGAACTTAGACTGAGATATGGACAATCCATCATCAGTCTGTCTAACTTGGAGTCCCAAGAAGAATTTAAGCTCACCCATGCTGCTCATTTCAAACTTCCATTGCATAAGTTTTGCAAACTTACTACAAAGGTTGTTTTCAGTAGAATCAAAAATAATGTCATCAACATAAATCTGTACTAGGATGATCTTACCTTTTGATTCCCTAAAGAATAGAGTCTTGTCTATTTTCCCTCTTGAGAATTTATTCTCAATAAGAAAGGTAGAAAAAGTTTCATACCAAGCCCTAAGGGCTTGTTTCAATCCATATAGAGCTTTCTTAAGCCTATATACATAGTTGGGATAATGAGAATAAACAAAACATGATGGTTGTTCTACATATACTTCTTCCTTCAAGTCATCATTCAGAAAAGCTGACTTGACATCCATTTGGAATACTTTGAACCCTTGAAAAGCTGCATAAGCAAGGAACAATCTTATAGCTTTCAACCTTGCCACTGGGGAAAATGTTTGATCAAAGTCTATCCCTTCTTCCTGTCTGTAGCCCTTAGCTACCAGTCTGGCTTTTTTCTTGATTATGGTGCCATTCTCATCTATTTTATTCCTGTAGATCCACTTGGTTTCTATAAAATTGTGATCCCTTAGTTTAGGAAACAACTCTCAGACTTTATATCTTCTGAATTGATTCAGCTCTTCCTTCATAGCATCAATCCAGTTTGTGTCTAGCATGGCTTCTTCAAATTTCTTAGGTTCTATCTGTGACAGAAAGCTTGTACATAGAACTGTGTTCATGCTTTTGCTCCTAGTTAGAACTCCCTGGCTTGCATCACCAATGATTTGGTGTGCAGGATGATCCTTCAAGTGTCTTCTAGCGGAAGGAAATCTGTGAACCACTTAGTCTTCTTCACTTTCCTCATTCTGATGCACTTCTGATTTTGACCACTAAATTGTTAAATTCATTTCTAACAAAATTCTAGACTATGAACTGGCATAGGACCAAATAAATCCATATGCACGAGATATAGACATCTCACAAAATCTTTTGTAACAAGTCCATAGAAAGAGGCATTGGTCTGTTTGCCCTTCTTGCAAGCTGAAAACACTCTTTTTAATGCACTTGACCTGAGGAACATTCCTAACTAGCCCCATACTTAATAATTATCCTATAGACCTCTAGTTTAGATGAGCTAGTCGCTTGTGCCATTGGACACATTATGATTCTTTCTCATCTGTAACTAGACAGATAGGTGAGTTGTTATACTCACAATCAAGGTTAAGACAATATACATTCTCTTTCCTAGTGCCAGTCAGAATGATCTCCTTATCACTTGACATCTTTATTTGGCACTCACCCTTGAGGAAAGAGATGTCATACCCAAGATCACTTAGTTGACTTATGCTAATTAGGTTATGTTTCAGACCTTTCACATAAGCTACTTGAGTGATACAGATAGAGTTACTAGAAATGTTACCAAACCCTTTGATGACACCTTTTTCAGATCCACCAAATATTACTTTGGGTCCATTCTCTATGGGAGAATAGTCCTTCAATATCCTTCTTGTTCTAGTCATGTGCCTGGAACATCCACTATCCAAGTACCATATAGGGGTATGGCCACTTGGACTCACCTGCATCAAATAAAGATTTACCCATCCTTAGAACCCAAATTGTTATTGGGTCTTAGGTTCAAGTTAGCTTGAAATCTGACATGCTTACCTGCAGCCTTTCTGATAGGTAAACTGGCTTTATTCTGAATACTAGAATTGAACCAACAATCAATGGAAAAGTGGCCCACCTTTCCACAACACCAGCACTCAAATCTATTGTACCTTTTCTTAAGCACAGGCTTCTCAACATTGTTGCCAGCATTCCTTTTAAGTGTAGGTGTTGGAGCAGCATACCCCAAGGATTCCTTAAGAACATGATGGATTTGCTTATAGGGTGCCCTATTAGCATGTGCACCCTTGCCATTGAGATCACCATACTCACAGTGACCATGAGTAAGGTCATGATCATACCTGTTAGTAGGTTGCATCACTTTTCTAAAATAAATAGGGGGTTTCATAGCTAGTGGCTGAACTGGGCCTTTGCCTTTTCCTTTAGAATTGGTTGCCCTTGTTCTTTCCTTGAATCCTATTCCTGTCTTTCCTTTCTGAGATATGAAGTTATCAATTAAAGGCAAGACAGACTTTGGCTTTGAAAATTTAGCCACTAGATCCCTTTCTTTCTGGAGTCTTGCTTCCATATTTTTGATGTGATTTTCTTTGAAGGAGATTGTGCCTATCTGAATAATTATTATGTTTTTCAGTTTGGCAACCTCCTTCAATTTCAAATCTATCAGATTGGTTGAATCTATTGCAGCCTGTTTGAGAGATTCAATTTCCTTAGCTTGCTACTTGATAAGGAATTTGCTCCTCTTAATAGCTTGCAACAAACCACCATACTCATCAATTAATTGATGTACATCCCCCTCAGATTTAGAACCATCAACTTCTCTTGATGTTGATGCTACTGATTCTGATCTAGTAAAATAATCAGAAGCTGGGGATGGACTGTATACCTTACTTGGACCAGGCTGATCCAGGCACTAATCTTCTTCTGAAAGATCCATCAGCCCTCTACAACAATAGTCTTCACCTCCATTAATGGAATCTAGCATTTGTAAGAATTCTGATTCCATAGAATCCTCTTCTGTAGTAAATAGCCCAATATAAGCTTCTACATCATCCTCTTCTCCAGATTCTGAGGATGAAGAGTCAGTCCAACTCTTCTGCTTTTGAGAAACCAAGGATTTCTCCTTCTTGCCCGTATTTTGAGGCTTCTTCTTATCCTTAGTCTCCTTTCTCTTATTAGGACAGTCAGCTATGACATGTCTAGGCCTATTGCAGCAATAACAAACAATTTTAGAGGAGCTTGTTTACTAGGATTAGAGGCATACCTGCCCTCCTTAGAAGTCTTCTTCTTCTTGTAATAATCATCCTTGAAGGAGGATGAAGATGGCTTGGTTCTCCATTTCTTCTTCTTCATGAACCTCTGAAACTGCCTTGTAAATGCATCAAAGTCTTCATCAGAATTGTGGCTGTCTAATATACTAATGTCAAGATTTTCTGCTTTAGCCTCAGCACTTCTTCTGGGTGGAGAAGGAGACTTTCTCCTACCCTTTCTTATGGCTTCAGCTTTGAAGGCTACTGACTTATCTTTACACTCAGACCTACTGTTTTTCTCCTCCTCCTTTCAAGCAGTGAGTTATATCTCATAAGATAGCAGTTTTCCAAACAAGATTGGTGGAGGTGTATCAGCAAGCCTGGCTACCTATCTGAGGGCACATATTTTTTATCCCAGTCCTTGGTCAGTGACCTGAGAAACCTATCATTCAATTCATATGTGTTAAAGACTCTTCCATAGGTCATCAGCTCATTTACAATTCTAAAGAACTTCTTGTAACATTCTACTATGTTGTCTGACTTAGCATGTCTGAAGCTTTCATATTCTTGATTCAACATAGATTTCCTATCCTCTGTAACTTCTTCAGTTCCCTCCATGTAGACAATCAAAGTGTCCCACATCTCCTTTGAGGTTTTGCAATGTACCAAATTCTAAAATATAGCATCATCTATAGCACTCACAATTATGTTTTGTGCTCTCTTATCTAAAGTTGCTAGAATGATCTCATCCTTAGTCATTTCAGAATAGCTCTTATGGGTTTTGAGATTAGCATCAAGAGATGATATATTCATTGGAATGAAAGGACCTTCTTGTACTGTGATGTAGATTCTAGGATAAGATGTTTCCATGAACAATCTGACCCTTTCTTTCCATATCCCAAAGTTTTATTTCCTGCAAGTGGGCAGTTTCATAGATCAAAATTCCTTTTGATTCTTATTTGAACCCATTCTGGCTAATTGTTAATTGCCTTGGAGATTTACTCAGACTGTTACTACTATTTTTGAGTAACCTCCCTCTGATACCACTTAAAAGATTTGATTTCAAGAGCCTAGAAACCTAGAGGGGGTTGAATAGGTTCTAATCTTTTTAACTATTTAGGCAATTAGCAAGATCTAACACAGCATAAAAAATCTCAGTTCTCAGAAAAATAAACACAGCACAACAAGATTTATTACGGTTCTCCAATTTGTGGGTACATCCACTCCCCCCCCCCCCCACGCCTATCTAGTAGAGAACTGGATTCAGCCAAACTTCCCTCCACTATCTCAGATCCACAGATCTTACAACTCAGAACCTTATAGGTTCCTACAGCTCAGACTTCTTCAAGTCCTACCTCAGATTCTTCCAAAGAACCCTACCTCAAGCAACAGCCCTACCTCAGCCTTTATCTCCAGGCCTACAACTAAGAATTTAACAAGTCCTACACCTCAGGCACTCAGCCCTACCTCAGCCTTTATAAATACAGGCTTACAACTCTGATCTATATAAGATCTTACAAGAAAAATGTTTATTTAATGAAATAGAAATTTCACCCAGATTGAATCCTAAATGGGTGAGAGCTTCTTGATCAGTTCTTGAATGACTGAATACTTCTTATCCAACCTGACTTAGCTTTTTCAAAGTGAAAGTGAAGGGATAGATACTACTCTAGAGGGGGGGTGAATAGAGTAATCAAATTTTGCACAATACAAAACTTAACTGTCTACCCAACTCCCTTGGAGTGAAGTGCGGAATGAAGAGATTATAGATTTTGTTTTAACCTTAAAGCCTAACACAAGTGATGTGCAAACACAAGCTAACTGTAATTACAGTTAAAGCTTGGAAAACCTAAACAGCAACTAGCAACCTAGTTATGTCTATTCACAGCCACAGTACAGGAAATATAATAAACAAGCCAGACGACACAAGGAATTTAAGTGGTTCCCCAAACAACTTGGGTACGTCCACTCTTCTACCACCAAGGTAGGAATCCACTACAGGTTTTTGATCAGGTGCCCTGCCACCAACAGGATCTTCTTCAGGTAGATCCAGAAACCCTTTAGACTTTTGATCAGGTGTCTAAAAACCAAACACAGGTTTTTGATCAGGTGCCCTGCCACCAAGGGATACTTTTGAAGGGAGTAATAACCCTGTACAGGAGGGGGAAGAAGGTTAAGATGTCTTCTCTATTTTACAATAGATTAGAGAAGCACAAAAACTTGCACTAAGCTAGAATGCTCTAAAGAATCAAGGCTCCCCCTGGCTCAAAGATGTCCAGGTGAAGTCTTGCTTCAGTGCAGAGAAAACTCTTCAGAAAGTTCTGAAGGAAAGAGCTACAAGAAGAAAGTAAATAATAAAATCAAAGTTCTTCAAGCAGCTATCTTCTTCTTCTTCTTCAAAGAGACTCTGAGTTGAACTTCCTGAAAGCAGGAGAACTCAGGTGAAGAAGAGATGAAGATCTTAACACTTCTCAGGTAGATGGAGATTGCTGAGAGCAGGAAGCTTGAGCTTGATGAAGGCTTGAGTGCTTTTGAATATGTGTGTAACACTAGCTTCAATCCTTCTGCAAAGGGTTCTTTTTATAATCATCATCAAGCAACGGCTCTCTTCCATTTGAATTAATTTGTCTTCTTCTGAGCCTTGAGGCCTGGGCTGTAAATATCAAGAAGACAGAAATATCTCTGCAGCAAAACATTCTATAAAAAGGAATAAACCTCTTTCTAAGAAGCTGCAGGCTTAAATCAAATAATCAGAAGGACTAAATAAAGTCACATCAGAAATAATCTCTTTATAGTAAAAAGAAGACTTTTCAGTCTAACGGCTATAAAGGGCTGTCAGCAGATAAAGTAATTTAAAGAGACAGCTAATAAGACAAACAACTTTATCTTAAAAGATTTTAACTCAGGCAATAAGAATAGAGCAAATAATGCCTGGAAACTTTATCATACAGCTTAGAATAGAGTGCCAGAAAATGTATTAAATAATTAAATATAATAAATAAATACAAAATACAAAGGCAGACAGAAAACGTCGAACGACCTTCGAAGATCGTCGAACAACGCCAGGAGATCGTCGAACTATCGGGCAGATAGTCGAACGATCCAGATAGTCGAGCTATCAAACAGATAGTCGAGCTACCGCAGCAGATAGTCGAACTATCAGGACAGATAGTCGAACTATCAGATAGTCGATCTATCTAGGACAGATAGTCGAGCTATCAAGCGCACAGAGATAGTCGAACTATCAAGCAGATAGTCGACCTACCTCAGAAAACAGATAGTCGATCTATCAAAAGATAGTCGAACTATCAAAACAAACCAGATAGTCGATCTATCAACAGATAGTCGAACTACCAGCGCAGAACAGATAGTCGACCTATCAACCGATAGTCGAACTACCAGCGCAGACAAAGCGTCGACCAACTGATAGACGATCGTCGATCAGCCGATAGACGATAGTCGAACGGCGTTCGACTATAGTCAAACGAAAGGCCTACTTAACCAAATTCTCAATTTGGAAAAGCGAGGACTCTACAGCTAGACTCCTAACCATTGACCATAGATATTTCTTGGGTCAAGGGCACAAAGAAGAGGACTAAACTCAAATCAAACTAGGGTACCAACAATCTCCCCCTATTTGAGTTAAGTCTCTCAAAAACTAAAACAGCTAGCAATAAAACAAAATAATTCATCAAATAGTTAATCAATAAACTGGCAGATTATCAATCAGATAAACAAATAATCAAATATATCACAGCAGTTTAATCAAACTATCGAGAATCTTTAGGGTCAGGTAATGGATCAGAAGAACTAGAGACAAAAGAAATTTTTCGAAGAGGGTCATCTGATTCCTTCTTTGACATCTTTAAATCCTGCACTCCAAGGATCTTTAGTTCTGTAGCTCTGGGGACAACAGCTTCAGGATGTTTTTCCATGTACCTTGCTGGATCAAAAATCTCAGGATTGACTTGGAATTTCTCAAATTCTTTCTTTCTATACGCTGACATGGTAGTAAAGCCAGTTATATCTTTTCCTTCAGCTCTTGCTTTTCTTATCTGAGCTGCTCCTACAAGCTCTTGAAAGCGAGCCATCCTAAAATTAGGATCGAGCTCAGGATTTTCATATACGGGCTCAGGAGAAGCAGCAACAGCTATTATATCTAGATAAGACATTAGAGAATACTTAGCAGAGAGGTTCTTGCTAGATAACTCAAAACAAAATAAACTATTTACCTTTCGAAACACTTTTCTCAGATTGAACTGGAGAAGGAGGTGGGGAAAAAGTTGGTCTTTGGGCCACAACCTCCTTCATTTGTCTTTGAGAACCATAAGATGATTTGCTTTGTGAACTTTGATGACCTTGTCTAGGCTGGGGCTGAACAGACGCAGATATTCCATAGGCGGCAGATTGATTAGCAGGTAGATTCCCAGAGGCTCCTACACCTGGAGGTGGAGGAGGACCTTTGGGAGTCCATCTGGAGACTGGACTGTCATACCTCTTAGTTCTCTTCCTTTCTTTTTGCTGATTTTTCGAAAACCACATCCAATGCTTAAAATCCTTGGATTTGGGGTCAATGCCCTTCAAAATATAATAGGGAATGTCATTATCCTTATTTGGAGGTGGAGGAGGAGCAGCTTTTCTTTTCTTTGCAGCAGATTTCTTTTTCTTTGACTTTTCAGAGATATCAGAATCATCATCATCATCAGAATGGGATGATGGAGGGTTCTCATACGGATCATAGGCTTCAGAGACAGCCTTTTCTTTAAGCTTTGAAGCAGATTTCTCCCTTTCTTCTTCTATGGCATCCAAAGCCAGAAGAGAGTCTAAATCTAATCCTGGAGAGTCATCCCAGATGGATGACTTTCCAAATAGCAAATCTTTCTCTTTCTCTTTTAAGGATTGAGTTCTTAATTCCCATGCTGCTCTTGCTTGAGCTTCTTCCAAGCTCAGAACAGAAGAGTCAACTCTGACTTCCTCTTTCTCAGACTCATCTTCTTTATTATTTAAGAAGGATTCCAACTCAGGGTCTACTTGAGTAGCAGGAATACTTGGGTCAGCCTCAGAAACTACTGCTATGATTTGAGCAGATAAATCTTCTTTAATAATATCTGTAAAATTATGAATACATATCTGCTAAATAAGCTTGAATCATTCCTTCAAGGTATTCACAAACTATCAAATTAATTGACTCATCAACAAAACGAATGAAAGAGTTACCTTCATATTTAACCATCTCCCAGCAGTCATTCAGATATGAAGTTATGATTCCTTCCAGGAATCTAACTATCACAGGAGAGGTTAGATCTTCTAAGCATACTTTCACTGCAATTTCTGATAGCAGGATTCCATCTGCTATTTCCTTCTCAGTCAAAACTGGAGCTACAACTTGCTCAACTGGAGCAATCTCTTCCTCAGCTGGAGTTACCACTTCCTCAGCTGGAGCTGTCTCTTCCTGAACAGTCATAACAACATCTGGAACTTCTTCTGGCTCAACTTGAGCAGATTCTGGCTGGGCAGACAAGACTGAATCTTTCACAACTGGAGGAGAGGCAGGAAGGCCTGAGACATCTTCATTGAACATCTCCCCCTGCCTGATTTCAGTGGGTACTGAAACCAGGCCCCTAGAGGAAGATGGCTCAGCTGATTTGGAGAGGGATTTGATGGAAGCAGATAAGAGATCAATGGAGGCAGTAAGGGGAGCGATTGCCTCTTCAATCATGGTTTTGATTGATGGGGTAATCAGCTCCACAATGCGCGAGATGAAATCAGGAGTGATTTCAAAAGATGATGGATGAGAGGTGGATGGAGCAGCAGCAGATATGGTAGATGTGCTGGGATGGAGGATGGTGTGAACAGGAGATCGAGCAGGAGATGGAGCAGGTGATGGAGCAGGAGAATTTATTGGGGAATGAATTGGAGATACAGGAGGAGTAGGGAATCTCTCTGATCCTAACAAATCAAAGCTAGGAGCAGATATCCTAGCCAGATGAGCAGGTAGAGGAGAGGCTGGAGGAGACAGAGGAACAACCATAGTTGTTTCAGGTGCAGCAGAAGAAGAAGGTCGTACCTCAGCTGAAGTTGATGGTACTTCAACTGAGGCAGACGGCAATGCAGAGGAGGAGGAAGGGAGAGCTGAGCCAGCTTCAATAGGTTGAGGAGCGACTGATGCAGTCCTTGTGTCCTCAGATTGTGCTGGAGCAGATTTCACAAACGTCCTCTTCCACTTTGAGAACAGATGGGGATCCATCTTCTTGCTGGCATTGATTGTAGTTGCGGCAGAACTCAGCAGCTGGGGGAATTTCTCCTTAAGGAAAATTCCAATAACCCTTCCCAGGGTGACTTCCTTCTTTCCTGTCTTCTTACTGATTAAATCAAACAGAACAGCTGCCCAATCGATCCTTTTTCGATTAACAATTGCACACATAAGTGCGAATTGCTGTCTTGTTATATTGTCATGGGCAGAGTGCTTCCCTAGGAGCACTTTTCCGACTACCTCAGCGAGGAACTTGATCTTGAAGGGGAAGTTTACCTTGAGCAGCTTGGTGGGAATGTCCTCGGCATGTCCCAGCTCAACAAGCATCCTTCCGAACTCCTAAGCATCTTGCTCATAATCCTCATCACCAATAACTAAACCAAAAACATCAGAAAGAACGGCCAGAGTCAGGATAACTTCTACTCCGCCGATGGTACCGATCATCGATTCGTCTGTGGAAGACGACGTGAAAGCCCATTCTTTTATTTCTGGAATGTTGATCTTGATCCTTTCAGACATCAGCTTCTCTAAACCTTGATCCCTGCAGAGCTGGAGAACTTCCACGATTCCGGCATCGCAACTGCTGAAAGCTTCGAAATCCACACTGAATCCGGCATCAAACTTTACTACGGCTAGAACAGCTGGGGAAATCGCCATGGATTCGCCGGAGAAAGCACGAGAAAGCTGGAGAGAGAACGAGAAAGATGAAGCGCAAGAAAATCACAAGCGGGAAAGCAGAATGCGAAAGGGCACGCTCCGTCGACGATAAAGCACACGATCTTTTAACCTAGGTCGACTATCGGCTTTATATTGGACCGGAAATAGTCGATCTATTAAAAAGATCTTGAACCGATAGTCGAACGGCCGTTCGACGATCGGCTCAGAAGCAGAGTAGTCGGACAATCGTTCGACTATTTCTGTCTTCTCAAGCAACAGGCTGTCGTCGTCCGGAGATCGACGATGAGCTCAGCCTGTTCGACGATGGTCGAACGTCGATCGACGATCTTCAAACAGATAAGCTATCATTAACCAGAGGTCGACGATAGGCTCAATCCGTTCGACGATCTTCGATCATCGTTCGACGATCTTCAAACAGACCTCAACATAGGCAGATATCGCCACACTTAGTCTCGTCCATTGATCATGCCTAGTTGGACTAAAAAGAACAGATGCTTCTGTTCATCTAAAGGCTTGGTGAATATATTACCTCTCTGAAACTCAGTGGATATGAACTCAAGACAGATCTTGTTCTTTTCCACACAATCTCTCAGGAAATGGTGCCTAATCTCAATGTGCTTCGTTCTAGAGTGGTGCACTGGATTTTGTGCAATTGAGATAGCACTGGTACTATCACACATGATCTTGGTGTTCTTGTGTGAGTAACCATAATCCACAAGCTGGTTTTGAATCCACAGGATCTGTGAACAACAACTAGCAGCAGCTATATATTCAGCCTCTGCAGTTGAAGTTGAGACAGAAGCCTGCTTCTTACAGAACCAAGAGACCAATCTCTCTCCCAGGAACTGGCAAGTTCCTGAGGTGCTCTTCCTGTCAACTCTGCAACCAGCATAGTCAGAATCAGAATATCCAATTAATTCAAACTCTGACTCAGCTGGGTACCAAAGTCCTAGATTTGGACATCCTTTCAGGTATCTCAGGATTCTTTTTAGAAGAATCAGATGAGATTCCTTGGGGTTGACCTGGAATCTAGCACAAAGGCATGTAGCAAACATTATATCTAGCCTACTTGCAGTTAGATATAATAGGGAACCAACAATGGCCCTATAATTCTTTTGATCAACTGGCTTGCCGTGATCATCAGAATCAATAACTACATTAGTAGCCATGGGTGTAGGCATTGCTGAAGCATCAGCCATCCCAAATTTCTTTACCAATTCCTTGGCATATTTGGATTGGGAGATGAAGATACCATCAGCATCTTGCTTAACTTGGAGACCAAGAAAGTAAGACAGCACACCCATGCTACTCATCTCAAACTTAGAATGCATCAAGTTGGAAAACTTTTTGCACAGTTTGGGATCAGTGGAGCCAAAAATAATATCATCTACATACACCTGAACTAACAGGATTGTGTCCTTGTGATGCTTGATGAAAAGGGTTCTATCAACTACTCCCCTAGTGAAGTTGTGCTCTAACAGGAAACTAGCTAAGGTCTCATACCAGGCCCTAGGAGCTTGCTTTAGTCCATAAAGAGCTTTTTGCAACTTAAAAACATGAGAAGGCTGAGTTGAAGAAACAAACCCTGGTGGTTGTTCAACAAACACCTCTTCCTTAAGCTCACCATTTAGGAATGCACTTTTGACATCCATTTGGAACACCTTAAACTTCATGAAGGCTGCATAGGCCAAGAAGATCCTTATTGCTTCTAGCCTTGCAACAGGAGCAAAGGTTTGGTCATAGTCTATACCTTCCTCCTGTCTGTAGCCCTGAGCTACAAGCCTAGCTTTATTCCTTACTATTATTCCATTTGCATCTAACTTGTTTCTATACACCCACTTGGTGCCTATGATCAGTTGGCCTTTAGGTCTTGGAACCAAAGTCCAAACTTTACATCTCTCAAACTGATTGAGTTCCTCTTGCATTGCAATGATCCAGTGGGGATCTAGCTCTGCATCTTTAAAGGTGAGGGGCTCAACCTGTGAGAGGAAACAAGCATGCATCACATCCTGTCTTAATTGATGTCTTGTTTGCACACCAGCTGATATGTCTCCAATCACTTGAGATGTGGGGTGATCTCTAAGTGTGACAATATCAGCAGGTGGGATGTGATCTTCAGCAACAGTTGGGATTAATTCCTCAGGAGGAATTTGATCTACTGTTGGTGGTACAGCAACAGCTTCAACAGCTTCAGCAATGTCTTCATCACTGTCTGATTCAGTGATCTGAAGAGTTGATAGTTGAAGAATTTCTTTAGGAGCATCATGTACCTGCAAAGAACTAGATGAAGGAGAATTTTCCTTCTCCTTGTAAAACATCTGAGACTCATCAAAAGTCACATGCACAGATTCTTCTATCTTACAGGTTGATTTGTTATAAACCATATAAGCTTTGCTTACTTGGGAATATCCAAGCATGATTCCCATTGAAGCTTTTGCTTCAAATTTTCTAATATATTCTTTATTATTGTTATGAATATAAACAGTACAGCCAAAAATTCTAAAGTAATTAATTTTTGGTTTCTTTCCTTTAAGCAACTCATAAGGAGTTTTACACTTAAGTTTGTGTATCAAACTTCTATTCAAGACATAGTTGGCTGTACTAACAGCTTCTGCCCAAAAGGATAGAGGCATGTTAGCATCTGCCAACAATGTGCTAGCAGCTTCAATTAGTGTTCTATTCTTCCTTTCAACTACCCCATTTTGTTGGGGAGTTCTAGGAGCTGAGAAGCTATGTTTGATACCTTCTCTCTCACAGAATTCTTGCATGAGAAGAGAGTCAAACTCAGTACCATGATCACTTCTGATCAAGGCCACATGAGTAGAGTACTCAGTCTGCACACAAAGTAGAAAGTCTGTAAGGGCTTTGAAGTTATCAGACTTAGTTCTCAAAAAGAAAACCCAACTGAACCTAGAGAAGTCATCTACAATTACTAAAGTGTAATACTTCCCTCCTAAACTCTGTACATTTATTGGGCCAAAAAGGACCAAATGTAATAAATACAGGATTCTAGGAGAATCACTTTTATTTACAGATTTAAATGAATTCTTGGTTTGCTTGCCTAGCTGACAAGCCTTGCATAGACTCTCCTTCTTGTAGGGGCAAGAAGGTAAGCCTCTAACAAAGTTGTGCTTAGATAACCTAGAGATATTCTTAAGGTTTACATGACTAAGCCTTTTATGCCATAAAGAATTATTATTAAGGGTTAATTCATTAAACAGGCAGATTTCAGAGTGAGATGAATTAAAATCTACTAAATATATATTGCCTATTCTATTACCTATTAAAACAATATTATTATTTAAAGTAATATTGCAAGAGGAGTTAGAAAAAGAAACCTGGTAGCCAGCATCACATAGCTGGCTAACTGAAATCAGATTATGCTTCAGTCCATTGACATAAGCAACTCTCTTGAATGTAACAGCTCCAATCGTGATCTTGCCATATCCTTCTGTCTGACCACAGCTGGAGTCTCCAAAGATAACCTTTGGGCCGAGCTTAGCTTTGTACTTTGACAGAAGCTCTTTGTTTCCTGTCATATGCTTAGAGCATCCACTATCCAAATACCACTTATTTTGAGTGATTGGATAGGCCTTCACCTGCAAAACAACTATTTAGACAGAGTGGACCCAGGTAACCTTGGGTCCCTTGTTTTTCACATAAGAAAAACTGGAAATATAAGAGAATGCAGGCTGAGGGTGATAACCTAGTGGGTGAGATCTCCTAGGTGGGATTCTCCATGCAGATGATGGGTCAACAAACCTAGGGTTTCTATTTTCATTTAGGTTTCTATGATACTGATTATGATTTTGAAAATCATGTTGAAATCGTCGATCGACGTTCGACGATGGGCGCTCAGATCGTCGAGCTTCGTTCGACCATGGAGCATCCGATCGTCGAGCGGCGTTCGACGCTCTTTGCATTTCTTTGAAAAACTTCTTTCTCTTTTCTCTCTTAGCTTTATTTAGGGTTTTATTTACAAGGTTTACTTGCTCAGTGTTCTTCTTTCCACTAGCTGAAATGAAGTTTACTGGAGTTGAAAGATTATTTTTAAGCAAGACTGGGGGTTCACTGGGAGAAGCTCCTAAGCCTAATTTATCATTACCTGACCTAGTGTTAGTCATGCTGGTAATTTCTAACAGCTTAAGGCTTCTACCATTAAGGGATTCTTCTAATCTCTTAGACTTAGCTAATTCTATTTTAAGAAATTTAATTTCTTCACTACAAGTAGTGAGATCTTCCTTTAACCTAATGTTTTCAGAGGCTATTGATTCAGAGTCAGCTAGCCTATTTCTAAGTTCTTTTATCTCTTTTTCTGAACTAATTAAATCTAGACATAAAGATTTAAAATCTAACTTAAACTCTTCTGAAGTAAAATCATAAGATGAAAGTACCTCATCTTCAGTAGGCATCTCTTCATCAGAATCAGAACTCTCTGCAGCAGAGTGGTTGCTGCAGGCATCTATTGCCATTAGGCAAATTTCTTTTGCCTTCTTCTCTTCCTCATCTTCACTGGAGCTTGATGAGGAGGATTCTTCATCAGAATCACTCCAGGTTTCAGCAATGAAACCTCTCTCCTTCTTCTTGTTTTTGTAGGAGGATGGCTTGGAGTGCTTCCTGTGTTGTTCTTTGTCTTTTCTCTTTTCCTTGTTCTTCTCCTCTGGACACTCTGGCAAAATGTGTCCAGGCTTCCTGCAACCATAGCAAATAATTTCTTTAGCAGGAGATCGATCATACCTTGGTTTGTCTTCATAGCGTGAAGACTTCTTTCTGAACTCCTTTCTCCCCATTTTGAGAAACCTCTTGGCAAACAGTGCCATAAGTTCCTCATTGGATTGGCTGCCTTCAGAAACATCTGCAGCCTTAAGAGCTAGAGATTGCTCTTTTCTTGTTGGAGTGGGGGTCTTGGCTTCAGCTTCTGCTTCTCTGGTCTTCAGCACTTGCTCAAAAGACTTGAGCTTGCCGAGGAGAGCTTCAGTTGAGATCTCATTGGTACTTCTGGCTTCTTTGATGGGCCAGATTCTTAGATCCCATGTGCTAGGGAAGCACATAAGGATCTTATCATTGACCTCTGTCAATGATATGTCCTTGTCCAGGGTCCTCAGCTCATTGATGATTGAGCTGAGCCTAGTGTACATAGCTTCAACTGATTCAGCATCAGTCTTCTTGAAGTTCTCATACTGTGAGATAAGGTTGGACCTCCTGTCCTTCCTTTCATCAGCTGAACCAGCAACTATGTGGTTGAGGGAATCCCACATAGCTTTGGCTGAGGTACATTCAGCCAGCTTCTGGAATATCTCATCAGACATTGTCTGAGCTAGGATATTCATTGCTTTAGCATCAGCTGCTTTTGCCTTCTTGTAAGTTTCATTGTAGTCAGGTGGTGGCACAGCACTGAGATCAGCAGAAGTGGAAGCAGCAGCAGGCCTAGCAGGTGGTCCTGTCAAAATAGAAGAAAAAATATCTTCATCAATAGAATTCATGTATAGTCTTATCCTGGCCTTCCATATGCCAAACTTGGACAAGTTGCATACAGGAGGTCTGGTGCTTGAATAATCCTTAGACTGGGCCATGTGTGAAAGTGTTTCTGAATGGTATCAGGAAACAACTTATCACAGGATCTTTTAACTCAGGTGTTAGCCTGTATGAACAGCCAACCTCCCTCTGATACCAATTGAAAGTGAAGGGATAGATACTACTCTAGAGGGGGGGTGAATAGAGTAATCAAATTTTGCACAATACAAAACTTAACTGTCTACCCAACTCCCTTGGAGTGAAGTGCGGAATGAAGAGATTATAGATTTTGTTTTAACCTTAAAGCCTAACACAAGTGATGTGCAAACACAAGCTAACTGTAATTACAGTTAAAGCTTGGAAAACCTAAACAGCAACTAGCAACCTAGTTATGTCTATTCACAGCCACAGTACAGGAAATATAATAAACAAGCCAGACGACACAAGGAATTTAAGTGGTTCCCCAAACAACTTGGGTACGTCCACTCTTCTACCACCAAGGTAGGAATCCACTACAGGTTTTTGATCAGGTGCCCTGCCACCAACAGGATCTTCTTCAGGTAGATCCAGAAACCCTTTAGACTTTTGATCAGGTGTCTAAAAACCAAACACAGGTTTTTGATCAGGTGCTCTGCCACCAAGGGATACTTTTGAAGGGAGTAATAACCCTGTACAGGAGGGGGAAGAAGGTTAAGATGTCTTCTCTATTTTACAATAGATTAGAGAAGCACAAAAACTTGCACTAAGCTAGAATGCTCTAAAGAATCAAGGCTCCCCCTGGCTCAAAGATGTCCAGGTGAAGTCTTGCTTCAGTGCAGAGAAAACTCTTCAGAAAGTTCTGAAGGAAAGAGCTACAAGAAGAAAGTAAATAATAAAATCAAAGTTCTTCAAGCAGCTATCTTCTTCTTCTTCTTCTTCAAAGAGACTCTGAGTTGAACTTCCTGAAAGCAGGAGAACTCAGGTGAAGAAGAGATGAAGATCTTAACACTTCTCAGGTAGATGGAGATTGCTGAGAGCAGGAAGCTTGAGCTTGATGAAGGCTTGAGTGCTTTTGAATATGTGTGTAACACTAGCTTCAATCCTTCTGCAAAGGGTTCTTTTTATAATCATCATCAAGCAACGGCTCTCTTCCATTTGAATTAATTTGTCTTCTTCTGAGCCTTGAGGCCTGGGCTGTAAATATCAAGAAGACAGAAATATCTCTGCAGCAAAACATTCTATAAAAAGGAATAAACCTCTTTCTAAGAAGCTGCAGGCTTAAATCAAATAATCAGAAGGACTAAATAAAGTCACATCAGAAATAATCTCTTTATAGTAAAAAGAAGACTTTTCAGTCTAACGCCTATAAAGGGCTGTCAGCAGATAAAGTAATTTAAAGAGACAGCTAATAAGACAAACAACTTTATCTTAAAAGATTTTAACTCAGGCAATAAGAATAGAGCAAATAATGCCTGGAAACTTTATCATACAGCTTAGAATAGAGTGCCAGAAAATGTATTAAATAATTAAATATAATAAATAAATACAAAATACAAAGGCAGACAGAAAACGTCGAACGACCTTCGAAGATCGTCGAACGACGCCAGGAGATCGTCGAACTATCGGGCAGATAGTCGAACGATCCAGATAGTCGAGCTATCAAACAGATAGTCGAGCTACCGCAGCAGATAGTCGAACTATCAGGACAGATAGTCGAACTATCAGATAGTCGATCTATCTAGGACAGATAGTCGAGCTATCAAGCGCACAGAGATAGTCGAACTATCAAGCAGATAGTCGACCTACCTCAGAAAACAGATAGTCGATCTATCAAAAGATAGTCGAACTATCAAAACAAACCAGATAGTCGATCTATCAACAGATAGTCGAACTACCAGCGCAGAACAGATAGTCGACCTATCAACCGATAGTCGAACTACCAGCGCAGACAAAGCATCGACCAACTGATAGACGATCGTCGATCAGCCGATAGACGATAGTCGAACGGCGTTCGACTATAGTCGAACGAAAGGCCTACTTAACCAAATTCTCAATTTGGAAAAGCGAGGACTCTACAGCTAGACTCATAACCATTGACCATAGATATTTCTTGGGTCAAGGGCACAAAGAAGAGGACTAAACTCAAATCAAACTAGGGTACCAACACAAAGCTTCTTGAATTTGAATAAAATAAGGTTGATCTTTACTTGGTGTTGAAGTTGATCTTTAATCAGCTTCCTTCTTAAACTCAGAATCAGATCTGAATCTTTCTTACAGACTTGTTCAGGATCTGCCTTCTTCTGGGTTAGCCTCTTGCTCTCCCTTACTTGTTGTTAGTTCTATATATTTTTTCCGATTCGATTGGATCATTTTGGTTGTTATGGATCAGCCCTTTATATTGAGTTCATCCATGATTACTGGCTGATCCGGTTTATAATGGCCTTCTGATAGTACTGATAGATGTGTCAGCCTTGTTACTTATGACAGTTGTCAAGTCTTCAGTCGTGACAACTGACCCTTCATTGAAATTCTTTCTCAGCAGGACACTGTCAGCAAACCACTTCAAATGTGTCGGCACAAATAGACCAAGTGTCGACACAATTCTTGATGATGTCGACACAGCTTCCAATGTGTCGATACAGTCATTCTTTTTCTTCTCGACACAGCTTCTGTTGTATGTGTCGACACAAGTCTTATGTGTCGACACAACTGCTCCTGGTCTCAACATAGCTGATGTTGATATATGGCGTTGAGTGTATGTCCAGATGTCGTTGACTGTGTGTCGACACAAGTCCTGGGTGTCGACACAAGCCTTTCAGACTCAGTATAGCTGTTGTTGATAGATGGCGTTGAGTGTGTCGACACAAGTCCCGTGTGTCAACACAGCTCCTACTTCAGGTGTCGACACAATTCCCAGGTGTCGACACAGGCCTTGCTTCTGGTGTTGACATAACTCTTGGGTGTCGATACAGCTCCTGCTTTAGGCGTCGACACAATTCCTTACAAGTGTTGACACTTGTACTTGGAAGTTTTCCTGCATTTCTTAAACCTGCACACTGAAACTCAACATCCCATCAAATACAAATTGATGTATATCATTGAGTACAGTGAGGCTTCTCCAAATCTGGTAAACAATTTCCAGTGTAACCAATAATGTGCCATGAGTGCACGGAGCGTCGGGCCACGTGGCCGACGTTTGTGATATATTGTTTGTGCATGAGTACACATTGTGTGATATATCTGCTTGTGAAATGTTATGCCTGTAGGGAAGGAATACCACTGCCCCGGGAAAGGGGTAGGGTAGTTATAAATTGGTCAGCGGAATGCTGACTGTTGCCTTGTTTGCCACCATTCTGGTGGACTATCCTTGTGCAGGTGCTAGAGAGCAGAGCGGGAAATAGCGGGTTGAAGCCCTTGCTACTACTGCTACTACTTCTATCCCTCAAAGGCTTTGTTATTTTCATGTGTGGCTGGCCTGCGCGCCGATGTTTGTAATCCACATATAAAGTTTAACTGCAAGGCCATAAAGGCAGACTTTTGTGTATTTGTTGTACATTCCTTCGGGCTGATATATAAATGTTTTTGTTTATATATAGTGGACATTCGTGGTTGTTGAGTTCAATATTAATCTTATGCTTCCGCTAGCATGCTTTGAGTTAGGATGTGAATATGCTTTGGTATTAACCTGTAACCTCGCCGCCTATTTTCTGGCATACGGTGTAGGGCCCCGGCCGGACCTTCTATCATATGTTATTTAATGGATGGGGTCGTTGCACTGTCCTCACTCAATGCCTACGAACTTAGATAGAATTATTGTCTCTCCACTTGCCTACCTTGTGACCACCTGTCACCATCACTTAGACAACCTGTATAAACTTGTTCCATGGAACAACCTGCACATGATGATCTTAAATAACATCAAATATAATTATGTTCTTATTGTTGATGGTGATGCCTCTTGAAATCAAATCTAGGGAACATTGAGGTCAATATTCCCAACAATCTCCCCCTATTTGAAGAAGGTAGAACACCCAGCAATACTAAGAAGCATTAACATAAAAAAAGTATATTAATTTAATGCAATTGTAAGCTATATCTGCTACATCTGCAGCTTATGCTACTTGAATTACAAGTATATCAATTCAATGTACACCATTTAAATGCATTGACTTAACATGTCAAGCCAATCCATTCTTATACCACTTGAATAATTTCTCAAGTAATACACACTCTTCTTATACCACTTAATACTTAAATGGAGCACCACTAGAAGCACTTTCTTCAAAATATGCACTGACTTAGCATGACCTAGTCATGTCAAGTATTGCTTCTATATCTCATATACACTGACTCAACATGACCTAGTCATGTCAAGTATTGCTTCTACATCTCCACCTTTCCAAGTATTAACACACATCTCCCCCTTTTTGGCTTCTTTTATAGGCATATATCTATTTAGGGAGGAGATAGTATCATGGTAGAATTTATCTTTTGATCCTAGCCTAATTCCACTAAACTAGTGATCAAACTAGTTGATTGGAGAGGATACCTCTTGTGTTGATACCACTTATAGAACGCATCACTACAGCCACTTGATATAGCTGTTGACATTATTCCACTTGATCCAATACCACTCCTATGCCACTTAAAGCTTCTATAGAATGGATTTGTAGTAAGGGAGGTTCTAGCTTTTCCTCTTGTCCTGCAGCAACATATTTTTGCACCAGCAGCAGTGACTGCACAGCAGTAGCCATCCACTAGGGTTGATCTCCCCCTCAGACTGTGTATAATCCTTAGAACCTGCTATTCAACTGTGATTATCTTTAAACTACTCCATTTGTTGGATTCCTTTTAACAGGAAGCTTTGTTCCTACAACTTCTGAATTTGCTCCCCCTCAATAGGAGCATCTTGACATGCTCCCCCTCAACTGGATCATCTGCTGCCATTTTCTCTACTGGACACTTGAGTCCATCTTAGTTTTGATACCACTTGATATCACTTGAGAGTCTTGATATAAAATGTCAAACTTGGCCGTCTTGATACCATTTTGAAGACTTGTCTTCCTACAAGAGAGGTGAGTTCTACAATAGAAATATATCATAGAGCAACTGAAGCTATACCAAGTTCAACATACCCAACTCAACCTTGAGGGTGTTGAACTTTGCTTCATCTAGTGTCTTAGTAGAGATATCAGTCACTAACATGATTGTGAGCACAAACTCAATACTGAGTTCTTCCTTTTCCACATGCTCCCTAATTAACTGATACTTAATCTTAATATGCATAGTCCTGCAATGAGAGATAGGATTCCTAGAAATTTTGATTACACTAGTAAGAACCTCAATAAAAAGGAGTTCTACTTATCTGGAGGTTATGGTCCTGATACCATGGAGCTGATGTTGGATCCACAATAAATAACCAAAATAGCTTCTAATAGATATTTGATCAGATTCTGGAGTTGAGATTACAAGACTGGTTTCTTTCTTTCTGCTCCCAGTAGTCAGTCTTTTTCCTAGGAGTTGACAGGTTCCATCCTTTCTTATCCTATCTTCCTTGCACCCTATGGTGAAGGTGCTTCTTCTCACCTGTTCTTCTTTCATCAGACTGGGCAGTCAGCACTGACATGCCCAACCCTTCTTCAACAATAACATATTATGTTAGAGAAATATGTTTTTTGGGTTTAGGATCATACTTGACTCTTTTGGAGAGCATCTTCCCAGATTTTTTGTGATCCTTCTTCTGATACCAAGAGGAGGAAGATTTGTTCTTCCACTACTTCCTCTTTTTGCTGAGACAGATTTCTTTCAGTGACCATCCACTTGAAGGTCTTTTCTTGGTGAGCCAGATCTCTTCCACTTCTTCAGCAATAGATTTGCCTCCGGCTCTAGCTATCTGACTGTTTGAGTTGGTTATATACCACTTGGCCTATTTTGTCTCTTTTGTATACCATTGCCTTCTCCCACTTTATGACTTCAAATAGAACAGAGAGATCTTGGCCTGATCTATCTCTTCATCAAAATGGATCACTATCCTTTGAAGCATCTATAGTCATTTTAATGACACTCCCATTATCTTAAGCAGGGATATTTGTTGGAATCTCCCCCTCAATCTTAGATTGTCCATAAAGAAATTTCTGAACTTCAGCAGTATTGATGATCTATTTGGTGCAGTAGATTCTCTGACACCAATTCTCTAGGCAAGACTTAAGCTTTCCAGCTTATCAGACTGTACTAGTTTTCCCTTAGTGTTTGCACTAATCTTGTATAACCTTACTTTCAGGTTCCATTTTTGCTGCCTCAGCTAGATTATTTTCTGCTTGGTAGCCACTAACATGGATAACCCTTGTTGTAGGTTAAGATGATACTTAACTCTGAGCATATATTTCTCTTCATGTTTCTTCAAAAGAGTCTAACAGCTGAGGATACCACTTGAGAAACTTTTTAGCTGAGCATTATGTACTCCTTCCTTGCTGCTCTCAGAAGAGCTACTTCTAGTGCTTTCCTCAGTGATGAGTACAGCCTTCTAGTTATCCTCCTCACTGATCTGTTGAACTGGAAGCAGTGCTAAGTCCCATCACTAAGACATCTTGAACTTTAATGGATGGATCCAGCTGATCTTCATCCATTGTCTGTGTAGTTTGTCCCTCTTTAGGAAAGATCACAACATCATTTCATCCTCTTCCTTTTGGGTAGTAGGAGGAGTAATCTTGTTGGTCTGTCTATCCATCTCCAACTTCACAACTGTATATCTTAGGTCCATTTCTCACTAGAGTATGAACCTAGAGGTAACTTTCTTATTCAAGTTCTAAGTCTGGACCATCCTCTGTCTGACCCACCAAAACTTTCTTTGGGTCCATCTTTTACTGGAGTATGATCCTTCAGTTGGCTCTTTGTTCTAGTCTTATTCCTGGAACAACCTCTGTCCAAATACTACATGGGGATATGGGCACTTGGAATATCCTACAAAAAAGAGTTTACCCCACCTTTGGATCCCAAAATGAATTGGGTCCTAGGTTTCTATTAGAATGAAAAATGCACATGTCTACCTATAGCGGTCCTGTCAGGAAGACTCACCCTTGCCCTTGGCACACTAGGGTTGTGCCAACAATCTATGGCAAAGTGGGCAGCTTTACCACAGCACTAACACTCATGGATGTTATATCCCCTCTTTTGAATAGTCTTTGAAGAGTGCAAGCCATTACTAGTTGTCTGTTCAGAGGGGAGTGTTGTAGCCTTCTTCTTGTTTCTCTCAGCAAGAATCTGACTAAAGGTGAGTCTGCCAGTAGAAGTGCTTGCCTTACTCAGAGTTTAATTAATAGCAGTCTTCTTTATAGTTGACATGTTGTTAATGGCCATACAGCTAGCCAAGTCAGCCTTACTGACTGACTTACCCTTGGTCTAGATTTTTGCTAGATGATACTGAGAATAGGCCACTACTTTCTCCTTGAGTGTGGGGGCTGGAGCACCAAATACAAATGGTCCATGATGGGCCATTTGGTCTTCTTCATGGGGATACATCTATACACTCAAACGCATGCCCTTCCTTCTTCCATTACAAGGTACACGTGTACTCTTATAAGGAGAATTCTCATTCTTCTAGTGACCATACAGGCAGTATTGGTCATACCTGTTGGAAGGGAGGATTACCTTGTGAAAGGTGGCCAGAGTCACTACAGGAGCCTTGCATTTCCCTTTGGAATGACCAACTCTAGAATTCCACTTAGACCCTAAGCCTCTCTCATCTTTTTGAGAGGTAAAGGATTCAATCAGTGGCAGCACAATTTTGGGCTTATTAAATTCAGCCGCAATCTTTCTCTCGTTTAGGAGCTTCTCTTCAAGATCCAAGATGATCGTGTTCTTCTGGCTTATGGTATCAATTTGGATGATTGAGATGACCTTTAGTTGGCTGACTTCCCTCACTTTTTGATCCAGCAAGGATGTTGTCTCAGACTATTGTGCAACAGCTAGCTGTAGAGAGATAAACTCCTCAGCCTGCATCTTGGCCAACTTCTTGCTTCTTCTCAAATCATCCAAAATTTCACCATATTTGTCAATCAATTGATGGGCATCTACCTCAGACTCAGAGTCATCTTCATCACTGGATAAGGGTGCATCAGAATCTGGACTGGTCTCATAATCTGAATAATAAGAAGAACTAGATATAAAATGTACCTTTTCTAGACCAGGCTAATCCTGGCAGGATTCTTCTTCTATCATGGATATTACCCCTATAACTTTTGTAGTCATCTACTTCATCATCATCATCATATGAATCACTATCTGAATGTGATAGAGGGCCCTGATCTCTATTCTTGCATCTGGATAGACACCATCTGATGGACAGATGGCATCTTCTTCCTTATCATCCTCGTCTTTGCCTTCCATATAGACAATCAAAGTGTCCCACATTTCTTTGGCAATCTTGCAGTGGACCAAGTTCTGGAAGTTAGAATCATCCATGGCACTAACAATTATGTTTTGTGCCCTCTTGTCCAAGGTTGCCAAGATGATTTCATCTTCAGTCATTTCAGCATAACTCTTTGGAGTCTGGACTTCTACATCTAAGACAAAGACCTTTATGGGGATGAAGGGTCCTTCTTGAATTGTTACAAAGATTCTAGGATCAGAGGCTTCCATGATCTGTCTAACCCTCTCTTTCCAGGTCCCAAAGTTCTCCTTACCGCAGACTTGAAGCTCTGTTGAGCTACATACCTTATGGTTCACTCCTTAACCCATAAGTACAAACCATCTAGCTATCCTTGGAGATCACTCAGACTATTAAGTCCTTTTTGAGAAATCTCCCTATGATACCACTTGAAAGTCTTTAGTTTCAAGGATAGCTAAATAACCTAGAGGGGGGTGAATAGGTTTGTTTGTCTCTTGAGACTATATTTAATTTTCCTTCTTTAAGTGCTTTGTGAGTTAGTAGTTTTCTGCTTTCAAGACACTACAAAGAGCACACACAGAATTTATAGTGGTTCCCCAGAGTATGGGTACGCCCACTTTCACTCCCACATTTCAAACAGCTTGTTAGACAAGACAGTTCTCCAATCTCGGCTCCTAAGAGATTATAACACGATCCCGCAGGACCACTCAGTCTCCTCCAACACTTACAGCTTAGGCACAAAGCCCTATAACTCAGTGATCCAAATATCACCTACCTCATGCCCAAAGGCCCTATAACTCAGGCTGGGAGGACATCCCTACTTCAGAGAGAATAACTCTCTTATAGCTCTGGCATAAAGGCCCTATCTCAGATCCAAAGGATCCTACAACTCAGGCACAAGTGCCTTATAACTCAGAGAGAATGACTCTCCTACCTCATATCCAAACTGGATCCTACACTCAGGAAAAGGCCCTACCTGAGGAACACAGGCCCTACCTCAGATTCTCAACAGAATCCTACCACTCAGCCCTTATAGCTTCAGTCTTATAGCTTAGATCCAAAAGGATCCTATAGGATGAAAGTGGGTTGGTGATTTGATTTGACACAAGAGAAATTTCTTTGTGCCTAACTTCCTGGACTGAGAAAGTCTCAGCCCTACCTTCTTCACAAGAACAAGAAACTAATCATCAGATTGACTTGGCTTGTGCTGGAAGTGCTGTAGCTAGGGTTGGATCTTTGCTGCTTCTTGAGCTGAGATAAACTCAGCCCTATCTACTTGTTCTCAGCACCAGAAGTTGTTCTTTAGAAATAACTTGCTGGAATTGAGAAGTAACTACAGTTTGCCTTGCTACTATCTGAGCTAAGAAAATCCCAGCCCCAACTTCTTCTCAGCAATAAGAGTGTTGATCTTCAATAAGCAGATTCTTGTATTGGAAGTAACTAGCAGAACTCTGCTCTTCTTCTCCTTTCCTTCCTGGACTGAACCAGAAGCTCAGTCCTATCTTCTTCTCCGCTCTAGAAGTTGACCTTACATATTATGCTTGGTTGAGTTGAGAAGACACTGCGGTTACCTCTTTCTATCTCAGAATTTATTCTGACCTTGTTGTTGGTGGTGAAGATGACAACAATTACCTTTGTTGAGCTTCCAGATGCAGCAGCGAGGTTAAGACCTATGCTTCGTCTTCTTCTACAGAGATTGCCTTTGATCGTGTTGGTGTAGATGAAAATGGCACCAGCTATCTAGGATCGGCTTACTGATCAGTTGCAGCAAGGTTAGACCTGATGCATCTTCTTCTTTAGAGAAAATGTCTCTGAACTTGCTATAACAGATGGAAATCGCTACAGCTAACTCTAGAACTTTAGATCAGCGACTTAGACTTGTTCTTCAAAGCTTTACAACAATGGCCGAGGAAGATGATGAAGTCCAAAGCTTTTTCCAAAAGTTAATCTCTTTGTTCTGAACTCCGCCTTTTATATTTTGTCGATCAATGACTATTTTTACCAGTGGGCCCCACTAAAGTTTACACCTGTAACTTTATCTTTATAGGAAAAGTCATCATGTAGACCTGCGATGCTATTTGTCCTGTACCGTAAACATCCCTCCATATTTTGAATTTTATTGACTTTTTTTACTTTTGCTGACGTCAACATCTGTGGACTTAGTCAAATTCAAGCTCTTTAGCATAAGCATTGAGTGAGCAACCATCACTCAATGCCAAAATACTTAGACAGATTTTCTATCACTAGGCATTGAGTGAGTAAGCTTAACTCAACGCCAAAACACTGAGACAGATTTTTTGTCACTAGGCGTTGAGTGAGTAAGCTTGACTCAATGCCAAAACACTTAGATAGATTTTTTGTCACTAGGCATTGAGTGAGTAAGCTTGACTCAATGCCAAAATATTTATACAGATTTTCTTTCACTAGGCATTAAGTGACTAAGCTTGACTCAACGCCAAAACACAAATAGATTTTCTATCACTAGGCATTGAGAGAGTAAGTTTGACTCAACACGAAAACACTTAGATTTACTGTCACTATGTGATGAGTGAGTAAGCTTGACTCAATGACAAAACACTTAGACAGATTTTATGTCACTAGGCATTGAGTGAGTAAGCTTGACTTAATGCGAAAACACTTAGACAGATTTTCTATCCATTCTTTCCTTGAGCTTTGAGTGAACAGGGCGCTTTCTTCTCTGGCGTTGAGTGAGCCTTCATCACTCAACACCATCTAGACTTTTGTAGTCTTAACTGCTTAGGCATCGAGTGAGCCTTCATCACTCGATGCTTCTGGACTAGACCAGATTTCATTACTGTCAAAGACAAAGCTTTGACATCACACGACACCTTTGTTGTATTCACTTGACGCCTTCTGTTATATGGCATTGAGTGAGATATATTCACTCAACGCCTGTGGACTTGGTCGATTTTTCTGCTTGCCAATGCAAAAGCTTGACAACACACGATGCTTCTTGGCATCTGGCATTGAGTGAGCTTGCTACACTCAATGCCTGTGGACTTAAACCACATTTCTTTGCATCTAGCATTGAGTGAGCTTACTTCACTCAATGCCTGTGGACTTAACCACATTTATTTGCATCTGACATTAAGTGTGCTTGTTTCACTTAATTCTTGTGGACTTAACCACATTTCTTTGTATCTGGCGTTGAGTGAGCTATCCTCCCTCAATGCCTATGGACTTTGACAGAATTTATGTCTCTCCACCAGCCTACCTTGTGATGGAGCCGACTTCCCACGACATGTGGCCAAGGAGTGTCCTCCCTCTGACGATGATGGTGACCCGGTAGATTTGAATAGAGACGTTGCTGATGCGGCCGCCATTGATCCCCATCGGAGAGAGTTTGTGGATTGGGACGATCGCTGCCGTAAGCTCGAGGATGGCTTTTCTTCCGCGACGCCACCGCCACCTCTGCCACATGTTTTGCTCGACGTCCGCTGCCATTTTATAAAAATATATAATTATAAATTAAATAATTATAATTATATATTTTTAATAATTTATTATTTTAAGCAATTTTATTTCAAGCATTTTTATGTTTATTGCATTTAGATAAGTCATGTAATGATGGGGTGCATATAACCATCATAGGTTGTTTTTATTATTTCATTTCTTGTATTATTATGGGTGCTTATAACCATCATAATTTTCATTTTGAATTTTGAATTTTGAATTTTGAATGTTGATTGGAGGGAGATTGAGTGGTGTAGGCTATATATAGCCATGTTATGAAGGATTAATTAGTGAATGAATGAAAATTTAAAACCTAATTCCTCTCTAAGAGAAATTTTGGCCAAAGAGAACTCCTCCTTGCCGCCGTCCCTTGGCTTGTAGTGTGAAGCCCCCCCCCCCCCCCCCCTTGCTCCCTCCATCTATTCGGTGTGACTCCGACGCGGCTTCCTTCGGTACGACTCCTTGGAAAAGGTTGCAAACCCCTCGGTGTGAAGCCGGCGGATCCGTGGAGAGAGTGATTCTCCCACAGTTATCTTGTGTAAAATTCCGGTTGGCGTGACATGAAGAAGGCGACGAATTTCTCTCCCTCCGGCATATCTCCGGTGGTGCCGTTAAGGAACGATTCTAGTCGAGTGAAACCGGACTCATCCCATCCGGTTGGGTAACGAAAATTTCTACTTTATGTGTTTCTCTTCCCTAGATAATTCTTGTGGCATTGGCAAAATTGCATGGCTTGTGTAACGCTTGATTTTTCGTGGTTTAATTTATTTTAGTTATTGTCTTGTTTACCATATTTTCGTTTAAGTTCGTGAGGCTTGGCGGCCCTCGTATGTATTTTGTTGGGAGAGAACCATCCTTGCCCGAATCGTTTGTTTTCGGTGGTTTCTCTTTTGGTACAACACGCTCGATCGAACCTTGTGGGTTCTTTTCGCTTGAGAGGACCTTGGCCTATTGCCTTGGTATTATCTAAGGGGCTTTGCGAACCCCACGTAATTGTTAATCTAATAATAATCTTAATCGATCCACTGCTACGTTAAATGCTTGAGTGTGACGTGAGAGTTATCAGAGAGCGTCACGTTAATTTGTCAGCCACCAAAACGCTCGAAAGAGCGGGCCTACATCACCTTGTGACCACCTATCACTATCACGTAGATAACCTGTCTAAACTTGTTCTATGGAACATCCTGCACATGATGAGATTAAACAACATCAAATACAACTATGTTCTTAGTGTTGATGGTGATGACTCTTCAAATCAAATATATGAAACATTGAGGGAAATATTCCCAACAATTCCTATTGAGATTCTCGACTTCAAATAAGAGGAAGATGGGTTCAGAGTTCCTCTTTGCAATCAAGCAGAGACCGGAAGAAACCCTCACAAGCTATGTGGACAGGTTTTAGGAAGAAGTACTCATCATTGAAGAGGTGTCAGGGTTTACCCTGGTGATGGCCTTTACTTTGTGGTTCCAAGAAGGGTTCTTTAGGGTGGCATTGAAGCGGAGGCCACCGCTATCCTTTGAGGAGGTAATGGAGAGAGGGACATATGAAATTGAGGGTGAGGCAACAAAACCCAATTTTGCTGAGAAGCTGGCCAGGTTGGGAGGAAGTGAAGAGAGGGAGCAGGGAGTAAGCAAAAGTCAGGAGGAGAGAAGAAGAGATGAGCCCAGAGGTCAAGGTTTCCAAAGGCAACAACTAGGGTAGTGTTATCAAGAACCCACCAACTAGCTGGCATTGAGTGTAACACCCCAAAATTAGGAAAAAAGAACTTTAAAGTGGCTATCGCCGAGCAATTGTGGGTATCGCTGGCGATAGAGATAGCACTCAACGAAGCATTGTGTAGACTCAATGCACTTGACGCTCTCAATGCACTCGATGCTCTAAATGCACTCGATTCTCTCAACGCACTCGATGAGGCATTGAGTGAGGTATCGGAGTGGAGATAGTGGGTATCGTTGGCGATACTGCAATGTATGGTTGGACACGTGTCGGATGGCCAGACGGCGGCCACAGAGTGGTAGTTAACTGGGGTCAAAGCGGCTACCAACGATATCGCCCAAGCGATAGAGGATATCTCCAGGTGATAATGTTAATTTTGAATTGTCAACTGAATTTGTGGACTTTGCTTTCTTTTGATGAGAGGATCGTGTGGCTGGGTTTATTCCTGAGGCTACTTAACTAGAGAAGGGGTGGAGAGAAGATTCATTTCTCTTCTCTCACTCTCTCTCATCCCTCTCATCAAGTTCTTGGAAGAAAGGAAGAAGAAGGCTACGGCTGAGCTTTGCTAGCTTAGTGGAGGAGATCACGTGGTCGGAATCGAGAACGAAGGCAAGATCCGTGAAGAGTAAAGCGAGGCGCTCCTTTCCAGCCTGATAGGAAGTTTGTTAATGGCTCTGAAACGAGTTCTGTGGGTAACAATCTTCCTTCTTGGACAAGTGAAGTCCTCCTTTTGCATATGCATGGAATCCCCCACCAAAAGGTGGAGAATTGAGGGAATTCTGATGGGTTGATACGTGATATCCCTAGGTGGTTTTGCATATAGAATCCGGAAATTGTAGTACGGAATAGGCATGCTGTGTGAAGCCCATCCGGACGGTTTTGTATGGATTAATGATGTTTTATTTTGCATGCCGGAGAAGACTCTGAGTATAAATGAGTAGTTTACTAGATCTGTGGGTTGTACCTATAAAATGAGAGTAGTAGAAAGTATTGGAGGTATGCTACAAGAAAATACCTAGAAAATTCCACAGTTTGCATAACTATTGGATATCACTGGGCGACAGCGAGTATTGCTTGAGATAGCTCTTGGTGAGCTGTGATTAATGTGAAAGACAATTTTTCTGGCACTGCAGGATGTTGCTGGGTTTTGGATGGAAAGATGTTATAGTTATGGCTGAGTCTGGAGATAGAAGAAAGTTCTGTCGCTAAAGCCAGGCGATATTGACTATCATTGGAGATAGATTCTAGATAGCTTTTGTTTTTATGAAGCCTATGTCTGTGAGACAAGGTGTGTAGCATGAGAAGCTGTGAGCCTGGAGAGCCCAACTATTGTCCATGAGTGCCATGATTGAGCACTGCCGGCTCAGGTCCCGGGGACATGTGAGCGACAAGTGATGTTGAGAGCCTGTTGTTCCCAGGAAGGCCAGTGAGCCAAATGGGAAAGGGGAGGCTGGCCCGTATCTTGTCATGGGGCTTGATTGCCTCGGCTTTCATCAATGACATGATGATTTGAGCAACGGGAAGAGTGTTGAGCCGTACCCGCATTATGTCAGTCTGGGTTGGATCGCCTAAAGTAATTAGCTTTCATCATTGGCATAATGAGAGTCTTAGGCCCTATGCCGGAAAGAATGAAATGCTCAAAGTTGACCGTCAAGTCTTGCACCTCTGAACGGTGGTGGAACCTTGGTAATCTGGTACACTTAGAATGTGCTCTAAGTGCACGAAACATTTGGCCATTGAGGCACTTGTTTGTTATATATTTAATGGTGCTTGATTGTGCCTTCTTGTGATATATCTGGTGTGTTAATACTATGCCAGTAGGGAAGGAATATCGCTGCCTCGGGTATGGGGTAGGTTCGTTATAATTTGGTCAGCTAAAAGCTGACTGTTGCCTTATTTGCCACCATCTGGTGGATTGTCTGTGTGCAGGTGTTGTAGAGCCGAGCGGGAAATAGCGAGTTGCTTCCCTTGTTGTTCTGCCGGCCCTCGAAGGCCAAGAGAGGAGTTTTTAGTGTTTTTATGTGTGGCTGGCCTGCGTGCTGATGTATGAAAATACTTGTGATAAAGGAAACCGTTGTAAGGCCTTATAGACATTTTGACTTTTGTGTATTTTTGTAAACATTCCTATATGATTTTTATTAGTGGACATTGTATTACTATAGTTCAAAAATTAACCCCTAAAGCTTTCGCTAGAATGCTCTGAGTTAGGATTTGTTTAGTCTTTGATTTTAACTTATAACTCCGCTTACTGTCTGTGGGATATGGCATGGGTACCCGGCTGGACTCTATGTTATATTTCATGTGACGGATGAAGGTGTTATAATTTGGTATCAGCTTGTCTTGGTCTTCCTCCTACAAATTCGTGGTCGAATTCTTTTGAGGGGTGCGAGCACGTGTCTATGCTTACCATTATAACGTAAATGAACTCAAGAATGCCCACTTAGGAATGAAAATACACATGTTTGAGGAACCTGTGTGTTCCTAATAGTCATTGTTTGATGTTGAGTATTCGCTAAATTGTGTATTTTACACTTATAGGTTACTAGAATTGGTGCGGGCAGTCTGAACCCCAACGTTCTGTTGAGAGTGCAGCACTAGCTGATGTGCCCACACCTCCTCCTTCTGCGAAAACAGTATGCTTAGTTACTGAGGAAGTTTTTGCAATGATGAATGCACAGCCGTCTGGGCAGGTGAAACCTATGATGGTGCCAGTTTATGTTTGTGTTGTCGAGCCTATAGCTACTAGGCAAGTGCCTGCTGAGGCTTTGGTGGATAAACGAGCAACTGAGCGGCAGCTGAATCAATTTTTGAGCTTTAGTCCTCCTATGTTTATGGGTGTAGGATCCCCGATGTAGGCATAGGACTGGCTTTCGTAATTCAAGAGGATATTGATGGCAATTAAGATAGAGGATGGCTAGAGGTCACCTTGGCCACTTTCCTATTGGAAGCAGAGACTCAGCTTTGGTGGGATGAGTTTGAGTTACACCACTTCGCGGGCAGACGACTATCGGAGATATTGATGGAGGAGTTTTCGCGACTTTTCATGGCAAAGAATCCGCCGTCATCGCATCGGATTGCTATGGAAAATGAGTTCCAACATTTGACTCGGAGCGAGGGTAGTGTGGATGACTACCTGCATGAGTTTACCAGGTTTGGACGTTACGCGGGGTCTATTTTTGCTAACGAAGAGCGTAAGACCAATAGGTTCTACGAGGGACTGTGGGATGAGCTGAGGTTACTGCTCTCGGGTTCGATGAACCAAGGTTTCCAAGTGTTGGTTAATACGGCTCATTCATTTGAGAAAGGCATGAAGAGGGTGTAGGGTAAGAGGGACTTGGCTGTCATAAAGCCAGAGTTCAAAGTGTCGCGTCCTGCAAAGTCTGAGTACCAAAAGAGGTGGAGAACAAAGTCCAAGTCATCTAGACAAGCTCCTTCTAATGTTGCTTCGGGAGCAATGTCAGGGCGAGGTCCGCTCACATGTTACACTTGTGGCAAACTAGGACATTTTGCCCGTGAGTGCCCCAGTAGCCTTCCAAAGATGGACAAAAAGGAAGGAGCATCGTATGATGAGAAGGGAAAGATGGTGGAGTCTACTGCATCCCATTATGCTCCAGCTCAACCAAGGGTGTCAATCTTGGCCAGTAGGAGGCCATCAAACGGGCCATCACAGGTATGAGTACTATATAGTTTTCATGCTTTATATACTTTATACCTTGTGAATTGCTTTTGTATAACTTGATAAGTCTAGGCTTTGTTCTTATTCTGGACTATCCGGCGAGATCACTGTTCAATACAGGTGCTTCTCATTCATTTCTATCTAAGGACTTCTTATTGCGGATCGGAGTGCCTACTCTTATGTCGACAGATAGAGTAAAGGTATTGTTACCTAACGGATGCGTGATGCGTGCGGATAGGTCTTACTGTCTTGAGTTATAGATTGGAATTAAGGATTTCGGATTGGAAGCGTCTGTGATGCCGATATTTGAGTTTGAAGTAATCTTTGGCATGGACTGGCTCTTGAAGCAGCGTGCATGTATAGATTGCAATTATAAGGAAGTCACTCTGGGACAGAACACCGAATGAGATATTAAATTCATTGTTATGCGAGGATCGAGCAAGATAATGATGTTTGCTCTCTAGGTATTCAAGGATGTTCAAAAGTGCGCATAGTTATTCTTCACGTTGTTGGAGGCTGTTGAGTTGAAGTCCTGTTTGAGAGACGTTGCTATTGTATTGGAGTACGAAGATGTGTTTCCTAAGGATCTCCCCGGGTTACCACCCTAGCGGGAGAATGACTTCACTATAGAGTTGGTTTCAGGTGCGAAACCTGTGGCATGCTCGCCGCACCGTGTTGCGCCAAAGGAGATGGTAGAATTTAAAGTTCAATTGCAAGAATTGCTAGAGCAAGGCTATATACATCCAAGTATGTCACCTTGGAGTGCACCGGTCCCCTTTGTAAAGAAGAAGGACTGAAGCTTATGGCTATGCATTTATTATCGAGAGCTAAATTAGCTGACTGAGAAGAACAAGTATCTGATTCCACGGATTGATGTCTTGTTTGATTAGCTAGTGGGTTCAACTGTCTACCTGAAGCTAGATTTAAAATATGGTTATTACAAGTTGAGGATTCAGGAAGAGGACATTCCCAAGACAACGTTTGATACACGCTACGATCATTATGAGTTCACGGTAAGTCCATTTAGGCTAAAGAATGCGTCATCTGTATTCATGGACTTGATTCATCGAACCTTTAGAGAGTACTTGGATCGGTTTGTGATCATCTTTATTGACGACATATTGCTGTACTCTAAGTCCGAAGAAGATCATGTAACTCATTTGTAGATGGTTTTGCACACCCTGAGGATAAACAAACTTTATGCCAAGTTCTCAAAGTGCAAGTTTTGGCTATCGTTAGTTTCTTTTCTTGACTATGTGGTTAGTGGTGAAGGTATTGCGGTGGATCCGGAGAAGATAGTTGCAATACGAGAGTGGCCTGTGTTATCTAATGTAGCAAAAGTCAGGAGCTTCCTTGGACTTGATGGCTACTATAGGCGCTTCGTAAAGAACTTTTTGCGGATAGCCTTACCTCTCACTACGCTGACGAGGAAAGATCAGAAGTTCGTTTGGATGCCTGAGTGCGAGCGAACTTTTGAGGAGTTAAAGAGTCATTTAACCACGGCGCCTTTTTTGAGTTCATCATTTGGTACAGGCGGCTATAAGATTTATATTGATGCTTCAGGGAACGGCTTAGGCTTCATTCTTCTTTAGTTCAAAAAGGTTATTGCTTATGGCTCACGCCAGTTTAAAGGGCACGAGCTAAATTATCCAGTCTACAACTTGGAGCTAGAGGCTGTGATTTTTGCACTTAAGCTGTGACATCATTACTTGTATAGCGTGAAAGTGGACATATTTGAGAGAACTAAGTTGTCTACCTAAATCACCTAGAGGGGGGTGAATAGGTGAAATGCGTGTCAAATGCGGAATAAAAAAAATTAACACAGCACAGATCAAGCAATCACACAGACGACAAGAGATTTATAGTGGTTCCCCAATCTTGGGTACGTCCACTTTCCTCACCGATCTAGCAAACCACTAGACTCGGCTACTCCACTATCTCGGATTGAAAACAACCCTACACCTCCGAACCACGTTCCTACAAAACTCGATCCAAACCGGATCTACACTCGAAAGATAAAGCCTTCCTACAAATCTCGGAGAAAAACTCCTACAATGAAATTTGTTTAAAAAGAAAATACAAGCAATATATTGCACAGATCTGGATCTTTGATAGTCTTCTTCCTTGAGAACTTTGGCTTGATCAGAATATGTTGAAGACGACTTGAGAGAGATCCACAGATCTGAAAAACGGAATCACCTCGATCGAGAAAATAGATCAGAAATCTTTGAGGCTCGGCGAGATCGAGTGATTATCTTTCGTCTGGATCACTGGAGAAACAGAGTTGAAAGCAGCGATCGGAGATCGTCGATCCAGACCTTCTTCAGTGAACGGCAATGGCGGCGGCGTGAGAAATTAGGGTTCACGGGAACTTTTTTCTTTCTTAAAATAATAATCTATGTAAGGCTTGTTATGTCAAATCTGAAAGGACCTATTTATAGGTGGACTCCAACGGTCAGAAATTTAATTAGGGATGACATGTGGACCAATCAGAAATGATTAATTCGAAATACACAGCAAAATTGTACTTGGAGAATTTCAAGAATGTTTGAACAGATATACTCGAGACAGAGAAGAGACATACTCGAGTATAAGATGTTATATACTCGAGTGGATAGGAGGAGCATACTCGAGTATAAGAAGAGAAGCTACTCGAGTGATTCAGAGATCAACACTCAAGTGATTTTAGAACTACTCGAGTATGAGAGTATATACTCGAGTAAAAACACTTAGAGAAAATTTCTCAGATAAAATAGGAAGAACTACTCGAGTAGAAGAGTTGGAGATACTCGAGTGAGGGGAAAGTGAGCTACTCGAGTATCTTGGGAAGACTACTCGGGTAATCACTAAACTACTCTAGTATGAAAAACAACTACTCGAGTACAGAGTCACTTACTCGAGTATATAGGGAACTACTCGAGTAGGTAGACTTAGAAACTTTCTGAGATGAGAAGTGCAGATCTACTCGAGTATGAACAGAACACTTACTCGAGTAACTAACCAACTACTCGAGTACAAGTTATCACCTACTCGAGTACAATACAGTCTACTCGAGTATATAATCCAATTTACTCGAGTACAGACTCACTTACTCGAGTGTACAGAAGAGGTACTCGAGTATGTGGACTTAGAGAAAATTTCGGATCTAAGAACAGAAGGATCTACTCGAGCATAAAATATGACCTACTCGAGTGACTAACTATCTACTCGAGTATAAGATTATCTACACGAGTATACAGAGTCTTCTCGAGTATGTCTAAGGATCTACTCGAGTACTAGGTCACTTACTCGAGTAGATGAAGGAAGCTACTCGAGTATGTGGACTTAGAAAAATTCTTCTGAAAAACAAAAACTTCAATACTTCAGTCCACCAATCCAAGTGCATGTATAGGAAGTGTATCCTAATAGAGAGGCTATACATGGGCCAACACTTTGGATCACACAATGAGGGATTACATTGTATGGTCCTGTGTTTGGTGACCCATTATAGACTGACATTGGTCTACACTTTGCAATAAGAACCTGCGCACATACAACTTAAACATAATATCAAATACACCTTAATTCATCTTAGTTCAAGGTCTGACCTCCTACAAATCTGAGGTATTGTGGAGACAAAACCCAACAATCTCCCCCTATTTGTAGATGTCAGCACCCTCTACACTAAGGTGAATTACTTAGAGTAAAAAGAACAACACACATATACTTAAAAAAAATAAAGTAAACTGAAGCAGGATAAATAATAAGATAGCCATAATCAGAATCATATATATATAGAAATGTTTTTAATAGATTAAAAAGTCCATTTCCACATTCTCATTGACTCAAGAAGGGGCTTCTTTGTGCATTCTTTCTCTCTTCAGCTCTTGCCTCTCTAGGTAACTGAATGGTTTAGGAAAGTATGTTCTTGGCCTAGGAGGAGCAGCTGGGTTGTTGTATCCCCAATTTCTGTCATGAAGTCTGATCTTGATCTGGGATACTTCATAAGCTTTCCATTCTGAATAACTGTAATACTGATCTCTGTGCTCACCAAGATCTGTTACTAGCTTCAAGGTATCAAGGATCAGAGATTTGGAGGTTGGACTCCAAACTTCAGTATGAGCAATTACTAGTCTACCTTCAGAAGCTGGGGAAGGCTCTTTTCTAGGTGCAGAACGGCTGGCAGAAGCGCCGTCACCATATTTCCTTTTCTTCCTTGGGGCACCTTGAGAACTAGGAGGAAGTTCATCTTGCCAAATATCAGTATAAGAGAGAGGAGGCTCAGTCACATCACCAGCAGGTCTGGGTGAGAAGACTGGCACACCTCCTGGAATGTTTGCCTGAGCTAGAAAATTTTTTTGAGCTAGAGCACCTGATGGAGGATTTTCTTCAAGAGGATCCAGAAATTTAGGAATTATGGTAGGGTTGAGCTGAGAATTTGGGAAGTTCTGATTATTTACCCATACAGCTGTATCATAAATGTAGAATTTGACAGATTGGAGTTGAGATAGAATATCTGCTTTCATATCCTTGACTAGATCATTCACAGTTGTTTGAGCTTGTTCAGACAGTTTTTCAACTACTTTTTCAACTTGTTCTTTGACAATTTTCTCCCCCTTGCTGATATCTACAGATAGCTTGGCAATTGCTTCATCTCTGAAAGTGCAAACTTCTTCACATACTTTCATCACATTTTCTTCAGCATTCTTGTCCAATTGTATCTGATTATGTGCAACAGTTTCTGCTTGATTTCTCAGTTCACCTATACTTGTAATAGTATGATCAATAGCTTTTCCACCTAGCTGAAAGAGTTTCTTGAGCTCATCAGTATTGGCTTGAAATTCAGCAAAGCCTCTACTCATCTCCTTTTCAAGAGTAGAGACCTTGTTATTTACTGAGGCTAGAGAGTCATCAAAGTACTTTCTTTGTTCACTGAGTAACTGTTCAATCTTGCTTACCAGATCTGAAGAAGTAGAAGGAGTTGAAGTTGGGGCAGGGACTGAAGGAGCAGGAGTAACCCATGGTGGGATTTCAGTAATTACCACTGAGCTTTCAGCTCTCTTGAAATATTCTAGGACAACTGATTCTTCTTCATTTAGGAAGGAGGGAATAGAGAAGTCCAAAGTCCTCAGAGGGGCCTCCACTGGTTCTGGAGATACTTCCTTGTCATCAGACAAAAGAATAGTTTCTGGTTGGCTTTTCTCTGCAGCAGGGGACTGAGCAGGAGACTGTACAGGAGTCTGAGCAGGAGTCTGAGCAGGAGACTGAGCTGGAGTCTGAGGAGGAGACTGAGCTGGAGAAATATCCACTGGAGTCTGAGCTTCTGGAGTCAGTACAACTGATTCATTTTGAAACAGGGGAGAATCTGAGCTGAGCTCATCAATAAATTTATTGATATCTTCTGCAGTAGACAGTAGGGTTGCTGGATCTGGAATCTCTGAGTGGGGATCTGCTGGAAGAGGAGAAACTGGAGGAGTAGAATCCCTGACTTCTGCTTGCTGTGAGGGTTCTGATGAAGCTGGGTACTGAGGATGAGATGAGGCAGGCTCCCCCTCAACTATTGCACCTGAGGTAGCAGCAGTTTGATGTGGAGGAGGAGATGGAATCCTGTCATCAGGTACACTTGTTTCTTGGGAATCTACTGAAGGGACAGTAGCTTTGGATGCTTGGGCATTGTTAAGAATTTTAATTTCATATCGCTGGATGGAGGATATAGAAACCTTTTTCATGTGATGGAGGGGAGTCCCTTTGGATAAGTTAAAGACTGACGGGTTGATTTCATGAAGAAGGAGGGAAATAATCCTGGCAAAACTTGGATGCTTAATGCTTTCTCTGATTTTATCTAGGATCAACAGTCCAAACTGGAATTGTTTGCGGCAGATAATGACTTGCATTATATCAAACATTTCCATAGAAATGTCTCGAATGGAGTAAGTCTTGCATAACAGTACCTTTGCAATTACATCCACTAGGAACTTTCCTTCTGAGTTGAAATCAGCTCTGCTAAAGGAATGGGCTTGAGGGTTAGCTCCACAGAATAAACTAGTTCTTACTGAATCTTCAGCAGTCATTTCGGCATCGTCGTCTACTACTGGCAGTTTTAACAGAGCAGCTAAAGAGCCTTTGTCCAGTCGGATTTTTATCCCTCTGACCTTGGATTTCAGGAGCTTTCCATTTCGTTTTACCTTCAGATTCTGATAAAACTCTTCAACAGCTGGGAAAATAATTCGGCATGGCGTCAGGAGAACGAACGACAGTCCGACGGTCTCGAACAAAATCAAAAGATTTCAGAAATCATCTGAAAGGTCGGCTATACCCGCGGGGGCGAGTTCTGAGCCGATGTCGATTTTAGAAGAGGGGGCCACCTGCGATTCTGGAGGACGAGAGAGGCGAAGACGACGATGCTCTGCGGTTTTCCGGAAGATGAAGAGTCGGCGGCTACTCGAGAGAATGAGAAGTGGAAAGGGGTTTCCCGATTTTTCTATATATATATATAATCCTAATTAGGTTTTTAAAAAAAATAAATTCATACCTGAATGAAGCGGCAAATAGCTCGGTGCGAATAGAGAAATTAGAAATCCAAAATGTGAATGTCGTATACTCGAGTAGGTAACATCAGACACGAGTATTAGACAGAGCATACTCGAGTAGGGCAATTTTGTACACGAGTATATTGTCAAGTACCCGAGTATGTAAATCCTTTTACTTGAGTAATTCCCGTTTACTCGAGTATCTGTCTGGATATACTCGAGTATATATTACTTGAAAGACAATTTTCCTTGGGAGATGTATATTGCCACTGAAATCTTTAACTCTGAGCAGCCAACACCACTGATATCTTCTTGATTTGTGAGTCCATCACTAGTCGTCTTTGTTGAGCAGCCCGAGTTCCGTTTTGAAGAACGAAAACTTGGACTCGTCCAGCGGCTTGATGAATATATCTGCAACTTGCCTGTCTGTGGAGACATATTGTAGATCTATGTCTCCATTTTCCACATTCTCCCGGATGAAATGATAACGAAGCTCTATGTGCTTGGTCCGGCTATGGGAGACTGGGTTGTTGGCGATTGCTATAGCGCTGGACGAGTCGCAAAACAAAGGAATGTTCTGGAACTTCATGTTGTAGTCTTCAAACTGATTTTTGATCCAGAGAAGCTGTGCACAACAGCTGCCTACAGAGATGTACTCTGATTCAGCAGTTGAGATGGCAACATAGTTCTGCTTCTTACTGCTCCAGGAAATAAGTCCCCTTCCGAGGAATTGGCAAGTCCCGGAAGTACTTTTCCTGTCATCTTTGCTTCCTGCAAAATCTACATCTGAAAATCCAATTAGTTCACTATCATTACTTCTTGGGTGCCATAAGCCAAGATTTGGTGTACCTTTGAGGTATCTCAAGATTCGCTTTGCAGCAATGAAATGAGATTCCTTAGAGTTCACCTGAAATCTAGCACATACACATGTTGAGAACATTATGTCTGGTCTACTTGCGGTAAGGTAGAGCAAGGACCCAATTATGCTTCTGTACTTGGTTTCATCAAAAGGTTTCCCTTTCTCATCCTTGTCCAGAGACATAGCTGAGGCCATTGGAGTCCTCATAGAGGTTGCATTCTCCATTCCAAATTTCTTGAGTAGCTCTTTGGTGAACTTGGCCTGTGAGATGAAAATTCCATCCTCAGATTGTTTCACCTGAAGCCCTAAGAAATACTTCAGCTCTCCCATACTGCTCATTTCAAACTTCCCTTGCATAAGTTTAGAAAACTTCTTGCAGAGGTTGTTATCTGTAGAGCCAAAAATAATGTCATCGACATAGATTTGCACTAGCAAAATCTTGCCTTTTATTTCCCTAAGAAATAATGTCTTGTCTATCTTTCCTCTTGTGAACTTGTTCTCAAGAAGAAAGGTGGACAGCGTCTCATACCAAGCTCGAGGAGCTTGTTTAAGACCATATAAAGCTTTTTGTAATAAGTAAACATAATTAGGATAAGTTGAATCAACGAAACCTGGTGGTTGCTCTACATACACTTCTTTCTTTATGTCACCATTTAGGAAGGCGGACTTAACGTCCATCTGATAGACGGTAAAGCCCTTAAGTGCAGCGTAGGCAAGAAATAACCTGATCGCTTCCAGTCTTGCCACTGGAGCATAAGTCTTGTCGAAGTCAATTCCTTCTTCTTGATGATATCCCTTTGCGACAAGTCTGGCTTTATTCTTTATAATGGTTCCATCTTCGTCCATCTTGTTCCGGTAGACCCATTTTGTCCCAATGACGTTCTTACCCTTGGGTCTAGGAACAAGTGTCCAAACTTTGCATCATTTGAACTGATTCAGTTCTTCTTCCATGGCTAGAATCCAGGATGCGTCGGAGTTGGCTTCCTCAAATTTCTTTGGTTCAACCTGTGAGAGAAAACTTAAGTGTAAATTCTCGTTAGTTGTACCTCGACGAGTTCTGACGCCATCCCGAGGATCTCCTATGATTTGATCAACGGGATGATCCTTCAAGTGTCTGAACTCTAAAGTCCTTGCATCTGGGATCTCTTCAGCCACTGGATTTGCATCTTCAGCTAGGATGTGTTCTTCTTCTTGATCATCTACCTCTCCAATAGGGGTTGTAGAGGTGATCTTGATGAACGTCTCGTCTTTATCTTTAGTAGTTTCATCCAAGCTAAGTTCCTTCAACTTTGTACCTGCATCTACAATAGGCACACTAGACGAGTTGCTGTGCAGCAGACTCGTCTCATCAAATACAAGATGTATCGACTCTTCTACCACCAGAGTTTTTCTATTGAATACTCTATAGGCCTTACTATGGCTACTATAACCTACAAAAATACCTTCAAAGCTTTTCTCGCTAAACTTGGTAGTGTGATACTTGTCGTTGTTAAGTACGAAGCACTTACAGCCAAAGATTCTAAAGTATGAAATGGTTGGTTTCCTGCCTTTTAGAAGTTCGTAAGGAGTCTTATCATGGTTCTTGTTGATGAGTGCTCGATTTTGCACGTGACAAGCGGTGTTGACGGCTTCAGCCCAGAAGTATTCTGGAAGTGAGGCATCACTCAACATGGTCCGGCAAGCCTCTATGAGTGTTCTATTCCTTCTCTCAGCTACTCCATTTTGCTGTGGAGTGCGAGGAGAGGAAAACTCATGAAAGATACCTTGACTTTCGCAGAATTCTGTCATAGCTCCAGACTTGAATTCCGTTCCATTGTCACTTCTGATTTTGATTACGGAACAGTTGTATTCATTCTGGATTTGCCTAACAAAAGTGGTGAAAATACTGAAGGTATCTGACTTGTGTTTCAGAAAGAACACCCACGCAAAGCGCGAGTAATCATCCACAATAACCAACGTATATTCCTTACCTCCCAAACTTCTAACTTGCAGTGGACCAAACAAGTCCATATAGAGAAGCTGTAAGCTTCTAATGGAATCCTTGCCTATGATGCTTTTAAATGAACTCCTTGTTTGTTTGCCCTTGATACAGGCGTGATAAGGACTGTCCGTAATGCACTTGACATTAGGGGCATCACGTACTAGGTTTTGAGAGAATAATATATTAATAGTTTTGAAATTAATATGAGCTAGTCTCTTGTGCCATTGGTCAGCAAGAGATGCACTACTTTTTGCTAAAAGACACACTGGTGTCGAAGAGTCTATACAAATGAAATTTAAACAGAAAATATTTCTGCTTCGAGTGCCTGATAAAACAGTTTCCATGTTGTCAACCGATTTTATCAGACACTTGTCAGCATGAAATTCAACTACGTATCCTTTATCGCATAGTTGGCTTATGCTGATGAGATTGTGTTCCAATCCTTCAACATAGGCTACATCCGAAAAGGATACGCTACCGTTAGAAATCATACCATAGCCTTTAGTTATCCCTCGATCTGAACCTCCAAAGATGACCTTTGGTCCGTTGCAGACTGAGGTGAAATTCTGGAGTAGGCTTCTTGTCCCGGTCATATGCCGAGAACATCCACTGTCCAAATACCAGATTGGCATTTTGGTGGCCTTTGGACATACCTGCAATTACAATCACTTAGCCTTAGGAACCCAAACACATTTGGGTCCTTGGTCTCGAGTTAGAAAACTCCCCCTACGAGTATTAGCCTCATGAGTGGTCATTCTCACGTTGCTAACTTGAGGGGTTGTAGCATTACTAGGATTGAACCAACAATCGATGGCAAAATGACCAATTCAGCCACAACACCAACAGTCGAACCTGTTGTATCTTTGCCTAGTGTATTCCTGCTTGATTTTCTGAAGTGATGGTCTAGCAGGAACCTTATTCTTGGAGGAGGAGGCTTCATGATGAAGACAGCTACATGAAGTCTTCTCCTTCATACGCTTTTCCACAATAGGTTTTACCTTTGGTGTCTTCTTGATGTTATGACCATGAGCATAAGGTCCATAGCTTTGAAGTTGAAACTCTTCATAAGGTGCTTTGAAGACACTCTCGCCAAAGTTACGAGGATGAGTCCAACCTTGGTATCTTGACTTAGGCTTCTCAGGGATCGGCCTAGAAAAGTTTCCATAGGTAGACTCATAGTCGAGTTCATTCGTAGGAAAGATAACTTTCTTGAACAAAACAGGTTCCAAGGGAGCTTTCCCTTTTTCTTCAGCTAGAGCCTTCTGGGCAGCCTTATTCTTTCTCTTGGCCTTGTTTCTCCTAGAGGATTTACTAGAAGAACCACTGTGGCCTAAACCAGCACCCTTGGCCTTAGCTGAGAATTCAGCAACGAGTGGAAGAACTGTCTTAGGCTTTGAGAAACTCTCAACAAGTTTCTTCTCAGCCTTAAGTTGTTGTTCCAATTCTTTGATGATTTCCTCTTTAAGGTTGAGGTGCTTGAGAGCTTGATTGTATTCCTCCATAGCACTATTGAAGTTCTCTTGAAGAGAGTTAGTCTTGGTGACTTCTTCTCTCAAGGTGCTCTCACTAGCCTGTAGAGATTTTATCTCTTTGGCTTGAGTTTTCACTACTCTACGACATTTTTCGTAAGCTATGAGTAACTCCTTATACTAACCCATGAGTTCAGATTCATCTTCAGAGGAATAGCCCTCTTGCTCATTATCATCATCAGAATCAGAGAGAGGAGTGTGAGATTTTACCTCCCTAGTGAACTGGGGGACTTGTTCATCATCTGAGTGAGCCATGAGCCCAAAGTAAGCTTCCTCTTCTTCACTCGACTCAGATGAGTCGGAGTCGCTGAGAGTTTTGCTCTTCTTGGCTACTAGACTCTTCTCTGTCCTCTTCTTGTGGTATGACGATTTCTTTTCCTCTCTTCTGCCGCCCTCTTTCTTCTTGTGAGGGCGGTCCGCGATGACGTGACCTGGCTTATTACAACAATAACAAATGATGTCAGTTGAAATCTGTTTGTTCTATTTAGAGTTATACCTGTCATGGCTACTTGAGCCTTTCTTTCGCTGATCACCGTCACGTCGTGATCTTCTGAATGAGGCATCTTTGCCTCTCCATTGCTTCTTCTTATTTAAGAATTTCTTGAATTGTCGGGAGAGCAATGAGAACTCTCCTTCAGATAGTTTTGAGCCAGATGAGCTTGGCTCAGATGATTCTTCTTCATCAGCTTCAGGAAATGGGGCAGGAGAGCTAGCCTTTGTCTTCCTTGAGGTATCTGCCTTTAGAGCGACACACTTCTCCTTGGATGCAGACCTGCTTATCTCTTCTTCAGCTTTTCTTGAGTTGATTTGCAACTCGTAAGACATAAGCTTTCCGAACAGATTCTGCAGGTCCGTCTCAGCTAACCTTCCAAACTCCAGAATGGCACATACCTTATTGTCCCATTCCTTGGTTAGAGATCTTAAGAATTTGTCATTGAGTTCCCCATTGGTGAAGACGCGTCCATAAACTCTTAGGCCATTTACTATCTTGAAGAAGTTCTCAAAAGTGTCAGTTATGGCTTCCTTATGACCCTGCCTGAAGGCTTCATATTTCTGGTTCAGTAGGGACCTTCGATCATCCCTCACTTCTTCTGTACCTTCCATTAGAGTCACTAGGGATTGCCGCATCTCCTTGGCATATTGGCAATGAATCAGATTCTGCAGCATTGAGTCATCGACTGCACTTGCGATAATATTTTTAGCTTTCTTGTCCAAAGAGACAAGTGAAATCTCGTCCTTATCTAGATCCATCAATTTCTTGGGAACTTGCTTAGATGAATATATGATGTAGGTGGTCATAGGAATGTGGGGACCTTCTTCAACAATCATGAAGATCCGGGGATCTACTGCTTCCATAAAGAATTTAACTCTTTCCTTCCACATAGGAAAATTGTTCTTGGTGCAGATAGGGAGCTTAGCAAAATCCTTGGTCTTACTCATGCTTGAAATTTCTCTTGAGACAACTTGGTAAGGATTAGATCAAGGTGTTAACCTTTTAACGATCAACCTCCCTCTGATACCAATTGAGAGAACTAAGTTGTCTACCTAAATCACCTAGAGGGGGGTGAATAGGTGAAATGCGTGTTAAATGCGGAATAAAAAAAAATAACACAGCACAGATCAAGCAATCACACAGACGACAAGAGATTTATAGTGGTTCCTCAATCTTGGGTACGTCCACTTTCCTCACCGATCTAGCAAACAACTAGACTCGGCTACTCCACTATCTCGGATTGAAAACAATCCTACACCTCGGAACCACGTTCCTACAAAACTCGATCCAAACCGGATCTACACTCGGAAGATAAAGCCTTCCTACAAATCTCGGAGAAAAACTCCTACAATGAAATTTGTTTGAAAAGAAAATACAAACAATATATTGCACAGATCTGGATCTTTGATAGTCTTCTTCCTTGAGAACTTTGGCTTGATCAGAATATGTTGAAGACGACTTGAGAGAGATCCACAGATCTGAAAAACGGAATCACCTCGATCGAGAAAATAGATCAGAAATCTTTGAGGCTCGGCGAGATCGAGTGATTATCTTTCGTCTGGATCTCTGGAGAAACAGAGTTGAAAGCAGCGATCGGAGATCGTCGATCCAGAGCTTCTTCAGTGAACGGCAATGGCGGCGGCGTGAGAAATTAGGATTCACGGGAACTTTTTTCTTTCTTAAAATAATAATCTCTGTAAGGCTTGTTATGTTAAATCTGAAAGGACCTATTTATAGGTGGACTCCAACGGTCAGAAATTTAATTAGGGATGACACGTGGACCAATCAGAAATGATTAATTCGAAATACACAGCAAAATTGTACTTGGAGAATTTCAGGAATGTTTGAACAGATATACTCGAGACAGAGAAGAGACATACTCGAGTATAAGATGTTATATACTCGAGTGGATAGGAGGAGCATACTCGAGTATAAGAAGAGAAGCTACTCGAGTGATTCAGAGATCAACACTCGAGTGATTTTAGAACTACTCGAGTATGAGAGTATATACTCGAGTAAAAACACTTAGAGAAAATTTCTCAGATAAAATAGGAAGAACTACTCGAGTAGAAGAGTTGGAGATACTCGAGTGAGGGGAAAGTGAGCTACTCGAGTATCTTGGGAAGACTACTCGGGTAATCACTAAACTACTCGAGTATGAAAAACAATTACTCGAGTACAGAGTCACTTACTCGAGTATATAGGGAACTACTCGAGTAGGTAGACTTAGAAACTTTCTGAGATGAGAAGTGCAGATCTACTCGAGTATGAACAGAACACTTACTCGAGTAACTAACCAACTACTCGAGTACAAGTTATCACCTACTCGAGTACAATACAGTCTACTCGAGTATGTAATCCAATTTACTCGAGTACAGACTCACTTACTCGAGTGTACAGAAGAGGTACTCGAGTATGTGGACTTAGAGAAAATTTCGGATCTAAGAACAGAAGGATCTACTCGAGTATAAAATATGACCTACTCGAGTGACTAACTATCTACTCGAGTATAAACTTATCTACACGAGTATACAGAGTCTTCTCGAGTATGTCTTAAGTATCTACTCGAGTACTAGGTCACTTACTCGAGTAGATGAAGGAAGCTACTCGAGTATGTGGACTTAGAAAAATTCTTCTGAAAAACAAAAACTTCAATACTTCAGTCCACCAATCCAAGTGCATGTATAGGAAGTGTATCCCAATAGAGAGGCTATACATGGGCCAACACTTTGGATCACACAATGAGGGATTACATTGTATGGTCCTGTGTTTGGTGGCCCATTATAGACTGATATTGGTCTACACTTTGCAATAAGAACCTGCACACATACAACTTAAACACAATATCAAATACACCTTAATTCATCTTAGTTCAAGGTCTGACCTCCTACAAATCTGAGGTATCGTGGAGACAAATCCCAACAATATTCACGGACCATAAGATCCTGAAGTACTTAATAGATCATAAGGACCTGAATATGTGGCAGCGGAGGTGGATGGAGTTCCCCAAGGACTACACCTTCCTAATACACTATACTCCCGGAAAGGGAAATGTGGTCGCAGATGCCTTGAGTCGGCGTACTCTGGTAAGGGCAAGTTAGTTGTAGATGCATGATGAGCGTTTGATCCAGGAGTTGAAGGCCATAGATATTTCTTGTGTTGACAAGAATGCTACTATAAATGCATGCCTGAATTGGACAGAGATACAATATGACCTTACGGACAGGGTTCAGCGAGCAACGGAACTCGATGAGATTATGAAATGCTATGCAGTAGATGGGTCAAATTCCCAATTCTCCTTGGATTACGGTCTTTTGAGAAAATATGGTCGTTTGTGCGTCCCGAATATGGGTAAGCTATGGGAGGAATTGATGTATGAAACACACTTCACGAAGTACTCAATTCACCCAGGGAGCACAAAGATGTTCAAGGATATGAAAAAGATGTTTTGGTGGACGGGTTTGAAGAAAGACATAGCTCTTTACGTGGCAAAGTGTCAAACTTATTACTTGGTAAAAGCTGAATGTTAGAAGCCCGGAGGTTTCCTGAAGTCATCGCCAGTTCCGGTATTGAAGTTCGATCACATCTCAATGGATTTCGTTCATGGGTTGCCGAGATCACAGAGTGGGAATGATGCCATGTGGGTGATCGTTGACCGATTGACAAAGGTATCAGACTTCATATCGAACAAGAAGGACGATTTAGTGGAAAAGTTGGCTAAGTTGTACATGGATAACATTGTACGATTACACGATGTGCCCTGTAGCATCGTCAGTGACTGAGACGGGTGCTTTACTTCAAATGATTGAAGGCTCATCCACCGGTTGTTGGGTACGAAACTGCAGATCAGTATGACCTTTCATCCGCAGAAGGATGGTCAGACCGAGAGGACCAACAAAATAATGGAGGATATGCTCTGGATATGCGCCTTGGATTTCGGGAAGAGGTGGGAGGACCATCTCTATATGATAGAATTCGCCTATAATAATATCTATCAAGCTAGCATTCAGATGGCGCACTTCGAAGCTTTATATGGTAGGAAGTGTCGTACTCCTTTAGCTTGGGTGGAAACAGGTGAATCAAAATTGTTTAAGCGTAAAGAGGTCAAAGATGCAAATTTGAATGTACGCTTGATTCGAGAGCGGCTATTGGTATCCCGGGATAGGCAGGCAAAGTACTACAAAACCAAGAATCGAAACATGGAGTTTGTGATGGGCGATTGGGTATATTTGAAAATAAAGTCATTCAAAGGCGTGTCCAGGATTTGGCGCTTGAAAAAGTTGAGTATGAGGTATCTTGGTCCATTTGAAGTGGTTGAGCAGATTGGAGAAACTTCCTATTGATTAGCACTTTTGGTAGAGCTAAGTGGTTTGCACAATGTGTTTCACATATCGGTGTTGTGGAAAGCCTTGAAAGAGCTGACGCAGCTAGTGGATGATGATCAGGTACCGGTCGATGGTGGGCTGATGATGAAGGTTAGACCCATTTGGATCGAGGATACGGAGGTCAGGCAGCTACGAAACAAGACAATCGGGATGGTCAAATTCCGTTGGGACAATTGTATCCGTGAAGAATTGACATGGGAGCATGATCAAACCATGCGAGATGAGTTTCCCGAGTTGTTTGTAAAATAATGTTGTAATATATTTGTTGCTATTTTTCTTACTGAATAAAACTTTGGGACGAAATTTTTGTGAGGGGAGGTTTGTAACACCCCAAAAATTGGAAAACAAAACTTAAAATTGGCTATTGCCATACGACAGTGGGTATCACTAACGATAGTGATAGCACTCAATGAAGCATTGAGTAGACTCAATGCACTCGATGCTCTCGACGCACTCGACACTCTCAACACACTCGACAAGGAATTGAGTGAGCTATCGGAGTGGCGATAGTGTGTATCACCGGGTGATACTGCCATATATGGCTAAACACGTGTCGGATGGCCAGACGGCAGCCGAAGAGCGGTGGTTGACTGGGGTCAAAGCGGCTACCGACAATATCGCCCATGCGATAGCGGATATCGTCAGGCGATAGCATTAATTTTGGCTTGTCTACTGAATTTGTGGTTTTGCATTCGTTTTATGATAGGATCGTGTGGATGGGTTTATTCCCGAGGCTGCTTAACCAGAGAAGAGGTGGAGAGAAGATTCATTTCTCTTCTCTCACTCTCTATCATCCCTCTCATTAAGTTCTTGGAAGAAAGGAAGAAGAAGGCTGAGGCTGAGCTTTGCTAGCTTAGTGTATGAGATCTCGTGGCCAGAATCGAGAACGAAGGCAAGATCCATGAAGAGGACAGCGATGTGCTCCTTTCCAGTTAGATAAAAAGCTTACTAATGGCTCCGAAAAGAGTTCTGAGGGTAACGATCTTCCTTCTTGGACAAGTGAAGTCCTCATTTTGGATATACATGGAATCCCCCACCAAAAGGTAAACAATCGAGGGAATTCTGATGGGTTAATACGTGATATCCCTGGGTGGTTTTGCATATAGAATCCGAAAATCGTAGTACAGAATAGGCATGCTATTTGAAGCCCATCCGGACGGGTTGGTCTGCATTGGTTATGTTTATTTTGCGTGCTAGAGAAGACTCCGAGTATAAATGACTAGTTTACGATATCTGTGGGTTGTACCTATGAAATGAGAGTAGTAGAAAGTACTGGAGGTTTGCTCCAGGATTATACCCAAAAAATACCACAGTTTGCATAACTATTAGATATCGCCAGGCGACAGCGAGTATCACTGGAGATAGCTCTTGGTGAGCTATGATTGCTGTGAAAGACCAATTTTCTGGCACTACAGGATGCTATAGGGTTTTGGCTGGAAAGATGTTCCAGTTGTGGCTGAGTCTGGAGACAGAAGAAAGCTCTATCGCTAACGCCAAATGATATAGACTATCGCTGGCGATAGCTTCCATATAACATTTGTTGTTGCAATGCCTGTGTCTGTGAGACAATTTGTGTTGCATGAGAAGTTGTGAGCCTGGAGAGCCCAGTTATTGGCCATGAGTGCCATGATTGAGCACTGCCAACTCAGGTCCTGGGGATATGTGAGTGGCAAGTGATGTTGAGAGCCTGTTGTGCCTAGCAAGACCAGTGAGCCGAACGGGAAAGGGGAGGCTGACCCGCGTCTTGTCATGGGGCTTGATTGCTTCAGCTTTCATCAATGACATAGAGATTTGAGCAACGGGAAGAGTGCTGAGCCGTACCCGCATTATGTCAGTCCAGGCTGGATCGCCTAAAGTAATTGGCTTTTGTCATAGACATAATGAGAGTCTTTGGCCCCGTGCCAGAAAGACTGAAATACTCAAAGTTTACTGTCATGTCTTGGACCTCTGAATGATGGTGGAACCCCGGTAATCCGGTATACCGAGAATGTGCCCTGAGCGCACGAAACGTTTGGCCGCTGAGGCACTAATTTTTGATATATTTAATAGTGCTTGAGTGTGCCTTCTTGTAAAATATCTGGTGTGTTAATACTATGCCTGTAGGGAAGGAATACCGCTGCCCTGGGTATGGGGTAGGTTCATTATAATTTGGTCAGCTGAAAGCTGACCGTGCCATATTCGCCACCATCTGGTGGAAAGTCCCTGTGCAGGTGCTAGAGAGTCGAGCGGGAAATAGCGATTTTCTACCCTTGTTGTTGTGTCGGCCCTCGAAGGCCAAGCGAAGAGTTTTTAGTGTTTTCATGTGTGGTCGGCCTGTGTGCCGATGTATGAAAATTCTTGTGATAGAAGAAACCATTGTAATGCCTTAAGGCCATTTTGACTTTTGTGTATTTTTGTAAATATTCCTATATGATTTTTATTAGTGGACATTTGTATTACTTGAGTTCAAAATTTAAACCCTAAAGCTTTTGCTAGAATGCTCTGAGTTAGGATTCATTTAGTCTTTGATATTAACATGTAACTCCGCCGACTGTCTGTGGGATATGGCCTGGGGCCCCTGCCGGACCCTCTGTTATATTTCATATGACAGATGGAGGTGTTACATAGAGTCAGCAGGAGGGACCTGTCTAGGGTCAGGGAAGAAGGTTCTAAGGAGGAGGGAATTACCAAGGCGGCACGGGAGGTTCAACCCTCCAGGATGGAGGCAGGGTCCAAGGCCACCTCTACCCCCACAACATCAAGCCTTGGCTATAGCCCGAGGAAGGGTTAAGAGGAGGAGGAATGGTCGAGGGGTATGGAGAGGAGTGGAGGTGGAGTTGTAATATTATGACTTCCATCAAATGGAAGGTCACGCAACGGCCACCTGCTCGAAGTTTCTGGAGCTGAGAAGGGCAAGAGGACAGGGACAGCAGCCGCCAACAATGCAAATCGAGCAAGTGACTACAGGGGGCCGATGAAGACAGATGTGAAGAATGAGCCGATATAGGAGGCTCCAGAAGGATTGGAGTAATCCACTGGTGGGGATCGATTCCACCCGTACGGGGAGCCTCCAAACCATGTTTTGACGGAGTGTCGCTTCGATATCCCAAACCCCGCCTCCCATGAAGAGGATTACCTTCACCTCGAGTGAAATGTCGGATCATGAGGATCCATTATGTGATGCGCTAGTGGTGCAAGAAGATGATTAGAACTTCACCGTTGTCACAACCCGCATTTTCTCCGAATTAAGAGTTATCAGAGTAAGAGAAAACACGCGTCATGATGCCACGTCAAGCAGGGGATAACTGCTGATGCTCAGGCAAATCCAACTACAATCTTTATGCAAGAAAATCATGTGCTTAATGAATAGAAAATCAATTATATTTAGAGTCTGTATCCCTCGGCTCAGTGGATCATCTAGTCCACAAAAGAAAACTATATTTAAACGCTGCGGAAAATTACTTTAATTAGGTTTTACACCCTAAAGAGCGCATAAGGGTCCCAAGAGAACCACTCATGCTATGCAAGACACTACACTTAGTTTATATAATATATATAAGAAAACGGTTTTCGTACGTGATTTGGAATATAGTGATTAAGTTTATAAAAACATGCTGATCATGAGCTTCATTTATAATAGTATTTATAGTTTAAAAATAACTAGCAACCTAGCATAAAACCTTCTCAAAGCAAGTAGACTATCTCCAGAAAAATAAATGGTAGCAGCAATAGTATATATCTAGTACAAGGTAAAAACTACTAGTGGGCGCCAACAACCTGACACGAACCCACCAGCACACATATATGTCTGTAAGAAAGTACTGAAAACAACCTCACAAACAAGGTAAACAAAACTCCAAAGTCCGGGAGTCCACCAACAACAACACCTCCAACTAGCCACCAGACTGGCTACAGCTCAGAACCTGGGGTATTCCAAAAGAAAACAGAATACCTCAGCAAGCAAAAATCAAGGTAAAACTGCATGAAAGAGTCAACCAAAAGGACAAAAATAACAGAAAACATGCAGTAGAAAGAGTCACAACTGTCCAAAACAGGACAACAAGAAATGCACAACGTGCAAAGAAACAGCAACGACCCAGCCCAGGAACAACATCCTGCAGGGCCTACTAGACTACCAAGAGCCAGAATGCTGCAACACTACCAAAGAAGAAACTTCTAACACCCTAAACTGCGGGAAGTGATAGTAGCAAAAACAACAACGAGGAACCGGATCGAAGGCAAACGCAGTCCCCTAATCCACCATGTCCAAGTCAAAAGCTCGAGGGTCAACACGTGAAAACACAAGGGACCTTCCACCCGACATGCCCAGCCCGTACCTGGAGCAAGAAATCCATGGGTGGCCTTGGCTATATCACACAACTCCACCCCCATGAAGAGCTACAACCACCACTACTATCCACGACCCACGATTCGGCCTTTAGGAAAATAAAGAAAACGGCCGACAAGGAAAACCCAGAAATACAACTGGAAAAATCCACTCGGAAACGAAATACAAGGTAAAGGAAGAGTGTTGAAATAAACCAACACGACTAGGCGTTGAGTGAAACGCACTCAATGCCTACCTAAACTTTGGCCTTGAGTGAGCTAGCCTCACTTGCCGCCAAAATTATACCACTACCCACAAGCCCACTAAAGAAAATGGAGCTCGACGACAGTCGAACGACCAAGGCAGAAGATCCAGAACTCAAGTAATTGCCTGCCACTTGAGTATCTAAACTCCCGCACTCGAAACCATCTAAATTCGCCTATCAAAAGAAAATATACAAAGCGCACGATCAGTGACGCACGATCAGTGGTCGTGCGCACTCATCGGCTGATGATCGTGCGAAACGAACCTGGAAACCTGACAGAAAACCTAGCAACTGCGCACGATCAGTGTCACACGATCAGTGGTCGTGCGCACTGTTGCCAGCGCTCGTGCGATTGCCCGAGACAGAACTTTGGAAACTGAAATTTATACGCGCACGAACAGAGGCACACGACCAGTGGTCGTGCGCCCTAAAGGTTAATGACCGTGCGCGGTAAACCTGTACCGTTTGGAATTTTCTGAACGACACCGGAACGCGCACACGACTCACGCCACTGCAGTAGCAGTAGACAACTATCAACGTCGCACGCTACTACCATATAAACTATGCCTAACCATTCGAATAATACCATAACGAAGGAAATTGGCAACCACACCCCCCTCCTAACTCTCCCTCTCGGCTACGCCCGAACCAGAGCATCAATCAAAATTAAAGGAAAACAACGGCTTCGCGCCGACAATTTGGATTCCAAACATCACAACATAGGGGGGGTTTCAGTAGGAAGAACTAAGCCCTACTGTTAGCAAGAAAACGAGAACAACAAGGCCTCTAACCTGGGCTAACCGGGATTTCAATTTCAGCAAATAAAATCAAAGAAAACACTTGGCAAGGGCAAGAATACCACTTGCCTCAAATCTCAGCGAAGCTTTGGACTGCTTTCCTCCTCTTCGCACGGATCAAGACGGCCGCAACACCTAGAACAAAGACTCGGCCATTAATGGCGGAAAACTTCCAAAACTGAAAATTCCAATCCTTCCAAAACTCCACGAAAATCGAATTTCTTACCGCAGGAATGAAGGTCTCGACGAGAGCAATCCGTATCCACTCTCGGAATCGAATTCCGTCCACAAACGCTCCGGGAATCGGCGTCCGAAGGGAAGGCTCGGCGGTTACTCGTTTCTCTCGTACAAGGACCGGCGGTTTTCTATCGGGGAAGAAGAATGATCGATGGTTTTCATTCTAAATATATATATATATATATAATTATATAATTATAGTATTAATTACAAAATTACATAAAGCACCAAATTGACGCGAAAACCGATTCACCTCGGAATTCGACGAAATTCGCACCGTAGCTAAATACCCACGCTACGAACACAACGGCGAAGTCGAAATTAACTTTCGACGAACAGAACTCGAGTTATGCCCAAACAAAGCCAAACACAAACATCCCCCCGAGAGGCCACACCGGGTCACCAAAACGACTCGGTTTGCTAGGGAGATCTTGCCAACAGGCTACCAAACAGGGCACTCAGTTCTAAGGAGCTAAACCATACTCCACACATGGCACAAGCCACGGAAACGCGTCATCGTAACGCCAAACGAGAATAAAAATAATCGCTGAAAAAATGGGGCGTTACAGTCACTCCCCCTAAAAGAAAGTTTCGTCCCGAAACTTTACGCACAATCCTCCTACAAAAGAAGGAAAAAGTAACAAACAGAAGTTACAAAGGGAAACATACCGATCAAATCAGAGAAACAGGTGAGGGTACGCCCTCCTCATGGCCGACTCTAGCTCCCAAGTCGCGCTCTCCAAATCCTGATTTTTCCATAGAATTTTCACCATCGGTATGGACTTCTTTCGCAGCACACGCTCCTGAGAATCCAAAATACGAACTGGCACTTCAACGAAAGAGAGGTTGGGCTCTAACTGGGGCACAACATCCAAGAGTTGCCCACTGCTGCGCACACACTTCCGCAGGCTAACATGAAAAACATTATGAACACCAGGGAAGTTCGCTGGCAAATCCAATCTATATGCAGACACACCAATCCGCTCCAAGACCTCAAACGGGCCCACATACCTTGGGTCCAATTTCCGATTTTTACCAAATCTCTTCACACCAACCATTGGAGAAACCTTGAGGTATACATGATCCCCTACTGAAAATTCCAAAGCAGACCTACGCCGATTGGCGTTCTTTTCGTACCTCTCCTGGGCTAAACGAAGCTTCTCCCGAATAAGCTTCACGGCGACTTCCATCTCTTCTAGAGCATCAGGACCCAACAAAGGCTTCTCACCAGCCTCAGCCCAAAACAACGGAGTCCTACAGCGCCTCCCATACAAGGCTTCGAACGGAGCCATCTGCAAGCTTTCCTGATAACTGTTATTGTAAGCAAATTCCATGAGTCGCAGACGCTCATCCCACGCTCCACCGTGGTCTAAAATATAGCACCGGATCATATCCTCAACAATCTGATTGACCCGCTCCGTCTGCCCATTGGTCTGAGGGTGGTACGCAGTAGAATACCTCAGATCCGTACCCAAACCCTCCTGCAGACTCTGCCAAAAACGAGAAGTAAACCGGGAGTCTCGATCAGAAATGATGCTAACTGGCACACCGTGGAGTCGGATGACTTCATTCAAGTACAACTCCGCTATCTTCTTCATCGGGTAATCAATCTTATAAGGCACGAAGTGAGCACACTTCGTCAATCTATCCACTATAACCCAAACAGAATCAAATCCTCTCGGGGATTTTGGCAAACCCGTAATGAAGTCCATAGATATACTCTCCCACTTCCAAGTCGGGATATCTAGCGGAGTCAACTTACCACCAGGCCTTCCATGATCGGCCTTCACACGCTTGCAAGTGTGACACTCAGCAACATATCGGGCTATATCTCCTTTCATACCATACCACCAAGCAATTTGCTTTAAGTCACGGTACATCTTCGTAGATCCTGGATGGTAGACAACGCTGGAACCATGAGCCTCACTGCAAATCATACTCTTAATGTCCCCAACAGCGGGAACGCAAAACCTGCCGCGGTACTTCAAAGTACCCGCATCATCAATAGAAAAATCTGGCAACTCTCCCTTCTCTGTCCTGGTAAAAAGGTGCAACAGATCCGGATCATCCTTCTGATGCAATCTAGTCAAAGAAATCCAGGACGGCTCTTCCACTGATAAGCTACTCTGTAAACTACAGCATCCCACTGAAATATCCATAAGGAGGAACTCCTCAACTAATCGATCGGCGGAGAGGTTAAAGATCTTTCCCGTCTTTCGGCTCAGGGCGTCGGCCACCACATTGGCCTTGCCCGGATGATACTGGATTTCCACATCATAATCCGCCACATACTCAAGCCACCGCCGCTGACGCAGATTCAACTCCTTCTGCGTGAACACGTACTTCCGACTCTTATGGTCAGTAAAAATCTTGCACTGAGCCCCATAAAGTAAGTGCCTCCACAACTTCAACGCATAGATAACAGCTGCAAACTCAAGGTCATGCGTAGGATAATTCCGCTCATGAGTTTTCAGCTGCCTTGACCCATAAGCAAATACCTTTCCATCCTGCATTAATACACATCCCAGACCTATATGCGAAGCATCCACATACACATCATAATCCACGCCCTCAGTAGGAAGGGTCAGAACGGGAGCAGTACACAATCTCCTCTTTAACTCCTGAAAAGCTTCTTCGCACTTCTCGCTCCAAACAAAAGCCACATTCTTCTGAGTCAGCTTGGTCAATGGTGCGGCTAGAGAAGAGAAACCCTCCACGAATCTCCTGTAATAGCCAGCCAACCCTAAGAAACTTCTGATCTCCTTAGGAGTATTCGGCCTACTCCAATCCGTCACTGCTGCAATCTTTTCTGGGTCAACCGAGATCCCATCCTTGTTCACCACGTGGCCTAGAAAAGAAACCTGAGGCAACCAAAATTCGCACTTGCTCAACTTGGCGAATAACTTGTGGTTCCTCAACTCTGATAGGACCAAATGCAAATGCTGCTCGTGCTCCTCAGCACTGCGAGAATAAACCAACACGTCATCAATGAAGACCACAACGAACTTGTCTAAGAAATCCTTGAACACCCGGTTCATCATATCCATGAAGGCTGATGGTGCGTTGGTCAAACCAAACGACATCACCAGAAACTCAAAGTGCCCATGCCTCGACCTAAACGCAGTCCGTGGAATATCTGCCTCACGGATCCTGAGCTGATGATAGCCCGAACGAAGATCGATCTTGGAGAACACCGTGCTACCACGCAACTGGTCAAATAAATCATCGATCCTCGGCAGAGGGTACCTGTTCTTGATAGTGACCTTGTTCAACTCTCTATAGTCGATGCAAAGCCGCATCGACCCATCTTTCTTCTTTACGAACAAAACAGGAGCACCCCAAGGCGACGAACTCTGCCTGATAAAACCTTTAGCCAACAACTCATCTAACTGAATTCGCAACTCCTCTAGCTCACGAGGGGCCATCCGGTACGGCGCCTTAGCAATAGGACGCGTACCCGGCTCCAAATCAATAACAAACTCCACATCCCGCTCAGGAGGGATACCAGGAAGATCATCAGGAAAAACATCGGCGAAACCACGAACAATAGCAATCTCCTCCAAGCGTGGTATGCTAACAACGGTTCCAACCACCGAGACTAAACAAACACAACAATCAGAAAGAAACAATCTCTGAACACATACCGCAGAGAGAACAGGAGAATCCTGACATGGATCAGCATACACGCTGCCGGGCTGACCGTCGTCCCTGATGAAGTCCAAGCGCTTTCCCTTGCACTGAATGACCGCATCATACCGAGAGAGCCAGTCCATGCCCAAAATGACATCGAAGTCCTCTAGATCAATCATCTTCAGATCCGCCTTCGCAAGAAAATCCCCCAACAAAACCGGGCAATCCAAAATACCCAAATCTGACAACACAGATTCACCAGAGGGAAACTTGACACGGAAGGAATCCCGAACACGATCTAGAGACAACCGATGACGCTTCACAAAGGCTCTAGCCACGAACGAGTGGGTAGCGCCGGAGTCAAACAGAACACGCGCCCAGCGGTTCTTCACCTTAAATTTCCCTATAGGAACGCGCAAAGCTAGGGAACTAGCACAACAGTACCACAAACAATCTAGCAACTAAACTACCAGGCTAGAAAGAATAACAACCAACTACTAACCTGAGATCACCTGGGTCGAAGTCTGAGCCTCCTCGGAAGAAATCACGTTCAGCTTCCCTTTTCCCTTGTCCACATGCTGAGGTGGAGGTAATGCCTGCAATGGAACTGCAGGAAGAGCTGACTGGACCTGAGGACACCTCGACTTAACGTGACCCTTCTGCCCACACTGATAGCAGACTCTTTCCCTGGACCAACACTGGGCTGCATCATGCCCGGATCGCTTGCAAACTGAACAGGAGACATCTCTCCCAGGAGCACCCTGAATAGCATGAACCTGCTCCTTCTTCTGAGCTGCCGCCTTCTTGAAACACCTCTCAACAGGATGGCCTGACCGGCCACAAAAACTGCACACCACCCTGCTCCTCTTTCCCGGAACAGCATCGGGTACCAGGGGTTTCTTCTCCTCTACCAACTTCCTCTTATCCTTCCTCAACTGCTGGCCTCTGCTCTTCGCCGTCTCAATGGCCTCAACCTTAAGAGCAGCCTCTACAACTCCAGCATAAGTCACTGACCCATAAGCACTGGCCAACTGCTGCACCTCACTCCTCAAACCACCGAGGAATCGCTTAACTCGATCAGCCTCCACGCTGACCAATCCAGGTGCAAAACGGCTCAACTTACTAAACTATATCTCATACTCACCCACCGTGAGCTGCCTTTGCTTCAGATAGAGGAAATCATTCATGAGGCGGTCACGCTCGACCGAGGGTAAGAACTTCCTCAACAGCATCTCCCTGAACACTTCCCAAGAGCATCCAGCCACTAAGCTCTCCTTCTCTCTCAGCCACCAACTCTTAGCCAATCCTTTAAGCTGATAGGCGGCTATCATCACCCTCTGATCATCTGAAATCCCAGAGTATGAGAACATCTCCTCCATGGAGATCAGCCAATCGTCTATCACCATGAAATCTGCCTTCCCATCATAAGTGGGAGGGCTCAGCCTCTGAAACTGCGAGATGAAGGCCATCTCTGCTGGCACCACCACTGGAGGCCTCAAGGGTGCAGGAGGAGGAGGAACAGCTAACCCCCCTGCAGGAACTTGCGCACCCTGAGCCTGCCCTGCCACAACTGCCACCAAAGACTGAATCTGGGCTTGCACTTCCTCCAACTGCCTCCCCATAGCTTCGCTACTCTGACGCAGACCCTCGATCACCGCATCGTTCTGAGCTCCAGAAGATTCACCCTCAGACAGGGGAGTCGATCGAGTCGCAGGACGCCTAGCCATCCTAAAAAAAATCAATACAACGCAAATCAGATCCAAATCCCACGACTAGAACCGACTACCAGTACAGACAATACATATGTAGATATAGACTTAAAGCTGCTAAACTTGCTCTGAGAGTTTATCTTCTTCACAATAATTAGATGATATGCCCTAACCTAGGATGGTTAACCACCACCTCACTAACTCTTGTGCCTAGATCGGATGCATGAACTTATGTTATTTTGAAAACTTATGTGTGCACATATGTCATCCTGCAAATCTTTAGCTCGGCGCGTTGTGCTTATGCAATGATATGATATGCATGATTGTGCTATGCATTCTAAAAAGAAGGCCCTAATGCATGATATGAGCGGCGTACACATGAAAATGTTATGCATCCCATACTACATAACATTTCCATGCAACGAAAAAGAAACGTGCTAGTCGCAGTCATGTGGTGAGGTTATGCATCCCATACTACATAACCCTCACATGTAGCCCCTATGGTGGATCCATTTACGAACACATATTATGCATCCCATACTACATAATATGCCCCGTATACTTCATGTTATGCTATGAGTGTAGTGTTCGTGCCTTTGCCAAGACGTGCTGATGACATATCGGTGTGTGAATGACATGATGCTGAACTACTAACAGCATCCAAGGAAGGTTGCCCAACTAACTTGTCAAGCAACCTCCCTCTGATACCAACTGTCACAACCCGCATTTTCTCCGAATTAAGAGTTATCAGAGTAAGAGAAAACACGCGTCATGATGCCACGTCAAGCAGGGGATAACTGCTGACGCTCAGGAAAATCCAACTACAATCTTTATGCAAGAAAATCATGTGCTTAATGAATAGAAAATCAATTATGTTTAGAGTCTGTATCCCTCGGCTCAGTGGATCATCTAGTCCACAAAAGAAAACTATATTTAAACGCTGCGGAAAATTACTTTAATTAGGTTTTACACCCTAAAGAGCGCATAAGGGTCCCAAGAGAACCACTCATGCTATGCAAGACACTACACTTAGTTTATATAATATATATAAGAAAACGGTTTTCGTACGTGATTTGGAATATAGTGATTAAGTTTATAAAAACATGCTGATCATGAGCTTCATTTATAATAGTATTTATAGTTTAAAAATAACTAGCAACCTAGCATAAAACCTTCTCAAAGCAAGTAGACTATCTCCAGAAAAATAAATGGTAGCACCAATAGTATATATCTAGTACAAGGTAAAAACTACTAGTGGGCGCCAACAACCTGACACGAACCCACCAGCACACATATATGTCTGTAAGAAAGTACTGAAAACAACCTCACAAACAAGGTAAACAAAACTCCAAAGTCCGGGAGTCCACCAACAACAACACCTCCAACTAGCCACCAGACTGGCTACAGCTCAGAACCTGGGGTATTCCAAAAGAAAACAGAATACCTCAGCAAGCAAAAATCAAGGTAAAACTGCATGAAAGAGTCAACCAAAAGGACAAAAATAACAGAAAACATGCAGTAGAAAGAGTCACAACTGTCCAAAACAGGACAACAAGAAATGCACAACGTGCAAAGAAACAGCAACGACCCAGCCCAGGAACAACATCCTGCAGGGCCTACTAGACTACCAAGAGCCAGAATGCTGCAACACTACCAAAGAAGAAACTTCTAACACCCTAAACTGCGGGAAGTGATAGTAGCAAAAACAACAACGAGGAACCGGATCGAAGGCAAACGCAGTCCCCCAATCCACCATGTCCAAGTCAAAAGCTCGAGGGTCAACACGTGAAAACACAAGGGACCTTCCACCCGACATGCCCAGCCCGTACCTGGAGCAAGAAATCCATGGGTGGCCTTGGCTATATCACACAACTCCACCCCCATGAAGAGCTACAACCACCACTACTATCCACGACCCACGATTCGGCCTTTAGGAAAATAAAGAAAACGGCCGACAAGGAAAACCCAGAAATACAACTGGAAAAATCCACTCGGAAACGAAATACAAGGTAAAGGAAGAGTGTTGAAATAAACCAACACGACTAGGCGTTGAGTGAAACGCACTCAATGCCTACCTAAACTTTGGCCTTGAGTGAGCTAGCCTCACTTGCCGCCAAAATTATACCACTACCCACAAGCCCACTAAAGAAAACGGAGCTCGACGACAGTCGAACGACCAAGGCAGAAGATCCAGAACTCAAGTAATTGCCTGCCACTTGAGTATCTAAACTCCCGCACTCGAAACCATCTAAATTCGCCTATCAAAAGAAAATATACAAAGCGCACGATCAGTGACGCACGATCAGTGGTCGTGCGCACTCATCGGCTGATGATCGTGCGAAACGAACCTGGAAACCTGACAGAAAACCTAGCAACTGCGCACGATCAGTGTCGCACGATCAGTGGTCGTGCGCACTGTTGCCAGCGCTCGTGCGATTGCCCGAGACAGAACTTTGGAAACTGAAATTTATACGCGCACGAACAGAGGCACACGACCAGTGGTCGTGCGCCCTAAAGGTTAATGATCGTGCGCGGCAAACCTGTACCGTTTGGAATTTTCCGAACGACACCGGAACGCGCACACGACTCACGCCACTGCAGTAGCAGTAGACAACTATCAACGTCGCACGCTACTACCATATAAACTATGCCTAACCATTCGAATAATACCATAACGAAGGAAATTGGCAACCACACCCCCCTCCTAACTCTCCCTCTCGGCTACGCCCGAACCAGAGCATCAATCAAAATTAAAGGAAAACAACGGCTTCGCGCCGACAATTTGGATTCCAAACATCACAACATAGGGGGGGTTTCAGTAGGAAGAACTAAGCCCTACAGTTAGCAAGAAAACGAGAACAACAAGGCCTCTAACCTGGGCTAACCGGGATTTCAATTTCAGCAAATAAAATCAAAGAAAACACTTGGCAAGGGCAAGAATACCACTTGCCTCAAATCTCAGCGAAGCTTTGGACTGCTTTCCTCCTCTTCGCACGGATCAAGATGGCCACAACACCTAGAACAAAGACTCGGCCATTAATGGCGGAAAACTTCCAAAACTGAAAATTCCAATCCTTCCAAAACTCCACGAAAATCGAATTTCTTACCGCAGGAATGAAGGTCTCGACGAGAGCAATCCGTATCCACTCTCGGAATCGAATTCCGTCCACAAACGCTCCGGGAATCGGCGTCCGAAGGGAAGGCTCGGCGGTTACTCGTTTCTCTCGTACAAGGACTGGCGGTTTTCTATCGGGGAAGAAGAATGATCGATGGTTTTCATTCTAAATATATATATATATATAATTATATAATTATAGTATTAATTACAAAATTACATAAAGCACCAAATTGACGCGAAAACTGATTCACCTCGGAATTCGACGAAATTCGCACCGTAGCTAAATACCCACGCTACGAACACAACGGCGAAGTCGAAATTAACTTTCGACGAACAGAACTCGAGTTATGCCCAAACAAAGCCAAACACAAACATCCCCCCGAGAGGCCACACCGGGTCACCAAAACGACTCGGTTTGCTAGGGAGATCTTGCCAACAGGCTACCAAACAGGGCACTCAGTTCTAAGGAGCTAAACCATACTCCACACATGGCACAAGCCACGGAAACGCGTCATCGTAACGCCAAACGAGAATAAAAATAATCGCTGAAAAAACGGGGCGTTACAACCGTCTCTCGGATCTTTGTGGATAATGGGAGCTCGATCAATGTCGTCTTTAAGAAGACGTTTGACGGGATGAAGGTGGAGGCAAAGAGGGTGCTAGCCTCGGATGGACCGCTCTTCGGGTTCTCGGGAGAAAGGAAGGAAGTAGAAGGTGGAGTGGGACTCAATGTGAATCTGGGGGGTCAGTCCCGTAATTGCCGGTTTATCATCGTAGATTCCCCTTGCAGCTACAATGCAATCTTCAGTCGACCTCTCATCAGCGCTTTCTATTGTGTCCCCTCATCCTTCCATTAGTACCTCAAGTTCAATGATGGGGGTGCAGGTTTGAGTCCGAGGAGATCCTAAGGTGGCTAGGAAGTGTTATGTCACCGCAGTCAACACCATCTAATGGATGGGAGAGGCTGAGGAGATGGAGAAGTTTATGGATGTGACGATGAAGTTGAGGGAAGATCATGTCATCGCTCGGGAGGGAGGAAAGGCAGGAGAGGAGATGATGGTGGTGGAGAAAGTAGTAGGAGGGGAGAACCTAGCTTAAGGAGAGAGGGCAGCTGAAGATTGGGAGGAGCAGTCTCGACTAGAGCTAGTGGAAGCAGTGGTTGAGTTGAAGGTTCTCACCGGAGTAGTTAAGGTAGAGAAGGTAAGGGTCAGCAAAGGCTTGGCCAGAAAGATCAAGAGAGGATACTCGCATGCATCTAGGAGCACGTGGAAGTCTTTGCTTGGAGTGCAACAGATATGCCCGACATTAATGCAGACGTGGCTTGCCACCGGCTGAATCTTGACCTGAAGGTCTGCCCTAGCTGCCAGAAGAAGAGGAACGTTGCCGACAAGCTCGAAGGTCCTATCAAAGAGAAAGTGGAGAAACTTCTCAAGGCCGGTTATATGTCAGAGATATAGTTTTCGGACTTGGTCTCTAATGTTGTAATGGTGAAAAATGGGGTAGGAAATGAAGAATTTGTGTAGACTTCTCTTTGTTGAATAAAGTATGCCCCAAGGATTGTTATCCCTTGCCTCAAATCGACGAGCTGGTTGACTCAGCCGTCATTTTTCCCGTAATGAGTTTTTTGGATAAGTTTTATAGGTTATCACCAGATCAGGATGCAGCCTCCGGATTGTAACACCCCCATCCGTCACATAGAATGTAACAAAAGGTACGACATATTCCACGGGCAGTCAGTGGAGTTACATATTGAAAACATAATCCATAAGCGCATCCTAACTCAGAGTGCATTCTAGCGAAAGATGAGATTAATAAGTTTAGAACCCAACAATATGAATGTCCACTAAACCAAACAGGAATGATAAGATAATGATGTAGGCCCGTCCTAAAAGATTCTACACAGACGGCGATTCGACGACTCTCACTACGATCAACACCCTCTTTCTGGCACACAAACGAATCGCAGCAAACACAATGATTTTATTTATCTCTCGCGCTAACGTACGGGTAGCCGAACCGCAAGTGGATTGGAGAATGGCTATAGGCCAAAATCCTTTCCAGCTAAAAGGAACAATATTGGTTCCGACAAACTTGGAGTTGTACCAAAATAGATCCACCAAAGAAATCATGATTCGAAAGTGGTAGGATCTATCCCAACTAAAGAAAAAGCGAGGATCGCCACTCCTCTCGGGATTTATCGGAAAACAAACGAAAAATCACAAATCTATTAAAAGTAACACAACGAAAATTAAAGCTTCAAAAATCCACTCAAAAATCATCCACCACAAGAACTAACAAAGAGGGAAAATCTCTTGAGTAGGAATTTTCGTTACCCCCTCTCGGAAACATAGATTCGAGATTTTTGGATCCACAAGAAATTATCGCTCTTCCCTTGAAATCCACGGGAAGCGCACCTCGGATGAAAAACTCGCCCGTCTTCCTCGCTTCACGCCGTGGAGATTCACCTAAGCCTTTCTTCCTTGTACTTGTAACTTCTCCTCCAAGGTTATCCAAAAGTACTTGAGATCTTCTTGGAGAGAAACGTGATGAGGAGGAGAGGGAAGGGAAGAAAGTAGAATGAAAGAGAGAGTGGGGTGTAACACCCCGAAACTCAAATGAGGGACGGGTGACGTTTTAGGCCAAAGCTGGGACTTGGAGCAGGTGTCACGGGCATGTCACGGGCGTGACATGGGCGTGACATGCTAGGGTGTTTCCTGAGTCATGTACACGGGCACAGACACGAACGTGTTATATGTGACACGGGCGTGTCGGGTGCCGTGTCGCAGGCTGTGTCCTCCTCGGGAAGCAAGTGTTGGTAGTTGTACACGGGCCATGACACGGGCACAGACACGGGCGTGTCACATATGGCACGGGCGTGTCAGGTTCGTGTCACAGGCCGTGTCCTTCTCGGTAAAAGAGTGTTGGTCGTTGCACACGGGGCGTGACACGGGTCGTGACATGGCCGTGTCGCATGTGACACGGGCGTCGTAGGCTGTGTCGAATGCCGTGTACTGGTTATCGCGTCGGTCGAGACGGTGAATGGGTGACACGGCCATGCATACGGCCGTGTTGCAACCCGTGTTCGGCCCAAATTTTGTAATTTTAGGCCTAACTGTGGCCGTTCGTTTATTTGGATTTGGATCCGATGGCTGAGGGTTAGTGCTGGCGGTTTAAACCCGAAGTTAGGGTTTGAAATCCCTAATTTCATCCAAGTGCTTCTCTTTCTAAAGTGTAGTGAGAGGGGAGAGCTAGGTGGAGGAGGAGACCAAGATCCGGCTGCCGGTGGACCGTCGGAGCTCCGAATCGCGATCCGAGTCCAGATCCACGAAGGCGATGTCGTTACGGTGCTTTACAACCGCGTAGATTTTCATGGCGCCGCGGAAAAACGCAAGGGTAACGATTCTCATCCTAGGGCATGTGAAGCCCTCTTTTCCTTTGCATAGGAAGCCCTCTCTCGCGAGTGAGCGAAGAGTTGGAGCGTTCCTTGGGGTAGATATGTAAAGTCTTTCTTGTATAGAGTCCGTACGCGAAAACGGGCATAGGCATTGTGTGTGAAGCCTATCCGGACAAGTTGATCCGGATCGGTGATGTTGCATTGCATATGAACCGGGGAAGACTCCGCATGTTTGGGCGTTTTTTGGGTTTTCTACGTGGTAGATTGCAGCAGGGAGCCTTGGAGATTAACTCCAAGGTGCACCCGGAAAACTTTGCAAAAGCAGGTTTTGCCAACATGGTGGCCGGGGAGCCAACGTGAACATAACCGAGTTATGTGATTATTGTAGTGGAAACGGGACTCGGCGAGTCTTGAACTACGCATATCGCTTAAATTGTCGTTGCGGTATGAGCACTGGTCAGGCGGAACCGTACCCGATCTATGTCGTTCGGTGGGACCGTTGGCATGGATGAGGGTCTTCGGTGGTCTATGGCTTAAATTGTCGTGACCAAGGCTAGGAAGACAAAATGCTCATTTGATTGGCCGTCCAAGGGGCGGTGGTGGAACGGGAACGTCTATGGCTTGAATTGACGTGACGTTGGCCGGTTCGCCGTGAATGTGCCCTGTGTGCACGAGGTGTGTGGCCGTGCGAGCCTATGCCTGTGATGAAGTGTGTTTACACTATTATGATGTTATACTAATAAAGTGCAGGGAAAGAGCATCGCCGCCCCGATTTTGGGGGCGGGATCGTTATAATTTGGTCAGCATTGCTGACTGTTATTCTGTTTACCACCGGGCGGTGGATTGTGTCTTGCAGGTACTGCGGAGCCGAGCGGGAAATAGCGGGCTAAAGCTCATGTTGCGGTGCTGGCCCTCGAAGGCCTAACCTTTTATGTTTTCCATTTATCTCATGTATGGCTGGCCTGCGAGCCGAAGTATGAAAGACACTCTTGTTTGAGGAAACTATTATAAGGCCATAAGGCCGGTACTTTTGTATTTAACATTCCTATTTTATCTGAGTAGTGGACATTCATGCTTGGCAGGGTTCTTGTTTTTGTACAACTTAATAATTGCTTCCGCTAGGTGCTGTGTAGGACGTTGTGATTGGTTGAATGGTTTCAACGCGTAACCAACCGGTCTGTCCATAGTATATGGCATCGGGCCCCGGCCGGACCTACTGTTATATGCTATGTGATGGATAGGGGTGTTACAAATTGGTATCAGACTACTTGTTTCGGTCAAACTTAAATGAATTCGTGGGCGAATTCACTTTAACGGGTGGTGAGCACATGTGTGTGCGTCATCGTTATAACATGAAAAGAACCAATTAATGTCCACTTAGGAATGAAAATACACATGTTTGAGGAACCTGCGTGTTCCTATAATTGCTGTTTGCAATATTGTTTGGTCGCTTATCGGTGTTTTGCACGATTATAGGTGACCAGAAGTGGTGTTGGACCGTCAGAACGGCCAGGTTCTGAGGCAAGCAGCACACCAAGTGATGCGCCTGCAACACTTCCCTCTGCCGAGACCATTAGATTGGTGGCAGAAGCTGTCTTTGCTATGATCAACGCGCAACCTGCAAGGCAGGTGCAGCAGCCTGCTCCTGCGGTGGAGCAAGTGCCGCTCCAAGCGGCGGAGCCTAGAAGGGTTTAACAGGTGGCGGTGAAGCCGGAGTTACCTCGGAGAGCAACTGAGAGACAGCTTAAGCATGTGATGGGCTTCCATCCACTGGTGTTCTCGGGAATGGGAACCCCGACCCAAGCCGAAGATTGGCTCTCAAAAGTCAATAGGGTGATGACAGCAATAGAAACGGAAGAGTGGCAGAAGACCACGATAGCAACGTTCCTATTGGACAGGGATGCGAGATTATGGTGGGAAGTTCTAGAGCTACACCACCTGAGGGGAAGACAGTTGGAGGATGTCTCTATGGGGGAATTCTTAAGGTTGTTTATGGCTCGATACCTCCCCTCAGCGCAGAGGATCGCGCTGGAAAATGAGTTCCAAAAGTTGGTGCAAGGAGACAACACCGTGGACGAGTACCTCCGCGAGATCACTCGTTTGGGAAGATACGCTAGCGCTACCTTTGCCGATGAGGAGCGCAAGACGAACCGCTTCTATGAAGGGTTAAGAGATGAGCTGAGGTTGCTACTGTCGGGGCCTATAGAGCAAGGTTTCCTAACCTTGGTCAACACGGCCCGGTCCTTGGAAAAGGACATGAAGAATGTGCAAGCGAAGAAGGAATCCGATGGCAAGAAATCGGAGTTCAAAGCGCCGACTACGTCGAAGTCGGGTTATCGCAGGTTCACAAGAAGGCTAGGACGTCGGGTCCAGCCCCTTCTTCAGGTGCCTCGGGGACGACTACCAATCGAACCCCAGGCGCTTGTTTCACGTGTGGAAAGACGGGGCACTTTGCCCGCGATTGTTGGAGCGGACGCCCAAAGTCCGAAAGAAAACAAGGAGCTACCTACGAAGAGAAGGGCAAGGCGGTGGAGTCAACCGCGTCCCATTATGCTCTGACCCAACCTAGAGTGTACAACTTGGGCCAGCAAGAGGCCATTAAACAAGCTGACGTGGTGACAGGTACGAGTTAATTTATAGTAAGTTAACTTTAAATATTGTTATCTATTTCTTGTTAGCCTAATATTGTTTGCATAGGCTTTGTTCTGATTAGCGATAGTCCGGCACGGGCACTGTTCGATACGGGAGCTTCACACTCCTTCTTGTCCGAAAATTTTATATCGCGCATCGGAGTCCCTTCTTCGATGGCGAAGGACAAGTTGGATGTGTTGCTACCGAATGGGTGCTCGATGCGTGCGGACAGAGTGTGCGCCGTAAAGGTTCATATAGGGAGCCAAGAGTTCGACTTGCTAGCGTCATTGCTGCCGCTAATAGAGTTCGACGTTATCTTTGGGATGGATTGGCTTTCGGAGCTGAAGGCTTGGATTGATTGCAATAGTAAGGAGGTCAAGTTGGGTGTTGGACAGGAGACAATATTCACGGTACTGAAGGGGTCGAGCAGGACGCTGATGTCTGCTCTTCAGGTGGTAAAGGCAGTTCGTGCTGGCGTAAAGCTGTTCTTCGCAATAGTGGGGGTTGTAGAGCCAAAGTCCGCGTTTGATAGTATCCCCTTGGTTTGTGAATACCCCGATGTGTTCCCGGATAGTATTCCCGGAGCCCCACCGTAGCGAGAGATTGATTTCACTATCGAGCTTGTGCCAGGTGCCAAACCTGTGTCACGTGATCCTTATAGGCTGGCGCCGAAGGAAATGGCAGAGTTGAAAGTTCAGCTAGAGGAGCTGATGGATCAAGGTTATGTGCGTCCAAGCTCGTCGCCATGAGCGCACCGGTCCTCTTCGTTAAGAAGAAGGACGGGAGTATGCGGCTGTGTATCGACTACAGAGAGTTGAACAAGCTGATGGAGAAGAACAAGTACCCGATCCCGAGGATTGATGATCTCTTCGATCAGTCAGTCGAATCGTCGGTATATTCTAAGTTGGACTTGAAGTCGGGGTACTATCAGTTGAGGATCAGGGAGTGTGATATCCCGAAGACGGCGTTCAGCACAAGGTATGGGAATTTCGAGTTCACGGTCATGCTGTTTGGACTGACGAATGCACTATCAGTGTTTATGGACTTGATGAACAGGACGTTTCGAGATTTCCTGGACCGCTTTGTGATCGTCTTTATTGATGATATATTGGTGTACTCGCAGTCCGAAGAAGATCACTTCAAGCACTTGCATCTGGTGTTGGAGACTCTGATAAGGAATGAACTGTATGTGAAATTCTCCAAGTGCGAGTTCTGGCTACCCTCAGTAGCATTCCTTGGTCACATTGTCAGTGGGGAAGGTATAGTGGTGGATCCGGCAAAGATCGTTGCGATACGGGAGTGGCCTACGTTGTCTTCTGTCGCGGAAGTCCGTAGTTTTCTCGGGCTTGCCGGATATTACAGGCACTTTGTAGAGAACTTCTCGCGGATAGTGCTACCTCTCACGAAGTTGACAAGGAAAGATCAGAGATTCTTGTGGACGCAGGAGTGCGTGCAAGCTTTTGAGGAGCTAAAGAGACGGTTGACCATGGCACCAGTGCTTAGTTCGTCGAGTGGGACCGAGGGCTTCGAGGTTTATAGTGACACCTCGGGTAGTGGTTTGGGTTGTGTGTTGTTGCAGCATGGGAGCATGATAGCTTATGGATCGCGTCAGCAAAAAGTGCATGAAAGGAACTATCCGGTCAACAACTTAGAGTTGGCGTCCGTGATATTTGCACTTAAGCTGTGGAGGCACTACCTATACGGCATAAGGGTCGATATTTACATCGATCACAAGATCCTGAAGTACATGTTGGATCAGAAGGATCTTAATATGAGGCAGAGGAGGTGGATGGAGTTCCTGGGGGACTACACCTTCAAGATTCATTATGTACCCGGGAAGGGAAATGCGGTTGCTGATGCGTTGAGTCGTAGGGCTCCCGCCCAAGCAAACTGGTTGTCAGTTCATGATGAGAGGCTTGTACGGGAGTTAGAGGCATTGGAGATCTGTTACGTGGACAAGCAGACAAGCGCCAAGGCTTTGTTGAACTGGACGGAGGTTCAGTATGACCTGGCTGATCGTGTTCGGCAGGCAATGGAGTTGGATGACACCATGAAAGAGCTTATGGAGGCGGCGTTGGATGGGTCAAATTCCCAATTTTTTATTGAGGATGGGTTGCTAAGGAAGGATCATCGGTTGTGCGTCCCAAGCGGGGGTAACCTGCAGGCAGAGTTGATGTACGAGGCTCATCATACCAAGTACTCAATCCACCCAAGGAGCACAAAGATGTACCGTGACCTCAAGAAGCTGTTCAGGTGGCCAGGGCTCAAGAAAGACGTAGTGTTGTTTGTGGCTAAGTGCCAAACGTGCGCGTTGGTAAAGGCGGAGTGCCAAAAGCCGGGAGGATTCTTGAAGTCCTTGCCTATACCGGAGTGGAAGTTCGACGACATATCGATGGACTTTGTGCATGGTTTGCCAAGGTCGCAGAAGGGGAACGATGCCATCTGGGTGATCGTAGACTTGTTAACTAAAGTGTCGCACTTTATTCCGCATAGGAAGGATGACTCGGTGGAGAAGTTGGCGAAGCTATATGTGGATAATATAGTTAGATTGCACGGTGTGCCCCGTAGCATTGTGAGTGATCGCGATGGGCGTTTCACGTCCAATGATTGGAGGTTGGTGCAGCAGATGCTGGGGACAAAGTTGAAGTTCAGCACAGCCTTCCATTCGCAGACGGATGGACAGACCGAGAGAGTCAATAGAATGATGGAGGACATGCTATGCATGTGTGTTCTAAACTTTGGGAAGCATTGGGAGGACCACCTGTATTTGGTGGAGTTAGCGTACAACAACAGCTACCAGGCGAGTATCCAAATGGCGCTCTTTGAGGCCCTATATGGTAGGAAATGTCACACGTCGTTATCGTGGCTGGAAACGGGGGAGGCAAGGTTGTACAAGAAGCAGGAAGTGGAGAGTGCTACTTATTTGGTGCAGATCATTCGAGAGCGCTTGCTGATAGCTCAGGACAGGCAGGCTTAGTATTACAATGCCAAGCACCGGAACGTGGAGTTCGCGGTAGGCGATTGGGTGTACTTGAAGATAAAGCCGTTCAAGGGTGTTTCGTGAGTGAGGCGCTTGAAGAAGCTGAGCCCAAGATACCTTGGACCCTTTGAGATTCTGGAGCGGGTCGGCGAAGCGGCTTATCGTTTGAAGCTATCGATGGAGATAAGTGGACTACACGATGTGTCCCACATTTCTGTGTTGCGGAAGGCGGTGCAGGAACATTCGCTAGTGATCGCAGTTGATCAAGTGCCGGTGGACGAAGGGTTAACGACAAGGGTCAAGCCCGTTCGTATCGAAGACTTCGAGGTGAAGAGACTCCGTAACAAGGAGATCCGGATGGTTAAGGTCCGGTGGGATAATTGCGGTCATGAGGAGCTCTCTTGGGAAAGGGAGCAGACTATGCTGGAGGAGTACCAAGAGTTATTCTGCACAGGTACCGTTAAAAGCTTTCAGTTCCAATTGTTTTCCTTTAGTAAATTTTGTGGGCGAAATTCTTTTAAGGAGGAGAGAGTTGTAACGCCCCGAAACTAAGAAGAGGGACGGTTGACATTTTAAGCCAAAGCTGGGACTTGGAGCAGGTGTCACGGGCGTGACACGGGCGTGTCATGCTAGGGTGTTTCCTGAGTCATGTACACGGGCCATGACACAGGCACAGACACGGGCGTATCACATGTGACACGGGCGTGTCGGGTGCCGTGTCGCAGGCCGTGTCCTCCTCGGGAAGCAAGTGTTGGTAGTTGGATAAGGGCCATGACACGGGCACATACACGGGCGTGTCACATTTGACACAGGCGTTTCGGGTGCCATGTCGCAGGTCGTGTCCTTCTCGGGAAAAGAGTGTTGTTCGTTACACACGGGGCGTGACACGGGTCGTGACACGGCCGTGTCGCATGCGACACGGGCGTATCGGAGGCCGTGTCGAATGCTGCGTGCTGGTTATCGCGTCGGTCGAGACGGCGAATGGGTGACACGGCCATGCACACGGCCGTGTTGCAACCCGTGTTCGGCCCAGATTTTGTAATTTTAGGCCTAATCGTGGCCGTTTGTTTCCTTGGCTTTTGATCCGACGGCTGAGGGTTAGTGCTGGCGGTTTAAACCCGAAGTTAGGGTTTGAAATCCCTCATTTCATCCAAGTGCTTCTCTTTCTAAAGTGTAGTGAGAGGGGAGAGCTAGGGGAGGAGGAGACCAAGATCCGGCCGTCGTTTGAGTGTTGGAGCTCCGAATCGCGATCCGAGTCCAGATCTGCGAAGGCGACGCCGTTACGGTGCTTTCCAACCGCGTAGATTTTCATGGCGCCGCGGAAAAATGCAAGGGTAACGATTATCATCCTATGGCATGTGAAGCTCTCTTTTCCTTTGCATAGGAAGCCCTCTCTCGTGAGTGAGCGAAGAGTTGGAGCGTTCCTTGGGGTAGATATGTAAAGTCCCCCTTGTATAGAGTCCGTACGTGAAAACGGGCATAGGCATTGTGTGTGAAGCCTATCCGGACAAGTTGATACGGATCAGTGATGTTGCATTGCATATGAATCGGGGAAGACTCCGGATGTATGGGTGTTTTTCGGGTTTTCTACGTTGTTGATTGCAGCAGGGAGCCTTGGAGATTAACTCCAAGGTTCACCCGGAAAAATGGGCAAAAGCGGGTTTTGCCAACATGGTGGCTTGGGATCCAACGTGAACATAACCGGGTTATGTGATTATTGTAGTGGAAACGGGACTCGGCGAGTCTTGACCTACGCATATGGCTTAAATTGTCATTGCAGTATGAGCACGGGTCAGGCGGAACCGTACCCGATCTATGTCGTTCGGATGGACCGTTGGCATGGATGAGGGTCTTCGGCGGTCTATGGCTTAAATTGTCGTGACCAAGGCCAGGAAGATAAAATGCTCATTTGATTGGCCGTCCAAGGGGCAGTGGTGGAACGGGAACGTCTATGGCTTGAATTTACGTGACGTTGGCCGGTTCGCCGTAAATGTGCCATGTGTGCACGAGGTGTGTGGCCGTACGAGCCTACGCCTGTGATGAAGTGTGTTTACACTATTATGATGCTATACTAATAAAGTACAGGGAAAGAGCATCGCCGCCCCGATTTTGGGGGCGGGATCGTTATAATTTGGTCAGCATTGCTGACCGTTATTCTGTTTACCACCGGGCGGTGGATTGTGTCTTGTAGGTGCTGCGGAGCCGAGCGGGAAATAGCGGGCTAAAGCCCATGTTGCGGTGCTGGCCCTCGAAGGCCTAACCTTTTTATGTTTTCCATTTATCTCATGTATGGCCGGCCTGCGAGCCGAAGTATGAAAGACACTCTTGTTTGAGGAAACTATTGTAAGGCCATAAGACCGGTACTTTTTTATTTAACATTCCTATTTTATATGAGTAGTGGACATTCGTGCTTGGAAGGGTTCTTGTTTTTGTACAACTTAGTAATTGCTTCTGCTAGGTGCTGTGTAGGACGTTGTGATTGGTTGAATGGTTTCAACGCGTAACCAACCGGTTTGTCCGTAGTATATGGCGTCGGGCCCCGGCCGGACCTACTGTTATATGCTATGTGACGGATAGGGGTGTCACATGGGGGGCGGCCAAGAACTAGAAGGAGGGGGGTAAGCCCCTTTGGGAGACGATAAGAAGAGAGGGAGAGGGAGATAGAGAATTAGGTTTAGGAGATTTCTTTGTTGATTTCAATATTAAGTCTACATGACAAAAATAAGAGTTTTGGCCTTATATAAGGCTTACATCCAAGGGGCTATTAACAACCCAAAATCAATGGCTAAACGCACACCACAAGTTCAAAATGATAGAAATAAACTAGTTTAATACAAATCATATAAACGGATAAATGCAAACCATAAACTAGAAAGATAAATTAAATTAAGTCTTGTTGCGTGGGTGAAGATTGTAGTCGTGACCGCTACGGTGCCGCAAGTCTTTGGCCGATGGAGCATCATCATCATCTTCCGCCACTACCCCATGATCACCAAGTGCGCCATGGACGTCATCTTCATCACCAAGTTGTCCGTCGTGGTGGCCGTCACCATCAATCCTCCCTCGCTCAAAAGGACTCATCACCGATGAGTGGGCGGGGAGATAACGGCGTAAGAGATCCTCATCGAGAAGTTCTACCTCTGAGGCAGAGAGCCAAGAGTCGTCCAAAGCAGGTCGTCCACGCCACCTGACCAAAAACCTGTGAATGTCACCGCCAGGAGTGGTAAGCACTACATCCTGCAAAATCCTGTCAGGCAAGAAAGCGGTTCGGGGGAACCTTGGAAATGCGTTAGGCAAAGAAGAAAAACAAGTTTCATCATCTTTAGGCAACATACCTCCCGGAGAATCCAAAGGAGAGAGCGATCCAGAAACAATCTCACCCCCCACCCCATTAGAAGATATAGTGGAAATATTAAACCGAGAGACAGAAAGTTCATGTGGTGGAGCGACATAAAGCGTTAAATCCGAAACGTTAAAAACAAGGGAGATTCCCCAATCAGCGGGTAACTTTAATAAATATGCATTTTCGCCTAGCTTCTTTAAAACCCGAAAAGGGCTGGCTCTCCTATTCGCCAATTTCTTTATAGTGCCCGAAGGCATCCATTCAGGGATAAGACGAAGCATTACCAAATCAGCAATATTCAAGGGGACTGCTCGCCTATATACGTTAGCATTCGATTGATAAATAGCATATTGTTTAGCTAACGTCTCGCTAATGAGCTTATGGAGAGTGTGAACGTGTGTTGGGGCTGCGGTCCGGAATCGCCCCCGCGCTGCGGTGCTATGCGGTAATGGCTTAACTGGCTTCCCCGTGGATCCGCCCGAGGACCTTTGATATAAATATTAGTGGCGCCGTCCTCCATCAGTCCGGGCTTTTGGTGCGAGTGGTTGCGCTAAGTCCTCTCAATTGGTATCAGAGGGAGGTTGATCGTTAAAAGGTTAACACCTTGATCTTATCCCTCTAAGTTGTTTCTTGAATAGTATCAAGCATGAGTAAGACCAAGGATTTTGCTAAACTCCCTATCTGCACCAAGAACAATTTTCCTATGTGGAAGGAAAGAGTAAAGTTCTTCATGGAAGCAGTAGATCCCCGGATCTTCATGATAGTTGAAGAAGGTCCCCACATTCCTATGACCACCTCCACCATAGATTCATCTAAGCAAGTTCCAAAGAAATTGATGGATCTCGATAAGGACGAGATTGCACTTGTCTCGTTGGACATGAAAGCCAAAAATATTATCGCAAGTGCAGTCGATGACTCAATGCTGCAGAATCTGATTCATTGCCAGTCTACCAAGGAGATGTGGCAATCCCTAGTGACTCTAATGGAAGGTATAGAAGAATTAAGGGATGATCGAAGGTCCCTATTGAACCAAAAATATGAAGCCTTCAGGCAGGGTCATAAGGAAGCCATAGCTGACACTTTTGAGAACTTCTTCAAGATAGTAAATGGCCTTAGAGTTTATGGACGTGTCTTCACCAATGGGGAACTCAATGACAAATTCTTAAGATCCCTAACCAAGGAATGGGACAATAAGGTATGTGCCATTCGGGAGTTTGGAAGGTTAGCTGAGACAGACCCGCAGAATCTGTTCGGAAAGCTTATGTCTTACGAGATGCAAATCAACTCAAGAAAAGCTGAAGAAGAGATCAGCAGGTCTGCATCCAAGGAGAAGTCTGTCGCTCTAAAGGCAGATAGCTCAAGGAAGACAAAGGCTAGCTCTCCTGCCCCAGTTCCTGAAGCTGATGAAGAAGAATCATCTGATCCAAGCTCATCTGACTCAGAACTATCTGAAGGAGTGTTCTCATTGCTCTCCCGGCAATTCAAGAAATTCTTAAATAAGAAGAAGCAATGGAGAGGCAAAGATGCCTCATTCAGAAGATCACGAGGTGATGGTGATCAAAGAAAGAAAGGGTCAAGTAGCCATGACAGGTATAACTCTAAACAGAACAAACAGATTTCGACTGACATCGTTTGTTATTGTTGTAATAATCCAGGTCATGTCATCGCCGACTGCCCTCACAAAAAGAAAGAAGGTGGAAGAAGAGAGGAAAAGAAATCCTCACACCATAAGAAGAGGACATAGAAGAGTCTAGTAGCCAAGAAGAGCAAAACTCTCAGCGACTCCGAATCATCTGAGTCGAGTGAAGAAGAGGAAGCTTACTTTGGGCTCATGGCTCACTCAGATGATGAACAAGTCCCCCAGTCCACTGGGGAGGTAAAATCTCACACTCCTCTCTCTGATTCTGATGATGATAATGAGCAAGAGGGCTATTCCTCTGAAGATGAATCTGAACTCATGGCCCAGTACAAAGAGTTGCTCATGACCTACGAGAAATGTCGTAGAGTAGTGAAAACTCAAGCCAAAGAGATAAAATCTCTACAGGCTAGTGAGAGCAGCTTGAGAGAAGAAGTCGCTAAGACTAACTCTCTTCAAGAGAACTTCAATAGTGCTATGGATGAATACAATCAAGCTCTCAAGCACCTCGACCTTAAAGAGGAAATCATCAAAGAATTGGAACAACAACTCGAGGCTGAAAAGAAACTTGTTGAGAGTTTCTCTAAGCCTAAGACAGTTCTTCCAATCGTTGCTGAGTTCTCTGCTAAGGCCAAGGGTGCTGGTTTAGGCCACATTGGCTCTTCTAGTAAATCCACTAGGAGAAACAAGGCCAAGAGAAAGAATAAGGCTGCCCGGAAGGCTCTAGCTGAAGAAAAAGGGAAAGCTCCCTTGGAACCTGTTCTGTTCAAGAAAGTGATCTTTCCTACGAACGAGCTCGACTATGAGTCCACCTATGGACACTTTTCCAGGCCGATCCCTGAGAAGCCTAAGTCAAGATACCAAGGTTGGACTCGTCCTTGTAACTTCGGCGAGAGTGCCTTCAAAGCACCTTATGAAGAGATTCAACTTCAAAGCTATGGACCTTATGCTCATGGTCACAATATCAAAAAGACACCAAAAGTAAAACCCATTGTAGAAAAGCCTATGAAGGAGAAGACTTCATGTAATTGCCATCATCATGAAGCCTCTTCCTCAAAGAGTAAAGCTCCTGCTGGACCTTCATTCCAGAAAGTTAAGCAGGACTACACAAGGCAAAGATACAACAAGTTCGACTGTTGGTGTTGTGGCAGAATTGGTCACTTTGCCATCGATTGTTGGTTCAATCCTAGTAATGCTGCAACCCCTCAAGTTAGCAACGTGAGACTGACCACTCATGAGGCTAATACTCATAGGGGGAGTTTTCTAACTCGAGACCAAGGACCCAAACATGTTTGGGTTACTAAGGCTAAGTGATTGTAATTGCAGGTATGTCTAAAGGCCACCAAAATGCCAATCTGTTATTTGGACAGCGGATGTTCTCGGCATATGACCGGGACAAGGAGCCTACTCCAGAATTACACCTCAGTCTGCAACGGACCAAAGGTCATCTTTGGAGGTTCAAATCGAGGAATAACTAAAGGCTATGGTATGATCTCTAACGGTAGCGTATCCTTTTCGGATGTAGCCTATGTTGAAGGATTGGAACACAATCTCATCAGCATAAGCCAATTATGCGACAAAGGATACATAGTTGAATTTCATGCTGGCAAGTGTTTGATATAATCGGTTAACAACATGGAAACTATTTTATCAGGCACTCGAAGCAGAAATATTTTTGGTTTAAATTTCATTTGTATTGACACTTCTACACCAGTATGTCTTTTAGCAAAAAGTAGTGCATCCCTTGCTGACCAATGGCACAAGAGACTAGCACATATTAATTTCAAAACTATTAATAAATTATTCTCTCAAAACTTAGTACGTGATGCACCTAATGTCAAGTGCGTTACGGATAGTCCTTGTCACGCTTGTATCAAAGGCAAGAAAACAAGAAGTTCGTTTAAAAGCATAATAGGCAAGGATTCCAATAGAAGCTTACAGCTTCTCCATATGGACTTGTTTGGTTCACTGCAAGTTAGAAGTTTGGGAGGTAAGGAATATGCGTTGGTTATTGTGGATGATTACTCGCGCTTTGCGTGGGTGTTCTTTCTGAAACACAAGTCAGATACCTTCGGTATTTTCACTAATTTTGTTAGGCAGATCCAGAATGAATACAACTGTTCCGTAGTCAAAATCAGAAGTGACAATGGAACGGAATTCAAGTCTGGAGCCATGACAGAATTCTGTGAAAGTCAAGGTATCTTTCATGAGTTTTCCTCTCCTCGCACTCCACAACAAAATGGAGTAGCTGAGAGAAGGAACAGAACACTCATAGAGGCTTGCCGGACCATGTTGAGTGATGCTTCACTTCCAGAGTACTTCTGGGCTGAGGCCGTCAACACCGCTTGTCACGTGCAAAATCGAGCTCTCATCAACAAGAACCATGATAAGACTCCTTATGAACTTTTAAAAGGCAGGAAACCAACCATTTCGTATTTTAGAATCTTTGGCTGTAAGTGCTTCGTACTTAACAACGGTAAGTATCACACTACCAAGTTTTGCGAGAAAAGCTGTGAAGGTATTTTTGTAGGTTATAGTAGCCATAGTAAGGCCTATAGAGTATTCAATAGAAAAACTCTGGTGGTGGAAGAGTCGATACATCTTGTATTTGATGAGACGAGTCCGCTACCAAGCAACTTGTCTAGTGTGCCTATTGTAGATGCAGGTACAAAGTTGAAAGAACTTAGCCTGGATGAAACTACTAAAGATAAGGATGAGACGTTCATCAAGATCACCTCTACAACCCCCATTGAAGAGGTAGATGATCAAAATGAAGAACACATCCCAGCTGAAGATGCAACTCTAGTGGCTGAAGAGATCCCAGATGCAAGGACTTTAGAGTTCAGACACTTGAAGGATCACCCCGTTGATCAAATCATAGGAGATCCTCGGGATGGCGTCAGAACTCGTCGAGGTACAACTAACGAGAATTTATACTTAAGTTTTCTTTCACAGGTTGAACCAAAGAAGTTTGAGGAAGCCAACTCTGACGCATCCTAGATTCTAGCCATGGAAGAAGAGCTGAATCAGTTTAAACGATGCAAAGTTTGGACACTTGTTCCTAGACCCAAGAGTAAGAACGTCATTGGGACAAAATGGGTCTACCGGAACAAGATGGACGAAGATGGAACAATTATAAAGAATAAAGCCAGACTTGTCGCCAAGGGCTATCGTCAAGAAGAAGGAATCGACTTCGACCAGACTTATGCTCCAGTAGCAAGACTGGAGGCGATCAGGTTATTTCTTGCCTACGCTGCACTTAAGGGCTTTACCGTCTATCAGATGGACGTCAAGTCCGCCTTCCTAAATGGTGACATAAAGGAAGAAGTGTATGTAGAGCAACCGCCAGGTTTTGTTGATTCAACCTTTCCTAATTATGTTTACTTACTGCAAAAAGCATTATATGGTCTTAAATAAGCTCCTCGAGCTTGGTATGAGACGTTGTCCACCTTTCTTCTTGAGAACAAGTTCACAAGAGGAAAGATAGACAAGACATTATTTCTTAGGGAAATAAAAGGCAAGATTTTGCTAGTGCAAATCTATGTCGATGACATCATTTTTAGCTCTACGGATAACAACCTCTGCAAGAAGTTTTCCAAACTTATGCAAGGGAAGTTTGAAATGAGCAGTATGGGAGAGCTGAAGTATTTCTTAGGGCTTCAAGTGAAACAATCTGAGGATGGAATTTTCATCTCACAGACCAAGTTCACCAAAGAGCTACTTAAGAAATTCGGAATGGAGAATGCAACCTCTATGAGGACTCCAATGGCATCAGCTATGTCTCTGGACAAGGATGAGAAAGGGAAACCTTTTGATGAAACCAAGTACAGAAGCATAATTGGGTCCTTGCTCTACCTTACTGCAAGTAGACCAGATATAATGTTCTCAACATATGTATGTGCTAGATTTCAGGTGAACTCTAAGGAATCTCACTACATCGCTGCAAAGCAAATTCTGAGATACCTCAAAGGTACACCAAATCTTGGCTTATGGTACCCAAGAAGTAATGATAGTGAACTAATTGGATTTTCAGATGCAGACTTTGCAGATAGCAAAGACGACAGGAAAAGCACTTCCGGGACTTGCCAATTCCTCGGAAGAAGACTTATTTCCTGGAGCAGTAAGAAGCAGAACTATATAGCCATCTCAATGGCTGAATCAGAGTATATCTCTGCAGGCAGCTGTTGTGCACAGCTTTTATGGATCAAGAACCAGTTTGAAGACTACAACATGAAGTTCCAGAACATTCCTTTGTTTTGCGACTCATCCAGCGCTATAGCAATAGCAAACAACCCAGTCTCCCACAGCCGGACCAAGCACATAGAGCTTCGTTATCATTTCATCCGGGAGCATGTGGAAAATGGAGACATAGATCTACAATATGTCTCCACAGACAGGCAAGTTGCAGATATATTCACTAAGCCGCTGGACGAGTCCAAGTTCTCGTTCTTCAAAATGGAACTCGGACTGCTCAACAAAGAAGACTAGTAATGGACTCCCAAATTAAGAAGATATCAGTGATTTTGGCTGCTCAAAGTTGAAGAGATCAATGACAGTAAAAATCTCCAAGGAAAATTGTCCTTCAGAGCAAGATACTCGAGTATATCAAAGACATACTCGAGTAAACGGGAAATACTCGAGTAAAGAGTTTCATATACTCGAGTAGTTGACTACATACTCATGTATGAACTTTACACACTCGAGTATGCTCCGTCTCTACTCGAGTATGAACTTAACTTACTCGAGTATACGGACTTCTCTACTTTGAAATTCTAATTTTTCTATTCGCACCGAGCTATTTGTCGCTTCATTCAGGTATGAAATATATATTTTTTTTCTAAAATCTAATTAGGATTATATATATATATATAGAAAAATCGGGAAAACCCTTTCCACTTCTCATTTACTCGAGTAGCCGCCGACTCCTCATCTTCCAGAAATCGCAGAGCATCGTCTTCTTCGCCTCTCTCATCTTCCAGAATCGCGAATGGCCCCTTCCTCTAAAATCGGCATCGGCTCTGAACTCGCCCCCGCGGGTATAGCCAATCTCTCAGATGATTTCAAAAATCTTCTGATTTTGTTCGAAACCGCCGGATTATCATTCGTTCTCGAGTCGCCGTGCAGAGTTATTTTTCCAGCAGTTGAGGAGTTCTATCAGAATTTGAAGGTCAAGCGTAATGGAAAGCTCCTGAAATCCAAAGTCAGAGGAATAAATATTCGATTGGATAAAGTTTCTCTTGCAACTCTGCTAAAGCTCCCAGTGGTCAATGAAGATGCCGATATGACTGTAGAAGATTCCATAAGAACTAGCTTATTCTGTGGAGCTAACCCTCAAGCCCATTCCTTTAGCAGGGCCGACTTTAACTCAGAAGGAAAGTTCCTAGTAGATGTTATTGCAAAGGTTCTGTTGTGCAAGACGTATTCTATTCGAGACATTTCTATGGAAATGTTTGACATAATGCAAGCTATCATCTGCCGCAAACAGTTCCAGTTTGGACTGTTGATCCTAGACAAAATCAGGGAAAGTATTAAGCATCCCAGCTTTGCCAAAATTATCTCCCTCATGCTTCGTGAAGTTAACCCATCAGTGTTTAACCTATCCAAAGGGACTCCCCTACATCACATGAAGAAAGTCTCCATATCCTCCATCCAGAGATATGATGTTAAACTTCTGAATTCTGCACAGGCCTCCAAAGCTGCTGTTCCTTCAGAAAAGTCCCAAGAACCCAGTATATCTGAAGACAGGATTCCATCTCCTCCTCTACATCAAACTGCTGCTACCTCTGGTGCAATAGTTGAGGGGGAGCCTGCCTCTTCTCATCCTAAGTACCCAGCTTCCTCAGAACTTTCAGAACTAGCAGAAGTTAGAGTTCTACTCCTCCAGCTTCTCCTCCTCCAGCAAATCTTGAATCAGAGATTCCAGATACAACATCTTTACTGTCTACAGCAGAAGATATTAATAAATTCATTGATGAGCTAAGCTCAGATGCTCCTCTATTTCAAAATGAATCAGCTGTAAAGTCTCCTGCCAAGTCTCAAATTCAGTCTCCAGTTCAGATTCCAGCTCAGACTCCAGTTCAGACTCCAGCACAGTCTCCTGCCCAGTCTCCTGATAGTGAGCCCAGCAAATCTGATCATATTCTCTTGTCTGATGATGAGGAAGTATCTCCAGAACCAGTGGATGCTCCTCTGAGGACACTGGACATCACCCTTCCTTCCTTCATCAACACTGAAGATTCAAATTTAGTAGAACCCTTCAAAAGAGCTGTCAGTTCAGTGAAAATTACTGAAATCCCTCCATGGGTTGCTCCTGCTCCTTCAGTTCCTGCACCAACCTCAGTCCCTTCTTCCTCTTCAGATATGGTCAGTAAAATTGAACAGTTGCTTATTGAATAGAGAAAGTACTTTGATGAATCTCTAGCATCAGTAAATAACAAAGTCACTACTCTTGAACAAGAGATGAGTAGAGGCTTTGCTGAAATTCAAGTCAATACTGATGAGCTCAAGAGGTTGTTTCAGCTAGGTGGAAAAGCACTAGATCACACTATCACAAGCATAGGTGAACTAAGAAATCAACAAGAAACTGTTGCACATAATCAGATAATATTAGACAAGAATGCTGAAGCAAATGTGATGAAAGTATGTGAAGAGGTTGGCACCTTCAAAGATGAAGCAATTGCCCAGCTAGCTGTAGATATCAGCAAGGGGGAGAAAATTGTAAAAGAACAAGTTGAAAAAGTAGTTGAAAAACTGTCTGAACAAGCCCAAACAACTGTAGATGGTCTTGTAAAAGGTATGAAAGCAGACATCCTAGCCCAGCTCCAATCTGTCAAATTCTACATCTATGATACACCTGTATGGGTAAATAATCAGAACTTCCCAAATTCTCAACTCAACCCTACCATCATTCCCAAGTTCTTAGACCCTCTTGAAGAACAACCTCCAGCAGATGCCCCAGCTCAATCAACCATACCAGAAGGTGTGCCAGTCTTCTCACCCAGACCTGATGGTGATGTGATTGATCCCCCTCTCTCCTATTCTGATATGTGGCAAGATGAAATTCCTCCCAGTTCTCAAGGTGCCCCAAGAAAGAAAAGAAAATATGGTGATGGTGCTTCTGCCAGCCGTTCTGCACCTAGAAAAGAGCATGCCCAAGCTTCTAAAGGTAGATCAGAAATTGTTCATTCTGAAGTTTGGAGTCCAACCTCCAAATCTCTGATCCTTGATACCCTGAAGTTAGTAACAGATCATGGTGAGAACAGAGATCACTATTACAGTTATTCAGAATGGAAGGCTTATGAAGCATCTCAGATCAAGATCAGACTTCATGACAGGAATTGGGGATACAACAACCCAGCTGCTCCTCCTAGGCCCAGAACTTATTTTCCTAAACCTTTCAGTTACCTAGAGAGACAAGAGCTGAAGAGAGAAAGAATGCACAAAGGAGCCCCTTCTTGAGTCTATGAGAATGTGGAAATGGATATTTTGATCTGTTAAAAACATTTCTATATATATATTTGATTCTGGTTTTGGCTATCTTTTTATTTACCCTGCTTTAGCTTACTTTATTTTTTTGGTATATGTGTATTGTTCTTTTTACTCTTAAAGTAATTCACCTTAGTGTAGAGGGTGCTGACATCTACAAATAGGGGGAGATTGTTGGGATTTGTCTCCACAATACCTCAGATTTGTAGGAAGTCAGACCTTGAACTAAGATGAATTAAGGTGTATTTGATATTGTGTTCAAGTTGTATGTGTGCAGGTTTTTATTGCTAAGTGTAGACCAATGTTAGTCTATAATGGGTCACCAAACACAGGACCATACAATGTAATCCCTCATTGTGTGATCCAAAGTGTTGGCCCATGTATAGCCTCTCTATTGGGATACACTTCCTACATGCACTTGGATTGGTGGACTGAAGTGTTGAAGTTTATCTTTTCAGAAGAAATTTTTCTAAGTCCACATACTCGAGTAGCCTTCTTCATATACTCGAGTAAGTGACTTAGTACTCGAGTAGATCCTCAGACATACTCGTGTGACTCTGTATACTCGTGTAGATAAGTTTATACTCGAGTAGATAGTTAGTCACTCAGTAAGTCATATATTATACTCGAGTAGATCCTTCTGTTATTAGATCCAAAAATTTCTCTAAGTCCACATACTCGAGTACCTCCTTTTACACTCGAGTAAGTGAGTCTGCTCTCGAGTAAGTTAGGTTACATACTCGAGTAGACTGCATTATACTCGAGTAGATGATAACTTGCACTCGAGTAGTTGGTTAGTTACTCGAGTAAATGTTCTGTTCATACTCGAGTAGATCTGTGCTTCTCATCTCAGGAAAATTCTAAGTCTACATACTCGAGTAGTTCCCTATATACTCGAGTAAGTGACTCTGTACTCAAGTAGTTGTTATTCATACTCGAGTAGCTTAGTGATTACCCGAGTAATCTTCCCCAGATACTCGAGTAGTTCTTTTTCCCCTCACTCGAGTATCTCCAACCCTTTCACTCGAGTAGCTTTTCCTATCTTATCTCAGAAATTTTCTCTAAGTGTTTTTACTCGAGTATATACTCTCATACTCGAGTAGTTCTAAATTCACTCGAGTGCTGATCTTTGAATCACTCGAGTAGCTTCTCTTCTTATACTCGAGTATACTCCTTCTATCCACTCGAGTATATACCATCTGATACTTGAGTATGTTTCTTCTATGACTTGAGTATATCTGTTTAAATTTTCCTGAAATTCTCTAAGTCAATTTCGCAGTATATTTCAAATTAATCATTTCTGATTGGTCCACGTGTCATCCCTAATTAATTTTCTGACCGTTGGAGTCCACCTATAAATAGGTCCTCTCAGATTTGACTAATAACAAGTGAACAGAGATTTTATTTTAAGAAAGAGAAAAAGTTCCGTGAACCCTAATTTCTCACGCCGCCGCCATTGATGTTCACGGAAGAAGCTCTGGATCGACGATCTTCGATCGCTGTTTTCAACTCTGATTCTCCAGCGATCCAGACGAAAGTTAATCACTTGATCTCGCCAAGCCTCAAAGATTTCAGATCTATTTTCTCGATCGAGGTGATTCCGTTTTTCAGATTTGTGGATCTCTCTCAAGTCGTCTTCAACATATTCTGATCAAGCCAAAGCTCTCAAGGAAGAAGACTGTCAAGATCCAGATCTGAGAATATTACTGTTTGTATTTTATTTTCAAACCAAATTTCTTTGTAGGAGTTTCTCTCCGAGATTTGTAGGAAGGCTTTATCTTCCGAGTGTAGATCCGATTTGGATCGAGTTTGTAGGAACGTGGTTCCGAGGTGTAGGATTGTTTTCAATCCGAGATAGTGGAGTAGCCGAGTCTAGTGATTTGCTAGATCGGTGAGTAAAGTGGACGTACCCAAGATTGGGGAACCACTATAAATCTCTTGTCGTCTGTGATTGCTTGATGTGTGCTGTGTTATTTTTAATTCCGCATTTGACACGCATTTCACCTATTCACCCTCCCTCTAGGTGATTTAGGCTAACAACTTAGTACTCTCAATTGGTATCAGAGGGTGTTGCGGGTTCGAAACCCCGGGGTCGTTTTCGGGGGGGATTGTTGGGGCTGCGGTCCGGAATCGCCCCCGCGCTGCGGTGCTATGCGGTAATGGCTTAACTGGCTTCCCCGTGGATCCGCCCGAGGACCTTTGATATAAAGATTAGTGGCGCCGTCCTCCATCAGTCCGGGCTTTTGGTGCGAGTGGTTGCGCTAAGTCCTCTCAACGTGCGAGGCGAAGTCCTGTGCAAATTGACTGGATTTAAAAGATGGTGGTAACGGAATCAAGTCAATAGGCACGGGCCCCTTATATCTATGCATGATCTCATTTGGAGATAAACCGGTGGACCTATTCTGAGAATTATTGTAAGCTAATTGAGCATGAGGAAGAATAAGGTCCCACGTACCTTTATGATCACCCACTAAGCAGCGAAGTAAACCACCTAAGCTTCGGTTAACCACTTCTGTTTTCCCATCCGTTTGGGGATGATAGGCCGATGAAAACATAAGTTTAGTACCCAAAAGCTTCCAAAGTGTTTTCCAGAAATAGCTAGTAAATTTACATCCCTATCAGTCACTATCATTTTGGGGATGCCTCGATGTGCCACGACTTCCTTGAAGTATAACTTAGCAACATGTGATGCATCGTTGGTGTTATAATAAGCGATAAAGTAGGTTATTTTTGAGAATCGATCTACGACGACTAGAAAGGAATCATGTCGCCTAAATGTCAAAGGTAGGCCCAATATGAAGTCCATGCTAACGTCCTCCCATGGAACAGATGGAATCGGAAGTGGTGTGTAAAGTCCAGCGTTGGTCTTGTTACCTTTCGCTAATTTACATACACGGCAACTCCCTACAATTTTATTGACCATTGGTTTGAAGCCCGGCAAAAAGAATTTGTCCTCTACTAGTGTTATAGTTTTATCTCGACCGAAATGTCCACCTAACCCTCCACTATGTAACTCCCATATAATAAAATGGCGTAACGAAGAGCGGGGAATACATAATTATGTATGCTTAAAAAGATAACTGACACGTATATAGTATGCAGAGATATCAGAAGGGGAATTGTCCTGAGCGGCTAAGTATATATCCTTAAAATCCAGGCATTGAACATATTAATCCTTAATTCTTTCAAATCCTATGACAGATACTTCCATTGTATATTGTAATAGGGTGACTCGACTAAGAGCATCCTCCACATGATTTAACGTACCCTTAAGGTGCTTTATGATGAATGTGTACTCCTGAACGTAGGAGACCCATTTGGCGTGCCGAGGGCTGATTTTATTTTGGGAGTTTACAAATTTTAGTGCCTCATGATCTGATAAGATTACAAATTCTTTCGATATAAGATAGTGTCGCCAATGTTGGAGACAATGTATCACGGCATAAAACTCGCGATCATAATTGGAATTATTTAACTTCGGGCCCGCAAGTTTTTTGCTAAAGTAACCTATCGAATGTCCCTCCTGACTTAAAACTCCTCTGATTCCTATCCCAGATGCGTCACAGGATAATTCAAACACCTTGCAAAAATCCGGCAACCGTAGTAGTGGGGCTTCGGACATCTGTGCCTTAATCGTTTGAAATGCACTAGTTGTCGCTTTGGTCCAAACAAAATCACCCTTTTTCATGCATTCAGTGATTGGTGTCATGATACTACTAAAATTTCGAATGAACCTTCGATAAAATGTGGCCAATCCATGAAAACTTCTAACCTCCCGAATATTTTTTGGTTCCAGCCACTCTCTAATAACTTGGACCTTTTTAGGGCCAACATGAATACCTTCGGAGCTCACTATGTATCCTAGAAACTCTACGGAAGTCACACCAAATGCGCACTTTTTAAGATTAATAAATAAATTTTCTTGGTGCAATGTTGTAAGGATTGTCCTTAAATGCGTCTCATGGTCCATCTGCGAGAGGCTAAATACTAATATATCATCGAAGTATACTACTACAAATTTACCCATGTATGGTTTAAATACTTGGGTCATCAACCGCGAGAAGGTACTCGGTCCGTTGGTGAGCCCCTCTCCAAGCACCAACCACTCAAAGAGCCCATCCTTAGATTTAAATGTCGTTTTCCATTAGTCTCCTTCCCGTATCCTTATTTGGTGGTAACCACTTTTAAGATCCAACTTTGAAAATATGGTGGCTCCGGATAACATATCTAATAAATCATCCAAATGGGGAATGGGAAACCTATAGTTGACAGTAATTTTATTTATGGCTCGGTAGTCTACACACAATCTCCAAGACTTATCTTTCTTTGGGACCTAAAGGGCAGGGACGGCACATGGACTCTTACTATGGCGAATAAATCCCTTTGCTAATAAATCTGAAATTAAAGTTTGTAACTCATTATGCGTGGAGGGATTGAGCCGATAATGGGGAAGGTTAGGCAATGATGAGCTCAGGACGAAGTCAATCTCATGCTGAATTTCCCTTATGGGTGGCAACTTAGATGGTAAGTTCACCGGATAGACGTCTTTATACTCTTCCAATAGAGTTCGCAGAGATAACGGTAGGTTCCAAAATGAGGGTGAATCTTCCTTAGCTTGTAAACATACTGAAGCATAGATGACGCCATCCAAGAAGGTCTCACGCTCTAACTCTTTCTTACTAATCAAGCTTATAGTTTTCTTTTCCGCAGGCACAATTGTGTCTTTGGAGGCAATCGACGGATCCTTAGGCGGTGTTGATTTTAATACAATGGTCTTACCATTAAACTTGAACTCGTAGATGTTGGCTCGTCCGAAATGGGTCACGTCATAATCATAAAGCCACGGGCGTCCTAGTAGTACATGACAAACATCCATGGGGATGACGTCGCACCACACCTTATCGATATAGCTCTTCACTGTAAGTGGAACTAAACATCGCTTAGAGACTTTGATAGACGTTTTGTTTACCCACGCTATTTTATATGGTTGGGGGTACGGTTCAGTGACTAAATGCATACGAGTGATAGCGTTCTATGAAATGACGTTCATGCAACTACCGCTATCTATTATTAATTTGCACCACTTGTCACCGCTTTTAAAATTCAACGAAAAGACGTTCGTCCGATTATACTCATCTGACGCACGCGGTGTGGCCAGAATACACCTCATAACCATCATATAAGAAACATATTCAATATCACTCGGCTTGGCATCATATTCATCGCCGGCTTCGTAGACGATCTCGGCAGGCTCAGACGTAGAGTCTAATAATGCTAGTGGTTTACTCTTAGTGGGGCACTCACTAGAGTAGTGCCCTTGGATCCCTCACAAATAACATGTGGCATTAGTCTTACTAATCCGTCCTATCGGAACTCTCTCACTGGTGGGATTTCTGTTGTTCCTAGCGGTAATGACTATGGAATTCGAATCAGTCGATCGAAACTTTCCTTTGTCCCGCATGGAGGTCGAAGGTGGGGGTCCTAAAATGGACTTTCCCTTCTGGAATGCTCGTCCCTTGGACTTGTAGGAATTATGCCTTTCTATATCCAAGGCTACATTGAATGTCGTGTTAAGGTCCGTATGACCATAACGTAGGAGCTTGCCTTGGATGTCCGGGTTTAGTCCCTTACGAAAATGAGAGAAAGTGACTTCGGGCATTTCTCTGACGTCACAACGCACCATCATATCTTTAAGGAGTCCCATGTACTCCGCTACCGATTTTCCCCCCTGACGATGGGTGGCTAACTCATTGAACATTTGGGTTCGGTGATACGCGGGGACATATTGGTCAGTTAGGAGTGCTTTCATGGCAGCCCACCCAATTGGTGGTACTCCATTCAAGGTACCTAATCACCTCTCTTCGTTCAAACAGAACGTTTTGTCCCTACCCAGAAGTTTCATCCGTGAAACCCGCACCTTCTCACCATCCGTCAGGTTGTGCCACTCAAAATAGCACTCGATCTCCATGATCCAATCTAGATATACTTGGGGTTCACCCATACAATCGTATGATGGTGAATCAATCTTAACGACCCTAGTTACATCGAACTCATAAGGGGCTAGAGGCGCTTGCTCGTCGTCCTGATCACGAGGTTTGTTTTGTCTTTCATCTCATTGGTTGGCGGCCTGGGGTTGGGGACCCGGTCGATTTATCCCCACGCCGTGAATTCGAGGCGCCGCTTGATTTAAAGCCATCCCTTGTATTAATTGGGTGAGTACATCAAACCTAACGTTAAACTCTTCCCGAAGCTCCGCGATCGTTGCCTTAGCGTGCTCATCATCATGGTCATCTACCATATTTGAAGTGGAAGGGGGATACTCCGTGCCAAGCCTAGTGCGCATGAACAACATGAGAAATGGTGGTTTTGACCAGATTAATTTTATGAAGTTGGATTTTTTTTTATTACTTATCGACTGGGAGAATGAAAATACCATTTCAGACTTTTGTTCTTAAAAAAATAAGGAGAGTTCTCAGGAATTTTTTTGTAATTTTCTGTAGAAATTTTTTTTGGGGTTTTAATAATCGCAGACCAAATTTTAGAAATTTCAGGTTTATGTTGTTTATTACTGATCGTACACAACCAGGTGAGAGTCGAAAACCCTACGACAGAAAGATTTAAGGATGGTCTCGATTGAGAAATCAACACAACCTCGCTTTGATACCAAAATTGATGTAGGCTCGTCCTAAAAGATTCTACACGGACGGCGATTCGACGACTCTCACTACGATCAACACCTTCTTTTCGGGACACTAACGAATCGCAGTAAACACAATGATTTTATTTATCTCTCGCGCTAACGTAGGGGTAGCCGATCCGCAAGTGGATCGGAGAATGGCTATAGGCAAAAATCCTTTCCGGCTAAAAGGAACAATATTGGTTCCGACGAGCTTGGAGTTGTACCAAAATAGATCCACCAAAGAAATCACGATTCGAAAGTGGTAGGATCAATCCCAACTAAAGAAAAAGCGAGGATTGCCACTCCTCTCTGGATTTATCGGAAAACAAACGAAAAATCACAAATTTATTAAAAGTAACACCGCAAAAATTAAAGCTTCGAAAATCCACGCAAAAATCGTCCACCACAAGAACTAACAAAGAGGGAAAATCTCTTGAGTAGGAATTTTCGTTACCCCCTCTCGAAAACATAGATCCGAGATCTTTAGATCCACAAGAAATTATCGCTCTTCCCTTGAAATCCACGGGAAGCGCACCTCAGATGAAAAACTCGCCCGTCTTCCTCGCTTCACGCCGTGGAGATTCACCCAAGCATTTCTTCCTTGCACTTGTACCTTCTCCTCCAAGGTTGGACAAAAGTCCTTGAGATCTTCTTGGAGAGAAACGTGATGAGGAGGAGAGGGAAGGGAAGAAATTAGAATGAAAGAGAGAGTGGGGGCGGCCAAGAACTAGAAGGAGGGGGGAAGCCCCTTTGGGCGGCGGCAAGAAGAGAGGGAGAGGGAGATAGAGAATTAGGTTTAGGAGATTTCTTTGTTGATTTCAATATTAAGTCTACATGACAAAAAGAAGAGTTTTGGCCTTATATAAGGCTTACATCCAAGGGGCTATTAACAGCCCAAAATCAGTGGCTAAACGCACACCACAAGTTCAAAATGATAGAAATAAACTAGTTTAATACAAACCATATAAACGGATAAATGCAATCCATAAACTAGCAAGATAAATTAAATTAAGTCTTGTTGTATGGGCGAAGATTGTAGCCATGACCTCTATGCGTCGCAAGTCTTTGGCCGGTGGAGAATCATTATCATCTTCCGCCACTACCCCATGATCACCAAGTGCGCCATGGACGTCATCTTTATCACCAAGTTGGTCGTCGTGGTGGTCGTCTCCATCAGATAAATACACAAATAGTTATAGTCTTAAGGCCTTTCAACTATTTATTCAAATAATAGTGTTTTACAAACTTCGGCACGTAGGCCAGCCATAAATGAAACAGTAAAACAACTTCGCTTTGGCCTTCGAGGTTCAGCATGACAACTATGGGCTCTATCCCGCTATTCCCGCTCAGCTCTCCAGTTGCACCTACACAAATACATTCCACCCTGAAGGTGGCAAACAAAGTTATGGTTAGCATTAGCTGACCAAATTATAACGACCACAACCCTCACTCGGTGTGGCAGTGCTCCTTCCCTGCAAGAATTTAACATAGATATATAGTGGCAACCAAAACTAACAACTTAAGCACTATTCACCACAAATGTTGGCACTGCCGGCCACACGTCCCGTATACTTAGGGCACAGTATCAGTGTGATGAGATTCAAGCCCCACCACCATTTACCAGGATGGTTCACACATGAGCATTCTCTTTCAGTGTGATGAGATTCAAGCCCCACCTGCTTGAGCATTAAAGATTTTTTGCCTAAAGCCTAAGACTCTCCCTATTCTATGACAAAGTCATGCTGAGATTCAAGCCACTAACTCACTCTAAGCCGATTGCCATATGGTGTTTATAGGTCAGTCATAGCCCATTGCTCAAATCGTCACCAATCTAGACCAACATGTCCAGAAGGGCTTCACACAACATGTCTATTCCGTACTTCTATTCTGGATTCTAAATGCAAAGACACTGGGTATACAATAAATCGACCCATAGAGAGAACCGTTTCAACGCCCAAAAATCCAAGAAATGAGAAAAACTCACCGTACAAACGTTGATCTCGATGAGAGCTATCCGAATCTACCCTCTAACGATGATTTCGAGCACCAGAGCTCCTTCAATCGACGGTCGAAAGCCTAGCGATTCCCGCCACTTTCTCTCTTTCTCAAAATAGTCTAACGACTTAGGGGACATGATGAATAGGGCTTCCTTTAAATCGTAAGGGTATTCATACTTATAATATATAAATAATATAATATATTATTATTACACTTAACGTCCAAACGACTGGAAATTCCAAATCATCTCGGATTTCCACGAAATTTGCACTGAAACTAAATATTGATGCTACGAATCCAACAGAGGAGTCAAAATCAAAATCCGACAAACCAAACTCAGGTAAAAATCCCGAAAGTCAAAACACCAAATATCCCAAAAAGGCTCCACCGAGTTCCAAAACAAACCCAGCTCGCAAGGGAAATCTCAAAAACACACTAGAAATTAGCCAAGCTAATATTCTAAGCCAAAACCTCATATACCAAATGAGCAAAAGTCACGCTCCAGCAAATATTCCCATCAACTATGATTCAACATGACGCCCTGACATCAAAAATACGTAACTAAAGGAATTAAAATAAACATCGAAAAATAAGGGGCGTTACAAGCATTTAGGCATCAGATCTCTCAAATGAGAGGGGTTTGGGTTGCCATGGTTCAAGAGTAGCCACCGGGTCGATTGTGTCCATCCCCGGCATGATGTTGCATTAGAAATCCACTCCACTAGTGGATTAGGCATTGTGGGTGAAGTTATAGTCGCGACCGTTAGTCCGACTCGGTGATGTTACATAACGAGCCTTAAGGATTTTGCTAGAAATCCATTTGCGGCAAGAAGTCGTTTGATATGTTTGCCCCCCGCTTTATTTCGTGCGAGAACGAATGGTGGATTAGGGTGCGCAAGGCTATGTTCATTGATTGATGTGTGAAGGCTCGGCTTTGTCTTTTTGGTCGGCTGGCTAGCCCGTGACGTGCAAGTCATGTGTGGAGAGTGTCCCGACGAGACAAGTCCCCTTCTGAGAAACTGACGAGAACGCCAAAATTTTGACAAGCCCAGGCGGTGAGGCCCATGAGTGGGTGGGGTCAAGCAAGGGTTCTGAGCATCAGTTTGTTGTTTGTGAGACAAAATCATGACGTGAGAAGTAAGAGCTAGCTTACAGGAAAGCCCGGGTCTTGAGACCCACGAGCTGGCGGGGCCTTGGCAATAGTTCTGTGAGGCGGCTTGAATGTTGTTAGGGGAAATGGAAGTACCTGTGTGATGTGATGTGATGATGCATGATGATGTGTTAGATTCTTGCGTTATAGGGTGTCTTGGGTGAAACCCATATTTGCATAAATGTTGCATTGTAGGCCACTTTTTATTAACTGCTCAACCTAGAAATGTGTTTGATGTATGTGACATCCTAACCTATTTCCTTACTCTATATGTTTATATACATTTGCATACAGAGTGCTGACCTTCAGGGTGATGGAGTGCCCCAGGGTCTGCTAGGGACGTACAGGAGGAGATGCGTTGATTACACAGTTGAGATCAACCTTTGTTGACCCACATTACAACAATTTTTTACAGGGCAAGGATCGCAAGCGGGAGCAAGCTCGCCGGCCAAGAAGGCATAAACCTCATGAACTGGATTCTCTTTTATTTACTTATGTTTTTTTGAATGCTTTGCTCCATGAACTATAATCCGACTTACATATCGAGGTAGCCTTGGAGTGCTAAAGCATGTTATTGTATTTATTGCTGTTTTAGTTTTAGGACTAATTATTGTTATAAGGCCTTACGGCCGTTTTGATACTCCTTTGATAGTGGATAACTTCTAGTGTTTGTGGGTTTCCATTGTTTGTATTCTGAGTTTTGAGATGCATTATTCTTTTATATCACTTTATAATGCTAAAGCTGTGGAGTGTATATGATGTGGGGCCCTGGCCGGACCCATATTATATTATCATTACAGGGGAGATGTTATAATTTGGTATTAGAGAGAGGTTAGTGCCCAGGGTAAGGTTTAGTGGTCGATTTTGCATAATAAGATCGCGTAAATAAGTTATCCACATAGGAGTATCACGGGACCATGAGGGTCCTAGTGTCTAAGTTTTGTGAATAGAAGATGATTCAGGAACTTCTGAGGGTGGCAGAGACACCAAAAGAGAAGCAATCTCAGTTCACGACCTTCATGTTGGAAGGTGATGCCAAGCTGTATTTGGTGAGCCATAGTGGCCACCAGTTTCTTGGACGCACCCATCCATGGGAGAGTTTGAAAATGCCTTCTTAAAAGAGTGTATCCCTTCGTCGATGAGGTTAGCCCTTCAGAGGAAGTTTTTGCACTTTGTGCAACAGGATAAGACAGTGGATGAGTACGTACAGGAATTTACTCGATTGGGTCGTTATGCGGGAACGACCATGGCTGATGATGAGGAGAAGGACAACCTCTTATACCATGGGTTGAGAGAGAATTTGAGACAACCACTTATAGATATGAAGAATGAAGGTTTCAACGAGTTGATTGAGCTTGCCAGGACATTGGAAAGTGATATGGAGCGAACCAAATGTTGCAAGGGACTCGCGATCAAGCAGGAAGAGGGAAAGACTTCTCAATCACAAGGGAAGTGTGAAGGGAGTAAATGGAAGAAGAAGCTTAATCCCTTCAGGTCTTGGGATAAGATCAGTATAACATTGGGGGGATCTCACTTCAAGGGACCACCAACATGCTACACGTGTGATTAGCCAGGCCACATAGCTCGAATTTATACCGAGGGTGGTGCTGAATAAGAGCCAAGGTAGGAACAGTCGGTGCGTTTCGGTCCTAGGGTCGCGGAAAAAGGGAAATTGGCGAGGTCGAGCGCTTCACGTGTAAGACCCCACTTTTTTTTTTGCAATAACCATCGGGTATTAGGCCCAGAATAGCCGTTTTGCGGTGACACCACCCTCTAGGATGGTCGACGCCACAAAACGCCGATCCTGCCGGCCATCTCGATCACCTGCGACAGAATGTATAATGATTGGAAAAAACTAAAACAATCAAGTCCACAGTAATAGAAAGAGGAAAAATCACATGACAATAAAGAGTCCAGATCGTGAAATACGGGCTTATGCCCGGTACATGAAAACCTCACTACAATCCACTCATAAAAGTAAAACTACTAATACTTGGCTCCACTCACAGATCCGAATGCCTGTCCACCCGAGCTATACTGGTCCATCTCCATCTTCACCGTACCCCGCTGGTCCTGCATCTCTTGCGGCTGCTCCCTGTCTCCCATCTAGAGCACCTAAAATATGGTGGTCAAACGACCGTCAGTCAAACTAGACTCAGTCAACAATCCCCCACCCCTCTACCCGTGGCTCCTAGGCACCGGGCGGAAAGGAGGGAAAAGGAGGACCAAAAGCAGGGAGTAATCAAGCAGGTGACATCTACCCTAAGGAATAAAATAATAAAGTATGGCAGGGGTATCATAATAATTAAACATGAGTAAACAAGTGTGTAACAAAAGTAAACAGTAAGGAGTAGCAAGTAAGTAAAAGCAGTAAGAAGAGTAAGTAAGAGCAACAAGAAAACTAACCATTGATTTATAAGGATTACCCCTATAGACTAAGGGGGTTGTTTTGCAGGGCCTATCGTATAAAACGTCCCATACCATTTTATACGAAAGGTGTCAGGGGTTAAATGTAATGATTATGCTATGACATGCAAGTATGTTATGATAAGCACATGCAAGTGCAACTCACACACACGACTCTATGCGCACAGACCTTTAGTTCCCTTTTTGGAGTTAGCTAAACTCTCAAGAGCCTCCGCTGTGGCAAAACGGAGACAGTAGGTTAGGCCTCTCCACTCCTAAACTGGTAAACACACTACTCAGTTTAGCCCCTCTCGTACATTCCCGTACTATTCCTAGCAAACCAGCTAGTCTCCTCGAGTCAACGTACTGATGATGGTGTGTTCGATCATCCAAGACCGAGGACCCGCCACTATTATGCACATGCAACCATGATAGTTTGTATTTAATTATAGTACCGAGCCTCCAGCTCGCTAAACTACCGAGTCTACTAGTTCACCAAGTTCCCAAGCCCATGGCTCCCTGAACTAATCAAGTCTCATTTTTCCATGTCCACGAGCATCCAGCTCCCCGGACTTCCAAGTCTATTCCAAGTCCCCAAGCATCCAGCTCCCCGGACTTCCAAATAAAGACTGAGTTTATTTAACTCTACCAGTAAGCCCTTAGGCCACAGGCCTACGCTATCATTTCAATACCAGTTTATCTCCCTACGTGTACAAGTGTGAGCGTAAGGTGGAACTATTATTAGGGTTACTCTTGCCCATATTATTCCTTAGGTTTAAGGTTAACCCTGGACTTCCCGAGGTCTACCCGGTGAGGGGCTCGCAGCGGTACTAGGAACTACGATGGGATGAAGCCCAATGTTCCCCTTCCAAGGCACTTAATGTTATTGATTTCTACCCTTGATCAAACCTCTCTTATATTTCATTGTGACTACCCTAAGTGTGTTTAAGCTCTCCGAGTTAACCTATTTCAGACCTATCCACTATATGCAAACCATGCTAAGCTACATGGAGCTCCCATTAGGGGGTACCCTAATTACTCTTCCAATAGATCCCTAACAATTACTGGGAGTCTACCATGACCTATTAAGACTAAATCCAGAGTCTCATAATTTTCCTAATTATGTGGGCATTTAATTTTATTAACCCTAGACTCCAAATGCCCTACTTTGAACATGAAGTGCTCTCTAAAGTCTGAAACAAATCACCACAAAATTATGATAAATACTAAGTGACATTTAAACAGTAAATCTAAGGTTTGAGAATTTTCAGAGGTGATTAGACCTACCTTTCATAATTTAGAACTTAAGGTCAATAATACCATCTAATGAAGAAAAGGTCAGTAATATTGTTCTAAAAATTATAATAAAATTCCAGTAGGACTATCATGGCCTAAAAACACCCAGAAGTAGTCTCATAATTTTTACAGTGAATAGTAGACCCTAATTTAATTTATAACCATTAATTCCATAACCATTGGTTAATGAAGCAAGTACTGTAAAAACTCATCTAATAATTATAAGAAAATTCCAGAAGTCTGATAATGATCTAAAATCAATAGTAACCAAGTTTTACAATTTTTCTCACACATGAGGGGCTCTGAATCTAATTAAATGTAAACATCCAAATTACAGACTTGTGAAGTAAGTACTGGTTTTATCTAGGGGTGTACAAAAATAACCGAAGAACCGAGAAGCAGACTGTAATCGAACCGAACTGAGTGGTTTGGGTCGGTTCTTATGTGTCACAGTTCGGTTCTGGGTCCAAAATTTTCAAAACTGATCAATTGGTTCGGTTCTCGGATCTTACACTCGGGTACCCAGAACCGACCTGAGAACCGAGTTATTGAATTTAAGTATCAAAATATATTTGTGATGTGCAAGAAGTTTTGAAAGAGATTGATGAATAATTAGTTTGATGGAGGTATATTTCATGTATAATTTTATAAACTATTTGCTCATGTTTTGATAATGTTGAACTTTTACTTAATTGTTAGAATATTTGAATATGAAATATTATATGATGAGATTATTAAATGTATTTAATAATTTAAGAAATCTTAATAATTTTGGAGTCATGGAAACTTAAAGTCTAGTTTCTTCGATTTATAAACATTTGTTTTGCATTTATTTTTTATAGTGCAACATATTAACACCCTAAATTTAAGGAACCGAGAACCGAACTGGAACTGAACCGATATTTTCGGTTCAGTTTCGGTTCTATAATTTAGAATCGTGGGTCGGTTCTGTTCCAAAAATTCGGAACCGAACATATACGGGTCGGTTCTTGGTTCTGAGTGGAACCGAACCGAACCGATCTGATTTTCACCCCTAGTTTTATCCATCTAAAAATCATGGGAAAATTACAAGATAATTATAATGGTCAGAAACACTCACTGCCCTAATTTCATAATTTTCTTGACAATATTGGGGATCTGCTTCTATTTTTGATCAGAAACAACAAATCATAATTTTTATGAAGCAAGTACTTGAAACAGTCATCTAAAAATTTAAACAAAAGTACAGAGGGCTCTATCATGATATAAAATGTCATATTCCAAGGTTTCACAATTTTGCAATAAACAGAAACTTCACAATCAACATAATAATCTTTAAGTGCACATCTAGGGTTGAAAAGGAAGTATTGATTTTATTAGCCCAAAAATTCCACCAAAATTAATTTAGGAATATTTCTACCAGAGAACTACCCTGCCCAAATTTCAAGTGATTTTAAAGTGATTTGATAGCCTAATACTCCCAATTAGGTTTGGTGCCCTAAACTAGAGTTAGGGTTTTGAGGGGGTTAAAGGCTTCCAAATTCCCTAAAATTTTAACCAGAGGACTATACTAACCCTATGGTTCTCTCCACCAATTTTCAAGTCATTCCAAGGTCATTTGACCCCATGACCTTCAAACCCTAAAAATCCCCATTAAGGGACCTACCCTAGTGTTCTAGGGCTACCCTACTCCAAACCACCCCAAATTCCATTGGAGAGTGTTTCATACCATAAAAAGTCAGTGGCCAAAATATAAGCCTCTGTTGAGGTGATTTGACCACTCAAAACCCAAAGGGGGTGTTTTGACCTAATTAACCCTATAAGGGTCAACCTAGGGTTGGATAAAAACCTAATTAAAACATCTCCAAAGGAGATGAAATTTTTATCATAGCCCTAACATGCTCTTTAAGACCACCTACCCAAATTTGGGTGGATTTTGAGGTGTTTATGACACCTAATTAATTTATACATGGATTATTAAATTTTTCTATAAACTATAGAAAAAAAAATTTCAAAAATTCTGATTTTTGGATATGTCTTAGATATAGTTACGAATAGCCCATTCCCCAAATTTCATATCATTTGGATGTCTGGTTTGGAGTGGGAATTTAATTTAAGCTCTGGACAGCCCTATGGATAGACCTCACCAAAATGAGTGCTGAAGTCTATCTAGGGCTCCAAGTTACATGAAACAAATTTTAAAATTAAGTTGACTCATAAGGATACATCTTTGATGTTGAACATTTTTCTTGGAGGAGCATCTAAGTATTTTTAAGAAATTTCCTAAGGTGACCCTAATTCCAGGACAGAAAATAGCATAAAAATAAATTAATACTTAAGATCTGCACAGATCTTAAAGACTGATCTGTGGCTCTGGGTCATCTTCAAGCTTGAGCCTACGGCTCAGATAAGCCGAGCCTGGGAGGCTTTCCACCTCCATTTGTCAGCCACCCGTCCATCTCCCCGGCCGGCAACCGCCACCACCACCTCCGTCGAGGTGGTGGCTATCGCATGGCGGTGGCACGGCCGCCGGAGAGAACTATTTCCGGCGACCCGATAGGGTGATTTTAATGGAGTTTTGGTGAGAAATTTCTCACCGATCGAGCATCAAACGAGCTCAATCCTTCAACTAAAACGTCCTAGATCTAGCACAGGTAGAGAAGGAGAGGATTGGACCTCATTTGGGGCATTCCCTTGCTCCGATCGTCATCCGCCATTGCTCCTCCTCAAAGTTCTTGGCGCCATGGATTATCTGCACAGCAAGCCCTAATCTCACTGGAAATAGGGGGTTTTGAATGCTTGGACCCTTTCGAAGCTAATGAGGGGATTTAATTGAGTGAGGGATGGCTCCATTAAGAGATCCTAAGGTGACCTTCCACCTCCTTCATGGCCGGCCACCCCATGTGTTGGGGTCCAGCAACGCCGCCGGTGTGGGAGGTACGGCGCGAGGCACTATTGCCCACACTAGTCGAACAGAAGGGTGTGTCCCCTGGGCCTAACTGGCCACCCCGTGGATCCTGCTGTACAGCTCTATAAAAGAGCGGTAGCGCCCTTCCTAACAGTCCGGGCTTTTTGGAGAGTTGGTTGAGCCGTGTTCCCTAACAGTGGTATCAGAGGAGGTCACGGGTTCGAAACCCTGGGGTCGTTTTTTGGGGGATTGTTGGGGTCCAGCAATGCCCCCGGTGTGGGAGGTATGGCATGAGGCGCTATGGCCCACACTAGTCGAACAGAAGGGTGTGTCCCCTGGGCCTAACTGGCAACCTCGTGGATCCTGCTGTACAGCTCTATAAAAGAGCGGTAGCGCCCTTCCTAACAGTCCAGGATTTTGGGAGACTTGGTTGTGCCGTGTTCCCTAACACCATGCACCCCCCTCCCCTTCCCTAAATTCCTTCTGAAAACTATTGGAATTCCCTTTAATTCATCAGGGAAGATGAATGGGAGCATTATTGGGTGATACCAAAGGGTGTATCACCTTAATGGCCATGAATGGCCACTTTCTCTCTCCTCAAAATTGGGGAAAACCCCCATTTCTCTCTCCTAATCACCATGGCCGAATTTCCACTCTCTCCCATGTTAATTATCAGTCAATTATGTTGGTTGACCACTCAATTTGGGCCTAGCCCAAAGGGATTGGGCTAGGTCCAAATAATTTGACCTAATTTGGCCTAGTTTGTCTTTTGGTCAAACTGGGCCCTAGGGTTGACCAAACCATGAAATTTTTGTGCTATTGGGTCCCCTATGAGGTTATGACCCTAGGGGTGTGATCAATTTGAAGTTTTGGTGGTCAATAGTGGTGTTTAATGGAAAATCACTATTTTGACGTAATATGGGGTATTTTGGACATTTTGCCCTATGGTGACCCTAGGATGGGGATTTTTGGTCTACTAGGTCTCTTATGATGTTTTAGACCTATAAGTGAAGTCAATTCCATATGGTGATGGTCAGTTAGGTCAATTGATGGAGAATTGATCATTTTGCCCTTATTAGGGTTAGGGTTGACTTTGGTCAACTTGGCCTGTTTGACTGGCCCCAATGGGTCCTGAATGTCCCCCTGGGCTCCTAGATGGCCTAGGTATGTTGTGGTGGGGTCACACGAGACGCTGTGCAAGACTAGGCTTCTATCACCGGGGATCTGGAGGAGATCGAGATCGGCTGTGGTGACCACTGCACGAGCGGCGGCGACGGAGGCGGAGCAAGTTCGCGATTTTAGGGTTAGTCGGCGGCTCGGCTTTCGTTTTCTATATATGTTAGTCACTGTACACAAATACCTGTGTATTTATACAATAGGTCATGGAGATGACCGTTGTGGGCCCCACCAAAGCAAAGACCAAAGTCCGGTTCAAATAGCTGCAGGTAACATGGACCGGTCCAGGAATTTGGAAAAATCGCCCAAGGCAAAATCGGCGAGAATCGTAGGTGATTCTCGACGAATCGGGGAGAATCACTTACAATTCTCGCCGAATTCTACTTGGCAAATTCTGGCTGCACAGGTTATAGAGGCCGAGGAGAATCGGCGGGAATCACATTTGATTCTTGCCGAATCGTCGAGAATGCAAAGTCATTCTCGACGAATCGGCGAGAATCACTTAGTGATTCTCGACGATTCTGCCTTAGAGAATTTTCTGACTGCGTCGAGACAGCCGGCCCAACCCGGCGAGAATCATCTAGTGATTCTCAACGACTCGTCGAGAATCACTAGTGATTCTCGACGAATCGGCGAGAATCACTTAGTGATTCTCGACGATTTACACTTAGACGATTCTCGTCTTTCAACCCGTGAGCTGGTCTTTGGCCCATCCTTGCTCCTTATCTGCTCATGATCTTTCATGACCCTATACTTGAAATTAAGTACACCCCAATAAAGAGAGTACACGTAGGCCAACACACTGATCTGCTCAACGAGGGATTACGTCGCGCAGACCCGTGTATATTGACCTACTGCACCCTGACATTGGTGTGTACTTAGCAATGAATAGCTGCAAGCACAACTAGAAGAAATTCATCAAATACATAGTGAATTCATCTTAGCTTGATAGGAGACTTTCTCAAATCCAGGTAATTGTTGATACAATACCCAACAATCTCCCCCTATTTGACGAAGCCAAAATCCTACTAAGCTAAGATGAATTTCAACACTCCAGACAAAATATGCATTAACCAAAAGAGTGAACAATAAACGTAATCAGATCAATGTGAGAGTCAATTAATAAACCACACACATGTATATATAAATATGAATATCCACACAGAAATGTTCACATGATTACATGATAAGGAAAGTTTAAATATGATAATTACAAAAGCTAACATCCTAAAGATCTTTATCCTTAGCTATGTCTTCTTTAAGTTGCTGAGCTAATAACTTTCTGCTTTGTCGCTCAAGATACTCCTTAGGCTTTGGATAGTATCTCGGAGGAGGGGCTTTATCTGTCACGGTGTTGTTCCTGAAAAATATGTTACGTTTAGCTTCAAATTCTTTATGCCGCTCCCATTCGTACTGACTATATACATCATTTCGATTTATTTGCCCCCTCTGCTGTAACAAAAATGTGTCCAAGATAATACTCTTTGATACAGGACTCCATTTTTCGTTCCTCACATCATCCTCCTTCAATATGATCTTCTTTTCAGCTTGCGTTTCCCTAGATGTCCCTTCTTGAATTTTTCTCTTGTTCCTGGCTTTTGCTAGGGCTTCTTGATCAAACCAGCTTCTTCGTTCAGCCCTTTCAGCAGCTTTCTTTACCTCGGCTTCGCTCATTGGTACTTCTTCAGTCCTTATTTCACCCGCAGCAGTACCAGCAGGACCCACATCCTCAGGCGGAGCAACAGGAACATGTATTTCTGATGCCTCTGTTACCAGCCAGTAGGCCGTTTCAAAAATGTACCTATTCGAATTATCGAATTTGTATTTGTCAATTATTATTTATTAAGTTGATTAAAGGTGCAGTTATGATTTGGTAGTTTTGAAAGGCATACCTATTGGTCTGATCGAAGTTTAGAATTACTAACTCTTGAAGCCCCGCCATCTTAGCGTTATACGCTTCCTCCCCCTTTTTGGCTTCGGCGGCTATAGCGTTTGTATAGGAATGCAAAGATGCATCAATGTACTTCACAGTTTTACTGAATTCGTCCAGCAGAGTTTTCTAATTTGCGTTCAGCGTTACCATGTTGGCATCAAATTGTTGTATGTTCTGTGCCACAACATGAACATTTTTATTGACTACTATCAGGTCATCAGTATTCTTCTTCAGTCCTTTCATGAGAAGAGATACGGCTGTGCCTGCCTCTGTATATTTTTCATCAAATTTCTTCTCCATCACATCTAGTTTGTGGTTGATCTGAACCACATTCTTGAGCATGAGATCCTCAGAGTCCTTCAGTCACTTTAGCACTTTGTTGTGGGATTTCTCAAACGTATCCTTAAGCTCATCCAGCATCCCTTGGACAAAATTAACAGTGTGATTTGCTATGTTTGCTTGAAGTGGAGGAGCTGCAGGTAGACCCTGGTCAGGCTCCTCAGTAGAAGCACTGGGAGAGCTGGATACCACTTGAAAGTCCACAGGGGGAACAAAGGGTTGTTGAGAGGGCTCCCCCTCCATTCCTGCATCCGACCTCTCAGGAGCTTGTTCCTCAGATGAAACAGCAGCATCCTCCCGAGAACCCACCACTTTCTCCCTCTCAATTACTTCTTCCTCCATCTCAGTCTCCAAGTGCTCAGGCTTATCTGCAGAGTTGTGCATATCTTCCTCTACTTCTTCCTCCTCCTCCTCATCAGCCACCTCATCTCCCAGGTAATTCATATCTTCCTCACCTTCCTCTTCCTCCTCCACATCTGCCACCACCTCCTCACCGTCTTCTTGCACAGTTTCCACAGCATCTTTAGCTATCTGAGAAATATCAGATATGATGTTTGCAGAAGAGAGTACAGGCTCCCCCTCAGTTCCTGCAATCAGTGCGTCAGGAACTTCACTGGATGCTGCCATAGAATGTGCAGGAGCACTGGTGTCCTCGGCCGGAGATGCTTCCTCTTGGTCTATTTCCCTGGCAACCTGCCCTATTCGATGCTCCCACCGGTCGAATATGCTTACGTCCATCTTTTTCAAATAGTGCAGAGGCACTCCTTTGCTCATGTCGAATGTATCTCCGTCCAGCTGATTCAGATAGAGGCTGATGATTCTGCCAAAGCTGGGGGTTCGGAGTGTGTCTTTAATTCTTTCAAAGAGCATGGCTCCCCAATTGAACCGCTTTCGGCAGACGATCGCCACCAGAATCTTGAACATTTCCCCTGAAATATGGTCGTGGGATCCAGGCTTGCAGATTAGAGCCTTCCCAACGATGTCAGACAGCAATTTTCCCTCCTCGTTCATGTCTTTCCTTTTGATTGACCTGGTCCCCCTGGCCAGTCCACAGAAGGATAGGGTCCTTGCTCTATCCTCGTCCTCCAGGTAATCTTCTTCCTCACAACTGGATAGCCGCAGGCATTGGGTCAGTTTCCTGGCGGATAACTTGATCTTCTTCCCAGCAACCTTGCTCTTGATGGAAGTGTCTTCGTGACGGAGCTTGGCAGTTGCAAAGAACTCCAATACTTCCTTATCCAAGATCTTGCACGGGTGCTCCAGCACGAACGTCAGTCCCGCTTCCTCTAGCATAATGATTATGTTCCGGAACTCGTCCGAGGCCTGGGAGAATCCGGTTCCCACTAGCTCGCATCCAGTGACCAGGCCTGCAGTAGTCTGTGGGGCCATAGCAAACTAGGAAGAAAGGGAATACCAATTTCCAAGTCTAAGGATCTCTGTAACCAAGAGAGGGAGAACAAAATCTACACTAAGCTCAAGTCACGGTAAGGGAAAAGATGGAGATTACCTAGTGAGGAGAGGCAGTGAAAGTTCCGGCTGCTTTACCAGAGAGACGGCGAGCCGATCCGAGGCGAAGCTTGGACGAGTGCCTGGTTTCGAGAGGAAGTCTTCAGGAGGCGTCGTTAGGTCACCACAAAGTGCCGAAGGAGAAATCCGCTGGGAGGAGAAGTCGAAGGGATTCCTGTGGAGCTTGGACGGGGTCTCGGCGAACGGCGGAATTTGAAGGGTCGGCGGGATTTAGGTTTGATGTTATAAGCGGGTTTATATATATTTATGTCCGAAGGCTTTGTTCGACGGAAACCGCAATAGTTGAATATTGATCGTCGAGAATGGCGGAATTTGGTTTGAGGGAAATCGCTGAGATTCCAAATTTATGTCGTTGTCAAGGGTAGGAAAGTCTTAATAGGCATAATTGTTTCTTAATCCAACCAAGGGGTTCAAAATTTTCGAGGGCGGACTTATGGCTGAAAATGTCAAACTAATCACTACTAATGTAACTGAAGGTTATCTTACTTATACTCCTTCCCTAAGTGACTGAGCATACGTGAATAATTTTTCTATATGACCATCTAATGTCAAAAGAAGTGAATTCATTATTAAGTGTGGATATGTCAACATACATATATACATATATGGAATTGTTTATGCTTTATGGCTCAAACATTTAAAGCTAATTGCAGTTACCTGTGATAACAAGATGTAACATTCACATCATCAGCACAGAGTATATCAGGAGGTCAGTATGCATGTGCCTGTAATGATGGCACTGCTCCCATTCTCGACACTTTTTCCACGTCATTCTTGGAGCATCTCCTGTCCGGTTCCCATCAGGATTGCGGGAACCCAGACCACCCTGCAGGAAAAAGTTATCTTGCCTTAGGAACCCAATAAGTATTGGGTCCTAGGTTCCTGTCAGCATAATAATTGGAGTGCCTCCCCTCAGGAATCCTGGTGGGAGGACTAACATTGTCTCGAGGATGTGGAAGTCCCCTTGCCTTTGACACAGAAGAGTTGTGCCAACAATCTATGGCAAAATGACCCACTTTGCCACAACACCAACATTCATGAATGTTGTACCGCCGTTTGTGACCTAAACGGGTGACTGAGGTAGTCATAGTTCTAGTTCTAAATGGGATAGAGCCGGATATGCTAACAGAGTTGTCTCTTCCACCGTGACTATTGGAAGGGTGGAAAGAATGCATATGGCAGGCGTCATGAGGCCTGGGAGGTGGTGCCTTCCTTTCAGTCAGCCCCCTTCCAAGGACCCCATGAGTCCTAACAACATGATTTCTAACCCCCCTTTCCTGAGTCCTAGGGAGGTGAGAGGCACATTGTGAGCTGATGCTGGCAGATTCATGACGAGTTGGGGCTGTGGCCGAGAATACAAAGGGCTTGGTGGAAGCCTGAGGTATTCTCTTCTGGGTGGCCATGACAGCTCTGGCACTGTGGGTATTTCCACTTGAGGGCTGATCATTCTTGCAGTGGCCATGGTTGTTCCTATGGTCATACCTGAATGCATGATGTGTGCCTTTCCTGCTCGGGGTGGGGGGTCTGAACACAGTTTCCCCATTTCTCCATGAATTAACGATTTGGGTGATCCACCCATTTTCTGCTTTTCTTTTGATAGCATCTATCTTGGAAAAGTTAAAAACAATCCTCTTCTCGGTCTCTAGACGACTCTCTAGATCCGAGATCTTTGAGTCCTTTACCTTGATGGATTTCAATTGGAGATTCATCAAGGTCTTCAGCTGAGCAATCTCCTTAGCTTGCTCCTCCACAAGTAAGTTGCTCTTCTGAAGGGCACTCTCAAGGGAATCAGGATTTTCAATCTTTTGATTGAAGCTATCCATATCCCTTGCATCTCTGGAAGGACTACCCTCTGAATTGTTCCTGTCTTCAGGAACTTCAAGAGGAGGGGGGCAGGAGGAAGAAGTTACCTGCTCCTGGCTTTGCTGATCAGGGTTACCGTTAATATTGGCAGAGACTATTGAGTCAGCTTCATCAGAACTGCTCTCCTCAACTTCTTCTTCAGTCTCTGACAAGGACACAGGAGCCCTGATACTGAGAAATTGTTCATCACTTTCTTCTTCAGAAATGCTGACCCCCATATATGCCTCATCCTCTTGCTGGCGACTTATCCCTGTTCTGTCTGATCCCTCCATGAGGTCTGATACAGCTTGCCACAAGGACTTGGCCGTCCTACACTTTTCAAGTCTTGACCGGGAAGGTCCAGTCCAGACATCCAGGATGATTCTACGGATCTCTTTATCTAGGTTGAATAAGGAGAGTTCAAGCTCTGACATCTCAGAGACATCCATAGGTGTTTGAAGACCCTTTCCAGAGCAGGAGGTCTTCATAGGAATGAATGGACCCTCTTCCAGGATGATTGATGTTCGTGGGTCAATGGCCTCCAAGTAAAAAGATACCCTCATCTTCCAGATGGGGTAATATTCCTTTGTGCACGTAGGGAGTCTAAGCGGAGAGATATCATATTCCAGCTCCATCCTTGTTGACACAGGTGGCGGGATTCTACTCAAGGTGTGAACCTTTTTGATGAGTAACCTCCCTCTGATACCACTTGAAAGTTCACCTAGTGTCAACTACCTTTACCTATGGGGGGGATTAGGTGTCTTGCAGCGTATTTGCGGAATTAAAATTGTACCTGCACAAGAAAACAAAACAACACAGCACAGAAAGGACACAAGAAATTTATAGTGGTTCTCCGATTTGGGTACGTCCACTTTCCCCCTTCGACCTATCTCCCAACCAGGGACGACTCGGTCACTTCTCCAACAGGATTGAAATCCAATCCTTGCACTATCGGAAGGAACCCTTCCACACGTAGGAGTCAACACTCCCACAACACGGGTTGCACCCAACCCTACAACTAGGAACCAAATGTTCCTTTACAATGAAAAAGAAAATAGCTTGTAAGAAATACAAACAACTTGAAGATCTAGGTGTCCCTTTTCGTTAGACTACTTGTTCTTGTAGGCAACGAAAAGTCCACAACCCTTGATCTTTCTTGGAGAAAATCTCCCCGAGACCGGCGGCGGCAAAGGGCGGCGGCAAGGCTCTCGGTGTTGGCGGTGGTAACTGAAAACAGCAGCGATGCACTGGAGATTCAATATTCTTAGCGAAGTCGGCAAGGTCTTCCAACAGTCACACGAGGATCGATCGTCTCGATCGATTCGGACGGGGATGGATTTCTCTATCTCAAATCAAGAGACAAAAGATCTCTGGTTAGACACGTGAGACGCTGTGCAAGACTAGGCTTCTATCACCGGGGATCTGGAGGAGATCGAGATCGGCTGCGGTGACCACTGCACGAGCGGCGGCGACGGAGGCGGAGCAGGTTCGCGATTTTAGGGTTAGTCGGCGGCTCGGCTTTCGTTTTCTATATATGTTAGTCACTGTACACAAATACCTGTGTATTTATACAATAGGTCATGGAGATGAACATTGTGGGCCCCACCAAAGCAAAGACCAAAGTCCGGTTCAAATAGCTGCAGGTAACATGGACCGGTCCAGGAATTTGGAAAAATCGCCCAAGGCAAAATCGGCGAGAATCGTAGGTGATTCTCGACGAATCGGCGAGAATCACTTACGATTCTCGCCGAATTCTACTTGGCGAATTCTGGCTGCACAGGTTATAGAGGCCGGGGAGAATTGGCGGGAATCACATTTGATTCTTGCCGAATCGTCGAGAATGCAAAGTCATTCTCGACGAATCGACGAGAATCACTTAGTGATTCTCGACGATTCTGCCTTAGAGAATTTTCTGACTGCGTCGAGACAGCCGGCCCAACCCGGCGAGAATCATCTAGTGATTCTCAACGACTCGTCGAGAATCACTAGTGATTCTCGACGAATCGGCGAGAATCACTTAGTGATTCTCGACGATTTACACTTAGACGATTCTCGTCTTTCAACCCGTGAGCTGGTCTTTGGCCCATCCTTGCTCCTTGTCTGCTCATGATCTTTCATGACCCTATACTTGAAATTAAGTACACCCCAATAGAGAGAGTACACGTAGGCCAACACACTGATCTGCTCAACGAGGGATTACGTCGCGCAGACCCGTGTATATTGACCTACTGCACCCTGACATTGGTGTGTACTTAGCAATGAATAGCTGCAAGCACAACTAGAAGAAATTCATCAAATACATAGTGAATTCATCTTAGCTTGATAGGAGACTTCCTCAAATCCAGGTAATTGTGGATACAATACCCAACAGAGGTGGTTACAGAAAGTGCTGGAGACTAAGTTGTAGTTTAGCCCAGTCTTGCATCCGCGGACGGATGAGCAGACCGAGTGGGTCAACAGGATGTTGGAGGACGTGCTTCGCATGTGCGTTCTGGACTCCGGGAAGCTGTGGGAAGGCCATCTGTTTTGGAAATGTTTGCGTACAACTTTAACTACCGAGCGAGTATATAAATGACGCCCTTCGAGGCCCTATAAGGTTTAAGTTATCGCATGTCATTGTCGTGGCTAGAAATGGATGACACGAAGTTATATTTAAAGTAAGAGATGGTAAACACTACCCCTTTGGTGCGAATCATATGAGAACTGTTGTTAATCGCTCAGGGGAGGCAGACTAAGTACTTTAACGCCACGTATCGGAATGTGGAGTTATCGGATGGCGTATAGGAAGTTATAGTCGTTCAAGAGTGTTTCACGGGAGCGACGCTTGGGGAAGCTGAGCCTGGTATACCTTGGACCACTTGAGATTTCTAGAGCGGTTTGGTGAGGCGGCGCAAGAGCCTTCGAACTTGATCGTGAGTGATCAAGTTTTGGTGGACGAAAGGTTGACGTCTAGGGTCAAACCTGTTAGTTTTGGAGACCGTGTAGTCGAGCGACTTTGTCTCAAGGAGATCAAGATAGTCGTGGTCCGGTGGGGCAATTGCGATATCAAGGAGCTCTCTTAGGAATGAGAGCAATCTATGCTGGATGTGTACCTGGAGCTGTTCTACCTGCGTACCGCTGAGAGTTTCTGTTTTCTCTCCTTTAGTAATTTCGTGGACGAAATTCTTTTAAGAGGGGGAGAGTTGTAACACCCCGAAACTCAAAAGAGGGGCGGGTGACGTTTTAAGCCAAGTCTGGATTTTGGAGCAGGTGTCACAGGCGTGACACGGGCGTGTCACGGGCGTGACACGGGCGTGTCACGGGCGTGTTCGACCACGGGTCATGTGGTCGACGTTTTGATGATCGACGATCGTCGAGTTGAGGCACACGGCCTGGGACACGGGCGTGTCCCAGGGCGTGTCACGCTAGGGATTTTTCTGAGTCATGCAAACGGGCCATGACACGGGCACAGATACGGGCGTGTCACATGTGACACGGGCGTGTCGGGTGCCGTGTCGCAGGTCGTGTCCTCCTCGGGAAATAAGTGTTGGCAGTTGCACACGGGGCGTGACACGGGTCGTGAAACGGACGTGTCGCATGCGACACGGGCGTGTCGGAGGCCGTGTAAAATGCCGTGTACTGGTTATTGCGTCGGTCGAGACGGCGAATGGGTGACACGGCCATGCACACGGCCGTGTTGCAACCCGTATTCGGCCCAGATTTTGTAATTTTAGGCCGAATCGTGGCCGTTCATTTCCTTGGCTTTGGATCTGACGGCTTAGGGTCAGTACTGGCAGTTTAAACCCGAAGTTAGGGTTTGAAATCCCTCATTTCATCCAAGTGCTTCTCTTTCTAAAGTGTAGAGAGAGGGGAGAGCAAGGTGGAGGAGGAGACCAAGATCCGGCCACCGGTGGAGCGTCGGAGCTCCGAATCGCGATCCGAGTCTAGATCCGCGAAGGCAACGCCATTGCGGTGCTTTCCAACCGCGTAGATTTTTCATGGCGCCGCGGAAGAACGCAAGGGTAACGATTCTCTTCTTGAGCATGTGAAGCTCTTCTTCTTTTGCATGGGAAAACCCTCCTCCCGCGAGTGAGCGGCGAGATTGCGGTATTCCTTGGGGTAGATATGTAAAGTCCCCCTTGTTAGAGTCCGGAATCATAGTACGGACATAGGCATGATGTGTGAAGCCTACCCGGACGTGTTGGTCCGGATCGGTGATGATTTGCTATGCATTATTGGCCGGAGAAGACTCCGAGCGTTTTGTTTATTTTCGGGTTGCTATGCGGTAGAATGCATCAGGGAATCTGGGGGATTAACCCCGAGGTGCACCCGAAAATCTGTACGGAAACGCATTTCTATCATATCGGTGGCCTGGGAGCCAACCGGGTACATAGCGGGGCTATGTACCATGTTTGATCGTTATTTGGGACTGGGGAAGCTTAGTCCGCGTCAAATGCCAAATGGCAATAGCGGGGTGAGCAACAGGCTGGTGTACCCCTACCCGCTCCACCTGCTCAGTTAAAGAAACCTAAAGTTTTATGTGGGACTTACCGAGGTTTGGAGATCGAGTCTAGGCTGCGGCTGAGAAGACTAAATGCTCAGTAGATTGCCACCCTGGGGGTGGTGGTGGAGTCGAGGACCGGACGGGGTTCGGACTGGCTTCGCCGAGTAAGTGCCCTGAGAGCACTTGGTGTACGGTCGTGTGAGCGTACACCTGTGATGTGATGCTTATTTCGCTATGTTGCTTGTTTTGCTAACAAGTGCAGGAAAGAAGCTCTGCCGCCCCGGATTGGGGGCGGGATCGTTATAATTTGGTCAGCATAGCTGACCGTTGCCTTTGTTTACCACCGTGCGGTGGGTTGTTGCTTCCGCTATGTGCTGTGAAGGACGTTGTGATTGGTTGAATGGTGTCAATAAGTAACCAACCGGTCTGTCCGTAGTATATGGCGTCGGGCCCCGGCTAGACCTACTGTTATATACTATGCGACGGATAGGGGCGTTACAGCGCGCTAGTGCAATATGGCAATATGATAGCCTTTGGATCTAGAAATTTGAAACCTCATGAGAGAAATTACCCCGTCCATGAATTAGAGTTGACGGCGGTAATCTTTGCGTTGAAGTTGTGGTTGCACTATGTGTACGGTACGAAGGTGGAGATCTTTACGGACCACAAAATCCTATAGTATCTTTTAGATCAAAAAGACTTGAACATGCGGCAGTGCGGGTGGGTCAGGTTCCTTGGGTACTATGACGTGGCAATTAAGTATACATCGAGCAAGGCCAACGTAGTGGTCGATGCCTTGAGTAGAAAGTATTTTGGACAAGAGAATTGGATTAAAGCTCATGATGAGCGGTTTGTGCGGGATTTTGAGTCCCTCGGCATTGAATGTTTAGCAAGAGGCGAGTCTAGCATGGCTCGGTTGAACTGGATAGAGTTGCAGAACGACTTGTCTAATCATATCCGGGAAGCAACCATTGTGGATGTAGAGTTCCAGCCATTTGTGGTGGAAGCTCAAAAAGGCGACGGTAATACCTGGGAGATGGTTGGTGGGACCTTAAAGAAGGATGAAAGGGTATGTGTATTGTCATTCGGCAATCTCTATGAGGAGTTAATGTTTGAGACCCATTTTACGAAGTACTCCATTAACCCGAGCAGTACAAAGATGTACTTGGATATTAAGAAATCCTTTTGGTGGCCTTGTTTGAAGCGGGATGTTGCTTTGTATGTGAGTCGGTGCCAAACTTGTGCTTTAGTGAAGACTGAGTGTCAAAATCCAAGCGAGTTCCTGATGCCTCTTCCTATACCTGAGTGGGAATTTGATGACATCTCTATGGATTTTGTGCATGGATTACCTTGGTTGTAGCAGGGTAACGATGCGATTTGGGTGATCGTGGATCGCTTAACCAAAGTGGCTCGCTTCATCCCGAATCGGAAGGAGGATAGTGTGGAGAAGCTGGTAGAACTATACGTTCGCAATATTGTGTGGTTGCACGGAATTCCAAAGAGTATTGTTAATGATCGTGATGGACGATTCACGTCCAAGGACTGTAGATTGGTATAGAAGAGTCTGGGAACAAAGCACAAGTTTAGTACGACGTTCCATCATCAAACCAATGGTCAAACGGAAAGGGCGAATTATACAATGGAAGGTATGCTATGAATGTGTACCCTTGATTTTGGGAAGAGGTGGGAAGATCATCTTTTCATGGTGGAGTTTTCCTACAATAATAGTTTTTAGGCGAGTATCAAGATAGCGCCATATAAGGCTTTGTATGGAAGGCAGTGTCGAACACAGATGTCATGGATAGAGGTGGGATACACCCAACTTTTGGGAAAAGAAGTGGTGGATGATACTTGTGAGTTGGTGCGAATGATTCAGGAGCGCATGAAGGTTACTCAGGATTGGCAGACTAATTATTTCAATGTGCATCATATGAACGTTGAGTTCGCGGTAGGCGACTGGGTATATCTAATGATTAAGCCGTTCAAAGGTGTTTCGCGGATTTCCCGACTCAAGAAGTTAAGTCCAAGGTTTTTGGGGCCGTTCGAAGTTGTGGAACGAATTGGAGAAGCATCCTATCAGGTGGCATTGTCCCCAGATCTGAGTGGATTACAAGATGTCTTCCATGTTTCAGTCTTAAGGAAAGCTTTGATGGAGACAAGTGTTATGTTTGAGTCAACGGCAGTGCTGGTAGAAGAGGACTTAGGGACGAAAGTCCATCCAAATGGCATATAGGATTCTGAAGTTCGACAGTTACGGAATAAAGAGGTAAAGCTCGTAAAAGTGCGCTGGGATAACTACAGGCAAGAAAACTTCTCCTGGGAGCGTGAGCAAGTGATGCGGGAAGACTTTAAGGATCTCTTTGCATCAGGTATGTTTTGTTGTTTGAATGCATGCTTAATTACGAGGATGAAATTCTTTTAAGGGAGGAGTTGTAATGCCCAAGTTTTTTGGTCTTGAGGCTCAGGACATTACCGTGCGGCGATAGGTAGCTATCGCCCGACGGTAGCCTTCAGGCATTTAGTGGAGGTGCTGAGTGGTAGGCGTTGAGTGCGTTGAGTGGCAGGCGTCGAGTGGTAGCGTGTGGCGTTAGCAAATTACCGCTCGACGGTAGCCCAATACGTTGAGATGGAAGCATTGAGTGAGCTACCGCGCAGCGGTATTACTATCGTCGGTGGTAGCGCTGCATAATTTTTGACCGATGGCTTGTGAAGTTAAACGCGGCGCGGTAGGTAGCTACCGCCTGACGATAGCATACGGGAGCAGTTTCGTAACAATTGAGTTTAGGCCATCTGATCCTTCTTGGGTGAAATCCTTTGGCCCAGGACACTCCGTCCAAGAGACTTAAGTAGGGTTGAAGGGTTGTTTTCCCTTATTCTTCTCATTTTGAGTGGGAGTTAAGGATTGGGAGAGAGTATTTGGAGGAGGAAGAAGGACTTTCTCCGCCATTAGCGAAGCTTCGAGGCTCTGTTCGTAAACCGAGGCCAAATCCGTGGAGAGAACTTGAAGGCACATATTTTTATCTATACAAAGAAAGATCTTCATGGCTAGGAAGAGAAGTCGTAAGGTAATGACACTTCTCCTCTCGGTCTTTAGGATGCGTGCATAGCATCCGTTTTATCTTGTTTTTCACTCAAGCATTTATGCACCGGATCTCTCAAATGAGAGGGTTTTGGGTTGTTACGGTTCAAGAGGATCCACCTGGTCGATTGTGTCTGTGCCCGGCATGATGTTGCGTTAGAAATCCACTCCGCTAGTGGATTAGGAATTTTGTGTGAAGCCGTAGTCGTGACTGTTAGTCGGACTCGGTGATGTTGCATAACGAGCCTTAAGGATTTTGCTAGAAATCCATTGGCGGAAATAAACTGTTTGTGATGTCCCCCCCCCCCAATTATTTCATACGAGAACAAATGATGTATTAGGGTGGGAAAGGATATGTTCGTTGATTGATGTGCAAAGGTGCGGCTTTGTCTCTGTGATCGGCTGGCTATCCCGTGACATGCAAGTCATATATGGAGACTGTCTCGGCGAGACAAGTCCCCTTCTAAGAAACTGACTAGAATTCCAAGCTTTTGACAAGCCCGGGCGGTGAAGCATATTAGTAGGTGGGGTCAAGCAAAGGGATTTGTTATTTGTGAGATGGATTCTTGACGTGAGAAGTCAGAGCTTACAGGCAAGCCCGGGTCTTGAGACCCACGAGCTGGCAGGGCCTTGGCAAGAGTTCAGTGAGGTGGCTTGAATTCTGTTAGGGGAAATGGAAGTACCCGTGTGATTTGCTGTGATGATGCATGATGATGTGTTAGATTCATGCGCTATAGAGCAACTTAGGTGAAACCCAGGTTTGCATACATGCTGCATTATAGGCCATTTTTATTAACTACTCAACCTAGAAACATGTTTGATGTATGTGACATCCTAACCTATTTCTTTACTCTATATGTTTTTATACATTTGCATGCGAAGTGCTGACCTGCAGGGTGATGGTGTGCCCCGGGGTCTGCTAAGGACGACCGAGAGTAGATGTGTTGGTTACACAGTCGAGGTTAGCCTTTACTAACCCATGTTACAACAATTTTTTACAGGGCAAGGATTGCAAGCGGGAGCAAGTTCGCCGGTCAAGAAGTTCTAAGCCTCATGAAGTGGATTCTCTTTTATTTACTTATGTTTTGTTGAATGCTTTGCTCCAGGAAATATAATCTGGCTTGCATGTCGAGGTAGCCTAGGAGTGATAAAGCACGTTGCTGTGTTTGTTATTGTTTCAGTTTTTAGACTCATGATTATTGTAATGCCTTAAGGCCGTTTTGATACTCCTGTGATAGTGGGTAACTTCTAGTGTTTGTGGGTTTCAGCTGTTTGTGTTCTGAGTTTTTAGATGTGTTGTTCTTTTATATCACTTTATAATGCTAAAGCATTTGCGTCTATATGTTGTGGGGCCCCGAACGGACTCATATTATATGGTCATTACAGGGGAGGTGTTACAAAGTGTATGCGTAAAGTACTTTCTTTATTTTTTCGCAATTCTTTTACTACCACCCCCATCCCGGATGAGAGGCTACAAACTTTTTAGAGTTTAATTAAGATGGTTAGGACGGATATTATTTCTGCACTTTTATATGTATTTAAATTTTATTACTACCACCCTTATCCCGATTGAGAGGCTAAGAACTTTTTAGCATCAACCAAGATACTTTGGGACGGATATTTTCTGCACTTTTATAAGTCTTTTAATTTTCTACTACTACCCCCATCCCGATGAGAGACTAAGAACCTTTTAGCACTTGATTGAGATGAGCTTTGTGAAGGATATTAATTATGAATTTTAAAATCCTATTTTATAATTTAATAAAAAATTTAAGATTTATTAGTAATTAATCATTCTCAGGTAAAGAGAAAATGTGCCTCGCTCTCGAATGAGATGAACGTAAGCCTCCCGGGTTTAACCTTCAAATTGCAGTAGGAGGTCAATAGCGGGGTTCACTACCTAAAGCGTTTTTAAGGTATTTTTGATTAGATACAAAAGTTCAGTCAAAGTACGTAATCACAGGTGGATGTATCATCGATAGAGGTGCACTCATATTTATGGAACTTCCACAGTCAAGTATTTTAATTAATAAAGAAAAGTAGAGTTTTTCTTGTTTAAAAATAATTTCTCAAAGTAAGTCAAAATCGAGGGCTTTCTACCTCATCTATTTTCAAAACCCTAAATATTACTTTTATTTTAACTTTTAAAAATCTTCAACTCTTTTCAATAAAATAATGGTTCCACTCCTTAAAGTAGAGTACTCAACACAGATCCGTGGAAAAATACGACCTTGATATTTTACAATAGTATACTATTACGCGATAGGTACATTTGTCTTATTCACAGTATAAGTAAAAAGAGATAGAACACGCAAGTGCCTTATTTACAAATCCAACTTAATTTTCAATTAAAACTATCTCCACAACTCACTTATCAGCCTAATTAGTAATAAACTGAAATAATATGAACAAAAAATATATTGTTCAAATAAATTGTACTAAATTACTTTCAATATTTAAAGTAGCACCCAAACTTGAATGCTTGGAGAATCCTAATTCATAGCATCAAGGGTAAATAAACACTCTCAGGTCTCACTGTAGTCTATGATACAAAATCAGGTAAATCCTCCATGTTGAATTAGATCTCTTTTTTGGGCATTTATCTACAGGTAAAATGGATGCGCCAATATGATACAATCACCTTTGGCACATCATGACACCTAACCATTTTTTCTATGAAGAGTCAGACAAAAATGTCTACATGATCACCATGTTAGATGGATACAAGCCTTGATAAACATGTTTTTTCAGAACAATCAACTAGCGATACTTTTTGATAAACTGCACACATGCAGTTTTGATCGGACTTTTAGAACATATTATTTTGAAAATGGAAAAACCGAAGAAGAGTAAACATATTTTACCAAACAAGCCCCAAATCTTCATTAAAATCTTCAGTGGAATTTGAAAGCAAGGCTTTGCCGTCTGATGCAGTAAGAAGAAAGTAATCGATTGCAACCTCTGGCCACACAGAGAATCACGACTAGGCGTTGTGATGTGGAGGAAGTTGATGGGAATCGCAATCGGGCGCTGCGATGGGGAGGAAGTTGCTGGGAATCACGATTTGGCGCTGCAAAGGGGGGGAAGTTGTCGGGACTCGCGATTCGGCGCTGCGATTAGGAGGAAGTCGTCGGGAATCGCGACCCAGTGCTGTGATGGGGAGGTAGTCGCCAGGAATCACAACTGGGCGCTGCGATGGGGAGGAAGTCATTGAGATTCACGATTGGGTGCTGCAATGGGGTGGAAATCGCTAGGATTCACAACTGGGCGCAGCGATGAGGAGGAAATCATCAGGATTCGCGACTGGGTGATGCGATTTGGAGGAAATCGCCGGGTGGAATGAAAACAGGGCGGGCATGACTTTGTTGGAGCGGAAGAATCGTCTATGTCACAACCCGCATTTTCCCCGCATTAAAGTTAAATCAGAGTAAGGGAAAATACGTGTCGTGATGTCACGTCATACAGGAGATAACTGCAGACGCTCAAGCAAGACTCCCACCTCTACTATTTATATGAAATTCATAAGTTTATTAAGAGGAAAAAAACTAGTTTAAGTTTAGATGGTCGTATCCCTCGGCACAGTGGATCAACTAGTCTACGGGTAAAAATATAGTAATACGCTGCTGAAATACTTTGATTAGGTTGATTTAGCATTCTACATGATTATAAATTTTCCCGAAGGACAACTCATGGTATGCAAGACTCTAGATTTATTATAAGTATAGAAATATTCTTTACGTTAGCTAGAAGATAGTACCTTTATTTTAGAAAAATGACATGTATGAAATACTTTTATTAATGCTTTTATAAGTTAAAATAACTAACATGCAACCTAGTATAAAGCATTCCCAGAGAGCAAATAAAAACAACCACAAAAACAAGCAAACTAGTAGCTTAGCAAAATACTTGGCATCCTAAAAGAAAACCACCAGTGGGCGTCAACAACCTGACACGAACCCACTGGAAAATTTGTATGTTTGTACTAACAAGAAAGCAATAAAAACTACCTCACTACAGTGAGGAAAACCTTTGCAACACAACAGTCCACTAGCAAACTCCCGAACCTAGCCACTCAACCGGCTACTGCCCTGAACCTGAGGAATTCAAATAAAGAACACCTCGGCAAGAAAATACAAGTGGCAAAAGAAACAAGGAGGTAATAATCAAGTAAAAACAGAAGGGGTTATCAAACCTTAATAAGAAATGTTGTCGACCTCAGCTAATAAGATCAACAAAAGATAAACAAGTGAGAAATTATACATTAATAAAGTAAGCAAGTTGCACCAAGTGCGCAAAGTTACCAGGCTTTGCTCAAACCTGCAGAACCAAACAACCAACAAAGACCAACACTATGGAAATGGAACTATACAGTCTTATACATGTGAATCATTAACACTGGTAAAACCACAGATCTGAGTCGGCGTCCAAAACGTCCAATACTGAACTACCATACCCACATGTCTCAGAGGCACCACGGTGGCGGCCACAAGGTCCAACACACCTAAACAGCCTGTAAACAGAGACCCAAAACAAACTACCACGTGCAATGATTCACGATACGGCGTCCAATTGGCGGTCCTTTATCATCTGCCGATCTAGCCGTAAAACACAACCTAAAAACCCAGCAAAACCCAAATACCAAAGTCTAAAGACTTACGACGACCAACGGGACAAAAATACTCAAAATAAACCATAAGGACCAAACTCGACGAATTGGACCAAAAACGGCGAAAAATTCTAAGTCTTGGCCCATTCAGCGAGTATACCCGACGATTTACAGCGATGCTCGATGAATTCTACTGTAACATCCCGATTTCGATTTTCTAGACCCCCTTCGTGTTATTTGACCTGTTAGGGTTTTGTGGGCCGGATTGATGCCCGAATAATAAGTTCACGACCTATTGAGTACTATTGACCCAATAAGTCACACTCTCCACCTTCCGGGTCACGCATAACTATCGTGACGAGTACACTCCTATCACCCCCAAAAATTTTTATCAAGACGCTCTAAGAATATTTGAAGTAATGTGCCAATAAAGAGCTAATTTATTTTCATAATTAATTTATTATTTAAATAATTAATTTATTCAATATACTTTGGAAAATTAAGATAAATAGCAAAAAAACATTTTTATTCACCCAAATTTTTATCATAGCACCCTAAATATATATGTAAGAGATGTAATAATTAAAATTTATTATTTAAAATATAAATTATTAGTTTTAATTTTATTATGCTTAAAACACCAAATAAATAATTAAAAATACGAAAATGCATTCAAAAATTATAAAATAATTTCTAAAAATAGCTTAGGATTTTATAATGCTGTCATAAAAATTCTAGGTTAAAATAAATTACGGTTCATTAGTTATTTCATTTTTAAGCCTCAATTAATATAATAAACCCACATAATAACTCCCCCTCTTAATGATGGAGGCTTGTCATTAATCCTCCCCTCTCCCAAAGCTTTGGGAAGGCTGAACCAGGCTGGTGGGGGGCGTTTTCAGCAAGGAGGAATAACTCCTCCTCATTAAATCCTCCCAACACCCCAAGAGACCACCCCCCTCCTATATAAACCCCCCATGGTTAGGTTCTCATTTTTTCTACACTCTACCCTCCCCAACCAGCAAGAGTCCAAGCCCGGCGACCGTCCGACGAACCTCCTCCCCGAGCTCCGGCGAACTCCACCAACAATGGTCGCTCGACGATCCCCTCGCCTAAATAACTCCAAGGTAAGTTCTTACGACTCCTCCCTGCCCTAGATCTTTTTCTCGTCGACCTCCGCCACCTCCGACCACCAGAGACGGTGTTCCCGGCCATGGAAGCTTCGGACCACCCCCACGACCTCCGCCACCGTTGCGGGTTTTGACCTTGCATGGGGCGTGTGAAGGGGAGGAGGAGTCCCCACGACCCCTCCTCAAGGCCCTTGAGGCGAAGGGGCTCGACGAAATCCGCTCCGGCGGCCTCTTCATCCAATCAGAAAAAAAAAAGACAAAAAAAGTTTCTGTTAAGTTTTTCCGGCCACCACCGGCGGCGGCCGGCCGTCGGAGGTCTCCCCACCGGAGGCCCTTCTCGGGGCACTCTCAATGGGGGTAGTGGCCGGAACCCAAGCCTCCACCAACGGTGGAGGGGTAGCCCGTAACCCTTCTCCAGCTTCCTGTTTCATGGTGGATTTTCAGCCACCAAGGACCCGGAGAAACTCTTCTCCAGGTCGCCGTCGGCGGCGGAGGACGGCCGCCGGCCGACTCCCCGCCGGCAAAACCCTCCCCCGGGCGAGCCTTGTAGGGGTATTGGCCGGAGCAACTAGTGCTCCGGCCGGCCAAGGGGCCGCCCGCATGGCCTCACGGTGGCTGCATGCATGCAGCCACCGTGAGCCCGTGTTATATTTATTTGTTTTAAATATTTTTCTTATTTTTCAAACGTGATTTTAATTAACTTAGAGTCACATTTGGAAAAAATTTTGTGAGACCCGATATTTTAGATATTTATAATTCCTACAACTTTACTGTTAACAGTTTTCGTACCGGGAACCTCTAACTAAATTAATTTTGAGCCCGAAAGGTATATTTAACCGTTCGGGAAACAGAATAATTGTTGTACTTTATAAAATAGTATTATTTTTAATTTTTGGCAAAGTTCAGTCACTGTTTTGAGGGTCTTAGAGACCAAACCAGAAAACCTTTGTTAGAGACACTTTTATAGGTTAATATTTTGTCTTAAACTTTCATGTTTTGAGTTTGACAAACAGAAGGACTTAAGCTAATTTATTTTGATTCCAAACATAGCTAAATAAATCTGTATTAACTGTACTTTATAAAACAGTATTATTCTTAATTTTTGGCAAAGTTCAGTCACTGCTTTGAGGGTCTTAGAGACCAAACCAGAAAACCTTTGTTAGAGACACTTTTATAGGTTAATATTTTGTCTTAAACTTTCATGTTTTGAGTTTGACAAACAGAAGTACTTAAGCTAATTTATTTTGTTTCCAAACATAGCTAAATAAATCTGTTTTAGCTGTACCTTATAAAACAGTACTTTTGGCAAACTTCAACCACTATTCTGAGGGTCTTAGAGGCCAAATCAGTGAATGCATGTTAGAGGAATTTTTATAGACTATTGTTTTATGTACAACTTCCAGGTTTAGTGCTTTCTGTTTTGAAGTCATTAAGCAATTTAAATTCAGTGTTAAATAGTACAACTTAATATTATAATCCGATCGTTGTGCAATGTTAGTTTTAAAAGTGTTGCTATTATTGTCATTCATCTCCTCATACATGGGCCTACGGGATGGTGCATGGTTACCGATGTGACGGGTTCGTCAGCCTTCCCTATTATACACTATGGGTGAAGTTGTGACGACGAACTCTATGTTTGTTGGGTGGTGGAGAGGACCGGGGGCTAGCTACCCCTTTCGTATAGGTCCGTCTAACCCCCGTTTGGTTATGTGTCGAGAGGGTCGATCTCCGCACAAGGTGAGGATGTATTCCCACCGAGAGTACCCGTTTCTTTTGTGGTACGAAGGCCTAAGAAGTTGGGGTGTATCCATAACCTAGAAGTGGGAGCGACCGACCCACTGTCACCGTCTGGCCACGGCGGTGAGGTCTGGGAAGTGAGCTCCTTCTCTTAACAGGTCACTTTGTCGACATAGGTGAAAATGATTGTGACGCATCATTCGAGTGACCGTGAGAACATCATACATGCACATTACATCATTTTTTACATGAATGGGTATACTTACTGCTAATGATTTCACCTGCCACTGCCTTTTTGTAGCTTATAAAAGATATGTTGCTTCGGCTATCGTACTAACTTTCCTTGCTCCTTGTCACCACCTTTTTGCTGCTTATACATGATATATTGCTTCGGCTATTGCACTAACTTTCCTTGCAGGTTTCCTTCCTTGTACCCATTAGGGGGCTGGGGAGGAGCGTGGGATTTACTTGGTCATGATGTGACTAACGTACCTTTGTACGTATCATTTTAGGGCCCGATGCGCCTACCCACGGAGTAGGAGCGGATGGAGGACCATAGGCGGGATCCCGTTGATGGAGTTCCAGGAGCCAATCCGGACAGTCTACGAAGATTTGAGGGTATTAGCTCGAGTAGGAGAGAGGATGATTAGTTTTCTTTTATAGACTCTATGTTTTGTCATCTCTTGTTTGGATGATCATTTTGGACACTTATACCCCTCGTGGGTTTTGTTTTGGTTCACTTATTTCTATCATGATGATATATTTATGATCTGTGATGCTTCCGTAAATTTTATATACTCTGTGAATGATTTTCTATTCTGATATACATAGCCTCACAAAGCGCATGTCCCGCCAATTGGGTCGTGGTTCGGGTGAGAGGGGTGGGTCCTCTACCGAAACACGAACCTTTTGGTGGGGCAAGCGTTTTGGGCATAAGATCCTCCTGGTTTTCAAAGGGGGGATCTTACAAGGGTATCAGAGGGGAAAGTGATCCAGATTTATAAAAATAATCACAGGCGGTTCACCACCTTATGATAGCTAGTTCGAGGACGAACTGCGCAGCGGAAGCGTGGTGGACCGTAATAGAATCATGATGAAACTTCACGTATCAGCTAGTAAAACCCAACCGAGTCAATTCTTCGACCAAGTACCTACCCCTTTTAGCTTAATTACACAGTTCTGATACGTATATATTTTATAATCTGACACAGGAATTTCGGAAGCCTAGTATTAGATTGAGAAATGAGAACACGGATGACACCGATGAGGACAGTTACACTCCTGACACACCAGTTGATGAGTGGGCCCCTCCACCTCCTGCCGCACCCACTGGTCATGCAGTGCCGGCCCAGCCAGCCCCGTTTCTCCAAACAGAGTTAGGGCAGACTCTTACCGCACTACTAGACACCTTTCGAGCCTCACTACAGCAACATCAGCTGCTACAGGCACAGGGCCCTACCGATGCCGAGAGATTGGTGATGTTCAGGAGCTTTCGTCCCCCGACTTACAGAGGGACGGAGTCGGCCATCCAGACTGAGGATTGGCTAGAGAGGATTGAGGAGCTACTCAGGGGAATGCACTGCCCTTCCTACTACGCAGTTTCCCTAGCTGCCACCCTGTTGGAGGGTTATGCTAGACAGTGGTGGAGGTCTATCCTACAGACCACTTATAGGAACCGTCGCCTGACTGATGTTTCCTGGAGAAGTTTCTCTACCTTGATGATGGAGCACTTCATTTCTAGCTCTGACCGGACAGAGCTCCAGGAGCGTTTTCTTCACCTTCGGCAGGGCACTATGACAGTTACGGAGTACCAGCAAGAGTTCTCTCACCTTGCCCGATATGCTGGCATTATGGCCATAGAGGATGAGAATCGGGCCAAAAGATTCTTTCAAGGCCTCAACGACTCCATTCGGCAACCACTGATGACTGCGGCTCATACTCCCTTTGAATTTATCGTACACCTTTCAAAGACGATGGAGGCGGATATAAAGACCACTCGAGAGAGAAACAAGTTGAAGAGAATATCAGAGACACCTCAGGGACAAGATCATAGGGCTCAGGGGAGGCATCATCGCGCACGTGGAAATGATAGAGGAGATCATAGGGGCTACGATCGAGGGGATCGCCACTAGACACCCCGCAACCACCATCGGAGAAGGACACCCCCACCTCCCCCAGCACAGCAGAGGGCCCTCCCCGCACCAGCATATGCGGCTGAACAACGCCCTTTTGAAAGGCGTTGTTTCCACTGCAATGAGTTGGGACATTTGCGACCTCAATGCCCCCTCTTAGCACCCAGGGAAGGGCATCGGGACAATCACCGTGGTGGAGTTCGTGGTCGGGGCCAGCCCGGTAGAGGACAACTGCAGCCTCCCCAGTAGGCTTATGCCTTGGACCTAGGGAGGGATCGGGCCACTGCGGATGTGGTGAACGGTACGAGTTTTCTTTATACTGCACCTTAATTTGTGATACTGTTATTTTATTCGTATATACATTACCATTTCAAAAATCAATCGAAACCACAGGGATCCTCTAGATCAATGATCGGGCTGCTCGAGCGCTCTTTGACACGGGCGCCACTCGCTCCTTCGCGTCTCATGATTTCATACATCAAGAGCCAGGAGTGGTTTACCTCACAGGAAACCCGTTGCGGGTACGACTCCCCGATGGGTCGGAGATGATCTCTTCGGACTTGTGCAAATTTCGAGTAAAGATAAATGATCAGGAGATGGAAGTTGAAGCAGCGGTACTCCAGTTGTAAGGGTTTGACCTGATATTAGGGATGGATTGGCTCGTAGAGCATGCATCACAAATAGACTGTCAGAACAGGAGGGTGACCCTCCAAGCACCAATGGGAGGAACGTTCACCTACCAAGGTATACCATTCATTTCCCGCCTCATGTTGAATTCCATACACACGTCGAAGGCCAACATGAGAGGTGATGAGGTGTTCGTGGTCTACTTTGAGATGGTGGGGCAGACCATGGAATTGGCTGAAATAAAGGTGGTAAAGGAGTTTCCGGATGTCTTTCCGGAGAAACTCCCCGGACTACCTCCACATCGGGAAGAGGACTTCAAAATCCACCTCCTACCCGGGGCTCGTCCGGTATCGAGATCTCCTTACAGGATGGCGCCAAAGGAGCTGGCAGAATTCAGAGTGCAACTACAAGAATTGGTAGACTCGGGATTCGTCCGACCCAGTTCTTCCCCTTGGGGAGCACCCGTGCTCTTCGTAAAGAAGAAGGATGGATCCCTTCGGCTCTGCATAGACTACCAGGAGTTAAACCGGCTGACCGTGAAGAATACATATCCCCTCCCAAGGATAGAAGAGTTGTTTGATCAATTGCAGGGAGCTCGATGTTTCTCCAAACTCGATCTCCGATCGGGGTACTACCAGCTCAGAATTGATGACAAGAACATTGAGAAGACCGCATTCTACTCTCGCTATGGGCAATACGAGTTCACTGTAATGCCATTCGGTCTCACCAATGCTCCAGCGGCGTTCATGTCCTTGATGAATCGGGTGTTCGAACCCTTTCTCGACCAATTCGTCATCGTATTCATCGATGACATCCTCGTGTACTCGGAATCGGAAGAGCAGCATGTCACACACTTGGAGAAGGTGCTCCAAAAATTGCGAGAGCACCACCTGTACGCAAAATTTTCGAAGTGCGAATTTTGGCTTAAGGAGGTTGGCTTTTTGGGTCACATCGTCAGTGTTGGAACACCCTATTACTAATTTGGGTAAGGATCACTTTGCTTGTCTTAGGAATCTCAGTTGACCTAGTTGTATAGTTGAAAAGGTCAACATTAGAATGAGTCTAGGGCTTAGAACTTAGGTTTGAAGCTGCCCCCAGGATCATTCCAAGATCAAGGTTGAAGAGCTTAGTCTAAGGCAATTTTCGTCGAGCTAAGGTCGACGAATCGTCGAACTCCGCTCGACGCTCTCTGAGCTCATCTTCAATAAAACGTCGAACTCCGGTCGACGATCTTCGAGCTCAGATCGACTATCTGCTTTTGACTAGCTTCTGCTGAGTCGTCGAACTCCCCTCGACTATCTTCTAGCTCAGTTCGACGATCCCTCCCTAAAGTTATTTCTCAGATCTCTGAGCTCAGTTCAACGATCGTAGAGCTCAGATCGACGTTTTCTGTCTGCTTGTCCATTTAATCTCTGAGCTCAGTTCGACGATCGTAGAGCTCAGATCGACGTTTTCTTTGAAGAGATCGACGCTTTCAGGAATTCAAATGCTGCTGTTATTTGGAATGTTTTTGAATATTATCAGCATTTATGTCAGAAGATCTCCCAGCCGTTTGTCTTTATTTCTGGAGCAAGTTTCAAGGAATTATTCAGAGAATGTTTGCTGGACTTTCCTCTAGAAGACAAGACTATTTTTGGAAGACATTTATGACTCCCAACGGCTAATTTTGGACAAGGAAACGTCAGAAAACTATTATTCCTTTCTTCTGTGTTATTAAGATTCAGAGAATACACAAGAAGAAGATATACAGAAGTGAACACACAGAATAGAGAATACTGATAGCAGAAGAACAACAGAAGAACTGTGACTCCAAAAATCTTCTTGCTGACTGAAAAGTATTCACAATCTCATCACTCCAAACACCTTACCTTCAGCCTTCTTGCTGAAACCATCCTGTGCTGGAGATCAAAGTTCTGAAGACCTATCACCCTAGAGCAAAGCTTCTTTTCCTGAACCTTTCTACATCTCAGGGGGAGCTTTGACATCATCAATCCACTTGTGCTTCTCTCATTTGATTGAGAATAGAGAAGACACCCTTCATTCTTATTTTTCTTTTCCTACTGTAAAAGGGTTCTTGAACTCCCTTCAAAAGTTCTGTCTGGTTCTGAGAGCCTTGTCAAAACTCAGTGGTGGCAAGACACCTGATCAAAAATTCTAGTTTTGGTTTTTGGGCACCTTATCAAAAGCTCATTGGTGTCAGGACACCTGATCAACTCATCCTGAGTGGATTCCTACCAAGGGTGGTAGAAGAGTGGACGTACCTATTGAGAGGGAACCACTATAGTTCCTTGTGTCGTCTGGATTGCTTGCTCTGTTTTCTTCCTTATGTGTTGTGAATTTTATTTTGCATTTTATTTTCTAAAAACTCTTAAGCATATCAGATCTATCACCTCACTTTCAATTGGTATCAGAGGCAGGTTGGTTGCTCATACAGGCTAACACCTGAACCAAAAGATCCTTGATAGATCTTATTGTTCTTAAGAGTTTTTCATGGCACAAAATGAAGAATGGTCAAGCACTGGACCTCCTAAGTGTAATCTGGACAAGCTTGCACTATGGAAGGCAAGGATTAGGCTTTTTATGAACTCTATTGATGACGCCATTTATAATTCTATTTTGTCAGGTCCCTTTACACCATCTGCAGCTACAGAAGCTCAAAAACAACTTAAGATGGCTGATGCACAAGCAATGAACATTCTTGCAGAATCAATGTCTGATGACATTTTTCAAGAGATTGCTGAATGTTCATCTGCAAAGGAAATTTGGGACTCTCTCTCAGTAATGGCTGCTGGATCAACAAAAGAAAGAACATCAAATGCTAATTCCTGGAGTAACTCTGAAGCTTCATCTTGCACAACTGAGGATGAAGAAGAAGCAAGAACAAGAGAATTTTGTCTAATGGCAATAGATGCATCTTGCAAAAGGTATGATGAAGATAAAGAATCTGAATCAGATGATGATGAAGATCAGGTTATCTCTACCCTTGACTTTTCATCAGAAGAACTTAAAACGGATTTTAAATTATTATGTAAAGATCTGATTCAATCTAAGAAGAAAGTAAATAAACTTTCTTCTAAAAACATAAAATTCAATAAAGATTTAGAAATTGCTTTAAATCATATAGCCTCATTAAAATCAGTTAAAGATTTTCAGAAAATCTGTGTTCAACATAATTCGTCGAGCTCAGGTCGACGAAAATACTATTCGTTGAGATCAGATTTTCATAGCAAAGATTTTAAATCATTTTATAATCAAAAATTTAAAAATCCTTATACCCAGTGGTTCATCCCTTCTAAGAAACTTCATCCACTTGGCTATAAAGATTTCCCTGGATATTACTTTACTTCAAATTATTATTGTGAAAGAAAATTAAGACCCAAGGCAAATCTGGGTCAAGAATTCCTAACATCTCCTTTCAGGAAAATTGTTTAGAAGGCTACAACTATAGGGGGAGATTATCAGAATCTCAGAATGAAAATGAACAGAAGTGTAGTTGTCACTTTATTAGATTCTATGCAGCTGCCCCTTAGTTTCTGTTTGTATTTCTTTTATTTTGAATCCCTTTTAAACAAAGCACCCATGTACATCTGCTATCATATTATAATTCAGGCAGATCTTTTTGCTTTGTATTTTGTTTTTATGTAAATAGTATCCTCACCCAAATAGGGGGAGATTGTTGGAACACCCTATTACTAATTTGGGTAAGGATCACTATGCTTGTCTTAGGAATCTCAGTTGACCTAGTTGTATAGTTGAAAAGGTCAACATTAGAATGAGTCTAGGGCTTAGAACTTAGGTTTGAAGCTGTCCCCAGGATCATTCCAAGATCAAGGTTGAAGAGCTTAGTCTAAGGCAATTTTCGTCGAGCTAAGGTCGACGAATCGTCGAACTCCGTTCGACGCTCTCTGAGCTCATCTTCAATAAAACGTCGAACTCCGGTCGACGATCTTCGAGCTCAGATCGACTATCTACTTTTGACTAGCTTCTGCTGAGTCGTCGAACTCCCCTCGACTATCTTCTAGCTCAGTTCGACGATCCCTCCCTAAAGTTATTTCTCAGATCTCTGAGCTCAGTTCGACGATCGTAGAGCTCAGATCGACGTTTTCTGTCTGCTTGTCCATTTAATCTCTGAGCTCAGTTCGACGATCGTAGAGCTCAGATCGACGTTTTCTTTGAAGAGATCGACGCTTTCAGGAATTCAAATGCTGCTGTTCTTTGGAATGTTTTTGAATATTATCAGCATTTATGTCAGAAGATCTCCCAGCCGTTTGTCTTTATTTCTGGAGCAAGTTTCAAGGAATTATTCAAAGAATGTTTGCTGGACTTTCCTCTAGAAGACAAGACTATTTTTGGAAGACATTTATGACTCCCAACGGCTAATTTTGGACAAGGAAATGTCAGAAAACTATTATTCCTTTCTTCTGTGTTATTAAGATTCAGAGAATACACAAGAAGAAGATATACAGAAGTGAACACACAGAATAGAGAATACTGATAGCAGAAGAACAACAGAAGAACTGTGACTCCAAAAATCTTCTTGCTGACTGAAAAGTGTTCACAATCTCATCACTCCAGACACCTTACCTTCAGCCTTCTTGCTGAAACCATCCTGTGCTGGAGATCAAAGTTCTGAAGACCTATCACCCTAGAGCAAAGCATCTTTTCCTGAACCTTTCTACATCTCAGGGGGAGCTTTGACATCATCAATCCACTTGTGCTTCTCTCATTTGATTGAGAACAGAGAAGACACCCTTCATTCTTATTTTTCTTTTCCTGCTGTAAAAGGGTTCTTGAACTCCCTTCAAAAGTTCTGTCTGGTTCTGAGAGCCTTGTCAAAACTCAGTGGTGGCAAGACACCTGATCAAAAAATCTAGTTTTGGTTTTTGGGCACCTTATCAAAAGCTCATTGGTGTCAGGACACCTGATCAACTCATCCTGAGTGGATTCCTACCAAGGGTGGTAGAAGAGTGGACGTACCTATTGAGAGGGAACCACTATAGTTCCTTGTGTCGTCTGGATTGCTTGCTCTGTTTTCTTCCTTATGTGTTGTGAATTTTATTTTGCATTTTATTTTCTAAAAACTCTTAAGCATATCAGATCTATCACCTCACTTTCAGTCAGCGCTAACGGCATAGCAGTGGACCCAGCAAAGATTCGGGCCGTTCGGGATTGGTCGCAACTTTGCTCAGCGGCTGATGTGAGGAGCTTTCTTGGGCTTGCGGGATATTACCGTATGTTCGTTGAAGGATTCTCTAAGATCGCACTGCCACTAACATCGCTAACAAAGAAAGATGCGTCGTCCGTATGGACACCGCAGTGCGAAGGGGCCTTTCAAGAGTTGAAGGAGAGACTTACCTCAGCCCCTATACTGACTATACCATCAGGCCAGGAAGGCTTCCAAGTGTACACTGATGAATGCCAACAGGGTCTGGGAGCAGTCTTAATGCAACACGGGAAGGTGGTTGTCTATGCCTCAAGGCAACTAAAAGTGCATGAGAAGAACTACGCCACACACGACCTAGAGTTGGGAGCAGTGGTCTTCGCCTTAAAGATATGGAGGCACTACTTATATGGCGTCCGGTGTGAGGTGTTTTCGTACCACAAGAGCCTCAAGTACGTCTTCACACAGAGAGAGATGAACCTGTGGCAGAGACGGTGGTTAGAGTTTTTGTGCGACTATGATTTTGATCTCCAGTATCACCCTGGCAAGGCAAACACCGTGGCAGATGCTCTAAGTAGGAACCCTGTAGCCTCAGCTAGCTGGATGATCGGTACACCGAGAGATATTGTGCGACGTGTAAGACCCCCCTTTTTTTTCTTTTTCAACCACCGAGGTCTTAGGCCCAGAACCGCCGCTTTGCGGTGACTCCTTCACGTCCTGAAGGATCATCACCACAAGGCGCCGATTCTGCCGGCCAATTCGATCACAGAAAAGTAGCACAATTATTGAAGTAAGAACAATACAGTCCACAATAATAAATCACATGTAAATAAGATAAAATCTCCACGAAGGGAGTGTCCACAGAAACATCAGAGTGCAGCATAATGTAAACTAGAAATAAGGGCATAAGCCCTGTACATCAGAGTCCTCACTACAAGTCTCTCATGCGGAAGCGAAACAGAAACTACTCAAGGTCGAGACTCACGGTCCCGGCTGTGTGAACTCCGGATCTAGACTGCCCCATCTCTAGGCGCACCGATCTCTGGGGCTGCTCCTCCATGCTGGGCTCCACAATCCCCTAAATGATGCGGTTCGAAAACCGTTAGTCATAAAGACTAAGCCCTATCATCCCCTACCCCTTCCCCCATGGCTCCTAGGTACCGAGCGGAGAGGAAGAAAGGGAAGGACATGAAGGTAGAGATTAAACATGAAACAGATGGCAGCGGAAACTAATCTAGCAAGTTGTATTAGGTGAGCAGTTAATAAATTGTTATAATAGGTCTAGCAGTAAGAAAAGCAATTATATGAATTTAAACCTTCACTTATGCGAGAACACATAAGCAAAAGGGATCTTTTGCAAGGCTCCCATCGTATAGAGTGTCCCATACCACTTATACGTTGGGGTGTCGGTTATCAAACAGCAATGGTTGTTATATATTGAAATTAACCTTTGATTTATAAACTTGCCCACACAAGCTTATAGACCAAGGGGTCGTTTTGCAGGTCCTAATGTATAAGCGTCCCATACCACTTATACTTTAGGTGCCAGGGTTAAATGAATCGATTATGCTATGACATGCTAGTGGGTATGATGAAACATGCAGTGCAACTCACACACCCGACTCTGTGCACACAGACCTTTAGTTCCCCCTTTCAGAGCCGTTACCTCCCAGGATACCTCCGTAGTGGCAGACGGAAGCGGTGGGTTGGGCCTCGCCCATCTCAAAACCAGTAAAAGCACCACTGGTCTGACCTATCGTACGCCTCAACGCTTGGTGCACTAAGCGGACGCCTGCGTACTCTTGCCGGCTGGCGCACCGGACTTCTGTTGGCGAAGTGCTAACCACCTCGCCGAGTCAACGATATCGGTGTCGGTGCAATTGAACTCCCCGATATCGTAAAACCCACCACCTTAACTTTTCCTATCTTATGCACATGCAAGTTTAATCGCAAACACACAAAACCGAGCCGAAGCTCCTCGGACCAAACGTCCGTCTCCAACCAACCGAGCCGAAGCTCCCCGGACCATCCCGTCCGTCTCCAGAACAACCGAGCCGAGGCTCCCCGGACCCAAACATCCGTTTCCAAATCACCCGAGCCGAAGCTCTCATCAATCTTCCGGTGCCAACAGTGTTTGTGAAAAGTGCAATCCTAGTTACTAAGTTACTCTTGCCAGTTTATTATTACAGTTTACGTTAGCCCAGGACTGCCCCCGGTATACCCCGTGAAGGGCTCTCAAGGGGCACTAGGAACCAAGACGGCGGCATTACGGCCCGAAGTTCCCTTTCGCAAGGCACTTATTGTTATTGGTTGATTTCCCTTAGCCCGATTCCCTTCTCATATTACGATAGACTGTCCTAGGGTGATTTTTAAACCTTCCACTCTTCGGGAAAAGCGATCTTTCGCCAAACCCGAGAACCTCTTAACTCTAACTATCACCACTACTCACTACTCTTTATATCTTCCTCAGATCATGTCCTATTGCATTTCACAATTGCTATATGCAGACCGACCTAGGCTACATGTCGAACTGGTTATGCAATGATCCATTACTCATCCAAATGCCCTAAATTATTTACTGGAGACTTACCATGATATGAATGTCCTAAATCCAGAAAATGGAAATTTTCCTAATTTATTTGGCATTTAATTAAATTCCTCGAAAATCCCAAGGGATATCGGTTTGAACATGAACTACCCTAATTATTCATGCAAGATGTCCAGCAAATTTATGATAAATAGTAGGTTATCTCAGAAGGTTAAATCCTAAGTATCATAATTTTTCTATCATCAAAATGGCATGAAAGCTATTTTAGAAATAATCTCTAACTTCTATTGTTTATGAAGCAAGTACAGAAAATATTCTTCCAAAAATTATAAATAATTCATGACAAGCAGATAAAGACCTAAAATTAGCACTGGTCAAGTTTCATAATTTTCCAGCAAGTATTTTATCCATAATTAATTTTTAAACATAAAAGCCCTTTCTATCATCTGTGAATAAGGTACTAGATTTACTCAACATAAAATTCTATAAAAATCCAGGGATCATTGTGCTACTAATCAAGATCTAAATCCAGAATTTCAACTGATTATAATTAATTTAAAACCTCCAAATAATTGAAACAATAAATCGGGCAATTATTCCTTTAACACATGAAGTATAACATTTATTAATCATAAAATTCCAGAAGATTTACTTTAAGTCCAAAACATCCTAAAACTCCCTCCTCCCGAGTTTCACAAATTTTGGATTAGATTTAGTGCTTAAAATAACTAAGTTACATTTTTATCCTAATCCGACATCTCAACTTTCGAGGTACTTAACTACCTCCAATTCCTTCACTATTTCAACCAGAGGGTTTTCATCATATCATCCCCCTCTCCTCCAAATTTCAAGGGCATACAAGAGCTTTTGCTCCTATGTCCTTCACAAACCTCAAACTCCCACCCGTTGGATTTGAGCCAATCTCTTAGGGTAAAATCCACCCTAAGCCACACCATGTTACCCAAGAGGGTAGACATAGACTCAACAAATCAGTGGCCAACAACTTCAGCCTCATTGGAGGAGATTTGTCCACTCCATCTCCAATCGTACTTTTCCCCAAAGTACCCCTCACCAAGACCTATCTAGGACTTGATACTTCCCTATTCAAAACTCGACCAATCGAGTTGAAATTTTGTACAGATCTTAATATTGATGCCAGGGACCACCACCCAAAATTTGGGGGAGTTTGGACTTAATTTCATCTCCTAATTAATTTTATATTGTTTATTAAATTTTTACAAAAACTTTAGGCAAAAGTTCTCCAAAAATTCTCATTTCTGGACAGCCTCTCGATATACATATTATAGACCTCCAGTCCAAATTTCAAGTCATTTGGACATGTTATGAACCGTGGGCAACCATTTTAATTTCTGGTTAGCCTAGGTCTTGATCCCACCAAAATGAGTGCTGTGTTCAAACCACTCACCCAAATTGAATAAAATTAATTTTAAATTAAAGTAGACCCCGAGGGCTACAACTTTTGTGTCTGGTCATTTTTCCTAAAACGGCCTCTACGTGCCTCGTTTCGCAGCCTCAACATATATCCAAATAATCTATTTTTCCATATGTAATATATATTAATCTATATATTATAAAATTATTTCTACTGTTCATCTTCTACATGAACCCGAAAACCAGACACAGAAAAATCATTTTTCCTGTAAGCATTCCGTGATCCGTCGCCGGCCGTTCGGTCACTTCCCTGGCCCGCCACCACCACCACCACCTCCGTTGAGGCGATGGCTATCGGTCGGCGGTGGTTTGGCCGCCGGAGGTGGCGGTTTCCGGCGAACTCAAAATACCTTTTTCATGGTTTTTCCATGAAAATGAGAGACGGGTCCGGCTCCGTTGAGCGCGAACCTCCTTTCTAAGAATCCTAAGATCTACCCATGAAAGAGAAGGAGCAGAGGAGGACCTTGTTCGCGGTTTGAAGGCGAGAAGAACGTCGAGGTGCCATGGCGCGGTGGTGGCGTTTGCTGAACTTCTCCTACAGCAAGAACAAAGGTCTGATCCGATTACTTGAGCGTGTAACCTTCTCCTCTTTCCCCAAGTGGGCTTTTATAAGTCAGATAGTGGGGAGATGAATGGGTAAAGCCATTATGGCCATGAAGTTCCCCCCCCCCTTGACGTTTCGGTTACAGTGAAGGGATAAGAAACGGTGGAAACTGAACAAGCGTGTCCAGCTGGCGGTTTTCTATTGGACCACCTTTTCCTCATTTATTATATAATTATAGAAGGAAAACGGCCGGAAGTTACTCCTGGTGTAACTTCCCACACCAGCATTTATTACCACGCGTGTTGGAATAATTTCGGGCCTGAACCGTCGTTTCGGCCAATGTCACGGGCGTGACACATAGGTCACGGGCGTGACAGGCCCGGATAGCCAATTCTGGGTTCGACGATCGTCGAACTGAGATCGGCGATCGTCGATGGATGGTCACGGGCGTGACACCTTGGGTCACGGGCGTGACAGGCCCGAACGGCAGATTTTGGGTCGACAATTGTCGAATTGAGATCGACGATCGTCGAAGGCTGGTCACGCCCTAGGTCACGGGCGTGACCTCTAGGTCACGGGCGTGACATGCTCGAACGGCAAATTTCGAGGTCGACGATCGTCGAATTGAGATCGACGATCGTCGAAGGCTGGTCACGCCCTAGGCCACGGGCGTGACACTCATGTCACGGGCGTGACATGCCCGGGCCGCAAGGTCGACGATCGTCTCATGGCGATCGACGATCGTCGATGGGGTCACGCCCATAGTCACGGGCGTGACACCTTGGTCACGGGCGTGACATGCCCAGACAGCACGTTCGACGATCGTCTCGTGGAGATCGACGATCGTCGAAGTAGTCACGCCCAAGTCACGGGCGTGACGGGTCGGTCACGGGCGTGACCAACCCGTGACCCGAAATATTGATCGCTTATTTCAATTTTATGTGCTCCCTGGGGTTTTGTAACAACTAACCGACTCCTAGGGGTCTAGCCGGAAATGGGATGTTACAAATCCCAATAAACAAAACAAAAATTTCGTCCCCGAAATTGAGGTTGAGCCTACGGGGATTTCTATCGGAATAAATTAAACTTGTAACATCTCATACGATCTTTCTATTGGGTTCAGGCGACTGTTCGTTTGATAACGAAGACAATCTCCCCAATAAACAAAAGATTAGCCCCTACCTTTCTGATTAAGTGCGCATGCCTAGGTCCTGGATTTTCCGTACCTAGTCTTAACATTCCAAAACAAGAAGGCAATCTATAGTATACCGAGAGGTGGTGAGATGTACCTGACTGAACAACTCCGGGTATCTTTGCCTCATCAGATCCTGCGGTTCCCAGGTGTGCTCCTCCTGACCGTGATTTCTCCACAGAACCTTGACTAAGGGGATCTTTTTGCGGCGCAAGATCCGCACTCCTTTGTCGTCGATCCGAACCGGCTCCAAGTGAACCGATCGGTCTGAAGCTACCGGCCCCTCGGTGGTCAAAATCCGCTGCTCCGGGCGTAGTAGAGCCCTTCTCAGCGAAGAGATGTGGAAGACGTCGTGTAGATCTGCCAGCTCCGGTGGCAACTCTAGCCTGTAGGCTAGGGGTCCGATCCGCTCCAGGATCCGGTAAGGGCCCATATACCTAGGGCTGAGTTTCTTCCTCCGACCGCGCACCCGTGAGACTCCGTGCATGGGCCGGATCTTCAAGAACACTCGATCCCCTACCCGAAACTCCACCTGACGATGCCGGGCGTCATAGTATTTAGCCTGTCTGCTCTGCGCCTCCAACATCCTATCTCTGATCAGTCTCACCTGAGCCTCGGTGTCTTCAACGAAATCCGATCCCAGCAGCTTCGGATCCTCGTCTTGAACCCAAGAAAGCGGGGTCCTACATTTTCTTCCATACAGGGCTTCATAAGGTGCCATCCTGATGCTGGACTGGTAGCTATTATTATAGGAGAACTCGACCAACGGTAACATCTTCTCCCACGGCTCCCCTCGGTCCAGTATACGCAGCCGTAGTAAATCCTCCAAGGTCCGGTTGGTGCGCTCGGTCTGCCCGTCCGTCTGAGGGTGGAAGGTCGTGCTAAAAGTCAACCGGGTGCCCAAATATGCCTGCACTGACCGCCACTCCCTGGATGTAAACCGTCCATCGCGGTCCGACACTATCGTCCGGGGCACGCCATGATATCGGACATACTGCTCCACAAACTTCCGTACCAACACTCCCACCGAGTCATCCTTCCTGATCGGTACAAAGCGGGCCACCTTCGTCAACCGATCGACAATCACCCAAATCGAGTCGTTCCCCGTCCGAGACCGGGGAAGACCATGTATAAAATCCATCGCTATATCGTCAAACTTCCACTCCGGCACCGAGAGTGGCTGCAACAGTCCTGCGGGGTTCCTGCACTCCGCCTTCACCAACTGACACGCCTCGCAATGGGTCACGAAGTACGTAATGTCCTTCTTCATGCCCGGCCAAAACATCGTCCTCTTCAAATCAGCGGTCATCTTTGTGATCCCCGGGTGCACCGAGTACCGGCTGCAATGCGCCTCCATCATAATATCCTCTCGGATCTGGCCTCCTGCGGGTATATATACTCTGCCTCTAAAGTGGAGCAAACCATCTCTCAGGGAATAATCTCCTGTCGAACCTTCCTCCAAAGCTTGGAACATCGGCTCCGCCCACGCATCTGTCCTCTGTCCGTCCCGAATGCGATCCCGAATATCGTCAATGGCCACTATCGATGCCAGATACTCCCTATACAGATCTGGGTCATCCTCGGACACTAGGGATATCTGCATATCTCTGAATGACTGGACTAGCTCCATGGACATAACCTGGGGCCCAGCTTCGGAAGTGGCAGCTCTCCGGCTCAACGCGTCGGCCACCACGTTTGCCTTCCCTGGATGGTAGTGCATCTCATACTGATAATCTGCTAAGAACTTCACCCAACTCCTCTGCCTGATATTCAGCTCCTTCTGCGTGTCCACGTATTTCAGGTTCTTGTGATCGGAGAAGATATCGCAGTGGACTCCATAAAGATAATGGCGCCAGACCTTCAGAGCAAAAACGACCGCTCTCATCTCGAGGTCGTGCACCGGGTAGTTCCTCTCATGGATCTTCAGCTGGCAGGAGGCATATGCTAGGACATGTCCGTTCTGCATCAGCACCGCTCCCATCCCTTGGTATGATGCGTCGGTATACACCTGGAATCCCTCCCTTCCGGATGGAATGGCCAGGATAGGGGCCGAGATGAGTCGGTCCTTCAGCTCCTGGAAAGCCGCCTGGCACTGCGGGGTCCAAACAAAAGGTGCCTCCTTCTTTGTCAAAGATGTGAGGGGGAGGGCAATCCGAGAGAACCCCTCCACGAACTTCCGGTAGTAACCGGTAAGTCCCAAGAAACTGCGTACATCGGTGGCTGTCCTCAGCTGCGGCCAATCGCGAACTGCCCGAATCTTTGCTGGATCTACTGATAACCCGGCTCCACTGATGATGTGGCCTAGGAAGGCCACCTCCTTCAACCAGAACTGACACTTTCTGAATTTTGCATAAAGGCGATGCTCCCGCAACCTCTCCAAGGTCAGTGCCAGATGCCGAGTGTGCTCCTCCTCTGTCCTAGAGTAGATCAGGATGTCGTCTATGAATACTATGACGAACACATCCAAGTAGGCCTCGAAAACCCGGTTCATGTGACTCATGAACGCCGACGGAGCATTCGTGAGCCCAAAGGGCATCACGGTGAACTCATACAGGCCATATCTGCTACTAAAGGCCGTCTTCGGGATATCCTCCTCCTAGATCCGCAACTGGTAGTATCCTGATCTCAAGTCCAGCTTCGAGAAATAATGGGCCCCCTCCAGCTGGTCGAATAATTCGTCTATCCGTGGGAGCGGATAGGTATTCCGGACGGTCAGCCTGTTTAGTGCTCGGTAATCGATGCACAGGCGGAGAGTCCCATCCTTCTTCTTCACGAACAGGACCGGTGCTCCCCATGGAGAGGAACTCGGTCTAACAAAACCTGCCTCAACTAATTCCTGCAACTGAGTCCGAAACTCTGCCAACTCCTTTGGGGCCATCCGATAAGGGGCCCTAGACGCCGGCTTGGCTCCCGGCACAAGCTGTATCTGAAAATCCTGCTCTCGGTGTGGAGGTAGTCCTGGCAGTTTCTCTGGAAAGATGTCAGCGAAATCTCGCACCACCGGGATGTCTGTCACTGACTCCTTAACCTCCGCCATCTCAAATAGAATCTGATAGACCTCCTCTCCCTGCAGATGGGCCTTAACGGCCTGTACCGAAGATAAGAGTATACGAGAGACAGGTCTTATACCTTCGATGGTAATGAAAGAGTCCCCGTGTCTTACGGTGATCCTCTTTGCCTGGCAGTCAATCTGGGCATAGTTCCAGTGCAGCCATGCCATGCCCAGGATCAGGTCGTAGTCCGTCAGCTTCAAAATCGTCGCTGGAGCCTCGAACGCTTTTCCACCAATTTCTGCCTCCATATTGCAGTGATCCGTGGTAAGGAGCTCAGATCCATCTGGCAGTCGCACCCTCATCCTCGAGCCTGTGAACCGCTCCACACCCTCCAGTCCTTCTACGAACGTCTCCGACACAAAGGAGTGAGTAGCTCCAGTATCGAACAGCGTGCGGGCCGGCTTGCCGCTGATGAAGACTATACCTGGGGTGATTAAATATCTTAGGGTTCTATAAAGAATTTTCTTTCCTTGTTAATCTATCTAGTGCAGTTCTGAGTTTTAACAACTTAAAGGGAGATTCTATGAAAATAAAGAAACATTGCAGCGTACCTGCGATGACCTGCTCCGGATTTCGAGGCTGCGCAAGGTCCAAAGCATATACCTGCTCTCTTTCCTGTCTACGATCTCCCCACTGGTATCCACGACCACGGCCGCGTCCTCGGTCTCCGTAATGCTGAGCTGGTGGGCCGCCCTGATGTGCTGGAGGTGGTGCCCCCCTCATGGGGCAGTTCCTCCGAATGTGCCCAATCTGATGACAAAGAAAACACTCTGGTGGGGGATACGCCATTCCCCCGGGTCTCGGCATCTCCTGCATCCGAAGAGCGGGAGGGGCTAATACCACCTGTTCCCTCAGCTCCTGCCTCACGTCCTGACGAGGCTGGTCCTCTGTCCTCCTCCCCTCTGGTACAGCACCCCGCCGCTGGTCATTCCTACCTCTCCGTCCCTGATCCTCTGCTGGCCGCTTCCGGCCCCGGGTGGCGTGCCAATCTGCCTCAATCCTTTTGGCCATCTCCAAGATCCGGGAGATGGGCCCGTCAGATACGAACAACAGAGCCTCCCTCAAGTCCTCCCGTAGGCCCTTATAGAACCTCCTGATATACCCTGCCTCGTCCAGCTGGTAGGAATCTGCGTATCGAGCCAGATGGTCAAACTCTCGATGGTACTCCACCACGGTCTGGGTACTCTGCTTCAGCTGTAAGAACCGCTCCTCCAAATCATCCCTTGCCGACTGCGGAACGAAATGCTCCAGCAGTGCGGCCCTGAACTCCTCCCAAGTAACCTCCGCAACCTCCCTATCAGCAAAGGTCGTGTCCAACAGCGTCTTCCACCACCTCTTTGCATGGGACTCCAGGCAGGAGACAACCAGAGCCACCCTCTCCTCCCAGGGACATCGTATCCCGGTCAGCATCTCGTACATGATATCTAGCCACTCTTCCATCCTAACAGCCGACTCTGTCCCCAAATAGGACGGGGGAGCCAGTCCTCGGAAGATGCTTAGCCAGTTGGCCCCCGGATTTGGCTGCGGGGCCGGAACCTGCTGGGCCCTGAAGGCCTCCAGAATGGCAGTCAGGGTCTGTCCCATGTCTGACTGAAGGAAAGGAGTGGGGGCCGGTGGGGGTGGTGCAACATCCTGAGCCTGTTGAACTCCACCTTGTGGCGTAGTCCGTGCTGGAGGCTGCGTAACAAAAACACACGCTGAGAAAACGTTCAAATATTACATAAAGGTGGACAATTTATATGTGATCCTCATATGGGCACACCACTGCTTCCGCTGCTTAGTTTGTCCCCAAACTAAACTCGAGCGGGGGGTGACCTAGGGTTTGTGGACTGCTACTTCCGTCTGATCGATGTTTCCTCTGATACCACTTGTAAGACCCCCCCCCCCCTTTTTTTCTTTTTCAACCACCGGGGTCTTAGGCCCAGAACCGCCGCTTTGCGGTGACTCCTTCACGTCCTGAAGGATCATCACCACAAGGCGCCGATTCTGCCGGCCAATTCGATCACAGAAAAGTAGCACAATTATTGAAGTAAGAACAATACAGTCCACAATAATAAATCACATGTAAATAAGATAAAATCTCCACGAAGGGAGTGTCCACAGAAACATCAGAGTGCAGCATAATGTAAACTAGAAATAAGGGCATAAGCCCTGTACATCAGAGTCCTCACTACAAGTCTCTCATGCGGAAGCGAAACAGAAACTACTCAAGGTCGAGACTCACGGTCCCGGCTGTGTGAACTCCGGAGCTAGACTGCCCCATCTCTAAGCGCACCGATCTCTGGGGCTGCTCCTCCATGCTGGGCTCCACAATCCCCTAAATGATGCGGTTCGAAAACCGTTAGTCATAAAGACTAAGCCCTATCATCCCCTACCCCTTCCCCCATGGCTCCTAGGTACCGAGCGGAAAGGAAGAAAGGGAAGGACATGAAGGTAGAGATTAAACATGAAACAGATGGCAGCGGAAACTAATCTAGCAAGTTGTATTAGGTGAGCAGTTAATAAATTGTTATAATAGGTCTAGCAGTAAGAAAAGCAATTATATGAATTTAAACCTTCACTTATGCGAGAACACATAAGCAAAAGGGATCTTTTGCAAGGCTCCCATCGTATAGAGTGTCCCATACCACTTATACGTTGGGGTGTCGGTTATCAAACAGCAATGGTTGTTATATATTGAAATTAACCTTTGATTTATAAACTTGCCCACACAAGCTTATAGACCAAGGGGTCGTTTTGCAGGTCCTAATGTATAAGCGTCCCATACCACTTATACTTTAGGTGTCAGGGTTAAATGAATCGATTATGCTATGACATGCTAGTGGGTATGATGAAACATGCAGTGCAACTCACACACCCGACTCTGTGCACACAGACCTTTAGTTCCCCCTTTCGGAGCCGTTACCTCCCAGGATACCTCCGTAGTGGCAGACGGAAGCGGTGGGTTGGGCCTCGCCCACGTCAAAACCAGTAAAAGAACCACTGGTCTGACCTATCGTACGCCTCAACGCTTGGTGCACTAAGCGGACGCCTGCGTACTCTTGCCGGCTGGCGCACCGGACTTCTGTTGGCGAAGTGCTAACCACCTCGCCGAGTCAACGATATCGGTGTCGGTGCAATCGAACTCCCCGATATCGTAAAACCCACCACCTTAACTTTTCTTATCTTATGCACATGCAAATTTAATCGCAAACACGCAAAACCGAGCCGAAGCTCCTCGGACCAAACGTCCGTCTCCAACCAACCGAGCCGAAGCTCCCCGGACCATCCCGTCCGTCTCCAGAACAACCGAGCCGAGGCTCCCCGGACCCAAACGTCCGTTTCCAAATCACCCGAGCCGAAGCTCTCATCAATCTTCCGGTGCCAACAGTGTTTGTGAAAAGTGCAATCCTAGTTACTAAGTTACTCTTGCCAGTTTATTATTACAGTTTACGTTAGCCCAGGACTGCCCCCGGTATACCCCGTGAAGGGCTCTCAAGGGGCACTAGGAACCAAGACGGCGGTATTACGGCCCGAAGTTCCCTTTCGCAAGGCACTTATTGTTATTGGTTGATTTCCCTTAGCCCGATTCCCTTCTCATATTACGATAGACTGTCCTAGGGTGATTTTTAAACCTTCCACTCTTCGGGAAAAGCGATCTTTCGCCAAACCCGAGCACCTCTTAACTCTAACTATCACCACTACTCACTACTCTTTATATCTTCCTCAGATCATGTCCTATTGCATTTCACAATTGCTATATGCAGACCGACCTAGGCTACATGTCGAACTGGTTATGCAATGATCCATTACTCATCCAAATGCCCTAAATTATTTACTGGAGACTTACCATGATATGAATGTCCTAAATCCAGAAAATGGAAATTTTCCTAATTTATTTGACATTTAATTAAATTCCTCGAAAATCCCAAGGGCTATCGGTTTGAACATGAACTACCCTAATTATTCATGCAAGATGTCCAGCAAATTTATAATAAATAGTAGGTTATCTCAAAAGATTAAATCCTAAGTATCATAATTTTTCTATCATCAAAATGGCATGAAAGCTATTTTAGAAATAATCTCCAACTTCTATTGTTTATGAAGCAAGTACAGAAAATATTCTTGCAAAAATTATAAATAATTCATGACATGCAGATAAAGGCCTAAAATTAGCACTGGCCAAGTTTCATAATTTTCCAGCAAGTATTTTATCCATAATTAATTTTTAAACATAAAAGCCCTTTCTATCATCTGTGAATAAGGTACTAGATTTACTCAACATAAAATTCTATAAAAATCCAGGGATCATTCTGCTACTAATCAAGATTTAAATCCAGAATTTCAACTGATTATAATTAATTTAAAACTTCCAAATAATTGAAACAATAAATCGAGCAATTATTCCTTTAACACATGAAGTATAACATTTATTAATCATAAAATTCCAGAAGATTAACTTTAAGTCCAGAACATCCTAAAACTCCCTCCTCCCGAGTTTCACAAATTTTGGATTAGATTTAGTGCTTAAAATAACTAAGTTACATTTTTATCCTAATCCGACATCTCAACTTTCGAGGTACCTAACTACCTCCAATTCCTTCACTATTTCAACCAGAGGGTTTTCATCATATCATCCCCCTCTCCTCCAAATTTCAAGGGCATACAAGAGCTTTTGCTCCTATGTCCTTCACAAACCTCAAACTCCCATCCGTTGGATTTGAGCCAATCTCTTAGGGTAAAATCCACCCTAAGCCACACCATGTTACCCAAGAGGGTAGACATAGACTCAACAAATCAGTGGCCAACAACTTCAGCCTCTTTGGAGGAGATTTGTCCACTCCATCTCCAATCGTACTTTTCCCCAAAGTACCCCTCACCAAGACCTATCTAGGACTTGATACTTCCCTATTCAAAACTCGACCAATCAAGTTGAAATTTTGTACAGATCTTAATATTGATGCCAGGGACCACCACCCAAAATTTGGGGGAGTTTGGACTTAATTTCATCTCCTAATTAATTTTATATTGTTTATTAAATTTTTACAAAAACTTTAGGCAAAAGTTCTCCAAAAATTCTCATTTTTGGACAGCCTCTCGATATACATATTATAGACCTCCAGTCCAAATTTCAAGTCATTTGGACATGTTATGAACCGTGGGCAACCATTTTAATTTCTGGTTAGCCTAGGTCTTGATCCCACCAAAATGAGTGCTGTGTTCAAACCACTCACCCAAATTGAATAAAATCAATTTTAAATTAAAGTAGACCCCGAGGGCTACAACTTTTGTGTCTGGTCATTTTTCCTAAAACGGCCTCTACGTGCCTCGTTTCGCAGCCTCAACATATATCCAAATAATCTATTTTTCCATATGTAATATATATTAATCTATATATTATAAAATTATTTCTACTGTTCATCTTCTACATGAACCCGAAAACCAGACACAGAAAAATCATTTTTCCTGTAAGCATTCCGTGATCCGTCGCCGGCCGTTCGGTCACTTCCCTGGCCCGCCACCACCACCACCACCTCCGTTGAGGCGAGGGCTATCGGTCGGCGGTGGTTTGGCCGCCGGAGGTGGCGGTTTCCGGCGAACTCAAAATACCTTTTTCATGATTTTTCCATGAAAACGAGAGACGGGTCCGGCTCCGTTGAGTGCGAACCTCCTTTCTAAGAATCCTAAGATCTACCCATGAAAGAGAAGGAGCAGAGGAGGACCTTGTTCGCGGTTTGAAGGCGAGAAGAACGTCGGGGTGCCATGGCGCGGTGGTGGCGTTTGTTGAACTTCTCCTACAGCAAGAACAAAGGTCTGATCCGATTACTTGAGCGTGTAACCTTCTCCTCTTTCCCCAAGTGGGCTTTTATAAGTCAGATAGTGGGGAGATGAATGGGTAAAGCCATTATGGCCATGAAGTTCCCCCCCCCCCCCCCTTGACGTTTCGGTTACAGTGAAGGGATAAGAAACGGTGGAAACTGAACAAGCGTGTCCAGCTGGCGGTTTTCTATTGGACCACCTTTTCCTCATTTATTATATAATTATAGAAGGAAAACGGCCGGAAGTTACTCCTGGTGTAACTTCCCACACCAGCATTTATTACCACGCGTGTTGGAATAATTTCGGGCCTGAACCGTCGTTTCGGCCAATGTCACGGGCGTGACACATAGGTCACGGGCGTGACAGGCCCGGATAGCCAATTCTGGGTTCGACGATCGTCGAACTGAGATCGGCGATCGTCGATGGATGGTCACGGGCGTGACACCTTGGGTCACGGGCGTGACAGGCCCGAACGGTAGATTTTGGGTCGACGATCGTCGAATTGAGATCGACGATCGTCGAAGGCTGGTCACGCCCTAGGTCACGAGCGTGACCTCTAGGTCACGGGCGTGACATGCTCGAACGGCAAATTTCGAGGTCGACGATCGTCGAATTGAGATCGACGATCGTCGAAGGCTGGTCACGCCCTAGGCCACGGGCGTGACACTCATGTCACGGGCGTGACATGCCCGGGCCGCAAGGTCGACGATCGTCTCATGGCGATCGACGATCGTCGATGGGGTCACGCCCATAGTCACGGGCGTGACACCTTGGTCACGGGTGTGACATGCCCAGACAGCACGTTCGACGATCGTCTCGTGGAGATCGACGATCGTCGAAGTAGTCACGCCCAAGTCACGGGCGTGACGGGTCGGTCACGGGCGTGACCAACCCGTGACCCAAAATATTGATCGCTTATTTCAATTTTATGTGCTCCCTGGGGTTTTGTCACAACTAACCGACTCCTAGGGGTCTAGCCGGAAATGGGATGTTACAAATCCCAATAAACAAAACAAAAATTTCGTCCCCGAAATTGAGGTTGAGCCTACGGGGATTTCTATCGGAATAAATTAAACTTGTAACATCCCATACGATCTTTCTATTGGGTTCAGGCGACTGTTCGTTTGATAACGAAGACAATCTCCCCAATAAACAAAAGATTAGCCCCTACCTTTCTGATTAAGTGCGCATGCCTAGGTCCTGGATTTTCCGTACCTAGTCTTAACATTCCAAAACAAGAAGGCAATCTATAGTATACCGAGAGGTGGTGAGATGTACCTGACTGAACAACTCCGGGTATCTTTGCCTCATCAGATCCTGCGGTTCCCAGGTGTGCTCCTCCTGACCGTGATTTCTCCACAGAACCTTGACTAAGGGGATCTTTTTGCGGCGCAAGATCCGCACTCCTTTGTCGTTGATCCAAACCGGCTCCAAGTGAACCGATCGGTCTGAAGCTACCGGCCCCTCGGTGGTCAAAATCCGCTGCTCCGGGCGTAGTAGAGCCCTTCTCAGCGAAGAGATGTGGAAGACGTCGTGTAGATCTGCCAGCTCCGGTGGCAACTCTAGCCTGTAGGCTAGGGGTCCGATCCGCTCCAGGATCCGGTAAGGGCCCATATACCTAGGGCTGAGTTTCTTCCTCCGACCGCGCACCCGTGAGACTCCGTGCATGGGCCGGATCTTCAAGAACACTCGATCCCCTACCCGAAACTCCACCTGACGATGCCGGGCGTCATAGTATTTAGCCTGTCTGCTCTGTGCCTCCAACATCCTATCTCTGATCAGTCTCACCTGTGCCTCGGTGTCTTCAACGAAATCCGATCACAGCAGCTTCGGATCCTCGTCTTGAACCCAAGAAAGCGGGGTCCTAAATTTTCTTCCATACAGGGCTTCATAAGGTGCCATCCTGATGCTGGACCGGTAGCTATTATTATAGGAGAACTCGACCAACGGTAACATCTTCTCCCACGGCTCCCCTCGGTCCAGTATACACAGCCGTAGTAAATCCTCCAAGGTCCGGTTGGTGCGCTCGGTCTGCCCGTCCGTCTGAGGGTGGAAGGCCGTGCTAAAAGTCAACCGGGTGCCCAAATATGCCTGCACTGACCGCCACTCCCTGGATGTAAACCGTCCATCGCGGTCCGACACTATCGTCCGGGGCACGCCATGATATCGGACATACTGCTCCACAAACTTCCGTACCAGCACTCCCACCGAGTCATCCTTCCTGATCGGTACAAAGCGGGCCACCTTCGTCAACCGATCGACAATCACCCAAATCGAGTCGTTCCCCGTCCGAGACCGGGGAAGACCATGTATAAAATCCATCGCTATATCGTCAAACTTCCACTCCGGCACCGAGAGTGGCTGCAACAGTCCTGCGGGGTTCCTGCACTCCGCCTTCACCAACTGACACGCCTCGCAATGGGTCACGAAGTACGTAATGTCCTTCTTCATGCCCGGCCAAAACATCGTCCTCTTCAAATCAGCGGTCATCTTTGTGATCCCCGGGTGCACCGAGTACCGGCTGCAATGCGCCTCCATCATAATATCCTCTCGGATCTGGCCTCCTGCGGGTATATATACTCTGCCTCTGAAGTGGAGCAAACCATCTCTCAGGGAATAATCTCCTGTCGAACCTTCCTCCAAAGCTCGGAACATCGGCTCCGCCCACGCATCTGTCCTCTGTCCGTCCCGAATGCGATCCCGAATATCGTCAATGGCCACTATCGATGCCAGATACTCCCTATACAGATCTGGGTCATCCTCGGACACTAGGGATATCTGCATATCTCTGAATGACTGGACTAGCTCCATGGACATAACCTGGGGCCCAGCTTCGGAAGTGGCAGCTCTCCGGCTCAACGCGTCGGCCACCACGTTTGCCTTCCCTGGATGGTAGTGCATCTCATACTGATAATCTGCTAAGAACTCCACCCAACGCCTCTGCCTGATATTCAGCTCCTTCTGCGTGTCCACGTATTTCAGGTTCTTGTGATCGGAGAAGATATCGCAGTGGACTCCATAAAGATAATGGCGCCAGACCTTCAGAGCAAAAACGATCGCTCCCATCTCGAGGTCGTGCACCGGGTAGTTCCTCTCATGGATCTTCAGCTGGCGGGAGGCATATGCTATGACATGTCTGTTCTGCATCAGCACCGCTCCCATCCCTTGGTATGATGCGTCGGTATACACCTGGAATCCCTCCCTTCCGTATGGAAGGGCCAGGATAGGGGCCGAGATGAGTCGGTCCTTCAGCTCCTGGAAAGCCGCCTGGCACTGCGGGGTCCAAACAAAAGGTGCCTCCTTCTTTGTCAAAGATGTGAGGGGGAGGGCAATCCGAGAGAACCCCTCCACGAACTTCCGGTAGTAACCGGCAAGTCCCAAGAAACTGCGTACATCGGTGGCTGTCCTCAACTGCGGCCAATCGCGAACTGCCCGAATCTTTGCTGGATCTACTGATAACCCGGCTCCGCTGATGATGTGGCCTAGGAAGGCCACCTCCTTCAACCAGAACTGACACTTGCTGAATTTTGCATAAAGGCGATGCTCCCGCAACCTCTCCAAGGTCAGTGCCAGATGCCGAGTGTGCTCCTCCTCCGTCCTAGAGTAGATCAGGATGTCGTCTATGAATACTATGACGAACACATCCAAGTAGGCCTCAAAAACCCGGTTCATGAGACTCATGAACGCCGACGGAGCATTCGTGAGCCCAAAGGGCATCACGGTGAACTCATACAGGCCATATCTGCTACTAAAGGCCGTCTTCGGGATATCCTCCTCCTGGATCCGCAGCTGGTAGTATCCTGATCTCAAGTCCAGCTTCGAGAAATAATGGGCCCCCTCCAGCTGGTCGAATAATTCGTCTATCCGTGGGAGCGGATAGGTATTCCGGACGGTCAGCCTGTTTAGTGCTCGGTAATCGATGCACAGGCGGAGAGTCCCATCCTTCTTCTTCACGAACAGGACCGGTGCTCCCCATGGAGAGGAACTCGGTCTAACAAAACCTGCCTCAACTAATTCCTGCAACTGAGTCCGAAACTCTGCCAACTCCTTTGGGGCCATCCGATAAGGGGCCCTAGACGCTGGCTTGGCTCCCGGCACAAGCTGTATCTGAAAATCCTGCTCTCGGTGTGGAGGTAGTCCTGGCAGTTTCTCTGGAAAGATGTCAGCGAAATCTCGCACCACCGGGATGTCTGTCACTGACTCCTTAACCTCCGCCATCTCAAATAGAATCTGATAGACCTCCTCTCCCTGCAGATGGGCCTTAACGGCCTGTACCGAAGATAAGAGTATACGAGAGACAGGTCTTATACCTTCGATGGTAATGAAAGAGTCCCCGTGTCTCACGGTGATCCTCTTTGCCTGGCAGTCAATCTGGGCATAGTTCCAGTGCAGCCATGCCATGCCCAGGATCAGGTCGTAGTCCGTCAGCTTCAAAATCGTCGCTGGAGCCTCGAACGCTTTTCCACCAATTTCTGCCTCCATATTGCAGTGATCCGTGGTAAGGAGCTCAGATCCATCTGGCAGTCGCACCCTCATCCTCGAGCCTGTGAACCGCTCCACACCCTCCAGTACTTCTACGAATGTCTCCGACACAAAGGAGTGAGTAGCTCCAGTATCGAACAGCGTGCGGGCCGGCTTGCCGCTGATGAAGACTATACCTGGGGTGATTAAATATCTTAGGGTTCTATAAAGAATTTTCTTTCCTTGTTAATCTATCTAGTGCGGTTCTGAGTTTTAACAACTTAAAGGGAGATTCTATGAAAATAAAGAAACATTGCAGCGTACCTGCGATGACCTGCTCCGGATTTCGAGGCTGCGCAAGGTCCAAAGCATATACCTGCTCTCTTTCCTGTCTACGATCTCCCCACTGGTATCCACGACCACGGCCGCGTCCTCGGCCTCCGTAATGCTGAGCTGGTGGGCCGCCCTGATGTGCTGGAGGTGGTGCCCCCCTCATGGGGCAGTTCCTCTGAATGTGCCCAATCTGATGACAAAGAAAACACTCTGGTGGGGGATACGCCATTCCCCCGGGTCTCGGCATCTCCTGCATCCGAAGAGGGGGAGGGGCTAATACCACCTGTTCCCTCGGCTCCTGCCTCACGTCCTGACAAGGCTGGTCCTCTGTCCTCCTCCCCTCTGGTACAGCACCCCGCCGCTGGTCATTCCTACCTCTCCGTCCCTGATCCTCTGCTGGCCGCTTCCGACCCCGGGTGGCGTGCCAATTTGCCTCAATCCTTTTGGCCATCTCCAAGATCCGGGAGATGGGCCCGTCAGATACGAACAACAGAGCCTCCCTCAAGTCCTCCCGCAGGCCCTTATAGAACCTCCTGATATACCCTGCCTCGTCCAGCTGGTAGGAATCTGCATATCGAGCCAGATGGTCAAACTCTCGATGGTACTCCACCACGGTCTGGGTACCCTGCTTCAGCTGTAAGAACCGCTCCTCCAAATCATCCCTAGCCGACTGCGGAACGAAATGCTCCAGCAGTGCGGCCCTGAACTCCTCCCAAGTAACCTCCGCAACCTCCCTATCAGCAAAGGTCGTGTCCAACAGCGTCTTCCACCACCTCTTTGCATGGGACTCCAGGCAGGAGACAACCAGAGCCACCCTCTCCTCCCAGGGACATCGTATCCCGGTCAGCATCTCGTACATGATATCTAGCCACTCTTCCGTCCGAACAGCCGACTCTGTCCCCAAATAGGACGGGGGAGCCAGTCCTCGGAAGATGCTTAGCCAGTTGGCCCCCGGATTTGGCTGCGGGGCCGGAACCTGCTGGGCCGTGAAGGCCTCCAGAATGGCAGTCAGGGTCTGTCCCATGTCTGACTGAAGGAAAGGAGTGGGGGCCGGTGGGGGTGGTGCAATATCCTGAGCCTGTTGAACTCCACCTTGTGGCGTAGTCCGTGCTGGAGGCTGCGTAACAAAAACACACGCTGAGAAAACGTTCAAATATTACATAAAGGTGGACAATTTATATGTGATCCTCATATGGGCACACCACTGCTTCCGCTGCTTAGTTTGTCCCCAAACTAAACTCGAGCGGGGGGTGACCTAGGGTTTGTGGACTGCTACTTCCGTCTGATCGATGTTTCCTCTGATACCACTTGTAAGACCCCCCCTTTTTTTTCTTTTCAACCACCGGGGTCTTAGGCCCAGAACCGCCGCTTTGCGGTGACTCCTTCACGTCCTGAAGGATCATCACCACAAAGCGCCGATTCTGCCGGCCAATTCGATCACAGAAAAGTAGCACAATTATTGAAGTAAGAACAATACAGTCCACAATAATAAATCACATGTAAATAAGATAAAATCTCCACGAAGGGAGTGTCCACAGAAACATCAGAGTGCAGCATAATGTAAACTAGAAATAAGGGCATAAGCCCTGTACATTAGAGTCCTCACTACAAGTCTCTCATGCGGAAGCGAAACAGAAACTACTCAAGGTCGAGACTCACGGTCCCGGCTGTGTGAACTCCGGAGCTAGACTGCTCCATCTCTAGGCGCACCGATCTCTGGGGCTGCTCCTCCATGCTGGGCTCCACAATCCCCTAAATGATGCGGTTCGAAAACCGTTAGTCATAAAGACTAAGCCCTATCATCCCCTACCCCTTCCCCCATGGCTCCTAGGTACCGAGCGGAGAGGAAGAAAGGGAAGGATATGAAGGTAGAGATTAAACATGAAACAGATGGCAGCGGAAACTAATCTAGCAAGTTGTATTAGGTGAGCAGTTAATAAATTGTTATAATAGGTCTAGCAGTAAGAAAAGCAATTATATGAATTTAAACCTTCACTTATGCGAGAACACATAAGCAAAAGGGATCTTTTGCAAGGCTCCCATCGTATAGAGTGTCCCATACCACTTATACGTTGGGGTGTCGGTTATCAAACAGCAATGGTTGTTATATATTGAAATTAACCTTTGATTTATAAACTTGCCCACACAAGCTTATAGACCAAGGGGTCGTTTTGCAGGTCCTAATGTATAAGCGTCTCATACCACTTATACTTTAGGTGTCAGGGTTAAATGAATCGATTATGCTATGACATGCTAGTGGGTATGATGAAACATGCAGTGCAACTCACACACCCGACTCTGTGCACACAGACCTTTAGTTCCCCCTTTCGGAGTCGTTACCTCCCAGGATACCTCCGTAGTGGCAGACGGAAGCGGTGGGTTGGGCCTCGCCCACCTCAAAACTAGTAAAAGCACCACTGGTCTGACCTATCGTACGCCTCAATGCTTGGTGCACTAAGCGGACGCCTGCGTACTCTTGCCGGCTGGCGCACCGGACTTCTGTTGGCGAAGTGCTAACCACCTCGCCGAGTCAACGATATCAGTGTCGGTGCAATCGAACTCCCCGATATCATAAAACCCACCACCTTAACTTTTCCTATCTTATGCACATGCAAGTTTAATCGCAAACACACAAAACCGAGCCGAAGCTCCTCGGACCAAACGTCCGTCTCCAACCAACCGAGCCGAAGCTCCCCGGACCATCCCGTCCGTCTCCAGAACAACCGAGCCGAGGCTCCCCGGACCCAAACGTCCGTTTCCAAATCACCCGAGCCGAATCTCTCATCAATCTTCCGGTGCCAACAGTGTTTGTGAAAAGTGCAATCCTAGTTACTAAGTTACTCTTGCCAGTTTATTATTACAGTTTACGTTAGCCCAGGACTGCCCCCGGTATACCCCGTGAAGGGCTCTCAAGGGGCACTAGGAACCAAGACGGTGGTATTACGGCCCGAAGTTCCCTTTCGTAAGGCACTTATTGTTATTGGTTGATTTCCCTTAGCCCGATTCCCTTCTCATATTACGATAGACTGTCCTAGGGTGATTTTTAAACCTTCCACTCTTCGGGAAAAGCGATCTTTTGCCAAACCCGAGCACCTCTTAACTCTAACTATCACCACTACTCACTACTCTTTATATCTTCCTCAGATCATGTCATATTGCATTTCACAATTGCTATATGCAGACCGACCTAGGCTACATGTCGAACTGGTTATGCAATGATCCATTACTCATCCAAATGCCCTAAATTATTTACTGGAGACTTACCATGATATGAATGTCCTAAATCCAGAAAATGGAAATTTTCCTAATTTATTTGGCATTTAATTAAATTCCTCGAAAATCCCAAGGGCTATCGGTTTGAACATGAACTACCCTAATTATTCATGCAAGATGTCCAGCAAAATTTATGATAAATAGTAGGTTATCTCAGAAGGTTAAATCCTAAGTATCATAATTTTTCTATCATCAAAATGGCATGAAAGCTATTTTAGAAATAATCTCTAACTTCTATTGTTTATGAAGCAAGTACAGAAACTATTCTTCCAAAAATTATAAATAATTCATGACATGCAGATAAAGGCCTAAAATTAGCACTGGCCAAGTTTCATAATTTTCCAGCAAGTATTTTATCCATAATTAATTTTTAAACATAAAAGCCCTTTCTATCATCTGTGAATAAGGTACTAGATTTACTCAATATAAAATTCTATAAAAATCCAGGGATCATTGTGCTACTAATCAAGATCTAAATCCAGAATTTTAACTGATTATAATTAATTTAAAACCTCCAAATAATTGAAACCATAAATCGGGCAATTATTCCTTTAACACATGAAGTATAACATTTATTAATCATAAAATTCCAGAAGATTTACTTTAAGTCCAAAACATCCTAAAACTCCCTCCTCCCGAGTTTCACAAATTTTGGATTAGATTTAGTGCTTAAAATAACTAAGTTACATTTTTATCCTAATCCGACATCTCAACTTTCGAGGTACCTAACTACCTCCAATTCCTTCACTATTTCAACCAGAGGGTTTTCATCATATCATCCCCCTCTCCTCCAAATTTCAAGGGCATACAAGAGCTTTTGCTTGTATGTCTTTCACAAACCTCAAACTCCCACCCGTTGGATTTGAGCCAATCTCTTAGGGTAAAATCCACCCTAAGCCACACCATGTTACCCAAGAGGGTAGACATAGACTCAACAAATCAGTGGCCAACAACTTCAGCCTCTTTGGAGGAGATTTGTCCACTCCATCTCCAATCGTACTTTTCCCCAAAGTACCCCTCACCAAGACCTATCTAGGACTTGATACTTCCCTATTCAAAACTCGACCAATCAAGTTGAAATTTTGTACAGATCTTAATATTGATGCCAGGGACCACCACCCAAAATTTGGGGGAGTTTGGACTTAATTTCATCTCCTAATTAATTTTATATTGTTTATTAAATTTTTACAAAAACTTTAGGCAAAAGTTCTCCAAAAATTCTCATTTTTGGACAGCCTCTCGATATACATATTATAGACCTCCAGTCCAAATTTCAAGTCATTTGGACATGTTATGAACCGTGGGCAACCATTTTAATTTCTGGTTAGCCTAGGTCTTGATCCCACCAAAATGAGTGTTGTGTTCAAACCACTCACCCAAATTGAATAAAATCAATTTTAAATTAAAGTAGACCCCGAGGGCTACAACTTTTGTGTCTGGTCATTTTTCCTAAAACGGCCTCTACGTGCCTCGTTTCGCAGCCTCAACATATATCCAAATAATCTATTTTTCCATATGTAATATATATTAATCTATATATTATAAAATTATTTCTACTGTTCATCTTCTACATGAACCCGAAAACCAGACACAGAAAAATCATTTTTCCTGTAAGCATTCCGTGATCCGTCGCCGGCCGTTCGGTCACTTCCCTGGCCCGCCACCACCACCACCACCTCCGTTGAGGCGATGGCTATCGGTCGGCGGTGGTTTGGCCGCCGGAGGTGGCGGTTTCCGGCGAACTCAAAATACCTTTTTCATGGTTTTTCCATGAAAACGAGAGACGGGTCCGGCTCCGTTGAGCGCGAACCTCCTTTCTAAGAATCCTAAGATCTACCCATGAAAGAGAAGGAGCAGAGGAGGACCTTGTTCGCGGTTTGAAGGCGAGAAGAACGTCGGGGTGCCATGGCGCGGTGGTGGCGTTTGCTGAACTTCTCCTACAGCAAGAACAAAGGTCTGATCCGATTACTTGAGCGTGTAACCTTCTCCTCTTTCCCCAAGTGGGCTTTTATAAGTCAGATAGTGGGGAGATGAATGGGTAAAGCCATTATGGCCATGAAGTTCCCCCCCCCCCTTGACGTTTCGGTTACAGTGAAGGGATAAGAAACGGTGGAAACTGAACAAGCGTGTCCAGCTGGCAGTTTTCTATTGGACCACCTTTTCCTCATTTATTATATAATTATAGAAGGAAAACGGCCGGAAGTTACTCCTGGTGTAACTTCCCACACCAGCATTTATTACCACGCGTGTTGGAATAATTTCGGGCCTGAACCGTCGTTTCGGCCAATGTCACGGGCGTGACACATAGGTCACGGGCGTGACAGGCCCGGATAGCCAATTCTGGGTTCGACGATCGTCGAACTGAGATCGGCGATCGTCGATGGATGGTCACGGGCGTGACACCTTGGGTCACGGGCGTGACAGGCCCAAACGGCAGATTTTGGGTCGACGATCGTCGAATTGAGATCGACGATCGTCGAAGGCTGGTCACGCCCTAGGTCACGGGCGTGACCTCTAGGTCACGGGCGTGACATGCTCGAACGGCAAATTTCGAGGTCGACGATCGTCGAATTGAGATCGACGATCGTCGAAGGCTGGTCACGCCCTAGGCCACGGGCGTGACACTCATGTCACGGGCGTGACATGCCCGGGCCGCAAGGTCGACGATCGTCTCACGGTGATCGACGATCGTCGATGGGGTCACGCCCATAGTCACGGGCGTGACACCTTGGTCACGGGCGTGACATGCCCAGACAGCACGTTCGACGATCGTCTCGTGGAGATTGACGATCGTCGAAGTAGTCACGCCCAAGTCACGGGCGTGACGGGTCGGTCACGGGCGTGACCAACCCGTGACCCGAAATATTGATCGCTTATTTCAATTTTATGTGCTCCCTGGGGTTTTGTCACAACTAACCGACTCCTAGGGGTCTAGCCGGAAATGGGATGTTACACGAGGTCTCGAGGAGATGGGAATTACAGTGATCGCGCCAGGAGATGCAGTTGCGGCTGCACATCAGCTATATTGGACAGAGATCAAGTGCGATCTTCGGGATAGGATCAGGGATGCTCAGTCGGATGACCCACTGTTCGAGGACGGGATTGCCCGTTTAAAGGCCGGAAAAGAGAACCCGGACTTTCAGATAAGGGACGGGATTCTTTACTTCCGTGATAGGATGTTCGTTCCTTCTGGTGGACAGTTTCGGCACGAGATTTTGTATGAGAGCCATCACACACGCTACTCGATCCACCGGGCATCACAAAGATGTATGCATATCTGAAGAAGACATTCTGGTGGCCAGGGATGAAGCGAGATGTCATCACTTTTGTGACACATTGCCCGACGTGCCAGCTTGTTAAGGCGGAATGCAAGAGCCCCGTTGGGTTATTACAGCCGCTCCCCATCCCCGAGTGGAAATTCGAAGACATATCCATGGATTTCATCCATGGCTTACCCCGCTCTCGGACAGGGAATGATTCTATTTGGGTGGTGGTCGACCGATTGACAAAGGTTGCACGGTTCATCCCCAACCGCCAAGACGACGATGTTGGGAAATTGGTGCGCCTTTTTATTGAGAATGTGGTTCGTTACCATGGCGTGCCAAGAACCATAGTTTCGGATCGGGATGGTTGATTCACCTCGAATGAGTGGAGAAGTGTCCAAGCATATTTGGGAACCAAACTAGCATTCAGCACATCATTTCACCCCCAAACAGATGGGCAAACCGAACGCACAAATTGGACTTTGGAGGACCTTCTCCGGTTATGTCTGGTGGATAAGAAGGAACCATGGGAACGGCTCCTACCATTAGTCGAATTCTCCTACAACAACATGTATCAGGAAAGTATTGGCATGGCTCCATACGAAGCTTTATATGGCCGGAAATGCCGAACTCCACTTTCTTGGGCTCAAGATGCGGATCCGAGAGCCTTGGGGCCCGTTTTCATGGAGAACATGACAGAAATTATCCAAATGATACAGGAGCGAATGCGTGAAGCTCAGAGCCGGCAAGCCAAATACTACGATGCCCGTCATCGTCATGTTGAGTTTGTTGTGGGTGATAAGGTTTACTTGAAGATCCGCCCTAGACACGGTATATCTTGGCTCCGTCGACAACTGAAGTTGAGCCCGAGGTACATGTGACCTTATACCATCACAGAGCGTATAGGCGAAGTGGCACACAGGTTGGAGCTACCCCCAGAACTCCAAGGATTACATGATGTATTTCATGTCTCTTCGTTGAGGCGTGCACTATTACGTCCAGAGTATGCTATCCAGGAGGCCCCGGGACCGGTGGAACCCGACCGATTCGTACCCCTCAAGCCGGTGCGAATCATGGATACAGAGACGAAGGTTCTGCGGCGTAAGAGGGTTCCCCTTGTCCGAGTGCAGTGGGACAACTGCGGGACCGAGGAGTCTACTTGGGAACCTGAGGACCAGATGCGTGAACTTTACCCCGGCCTCTTTACATCAGGTAACACATAACAAATTTAATCTTTTATTTAGGGTATGTTTTCTTTACGTTTTCAGAATTACTGTGACCTAATCGAATTTTCGAGGACGAAAATTTTGTTAGACTTTTTACATTTGTAACATCCCGATTTCGATTTTCTAGACCCCCTTCGTGTTATTTGACCTGTTAGGGTTTTGTGGGCCGGATTGATGCCCGAATAATAAGTTCACGACCTATTGAGTACTATTGACCCAATAAGTCACACTCTCCACCTTTCGGGTCACGCAAAACTATCGTGACGAGTACACTCCTATCACCCCCAAAAATATTTATCAAGACGCTCTAAGAATATTTGAAGTAATGTGCCAATAAAGAGCTAATTTATTTTCATAATTAATTTATTATTTAAATAATTAATTTATTCAATATACTTTGGAAAATTAAGATAAATAGCAAAAAACATTTTTATTCACCCAAATTTTTATCATAGCACCCTAAATATATATGTAAGATATGTAATAATTAAAATTTATTATTTAAAATATAAATTATTTATTTTAATTTTATTATGCTTAAAACACCAAATAAATAATTAAAAATACGAAAATGCATTCAAAAATTATAAAATAATTTCTAAAAATAGCTTAGGATTTTATAATGCTGTCATAAAAATTCTAGGTTAAAATAAATTACGGTTAATTAGTTATTTCATTTTAAGCCTCAATTAATATAATAAACCCACATAATAACTCCCCCTCTTAATGATGGAGGCTTGTCATTAATCCTCCCCTCTCCCAAAGCCTTGGGAAGGCTAAACCAGGCTGGTGGGGGGCGTTTTCAGCAAGGAGGAATAACTCCTCCTCATTAAATCCTCCCAACACCCCAAGAGACCACCCCCTCCTATATAAACACCCCATGGTTAGGTTCTCATTTTTTCTGCACTCTACCCTCCCCAACCAGCAAGAGTCCAAGCCCGGCGACCGTCCGACGAACCTCCTCCCCGAGCTCCGGCGAACTCCACCAACAATGGCCGCTCGACGATCCCCTCGCCTAAATAACTCCAAGGTAAGTTCTTACGACTCCTCCCTGCCCTAGATCTTTTTCTCGTCGACCTCCACCGCCTCCAACCACCGGAGACGGTGTTCCCGGCCATGGAAGCTTCGGACCACCCCCACGACCTCCGCCACCGTTGCGGGTTTCGACCTTGCATGGGGCGTGTGAAGGGGAGGAGGAGTCCCCACGACCCCTCCTCAAGGCCCTTGAGGCGAAGGGGCTCGACGGAATCCGCTCCGGCGGCCTCTTCATCCAATCAGAAAAAAAAAAAGACAAAAAAAAAGTTTCTGTTAAGTTTTTCCGGCCACCACCGGCGGCGGCCGGCCGTCGGAGGTCTCCCCACCGGAGGCCCTTCCCGGGGCACTCTCAATGGGGGTAGTGGCTGGAACCCAAGCCTCCACCAACGGTGGAGGGGCAGCCCGTAACCCCCCTCCAGCTTCCTGTTTCACGGTGGATTTTCAGCCACCAAGGAACCGGAGAAACTCTTCTCCAGGTCGCCTCCGACGGCGGAGGACGGTCGCCGACCGACTCCCCGCCGGCAAAACCCTCCCCGGGCGAGCCTTGTAGGGGTATTGGCCGGAGCAACTAGTGCTCCGGCCGGCCAAGGGGCCGCCCGCATGGCCTCACGGTGGCTGCATGCATGCAGCCACCATGAGCCCGTGTTATATTTATTTGTTTTAAATATTTTTCTTATTTTTCAAACGTGATTTTAATTAACTTAGAGTCACATTTGGAAAAAAAATTTGTGAGACCCGATATTTTAGATATTTATAATTCCTACAACTTTACTGTTAACAGTTTTCATACCGAGAACCTCTAACTAAATTAATTTTGAGCCCGAAAGGTATATTTAACCGTTCGGGAAACAGAATAATTGCTGTACTTTATAAAACAGTATTATTTTTAATTTTTGGCAAAGTTCAGTCACTGTTTTGAGGGTCTTAGAGACCAAACCAGAAAACCTTTGTTAAAGACACTTTTATAGGTTAATATTTTGTCTTAAACTTTCATGTTTTGAGTTTGACAAACAGAAGGACTTAAGCTAATTTATTTTGATTCCAAACATAGCTAAATAAATCTGTATTAACTGTACTTTATAAAACAGTATTATTCTTAATTTTTGGCAAAGTTCAGTCACTGCTTTGAGGGTCTTAGAGACCAAACCAGAAAACCTTTGTTAGAGAAACTTTTATAGGTTAATATTTTGTCTTAAACTTTCATGTTTTGAGTTTGACAAACAGAAGGACTTAAGCTAATTTATTTTGTTTCCAAACATAGCTAAATAAATCTGTATTAGCTGTACCTTATAAAACAGTACTTTTGGCAACTTCAACCACTATTCTGAGGGTCTTAGAGGCCAAATCAGTGAATGCATGTTAGAGGAACTTTTATAGACTATTGTCTTATCTACAACTTCCAGGTTTAGTACTTTCTGTTTTGAAGTCATTAAGCAATTTAAATTCAGTGTTAAATAGTACAACTTAATATTATAATCCGATCGTTGTGCAATGTTAGTTTTAAAAGTGTTGCTATTATTGTCATTCATCTCCTCATACATGGGCCTACGGGATGGTGCATGGTTACCGATGTGGCGGGTTCGTCGGCCTTCCCTATTATACACTATGGGTGAGGTTGTGACGACGAACTCTATGTTTGTTGGGTGGTGGAGAGGACCGGGGGCTAGCTACCCCTTTCGTATAGGTCCGTCTCACCCCCGTTTGGTTATGTGCCGAGAGGGTCGATCTCCGCACGAGGTGAGGATGTGTTCCCACCGAGAGTACCCGTTTCTTTTGTGGTTCGAAGGCCTAGGAAGTTGGGGTGTATCCATAACCTAGAAGTGGGAGCGACCGACCCACTGTCACCGTCTGGCCACGGTGGTGAGGCCTGGGAAGTGAGCTCCTTCTCTTAACAGGTCACTATGCCGACATAGGGGAAAATGATTGTGACGCATCATTCGAGTGACCGTGAGAACATCATACATGCACATTACATCATTTTTTACATGAATGGGTATACTTACTGCTAATGATTTCACCTGCCACTGCCTTTTTGTAGTTTATAAAAGATATGTTGCTTCGGCTATCGTACTAACTTTCCTTGCTCCTTGTCACCACCTTTTTGCTGCTTATATATGATATATTGCTTCGGCTATTGCACTAACTTTCCTTGCTGGTTTCCTTCCTTGTACCCATTAGGGGGCTGGGGAGGAGCGTGGGATTTACTTGGTCATGATGTGACTAACGTACCTTTGTACGTATCATTTTAGGGCCCGATGCGCCTACCCACGGAGCAGGAGCGGATGGAGGACCATAGGCGGGATCTCGTTGATGAGGAGTTCCAGGAGCCAGTCCGGACAGTCTACGAAGAATTGAGGGTATTAGCTCGAGTAGGAGAGAGGATGATTAGTTTTCTTTTATAGACTCTATGTTTTGTCATCTCTTGTTTGGATGATCATTTTGGACACTTATACCCCTCGTGGGTTTTGTTTTGGTTCACTTATTTCTATCATGATGATATATTTATGATCTGTGATGCTTCCGTAAATTTTATATACTCTGTGAATGATTTTCTATTCTGATATACATAGCCTTACAAAGCGCATGTCCCGCCAATTGGGTCGTGGGTCGAGTGAGAGGGGTGGGTCCTCTACTGAAACACGAACCTTTTCGTGGGGCAAGCGTTTTGGGCATAAGATCCCCCCTGGTTTTGAAGGAGGGGATATTACATCTACACTATTCGGCGAAATGAACTAATGATACTCGACGAAACCCCATGATATACGTCGAATTTTACTTTGATATTGGACAAATAGGACTTGGCGTTAACCTGCTACACTCGGCGAATTCTGCACCTAACCATACTCTACGAAATTCGGCGATACCGCCGAATTAACCTTAACAAATTTGGTGATACCCACCGACTCTGCCTTAGGCTAGACCTCACCATACCCGGCGATTTGCCCACGATGCTCGAAGAGTTCCTATCGTCGACACTCCATGAAATTTGGCTTTGATAGACCTAACTTCCACTCGCCGAATTCCTACCCGATACCCGACGAATTCCTGCTAGCCGATAAACGCCAAAAATGACTTACGTCGCTAACCCTAGTCTCCTTAGTTTGACTGAAAACTTGTTATATCCTAGGGGTTCTTGTCATAATTTAATCTACACTAATCCTACTCTCTACGGGAGGAGGAAAGAAAGGAAAGTCAAGGCTAGAATTGGACACGTAAGGGGGAAAATCCACTTGCCTTAAAATTCCGGAGAAACGCCGCCCGCTCGCACCGCGACAAGGATCGGCCGTGAAAAGGCCCTAGCAACGTTTCATGAAACTTTTGGAGAGAAAATGAGTGAAAACCTCAAACCCTAACATACAAAAATCGGAGAAACGGGGAAAACTTACCACGATCACGTATCCCTCGCCGAGAGCTTTCCAAATCTCTAAACTATTGACGAATCCGACCACCGGAACTCTGGAAATCGCCGGCCGAAAGCACGCCAAACCCGCCGAACTCCTCTCTTTCGCGAAAACAGTGGCGTCGGGTTAAAAAAGAAGATGAATAGTAGCGAGGTAGGGTTGTCAAAGATATACATCTCGGATTCCTATGAAAATCACACCGTAGCTAAATACCAACGCTATGAATCCAACGACGAAGTCTAAATCGAAGTCCGACAAACCAAACTTAGGCAAACACCTCCCAAAATCAAAACACAAGCATTCCCAAAAAAGGCTCCACCAAGTCACCCAAACAGATTCGACTCGCGAGGGAATCATACAAACAGGCTAAAACCCAGCCACTTAGAAAATGTAAAGAGCAAAAACAACGCTCTAACAACGGAACATGTCAAACACGCGTTAACGTAACGCTCTGACATCACAAATACGCCAATAAAAGAAATAAAGTAAACATTGAAAAATCAGGGGCATTACAGTCGAGGGGTGGAATGAAAGCTAGGGCTCGATTTTTTGCTTGGGCAGAATAATAGGCGAGGCAGAGATCAAGCCGTGCACGATGGCATGACGGTAATGAAGTCACACAGCGCTCGAGCTTTTTTTACGTTAAAAAAGCTCGAGCGAAAGAATCGTCAAGGAGAGGAATGAAAGCTAGGGTACGATTTTTTGCTTGGGCGAAATAATAAGCGGCGCAAAGATAAAGCCATGCACGATAGCGCGACGGTAATGCAGTGTCGCAACGCTCGAGCTTTTTTACGTTAAAAAAGCTTGAGTGTATTATATATATATATAGGGTTGCTTAAAACACGGAACACGCGCTTTTTGAAAATAATCCTACTTTTATGCATTTTTAGGAAAAGTGTTGAACATGAAAGTTGTATATCTCATCGAGATCTACAACTTTCATGTTGAACACTTTTCCTAAAAAAGCATGAAAGTATGCATATTTTCAAAAGGCATGCAAAACCCATTTTAAACGTGTTCCACATTTTTACATTAAATCTTGTGTTTATATATATATATAGGGCGTTGTTTGGTGCACATTATTTTTGGCTATGTCCACACCATTAATATGTGTACATCATAAATTTTATTTGCAGGCCAAAATATCAAGTAAACATCATTATTTTTATTTGCATGCCAAATTGTTTAATAAACCAAAATAAAATTTGAGTTTTTTTTACTTCAAATACAAAAGATTTCTTCCCTTTTACATTTCATACCAACAAAAAACAAATAAAATAAAAGACAAAAATCTCAAATCATTTTCACTGATATAACTAAAAATTTGCACTGTCTATTTTTAAGTTCATGTAGACATGCACGAACATAAAGATATGAATATTAGTTGTCTTAAATAAATAAAAATATTTGCAAGTTACTTAAAATTAAATATTAATAACTTCACGGTCATTTTGCTTGTTCAAGCTTCCTTTTGGTCACCCCGTTAAGCGACCCGAAACCAAAGGTTCTACAGTTTGGCTTGTTGTAGGATCCAATAGCTCCCGTAGTTTTCTTCAATTCATTTTTTTTAATAGCCGATGATGTATTGTATTTTTGTAGTATCTCATCCAACTCTACTTATATGACATGTGAAGAGAGGCTGAAGCTGGGGCGAGGGTAGGGTTTCGGCTTTCGGGAAAAAATAGAAGCGGGGTGTGCGCTTAGGTTTAATATGAGTGGTATTGAAAAAAAATAGTGGTATTGTTTATTTTAAGAGTTTGGTGTGCACATAGCCAAAAGTGATGTGGACGTAATATCGCCCATTATTTTAAGAATTTGGTATGCACATAGCCAAAAATGATGTGCACGTAACAACGCCCATATCAACAGGAAACTGCAACGGCTCTCTACAGCTTCCTTTTTTCGTACATATCCTATTTTTTGTTTTCAATGAGAGCAAAAATTTGAATGCATTTTTTTTCCAGTTAGCAAAGCTCACCAAATATTTGATATTTTCCAATTTAGTTTCACTCAGATTTCAATATTGCATATCTATTTTATTGTGATTGTTGATAGATTGTAATGCAAAATTGAGATTATTTCTCCATTTGAATGTAGACCCTGAAATTGTGCAATTAGATCATGTTGTATATCATGAATGGGTTGTGAAAATTGGGAAATATATTACAATCAACAATTGCAAGAATCACAACCAATTATAGGACCAACTATATTGCTAGACTTGGACATATCATTATAATTGTGGTGTTTTTATTTACAATTCTTTAAATTTTAATTTCTCAACTTTTTGTTTGCCGATGACAAAAATTTTTTTAAGAGAGAGTCATTTTTTGAAATTAGTAATTTATAATTATCAAATAGTTGTGAACAATCAAAACTACAATTCTCATAAAAAGAAAAATAGTAGATGGCAATCTTTTTAGATTACTATGCTGCCAACGTGCTCTGCCACCGACCTCATAAACTTTCGGCAATTGCATCTTCAATCTTTTTTTCCCTTAAAATAGTTTTTAAATCATAATTCGAACAACTAGAATAAAATTAAACATAATAACTAATAGGAATCCCCCATAAAGTTTACATATTACACACAGCAATCATCACCCAATTGCTATCCAACACCTAGGATTCTGCGACCGTTGCAACCTCATGACCGGCAAGCTTGAAGCGGCCAGCCGCAGAGGCAGTCGTTGCTGGCGAACGACGCCGCCTCGAGATGATCAAATGGCGACCCGGCCGGAATCCGGCCACAGAGGTGGTTATGGCTAATATCGAGGTGACCGACGAATGTCGCCTTGGAAAGTGTCTTGGGCACATCACCAGTTAATTTATTGTATGAGAGATCCAAAGCCGTGAAGTACGTCCTCGACGTGAAGACGTCGGCGATCGGTCCTGTAAGCTCGTTTCTACTTAGGTTCAGAATCCCCAATCCCTTGCTCCCCAAAATCTCCGGAGGAATCAAACCGGAGAGGCGGTTGCTGTCGAGGTAGAGGGAGGAGAGAACTGGCATCGATCCGAAGAAGGCCGGTATAGATCCCCATAGCTGGTTCTCTGCAAGGTCTAGGTCAGCTAGACGGTTCATGTAGCTGATCGAGGGAGGAATTTTTCCAGAGATCTGGTTCCGGCCGAGGAGAGCGCGGCTAAGCATCTTCAGATTCCCAAAATCAGAGGGGATATCACCGGAGATCTGGTTGCTGGCGAGGTTGAGGTGCATCAGTCCGGAAATCTGGGTGATAGATTTAGGAATTTGGGCGGATATTTGGTTGTCTGCGACGTTGAGTACGGTTAGATGGGAGAGCTTGCCTAGGTCGGCTGGAAGTGGACCGGAGAGGCGGTTGCCGACGAGGTCTAGAATGCGGAGAGATGCGAGGGAAGTGATGCAGGAAGGGATGGGTCCCGAGATCTGCTTCCAATCAGCAATGATGAGGTTTGAGAGGCGGTCAAGGCGGCAGATCGCTGGTGAGATACGGCCAGTCATGAGGCCAGAACGTCCTGCCCGCGTTAGAATTGGATCTTCAGACTCACCACGGAGGGTGAGATCAGCGACGCGGCCGGTCGAAGGATCGCAGGAGACGCCGTACCAATGGGCGCAGCAGTCCTCGCCGGTCCATGAGGTGAAAATGCCGATATATGGATCGGAGAGGCCTGATTGAAACTCGCGTAGCGCCTCACGGTCAGCGCGGGAGCACGAGGCGGACGTGACGGTGGTTCCGGCGGAAGCGAGGAGGACGAAGAAGAGAAGGAAGGAATACGATCGGGAAGAAGCCATTATTCTCTAGACTCTAGTTCGGACAGTATTCTACTATTCTGCTAGACTGCCACTGAGCTGGAGGTGTTATAGTGCAAGGTGAAGCGGGTGTGTTTTTTATGCTGTGAATGGGCGAAATTACCCTCCAAAAGTTCTGAAATGATTGGTCATTTTTTGGAGGATGATGCTGTATTATTGTTGAGATATGGGGCTAGAAGTGGACACTTAAACAGCAGAGGCACATGGTGCTTTAAATAACGCGGACTAATATTCATGAATCTCTCTGGCCGTTTGGTGCGTACATAAATATGTAAGGGAGTAAATAGAGAAAGTATGCTAGTGTTATGGTTGGTGGCTCTAAATTGAACTTTGCATTTTGTGTGACTTAAACTCTAACTATTTCGTGTTATTAAAAACAAAGAAATGGTTGTCCTACAAAATTTAAAAAAAAAAAGGTAATTGTTATTTGTGGATTGAATTTGTCCGTTTATTCGTTGATTATACTATACGCAATTTTAATGGGATCCAATTTTGTTATTTGTTGATAATTTTGATATTTGTAGAAAATTTTGTTATTTATAGAACAGCACACAAAAAAATCCAGCTTTAAAGAGGACAATGATCATATCTTTCAGGTCCGTTCGTTTCAACGACATTGATATTAAAGTTTTGGCTTTAAGAAAATGAAACTCATATCCGCTGTTCGTATCAATAATTGTAGAGTGGAATTGGCTTTCTGATGGAAAATCGTAGATATTCACACAAAACTAAAAACTCATTGTTTCAATGTCTATCTCCAAGTGCGGATATTGAGATTGTCAACATCGGCTTTTCAAAAGAAGACTAATTTTTTCTGCATAAATGCGATTTTTTGGATCAGACATGATTGTTTCGCCCGAACGTAAATTTTTTGCACGGACGCGATTTTCTGGCCAGGATGCTATTTTTCGTCAGGACGCAATTTTTTCGCCCGTACACGTTTTTTTGCCCGAACGCGTTTTTTTCGCCGAGACGCGTTTTTTTTCGCCCGGACGCGATTTTTTCGACGGTACGCGATTTTTTCGACCAGATGCGATTTTTTCGCTCATGGGCATTTTCTTCGCCCGGACGTGATTTTTTCGCCAGAACACGATTTTTTCGCCCGGGCGTGATTTTTTTGCACGGACGAGAGTTTTTTCGACCCGAGGTGTTTTTTTCGCCAGGAAGCGATTTTTTCGGCCGGGCGCGATTTTTTTGCCCGGGCGCGATTTTTTCGCTCGGGCGCAATTTTTTCGCCCGGGCAAGGTTTTACGCCCGGGCGCGATTTTTTCGCCTGTGGACAATTTTTTTGCCCGAAAATAATTTTTTCGCCCGGGAGCGATTTTACCTCTCGGGCGCGATTTTTCCGCCCGGGGGCGATTTTTCCGCTCAGGCGCGATTTTTCCGCCCGGGCGCGATTTTTCCGGGCGCGATTTTAATGGTCGGGTGCGATTTTTCCGTCCGGGCGCGATTTTTACGCCCGGGCGTTACTCCCGGGCGTAGGCGTGCACAAAAAGACCCCCGGGCCAGATAAAAACCGGTCCCTGGAAGGACCGGTTTTTTCCCGTCCGGTCCCGGACCGGTCCCTGGCAAAACCGGTCCCGGTCCGCGACCGGTCTTCCCCCTAAAAAGGGGGACTGCCGGGACCGGAATACCGGTCCCAAACCGGTCCCAAACCGGTCCGGTCCCAGGCTAGCCCAATTAAAGGCTGGAGATAACGAATAATTAATCAATAGGAGCCTCCCCTGCTGCCAGGCATTATTACCTGGCAGCTTTGCTGCCTAGGTAATTATTACCTGGCAGCAAAGCTGCCAGGTAATAAGCCTGACTTTACTAATGGAGCCTGGTCCGGCCGGTCCTGGGACCGGTATTGGGCTGGACCGGTCTTAAACCGGTCTTGGACCGGTCTTTGCCTAGGACCGGTCCAGGACCGGTCTTTTCCTGTGACCGGTCTTGGACCGGTTCCAGGGAAAAAAACGGGGCCTTGTTAGGCCCCCTGGGACCGGACCGGTCCGGGACCGGACCGGTCCGGGACCGGACCGGTCCTAACCGGGACCGGTCCCGAGCCAGTCCTTACCGGGCCGGTCCCAACCGGTCCCGTTGGGACCGGTCTTTTTGTACATACCTAAGCGATTTTCCGCCCGGGCGAGATTTTTCCGCCCGGGCGCGATTTATCCGCCCGGGCGCGATTTTTCCGCCCGGGCGAGATTTATCCGGGCGCGATTTATCCGCCCGGGCGCGATTTATCCGCCCGGGCGCGATTTTTTCCGCCCGGGCGCGATTTTTCCGCCCGGGCGAGATTTTTCCGCCCGGGCGCGATTTTTCCGCCCGGGCGCGATTTTTCCGCCCGGCCGCGATTTTTCCGCCCGGCCGCGATTTTTCCGCCCGGCCGCGATTTTTCCGCCCGGCCGCGATTTTTCCGCCCGGACGCGATTTTTCCGCCCGTACGCTATTTTTTTGAACGGGCGGGATTTTTTCGCCCGGACGAGATTTTTCGCCCGGACGCGATTTTTTCGCCCGAACGCGACTTTTTCGGCCGGACGCGACTTTTTCGTCCGGACGCGACTTTTTCGGCCGGGCGCGACTTTTTCGCCCCAACGCGACTTTTTGCCCGGACGCGATTTTTTCGCCCTGAAGCGAAAATTTTGCGTCGGGACGAAAAAATCGAGTCTGGGAGAAAAAAATCGAGTCCAGGCGAAAAAGTCGCACCCGGGAGAAAAAACCGCGTCCCGGCGAAAAAATTGCTTCCGGGCGAAAAAATCGCGTTCGGTCGAAAACAATCGTGTCCAGGCGAAAATATTAAATTCGGGCGGAAAAATTGAGGGCGGGCGGAAAAATCGCACCTGAGCGGAAAAAATCGTGCCCGGGCGAAAAAGCGTGCCCGGGCGAAAAACCGCGCACGGGCGAAAAAATCGCGCCCGGGCGAAAAAATCGCGCCCGGGCGAAAAAACCGCGCCCGGGCGAAAAAACAGCGTCCGGGAGAAAAAAATCGCGCCCGGGAGAAAAAAATGCGCGCGAGCGAAAAAATTGCGTCCCGGCGAAAAAATCGCGTCCGGGCGAAAAAATCGTGTCCGGACGAAATAATCTCGCCCGGGCGAAAAGTTCGCGCCCGGGCGAAAAAATCGCGTTCGGGCGAAAAATTTCGCGTTCGTGCGAAAAAATTTAAGCCCGAGCAAAAACATCGCGTCATGACGAAAAAATCGTGTCTGGACGATAAAATTGATGTCAATAGTCAATAGTCAAAACATTGCAACAGTGTATAAGACTGAAATTATAGTATAATAAGAAAGCAAAACTAACAATCAAATGAAAATTCTAAGCTTACAATCTCCCAAGCAATCCACAATGGAATCCACCATTATGTCCTCAATTCCTCATCAAACTAACATATCAAGCATTTATTCACAAGCATAATTAGAAGAACATGAAGGACTCACTAAGGCTTTTCTAGGGCTTAAAGTACGACATAAGTGAATGTGGTCAAAGGAAATAATACGTTAACATCACACTTAGGCAAAAATTAGATGAGCATAAATAATGAAATTCACCGGGCTAACTGTAACACCTCCCCTACAACAACCATATCGTATGGATCCGACCGAGACCCCACAACATAGAGTCACCACAACTTTAGCATTAAAAAGTGATATAAGAAACATTGTCCAACAAAACAACAAGTACACATAGTGAAACACTAAGACAAATACCCATAGGTTGTCTACATCAAAGAAAGAGGTATTTGGCCTTATGGCCTTACAAAACAAGAGTCCAAAATCATCATCTATCATATCCAAACAAAAGTAGCAAAACTCCAAAGCTACCTCTGCATGCAAGCTGAAACAACAGCTAATGAAAATAATAAAGATGGAGGGGGAAACACTTCATGAGTCTGATTACTTTTTGGTTGACAAGCTAGCTCATCTTGTGATCCTTACTTTGTTTTCAACAAAAAAGAAGCGTTACACGAGGGCCATCTAGTTCTGACCACAACTATATAACAACACCCCTCCTCCTAGCCGCACTAGCGGACCCCAAGGAACTACATCACCCTGCAAGTCAATATTTTGTATTCAATATGAATAAAACATATAAATAAGAACATCAAGCTAATAGTATAGAACTACAAACATGTTCTCTATGTAGTGCAAGAAGTATATGCGCTTAACAATGTAATATGTATGAAGCTAGGGTCTCACTTGCGGCTCCCTATCACACGTGAGACTAGCACATCATCAATACACAACACATCACATCAGCTGTCAGGGTACTCACACCCCTAAAGGCACACCAACAAATTATAAGAATTCTCGCTTGGACCCCACCCGTATATGGTCACTCTCACCATCAGGCTTCTTATAAGGCATGACTGTTCTCATTAGTTTCACCAATTCCACAACAATCGACTATAAGAACTTTAGATTATACCTCACCTGTACATGGATACTTACAACATGTACATGAGTGAAAGCAAAACAAACAAAACCATTCTGATCTCATCAGTTTCACATAAGGGGATTTATCTCACCGGGACGCCCTCTACATGTGAATCTCCATAATACGGGGCTAGTCAACTAACCGTAAAGATGAAACCACACCTTTGCGTACATGTGAACATCACAATCCACCTAAGGAATCACCACTTGCATTTCTCACCCTAAACTTAGCATTCTCTATCCTCACAAAAATTTGGCATTATAATGGTGGCTTCGCCGCAATCACACATTTAGCAGATGCCCTAAATACAAATCAATCATTCTTCATCGAATCAGGCCACCGACCATGAGTTAGGCTTCAACCACCTTGCCTAATCCATTAACAAACATGAAATTTTAATGTAATCATGTTGTAGATAGACTCAATTGACCCGGTGGTTCTTATTGATCCAAGGAGACCTCAATTCCACTCATTTGAGGAATCGAGTGCCAAAATGCATAAATTAAACCATGAAAATGTTGGAGTTACCATGGTGATCTAGAAGTGGTCAAACATGTAATCTCACTGCCAACGCGATATGAGCCTGCAGGGCCGCACATAAGAGATGTGGAGAAGTTGAATGATTGACTATGTTGGTAAAGGTTACCAATCACCGACCTTGAATGGGGTTATGGGCAAAGTGTTGCCTTAGACGATCGTCGGGTTAGGCAAAATGTTGCCTTGAAAGGTTTGGTCGACGATCGTCGTCGAACGCGGGTCGACGATCGTCGTCGAACGCGGGTCGACGATCGTCGTCGAACGCGGGTCGACGATCGTCGTCGAACGCGGGTCGACGATCGTCGTCGAACGCGGGTCGACGATCGTCGTCGAACGCGGGTCGACGATCGTCGTCGAACGCGGGTCGACGATCGTCGTCGAACGCGGGTCGACGATCGTCGTCGAACGCGGGTCGACGATCGTCGTCGAACGCGGGTCGACGATCGTCGTCGAACGCGGGTCGACGATCGTCGTCGAACGCGGGTCGACGATCGTCGTCGAACGCGGGTCGACGATCGTCGTCGAACGCGGGTCGACGATCGTCGTCGAACGCGGGTCGACGATCGTCGTCGAACGCGGGTCGACGATCGTCGTCGAACGCGGGTCGACGATCGTCGTCGAACGCGGGTCGACGATCGTCGTCGAACGCGGGTCGACGATCGTCGTCGAACGCGGGTCGACGATCGTCGTCGAACGCGGGTCGACGATCGTCGTCGAACGCGGGTCGACGATCGTCGTCGAACGCGGGTCGACGATCGTCGTCGAACGCGGGTCGACGATCGTCGTCGAACGCGGGTCGACGATCGTCGTCGAACGCGGGTCGACGATCGTCGTCGAACGCGGGTCGACGATCGTCGTCGAACGCGGGTCGACGATCGTCGTCGAACGCGGGTCGACGATCGTCGTCGAACGCGGGTCGACGATCGTCGTCGAACGCGGGTCGACGATCGTCGTCGAACGCGGGTCGACGATCGTCGTCGACCGCGGGTCGACGATCGTCGTCGACCGCGGGTCGACGATCGTCGTCGACCGCGGGTCGACGATCGTCGTCGACCGCGGGTCGACGATCGTCGTCGACCGCGGGTCGACGATCGTCGTCGACCGCGGGTCGACGATCGTCGTCGACCGCGGGTCGACGATCGTCGTCGACCGCGGGTCGACGATCGTCGTCGACCGCGGGTCGACGATCGTCGTCGACCGCGGGTCGACGATCGTCGTCGACCGCGGGTCGACGATCGTCGTCGACCGCGGGTCGACGATCGTCGTCGACCGCGGGTCGACGATCGTCGTCGACCGCGGGTCGACGATCGTCGTCGACCGCGGGTCGACGATCGTCGTCGACCGCGGGTCGACGATCGTCGTCGACCGCGGGTCGACGATCGTCGTCGACCGCGGGTCGACGATCGTCGTCGACCGCGGGTCGACGATCGTCGTCGACCGCGGGTCGACGATCGTCGTCGACCGCGGGTCGACGATCGTCGTCGACCGCGGGTCGACGATCGTCGTCGACCCACATTCGACGATCGTCGTCGACCCACATTCGACGTGAATCGTCGAGTATTGTACTCTGATTCTCGCCGACTGATTCTCGCCGACTGATTCTCGCCGATCCTATGTGATTCTCGCCGATTGATTCTCACCGAATCTGCTAGGTGATTCTCGCCGATTCTGGAACCCTAATTTTCTGGGTGGTCTGCGGATAGCGATATTCCTAAGTCTGTTTATGCCTTTGGTATAAATAGATACTTAGGGTTTTCGGGAATTAGTTCTGATCGAATTCAGTCGAACATCGGCTTTTTCCTTTTGACCGAAACGAAACCGACGGAAGGGTTCCGCCGTTCTTCGTTCGCTCCACCGATTCCCGAATCCCACCGACGGAAGTGTTCCGCCGCCGTGCTCGCTCCGTCGACCTCCTCCTCTCCGGCGATTGTCGCTGGTACTGTTATTCCTGGCGCGGACCTAGCAGTCCGTGGAAGAGCAAGGTGCAGTCGATCTCCTTCCCGATTATCCGTGAGACGGAAAGGTCGGTGTTCTCTCGCTCGTGTGGATTTCTACAGAGACATGGATATCATTCCACGTAGAACTCGCCACCGACAGGGACACGAAGCTTGGAGCATCTTCGTTGAGTGGTGACTCAACGCCACTGAGGTAATTTTTGCGTAGTTGTTTATTAACTTCTTGATTCAATATGCATGGCCCGATCCCATCTCTTTTGGGTTATTCTTGATGTTTTATTCCTTCCGCTGCGTGCACAAGCGTTGTGCCATCCTCATAGAGAAACCCAACAGTGGTATCAGAGGGAGGTTCCGGCCATGTTTGTTGTATTGGAAGTTTGGATATTCCAGTACGAGTAAACCTAGGGATTTAGAAGTGTTCTAAATGTCTAGATTTAATCTTGGGCCTCGCCAGGATCGTCTAGAATCTTGTGGTAATTTCTAATTGTTAGGAATTACTGTCTCCTTAGCAGTAACCATCCCTCGATTTTGTTTTGGATTTTGAATCCAACAAGGAGAGATGAGCTTGTCTACTGCTTGAAGTTGAGTTGCCTTTGTCCCTTGTCCAATGCATGTAAACCTGAAGATTTGGAAGTGTCCAGATGTTCAGATTTATCCCTTTTCCTCTATCAAATATTGATAGTGTTCTGTTGTGCACATAAGGGATGCATGGGGATTTTAGTGAAGTGTTTTTCTTTGGATGTGCACATTGATCAAATGATTGGTCATGGTTAATTGTTAACCTATTATCAAAAATCCCTTCATCAAATATTAAGTGTTCGGATGCCTTCCGATGGATGACACTCTTCCTGCCTCGATCGATGAAGTGTGGGCTTGCCAAAGCAAGGTGCATTAATCTATCTTGGTAAGGGTGCGAGCGGATAATTATGATATCCCACTATCGACATCGGGTCTAGCTTAACTAGGTGACCTCAAAGGTTGAGTGCCTAGAGGCATGGGGTTGGCATGCACCATGTGATGGATGCGAATAAGGAGTTATTCACCAACCATACAAGAATTGCATAAGGATGCAATTGGCAAGCGTTGCCTACCTAAATAACCACATCGTGAGAGGAAAGCCAAAGCTGACTCATTGTGTTGGTGAAATACGGATCTTGTCCACTAAGAGAGTAGCTCGCATGAACTCTCTGAATTGATAGTGAGGGCTATTATTTCGAATAAAATAGTGGGAGTTTTAGTTGAAGTCCAAATTAAGAAAAATAATTGTATTTTGAAATTTTGGTACTGATTTATTCTGCATGAATTCTTGTAGAATTCCATGGCAAGTGGTTCGCACTCCACGTTGTCTCTGAGAGCCATCCTTGAGAAGGATAAGCTCAGTGGGACTAATTATATGGACTGGTACAGGAACCTGAGAATTGTTCTCAGGCAAGAGCGAAAGCTCTATGTCTTGGAAGAAGAAGCCCCCGAGGTGCCGACCGGGAATTCTTCCCGTGCTGATAAGGATACTTATAAGAAGTATACTGATGACGCTTTAGACGTCGAGTGCCTTATGCTTGCCACCATGAACTCTGAGCTTCAGAAGCAACACGAGAACATGGGGTGCAAGGAGATTGACGAGCATCTCAAGAAAATGTTTCAAGGGCAAGCTCGTCAAGAGAGATTTGATGTCACAAAAGCGTTATTTCAGTGCAAGATGGGAGCTCGAGACTCAGTAGGGACTCACGTACTCAAGATGATTGGGTATATAGAGAACCTTGAAAGGCTGGGTTTTCCTCTGGGTCAAGAGTTGGCCACAGATCTGATCCTGCAATCGTTGCCGGACAGTTACGAGCAGTTTGTCTTGAACTACAACATGAATGAGATAGACAAGACACTGCCCGAGCTCCCAGGCATGTTGAGAACTGCCGAGATCAATATGAAGAAGGCCAAGCCTGCCAGCCCCATACTGATGGTGCATAAGGGCAAGGGCAAGGCCAAGGGCTTCAAGAAGACGAAGGTGGGACCTAAGTCACATCTTGAGCCCAAGTCTTCTGCACTGATGAAGAAGAAGAGCACGGTGAAGGAGGGGAAATGCCACCACTGTGGCAAGGCTGGTCATTGGAGGAGGAATTGTCCTTCGTACATTGAGGGTCTGCAGAAAATGAAGGGAGGTATGACTTCCGCTTCAAGTATTTACGTTATAGAGATAAACCTTTCTGCTCCTTCATCTTGGGTATTGGATACCGGATGTGGTTCTCATATTTGTACAAATGTGCAGGAACTGGGAAGGAGAAGATTGCTGAGTAAAGGGGAGGTGGACCTTTGTGTCGGCAATGGAGCAAGAGTTGCTGCTGTGGCCGTAGGGGTTTACCGTCTTTCTTTGCCCAGTGGGCTTGTAATAGAACTTGATAATTGTTATTTTGTTCCGGCCATAACTAGAAACATTATATCCATTTCATGTTTGGACATGATTGGTTTTTCTTTTATAATTAAGAACAACTGTTGTTTGATATTTAAGAATGATGTTTGTTATGTTGTATCCTAATTGTTTAATGGTCTTTATGTTTTGAACTTGGACCATCTGATCTATAATGTAGAAAATAATAAAAGACTAAGAACAAATGACTCAAACCCTACATATCTCTGGCATTGTCGTTTGGGCCATATAAACGAGAAGCACATATCCAAGCTCCATAGAGATGGACTTTTGGACTCATTTGATTATGAATCATTTGAGCGATGCGAATCTTGTTTGTTAGGCAAGATGACTAAAGCTCCTTTCACGGGCTATACTGAGAGGGCTGAGGATCTCTTGGGTGTTGTACATAGTGATGTATGCGGACCCATGAGTTCCATGGCTAGAGGCGGGTATTTCTACTTTGTTACATTTACTGATGATTTCAGTAGATACGGATATGTGTATCTTATGAAGTGCAAATTTGAGACCTTTGAAAAGTTCAAAGAGTTCAAGAATGAAGTAGAAAACCAATTTGGTAAAAGGGTTAAAGCACTCCGATCTGATCGAGATGGCGAATACCTGAGTCATGAGTTCCGTGATCATCTGAAAGAGTGTGGTATTATATCACAACTCACTCCACCTAGGACACCACAGCATAATGGTGTATCTGAGAGGAGAAATCGTACTTTGTTAGACATGGTACGTTCGATGATGAGTCATGCAGATTTGTCTGTTTCCTTTTGGGGTTTTGCTTTAGAGACTGCTGCAATGACACTGAATCACGCTCCAATGAAAACGGTTCTGAAGACACCATATGAGATATGGACTGGGAAGCGTCCTAGTATGTCGTTCATTAAAATTTGGGGCTGTGAGGCATACGTGCGACGTCAAATGCCTGACAAGCTGGAAACCAAATCAGATAAATGTTATCTGGTGGGATATCCTAAGGAAACGAAGGGGTATTACTTTTACCTACCGTCCGAGGGCAAAGTGTTTGTCACAAGGACTGGCGTCTTCTTGGAGAAAGAGTTCTTATCAAGAAAGACTGAAAAGGTAGAACTTGAAGAAGTTCAAGACCCATAGGTAGTGAATGAACCGGAATTGGATTCTGAGATAGGACTACAAGATGTTGTAGCTGGAGAACCTACTCAAGAAGCACAAGTCCTACGTAGATCTGGTAGACCGAGGTTTGAGCCTGAGAGATATGGATTTCTCGTGTCTCAAATAGGTAATGTGTTGCTTATGGATCATGATGATGAGCCAGCAACCTACCAAGAGGCTATGAATGGACCGGACTCCGACAAATGGCTTGAGGCTATGAAATCCGAAATGGACTCCATGTACGCAAACCAAGTTTGGAACTTGGTGGAACCACCTGAAGGGGTGCGACCCATAGGGTGCAAGTGGATCTTCAAGAAGAAGACCGACATGGATGGGAATGTACAAACATTCAAAGGGAGACTGGTGGCTAAGGGTTTCAAGCAAATTCATGGTATTGAGTATGATGAGACCTTTTCCCCTGTTGCCATGGTTAAGTCCATAAGGATATTGCTTGCTTTTGCTGTGTATTATGACTACGAGATCTGGCAGATGGATGTCAAAACGGCTTTCCTTAATAGAAACCTCCTTAAGGAAGTGTACATGACACAACCCGAGGGTTTTGTATCCCCAAATGAAGCCACTAAAATATGCAAGCTGAATAGGTCCATCTATGGACTGAAACAGGCCTCTCGAAGTTGGAATCTTCATTTTGATGAGAAAATCAAAGAGTTTGGTTTCATCAAGAATGAAGATGAGCCTTGTGTTTACAAGCGAATCAGTGGGAGCATTGTTGTCTTCCTGATATTGTATGTAGATGACATACTTTTGATTGGGAATGACATTCCTACCCTGAAAGTTGTTAAGAACAACCTAGGGAACTGCTTTTCTATGAAGGACTAGGGTGAAGCGACTTACATACTCGGTATTAAGATCTATAGAGATAGGTCGAAGAAGTTGCTGGGTTTGACCCAGAGTACGTACATCGAAAAGGTGTTGAAGCGGTTCAACATGCTTGAGTCCAAGAAAGGATTTTTGCCCATGTCTCATGGTGTGAATCTCTCTAAGGACCAGTGTCCAAAATCTTGTGAAGATAAGGACCGCATGAAGTTGATTCCATATGCTTCGGCAATTGGATCAATCATGTACGTGATGTTGTGTACTCGACCCGATGTCTCCTTTGCTTTGAGCATGACTAGCAGGTATCAGTCAGACCCCGGTGAGTGTCACTGGATTGCCATCAAGAATATCCTGAAGTACTTGAGAAGGACTAAGGATGTGTTCTTGGTGTATGGTGGAGACAAAGAGCTCGTTGTAAGTGGTTACACGGATGCTAGCTTCCAAACTGATAGGAACGACGCCAAGTCTCAGTCAGGTTTTGTGTTTTGCCTTAATGGAGGAGCTGTGAGCTGGAAGAGTTCCAAGCAAGAGACAGTTGCTGATTCTACAACAGAGGCCGAGTATATCGCTGCAGCTAACGCAGCGAAGGAGGCTGTATGGATTAGGAAATTCATCGGCGAGCTTGATGTAGTTCCTAGCATTGTTGGTCCCGTAGTTCTCTACTGTGATAATAATGGTGCAATTGCACAATCTAAGGAACCTAGATCCCATCAGCGCTCCAAGCATATACTTCGGCAGTTCCATCTTATTCGTGAGATTGTCGAACGAGGAGATGCGAACATTTGCAGAGTGCCGACTAAGGAGAATATTGCAGATCCACTGACAAAGCCTCTCGCGCAGAGAAAGCATGATGGTCATACTAGATCCATGGGTATACGATACCTAAATGATCAACTCTAGTGGGAGTCTTGTGGGTTGCATGTAAACATATATTCTGTTGGCTGATTATTGTTTATTCATATGATGAATTGTGTACCAATTGTTTCTTTTTATAATTAATGGCAAGTTCTTTTATTATGATTTTTCTATATGATAGTTAAATTGTAACATAATAAATGCCCTTAGAGTGTTCGCTTCCATAGGACATCAAGTACGTGACTTGAATGTGAGAGCCTATGATTTATTTGAAGCTTCATTCTTAAAAGGTCCCTGGTCGTTGTATCATCATAGAAACTAAGGGTGATGATGATACCTTAAGACTAGCACGTGTGTTGACTGATGACCAGTTCTCACAGGTCATGATATTGTGATATCAAGTCATCACGTGGGTACTTGTTAGTGAACAAGTTGTATTGGACAGACCCCACCTGAGACTACTCTATGGATTGTCATTCAATCGTGTCACGAGTAGGTCTCAATTGACAATGGTGTTGTGGTCCTTTGACCTGAAGTCACAGCATTCATCAAGTGAGGAAGAGCGTGCTTTGATGCCATCTAAAGTCTTCCTTGAGAAAGGTTGATGATAAGGGTGGTTGTTGGGCATGTTACGAATCATTTGGGTGTTTGTGTGTAAGCAGATATGGAATTTGTCCTCCTGTATGACAGGAGTTGCATCCATGGGCCCCTTGATGGAACTGGACTGAGAAATGCATGCCATGCTTGGTTGAGTCAATATGTGATATTGGACTCACCATTCTCTGGAAGTCCGTCCTGAATCAAGAAACTTGGATTGAGCTATTACGAGGGTGACACGGTCCATGCCTCTAATTCTTTCCGGATGTAAGGGACAAAGGGACAAAGACAACGCTGATACATTGGTCATGAAGGCTTATGAGTTATGAACTCTTATTGCTTGGGGAGCAATGGTGCATTGCTAGATGCCGCTCATTGTTTGTGAAGTTCTTGGTTTGATACTTTCAAGATCAAGTGGGAGACTGTTGGAGTTACCATGGTGATCTAGAAGTGGTCAAACATGTAATCTCACTGCCAACGCGATATGAGCCTGCAGGGTCGCACATATGAGATGTGGAGAAGTTGAATGATTGACTGTGTTGGTAAAGGTTACTAATCACCGACCTTGAATGGGGTTATGGGCAAAGTGTTGCCTTAGACGATCGTCGGGTTGGGAAAAATGTAGCCTTGAAAAGTTTGGTCAGAATAGTCGACCGAGGGTCGACGATTGTCCACCGAAGGTCGACGATCGTCGACCGCGGGTCGACGATCGTCGACCGCGGGTCGACGATCGTCGACCGCGGGTCGACGAGTGTCGTCGACCGCGGGCCGACGAGTGTCGTCGACCGCGGGCCGACGAGTGTCGTCGACCGCGGGCCGACGAGTGTCGTCGACCGCGGGCCGACGAGTGTCGTCGACCGCGGGCCGACGAGTGTCGTCGACCGCGGGCCGACGAGTGTCGTCGACCGCGGGCCGACGAGTGTCGTCGACCGCGGGCCGACGAGTGTCGTCGACCGCGGGCCGACGAGTGTCGTCGACCGCGGGCCGACGAGTGTCCTCGACCGCGGGTCGACGAGTGTCCTCGACCGCGGGCCGACGAGTGTCGTCGACCGCGGGCCGACGAGTATCGTCGATCGCGGGTCAACTGTCGTCGACCGCAGGTCGATGATTATCGTCAACCCACGTTCGACGTGAATCGTCGAGTATTGTACTCTGATTCTCGCCGACTGATTCACGCCGATCCTATGTGATTCTCGCCGATTGATTCTCATCGAATCTGCTAGGTGATTCTCGCCGATTCTGGAACCCTAATTTTCTGGGTGGTCTGCGGATAGCGATATTCCTAAGTCTATTTATGCCTTTGGTATAAATAGATACTTAGGGTTTTCGGGAATTAGTTCTGATCGAATTCAGTCGAACATCGGCTTTTTCCTTTTGACCGAAACGAAACCGACGGAAGGGTTCTGCCGTTCTTCGTTCGCTCCGCCGATTCCCGAATCCCGCCGACGGAAGTGTTCCGCCGCCGTGCTCGCTCCGTCGACCTCCTCCTCTCCGGCGATTGTCGCTGGTACTGCTATTCCTGGCGCGGACCTAGCAGTCCGTGGAAGAGCAAGGTGCAGTCGATCTCCTTCCCGATTATTCGTGTGATGGAAAGGTCGGTGTTCTCCCGCTCGTGTGGATTTCTGCAGATATGTGGATATCATTCCACGTAGAACTTGCCACCGACAGGGACATGAAGCTTGGAGCATCTCCGTTGAGTTGTGACTCAATGCCACTGAGGTAATTTTTGCCTAGTTGTTTATTAACTTCTTGATTCAACATGCATGGCCCGATCCCATCTCTTTTGGGTTATTCTTGATGTTTTATTCCTTCCGCTGCGTGCACAAGCATTGTGCCATCCTCATAGAGAAACCCAACAGAAAATATATGATGTCAAGCACACATCTTAAGACCTATAGTAGAAATATTGGTACCCTATGATATTTCTTCCACTCCATCAAAAGCTTGATGTACATGAATGGAAATGAGCACCTTCGAGTCCTCCCCACATTGTTGGTCGCAAATTGTAGATCGGAGCTCCGAAGCTCCTCCAATGGTGGAAGAGAGCTTCTACTCCTCCTCCTCTTCTAACCTTTATACCCTAAGAGAGAGAAAAAAAACATGAAATGAGCTCAAACCAACCCCCAAACAGACCTAAATCCCATCAAAACGAATGCCTACCATTGGATCACGAAAGGTTAGATCAAATGGCTCAACAAAAAGCATGATAAAATGACTCTGGGGCTAAACGCTGTTTTATACACATTCGTGTTCCTAGCCGTGTTCAAAGCTGTGTTGTAGGACGACTACCAACCAAACTTGTGTTACAAGACGCGACTCTCTCTATTTCAAAACTAGCCAAAAAAATCATGGGCACAACTTATTACACACCTGTGTACCAAGCCATGTAGAAAAATGGTTAAAGTCTTTGTTTTAAGTGTAGTTATACACCTAAGGGGGGGAGGGGCTACATAGGTCTTCTAGTCTTTTCGAATTTTCTTAAACTTTGTTGAGTTGTGTGTTTAATTATTAAGTTAGTTTTCAAGAACAAGAACACCACACCAGATTTTATAGTGGTTTCCCAAGGTATGGGTACATCCACTTTCCCTCCCACCTTTCTAATAGTGTGTTAGACAGCACAATCTTTTCCCAACTCGGCTCAAAGAGCTTACACCACAGATCCCTCAGGATCTTTCAGGCTTCCTCCAAGCCCTACCTCAGGACACAACCCTACACACTCAAAGTAATCTTTACTCCTACAGCTCAGTGACGCTCCAGATCACCTACCTCAGGCTTATCAAGAAGCCCTACAACTCAGGCTAGGAGGATAACCCTACACTCAGAGCTATTTAATCTCCTACCTCATATCTTGATAAGATCCTACCTCAAGCACCCAGGCCCTACCACTTAGCCTTTTTATTTTAGGCTTATAACTCAGATCAATAATGATCATACAAAAAGAATAGATGGTTGATGATTACCGAATCCAGAGAAATGGTTCTCTGAGTCTTCTTTTTGAACTAAGTAAACACACTCCTAACTTCTTCACAACACCAAGATAATTGATCTTCAGGATGTTTCTGCTTGTGCTGAGAAGACAACTACAGAGCACCGTTTCTTCAAGCCTTTGATGAAGTAGAGTAGAGTGCAGTGGCCTTGAAGATGTACAACTCCTCGAGTTTGCTCTACTTCTCCTTATTATACAAAAAAATGAATTCTGTGCGCTTGTTGTTGAAGACTTTTTAATTTTGCAGTTCTTTGTGTTCTTTAAGCAGCCAGCTTGTTTGTATTTTTCATACCTTTTTTTAATTTGTCCCATGTCTAGGATTCTCTTGCTTGATGGAGACGATGGAGCAGACCACTATCCAGAGAAAAAGCTTTTTTTAATATCTCTATAAAGTCCACTTTATCTCTCACCGTCCAATGGTTCTTTCCTCAGCATGGGCAAGTTGAAATTGATAACCGCCAGACAACTTTAGCTTTAATTACCGTACTAAAGGCATATGTCGCCTTTTGTCATTTAGCGCGCAAGTACTGCAACATTTGAATTTTGGATAATGTCAACATGACCTAGTGCCTTGAGACTTAGCAATTTTCAGTCAATCTGCATAGGCATTGAGTGGGGCCATGTCACTCAACGCAGAAATACTTGGCAGAAATTCTATTATCGTGAGGCGTTGAGTGAACCTTCAACACTCAACGCATTTGATTTTTACAGTCTAACTGATAAGGCGTTGAGTGAGCCTTCATCACTCAATGCATTTAGACTTGGTAGAATTTTCCGGTATGATGGCATTGAGTGAAGCTTCTACACTCAATGCTTCTGACTTTGCTAAATTTCTTGATGTGGCGTTGAGTGATCATTCATCACTCAACGCTTCTGTACTTAACCTGAAATCTTTTTGAGTAGGCGTTGAGTGAACTGCCTTCACTTATGCTTATGTTCTTCGAAAGATTTCAAGTCAGCAATACTGAGGTTTTGACTGCTGGATCTCCTGTCAATGCTTTAGACACATAGCATTGAGTGAAGTGAGTTCACTCGATGCTTCTGGACTTAGCATATTTTCAGCTTATCTAGCATCCTACCTCGAGTCCCACTATTATTGTGACCCAAACAACATGTCTAATCAATGTAATAGTATATAACCCGCATACAATGAACTTGAACATGTATATCAGATACAAACATGTGTATACCATTGACCTTTGGGCCTTCTTCAAATCTGGGACATTATGATCAATGGACCCAACAAATGGCATGGCCAAAATGGCCTCAAAGGCCACCCAAATAACCCCCAAACCCTACGGGACTCCCCTAAGAGTCTTAAGGACCTCAAGACCTTTTTGAATTGTGTTTTTGGGGTGTTACAATCCCCCCTTAAAATAATTTTATCCTCAAAATTTAAAATGTTGCCAAAAAATGAAAAATATACCCGATGTGAAGAGTTCTTGATACTCTTCCTACATTATTTGCTCCCTCTCACAAGAGAACTCGTCTTACCAACAATTATTACAATTCACTTTCACGAGCTTGACCTCCTCATTCTGAAATCTTAGGATCTCTGAATCCTTTATGCACACTAGAAGAACTATCATTATCAAGTCTTCTGCTACCGGCACTTCTGCCGACAATATCGCCACACTTGGATCCACTAGAGATTTTCTTAGCACCGAGATGTGGAAGACATCATGCAATCCACTTAACTCTGCAGACAACGCCAACTAGTAAGCTACTTCACATATGCACTCTATGATCTTTAATGGTCCCCAATACATTGGAATTAGTTTCTTTAGTTACTGAATTCTCTAAATGCCTTGAATAGCTTAATCTTTAGTGAAATTCTTTAGTTTTAAGAGTAGCTAAACACCTAGAGGGGGTGGGGGTGAATAGGTTTTTATAACTTTTTAGACTATCTTCTTACTTTGGTGTGTTGTGACTTAGTGTTATGTTAGATTTCAAGAATACACAGTCAGCACACAGGTATTTATAGTGGTTTTCCAAGGTTTGGGTACATCCACTATCCCTCCCACCTTTCTAACAATGTGTTTGATAAGGCCAAATTCTCCAAACTCGGCTCCAAGAGCTTACAACTCAGATCCCTTAGGATCTATCAGACTCCTCCAAGTCCTATCTCAGGCCTAAGGCCCTACCACTCAGAGCAAATGATGCTCCTATAGCTCAGTGATCCACAAATCACCTACCTCAGACTGTAAACAAAGGCCTACCAGTCAGGCTAGGAGGATAGCCCTACACTCAAATTCATAAGAGGATCCTACACTCAGTGAATGAACTCACCTACACCTCAGGCACGCATGCCCTACCTCAGATCCATAGAAGGATCCTACACCCAACCTTTATAGATCAGGCTTACAACTCAGATCAGTTAAGATCATACAGGAGAAATGTTGTTTGTTATTAATGATTTGACTCCAAAGAAATGATCTATGAGTTTGGCCCTTCCTGAACTGAGAAGACTCAGTCCTATACTCTTCACAGCATGAAGAATGGATCTTCAAGAATATTCAGCTTGTGATGTGAATCAACTCAAAAAGAAGTCTTCCTGAACTATCTATTGAAGATGAGACTATCAACAACTAATTGTGTGTACTTAAGGACAATAGTGAGAGAGTTTTTCTTCAAGCTCTGCAACTTGATCGAGAGGAGGAAGATGAAGCTCAAAAACACTTGTTTCTAAAAGTTAAGTTCCTTTACCACGGAACTATGAATTTGTATTTGTCGTCCAACGACTCTCTAAGCAATATAGACCACCGGGTTTGGTAGCTACAACTTTTCCTTTTTGCATCACAGCTGTAGTGAAAGCAAGCAGCGCCTTTTGTCCTTTAGCAAGGCGATCCCGTGATATTTGAATTTCTGCAAACGTCAGCATGAGTCAGTGCTTCTGTACTTAGTAAATTTCAGACAGACTGTATAGGTGTTGAGTGAAGCCTTGCCACTCAACGCAAAATTACTTAGCAGATTTCTGCGACTTGAGGCGTTGAGAGCATTGAGTGAGCCTTCCTCACTCAATGCATATAGACTCTTATAGTCTAACAGCTTAGGCATCGAGTGAACCTTCTTCACTCGACGCATCTGGACTTAGTTAATTTACTCTATAGGAAGGCGTCGAGTGAGGCTTCTCCACTCAATGCTTTCAGACTTTGTCGGTTTTCTTGATGAGGCATTGAGTGGCATTTCTTCACTCAACTCTTTTGTACTTATAAGGATTGTCTGTCAAGGAGGCGTTGAGTGAACTGCCTTCACTCGACGCTTTTGGACTTAGACAGATTTCTTTGATAGCAACCTTGCAGCTTTGACTGCATGTTGTCATGTCGACACTTTGCTTCTTGGTGTTGAGTGAACTGCATTCACTCAACGCTTCTAGACTTAGCCAGATTTCTTCTTTGGCAATACAGAGGCTTGACTGCCTGAACATCAGTTGATGCTTTTAGCCCCTTGGCATTGAGTTAACTGCCTTCATTCAATGTTTCTAGACTTAACAAGATTTCTTCTTTGGCAATACAGAGGCTTTGACTGCCTGAAAATTAGTCGATGCTTTTAGCACCTTGACGTTGAGTGAATTTCCTTCACTCAATGATTCTGTACTTAATGTAATGCCCCAGATTTTCCTATTATATTATTTGTTTTGGTATCGTCATATTTATGACGGAAGGTCGTTACTTTTAACATCATGTTGACGATTCTGCACTGTTAGAGCGTTTTCACGTCTGTTGGGTTTGTTTGACCAGATTTTTGGGATTTTGATTGGATTGAATGTTTTCCTTGGTTGAAAGGATCAAGTTTTGAGGTTTTGGACTTGTCCAGTTTTATTGCGATCCGAGCATTTTGGAGTCTCAACGCGTCTTTGTGATGATGTTGCTTATAGTAAGCAGTTGATGTTTCAAGAATGGTGCGTCGGATTCTAGGGTTGTCTTCGCTGCTAAATTCGTAGAGTCGACATTTTATCCCGGAGTAAAAGACAATATGAAATTTTCGAATTTATCCTGTTCAGTTCTCGAGAAGACTAGTAGTTCTCGAGAAAACCCTTGTTGTTCTTGAGAAGAATCTTCTTGTTCTCGAGAGATGCGGTCTAGTACTCGAGTAGTCTTGAGTTGTTCTCGAGTAATACTTACCCATTAGTCGATATGTTTTCTTATTTATTGAGAAGATCTCGAGAAATCATCCTCTTGTTCTCGATAAAATGATGGTTGTTCTCGAGATATCCAGAAGCCCTTCTCGAGAATTCCATAGTCTTTTTTCAAGATAGTCCTTTTTAGTACTCGAGTAATTATTATTCTGTTCTCGAGAAGTCCTGAGGTGCTCGAGGAGTCCTATTTTGCTACTTCTCGAGAATCTTTTTAGTACTCGAGAAGTACGTTTTAGTTCTTGATAAGTCTTACCTTGTTCTCGAGAAAACCCAGACCTTTGTCTCGGAAAACCCGGTTCAGCCGACCCCGGTTCGTTTTCTTAAGTATAGTTATTCTAATATTACACTTATTATATATGCCTACCTCTTCTTCCTCCTTCATTTAGAATGAACTCCTATTCATCTCCCGAACCAGAGCGGCATGAGCGAGAGAGAGAAAGTTCTTCTGTGATTCTTCCGGTGGCCGCCGACGGTGCTCCGATGCTCAAAATCTTGAACCGAACATAGATCCTGAAAGCTCTCAGCGAGAGCTACGCCATCGTGGTAAGGTTTTCCCCTTTTCTTGTGTCTTTCTCGGTAGGGTTTTTGTCCCTAACTTCTATTTCAGCCGTTTTGTTCAGATTCCAACTTCCCCCATCTTCCTCAGCCCCGATCTACGCCGAGGTTCGATTTGGAGGCGAAACCAAGGCAAGTGGTGGTTTTCCCTCCTCCCTTTTCTTTCTGAACTTGATGATAACTGTTAATATTTTGTTATTTAATCTTTCTGCACTTTTGTCATTCCAATTTGTAGATATGTTTAATCTTCCCTTGAAATCCACTTGTATTTATAAGTTCTTATCATGATATTTCAACCTTGTAGCATTGTAGTGATTTGACGAAATGTTAAATTGTTGGCTTTAATCGCCCCTAACTATTATTGTTGAACGTGATAGAGTTTATCTAGGATTATAAATCCTTTCTTAAGGTTGATCAACCATTTCTTAAATCTAGAAATGTCTAGTAGAATCCGATGTGCCAAGTCTTGAGATTTATATCATAGTTTTCCTTTGTTGCGGGTTTTAGTGGACGAAACCACCGCCGCAAGATTTGTTTCCTTTATTAGTACCTTGTAGAACTCTACCGGGTGTTTGGGCATCTGCGGTGAATGGTGGAGTGTATGAGTCTCCCCTGCAGTTAGACGGATACTATATCTATGAGGGTGTGTCCGGATGAGAGACCACCTCGCCTGTATTTTTGGGTAGAGTTGACCACATGTGGCTAATAAAGTTTTGAGAATTCTTTCTTATAATTTAATCATGCTTTCCATTTCATTAGCCTTGTGCATCTGGTGTATATTGTTGTACATGACGATTCACGTAAGTGTTCTTTTCTGATTTTGGTACTTTACCTTGTACTTTACTTCAACACATTTTATCTTGGGTTGGTACCCCTTTTGACCTTTGTTTACTTTTGGCTTACTTTTCTACCACCGCTTGTACCCTCTTGTTGAGGTGTTCTGTCTTTGGAATACCTCAGGTTCAGAGCTTTAGCAGGTAGTGGAGCTTATTTTGGAGTTTCTGGGCAGTAGTGTTGGTTGTGGTTTTCACCTCACCGTTGCAAGGTAGTTCGTTGTTTTAGTTTACATTACCTAGTTCAGACATACTTTTGCTTTATATGGGTTCGTGTCAGATTGTTGACGCTCACAAGATAGTTGGTTTTTGATACTTTGCTAGCTGCTAGTTGTTTTTCTTGTGATGAATTGGATTGCTTGCTCTCTGGGATGTTTTATACTAGGAATGCATGTTAGGTATTTTCAAGTATTAAAACTACTATTATTACATCATGCATTGCATGTCTTAAAATTCTAACTCATTATATTTAGCGACCGTAAAAGCTATTTCTTACTTCTATTATAAGCCTAGATTCTTACATATCATGAGTTGTCTTATGGGTACGTTTACACTCATGTAGGATGTTTAACCTCATAAAAGAAATATTTTCCGCCACATATAACTTTTTTTCCTTATGGACTAGATGAGCCACTAAGCCGAGGGATACGACTAACTGCTTAACTTAAACTGGATTATTCTCTAAAAACAAAAAAAACTTTCTTTATGTGTTGAGTAGGAGTGTTGTCTGAGCGTCCGCAGTTATCCCCTGCTGACGTGGCATCATGAAGCGCATTTTCACTTACTCTGATATATCTTTAAAGACGGTGAAAAATGCAGGTTGTGATAGTTGGTATCAGAGGGAGGTTGGTTTGATAAGTTGGTCTAACCAGCCACCCGTTGTAGATTTGATTTCCCTTCATCCATTTGCATACACATACCGATATGTCATCAGTATGTCTTAGCCGAAGCATAGTCACTACACTCATAGCATGACAAGAAGTATACGGGGCATAATATGTAGTATGGGATGCATAATATGTGTTTGTATATGGATCCACCATAGGTGGCAACATGTGACGGTTATGTAGTATGGGATGCATAACCACCATCACATGGGTGCCCATTAGCACGTTTTATTTTCACATTGCATACGATGTTATGTCGTATGAGATGCACAACATTTCATGTGTACGCTGCTCATAATATGCATTAAGGCCTTTTTAGGATGCATAACACTGCATACATAACATATCACCGCATAAGCACGCATGCTAAGTTAAGGTTTACATGATGACACATGTACACACATGATTTTAAATAAGAATAAAGAATCCATGCATTCATATCATACGCACATGAGTCAATAGGATGAGAGGATATCATCCTAAGTAGGACATAACATCATTATAAAGTCCCAGAGCAAGTTGCAGTATAAGCAAGTGTCTTTTAAGTATGTTCTGAACTAAGTTGTGTGGCCTAGTCATAATCTAGGATTTTGATGAGTAGTTCGTTGCCGCCAAAGCATCCTGCGATGAGGTTGACTCCCCAGTCGGAGGGTGAGTCGTCAGGTGCGTAAAGCGATGCGATGATCGAGAGTCTGCGTTAGAGCAATGAGGCTCTATCGGGACAATTAGTTACGATGCAATCGCAAATTCAGTCTTTATTGTCTGTCGCTCCTGTGCAATAACCCTTAGTGCAAGATTCTGTCATGGGTCAAGCCGCACCCATTACTCCTGCTCCTCTGGTGCCCCAGTGATGCTACCCCCAGATATGAATTTTATCTTGCATTTCCAGTGATTGGGACCTCCCACTTACGACGGGAGAGCCAACTTTATGGTTTTGGATGATTGGATCATCGCTATCGAAGAGATGTTCACATATTCGGGGATTGCAGAAGCCCAAAATTTAATGATTGCAGCCTATCATCTAAAAGGCCTGTCAAAGAGCTGGTGGATTTGGGAAAAGGAGAGTCTGAGTGAAGGATGCTCGTAGGAATCTTTTAAGAAGATGCTGCTTAAGAAGTTTCTACCCTCGGTCGAGCAGGACCGCCTGATGAATAATTTCCTGCATCTGAAGCAAAGAAAGCTCACAGTGAGCGATATGAGATTGAGTTTAGAAAGCTGAGAAGATTTGCTCCTGATTTGGTAGCTTCCGAGGCGGGAAGAGTGAAGCGCTTCCTCGGAGGACTAAGAAGCGATTTCCAACAGTGGGCATGCTCTTATAGAGCTGAAAGTTATGCTGAGGCAGTGGAAGCCTCTCTGAAAGTTGAGGCAATTGAAAATGCCAAGACTCGAGGTGCCGCAGCGAGAAAAGAGAAGAGGAAAAGTGATGAGGATGGACGCTCTAGAGCACCATGCCATTCTTCGAAGAAGAAAGGTGGAGATATATGTAGCTTCTGTGGTCGATCTGGCCACCCTTACGAAAGGTGTTTCAAGAGGTCTGCCACTTTGAAGCAGCAGAAAGTGCTCTCCATCCAAGGTGCACCCAAAAAAGATCTGGTGTGCACATTCTGTACAAAGAAGGGACATGACGTGAGTAGTTGCTGGTCGAAGGATAAGGCTTGCTTCAAGTGCGGGCAGAAGGGGCACCTGAAGTCTTCATGTGTAAGACCCCCCCCCCTTACCAAGGAGGGAACCCGGTCTTATGCCCAGAACCGTCGCTTTACGGTGACACTTAGCGCACAAAGGCTAGTCGACACCACAAGACGCCGATCCTACGGGCTAGTACGATCATTCAACCTTTCGGCCAATCAAGGAAAGAAGCAATATAAGCAATTATACATCAAGTCCACATCACAGCATCATCATAATATAAGTAAAATGAGAGATCCAGTAGTCCACAATGAGTACAGAATTAAAGAGAAAAGGGCTTACGCACAGTACATAGTAATCAATATCTCTCTCACAAAATCTAACCAAGCGGAAGCTAATCTATCATCAATACATGTGTCATCACCAGACATTGGGTTGCAATAGAAGTAGTAGTAGGTGGTGTTAGCTCCTCATGTCCTGTAACCTCATCCTGCTGGTGCTCCAGCACCTCAAGCTCCTAAAATCATACGATCAAAACCGACCGTTAGTCATAAAGACTAAGCCATTTTGTCATTGCCTCACCCCCGCGACTCCTAGGTACCGAGCGGGAGGACGAAGCGGAGAACAACAAGGTGTATAAAAGGAAAGCAGGTGATAGTGAATCTAATGTAACAAGATTATGTAATAACAAGTATATCTCTACTTTAACAGTTCTATATAGTACAAGTAAAGTAAGAAAGAAGTGTCATGAAAGAAAATGTTGTAAGCAAAGTAGAGAACGGAGTAGGAAATAAACTATCTACTGTTAAGCTATCATCAAAGGAGTACCTTAACTTATATGAATGCCCATACAAACTTATAAGTTAAGGTTTCATAAATTTAACTTATCATATAAAAGAGTCCATACTAATTTATATGATAAGGATCTATGGTGCGTATTTCCTAAGTATGTATGTATGATATGGTATGCGAGTTATGATTCATACAAGAGCAAATCACCCACACGACTCTATGCACACAGACCTTTAGCTTCCACTTTTTGGAGTTAGCTTAACTCTCAGGTACTACCATTGTGGCTACGGCAGTAGTGGAGCGGGCATCTCCACTCCTAGGCGGGTATACACACTACCAGGCCTAGACCTTCCATACGCCTCTAAAGAAAACACCAAAGTCACCACGTACTATGTAACACCCCAAAATCCCAAAATTGAGTTCAGGTTGAGCAACACGACCTGGGATACGGGCATGTCCCAAGCCGTATCCTGCTCTGTTTACTCGAGTGTGAAATGGGTCTCGAGTGTATCTCGAGTGAGGCACACGGCCTGGGACACGAGTGTGTCCTGAGCCATATCCTGCTCTGTGTTGTCTCGAGTACTCGATGAAATGCACTCGACGCTCCTCGAGAGGCAAGTAGAGTTGGGCACACGACCTATGACACAGGCGTGTCACATGGCCGTGTCCTTCTCTGGATTTTTCCAGGGCAATGAGGCCTGGTGAACACAGGCTATACATGGGCATGTCCGAAGCTGTATCAGGAAACACGACCTATGACACGGGCGTGTCACATGACTGTGTCCTATTCTGGATAAGTCGGTTTGTGTGGCGCTTAAGGTATATGGCCTGTGACACGGGCATGTCACAAACCGTGTTCGGCCCAGGAAAAGTTATTTCAGGGAGATTTGTGGTCGTTCATTTCCTTTAGATGGGATCTAATGGTCCAAGCTTCTCCCTGCTGAGTTAAGTCCAGGAATTGAGAGTTATCACTAATTCAATCTTGGATATTCTCTTTCTAAAAAAGATAGAGAGAAGGGAGAGTAAGGAGGAGGAAGAGAAGAGATCCGACCACCGGTGGAGCTTCAGCGTTCGGAATTGCGAGTCGAGTCCAGATTTGTGGAGGCAAGGCCGCTGTGGTGCTTTCCAACTGGCTAGATTCCATGGCTCTAAAGAGATCGTCAAGGGTAACGATCTTCCTTCTTGGACATGTGAAGTCCTCATTTTGGCATGTATATGGATTTCCCCCACCAAAAGTTGGCTTTTGAGGGATTTCCTTGGGTTGATCCTTGAAATCCCCAGTCATGCATATAGATCCGGAAATGTGTAGTAAGGAATAGACATTCTGTGTGAAGACCATCTTGACAGGTTGGTATGGATTTGTGATGTTGCATTTTGCACACCAGAGAAGACTCAGCGTATAAATGTGTAGTTTGTGAAGTCGATGGGTTATGCCTGTGAAGTAGTAACAGGAAGTACTGGAGTGGAAGTCCAGGAAAATACCCTCGTGATTCTTGTGTTGTATGCTATGTATGGGTTGAGTTTGGGTGCAGAAAGTGAGTTCTGCTGAACCCGCCAAGCGACCGCAAGGAATGCTGGCACTAACTCCCTTTTTGGATATGAAGCCAGTCCTTGGTGGACAGTGTTGCTATTGTGAGCTGTGAGCTCTTGAAGGCTTCGTGCCGAACGGATAAGGGGAAAGCTGACCCGCATCATGTTGGATGATTTGAGCAACGGGATTGGATGAACCGGACCGCGTTATGTTTGACCGACTGGTAGACCTAGTTATTGGTCTCGTTGGAGCTCATAATGAGAGTCTTAGGCCTACACGCCATTAAGACTGAATGCTCAATACCATCGGGTTTCAGACCTTGAACGGTGGTGGGACCCTGGTTCGCCGGTACCCCAAGAATGTGCCCTGAGTGTACGGATCATCGGGCTGCGTGGTTGACGGTTGTTATATGTTGATTGTGCATGAGGGCACATTATATGATATATCTGCTTGTGAAAAGCTATGCCTGCAGGGAAGGAATACCACTTCCCCGGGAAAGGGGTAGGGTGGTTATAAATTGGTCAGCTGAATGCTGACCATTGCTTTGTTTGCCATCATTATGGTGGGCAGTCCTTGTGCAGGTGCTGGTGAGCCGAGCGGGAAATAGAGGGTTGAAGCCCCTGCTGCTACTGCTACTGCTGGCCCTCGAAGGCTGAGTACAGGCTTTTGTTATGTTCATGTGTGGCCGACCTGAGCGCCGATGTTTGTAATCCACACTTGTAAAGCATAACTATAAGGCATTAAGGCCAAACTCTTGAGTATTTGTTGTATATTCCTTCGTGAGTATATATAAATATTGTTGTTTATATATATTGGACATTCAAGGTTTGATTTCAGCTTAACGTTAAAATGTTCCGGTAGTATGCTCTTTGTTAGGATGCATACCTATTTTGGTATTAACCTGTGACCTCACCGCCTGTTTCTGGAATATAGTGTGGGGCCCCAGCCAGACCTTCTATTTTATGTTATTTAACGGATGGAGTCATTACATTTTGGTATCAGTTTGTCTAGGTCTTCCTCATTCAAATTCGTGGTCGAATTCTTCTGTGGGGTGGCGAGCACGTGTTAGTGCGACCCACTTTTTTATGAATGAACTCTTGAATGTCCACTAAGGAATGCAAATACACCTTCTTGAGGAACCTGTGCATTCCTATATTGTTATGATTGCTTGCGCTAAAGTGTGTCTTGTTCACTTATAGGTGACTCGTAGTGGTGCTGGGTAGTCAAAGCCCCAGCATTATGATGAGAGTGCGACACCAACTGAGGTGCCCACACATCCTTCTTCTGCAGAAACAATCTGCTTAGTTGTTGAGGCGCTATTTGCCATGTTTCATGCATAGCATATTGGGCAAGCGCAGCTGGCAGTGGTGCCAGAACGGGTTGGTGTAAGACCAGAACGTGTTGAGGCTATTGATCCTCGAGAAGATGAGCGGCAGTTGAAGCATTTTATGAGCTTCAATCCTCCGAGGTTTATGGGCGTGGGAGTCCCAACGCAGGTAGAGGATTGGTTGTCACGCATCAAGCGTATATTGACGGTGATAAGGATGGAGGAAGATCAGAAGGTCACCTTGGCCACCTTCTTGTTGGAAGGAGAGGCTCGGCTATGGTGGGATGAGATAGAGTTGCATCACTTAACGGGCAGGCAATTAACACAAGTCTCGATCGAGGTGTTTTCACGAGTTTTTTTGGCAAGGCACCTACCAGCGACAAAACACATCGTCATGGAAAAAAGAGTTCCAACGTCTAACGCAAGGAGAAAGTAGTGTTGATACTTACTTGCATGAGTTTACAAGGTTGGGCCATTATGCGGGGTCTATCTTCGCTGATGAACAACGGAAAACCAATAAGTTCTACAAAGGGTTGCGGGATGAGTTGAGATTCCTTCTCTCGAGTTCGGTGAACCAAGGATTACAAGCATTGGTTGATACTGCTTGTGTACTGGAGAATGATATGAAACAGGTGCAAGGAAAGAGGGACTTGGCTATGACGAATTCTGAGTTTATATTGCCCCGTCCGGGAAAATCAAACTACCAAAAGAAGTGGAGCAAGAGGTCCAAATCATCTAGACAGGCTTCTTCTTTAGTTGCATCGGGAGCAATGACAAGGCAAGAGTCTCGTACTTGCTTTACATGTGGCAAAGTGGGATATATAGCCCGTGATTGTCGGGTTGGTACGCCAAAGGGGGAAAAGAAGATGGGAGCGTCTTATGCTGAGAAGGGAAAAGTAGTGGTGGAGTCCTCTGCATCCAAGGCGCAACCCCGAGTTTATAATATTGGCCAGCAAGTGGCCATAAAGCAAAGTGATGTCGTCATAGGTACGAGTTAAGATATTGATTGCTTTTTTATATTACATACCTTGTGTGTAGCTTGTGTATGATGTGTTTGTCTTAGGATTTGTCCTGATTCGGAACAATCCGGCGAGAGCTCTGTTTGATACGCGTGCTTCACATTCGTTTCTATCTAAGGTCTTCGTAGCTCGAATTGGAGTACCTAGTCATATGACGACAGATAGTGTTAAGGTGTTATTACCAAATGGATGTGTGATGCTTGCGGATAGGGCTTGTGTTGTGGATGTTCAAATAGGAAGTCGGGATTTCATCTTGAGCGCATCCGTGTTACCGATATCGGAATTTGATGTGATCTTTGGTATGGAATGGCTTTCTAAGCAGCGTACCTTTATTGATTGCAATTCAAAGGAGATCACACTGTGCCAGAATACCGAGCTTGAGACTGAGTTTGCTGGTATGCGAGGAGTAGGCGGGACCTTGATGTCTGCTCTCAAAATTTTCAATGCTATTTGGAAGGGCGCGGAGTTTTTCTTCACGCTTATTTAGGCTGTTGAGCCAAAGGCCAGTGTGAATGATATTTTGATTATGTCGGAGTTTGCTGATGTGTTTCCTAAAGATCTTCCTGGGTTACCACCCCAGCGGGAGATCGACTTCTCTATTGAGTTGGTGTCAGGTGCGAAACATGTGGCCCGCTTGCCATATCGCGTAGCGCCAAAGGAAATGGCAGAACTGAAAGTTCAATTACAAGAGTTGCTAGAACATGGTTATATACACCCAAGTATGTCACCTTGGAGAACACTGTTCTATTTGTGAAAAAGAAGAACGGTAGTTTTCGGTTGTGTATTGATTATCGTGAATTGAATAAGCTGACAGAGAAAAATAAGTATTTGCTTCCATGGATAGATGACTTGTTCGATCTGCGAGTGGGTTCAACCATCTATTCTAAATTGGATTTAAAATATGGATATTATCAATTGAGGATTCGGGAAGGTGACATTCCCAAGACAGTGTTATGAACACGCTACGGTCATTATAAGTTCACTGTAATGCTGTTTGGGCTATGTAATGTGCCATTGGTGTTCATGGATCTAATGCACCGAACGTTCCGAGAGTACTTGGATCTATTTATGATAGTATTCATTGATGATATCTTGGTGTACTCTCAATCTGAAGCTGATCACGCGAATCATTTACGGTTGGTGTTGCATACCCTGCGGAGAAATAAGCTCTTTGCCAAGTTCTCAAAGTGTGAGTTTTGGCTGTCGTCAATGGCTTTTCTTGGCCACGTGGTAAGTGGAGAGGGCATTGCGGTGGATCCATTAAAGATAAGTGCCATACGAGAGTGGCCAATGTTGTCTTCGATGGCCGAAGTCAGGAGTTTCCTTGGACTGTCAGGCTACTACAGACATTTTATGGAAAACTTCTCACGGGTCGCTTTGCCTCTTACCACATTAAAGAGGAAGGATCAGAAGTTCGTTTGGACGTCGGAGTGCGCGCGATCTTTTGAATAGCTAAAGATTTGTTTAACCACGACGCTTGTACTAACATCACCATGTGGTACAGATGGCTATGAGATTTATAGTGATGCTTCAGGGAGAGGCTTAGGCTTAATTCTTCTACAGTTTGGAAAGGTGATTGCTTATGGCTCAAGTTAGTTGAAAGTGCATGAGAGGAATTATCCCGTCCACATTTTAGAGTTGGCGGCGGTGATCTTTGCACTAAAACTGTGGCGACACAATTTATATGACGTAAAAGTGGATATCTTTACGGATCATAAGAGCCTAAAATACATATTGGATCAGAAGGATCTCAATATGCGACAATGGAGGTGTATGGAGTTCCTCAGGGACTACACCTTTGATATTCATTATACTCCCGGGAAGGGAAACGTATTCGCAGATGCCTTGAGTCATAGGACTCCGGTAAGGGCAAATTAGTTGCGGATGCATGATGAGCGTCTGATCCAGGAGTTGGAAGAGTTAGAGATTTCTTGTGTTGACAAGAATTCCACAGTCGATGCATGCTTGAACTGGATGGAGGTACAGTATGACCTTGCGGACATGGTTCAGCGAGCAAAGGAACTTGATGAAAGTCTCCAACGCTATGCAGTGGATGGTTCAAAGGACCCATTCTCCTGGGATGATGGCCTTTTAAAGAAAGAGGGTCGTTTATGCATCCCAAGTATGGGTAAGTTGAGGGAAGAATTGATGTATGAGGCTCACTTTACAAAATACTCAATTCACCCAAGGAGCACAAAGATGTACAAGGACATGAAAAAGTTGTTCTGGTGGTCAGGATTGAAGAAAGATATAGCACATTATGTGGCTCAATGTCAAACATGTGCCTTGGTGAAAGCAGAATGCTAGAAGCCCGGAGGTTTCCTAAAGTCATTACCTATTCTGGAATGGAAGTTTGATGATATTTCGATGGATTTCGTGCACGGGTTGTCGAGATCTCAATGCGAGAACGATTTGGTTTGGGTGATCATAGACCGGTTGACTAAAGTGGCTCACTTCCTACCAAATAAGATGGATGATTCAGTGGAAGTCTTGACAAAGCTTTATGTTGATCAGATTGTACGATTGTACAGTGTTACCCGTAGCATCATAAGTGATCGTGATGGGCGATTCACTTCGAATGATTGGAGGTTGATCCATCAGTTGTTGGGCACAAAGTTAAAATTCAGTACGGCCTTTCATCACCAAACGGATGACCAAACTGAGAGGATCAACAGAATGATGGACATGCTCCGAATGTGCGCCTTGAATTTTGGTAAGAGATGGGAAGATCATCTCTATATAGCTGAGTTTGCCTATAATAATAGCTACTAAGAAAGTATCAGTATAGCACCGTTTGAAGCTTTGTATGGTCAGAAATGTCGTACACTGTTAGCTTGGGCGGAAACAGGAGAATCTAAACTATATGGTCATAAAGAAGTCGAAGAAGCTAATTCAACGATATGCTCTATTCGGGAGAGGGTACAGATAGCCCAAGATAGACAAGCAAAATATTATAACGCGAAGCACCGTAATGTTGAGTTTGCGGTGGGCAATTGGGTCTATTTGAAGATCAAACCCTTCAAAGGTGTGTCCAGGATTCGACGTCTAAAAAAGTTACGTCCAAGATATCTTGGTCCATTTGAAGTGGTGGTGCGAGTTGGAGAAGCTGCATATCGGCTAGCTCTTTCGACAGAATTGAGTGGATTGCATGATGTGTTCCATATATCAGTGCTTTGAAAAGCCATGAAAAATCTAGCTCAAGTGATTGGAAACGATCGTGTACCGGTCGAATTTGGGCTAATGATAAAGGTTAGGTCCATTCAGATTGAGGATTGAGCCGATAAACAGTTGTGGAACAAGATAATTGGGATGGTCAAGGTCTACTGGGACAACTGTGGCCGTGAGGAGAAACATGGGAGCGAGAGCAGAAAATGCGAGCTGAATTTCCCGAGCTATTTGTTTAAACTATTATACAGTGTGTGTCAAGTTGTATCAAACTTTTATGAAGTTATATCATCTTGATTGCTGGTTTCCTTACTGTATCTAAATTTCGGTACGAAATTTATTGTAAGGAGGGGATGGTTGTAACACCCCAAAATACCAAAATTGAGTTCAGGCTGGGCAACACGGCCTGGTACACGGGCGTGTCCCAAGCCGTGTTCTGCTCTGTTTACTCGAGTGTGAAATGGGTCTCGAGTGTGTCTCGAGTGAGGAACACGGCCTGGGACATAGGCGTCTACCGAGCCGTGTCCTGCTCTGTGTTGTCTCGAGTACTCAATGAAATGCACTCAACGCTCCTCGAGAGGCAAGTCGAGTTGGCCACACAGCCTGTGGCACGGGAGAGTCACATGGTCGTGTCCTTCTCTGGATTTGGCCAGGGCAATGAGTCCTGGTGAACACGGTCTAGACACGGGCATGTACGAAGCCGTATCAGGATACACGGTCTGTGACACAGGTGTATCACATGGTCGCGTCCTGTTCTGGATAAGTCGGTTTGTGTGCCGCTTAAGGTATACGACCTGTGACACAGGCGTGTCACAAACCATGTTCGACCCAAAAAAAGTTATTTCAGGGCGATTTGTGGCCGTTCATTTCCTTCAGATGGGATCTAATGGTCCAAGCTTCTCCCTGTTGAGTTAAGTACAGGAATTGAGAGTTATCTCTCATTCAATCTTGGATATTCTCTTTCTAAAAGAGATAGAGAGAAGGGAGAGCAAGGAGGAGGAGGAGAAGAGATCCGGGTGCCGATGGAGCTTTAACGTTTAGAATTGCGAGCCGAGTCCAGATTTGTGGAGGCAAGGCCGCTATGGTGCTTTCAAATCGGATAGATTTCCATGGCTCCAAAGAGATCATCAAGGGTAATGATCTTCTTTCTTGGACTTGTGAAGTCCTCGTTTTGGCATGTATATGGATTTCCCCCACCAAAAGGTGGATTTTGAGCGATTTCCTTGGGTTGATTCCTAAAATACCCAGTCTTGCATATAGATCTGGAAATGTGTAGTGCGGAATAAGCATGCTGTGTGAAGCCCATCTGGACAGGTTGGTCTGGATTGGTGATGTTGTATTTTGCGCACCGGAGAAGACTCCGCGTATAAACGTGTAGTTTATGGAGTCGATGGGTTGTGCCTATGAAGGGTAGTAACAAGAAGTACTGGAGTGGAAGTCCAGGAAAATACCCTCGTGATTCTTGTGTTGTATGCTATGTATGGATTGAGTTTGGGTGCAGAAAGTGAGTTCTGTTGAACCCACCAAGCGACTGCGAAGAATGCTAGCACTAACTCCCTTTTTGGATATGAAGCCAGTCCTTGGTGGATAGTGTGGCTATTGTGAGCTGCGTGCTCTTGAAGGCTTCATGCCGAAAGGATAAGGGGAAAGCTAACCCGCGTCATATTGGATGATTTGAGATACGGTATTGGCTGAACCGGACCGTGTTATGTCTGACCGACTGGTAGACCAAGTTATTGGTCTCATTGGAGCGCTTAATGAGAGTCTTAGGCCTGCACGCCATTAAGACTGAATGCTCAATACCATCGTGTTTCAGACCTTGAATGGTGGTGGGACCCTGGTTCATCAGTACACCAAGAATGTGCCTTGACTGCACGGATCCCCGAGCCGCGTGGCTGGCGGTTATGATATATTGATTGTGTGTGAGTGCACATTATATGATATATCTGCTTGTGAAAAGTTATGCCTATAGGGAAGGAATACCACTGCCCCGGGAAAGGTGTAGGGTCGTTATAAATTGGTCAGCTGAATGCTGACCGTTGCTTTGTTTGCTACCATTATGGTGGGCTATCCCTGTGCAGGTGCTGGAGAGCCAAGCATGAAATAGAGGGTTGAAGCCCTTACTGCTGCTGATACTGCTGGCCCTCGAAGGCTGAGCAAAGGCTTTTGTTATGTTCATGTGTGACCACCCTGCGCACCGATGTTTGTAATCCACACTTATAAAGCGTAACTGTAAGGCCTTAAGGCCAAACTCTTGAGTATTTATTGTACATTCCTTCGTGAGTATATATAAATGTTGTTGTTTATATATAGTGGACATTCATGGTTTGAGTTCAGCTTAACGTTAAAATCTTTTGCTAGTATGCTCTGTGTTAGGATGCGTACCTATTTTGGTATTAACCTGTGACCTCGTCTCCTATTTGTGGTTTATAGTGTGGGGCCCCGGCCGGACCTTCTATTATATGTTATTTAACGGATGGAGTCGTTACATACTATACCGCTGGCTAGTCTACCAGACTTTTAGGTCGGGTATGCGTTTTCAGGGATTGTCCCTCAGACCGCAGTATAAAAAACCTACTGGCCCCTCAAACCCTCACACCTAACCTGAGTCACCGTACTGCCATCGGTGTGACGATTGGCCCAGTACCGCATGACCTGCCACTAATATGTTTTATGCACATGCAATTTGTTTCCAACCCGAGCCTCAAGCTCACAGGACAAAACCCGTCCTTTATCCAAACATCCGAGCCTCCAACTCTCAGGACAAAACACGTCATGTAACCTCCAACCCTATACGGGTGAGTTTGTTACATCATTTCCTTAACCTATTAGACTAGTCTTGTCTAATGCTTATTAGACATAAAAACTTATGGTTAGTCCTTGGACTGCCCAAGGCATACCCAGTGAAGGGCTCTCGGGGGCACTAAGAACTATGATGGGTTGAAGCCCAAAGCTCCCTTTCTCATGGACACTTACTTTTATTAGTGTTTACCTATTATTAATACCCAACTCTCAATGTTGCTCTTGAGTGAACCTGATGACTTAAGGTATTATTGGGAGAACGACGGTCTTCCGCCGGTCTCCGTTCTAATTATTTTCCTTGGGCTTTGCACTCTAACACTCGTTACTACTTGAAACCAACCAGGGTTCCAACTTCCCAATACGCTTCTCAATCCAACCTCCTATCATATCCCATGTGGGTCCTTGTGTTATGTGCTACTTTATCTAAGTGCAACCCATGACCTAATTCCAGCCCAAACGAAATGACTTCCAATTCCTTGGGCCGAATGCCCCTAATTATTTATCATGAGTTTGTCATGTATGTAATATTGATCATTCAGAATTTCATCATCTTTCTAATTATTTTGGACCATAATTTAAATTAATTAACTAAGTGACCTAGGTCACTTTGAACATGAACTACTCTAGCCATTAGTCCATTGTGTCTAAATAAATTATCCGAGGTTCATCTAGATTAAAAATGTTTGTTCATCAAAAATCATGATTTTCCAATTTGAATTTCCATATATTTTCTATTTATGATTAAATTCATAAAAAATCCATTTTCCAAATAAAGTACTTAAAATATACTACCAAAAATCCTAGAAAATTACTGGTTATCAAAATTGATATAATAATACTCAGGACAAAATTTCATGATCTTAGTCAGTGATTTGACCTAACATAATTTCATATGGACATCATTACAAAAATGCCACTACTAGGGTTTTCAGCATATATAATCATCCAAAAATTCTCAAATAAATATATTGGGTTTTAATCACAGAAATAAGATGCTATAAATTTTTCAATAATTTTCAACAGTATTTTTCCTTACTTTTAAATTAATTTCCCAAAAGGATAAAATTGTAAATATACTATATACACAAGATATAATCCTCAAATAGACTTATAACTTTTTCTAGAGATATAAAATGTCCTATTAGGGCAGGTATCAAAATTTTAGAATTTTACAAGGTCAGTAGACCATATATCAATTTTATTTCTAAAAGATCTTATTCTCCATTAATTCAAAATAATGGGATTTTTGTTCCCAAAAATCCCACTCCTTCCATGGGAGGTGTAATTCGTCCTTATAAGCCTTTATAAAAAATGCCATGGACATTAATTAGGCCAAATGGGCTAACTTTCCATTTTTACATTTTGGCCCAATATTTACAAATCTACCTCCATCATGCATGTTGGATTTCCCCAACATACATAGGTCTAAATGACTTTAAACTTTTACCATGGTCATATAATGACCCAATGGCCATCCATCCAAATTTGGAGGCATTTGGAAGATGGAATCTTCCTATATTTCATTTATTTAATAAATGATAATTCTATTAAAAATATGGATAAATGCATCCCAAAAATTCTGATTTTTGGACTAGACCTAGGTCTAGCATAAACACATGCATGTCCAAAATTTCATGACATGTGGACTTAGGGTTTGGCTTGGGCCCTCATTTAAATATTTGCCCTAGCCTAGAACCAGTCTTAGTAGAATGGACGTACAGAGAGCAATATTTATCTAAATTTCAAGTTTAAGGTGTCAAATTAAAGGTACGACTTATATCTACCTTTTTCATGTTGGGTATTATTTTTTAAAATGCCTCTAAGAGGCCTAAATAATCTATACAAGGTGACTGTATAAACTAGGACAGAAAATAGACTTTTTATTATTTCATAAAAATTCAAGGGCATCGGTTCATCTTCTCCAATGAGCTTACGGTCCAGATTGCCCCAACCTGGACAAGCTAGATCTTGTATTTCCCGGCCTTCTGGTATCCACCGCTGCCAGCGATTGTCACCACCACCTCCATTGAGGTGGCGACTAGCGTTTCCCGACGACATGGCCGCCAGAGGTGGCTCCTCCGGCAAACCAGATCAAGGAGAAAAGCTCGGCATGCTCCCTCTCACATGGAATCAAACTCATTTGAGCCCAATATCTCTCCTAAAAGGGCTAGACATCTAGCACAGAAGGAGGGGAGGAGAACGTACCCTTAGATGAGGTTGACGACGGGTTTGGTGGTTGTGCGCCATGGCTGACCCTTGCTCCGGCTAATCCTCTGCTCCAACTATCATTTTCTGCTCCTTAGGGTTCACTGAAGGTGATGGTGGGGTGGAATGGAGGTGAGGCTGGCTGGTTTAAAGGCTTGACTTAAGAGGAGTGGCTGGGCATGGCCGGTCGTCATTGAGTATGATTCTCCCCCATGCCGCCACGTGTCAGCCATGTAATGGACCGACAATTAATGCCATAAATATGTTTTATTGAAATGAGGAATAGATTTGCTGTAGAGATCGATTCCAAATGTCCCATCACTATTTTATCTTGAACCCGGTTCAAACCATATACAAGAGAACTGACCAACATAGTTTTCAGAGAAAAATTCTAAGTCCAAAAGCATTGAGTGGTGTCGACACCACCCAACGCCTCGTTGAGTGGTGTGGACACCACTCAACGCTGCCAGCACTCTTCAGTCAAGGACTTGAGTGGTGTCGACATCACTCAACACCGCGTTGAGTGGTGTTGACACCACTCAACGCTCCTAGTAACTTATCAAGGCGTTGAGTGGTGTGGACACCACTCAACGCTGTCAATAACTTAAATCAAGGCATTGAGTGGTGTCGACACCGCTCAATGCTGCCAGCATAATTTTCAGAGAAAAATTCTAAGTCCAAAAGTGTTGAGTGGTGTCGACACCACTCAACGCCGTGTTGAGTGGTGTTGACACCACTCAATGCCGCCAACAACTTAAGTCAAGGCGTTGAGTGGTATCGACACCACTCAATGTTGCGTTGAGTGGTGTTGACACCACTCAACACCGCCAATAACTTGTCAAGGCATTGAGTGGTGGTGTTGCCGTTGAGTGGTGTCAACACCACTCAACACCGCATTGTGTGGTGTTGACACCACTCATTGCCACCAGCAACTTAAGTCAAGACGTTGAGTGGCGTCAATACCACTCAATGCCAAAGTCATCCTGCAACGTCTAAGTAAAACGGCGTCGAGAGCATTGAAACCACTCAATGCCATGTTGAGTGGCATCAATTTCACTCGACGCTTCGTCGAATGGCATTGTGACCACTCGATGCCTAAAGTTTCTCGAGTCTTGTAAGTTAAATTCATCGGGATCACTCGACGCCTTTTCAAATGGCGTCAAAATTACTCGATGCCTACAGTTTTCTAGAGTGTTTTCTAAGTTAAATTTGTCCGGTGGCGTCGTGTTCCCTCGACTCACTCGAAGCTTCCCGAGCCTGAGTCAATTCTCTTGACTCAAAACACTTGCGAGGGGCCTAGCATGAAATGGGATGTTACATCATGCCCCCAGGCTCTGTCCCCATTGTAGCTTACCCCACTTCGGGATCTGTTGCCACCGCCAAACTAGGACAGAGGGAAAGGAAAGCTGAATATGGTGACCAGGGAGGAAGTTCAGACTTCTACCTAAGTGATATCAAGTTAGATTCTAGTTTACCTTTTACTCTCCATTGTTTGCCCTAGTTTTCATTCGTTTAGTCATATATGCTACGGTTTTAGGGGAGTTTAAGGTGAAGAATAGGTGGGTGCGCATTCTTTTCGATTCGGGTGCCACCCATTCTTTTGTGGCGCGGAGTTTCGTAGGTAAACATCGTTTGAACGTGGATCAATTAGGAAATTCATTCAACGTCAAGCTTCCCTCCAGAGATCTGGTGGTATTAAATCAAGGAATTCAGAGATACCCTATTTGTCTAGACGATTTCCTAGCTTTTGCGGATCTGATAGTGTTGGAACTGGCAGATTTCGACGTGATTTTGGGCATGGATTGGTTGTCCAAGTATGATGCGGTCATCCAGTGCAAGGCAAAGAGACTGGACTTCAAGATGTATAATGACCAACCTATGAGTCTCAATGGTTTTCAGGGCAAGGGTTCCCTCATTATTTCTGTGGTACATGCTTGTCGAGCTCTAGAGTCTGGTTGCGAGGCGTATCTTGTTTCTATTTCTACTTTGGAAACAGCTTTTGTTACACCACGTCTTGAGGATATCTCGGTGGTGCGAGAGTTTCCAGATGTCTTTCCTGATAGTCTTCTAGGACTTCCTCCTGAGAGAGAGGTGGAGTTTGTGAAAGACCTCGAGCCATGTACTCACCCTATTGCTAAGACACCATACCATATGGATCCGCGTGAGTTAGAAGAGTTGCACACTCAGTTGGATGAGTTACTGCAGTGTGGTTTTATTAGGTCGAGTTCTTTTCCGTGGGGTGCCCCTATTTTGTTCGTAAAGAAGAAAGATGGCTCCATGGGACTCTACATAGATTATCGAGAGTTAAATAAGGTAACCATCAAGAACAGATATTCGTTTCCTCGGATTGATGATCTATTTGATCAGTTGTGGTGATGCACTATGTTTTCGAAGATTGACCTTCGTTCAGGCTACCACCAGTTGAGGGTCTGTGAGGCTGAAATACCACAGACGGCTTTTCGTTCCCGACACGGGCATTTTGAGTTCTTGGTTATGTCCTTTGGTTTGACAAATTCCCCTATGCTTTTATGGACTTAATGAATAGAGTGTTCAAGGATTTCTTGGACCATTTTGTGGTTGTGTTCATAGATGACATCCTCATGTATTCACGTAGTGTTGCGGAGTATGCTCAACACTTATGCTTAGTTTTGTCAACCCTGAGGGAGCACAAACTCTATGCCAAGATGAGTAAGTGCGAATTCTAGTTACCCCAGGTGTCTTTTCTGGGCCATGTTGTGGGCAAGGACGGTATTTCCGTAGACCCGACTAAGATTTCTGCTATGATAGAGTGGAAGAGACCTTCTACACCTAAGGAGATAAGGAGCTTCTTAGGCCTGGCCGGCTATTATTAAAGATTTGTTGAAGGGTTCTCTGTGTTGTCTGCTCCTCTAACTAGACTTACACAGAAGAACACCATGTTCATTTGGAGCGATAAGTGTGAAGAAGCTTTCCAAGAGTTGAAGAAGAGATTGTGTACTGCTCCAGTTTTGACTTTACCTACTGAAAGAGTCGAGTACGCTGTGTATGTGGATGCATCACACATTGGACTTGGTTGTGTTTTGCTGTAAGAAGGGAAGGTGATCGCGTACGGATCAAGCAAATTAAAGATTCATGAAAGAAACTATCCTACGCATGATTTATAGTTTACTGCTATAATTTATGTGCTGAAGCTTTGGAGACATTTATTGTATGGAGCAATGTGCAAGATCTACACAGACCATAAGAGTTTGAAGTACGTCTTCACTCAGAAGGAGCTGAATCTACGCCAATGTAGGTGGTTAGAGTATGTGGCCGATTATGAAGTGGAGATTCTCTATCATCCAGGAAAGGCTAATGTAGTAGCCGATGCTTTGAGTAGGAAGACCGCCAAAATCTTCAATCTATCAGTATAGTCCTTGGTGGAAGAATTCTTATTGTTGGACATTTAAGTTGGGAGTAGTATTGTGCCTGCTAGTTTGGAAGCAGAAGAACCCTCTTGGATTTCCCTTACTAGAGTGCACCAGAAGGATGACCCTGATTTGTTATACCTCCAGAATAGGAATGAGAAGGGAGAGCTACCTGATTTCTTTTTGGACGAGTTAGATACTCTAAAATATCGGGGTAGATTTTGTATCCCCACTTTTGGTGACATTCGGGCTAAGATTTGCAAGGAAGCTCATGGTTCCAGTGTTTCCTACCATCCTGGTTCCACCAAAATGTATAAAGATTTGAAGCAAATTATTTGGCGGTCGGTAATGAAGAATGATATGGCAAAGTTTGTGTCAGAATGTTATACGTGTCAACGTGTTAAGGCTGACTAAAGAAGGCCTGGTGGTAAATTAACACCGCTTGATATTCTAAGTTGGAAGTGGGAGAGTATTTCGATGGATTTCATCACAGGTTTACCAAGATATCCCCGTGGGCACGATTCTATATGGGTGATAGTTGATAGATTGACTAAGTGTGCTCACTTTATGCCCTTTAAGATTGGGTATTCTAAGAAAAAGATAGTTGAGTTATACCTTGATGAGGTCATCCAATTAAATGGAGTGCCTATTAGCATTGTATCAGATCGAGACTCCAGATTTACGTCTCGCTTTTGGAAGAGTTTACAGGAGGTGTTGGGTATCGATTTAAGGCATTCCACCTCCTATCTTCTGCAGAAAAATAGTCAGACGAAAAGGGCAAATCAGATCGTGAAAGATATGATCAGGTGTTATAAATTAGATCACGGTGGTGCTTGGGATGAGCGCCTCATACTCATGGAATTTGCTTATAAGAATAGTTATCAAGAGAGTCTGCAGATGTGATGTTTTTAGTTGTCTACCTAAATCACCTAGAGGGGGGTGAATAGATGAGGTCTGCACTTTTTGCAAAATAAAAATTGAACGAATGAAGCGCAAAAATAAGCACACACAACACAGAGAACACCATATCTATAGTGGTTCCCCAATCTTGGGCACGTCCACTCTCCACCTCACCGATCTAGCAACACGCTAGACTCAGCCACTTCACTATTACCTTGGATTGAAAACCAATCCTATAACTCAGAGCAACACCCCTACAACTCAATTCACAACACAGATCTACACTCAGAAGAAATACTTCCTACAACACTCAGAGAAAAAAATCTCCTACAAGATAAAGATTTTGTAAATAAAATTATACAAACAGAATATCTCAGATCTGAATCTTCAGAGTTTCTTCTTTCTTGAATCTTTGAAGCTTTCTCAAAAATAGGTCAAAGAAGACAAGCCAAAGACTGTTCTAGATCTGAAAACCTATATCAGCACGATCAAGATGAGGATTTGTGAGAATAAGAATGCCTTGATCTGTTGATCTAGTATTTCTCTGAATCTCTGGAATCGGAGAAGTGCGGTGGCGAGATCATCGATGAAGAGTGGCGGCAACTTACCGATTTAGAATATTAGACGATTCAGAAAACTTTGTATTTCTCGGATTTTTCTTCTGATACTCTTCTTAGGGTTAGTCGAAATGATTAGACCTTTTATAGGAATAGTCTAACGGTCATAATCATAAAGACATAACTCGTGGACCAATAATCATTAAGATTAATTTTGAAATCTTGTCCTGTTAAACTTAACGAATTTCCAGAGAAAAAATGTCTGCATTACTCAAGTGGAATATGACTACTCGAGTAATCACTTTGAATTCTCGAGAAAAGGATGTAAAGTTCTCGATAACAATCTTTAGAGAAAAATCTGGAAATAACTTCTGGCTACTCGAGTAATAGAATTGACAACTCTAGAAGTAGCTGGACTTCTCGAGTACTAATGCTTCACTACTCGAGAACTAGATATACTTCTCGAGTACTCTACTTCTATTACCCGAGACAAGGATAAATTTCTCGAGTACTCAAATTCTGTTACTCGAGACAAAGTCGTGTACTACTCGAGTAATTGTCTTGGCTACTCGAGTACTACACATAGAAAAATTCTAAACTAGAATTTTCTGATAACTCGAGAACTAGCAAAGATGTACTCGAGTACTACATAGCTTCTTGAGAACTAACTTTAAATCATCTCGAGAACTACTTCAGTTACTTGAGTGCTAGACTTAGCTTACTCGAGAACTGACTATAAATCTACTCGAGTACTAAAGTTGTTTCTCGAGTAAAACACTTAGAAAAATTTTGCTTTCTGAATTTTTTTTTTCAAGGAAATTTGTAACTAGTCTTTTTCCTATAGGTTTAGTGCTTGAAAGTGAAGTGTATCCCAATATAGAGGCTACACATGAGTCAAAACCACAAATCACATAATGAGGGATTACATTATATGGTCCTGTGTTTGGTGACTAATTGTAGACTGATATTGGTATACACTATAGAATTGTCCATGAAAGGAGGGTGTCAGGTCAAATTACTCTAGAGGGGGGGGGGGTGAATAGAATATTAAAACTTTGACTCTTTTTCTAGATTCTATCAGAGTAAATATAGTGATACCATATATTAGTTAGGGAATAAGAAAATTTAAGCTAAAAAATTCAGCAATCAAAAGCACAGCAAAAACAAATGAAAAGGAGCAACCAGACGACACAAGAAGTTTACAACGGTTCCCCTAAACCTGAGTACATCCACTCTTATACCAACCTTGTATGAATCCACTAGCAGGTTTTGATCAGGTGACTGCCACCACAAGATCTGGTTCAGGTAGATCAGGAAACCCTTCAGGCTTTTGATCAGGTGCCCAAAAACCAACTTAAGGTCTTTTGGAGGGAGACTTGTCAACCAAACTAACTTTTGAAGGGAGCTATAACCTTATACAATGGGATGGAAAATGTTGATGGAAGTCTTCTCTTTTCTCAAATACAACTGAGAAGACTGTGTGGATTCTTGTGATGTCAAAGCTCCTTCTGAGAAGTAGAATGTTTCTGAAAGAACAGAGCTTTACTAAAGGGTGAGTAGGTCTTCAGCTTGATCTGCCAAGATCCAGGAAATCCAGTAGCAGATGTTGAATAGAATGTCTCTGAGGATTTCTAGAACAGAGGTTGAAGAAGACTCTTGATCTTGATGATTTTTTCTTCTTCAATCTATAGTGATGGCAGAGAATGAGAAAGCGTTGAGAGCGTCGAGTGCTTGTTCAGAATTTCCTGTTCAGTTGCATCTCAATTTCTCTTCCTGTTTCTGTAACTGTCTTTCTTGTCTGTTGTATTTCTCGAAGAAGCGAGAATTAATTTTATTCCACTGTTGAAAAATTCTCTTTGAATTTTTGAATTCTTTCCATAAATGCTGGCTACTAGAAGGAATATAAAACGGCTGGAATAATAACATTGATGAGTTTCCCAACTGTTCTTGATAGAATAAGCAAATTTTTATTCTGAAGAATACCACATTTAATGCATCCAAATAACGGTTATATTCAGAAGAATATTTGCATTAAATGCTCAGAATAATACTGCTAATAAGGAACAGAAAAGGGAAGGACTCATTTTGGAACTACACAGAAAACTTTGAACGCAAAACAAAATTCGTCGACCTGGGATCAAAGATCGTCGACCAGGGAATTCAAGTTCATTGACCTGAGCTCTGCGATCTATTAACTGGGAATAACTTACCGAATTTGCACTCTGAGTTTGTCGAGCTAAGAAACTGACAGAAGAAAACTAAGCATTGACCTGAGCTCGGAGAACGTCGAGCTCAGCTCAGAGAATTAACTCTGAGTTCATCGATCGGAGATCGACGATCGTCGAGCTGAGTTCGAAGAATTTCGAACTGATCACTGTATTCTGAAAGCTGCTGACACTGATTCTATGAAGTCCACTTCTGGCTTGTCCAAGGAGGTAGCACTAATCAAGACTTTGCCTAAACTCTAGGACTACTACTCATGACCTAGCTATACAATGTTGGGTCACACTCCGCTTAAGTTAGTGAACCTAGCCCAAATCCAACTAGGGATCCAACAATCTCCCCCTATTTGGGTGAGGTCACTAACACAAAAACAACACCATCATAAAGCAGAAGAAAATATATCTGACAGGAAAAATTATTTAGCAGATATTTACAGAGTTGTGCTGCATGATAAACTAAGAGAATAGAGTTCAAAAAAAACTAAAAAAATAAAAGAAAGGAAACTCATTTCTTCTTCTGGGCTTTGTCTTTGTCGGAATCTTCAGAAGGTTGTCTGAATTTGATTACTCTGTTAGGGTTGGCAGATTCTTTCTTTGACATATACATGTCAGATGCTCCAATTATAGTTTGAGAAGAGGTTCTGGGAACAACAGCCTCTGGGTGCAGCTTCATATAATCATCAACATTGAAAATTTTATTAGCTCTAGTATACCCGAGCAATTCTTCTTTTCTATAGGAAGACATAGTTGAGAATTGAGAGATATCTTTGCCTTCAGATTTTGCTTTGTTAATCTGAGAAAGTCCTATAAGCTCATGGAATCTAGCCATCCTGGCAGAAGTCTCCTATTCTGGATCTACAAAAGGAATTGGAGGGGACTCTGGCCTTTTTGGACTTGAATCTTGCATTGGTTCTTCAGTAGGAACTTTCTTTGAAGAGTATGAAGGTTGATTGCTTGAAGAGCACTGTTGATAGTTTTGTCTGGGTTGTCTCTGATAAGTCTTTGTCATGGAAGCAAGCTTCTGAGATAAATTACTTGAGGAACCTGAAGAGGGAGGAGGAGGACCTCTCCTGAACTTTTGAGGAGGAGGAGAGTACCTTCTTCTCTTCTTCCTAGCCTTTTGCTCATTCTTAGACAACCATATCCACTGGGGCATACCAGGGTAGGGAGTAATGATGTTGGCCCGCTCTTTCGAGCATTTTGGTGGTCGACGAAACAAACGCGACACTCTCGAATAACTCTCACGTCACACTCAAGCATTTAACGTCGCAGGGGTTTAATTAATATTATTACTACACTAACAATTACGGAGGGTTCGCAAAGCCCTTAAAGATAATACCAAGGCGATAAGCCAAGGTCCTCTCAAGCGAAAAAAACCCACACGGTTCGATCGAGCGTGTTGTACCAAAAGAGAAACCACCGAAAATAAAAGATTCGGGCAAGGGTGGTTCTCTCCCAACAAAATACAAATGAGGGCCGCCACACCTCACGAACTTAAATGAAAGAAATAAACACGACAATAACTAAAAGAAATTTAACCACAAAAAATCAAGCATTACACAAGACGCGCTATTTGCCAATGCCACAGGAATTATTTAAAGAAAAGAAACTCATAAAGGTGGAAATTTTCGTTACCCAACCGGATTTGATGAATCTGATTCACTCGACTAGAATCGTTCCTTAACGGCACCACCAGAGATACGCCGGAGGGAGAGAAATTCGTCGCCTTCTTCGTGTCACGCTGTATTTGGAAAGTCCCGGCGGAATCTTCTAAATATGGAAACAAATATCTTCAAATAAGGCAGGAGAGAGAAAAGGTAGTGGATTGAGAAATATTTAGGGAATGAAATATTTCTATTATGGTAGGCTAAGAGCTTAATTTGGAAAGTGATATTTGGATTTAGGACGGGGATGAGGAAGGGGTCGGGCTTGTTGGTGTTGGTTGTTGGCGGCTAAGATTTTGTGGAGGAGGGAGGGGCTCGGGTTGTTGGAGTTTGGTGGTGGCCGGATTTGTGAGAGAGGAGGTGGCGGCTTGGAGGTTGGAGGAGGGGACAGGTAGGAAGGTGGTGGCTAGGGCTCGGGTTTGCAAGGGAGTAGAGGAGAGGAAGAAGGAGGGAGGCCGAGATAGAGAGGGGGGAGAGGTGGCCGGCGGCCAAAGAGGAAGAAGAAGGAGGAGGGTCGAAAACTTGGCTTGGAGGAGGAGGAGGGTTTCAATTCTTGAAATTGGTTTTCTTTTCATTCATTCACTCATTAATCCTTCATAACAAGGCTATATATAGCCTACACCACTCAATCTCCCTCCAATCAACATTCAAAATTCAAAATTCAAAATGAAAATTATGATGGTTATAAGCACCCATCATAATACAAGAAATGAAATAATTAAAACAACCTCTGATGGTTATAAGCACCCCATCATTACATGACTTATTTAAATGCAATAAGCATAAAGATGCTTGAAATAAAATTGCTTAAAATAATAAATTATTAAAAATATATAATTATAATTATTTAATTTATAATTATATATTTTAATAAAATGGCGGCGGACGTCGAGCAAAACATGTGGCGGAGATGGCGGTGGAGTCGTGGAAGAAAAGCCATCCTCGAGCTTGCGGCAGCGATCGTCCCAATCCACAAACTCTCTCAGATGGGGATCAATGGCGGCCGCATCAGCAATGTATCCATCAATCCTCCCCCACTCAAAAGTACTCATCACCGATGAGTGGCCCAAGGGGGAAGAACCGTCAAAAACAGCAGCAACATGGGGAAAATCTGGCCCCGCTATCAGTATCATAGTAGCATGTACATCCATCAGCGCTGAGAACCTGTCTGGAAAAAGGTGGTCTTAGAGGGACCTCAAATTTGCATTAGCCAAAGAAGGAAAAGAATTTCAACAACATCCACCAACATACCTCTGATGAAGACCATCTGTTCTCCGTTGATAGTTCGACTATCTGTTGATAGGTCGACTATCTGTTCTCACTTGGTAGTTCGACTATCTGCTTTGATAGTTCGACTATCTGCTTTGATAGTTCGACTATCTGATAGTTCGACTATCTGTTGATAGGTCGACTATCTGTTTGTTTTTGATAGTTCGACTATCTGTTGATAGGTCGACTATCTATTGATAGTTCGACTATCTGTTTTGCCTTGATAGTTCGACTATCTGTTGATAGGTCGACTATCTGATAGTTCGACTATCTTCTGATAGTTCGACTATCTGCTGTGATAGTTTGACTATCTTTTTTGATAGTTCGACTATCTGGATCGTTCGACTATCTATCTGATAGTTCGACGATCTCCGTGCGTCGGTCGACGATCTTCGAGGGTCGTTCGACGTTTTCTGTCTGCCTGTATATTTTGTATTTATTTATTACATTTAATTAATTAATACATTATCTGGCATATCTTTTCAGTTGTTTTATGATAATATTTCCAGGCAATATTTGCTCCATCCCTTATGCCTGAGTAAAATCTTTTCAGATAAAGTTGTTTGTCTTATTAGCTGACTTTGTATTTTACTTTATCTGCTGTCAGTCCTTTATAGCCGTTAGACTGAAAAGTCTTTCTTCTGCTATAAAGAGTTTGTTTCTGATGTGACTTTATTTAGTACTTTATTATCAGATTGCTTCCTGCAGCTTCCTAGAAAGAGGTTTATACCTTTTATAGAATGTTTCTGCTGCAGAGATTGTTTTGTCTTCTTGATATTTACAGCCCAGGTCTCAATTTTCAGAAGAAGACAAGTAATTCAAATTGAAGAGAGTCATTGCTTGTTGCTGTTATAAAAAGGACCCTTTGAAGAAGGATTCAAGCTAGCTAACTAGTTAACCAGTTCACTTAAGCATTCAAGCCTTCATCAAGATCAAAGTTCTTCTGCTCTCAGCAATACTCATCCAACTGAGAAGTGTTAAGATCTTCTACTCTTCTTCAACCTGAGTTCTCCTGCTTTCAGGAAGTTCAACTCAGAGTTCTTTTGATGAAGAAGAAGAAGAAGATAGCTGCTTGAAGATCTTTAATTTTATTATTTATTATCTTCTTATAGTTTTTCCTTCAGATCTTTCTGAAGAGTTTTCTGCACTGAAGCAAGACTTCACCTGGACATCTTTGAGCCAGGGGGATCCTTGATTCTTTAGAGCTTTCTAGCTCAGTGCAAGTTTTTGTGCTTCTCTAATCTATTGTAAAATAGAGAAGACATCTTAACCTTCTTCCCCCTCCTGTACAGGGTTATTACTCCCTTCAAAAGTATCCCTTGGTGGCAGGGCACCTGATCAAAAACCTGTGTTCGGTTTTTAGACACCTGATCAAAAGTCTAAAGGGTTTCTGGATCTACCTGAAGCAGATCCTGTTGGTGGCAGGGCACCTGATCAAAAACCTGAGTGGATTCCTACCTTGTTGGTAGAAGAGTGGACGTACCCAAGTTGTTTGGAGAACCACTATAAATTCCTTGTGTCATCTGGATTGCCTTGTTTAATTTCTGCATTGTGGCTGTGAATAGATATAACTAGGTTGCTAGTTACTGATTAGGATTTCCAAGCCTTAACTGTAATTACAGTTAGCTTGAGTTTGTGCACAACACTTGTGTTAGGCTCTAGGGTTATTTCCATATCTATAATCTTTTAATTCCGCAATTCACTCCAAGGGAGTTGGGTAGACCATTAAGTTTTGTCTAGTGCAAAATTTGATAACTCTATTCACCCCCCCTCTAGAGTAGTATCTATCCCTTCACTTTCAATTGGTATCAGAGGGAGGTTGACTGACTGAATAGGCTAACACCTAAGTCACAAGATCCTGATAGATACCAAAGCTTATATATATTCACTATCATGGCCCAGTCCAAGGATTATTCTAGCACCAGACCTCCAGCATGCAACTTAGCTAAGTTTGGCATCTGGAAGGCAAGGATAAAATTATATATGAATTCTATTGATGAAAGCATATTTGCTTCTATTTTGTCAGGTCCCCCAAGAGCACCTGCTGCTGCCACTGCCTCATCATCAACTGATATGAGTGCAGTGCCTCCTCCAGATTACAACGATGAGTACAAGAAGGCCAAGATAGCAGATGCCAAGGCGATGAATATACTGGCTCAGACAATGTCTGATGAGGTATTCCAGAAAGTTGCTGACTGCTCTTCAGCAAAAGCCATGTGGAATATACTGAACCAGATTGTAGCTGGTTCAGCTGATGAAAGGAAGGACAGAAGGTCCAACCTTATCTCACAATATGATAACTTCAAGAAAACTGATGCTGAATCAGTTGAAGCCATGTACACCAGGCTCAGCTCAATCATCAATGAGCTGAGGACCCTTGACAAGGACATATCATTGACAGAGGTCAATGATAAGATTCTAATGTGCTTCCCTAGCACATGGGATCTAAGGATCTGGCCCATCATGGAAGCCAGAAGCACCACTGAGATCTCCACTAAAGCCCTTCTCGGCAAGCTAGAGTCTTTTGAGCAAGTGCTGAAGACAAGGGAAGCAGAAGCAGAAGCAAAGACCCCTACTCCAACAAGGAAAGAGCAATCTCTAGCTCTTAAGGCTGCTGATGCTTCTGAAGGTAGCCAATCAAATGAGGAGCTAATGGCATTGTTTGCCAAGAGGTTTCTCAAGATGGGGAGAAAGGAATTCAGAAAGAAGTCTTCACAATATGAAGACAAACCAAGGTATGACTGTTCACCTGCTAAAGAAATTATATGTTATGGTTGCAGGAAGCCTGGACACATATTACCAGAGTGTCCAGAGGAGAAGAACAAAGACAAGAGGAAATAAAAGGAACAACACAGGAAGCACTCCAAGCCATCCTCCTACAAGAACAAGAAGAAGGAGAGAGGTTTCATTGCTGAAACCTGGAGTGATTCTGATGAAGAATCTTCCTCCTCAAGCTCCAGTGAGGATGAGGAAGAAAAGAAGGCAAAAGAAGTTTGCCTCATGGCAATAGATGCCTGCAGCAATCACTCAGCTGCAGAGAGTTCAGATTCAGATGAAGAGATGCCTACAGAAGATGAGGTACTATCTTCTTATGACTTCACCTCTGAAGAATTTAAATTAGATTTTAAATCTTTATGCTTAGATTTGATTTGCTCAGAAAAGGAGATAAAAGAACTTAGAAATAAGTTAGCTGACTCAGAATTAATTGCTACAGAAAATGTTAGGTTAAAGGAAGATCTCACTACTTGTAGTGAAGAAATTAAATTTCTTAAAATAGAGTTAGTTAAGTCTAAGAGGTTAGAAGAATCACTTAATGGTAGAAGCCTTAAGCTGTTAGAGATTACCAGCATGACTAACACTAGGTCAGGTAATGACAAACTAGGCTTAGGAGCTTCTCCAAGTGAACCCCCAGTTATTCTTAAAAATAATCTTTCAACTCCAATGAACTTCATTTCAGCTAGTGGAATGAAGAACACTGAGCAAGTAAACCTAGTTAATAAAACTTTAAATAAGGCTAAGAGAGAGAAAAGAAAGAAATTTTTTTAAAGAAATGCAAAGAGCGTCGAATGCCGCTCGACGATCGGAAGCTCAATGGTCGAACGAAGCTCGACGATCTGAGCGCCCATCGTCGAACGTCGATCGACGTTTTCAATATGATTTTCAAAATCATCATCAGTACCATAAAAACCTAAATGAAAATAGAAACCCTAGGTTTGTTGACCCATCATCTGCATGGAGAATCCCACCTAGGAGATCTCACCCATTAGGTTATCACCCTCAGCCTGCATTTTTATTTATTTCCAATTTTTCTTATGTGAAAAACAAGGGACCCAAGGTTACCTGGGTCCACACTGTCTAAATAAATGTCTTGCAGGTGAAGGCCTATCCAATCACTCAAAATAAGTGGTATTTGGATAGTGGATGTTCCAAGCATATGACAGGAAATAAAGATCATCTGTCAAAATTCAAAGCTAAGCTCGGCCCAAAGGTTATCTTTGGAGATTCCAGCTGTGGTCAGACAGAAGGCTATGGCAGGATTACTATTGGAGATGTTACTTTCAAGAGAGTTGCATATGTGACAGGACTGAAGCACAATTTGATCTCAGTCAGCCAGCTATGTGATGCTGGCTACCAGGTTTCATTTTCTAACTCTTCTTGCAATATTACTTTAAATAATAATGTTGTTTTAGTAGGCATTAGAATAGGTAATATTTATTTAGTAGATTTCAATTCATCTAACTCTGAAATCTGTTTATTTAATGAAGTAACAATTAATAATAATTCTTTGTGACATAAGAGGCTTAGTCATGTTAACCTTAAAAATATATCTAGGTTATCTAAACACAACCTTGTTAGAGGTTTACCTTCTTGCCCCTACAAGAAGGAGAGCCTATGCAAGGCTTGTCAGCTAGGCAAGCAAACCAAGAATTCTTTTAAATCTGTAAATAAGAGTGATTCTCCTAGAATCCTGTACCTATTACATTTGGACCTATTTGGCCCAATAAATGTACAGAGTTTAGGAGGGAAGTATTACACCTTAGTAATTGTAGATGACTTCTCTAGGTTCAGTTGGGTTTTCTTTTTGAGAACTAAGGCTGATAACTTCAAAGCCCTTACAGACTTTCTACTATGTGTGCAGACTGAGTATTCTACTCATGTGGCCTTGATCAGAAGTGATCATGGTACTGAGTTTGACTCTCTTCTCATGCAAGAATTCTGTGAGAGAGAAGGTATCAAACATAGTTTCTCAGCTCCTAGAACTCCCCAACAAAATGGGGTAGTTGAAAGGAAGAACAGAACACTCATTGAAGCTGCTAGTACATTGTTGGCAGATGCTAACATGCCTCTCTCCTATTGGGCAGAAGCTGTTAGTACAACCAATTATGTCTTGAATAGAAGTTTGATACACAAGCTTAAGTGTAAAACTCCTTATGAGTTGCTTAAAGGAAAGAAACCTAAAATTAATTATTTTAGAGTATTTGGTTGTATTGTTTATATTCATAATAACAATAAAGAATACCTTAGAAAATTTGAATCAAAAGCTTCAATGGGAATCATGCTTGGATATTCCCAAGTAAGCAAAGCTTATAGGGTTTATAACAAATCAACCTGTAAAATTGAAGAATCCGTGCATGTATCTTTTGATGAGTCTCAGATGTTTTACAAGGAGAAGGAAATCTCTCCTTCCTCTAGTTCATTACAGGTACCTGATGCCCCTCAAGAAATTCTTCAACTATCAACTCTTCAGATCACTGAATCAGACAGTGATGAAGACATTGCAGAAGCTGTTGTTGTACCAACAACAGTAGATCAAATTCCTCCTGAGGAATTAATCCCAACTATTGCTGAAGATCACATCCCACCTGTTGATATTGTCACACTTAGAGATCACCCCACATCTCAAGTGATTGGAGACATATCAGCTGGTGTGCAAACAAGACACCAATTAAGATAGGATGTGATGCACGCTTGTTTCCTCTCACAGGTTGAGCCCCTCACCTTTAAAGATGCAGAGCTAGATCCCCACTGGATCATTGCCATGCAAGAGGAACTCAATCAGTTTGAGAGATGTAAAGTTTGGACTTTGGTTCCAAGACCTAAAGGCCAACTGATCATAGGCACCAAGTGGGTGTACAGAAACAAGTTGGATGCAAATGGAATTAATGTAAGGAATAAAGCAAGGCTTGTAGCTCAGGGCTACAGACAGGAGGAAGGTATAGATTATGACCAAACCTTTGCTCCTGTTGCAAGGCTAGAAGCAATAAGGATCTTCTTGGCCTATGCAGCCTATATGAAGTTTAAGGTGTTCCAAATGGATGCCAAAAGTGCATTTCTGAATGGTGAGCTTAAGGAAGAGGTGTTTGTTGAACAACCACCAGGGTTTGTTTCTTCAACTCAGCCCTCACATGTGTTTAAGTTGCAGAAAGCTCTTTATGGACTAAAGCAAGCTCCCAGAGCCTGGTATGAGACTCTAGCTAGTTTCCTTTTAGAGCACAACTTTACTAGGGGAGTAGTTGATAGAACCCTTTTCGTCAAGCATCACAAGGACACAATCCTGTTAGTTCAGGTGTATGTAGATGATAGTATATTTGGCTCCACTGATCCCAAACTTTGCAAAAGGTTCTCTGACCTGATGCACTCTAAGTTTGAGATGAGTAGTATGGCTGTGCTGTCTTACTTTCTTGGTCTCCAAGTTAAGCAAGATGCTGATGGTATCTTCATCTCTCAATCCAAATATGCCAAGGAATTGGTAAAGAAATTTGGGATGGCTGATGCTTCAGCAATGCCTACACCTATGGCTACTAATGTAGTTATTGATTCTGATGATCACGGCAAGCCAGTTGATCAAAAGAATTATAGGGCCATTGTTGGTTCCCTATTATATCTAACTGCAAGTAGGCCTGATATAATGTTTGCTACATGCCTTTGTGCTAGATTCCAGGTCAACCCCAAGGAATCTCATCTGATTCTTCTAAAGAGAATCCTGAGATACCTGAAGGGATGTCCAGATCTAGGACTTTGGTACCCAGCTGAGTCAGAATTTGAATTAATTGGATATTCTGATTCTGATTATGCTGGTTGCAGAGTTGACAGGAAGAGCACCTCAGGAACTTGTCAGTTTCTGGGAGAGAGATTGGTCTCTTGGTTCTGTAAGAAGCAGGCTTCTGTCTCAACTTCAACTGCAGAGGCTGAATATATAGCAGCTGCTAGTTGTTGTTCACAGATCCTGTGGATTCAAAACCAGCTTGTGGATTATGGTTACTCACACAAGAACACCAAAATCATGTGTGACAGTACCAGTGTTATCTCAATTGCACAAAATCCAGTGCACCACTCTAGAACGAAGCACATTGAGATTCGGCACCATTTCCTGAGAGATTGTGTGGAAAAGAACAAGATTTGTCTTGAGTTCATATCCACTGAGTTTCAGAGAGGTGATATATTCACCAAGCCCTTAGATGAACAAAAGCATCTATTCTTTTTAGTTCAACTAGGCATGATCAATGGACGAGACTAAGTGTGACTATATCTGCCTATGTTGAAACCTGCTTGAAGATCGTCGAACGATGATCGAAGATCGTCGAACGGATTAAGCCTATCGTCGACCTCTGGTTAATGATAGCTTATCTGTTTGAAGATCGTCGACCGGCGTTCGAAGATCGTCGAACAGGTCGAGCTTATCGTCGATCTCTGGATGACGACAGCTTGTTGTTTGAGAAGCCAGAAATAGTCGAACGGTGGCTCGACTACTCTGCTTCTGGGCCGATCGTCGAACGACCGTTCGACTATCGGGTCTAGTATCTTTTTAATAGATCGACTATCTCCGGTCTAATATAAAGCCGATAGTCAACCTAGGTTAAAAGATCTTTTGTTTTATCGTCGACGGAGCGTGACTTTTCGCATTCTGTCTTCCCGCTTGCGATTTTCTGCTGCTTCGTCCCCTTCGTCTTCGCCATCTTTCTCGCGCATTCTCCAGCAATCCAATGGCGATTTCTCCCGCAGTGTTAGCCGTTGTAAAGTTCGATGCAAGCTTCAGCGTCGATTTTGACGCGTTCAGTTGCTGCGAAGCAGGGATCGTGGAAGTTCTTCAGTTGTGCCGGGACCAAGGTCTAGAAAGATTAATGTCGACAAGGATAAAGTTAAATATTCCCGAGATCAAGGAATGGGCTTTCACTTCGTCATCCACCGACGATTCGATGACTGGCACCATCGGCGGAGAAGAGGTAATTTTAACTCCGGCCGTCTTGACTGATGTTTTTGGTTTGATAAATGGTGAAGAAGATTATGAGCAAGATGCTCAAGAATTTGGAAGGATGCTGACTGAGCTGGGACATGCAGAGGGCATTCCCACCAAGCTGCTCAAGGTTAATTTTCCCTTTAAGATTAAATTTCTCGCTGAGTTAGTTGGAAAAGTGCTCCTTGGAAAGCACTCTGCTCATGACAATATAACAAGGCAACAATTTGCACTGATGTGTGCAATTGTTAATCAGAAAAAGATTGATTGGGTAGGAGTAATGTTTGATTTGATAAGGAAAAAGAATAATAAGAAAGAGGTTACCCTAGGCAGGGTTATTGGAATTTTCCTGAAGGAAAAGTATCCTCAGCTGCTGGTCTCCGTCGCAACAACCATAAATGCAAGCAAGAAGATGGACCCAAATCTGTTCTCCAAGTGGAAGAGGACTTTTGTTAAACCCGCTCTCACAGGGGTTGCTCCAGCGACATCAGAGAGCACCAGGACTGATTCAGTCGCTCCTCACCCGGTAGAAGCTGGCTCAGCTCTTTCCCTTCCCTCATCTTCCTCTGCTATGCAGTCTGCTTCAGTTGAAGTTCCATCAACTTCAGCTGAAGTACGACTTTCCCCTTCTCCTGTTCGAGAAACAACCACGGTTGTTCTTCCTTCCCCTCCAGCATCTCCTCTTCCTTCTCATCTGGCTAGGATATCTGCTCCTAGTTTTGATTTATTAGGATCTGAGAGGATTCCAACACCTCCTCAGTCTCCTATTCATTCTCCAGTTAACACTCTTGTTAACTCTCCAGCTCCATCTCCAATTCAATCTCTAGTCCACACCACTTCTCATCCTATCACTACAACCATCTCTGCTGCATCTCCATCCACTGCAATTCCATCATCTTTTGAAATCACCCCAGAATTCATTTCTAGCATTTTGGAGTTGATTACTCCTTCAATCAAAATTATGATTGAAGAGGCAATTGCTCCACTTGCCTCCTCCATTGCCACCCTGACTGCTTCCATCCAATCACTTTTTAAATCTGCTGAACCCTCTTCTTCAAGGGGCCTGGTTTCAGTTTCCACTGAAATCAGGCAGGGGGAGATGTTCTGTGAAGATGCCTCAGAGCCTCCAGCCTCCCTTCCAGCAGTTCTTCCAGCAATTCAAGAAGAGACTGATGTAGTTCAAGTTCAAGATAAATCAGTTTCTGTGTTATCGGAAAAAGAAATATCTGATGCTATTATGTTATCTGAATTTGCGGTGAAGGTTTGCTTAGAAGATCTCACCACTCCCGTGGTTGCCCATTTCCTAGAAGGGATTATTACATCCTACCTAGATGAGTCTTGGGAGTTGGTAAAATATGAAGGTAATTCACTCATTCGCTTTATTGACGAGTCAATTAATTTGCTAGCTTGTGAATACCTAGAAGGAATGATTTTAGCTTATTTAGCAGATTTGTGTTCATAAATCTACAGATTATATTAAAGAAGATTTAGCTGCTCAGGTTATAGCAGTTGTTTCAGAAGCTGCTCCAGAGGATCCTGATGTTCAAGTAGATCCAGAATTGGATTCCTTTTTAGATGACATGGAAGATGTATCTGAAAATCAAGAAGAGAAAGCAAGAGTTGCTTGGAATCAAAGAGTTCAATCTTTGTTAGAGGAAAAAGAAAAAGATTTGCAAGTTGAAAAGTCAACTATTTGGGATGATTCACCAGGGTTGGATTTGGATTTCCTTCTGGCTCAGGATGCCATTGAAGAGGAAAAAGAGAAAGCTGCTTTAAAAGAAAAGGCTGTTTCTGAAGCCTATGATCCTTATGACAATCCTCCTTCATCTCACTCTGAAGATGAAGAGGATTCGGATTTATCTGAAAATTCGAAGAAAAAGAAAGCTGCTCAGAAGAAAAGGAAAGCAATTGCTCCTCCTCCTCTCAGCCGTGATAATGATACTCCATACTATATTCTGAAAGGAATTGACCCAAAATCAAAAGAATTTCAACATTGGATTTGGTTCTCCAAGAACCAGCAGAAAGAGAGAAAAAGATCTAAGAGGTATGATAGTCCTGTTTCAAGATGGACTCCCAGAGGTCCTCCTCCTCCACCTCCCAGTGCAGGAGCTTCTGGGAACCTTTCTGCTAATCCATCTGCCTCTTCTGGAAAATCTGCACCTTCTCAGCCTTAGTCAAGGAAAAGCTCTCAAAGTTCCCAAGGCAGATCTTATTCTGGTTCTCAAAGACATGTTACTGAAGTAAGAGAACAAGTGAAGGAGGTTGTGTATCAAAGACCAACCTTTTCCCCTCCTCCTTCTCCAAAGAAAAGAGTTTCTTCTCCAATACCAGTGCAGTCTGAAAAAATTGTTTCAAAAGGTAAGTAGTTTATTTTGTTTAAATATTCTAGCAAGAACTTTGCTAAGTCTGCTCCCATGTCTTATCTAGTTAATCAAGATAAAGAGGTTGCTCCTTCTGAGACTGCTTATGAAAGTCCTGAGCTTGATCCTAACTTTAGGATGGCTCATTTTCACGAATTGGTTGGAGCAGCTCAAATCAGAAAAGCAAAAGCTGAAGGGAAGGACACCACTGGACTAACCACTATGTCTTCATTCAGAAAGAAGGAATTCAAAAAGTTCAGGTCAGCCCTGATGTATTTGACCCTTCAAAGTATATGGAAAAGCATCCAGAGGCAGTTGTTCCAAGGGCTGCAGAATTAAAGATCATTGGTGTGTAGGACTTGAAGATGTCAAAGAAAGAGGCTATTGATCCCCTGAGGAAAATTTCTTTTGTTCCAAGTTCTTCTGACTCTTTGCCAGATTCTGTAGACTCTTAATTTTTTTTGATTGACTGCTGTTTTATATCTATCTGTTTGATAATTGCTAGTTAATTGCTATCTATTTTCTGTATTGATTATAGTGTTCTATAGCTAGCTCTGTGTTTTAGTTTTTAAGAGACTTAACTCAAATAGGGGGAGATTGTTGGTACCATAGTTTGATTTGAGTTTAGTCTTGTCTTTTTAGTCCCTTGACCCAAGAAATATCTATGGTCAATGGTTAGTAGTCTAGCTGTAGAGTCCTCACTTTTCCAGATTGAGAATTTGGTTAAGTAGTTTGTTCGTTCGACTATCGTCGAACGCCGCTCGACTATCGTCGACTAACTGTTCGACGATCGTCTATCAGTTGTTCGATTTTCAGTCTGCGAGGATAGTTCGACTATCGGCTGATAGTTCGACTATCTGTGTGCTTTGATAGTTCGACTATCTGCTTGGATAGGTCGACTATCTGATAGCTCGACTATCTGTTGATAGTTCGACTATCTGTTCTCCGTTGATAGTTCGACTATCTGTTGATAGGTCGACTATCTATTCTCGCTTGGTAGTTCGACTATCTGCTTTGATAGTTCGACTATCTGATAGTTCGACTATTATTGATAGGTCGACTATCTGTTTGTTTTTGATAGTTCGACTATCTGTTGATAGGTCGACTATCTGATAGCTCGACTATCTGTTGATAGTTCGACTATCTGTTTTGCCTTGATAGTTCGACTATCTGTTGATAGGTCGACTATCTGATAGTTCGACTATCTTCTGATAGTTCGACTATCTGCTGTGATAGTTCGACTATCTTCTTTGATAGTTCGACTATCTGGATCGTTCGACTATCTGTCCGATAGTTCGACGATCTCCGTGCGTCGGTCGACGATCTTCGAGGGTCGTTCGACGTTTTCTGTCTGCCTGTATATTTTGTATTTATTTATTATATTTAATTAATTAATACATTATCTGGCATATCTTTTCAGTTGTTTTATGATAATATTTCCAGGCAATATTTGCTCCATCCCTTATGCCTGAGTAAAATCTTTTCAGATAAAGTTGTTTGTCTTATTAGCTGACTTTGTATTTTACTTTATCTGCTGTCAGTCCTTTATAGCCGTTAGACTGAAAAGTCTTTCTTCTGCTATAAAGAGTTTGTTTTTGATGTGACTTTATTTAGTACTTTATTATCAGATTGCTTCCTGCAGCTTCCTAGAAAGAGGTTTATACCTTTTATAGAATGTTTCTGCTGCAGAGATTGTTTTGTCTTCTTGATATTTACAGCCCAGGTCTCAAGTTTCAGAAGAAGACAAGTAATTCAAATTGAAGAGAGCCGTTGCTTGTTGCTGTTATAAAAAGGACCCTTTGAAGAAGGATTCAAGCTAGCTAACTAGTTAACCAGTTCACTTAAGCATTCAAGCCTTCATCAAGATCAAAGTTCTTCTGCTCTCAGCAATACTCATCCAACTGAGAAGTGTTAAGATCTTCTACTCTTCTTCAACCTGAGTTCTCCTGCTTTCAGGAAGTTCAACTCAGAGTTTTTTTGAAGAAGAAGAAGAAGAAGATAGCTGCTTGAAGATCTTTAATTTTATTATTTATTATCTTCTTGTAGTTTTTCCTTCAGATCTTTCTGAAGAGTTTTCTGCACTGAAGCAAGACTTCACCTGGACATCTTTGAGCCAGGGGGAGCCTTGATTATTTAGAGCTTTCTAGCTCAGTGCAAGTTTTTGTGCTTCTCTAATCTATTGTAAAATAGAGAAGACATCTTAACCTTCTTCCCCCTCCTGTACAGGGTTATTACTCCCTTCAAAAGTATCCCTTGGTGGCAGGGCACCTGATCAAAAACCTGTGTTCGATTTTTAGACACCTGATCAAAAGTCTAAAGGGTTTCTGGATCTACCTGAAGCAGATCCTATTGGTGGCAGGGCACCTGATCAAAAACCTGAGTGGATTCCTACCTTGTTGGTAGAAGAGTGGACGTACCCAAGTTGTTTGGAGAACCACTATAAATTCCTTGTGTCGTCTGGATTGCCTTGTTTAATTTCTACATTGTGGCTGTGAATAGATATAACTAGGTTGCTAGTTGCTGATTAGGATTTCCAAGCCTTAACTGTAATTACAGTTAGCTTGAGTTTGTGCACAACACTTGTGTTAGGCTCTAGGGTTATTTCCATATCTATAATCTTTTAATTCCGCAATTCACTCCAAGGGAGTTGGGTAGACCATTAAGTTTTGTCTAGTGCAAAATTTGATAACTCTATTCACCCCCCCTCTAGAGTAGTATCTATCCCTTCACTTTCACAGGAGCTAGCGCGCCAGGCGAAAAGCCCTAAGCCTCATGAAGTATTGCTGTGCTTGGTTTCTCCTTTTATGTTTGCTACTTTTGTTATGTTTATGTCCGGCTTGCATGCCGAGGTAGCCTAGGAGTGCTTGGCACATTGATATGTTTTGGACTATTATTGTGTAAGGCCTTAAGGCCATTTGATACTCTATCGTTAGTGGATAACTTCTGTCGGTTTGTTCTGTTTCCGCTGTGTTTGTCTGGAGTTTTGAGATTGGGTAGTTTTCATATCATCTTTTAATACTAAAGCTGTGGCGTCCGTATGTTGTGGGGCCCCGGCCGGACCCATATTATATGGTCTTCACAGGGGAGGTGTTACAATTTGGTGTCAGAGGGAGGTTCGCATTCCAACGAGAAGTTTCGCGGTCGCAAGTATAAGTCGAGTCGCGTATAAGAAGTTATCCACATAGGAGTATCGCAGGACCATGAGTGTCCTGGTGTTCGAGTCTTGCGATTAGAGACTGATTTGTGTTTTCTTGCTTGTGTTTAGAGTGCAAGCAACGAAGCTGGGACCTCGAGGCCAAGAGAAGAGCTCTCGGCAAGTAGTGCGACTGCGCAAGGTCCGCTAGTGATGGGGGTCACACCGGCCGACTTCTGTCGTATGCTTGCAGAAGCGATGGTGGCGGCCCAAGCTGCAGCGACAGCATAGGTAGCAGCTCCCGTTGCTCAGGTAGCAACTCCTGCTACCCCGGACACGACAGCGACCGTGCAGGTTGAGGAAGCCAGGCGGGCAGAGCCGCAGGCCGAGAGAGTGGTTGTCGGGCATGGGGACCGGCAAATGAAGTACTTTCTGAGTTTCCACCCTCCAACCTTCAAGGGAACCGGCACACCCACAGATGCAGAGGACTGGTGGGCTAGAATTCAGGAGCTTCTGAGGGCGGCAGAGGTGCCAGATGAGAAAAAGGCAGAGTTCGCAGCCTTTATGTTGGAGGGAGATGCCAAGTTATGGTGGGTGAGCCACAATGGCCGGCAGTTTCTAGGACGCACATCGTCCATCGAGGAGTTTGGGAATGCCTTCCTGAAGAAGTACATACCCGCCTCAATGAGGTTAGCCCTCCAGAGGCAGTTCCTACATCTGGTGCAGCGAGACAAGTCAGTGGATGATTATGTTCAGGAATTTACTCGCTTGGGTCGTTATGCAGGGACGACCATGGCAGACGATGAAGAGAGGGACAATCTCTTCTACCATGGATTGAGGGAGAACCTAAGACAACCCCTCATATCGATGAAATGTGCGGGTTTCAACGAATTGGTGGAGGCGGCCCGAATTTTGGAGAGTGATATGGAGCGATCCCAGCGTCGCAAGGGTTTCACACCCAAGCAGGGGGAGGAGAAGAAGCCTGCCCAGTCACATGGAAAGGCGGAAGGGAGCCGATGGAAGAAGAAGCCTTCTCCATATAAGTCGGGCGAGAAAAGTAATTGGACGTCCGGAGGGTCACGCTCTAAGGGCCCTCAGACGTGCTATAGTTGTGGCAAGCCGAGCCACATAGCAAGATTTTGTACCCAAGGGGGCACTGAGCAAGTGCCAAGGCAGGAGCAAACTATGCGCTCCGGCCCCAGTGCCGCAAAGAAAGGGAAGATGGCGGAGTCGAGTGCTTCTCGGTTTCAACCAGTGCAGCCAAGGGCCTACAACCTTGGGCAACAAGAAGCAATCCGTCAACCTGATGTGGTGACAGGTACGAGAGTTCAACCTGCACCTTAGATTCCTATCTTTCAAGCCTTTATGTTTGTTGCATGTGTGTAGGCTTTGTAATGGTATCTGGGTACCCCGCTAGGGTATTCTTTGATACGGGAGCGTCGCACTCCTTCCTTGCGGAAGGCTTTATCCGGAGGATCGGAGTGGAGTCTTTCTCGACGGACTCCGAGTTGAAAGTGCGCATGCCCAATGGGTCATCTATGACTACCAGGGCTAGAGGCCGGATTTGTTGGAGTCTTGAGGGAGTCGACTTCTTATTGGTAGCGGCGATCTTGCCATTGTCCGAGTTCGATGTGATTTTGGGGATGGATTGGCTAGTGGAGCAGCGTGCTAGTATCGACTGTTTGTCCAAGGTGGTAACCCTGAGGGGCGTGGGGCAAGCGGAAGTCAAGTTTGAAGGTCTGCATGGAGTGGCCTGTTCCCTAGTTTCGGCACTTCAGTTAGTGCGAGCTGTTAACCAGGGAGGTGTAGCTCTAGTAGCGTTGTTGGAGGTTAGCCTCTCCAGGCTGTCTCTAGGAGAAGTTCCCGTGGTGGCGGAGTTTGGAGATGTTTTTCCCGAGGAGTTACCGGGAGCACCTCCTCGGCGGGAGATTGATTTCTCCATCGAGTTGGTGCCCGAGGCTAGACCAGTGTCGCGGCCACCCTTCAGGATGGCACCAAAGGAGTTGGCCGAGCTCAAGGTTCAGTTGCAGGAGCTTTTGGAGCAAGGGTATATCAGGCCCAGCTCTTCACCGTGGAGTGCGCCGGTGTTATTCGTAAAGAAGAAGGACGGTAGTATGCGTCTGTGCATAGACTACCGAGAGTTGAACAAATTGACTGTCAAGAATAAGTATCCGATCCCTCGGATAGACGATCTCTTCGACCAGTTGGTGGGGTCGGTGGTGTACTCCAAGTTGGACCTGAAGTCCGGATATTATCAGTTGCGGATTCGTGATGAGGACATACCCAAGACCGCATTTGGTACGAGGTATGGTCATTTTGAGTTCTCGGTGATGCCGTTCGGGCTAACGAACGCGCCGTCCGTGTTCATGGACCTGATGAACCGAGTGTTTCGCGAATATTTGGACTGGTTCGTAGTCGTCTTTATCGATGACATTTTGGTGTATTCCAAGTCGGAAGCGGAGCACGGGTCGCACTTGCGGACAGTTTTGCAAGTATTGAGAGAGAACCAGCTTTATGCGAAGTTCTCCAAGTGCGAGTTCTGGTTGGAGAAGGTAGCATTTCTAGGCCATGTGATTAGTGGGGATGGGGTGGCGGTGGATTCAACGAAAGTAGAAGCCATCAGAGAGTGGCCAGTTTTGAGGACCGTGGCGGAAGTCTGAAGTTTTCTTGGACTAGCCGGGTACTACCGAAGGTTTGTGGAAAACTTTTCGCGGATAGCTCTACCCCTCACTTCACTAACTCGCAAGGATCAGAAATTTGTATGGACTCAAGAGTGAAACGAGGCGTTTGAAACCCTGAAGGAAAGGCTAATGACGGCGCCGATCCTAAGTCTGCCAAAGGGGACCGAAGGGTTCCAGATTTTTAGCGACGCATCCGGATGCGGTTTAGGGTGCGTGTTGGTGCAGCATGGTAGTGTGATAGCTTTTGGGTCGAGGCAGCTGAAGCCTCATGAGAGAAATTACCCCGTCCATGATTTGGAGTTGGCGGCGGTAATTTTTGCGTTGAAGTTGTGGAGGCACTACGTTTATGGTGCAAAGGTGGAGATCTTCACGGACCACAAGAGTCTGAAGTATCTCCTAGATCAGAAGGACCTAAATATGCGGCAGCGTAGGTGGGTCGAGTTCCTGGGGGACTACGAGGTGGCGATTCAGTACACGCCAGAGAAAGCCAATGTGGTGACAGATGCTTTGAGTAGGAAATACTTGGGGCAAGGAAATTGGATTGAAGCTCACGATGAGCGGTTAAGGTGGGACTAGGAGTCCCTTGGTTTGGAATGTGTGGCAAGAGGCGAGTCTAGCGTGGCTCGACTAAATTGGATTGAGATGCAGAGTGACTTATGCGATCGTATTCGGGAAGCAACCCATGTAGATGCGGAGTTCCAACCTTTCGTGGAGGAAGCTCTAAAGGGCGAGGGTAGCGCCTGGGAGATGGGTGATGGGATTCTGAGGAAGGGCGGAAGGATTTGTGTACCGCAGTTCGGCAAGCTCCGCGAGGAGTTGATGTTTGAGGCCCACTTCACTAAGTACTCCATTCACCCGGGTAGTACAAAGATGTACTTGGACTTGAAGAAGTCCTATTGGTGGCCTGGGATGAAGCGGGACATGGCTTTGTGTGTGAGTCGGTGCCAAACATGTGCCTTGGTGAAGGCCGAATGTCAGAAGCCGGGCGGGTTCTTGAAGCCTCTTCCAATCCCCGAATGGAAATTTGATGACATCTCCATGGATTTTGTGCATGGGTTGCCTAGATCGCAGCAGGGTAATGATGCCATTTGGGTGATTGTGGACCGCTTGACCAAAGTGGCACATTTCATCCCAAACCGGAAGGAGTACGGTGTGGAAAAGTTGGTGGAGTTGTACGTCCGCAATATTGTACAACTCCATGGGATTCCGAAGAGTATTGTCAGCGACCGGGATGGACGTTTCACGTCTAAGGATTGGCGGTTGGTGCAGAAGAGCTTGGGCACAAAACTCAAGTTCAGTACGGCTTTTCATCCTCAAACCGATGGGCAAACTGAGAGAACGAACCGTACTTTGGAAGATATGCTAAGGATGTGTACTCTCGACTTCGGCAAGAAGTGGGAGGATAACCTCTTCATGGTGGAGTTTGCGTATAACAATAGTTACCAAGCTAGTATCAAGATGGCGCCATAAGAAGCTCTGTATGGGAGGCGGTGTCGAACACCGATGTCTTGGACAGAGGCCGGAGACACCAAGCTTTTGGGGAAAGAAGTGGTAGCCGACGCTAGTGAGTTGGTGCAGACCATCCAAGATCGCATGAAGGTAGCTCAAGATCGGCAGTCGAAGTATTTCAATGCTCGCCACAGGCATGTGGAATTCGCTGTGGGCGACTGGGTGTATCTTAAGATCAAGCCGTTCAAAGGCGTTTCACGAATTCGCCGACTTAAGAAGCTGAGTCCGAGATTTTTGGGACCATTCAAGGTCATCGAGCGAGTGGGAGAGGCAGCGTACCGGTTGGCGTTGTCCACAGAGCTAAGTGGGTTGCATGACGTTTTTCACGTCTCCGTCCTGAGGAAAGTGTTGTTAGAAGCCAGCGTGGTGATTGAGCCGATGGCGGTGCCGGTAGAGGAAGACTTGGGGACGCGAGTTCGTCCAGTCGGGATAGAAGACTCAGAGGTTCGGCAATTGCGGAACAAGGAGGTCAGACTCGTAAAGGTCCGGTGGGATAATTGCGGGTGTGAGGAGCTCTCTTGGGAACGGGAGCAGACTATGCTCGAGGAGTACCCGGAATTGTTCCGCTCAGGTACTGTTTTACGTTAAGTCCTGTTTTTCCTTTATTAATTTCGTGGACGAAATTCTTTAAGGGGGGTAGAATTGTAACACCCCAAATTGTTGTAGGAGCGACGGGGATCGAATTTGGCTAAGACAAGTTTTTGGTGCAGGTGACACGGGCCCCGACACGGGCGTGTCGGAGGCCGTGTCGGGCGTGTCGAGCTCGGGCCGTGTAGTCGACCAGTTCAGGTCGACGATGGTCGTGTGGTGGAACATGGCCTAGGACACGGGCGTATCCCAGGCCGTGTCACACCTGGGCTGTGCGGTTGGGTACACGGGTAATGACACGGGCACGAACACGGGCGTGTCTAGTTGGACACGGGCGTGTCTGATGCCGTGTCACCAAGCCGTGTACCTCTCTGACTGCGAAGTGTTGATAAATTGCACACGGGGGGCGTGACATGGGTCCTGACACGGGCGTGTCGCAGGCGACACGGGCGTGTCGGAGGCCGTGTCACATGTCGTGTTGCTGGTTTTCAATTTTGGTCGAGACGGCGAATGAGCTACACGGCCAGGCACACAGCCGTGTGTGAACCCGTGTTCGGCCCAGTTTTTGGGATTTCAGATCTAATCCTGGCCGTTCGTTTCCTTGGCTTTGGATCCGACGGTGGGGGGCTGCTCCTGGGTGGTTTTAGCCGGGAATAGGGTTTTGAAACCCTTATTTCACTTGGGCACTCTCTCTCGAAAACCTAGAGAGAAGGGAGAGCTTGGAGGAGGAAGAAGGAGGTCAACTCCGGCGGCCGGTGGAGATTCGGAGCTCCGTTTCGCGAGCGGAGTTCAGATCCGCGAAGGTGGGAGCGTTGCGGTGGTTTTCAACCGAGCAAATCTTCTCCATGGCTAGGAAGAGGGGACGGAAGGTAACGACGCTTCTCCTCTTGGTTTTTAGGATTTAGGATGCATGAATAGCATCCCCTTCCTTTTGTATTTTGAGCACCGAATCTCTCAAATGAGAGGGATTCGTGTAGCCTAGGTTCAAGAGGACCTCCGGGTTGAGTATGCTCATCCCGGCATGCTTTGCATTAGAGATCCGCTCCGTTAGCGGATTAGGCATTGTGGGTGAAGTCGTGGTCGCGATTGTTGGTCCGACCCGGTGATGTTGCATAGCGAGTTTTGGGGTTTCGATAGAAATCCGCAGCGGCAATACGCCATTGTATGTATGTGTTTTCCGCCTCATATTTGAGTGAGTACTCGTAGTTGGAACCGGACGAGGTTAGCTCCGCTTTGTGCGGTAGATGGTTTCCTTGGAGCACGGGAAAGACACGGTGCGAGTGGAGATTGGGGTGGGGAAACCTTTGTTTGTGCTGTGCTAAGGCGCGGCTATGTCTCCGTGGTCGGCTGGCTAAACCGTGGCGCGCAAGTCATGTGGGGGAAGTGTCCCATCGAGACTAGCCCCTTCTGTGGACTGACGAGAATGTCGAGCGGAGGACAAGCCCGGGCAATGTGGCCATGAGTGGGTGGGGTCCAGCAAGGCTTCTTAGGATCGGTCAGTGTGAGACGGAACCCTGACGTGCGAAGTCAGAATGTGCGGGCAAGCCCCGGGGTATATGACCCTTGTGCGGGTGGGGCCTTTGCAAGGTTCCGTGTGACGGCGTGTGTGCCGTTAGGGACATGGTGGTTCCCTTGTGTTTGCGGCTTTAAGCCAATGGGGAAACAGAAGTACCCAGTGTTTGATGTTGTGCTAGATGCATATGAACTAGGGCGCCTTGGGTGAAACCCGGGTTGCATTCATGCTGCATAGTAGGCCCTTCCACCTTGTACAAAACATAGAGAACATGTATGCTGTATGAGACATCCAAGCCTGTTTTACCGCTTTAATATATTTGCTCTTTTGGTATACGAAGTGCTAACTTGCAGGTGGAGTGGTACCCCGGGGTCCGATAGGGACGGCCGGGAGGAGATGTGTTTGTTACACAGTAGAGGTCGGCCTTTGCTGACCCACGTTACTTCAAATCCTTACAGGGCAAGAATCGCATGCAGGAGCTAGCGCGCCGGGCGAAAAGCCCTAAGCCTCATGAAGTGTTGATGTGCTTGGTTTCTCCTTTTATGTTTGCTACTTTTGTTATGTTTATGTCCGGCTTGCATGCCGAGGTAGCCTAGGAGTGCTTGGCACATTGATATGTTTTGGACTATTATTGTGTAAGGCCTTAAGGCCATTTGATACTCTATCGTTAGTGGATAACTTCTGTCGGTTTGTTCTGTTTCCGCTGTGTTTGTCTGGAGTTTTGAGATTGGGTAGTTTTCATATCATCTTTTAATACTAAAGCTGTGGCGTCCGTATGTTGTGGGGCCCCGGCCGGACCCATATTATATGGTCTTCACAGGGGAGGTGTTACAGAGAGTCAGTTTACCTTTTGCACGCACACATTTCATGTGCATACTAGAAGCTTTTATAGTTATTATTTTGTTTAGTTCATTTCATTGCACTCCACTGTACCCACATGAGCGCGTGCTTAGCTGTTAGCGTGCCGCGAGTTAAACTCATTTCTTTTGTGTGATTTGGAAAAATTATTGTGCTAGTTTAGGATTGCACGATAGAGTAAAATGTTGGCCTTGCTGTGTTCCTAGTCAATTGCTCTCGTTTTGTGTAGAAATTTGTGTAGAATTAATTTTTCTGTATGCTTATAGTTTTATATTTTTCTATTTGCGTAAATATTTCTTATTCTACTCAAAAGTTGGTGAATCCGATGTGAATCAAACGGTAGCATAGGAATGTGTGTAGCCGCTACTAGACTCGTTTTGCTCAAGTCGGGAGGAAGGATTATCTTTCTCGGTGGCTAAGAACTTGCCCCAAGCTACTCTTGAAGCATGGGTACATGGTTATTCAAGCGCGAGTGTGATGTAGGCCATCATTTTGACCTGGTTGAGCTTTGTACCGTTCCTAACGTCATATCCTCCCTAAACCCCGTTGTGCCTACCCTTCTTTTGATTCAGCTCCACCATTACTTCACCAAAGCTTTATAGCCGATCCTAGTCACACACCCAAGTCGAGCTTAGTGTTTTATATTTTCATGTTGGGTTGTGATGTGGTGTTATTATTTGTGAAAATGTGGAAGTGCTTCCAAGTTATATCTGCTGAAATTATGAAAATAAAAAGATAAAAAAGAAAAGAAAATGATTTAAAAAAAAAGTGAAAATGAAAAGTGAAAGGAAAAAGCTTGATTGAAAATCTTGTTGAAAATGATTTTGATTTGGAGTAGGCGGTGCACACACCCATGTTGCAAAAGTTAAGTCTGGGGGTGTGGTGCACTCGCGCGTCTTGTGGTTTGCCGAGGGATTCTTTTAAGCTAGCTCATTTGGGTTAGGTGCATAGCCTTTATTTTTATCATTGTTTACCTCACCGTAACCCAAGCCCCGTGATTATCCTAAAGTCCTACAGATTTGCGCTTGAGTCTAACTAGTGCCGTGGAGAGAGTGTGAACGGGCAAGCGTATGGTCCCTGACATTGGTGGATTCCTTTGGAGGTGATCCTGAGCCCCGATCTATGGCAAAGCTCACCTTAGTGGCCTACCTACTTTCTTCTTACGTAGGGCCGGATGATTCACCGTGATTCTATTTTTGAGTAGTAATAACTTTTAAATACGCATTGTGAAAAATATAAAATATTTTGTATACTTAAGGATTTCCTCTATTATATTTTTATGCACACGGGCATGTGACTTCGCATGGTACTCTGTTCTGCAATTTCTTTGTTAGCTAGTTATTTTTTCCTTGTCTGCTTAAGTTGTGTTTGCTCGGGACGCGCAAACAGTTAAGTCTGGGGGTGTGATGAGTCTCTATTTCATACCGAATTCCGGACTCATCTAGGCTCATTTGCATGCCTTTGCATTACCATTTAGCGCCATTAGCACTTCTTTTTGGTTCGCTACGACATTCCACGTCTTGTGCACCTTTTTAGCCTATTTCTGTGCATGTGTGTATTTCCCTTTTGCTGTGCATTATATTTATGTCTGTGACTGCCATGTCGACATCCCGTCCAGTTTTCCTGCAGGTTCTGGGATCGTGTGGGCATCCGGGATAGGGCTTTCACCATTTTTGACAAAGGACCCAATGGTCGTGCGTTTTTACTCACGCACGACCACCGACCTCTTTGGCGCACGATCAATGGTCGTGCGCAGTCTGCCCTCTTTTATGAAAGTTCTGCCCCTGCCATATCGCACGATCACCATCTATACCGCGCATGATCACTGCTCGTGCGCTGCCGGTCGTGCGCAGTCATGCCATCTTTTTCCACTTTTCTGCCTCCATATCGCACGATCACGGACCATATGTAACAACCCCATCCGTTAAATGACGTATAGTAGAAGGTCCGGCCGGGGCCCCACACTATATACCACAAACAGACGGTGAGGTCACAGGATAATACCAAACCATACGAATCCTAACTCAGAGCATTCTAGCAGAATTGTATTAAGTGTAAGAACTCATATCAATGAATGTCCACTAATATATAAATATCACATTTATATAAAAGACCAGGAATGTTTACAACACCACACCGCACAGGGCCTTAAGGCCTTACAAGTTACTCTTTACAATACATATGGTGTTACACCATATCGCGCACGACCACTGGTCGTGCGCCTGTGATCGTGCGCAGTGTTTAAATCTGCTTTCTATAAATAGCGCAGGTCTCGCCCTAATCTGGGAATCCGCGATTTCTTCCGCCGTTTTTCATCCCCGACGAAGGGTTCCGCCATTTCCCTTCATCCTCCACCTTAGGGAGGTGCTCTGGGCAAGCTTTCACCGCCAAATCAAAGCCGGAGCTTCCTCTCGGCCTCCTCCATCATCTCTTGGGCTTATTTAAAGCTTCAACGCCATATCCACCAAGCAAGGGGAAGCTTGCAACCTTCTTCCGCTATCGTGACACGAAGAAGATAGGCCATTGGAAGGTAGTGACAGCCCTTCTCTACCCCGGACGCAGTTGAGGACCGAGCTTGGACGCGGATTGACAACCCGACGACTCCAACCGTGAATCCTCAATAAGTCTTCGGATACGGACGATCTCTTTTCTTGTTCTTCCTTTGTTGTTGTTTATGTGTTGTTGTAAACTTCATTTATAGATGATGTACGCTTAATTGTAGAATACGTTTATACGATATCATGTCTATGTGATTTGTATTTTCGTTATATATTGCTTGAGGTGCGCCTTATTCCATCCACCTCCATCCACCGTTGTCGCACTAGCAATTGCTAGTGGCGTGCATTGCGAAGAGGTGCTTACGACCCTCATTCCGCCGTTCTCTCCACCTCATCCGCTAGTCTACTCGCCCATCCGCCTAGCGATTCGGTGCATAGCAGCCCGACTAGTCTTTCATCCTGCCTAGCGAAGCATCGCATAGCGGCGTTGCATAGGAGTAGTTGATAGTGTTTTATTTTCTTTTTCCGCAATAATCAAAAACCCCATCGTTACCTCCGACCCGAGGACTTCAATCTCAAGTCCTCCTCGAAATTAACTCCACCTTACTGTGTTCCTCAAGAGACCGACACTCGGGGATTTATTCCCAAACTTTATTACTTGTGCGACCGGTTCACTGCCGTGATCTTTTATGCATCAACAGCTCTAGATACTTTTATCGCATCAGGTCCTGCGGTTCCCAAGTATGCTCCTCCTGTCCATGGTTCCTCCACAGGACTTTGACTAACAGAACCTTCTTGTGACGCAAGATCCGTACTCCTCTATCATCGATCCGAAACGGCTCCAAGTGAACTGACCGGTCTGAAGCTACCGGCCCATCTGTGGTCGAAATATGCAGCTCCGGGCATAGTAGAGCCCTCCTAAGTGAAGAAATGTGAAACACATCGTGTAAGCCTTCCAATACTGGTGGCAACTACAGCCTGTAAGCTAGGGGGCCGACCCGCTCCAGGATCCTGTAAGGGCCCATATACCTAGGGCTGAGCTTCTTCTTCCGACCACGCACCCGTGAAACTCCGTGCATGGGCCGGATCTTCAGGAAAACCTGGTCTCCCACCTGAAACTCTACTTGACGGTGAGGGCGTCGTAGTACTTAGCCTGTCAGCTTTCCGCTTCCAGCATTCTGTCCCGTATCAGCCTCACCTGAGCTTCGGTGTCTTTGACAAAATCTGATCCCAACACCTTTGGATCCTCGTCCTGAATCCATGAAAGCGGAGTCCTGCATCTCATTCCGTATAAGGCATCATAAGGAGCCATCCTTATGATGGACTGGTAGCTGTTGTTATAGGAGAACTCGACTAGTGGTAAAAGCTTCTCCCAAGGTTCGTTTCGATCCAAAGTGCATAACCTTATGAGGTCCTCCAATGTCCGGTTGGTGCGTTCTGTCTGCCCATCTGTCTGGGGGTGAAAAGCTGTGCTGAAGGTTAGCCGCGTACCTAAGTAAGTCTGCACGGATCTCCACTCCCTGGATGTGAACTGACCACCCTGATCCGACACGATCGTCCTGGGCACCCAGTGGTAACGAATGAACTGCTCTACGAATCTCCAGACCAGTACTCCAACCGAGTCATCTTTTCTGATTGGAATGAATCTGGCCACCTTCGTAAGCCGATCGGCGATGACCCAAATCGAATCGTTTCCCGTCCGTGACCGGGGGGCCATGAATAAAATCCATCGCGATGTCCTCAAATTTCCACTCCGGCACCGAAAGTGGCTGTAGAAATCCTACGGGGTTCCTGCACTCCTCCTTCACAAGCTGGCATGCCTCGCAATGAGTCACGAAGTATGTAATGTCCTTCTTCATCCCTGGACAAAACATCGTCTTCTTCAAGTCGGTCGTCATCTTGGTGATCCCCGGGTGTATAGAATATCTGCTACAATGTGCCTCCACCATGATGTCCACCTGAATCTGGCCTCCTGCAGGTATATAGACCCTGCCTTTAAAATATAGCAATCCATCTCTCAGTGAATAATCTCCCGTCGAACCCTCCTCCAAGGCTTGGAATATCGGCTCTTACCATGTATTTGTCCTCTGTCCGTCCCGGATGCGGTCTCGAATATCATCTATGGCAACCATCGATGCTAGATACTCCATATACCGTTCTGGATCATTCTCGGACACTAGGGATATCTGCATATCTCTGAAAGACCGGACTAGCTCCACGGACATCAGATGTGTTCCCTTCCCTGAGGTATCTCCTCTCCGGCTCAAAGCATCTTCCACCACGTTCGCCTTCCCGGGATGGTAGTGCATGGTGTACTAGTAATTCGACAGGAACTCCACCCAACGTCTCTGTCTGATATTGAGTTCCTTCTTTGTGTCCACATATTTCAAATTCTTGTGATCTGAGAATATATCACAGTTAATCCCGTAGAGGTAGTGTTGCCAAATCTTCAGATCAAAGATCACTGCACCCATCTCTAGATCATGCACCGGATAGTTCTTCTCATGTATCTTCAGCTGTCGGGAGGCGTAGGTTATTACGTGCCCGTTCTGTATCAGAACGGCACCCATCCCCTGGTAGGAGGCGTCCGTGTACACCTGAAATCCCTCCCTTCCCGACGGAAGAGCGAAAATGGGAGCCGAGGTAAGCTGACCTTTCAACTCCACAAAGGCCGCCTCGCACTGTGGCGTCCAAACGAAAGGGGATTCCTTCTTCATCAGGGATGTAAGAGGGAGTAAAGTCCGGGAGAATCCTTTGACGAACTTCTAGTAATATCCGGCAAGTCCCAGGAAGCTCCGTACATCCGTGGTTGTCTTCAACGGTGGCCAATCCTGAACTGCCCAAATCTTGGCCGGGTATACTGCCAACCTAGCACCGCTGATAATGTGACCTAAGAAGGACACCTCCTTTAGCCAAAACTGGCATTTGCTGAACTTTGCATACAAATGGTGCTCTCGTAGCCTCTCTAGAGTCAGAGTAAGGTATCGTGTATGCTCCTCCTCCGTCCTTGAGTAGATGAGGATGTCGTCAATAAATACGATGATGAATACATCCAAATACTCCTCAAATACCCTGTTCATGAGGCTTGTAAATGCTTACGGCGCATTTGTGAGCCCGAAGGGCATCACTGTAAACTCAAACAGTCCGTACCTACTACTGAAGGCGGTCTTCGGAATATCTTCCTCTCGAATCCGTAGCTGATAATAACCTGACCTCAAGTTAAGTTTAGAGAAGAAATGCGCTCCCTCCAGTTGATCAAACAACTCGTCAATCCGTGGCAGCAGGTATGTATTCCGGACTGTCAGTCTGTTCAGCGCTCAATAATCAATACACAAGTGAAGACTTCCGTCCTTTTTCTTGACAAATAGCACCGGGGCTCCCCACGGTGAAGAGCTTGGACGGACAAACCCTGCCTCTACTAGTTCCTGCAACTAGCTTCAGAGCTCTATCAACTCCTTCGGGGCCATCCGGAAAAGGGCCCTAGATGCCGGTATGGCCCCCGACACAAGCTGTATCAGGAAGTCCTGCTCTCGGTGCGGAGGTAGTCCTGGCAATTTCTCTGGAAAGACGTCAGCAAAATCTCGCACCATCGGGATGTCTGTCACAGACTCCTTGACTTCCGCCATCTCAAATAGAATCTGAAAAACTTCTTCTCCCTGCATATGGGCCTTAACGGCCTGTACCGAAGATAAGAGTATATGAGAGGCAGGCCTTATACTTTCGATGACAATGAAAGAGTCTTTGTGCCTCACGGTGATCCTCTTCGCTTGGCAATCAATCTGGGCCATGTTCTAGTGTAGTCATACCATGCCCAGGATCAAGTCGTAGTCCGTCAACTTCAAAAGCGTTGTTGGAGCCTCAAACGCCTTTCCACCGATTTCTACCTCCATGTTGCAGTGGTCCGAGGTAAGGAGTTCAGATCCATCGGGTAGTCTCACCCTCATCTCCGAGCCTGTGAATCGCTCCACTCCTTCCAATCCTTCTACGAATGTCTCCGACACGAAGGAGTGAGAAGCTTCGGTATCGAAAAGCGTGCGGGCAGGCTTGCCGCTGATGAAGACTATACATGGGGTGGTTAAATGTCTTAGGATTCTATAACGAGTTTTCTTTCCTATTTATTCTATCTAGTGCAGTTCTACAAATTGTCAACTGAGAAAGGGGAATTCTTTTAAAACAATTAAACATCTTCGACGTACATACTATGAACTGCCCTGGGTTCCGAGGCTGCGCAAGGTCCAAAGTATACACCTGCTCCCTTTCTTGTCTACGATCTCCCCCTGGTATTCACGTCCTCGGCCTCCAAAGTACTGCGACCTCGGCCTCCAAAGTACTGTGCTGGCTGGGCAGCCAGTGCAGCTGGTGGGGGTGCCCCTCTCATAGGACAATTTCTGCGGATGTGCCCAACCTGATGGAAGTGGAAGCACTCTGGCGGGGGATATGCCATTCCCCCGGGTCTCTGGCCCTCCCGTGTCTAAAGAGGTGGTGGAGCCACCACCACTGGCTCCCTTGTTTCTTTTCTTGCCTCCTGATGAGGCTGGTCCTCGACCCTTCTCTCGTTCGTGATACGGGCTCGTCTCTGATCGTTCCTTGCTCCTCGACCCTGATCCTCCGCTGGCCGTTTCCGGCCCCGAGTAGCTTACCAATCAGCCTCTATCCTCTTGGCCATCTCTAACATCCGAGGTATTGGCCCGTCAGATACGAACAGTATGGCCTCCCTCAAGTCCTCTCGCAGGCCCTTATAGAACCTCTTGATGTATCTTGCCTCATCTAGTTGATAGGAGTCCACAAACTGGGCTAAATGGTTGAACTCCCGGTGGTACTCTACCACTGTCTTATTGCCCTGCTTCAGCTGCAGGAACCTGTCATCCAGCTCATCCTTAACCTACTGTGAAACAAAATGCTCCAGTAATACGGCCATGAACTCCCCCCAAGTAATCACTGCAATCTTCATATCCGCAAAGGTCGTGTCCAGTGACGTCTTCCACCATCTCTTGGCGTGAGACTCCAAGCAAGAGACCACTAATGGCACTCTCTCCTCCTAGGGGCACCGTATCCCTGTCAAAATCTCGTACATAATGTCCAGCAATTCTTCTGTCCGGACAGCTGACTCTGTACCTAAGTAGGATGGGGGAGAGAGTCCTCGGAAGATACTCAGCCAGTTGGCCCCCGGGTTTGGCTGCGGAGCCGGAACCTGCTGAGCCCTGAAAGCCTTCAGAATGGCTGTCAGAGTCTGCCCCATCTCCTACTGTAAAAACGGAGTGGGGACAGGGGGAGGTGGTGCATCATTCAGAGTCTGCTGGACTCCGCCCTGTGGTGTAGGCTGTGCTGGAGGCTGCATATCAAAAATGGTCTGTAAGCAATTAACTCAAGCCTAATTAATAGTTGACAATTACATGTGATCCCCACATGGGCACACCACGCTTCCGCTGCTTAGTTTGTCCCCAAATTAAACTCGAGCGGGGGTGACCCAGGGTTAGTGGACTGCTACTCTTCTGATCGAGGTTTCCTCTGATACCACTTGTAAGACCCCTTTTTTTTCTTTTAAAACACCGGGGTCTTAGACCCAGAACCACCGCTTTGCGGTGACACCTTCACGCCCTAAAGGGTCATCACCGCAAAATGCGAATTCTGCTGTCCGATTCGATCACAGAAAAGCAACATAGGTAGAGTAAACACAAGTGGGGTAAAAACTCTAACCATAGTCCATAATAAAAGTCCACAGAATATAAATGTACTGAAAATAAGGGCTTAAGCCCGATACATCAAATCCTCACTACATAGTCACTCAAGCGGAAGCAAAATAAAACACTACTAGAATCAGGGACTCACAGTCCCAGCTGTCTGAACTCTTGAGCTAGACTACCCTATCTCCAAACGAGCCGACCTCCGGGGCTGCTCCTCCATGCTGGGCTCCACGATCCCCTAAATGATGTGGTCCGAAAACAGTTAGTCTATAAGACTAAGTCCTATCATCCCCCACCTCTTCCCCCACGGCCTCTAGGCACCGAGTGGAGAGAAAGAAAGGGGAGGACTTAAAGGTGGAGAGTATCAAGAAACTGATGACAGCGGACCTATACTAGCAATTTTTATAGTACATGTGGCAGTAAAGTAAAGTATGAAAAGTAACCTTAACTTATGTGCGGAAACGCATAAGCCAAGGGATCTTCTGCAGGGCTCCCATCGTATAAAGAGTCTCATACCAATTTATACGTTGGGGTGTTGGTTATTAACAACAATATATATATATGAAGAATTTAACCTTAATTTATAAACTTGCCCACACAAGCTTATAGATAAAGGGTCGTTTTGCAAGTCCAATTGTGTAAGCGTCCCATACCACTTACACAATTGGTGACGGAGGTTAAATGCAATGATGATGTTATGACATGCAAGTGGGTATGAATTGATCATTCAAGTGCAACTCACCCACCCGTCTCTGTGTACATAGACCTTTAGTTCCCCCTTTATGGAGCCGAACCTCCCAGGATACCTTCGTAGTAGCAGACGGAAGCGGTGGGTTGGGCCTCGCCCACCTCTAAACCAGTAAAGCACTACCGGTCAGACCTATCGTATGCCTCAACGCTTGGTGCACGAAGCGGACTCCTGCGTACTCTTGCCGGCTGGCGCACCAGACTTCTGTTGGCGAAGTGCTAACCATACTTGTCGAGTCAGCGTATTGGCGTCGGTGCATCGACCCTCCAATACCGAAGACCCACCACCTTTATTTTCTTTCCTTTATGCACATGTAATATTTAACGTGTCCAACAACCGAGCCAAAGCTCCGCGGACCAAACTGTCCGACTCAAAACTACCGAGCCAAAACTCCCCGGACTATCCTGTCCGTCTCCACAACCACCGAGCCTACTGCTCGAATATCATAGCCAAACTAACTTCCCGAGACTCCGAGGTGTGTGAAAGTGAACTCCTAATTATTCTAGTTTCTCTTTAAAATTTATCACTCCTACAGTTTACGTTAGCCCAGGACTGCCCCCAGTATACCTCGTGAAGGGCTCTCAAAGGGCACTAGGAACTATAATGGTAGCTGAAGCCCATCTTTACCTTTCACAAGGCACTTATTGTTATTGGTTGATTCCCTTTACCCATTCCCTTCTCATATTAATGTTGGCTAATCCTAGGGTGATTTTGACTCTTCCTCTCCTTGGGAAAGACGATCTTTCATCGAACCCGAGCACCTCTAAACTTTTGCCCAACCCCTTCTCACTACTCTTCCTACCCTTCTATGGTGGATTCATCCACATATATCCAACCCAGCAAAATGACTAACTCCTACACCATGTCCAATCATATCATATTGCAACTAACCCAATTTGTCAAATGCAGACCAACCTAGGCAATATGTCAAACCGGATAGGATATAATCCAAATAATCATCCAAATGCCCTAAATTATTTACTGGAGACTTATCATGGTACAAAAAGCCTAAATCCAGAAAATTGTAATTTTCCTATTTTATCTGGCATTTAATTAATTTCCTTAAAGCTTCCAAGGGTTACTAGTTTGAACATGAACTACCCTAAGTACACATGCAAGATGCCTAACAAAATTATGATAAATATTAGGTTAACTCCGTAATGTAAATCCAAGGTATCATAATTGTTCTAGCATCTAAAGGGCCTTAAAACTATTTTAGAAATAATTTCTCTCTTTCATTATTAATGAAACAAGTATAGAAAATTGTCATCCAAAAATTATGAATTAATTATATTTGGCTAATAAAACTCTAAAAAAATCATTGGCCAAGCTTCATAATTTTTCAGCAGGGATTAATCTCTAAATAAAATAATTACAAAAAACCTCATTATTATGGACTTGTAAGGAAAGTACTGTAATAAACCCTCTAAAAATTATGAATAAATTACTACAAGCATATTTAGGCCTGAAATCATCTGTGCCTAAATCTCATAATTTTTTAACAGATGTATCATTTATGAATAATTTTATACCACCCAACCCCTTTTAATCATTTGTGCATGATGTACTAGATTTAATCAAACAAAAATTATACTAAAAATCAGAGGCAACAATTTCAATCTAAAACATTCACTGCCAAGTTTCCATGGGGTTTCAAAGAACAGAATGATTCTAAATAATTAAAACATTAATTAGGGTTATATCATAACCAACAAATGAAGTACCAAACATATTGCTCATAAAATTCCTGTAAAATTACTAAGGGTTCTTTCTACTTTAAAACTCATGCTCCTTAAGTTTCACACCCTTTTGATGAGTTATATGGGCTTGTGTTATACAAAGGTAATTCTACCCTAACCCTAGGGTTGGGGTTTTGAGGGGTGTATCAATCTCCAAACCTCCTAAGATTTTGGCCAGAGGACTTTAACTTTACTAGTCCCCTCTCCTCCAAAAATCACAACCATACAAGGGCATTTGACTCTATGCCCTTCACAAATCCCCCCAAGACCAACCTAAAGGTTTGAACTTTGGTCCTAGGGTATACCTACCCCAAACCACCCTATAAACCATAGGGGGATTCTAAGGGTCAAAACAAACCAGTGGCCAATTTTCAGCCACTGGTGATGTGGTTTGGTCACCTAAAATCACAAGTGCACTTTTTAATAAAAAAACATCTCCTTAAGGCCAAACTTGGGTTTTGTGATTCCCTAAATAAAACTCATCCAAATGGGTTGAAATTTTGTACAGAGCTAGGATCTAATACCAGGGACCACTCACAAAAATTTGGGAGGGTTTGGAGGTCATTAGACCACTTAATTAAAATACCCTAGTATTATTAAATAATAACAAAAACCATAGGACAAAGTATTTCAAAAAATTCCCATTTTTGGACTGACTCTAGGTATGACTAAGTTTGACCACCTGCCAAAATTTCAGGTAATTTGGACAAGGGATGAAGTGTGGGCACCCTTTTCAATCTCAGGATAACCCTAGGTATAGGTCCCACCAAAGTGGATGCCCTGGTCCAACCAGAGGTCCAAATGGGCCCAAATTAATTTTGGATGAAAGTATACCCTTTGGGATACAACTTTCATGTTGCAAGTTTTCTCATCAGAGGTCCCTAAGTATTTTTAAAATTTAAATCAAAGTACTGCAAATAATGTGATAGAAATGAAAATTAAATTAGAATGATTTATTAATCTGGCGCACGAATCTTGGCGCAAATCCAAGGGCTGTCGAGTCGTCTTCCTCCTCCAGCCAATGACCCCGATTGTTTGTGCCTAGGCCATCTTCAAATCACCACTGCCGGCCATCCGACCACTTCCCTGCCCAGTCACCGCCACCACCACCTTCGTGGAGGTGGTGGATACCTCCAGCCGGCGGCATGGCCGCCGGTAACGAATTTTCCGGCGATCCAACCAAGAAGATTTTCAGCTCAAAACCATTAAAACCAGATATTGGTTCGGGCTCAATTGAGTCTGAACCTTGAACCTAAACATTCCTATGATCTACCCATGAAGTAAGAAGAGGAGGAGGACCTTTCCGGCGGCCTGAAGGCGAGAGGAGCGGCGGGACACCATGGACGATGACGGTGGCGCTCGGCTTCTGCAACAGCACAGTGGAAGGCCTCGATTTCCTCAGGCAAGGGGTGTAAACGACTCCTGGGAGCCTTATGATGGATCTTAAAGGGAGAAATGGGAAAGGGGAGTGGCCAAACATCAATGGCCATTAATGGCCTTCAATGGGGGGTTCGGCCAAGAGGTGGGGGAGGTGAAACTGCCATGAGGAGGCTTGGAAACAACTGGTAAATCCTCCTCTTCCCCAGGGGAGTTGAATTCAGCCAAAAGTGGTGGCCTTTGGCCTCCCCAAGCCATGAATGGCCCTTCTCCTCCTCTTTCTCTTTCCTTCATTAACCCTAGGTTGAGCTTTCTCTCTCCTAGTCAGCATGGCCGATTTGATCATCATGCTAACCCTATATACAGCGCACTAAACTAATGAAAATGGATTAGGGGGGGGGGGGTGGTTAGACCAAGTGGCTAATGGATCCAAGCTTGGGTTAGCCCTTTTTGAACTAGGTTTTACTTGACCTAGCCTAGGGTTGACTTTGGTCAAATTGACCTTTTAGGCCATCATCAATAGGTCCTTGGTGACCCATTGGCCTCCCCTAGGGTCTAGGTAGGGATGGGTTGGGTTCACAGGGCACCTTGGAGGTCACATGACCCATATTAAGGGCACTTTGACAATTTTGGGGTTTGAGTTGACTTGGGTCAACTTAGCCTCTAGGGTTGACCCCAATGGGTCCTTGGTGACCCACTTGGATTCGGTAGGGTCAATTAACCCTGTGTAGGCCAGTTTGACCCATTTAGGGTTAGGGTTGACCTTGGTCAACTCAGGCTCTAGGGTTGACCCTGATGAGTCCTTAGGGCCTTAACATGGGTTGGAGAGATCATGGTGAGGTCTTGGAGTCATGGTGAGGGCCCCTGGTCACCCTAAACTAAGGTTTAGGAATTTACTATTTACAGACCATAGTGCTCATATCCACATTACCAGGCCCACTTGACTTTTCTTGGGCTTCCTAAGGTTTTGTCATGACAAAACACTCTTAAGGGTCTAGTTGGAAATGGGATGTTACAACCGTGAACTGAATAAACTGACCATCAAGAATAAGTATCTGATTCTACAGATAGATGACATGTTCAACCAGTTATTGTGGTCAGTGGTGTACTCTAAGTTGGACTTGAAGTTAGGGTACTATCAGTTGTAGATTCAATATGAGGACATACCTAAGACAACTTTTGGTACGAGGTATGGCCCCTTTGAGTTCTCGGTGATGCCGCTCGGGTGGACGAATGCACAATCGATATTCATGGATTTGATGAATTGAGTGTTTCGGGAATACTTAGACTCATTTATGGTTGTATTCATCGATGATATTTTGGTATACTCCAAATCAGAGGTAGAGCATGAGACTCATTTGAGAGTAGTCTTAAAAACTCTGAGAAAGAACCAGCTTTATGCAAAACTCTCGAAGTGCGAGTTCTGGTTAGAGAAGGTGGAATTTTTTTGGCCATGTGATTAGTGGTGATGGGGTGGCAGTGGATCCAGCAAAAGTTGAGGCTATCAGGGATTGGCCAGTTCTGAGCACCGTGGCGGAAGTCAGGAGTTTCCTTGGACTAGCTAGGTACTATAGAAGGTTTGTGGAAAACTTTTCGCGGATAGCTCTGCCCCTCACTACTCTTACTCGTAAGGACCAGAAGTTTATGTGAACTCAGGAGTGCAATCAAGCGTTTGATACCTTAAAGGAAAGGTTGATGTCAGCACCAATCCTAAGTCTCCCAAAAAGGACTGAAGGATTCAAGATTTTCAGTGACGCGTTAGGTTGCGGTTTGGGTTGCGTGCTAGTGCAATATGGCAATATGATAGCCTTTGGATCTAGATAGTTTAAACCTCATGAGAGAAATTACCCCGTCCATGACTTAGAGTTGACGGCGGTAATCTTTGCGTTGAAGTTATGGCTGCACTATGTGTACGGTATGAAGGTGGAGATCTTCACGGACCACAAAAGCCTATAGTATCTTCTAGACCTAAAAGACTTGAACATGTGATAGTGTGGGTAGGTCGAGTTCCTTGGGTACTATAACGTGGCAATTCAGTATACATCGGGCAAGGCCAACGTAGTGGCTGATGCCTTGAGTAGAAAGTATTCTGGACAAGAGAATTGGATTAAAGCTCATGATGAGCGGTTGGTGCGGGATTTTGAGTCCCTCTACATTGAATGTTTAGCAAGAGGCGAGTCTAGCATGGCTTGGTTGAACTGGATAGAGTTGCTGAACGACTTGTCTGATCATATCCGGGAAGCAACCATTGTGGATGTAGAGTTCCAGCCATCTGTGGTGGAAGCTCAAAAAGGCGACGGTAATACCTGGGAGATTGTTGGTGGGACCTTAAAGAAGGATGACAGGGTATGTGTACTGCAGTTCGGCAAGCTCTATGAGGAGTTAATGTTTGAGACCCATTTTACGATGTACTCCATTCACCCGGGCAGTACAAAGATGTACTTGGATATGAAGAAATCCTTTTGGTGGCCTGGTTTGAAGCGGGATGTGGCTTTGTATGTGAGTCGGTGCCAAACTTGTGCTTTGGTGAAGGCTGAGTGTCAAAATACAGGCGAGTTCCTGATGCCTCTTCCTATACCTGAGTGGAAATTTGATGACATCTCTATGGATTTTGTGCATGGATTACCTCGGTTGTATCAGGGTAACGATGCTATTTAGGTGATCGTGGATCGCTTGACCAAAGTGACTCACTTCATCCCGAATCGGAAGGAGGATAGTGTGGAGAAGCTGGTAAAACTGTACGTTCGTAATATTATGCGGTTGCACGGAATTCCAAAGAGTATTGTTAGTGATCGTGATGGACGATTCACGTCCAAGGACTGGAGATTGGTATAGAAGAGTCTGGGCACAAAGCTCAAGTTTAGTACGATGTTCCATCATCAAACCAATGGTCAAACAGAAAGGACAAATTATACAATGGAAGGTATGTTATGAATGTGTACCCTTGATTTTGGGAAGAGGTGGGAAGATCAACTTTTCATGGTGGAGTTTTCCTACAACAATTGTTTTTAGGCGAGTATCAAGATAGCGCCATATGAGGCTTTCTATGGAAGGCAGTGTCGAGCACAGATGTCATGGATAGAGGTGGGAGACACCTAACTTTTGGGAAAAGAAGTGGTGGCTAATGCTTGTGAGTTGGTGCGAACGATTCAGGAGCACATGAAGGTTACTCAGGATTGGCAGACTAAGTATTTCAATGTACATCATATGAACGTGGAGTTTGTGGTAGGCGACTGGGTATATCTAATGATTAAGCCGTTCAAAGGTGTTTCGCGGATTCGCCGACTCAAGAAGTTGAGTCCGAGGTTTTTGGGGTCGTTTGAAGTTGTGGAATGAATTGGAGAAGCAGCCTATCGGGTGGCATTGTCCCCAGATCTGAGTGGATTACAAGATGTCTTCCATGTTTCAGTCTTAAGGAAAGCTTTGATGGAGACAAGTGTTATGTTTGAGTCAATGGCGGTGCCGGTAGAAGAGGACTTAGGGATGAAAGTCCATCCAGACGGCATAGAGGATTCTGAAGTTTGATAGTTACGGAAAAAAGAGGTAAAGCTCGTAAAAGTGCGCTGGGATAACTGCGGGCAAGACAAATTCTCCTGGGAGCGTGAGCAAGTAATGCGGGAAGACTTTAAAGATCTCTTTGCATCAGGTATGTTTTGTTGTTTGAATACATGCTTAATTACGAGGATGAAATTCTTTTAAGGGGGAGGAGTTGTAATGACCCAGTTTTTTGGTCTTGAGGCTCAGGACGTTACCGCGCGGCGATAGGTCGCTATCGCCCGACAGTAGCCTTCAGGCATTGAGTGGAGGCGCTGAGTGGTACGCGTTGAGTGCGTTGAGTGGCAGGCGTCGAGTGATAGCGCGTGGAGTTAGCGAATTATCGCTTGGCGGTAGCCCAATACGTTGAGATGGAAGCGTTGAGTGAGCTACCGCACAGCGGTATTACTATCGTCGGTGGTAGCGCTGCATTATTTTTGACCGACAGCTTGGAAAGTTAAACGCAGCGCGGTAGGTAGCTACCGCCCGACGATAGCATGCGGAAGCAGTTTCGTAACGATTAAGTTTAGGTCGTCTAATCCTTCTTGGGATATAATCCTTTGGCCTAGGACACTCCGTCCAAGAGACTAAAGTAGGACTGAAGGGTTGTTTTCCCTTATTATTCTCATTTTGAGTGGGAGTTAAGGTTTGGGAGAGAGTATTTGGAGGAGGAAGAAGGACTTTCTCCGACATTAGCGAAGCTCCGAGGCTTCATTCATCAAATCGAGGCCAAATCCGTGGAGAGGACTTGAAGGCAAATATTTTCATCTATACAAAGCAAGATCTCCATGGCTAGGAAGAGGAGTCGTAAGGTAACGACATTTCTCCTCTCGGTCTTCAGGATGCGTGCATAACATCCGTTTTATCTTGTTTTTCACTCAAGCATTTAGGCACCGGATCTCTCAAATGAGAGGGTTTTGGGTTGCCACGGTTCAAGAGGAGCCACCGGGTCGATTGTGTCCGTCCCCGGCATGATGTTGCGTTAGAAATCCACTCCGTTAATGGATTAGGCATTGTGTGTGAAGCCGTAGTCGTGATTGTTAGTCTGACTCAGTGATGTTGCATAACGAGCCTTAAGGATTTTGCTAGAAATCTGTTGGCGGCAAGAAGCCGTTTGTGATGTCCCCCCCTTTTTCGTACGAGAACGAATGATGTATTAGGGTGGGAAAGGCTATGTTCGTTGATTGATGTGCGAAGGCGCGGCTTTTGTCTCTGTGATCAGCTAGCTAGCCTATGACATGCAAGTCATGTATGGAGAGTTTCTCGGCGAGACAAGTCCCCTTCTAAGAAACTGACAAGAATGCCAAGCTATTGACAAGCCCGGGCGGTGAATCCCATGAGTAGGTGGGGTCAAGCAAAGGGATTTGTTATTTGTGAGATGGATTCCTGATGTGAGAAGTCAGAGCTTGCAGGCCAGCCCGGGTCTTGAGACCTACGAGCGGTCGGGGCCTTGGCAAGAGTTCCGTGAGGTGGCTTGAATTTATTTAGGGGAAATGGAAGTACCCGTGTGATGTGTTGTGATGATGCATGATGATGTGTTAGATTTATGCGCTATAGGGTGCCTTGGGTGAAACCCAAGTTTGCATATGTGCTGCATTGTAGGCCCCTTTTTATTAACTGCTCAACCTAGAAACATGTTTGATGTATGTGACATCCAAACCTATTTCTTTACTCTATATGTTTTTATACATTTGCATACAAAGTGCTGACCTGCAGGGTGATGGTGTGCCCCGGGGTCCGCTAGGGACGACCGAGAGGAGATGTGTTAGTTACACAGTCGAGGTCAGTATTTGTTAACCCATGTTACAATAATTTTTTATAGGGCAAGGATTGCAAGCGGGAGCTAGTTCGTCGGTCAAGAAGTCCTAAGCCTCATGAAGTGGATTCTCTTTTATTTACTTATGTTTTGTTGAATGCTTTGCTCCATGAAATGTAATCTGGCTTGCATGCCGAGGTAGCCTAGGAGTGATAAAGCGCGTTGCTGTGTTTGTTGTTGTTTTAGATTTTGGACTCATGATTATTGTAATGCCTTAAGGCCATTTTGATACTCCTGTGATAGTGGATAACTTCTAGTGTTTGTAGGTTTAAGCTGTTTGTGTTCTGAGTTTTGAGATGTGTTGTTCTTTTATATCACTTTATAATGCTAAAGCAGTGACGTCTATATGTTGTGGGGTGTAACATCCCATTTTCGGCTAGAACCCTAGGAGTGGTTTTGTCATGACTAGGTCATGACAAAACCCTAAGAAGCCCAAGAAGACCAAGAGAGCTTAGGTAGGAAGGTGAAAATCACCTTGGTCTGCAAATAATAGGTCATAAACTTCCTTAAAAATAAGATTAGGACTCGGGCGTTGAGTGTGTCGAGTGCACTCAACGCCATAAGCAGAATGGCATTGAGTGCACTGACTGCACTCAACGCCATCTTGCAGGCGGGTTGGCGTTGAGTGCGTCGAGTGCACTCAATGCCATAAGTTGAATGGCATTGAGTGCACTGACTACACTCAACATCATCTGGTGTTGTCTGAATGGCATTGAGTGAGCTGAGCTCACTCAACGCCGTGGACTGGATGGCGTTGAGTGAGCTTAGCTCACTCAACGCCATAAACTAAAAGGCGTTGAGTGCACGGACTGCACTCAATGCTGTTTGCTGAGGTATGGAATGGTGTTGAGTGAGCTGAGCTCACTCAACGTCATAGTTTGGATGTCGTTGAGTGAGCTTAGCTCACTCAACGCCATAAGCTAGACGGAGTTAAGTGCAAAGACTGCACTCAACGCCATCTTTACTAGGCTGGATGGCGTTGAGTGAGTAGAGCTCACTCAACGCTATAAGCTAGATGGCGTTGAGTGCACAGACTGCACTCAATGCCATCTTAAGTAGGCTGGATGGCATTGAGTGAGCAGAGCTCACTCAATGCCATAAGCTAGATGGCATTGAGTGCACAAACTGCACTCAACGCCATCTTAAGTAGGCTGGATGGCGTTGAGTGAGCATAGCTCACTCAGCGCCATTTTACTTAGAAACTTTTTTTAGCTTGGCTGATGGTTCAGTTGAACCGGGCCGGTCCAGGAAGTGGGCCAGAATGCGTTATTGGGCCGTTTTCTCTTATTAAGACTTAGTTAAGTCTTATTTTAGGATTTTGACCGGCAGTGCCACGTGGCAGCCATTTCCCCTTCCTTCCAGCCATGGCCGAGCGTCGGTTTGCATGGACATGAATGGCTTTTAAAGCTCGGCTCCATCCTCTCCCCTTGAAACGACTGGATTAAACCCCTCTCGGGGAGAGGAGGAGTTTCCAGCCTTCTCTCAGGTGTTTTAAGCTATTTTCTCTCCCTTCAAGCCATGGCCGAAAACTCATAAAGGGAGCTTTAATGGTCGTTACATCCAACCCCCCTACCCGCAGCCTTGTTTCTCCCTTTAAAGACTCCCTAGACTTAGAGAGGAAGTTTTCACCCTTGCCTGACAAAGCTAGAGCTTATTACCTTATTGTAAAGGAATTCCGGCGATGCCACCACCGCGCAAATGGCATCCCGACGATCTGCTCGACTCTAAACCGTGAATAAGGTCCTCCTCTACCTCTTCTTCTATGGATAGATCTTAGGAAGTATTAGGAGAGACATTGGGCTCAATAGAGCTGGATCGGGTTAGCGTTTTCATGGGTTTTTCCGAAATTCATGGTGGTCGGGTTCGACGGAAACCACCACCCCCGGCGGCCAAACCAACGCCGACCGATAGCCACCACCTCGACGGAGGTATTGGTGGCAGTGGTTGGCCAGGGAGGTGGCCAAATGGACGGCGGTGGCTCAAGCAAAGATACAGGTTGTAAGCGTTTTTTTTAGGTTGCTAGTTTCGGGTTTTTGAGAATATGAAAAGTGTCATATATTAAATCTGATATATATCTATAGATAATATATAGTGATTAATCACTTTTATCAAGTTCATTTTGATGTTATTAAATGAGGCACTTAGAAGTCGTTTTAGGAAAAAAAGCCAGTCACAGAAGTTCTAGCCCTTCGAGTCTAGATTATTCTAAAATTTATTTCAACTCGATTGGGTAAGTGGTTTGACCACATCACCCATTTTGGTGGGAACTATACCTAGGGCTATCCTGAGATTCAAATGGATGCCCACCTTTCATACCTTGTCCAAATGAGCTGAAATTTTGTCAGGGGGTCTAACTTAGCTATACATAGGGCCAGTCCAAAAATATAAATTTTTGGATAATATGTTTCTATAGTTTTTCGAAAAATTTAATAAACCATGTATAAATTAATTAGGTGTCATAAACACCTCAAAATCCCCCCAAATTTGGGTGGGTAGTCTTAGAGGGCATGTTAAGTCTCTGGTAAAAATTTCATCTCATTTGGAGATGTTTTGAATAGGTTTTTATCCAACCCTAGGTTGACCCTTATAGGGTTATTTAGGTCCAAACACCCCCTTGGGGTTTTGAGTGGTCAAATCACCTCAACAGAGGCTGAAATTTTGGACACTGACTTGGCATGGCTAATGTCACCCTATTAAGGAAAATGGTGTGATTTAGGGTTGATTTACCCTAGGGTTCAAACTCAAACCCTAAGGAAGGGTTTTTGAGTGTTGTGAAGGGCATAGAGGTAAATTCCCTTGTGTGACCTTGTAACTCAGTAGAGTTGAAGGTAGTGTATCTTAAGTTCTCTGGTAGAAATCTTATAGGATTTGGAGGTAGGTAGACACCTCAAAACCCTAACCCTAGTTTTAGGGTAGAAGCTTAATTATGAAAACACAACCACTAAACCTTAGTTAAAAGTTGTGAAACTTGGGTGGAGTAAGTTTTAGACTAGGTAGAACCCTTAGTAATTTTATTAGAATTTTATGGATTATACTTCAAGTACTTTATTTGCAAGGTATCAATTTGCCCAAACTGGTGTTTTAATTATTTTGATTACCCTATTCATTTGAATCTGATGAAACTTGGTCAGAAGATGCTTTAGGTCTAAATGAATATCCCTGAATTTTGTTACAAATTTTAGTTGATTACATCTAGTACTTCCTTCATAAGTTCTAAAAGGGCAATTATGGTCAATAAATCATTTAGAGCAAATTACCTACTGTAAAATTATGAAACCCAGCCAATGATGTTTTCAGATTACTATCTAGTTGTATAATTTTACTCATGATTTGTAGAAGAATATTTACAATACTTGTTTCACAAATTTAGCTTTTTGAGATTTTGGTAATTATTTATTCTAGAACTAAATCCCCATTGAAGAATTATGAAATTTGGCCACTGATGTTTTAAGGACAGTATCTGCTCTATAAGATTAATTAAGAATTTTTGGATGATTATCTATTGAACTTACTTCATTAATGGAAGGAGATTGGATTTATTATCAAAATTAAATTAGAGTCCCTAAAATACTGGAAAGATTGTTATATCTTGGCTTTACTGTTAAATTGTTGTTTAGAATTTATCAGGATTTTATTAAGCTTTTACATACCTGAAAAGTGCACTTCATGTTCAATTAGTAGCCCTTAGAAGCTTTAAGGAAAATTAATTAAATGCCAGATAAATTAGGAAAATTACAATTTTCTGGATTTAGTCTATTTGTGTAATGATAAGTTCCCAGAAAATAATTTAGGGCATTTGGATGATTATTTAGATTGTCTCTTATCCGGTTTGACATATAGCCTAGGCTGGTCTGCATATAACAAATTGTTAAATTGCAATAGGACATGATCCGGGATAGTTGTTGGAGTTAGTCATTTTAGCTAGATGGACTGATGTGGATGATTTCACTATAGAGGGATAGGAAGAGTAGTGAGAAGTGGTTTGGCTAGTCTAGAGGTGTTCGGGTTCGACGAAAGATCGTCTTCCCCGAGAAGAGGAAGAGTCAAAATCACCCTAGGATTAGCCCACTGTAATATGAGAAGGGAATGGGTTAAGGGAACCAACCAATAACAATAAGTGTCTTGCAAAAGGGAACGATGGGCTTCAGCTACCATCATAGTTCCTAGTGCCCTTTGAGAGCCCTTCACAGGGAATACCGGGGGCAGTCCTAAGTTAACGTAAACTATATTAACAAACTGATAAGAGTAACTTAGTAATTAGGGTTGCACGTTTCATGAACACTGTTTGCACCGGAAGATAGTTGGGAGCTTCGGCTCGGTTGGTTAAGAGACGGACAGAATGGTCCGGGGAGCTTCGACTCGATTGGTTAAGAGACGGACGGAATGGTCCGGGGAGCTTCGGCTCGATTGGTTTGATACGATAAATATTGCATGTGCATAGTCAGGAAAGAATAAGGTGGTGGGTCTTTAGTATTGGAGGGTCGATGAACCCACACCAATACGCTGACTCGTCAAGTGTGGTTAGCACTTCTCCAATAGAAGTCTGGTGCGCTAGCCGGCAAGAGTACGCAGGAGTCCGCTTCGTGCACCAAGCGTTGAGGCGTACGATAGGTCTGACCGGTAGTGCTTTACTGGTTTAAAGGTGGGCGAGGCCCAACCCATCGCTTCCGTCTGCCATTACGGAGGTATCCTGGGAGGTAACGGCTCCGAAAGGGGGAACTAAAGGTCTATGTACACAGATTCAGGTGTGTGTATTGCACTTGCATGATTCATCATACCCACTAGCATGCCATGGCATAATCGATTCATTTTACCCCTGACACCTAATGTATAAGTGGAATGGGACGCTTATACAATAGGCCTTGCAAAACGACCCCTTGGTCTATAAGCTTGTGTGGGCAAGTTTATAAATTAAGGTCGAATTCTTTATATATATATATATATATTGCTGATGATAACCGACACCCCAACGTATAAGTGGTATGGGACACTTTATACGATGGGAGCCCTGCAGAAGATCCCTTGGCTTATGCGTTTCCTTACATAAGTTAAGGTTATTTTTCCATACTTTACTTTACTGCTACATGTATTATAGAATTGATAGCATAGGTCCGCTGTCACCTGCTTTTGATTTATTCTCCACCTTCATGTCCTCCCATTTCTTCCTATCCGCTCGGTACTTAGGAGCCATGGGGGAAGGGGTAGGGGATGATAGGGCTTAGTATTTATGACTAACGGTTTTCAGACCACATCATTTAGGGGATCGTGGATCCCAGCATGGAGGAGCAGCCCCGGAGGTCGGCCCGATTGGAGATAGGGCAGTCTAGCTCAGGAGTTCAGTCAGCTGGGATTGTGAGTCCCGACTTATAGTAGATGTTATAGTTTGCTTCCGCTTGAGTGACCTGTAGTGAGGATTATGATGTACCGGGCATAAGCCCTTACTTATAGTACCTGTTATACTATTTCTGTGGACTCTCCCTTCATGGAGACTTTTATTTCTATACATGTGATTTCTGTGGACTTGCTTTTCATTTATTGTGTTGCCGTTCTGTGATCGAATTGGCCAGCAGAATCGGCGCTTTGTGGTGATGACCTTTCAGGGCATGAAGGTGTCACCGCAAAGCGGCGATCCTGGGCTTAAGACCCCGGTGTTTTAAAAGAAAAAAAGGGGTCTTACAAGTGGTATCAGAGCAAACCTCGATTAGAAGAGTAGCAGTACACTAACCCTGGTACACCCCCGCTCGAGTTTTGTTTGGGGACAAACTAAGCAGCGGAAGCGTGGTGTGCCCATGTGGGGGTCACATGTAAATGTCCACTATTAATTAGGCTTGATTCAATTGCTTACAAATGATTTTTGATGTGCATCCTCCATCACAGCCTACACCACAGGGCGGATTCCAGCAGACTCCGAATGATGCACCACCTCCCCCGGTCCCCACTCCGTTCCTACAGTCGGAGATGGGGCAGACTCTGACATCCATTCTAGAGGCTTTCAGGGCTCAGCAGGTTCCGGCTCCACAGCCAAACCCGGGAGCTAACTGGCTGAGAATCTTCCGAGGACTCTCTCCCCCGTCCTACTTAGGGACAGAGTTAGCTGTCCGGACAGAAGAATGGCTGGACATTATGTACGAAATGTTGATAGGGATACGGTGCCCCTTGGAGGAGAGAGTGTCATTGGTGGTCTCTTGCTTGGAGTCTTACGCCAAGAGATGGTGGAAGACGTCACTGGACATGACCTTTGCGGATATGGAGATTGTAGAGATTACTTGGGGGGAGTTCAGGGCCACGTTACTGGAGCATTTTGTTCCACAGTCGGCTAAGGATGAGATGGAGGACAATTTTTTACAGTTGAAGCAGGGCACATGGACGGTGGTGGAGTACCACCGAGAGTTCAACCACCTAGCCCAGTTTGCGGACTCGTATCAGTTAGACGAGGATGGATATATCAAGAGATTATACAAGGGACTCCGAGAGGAGCTGAGGGATGCACTGATGTTTGTATCTAATGGGCCCATTTCCCGGATACTGGAGATGGCTAAAAGGATAGAGGCTGATTGGCAAGCTACTTGGGGCCAAAAATGGCCAACAGAGGATCAAGGTCGAAGAGCAAGGAACGATCAGAGACGAGACTGTGTCACGGACGGGAGAAAGGTCGAGGACCAGCCTCGTCAGGAGGCAAGACAGGAGACAAGGGAGCTAGTGGTGGTGGCTCCACCACCTCTTCAGGCACGGGAGGGACAAAGACCCGATGGAATGGCATATCCCCCGCCAGAGTGCTTCCACTGCCATCAGGTTGGTCACATCCGCAGAAATTTCCCCATGAGGGGGGCACCCCCACCAGCACCACCGGCTGCCCAGCCAGCGCAGTATTTTGGAGGCCAAGATCGTGGCCGAGGACGAGGATACCAGGGTGGGGATTATAGACAAGGAAGAGAGCAGGTATATGCTTTGGACCTGGTACAGCCTTGGAATCTAGAGCAGGTCATAGCAGGTACGCTGCAATGTTTTGTTATTTTCATAGAATTCCCATCTTAATTATTAAATTATAAAACTGCACTAGATAGAATAAATAGAAAAGAAAACTCGTTATAGAATCTTAAGACATTTAATCGCCCCAAGTATAGTCTTCATCAGCGGCAAGCCCGCCCACATGCTTTTTTATACCGGAGCTTCTCACTCCTTCGTGTCGGAGACGTTCGTAGAAGGATTGGAAGGCGTGGAGCGATTCACGGGCTCGGTGATGAGGGTGCAACTACCCGATGGATCTGAACTCCTTACCTCGGACCACTGCAATATGGAGGTAGAAATCGGTGGAAAGGCGTTTGAGGCTCCGACGACGCTCTTGAAGTTGATGGACTACGACTTGATCCTGGGCATGGTATGGCTGTACTGGAACCATGCCCAGATTGATTGCCAAGCAAAGAGGATCACCATGAGACATGGGGACTATTTTATTATTATCGAAGGTATAATACTTGCCTCCCGTATTCTCTTATCATCAGTTCACGTCGTTAAGGCCCAACTACACAGGGAGGAAGTTTATCAGGTTCTATTTGAGATGGCAGAGGTCAAGGAATCTGTGACAGACATTCCAGTAGTACGAGACTTTGCCGATGTTTTTCCAGAGAAGTTGCCAGGTCTACCTCCACACCGGGAGCAGGACTTCAGGATACAGCTTGTGCCGGGGGCCAAGCCGGCATCTAGGGCCCCTTACCAGATGGCCCCAAAAGAGTTGACATAGTTCCGAAGTCAGTTACAGGAATTAGTAGAGACAGGGTTTGTCCGTCCAAGCTCTTCACCTTGGGGATCCCCGGTGTTATTTGTCAAGAAAAAGGATGGAAGTCTTTGCTTGTGTATTGATTATCGAGCGCTGAACAGACTGATGGTCCGGAATACATACTCGCTGCCACAGATTGATGAGTTGTTCGATCAACTAGAAGGAGCACATTTCTTCTCGAAACCAACTTAAGGTCAGGGTACTACCAGTTACGGATTCGAGAGGAGGACATTCTGAAGACCGCCTTCAGCAGTAGGTACGAACTATACGAGTTTACAGTGATGCCCTTTGGGCTCACAAATGCACCTTCAGCATTTACAAGCCTCATGAATAGTGTATTCAAGGAGTATTTGGATGTATTCGTCATCGTATTTATTGACGACATCCTCATCTACTCAAAGACGGAGGAGGAGCATACACGACACCTGACGTTGACTCTAAAGAGGCTATGGGAGCACCAGCTATTTGCAAAGTTCAGTAAATGCCAGTTTTGGCTAAAGGAGGTGGCCTTCTTAGGTCATATTATCAGCGGAGCGGGGTTGGCGGTAGATCCGGCCAAGATTCAGGCAGTGCGGGACTGGCCACCGTTGAAGACAGCTACGGATGTACGGAGCTTCCTGGGACTTGTCGGATATTACCGGAAGTTCTTCGAAGGATTCTCCCGAATTGCGCTCCCTCTTACTTCCCTGACAAAGAAGGAATCCCCTTTCGTTTGGACGCCACAGTACGAGGCATCCTTTGTGGAGTTGAAATGTCGGCTTACCTCTGCTCCCATTCTCGATCTTCCGTCGGGAAGGGAGGGATTCTAGGTATATACGGATGCCTCCTATCAGGGGATGGGTGCCATTCTGATGCAGAATGGGCACGTGATAGCCTACGCCTCCCGACATCTGAAGATATATGAGAAGAACTATCTGGTGCATGATCTGGAGATGGGTGCAGTGATCTTTGCTCTGAATATTTGGCGACACTATTTCTACGGGGTTCACTATGACATCTTCTCAGATCACAGGAACTTGAAATACGTGGACACACAGAAGGAACTCAACATTAGACAGAGACGTTGGGTGGAGTTCCTGTCGGATTACCAATACACCATGCACTACCACCCTGGGAAGGCAAACGTGGTGGCAGATGTTTTGAGCCGGAGAGGAGATACCTCAGGGAAGGGACCACAACTGATGTACATGGAGCTAGTCCGGTCCTTCAGAGATATACAGATATCCCTAGTGTCCGAGGATGATCCAGAGCTGTACATGGAGTACTTGGGATCGATGGTTGCCATAGATGACATTCGGGACCGCATCCGGGACAGACAGAAGACAGATGTATGGGCATAGCCGATATTCCGAGCCTTGGAGGAGGGTTTTACAGGGGATTATTACCTGAGAGACGGATTACTATATTTTATAGGCAGGGTCTATATACCCGCAGGAGGCCAGATTCGGGAAGACATCATGGAGGAGGCATATTGTAGCAGATATTCTATACACCCGGGGATCACCAAGATGATGACAGACTTGAAGAAGACGATGTTTTGGCCAGGGATGAAGAAGGACATTACATACTTCGTGACTTATTACGAGGCATGCCAACTGGTGAAGGAGGAGTGCAGGAACCCCGCGGGATTACTACTGCCACTTCCGGTGCTGGAGTGGAAATTTGAAGACATCGCGATGGATTTCATTCATAGCCTCCCCCGATCACGGACGGGAAACGATTCGATTTGGGTCATCGTCGATCAACTGACAAAGGTGGCCAGATTCATTCCGATCAAGAAAGATGACTCGGTTGGGGTACTGGTGCGGAGATTCGTAGAGCAATTCATTCGTTACCATGGGGTGCCCAGGACGATCGTGTCGGATCAGGATGGTCGGTTCACATCCAGAGAGTGGAGATCCGTGCAGACTTACTTAGGCACGCGGCTGACCTTCAGTACAACATTTCATCCCCAGACGGATGGGCAGACGGAACGCACCAACCGGACATTGGAGGACCTCCTAAGGCTATGCATCTTGGATCGAAATGAACCTTGGGAGAAGCTTTTACCACTGGTTGAGTTCTCCTATAACAAAAGCTATGAGTCCAGCATCAGGATGGCTCCCTATGAAGTCCTGTATGGGAGAAGGTGCAGGACCCCGCTTTCTTGGATTCAGGATGAGGATCCGAAGGCATTGGGATCAGATTTTGTTGAAGACACTGAGGCTCAGGTGAGGCTGATCAGAGACAGGATGTTAGAGGCGCAGAGCAGACAGGCTAAGTACTATGACGCCCGACATCATCAGGTGGAATTTCAGGTGGGGGACCAAGTGTTTTTGAAGATCCGGCCCATGCATGGAGTTTCACGAGTGTGTGGTCGGAAGAAGAAGCTCAGCCCTAGGTATATGGGCCCTTACAGGATCCTGAAGTGGATCGGGCCCCTAGCTTACAGGCTGGAGTTGCCACCAAAACTTGCAGGTTTACACGACGTGTTCCATATTTCTTCACTTAGGAGGGCTCTACTGCGCCCGGAGCAGCATATTTTGACCATAGATGGGTCGGTAGCTTCCGACCGGTCAGTTCACCTGGAGCCGGTTTGGATCGATGACAGAGGAGTACGGACTTGCGTCGCAAGAAAGTTCCGTTAGTAAAAGTTCTGTGGAGGAACCACGGTCAGGAGGAGCATACCTGGGAACCGTAGGACCTGATGCGACAAAAGTATCCGGAGTTGTTCAGTCAGGTATACCTCACAACCTCTCAGGATGTTCAATTTACTTTCCTATTTTAAACTAGTAGGACTGAAATTTCAAGAATAGGGGCTAATCTTTTGTTTATTGGGGTCTAGACTTTGCCAATAGGGCGAATTGGTCTTAGATTTGACTATCACCTTCAAACCTCACATAGCAAACATGGCGTCGTGATGTAAATCTTTCAATTCTCATGGGATGTTACAAGTTTCTTTCTCCCCGATAGGAGACCTCGTAGGCTAAACCTTGATTTCGGGGATGAAATCTTTGTTTTGTTTATTGGGATTTGTAACATCTCATTTCCGGCTAGACCCCCAGGAGTGGTTTTGTCATGACTAGGTCATGACAAAACCCTAAGAAGCCCAAGAAGACCAAAAGAGCTTAGGTAGGAAGGTGAAACTCACCTTGGTCTGCAAATAATAGGTAAGAAACTTCCTTAAAATAAGATTAGGACTCGGGCGTTGAGTGCGTCGAGTGTACTCAATGTCATAAGCAGAATGGCGTTGAGTGCACTGACTGCACTCAACGCCATCTTACAGGCGGGTTGGCGTTGAGTGCGTCGAGTGCACTCAACGCCATAAGTTGAATGGCGTTGAGTGCACTGACTGCACTCAACGCCATCTGGTGTTGTCTGGATGGCGTTGAGTGAGCTGAGCTCACTCAACGCTGTAGACTGGATGGCGTTGAGTGATCTTAGCTCACTCAACGCCATAAAATAAACAGCGTTTAGTGCACGGACTGCACTCAACTCCATCTGCTGAGGTCTGGAATGGCATTGAGTGAGCTGAGCTCACTCAACGTCGTAGTCTGGATGGCGTTGAGTGAGCTTAGCTCACTCAACGCCATAAGCTAGACGGCGTTGAGTGCATAGACTGCACTCAACGCCATCTTAAGTAGGCTGGATGGCGTTGAGTGAGCAGAGCTCACTCAACACCATAAGCTAGACGGCATTGAGTGCATAGACTGCACTCAACGCCATCTTAAGTAGGCTGGATGGCGGTGAGTGAGCAGAGCTCACTCAACGCCATAAGCTAGACGGCGTTAAGTGCACAGACTGCACTCAACGCAATCTTAAGTAGGCTGGATGGCGTTGAGTGAGCAGAGCTCACTTAACGCCATAAACTAGACGGCGTTGAGTGCACAGACTGCACTCAACGCCATCTTAAGTAGGCTGGATGGCGTTGAGTGAGCAGAGCTCATTCAACGCCATTTTACTTAGAAACTTTTTTTTGCTTGGATGATGGTTCAGTTGAACCGGGCCGGTCCAGGAAGTGGGCCAGAATGCGTTATTGGGCCGTTTTCTCTTATTAAGACTTAGTTAAGTCTTATTTTTGGATTTTGACCGGCAGTGCCACGTGGTAGCCGTTTCCCCTTCCTTCCACCCATGGCCGAGCGTCGGTTTGCATGGTTATTAATGGCTTTTAAAGCTCGGCTCCATCCTCTCCCCCTTGCAACGACTGGATTCAACCCCTCTCGGGGAGAGGAGGAGTTTCCAGCCTTCTCTTAGCTATTTTAAGTCGTTTTCTCTCCCTTCAAGCCATGGCCAAAAACTCATAAAGGGAGCTTTAATGGCCGTTACATCCAACCCCCCACCCGCAGCCTTGTTTCTCCCTTAAAAGACTCCCTAGACTTAGAGAGGAAGTTTTCACCCTTGCCCGACAAAGCTAGAGCTTATTACCTTGCTGTTGAGGAATTCCGGCGACGCCACCACCGCGTAAATGGCATCTTGACGATCGGCTCGACTCCAAACCGTAAATAAGGTCCTCCTCTACCTCTTTTTCTATGGATAGATCTTAGGAATTATTAGGAGAGACATCGGGCTAAATAGAGCTGGATCGGGTGAGCATTTTCATGGGTTTTTCCAAAATTCATGGTGGTCGGGTTCGCCGGAAACCACCACCTCCAGCGGCCAAACCACCACCGACGGATAGAGACCACCTCGACGGAGGTAGTGGTGGCGGTGACTGGCCAGGGAGGTGGCCAAATGGCCGGCGGTGGCTGGCCAAGGAGGTTGCCAAATGGCCGGTCGTGGCTGGCCAGGGAGGTGGCAAAATGGCCGGCGGTGTCTCAAGCAAAGCTACAGGTTTTAAGCATTTTTTTAGGTTGCTGGTTTCGGGTTTTTGAGAAGATGAACAGTGCCATATATTAAATCTGATATATATCTATAGATAATATATAGTGATTAATCACTTTTATCAAGCTCATTTTGATGCTATTAAATGAGGCACTTAAAGGCCATTTTAGGAAAAATAGCCAGTCACAGAAGTTGTAGCCATTTGAGTCTAGATTATTCTAAAATTTATTTCAACTCGATTGGGTAAGTGGTTTGACCACAGCAACTATTTTAGTAGGACCTATACCTAGGGCTATCCTGAGATTCAAATAAATGCCCACCTTTCATCCCTTGTCCAAATGAGCTGAAATTTGGTCAAGGTGTCTACCTTAGCTGTACCTAGGGCCTGTCTAAAAATGATAATTTGTGGAGAATATCTTTCTATAGTTTTTGGAAAAATATAATAAACCATGTATAAATTAATTAGGTGTCATAAACACCTCAAAATCCCCCCTAATTTGGGTAGGTAATCTTAGAGGGCTTGTTAAGGCTCTAGTAAAAATTTCATCTCATTTGGAGATGTTTTGAATAGGTTTTAATCCAACCCTAGGTTGACCCTTATAGGGTTATTTAGGTCCAAACACCCCCTTGGGGTTTTGAGTGGTCAAATCACCTCAACAGAGGCTGAAATTTTGGACACTGACTTGGCATGGCTAATGTCACCCTCTTAAGGAAAATGGTGTGATTTAGGGTTGATTTACCATATGGTTCAAACTCAAACCCTAAGGAAGGGTTTTTGAATTTTGTGAAGGACATAGGGGTAAATGCCCTTGTGTGACCTTGTAACTCAGTAGAGTTGAAGGTAGTGTATCCTAAGTTCTCTAGTAGAAATATTAGAGGATTTGGAGGTAGGTAGACACCTCAAAAACCTAACCCTATTTTAGGGTAGAAGCTCAATTATGAAAACACAGCCACTAAACCTTAGTTAAAAGTTGTGAAACTTGGGTGGAGTAAGTTTTATACTAGGTAGAGCCCTTAGTAATTTTATTAGAATTTTATGAATTATACTTCAAGTATTTTATTTGCTAGGTATCAATTTGCCCAAACTGGTTTTTTAATTATTTTGATTACCCTGTTCATTTGAATCTGATGAAATTTTGTCAGAAGATGCTTTAGGTCTAAATGAATATCTCTGAATTTTGTTATAAATTTTAGTTGATTACATCTAGTACTTCCTTCACAAGTTCCAAAAGGGCAATTATGGTCAATAAATCATTTTGAGAAAATTACCTTGATGCAGGCCACCCCTACGCGATGCTAGCATAGAAAATAACAAAAGGAAAGCCTAAGGGACATTTGCCCGAACACCTAAAGTGCTGTGAAAACGTCCTAAGAGGCATTTCTACGAACACGTGGTGCGTGTGCAAAGTTGGAAATTTCGGCAGAGTTTTGTTCGTAACGGCGCGACCTCACAAGTGGGTATCTCTCAACCAAACCTACACGAACAATCATATATATATTGATAACCTAACACAACACCTAAGCATTCCTTTCCAAGCAATTTTTCTATCAATATGGAGGGTGTTCCAGACTCAAGCAACGATCCAAAAATAGTCCGAATTCGGCCCTCAAAACAAATCAACGAGGATATACCAAACTCTCTTGAATCGTCCGAAATCAAAGGGCTAAACAAACCCCGATTTGCAAAACGCCCAAGGGGACCTATCCTTCAAAACCTTCGCGAAAATCGGAATGTAAGCAATATAAATTTCAGATTTTAGCAAGCAAGATTTGAATCAATTAATAGGATAAAACTTGCAATACAAATTTCCACAACCTCACAATTTCATAAGAAGAAACGCACAAGCTAGGAGAGAAAAGCGTTACCCAAATTTCTGAAAGTTCAAGAGGAGGAGAGGAGAAGGAAAGGAGAATACAATTGGAAGAATAGCTCTTCCACGGGGTTCACCGGAGTCGCACCGGATGAGGGAGAACCGAGCCGCCTTCTTCGGAGTCACACCGGAGGAGGTAGGAGGTCGCCGGAGCAGCAATAGGACAGCCCAAAAGGGGCGGCGGTAGCAGCAGGCCGGCGGGCTTCCTGGACGTCGGGTTTCGGCCAGGCCGAGAGGTAAGAGAGGGGGGCGGCTAGAGCAAACAGTGAGGTTAGGGTTCCTTTTTTTTAATCTTCTTCAATGTCCTTTCTCCCACTCCACATACATATATATATAATATTACACCCCATCATCACTGGTCGGCCAAAACCCGAACAGGCAAGCGTACCTGTCGAATTGTAGTACCAAGGTCGTATTTAAACACGGGGCTGTCAATTACTTCTACTCACGCTTTAACTATTATCCTACCGGAGAACTAATGGGATTTGAGAATTTTTTAAAGTAAAGTAAAATGAAAGACAATTTGCGAGACGAAAAACTATAATAAAAAGCTAGCATTCGATCAATGATTCACCATGAAATTAGATGAGAGAGATAAAAATAAAGATAGTTTTAATTTTGCAAATCAAACTCGGCCGTGACGGATCCGAAAATAAGACAAAATCTCGCTAGAGCATTAGGTCTCCTAACTTATAGACTCTTTGATCGAAATCTCTTTACAAACCAAAGAAGCCTAAAGTTGCATTATCGAGGTGATCCGCACTATTGGATTTGACTCCAATCCGGAGGATTTACGTCGTCCTATCTCTAGGATTGCGTTCAACTCCTTCCTTCTTTGAGTGATCTTTCAAATCATGAGTCTCTCGACTACTATGAAATGAGAACAAGGCCTACTACCGTATATCGAAAATACGGAGTTGACACAAATTAATCAAAGAAGGACCGAGTAGAAATAACAAAAATAAAACTAAGAAAGAAAATAAACTCTTATCTCACTTCATGGATCCTCACGATCGAATGCTATAAGGAATTAGCTACGCATAATTGAAAAAGAAGACAAAATAAAAGAAGGGAGAAACATTTTTATTATTATTACTAAAAAGAAACGTTCACAAAGCTTAAACAAAATGATCTTAAACAAAGCTTTAAAACAACAATTGAAATTACAACTAAAAGGGAAACTAGAAATGAAAATTACAATGAAAAGAACTCTCTTGACAAGTACTCTCTTGCTCTCTTGCTCCAATCCAATCTTCTCAAAGCATGGGATAGGGGTTCCTTTTATAGGAGTGGAGGGAAGCATCTAGAATGGGAAGACTAAGGGGTGGCCGGCCATGGGGGGGAATGTTCATGCATGGTATTAAATGGAGGGGAGAGAAATGCATGCATGTGTTTAATGACAAAATATGCAATAGGAAGGGGGGAGTGAATGGAAAATAAAAGAGGGGAGAGAGATGATAGGGGCCGGCCACCTAGGAGAATGGGTTCATGCATGTAGTAAATAGGGGGGGAGAAAAAGACAAAAATGCATGCATGAGAGAAAACAAGGGCCGGCCATACATGAAAATATTCATGCATGGCATTAAATGAAAGAGGGGGGCTGCTTGTGGATGATGAGAGGGGGCCGGCCATGCACTTGTGGAGTGGGCTGGCTGCATGGGCTACATATGGTGGGCTCGGGTTGCTCCAAAAGGTGGGCTGCATGCAGGGAGAGAGGCTCGAGTAGCTTCCAAAGCTGCATGGGCTGCTCCATAGGCTAGTTGAGGGCTCGGGTAGCATGGGCTTGGACAAGGGCTGCTCCAAAATGCAAGAGGGGGCCGGGTAGCTGCTCTCCATGGCTTGGGCTACTCCATAAGGGCTCGGGTAGGCATGGGCTTGGACAAGGGCTGCTCCAAAAGGTGGCCGGCACCTACAAGAAAGAAATAAAAACAAGACATAAGTTAAAATTAAATAAACTAAAACATAAAACACAACATTAATCATTATAACCTTAGTTATGTAAACCTAAACTAATACAAAGATAATAAAAATAAAACATAACATAAACATAACATAAAGCATATGTTTATAAAATAACATAAACATAACATAAAATAAAACATAAGTTTATAAATAAAAAGTAACATAAACATAAAATAACAATCAAACATAAAATAAAACTATAGATTTATAAAATAAAATAAAACAACAACATTCAAGCATACAAAACATAAAATTATAATAATACTTAGGGATTTAAGCTACTAAATTACCCAAAAAAAGGGATGACTAAGACTAGTCATCAAACACCCCCATGCTTAGACATTTGCTTGCCCTCAAGCAAATAAAAAATGAAAACTAGGGAAGGAAATAGAAAATAAACAAAGCAAATTTAGGTTTCATAATTAAGAAACACAAAACATGGAAAATTAAACTATCCTAATATTCATATTATCAACTAGTGGGGTGAGAAGTGCACAATAGAAGATTTGAAAGTGAAATCCTAAAAATCTCATTAAAACATAAGGGAAGTCTACTAATTTCTAAATCTTAAAACAAGGCATCCAAAATAAATGAAAATAAGGAAAACAAAAGTAGAGGTTCTAAGTAAACGGCGCATTAACAAACTACTAGGTTGCTAGATAAACATTAACCCTAAAACACTCCAAGATAACCTCCAAAGAAATCCATCAATGATGGTGGCCATAGGCTTGTACGTTCACACTTTCTCCACTACGCGAATTTAAATTCTAAGATCATTAGGACTTCTACTAGGCATTAAAACTTGGTTTAGGTGAATGATTAGGAAATGGAAACAAAGATAAATATGATGGCTTAAACACTAAACCAAGGGTGAGCTTAAAATACAAAGATAAGACATGATAAGTACTTCAATTCAAACTAAAACAAAGATAAAGCCATGTATTTTTTTCTTTTATGAGCTTGGCCTAACATAAACTTTTTGCATTCTTATTTTGATTTTTCATTTTTCTTTCTCAATTTTTTTTCTTTTTGAATAACAATTAATAAGGAAGCTCCAAAAATAAACTTTATAATGTCCTTTTCATTTCCAAAATAATACAATACCCCTCCCACAAAAAATAATTTTAAGCTCAAGGTTATAGTGTGAAAATAGGAAGGGCATTTGGCTTTGGTGAACAAGATGAAATGAAAGGTGGAGCTAAAAACAAGGAAAATAAGGAAAATGCCCAAAATTGTTTTGCAAGGGTTTTGTTTTTGGTGGGCAAGAAAAGCTCAAACTATTCAAATGGTGGCCTAAATCATTTCTAAAGAATGTAAAAATGGCGCAAATGCTTCGAGAGAAGCTTGGTACAAGTTCTAGACACCAAGAAAGACTACCCCGCAAATGAAAAAGGACTAATGATACCTAGCAACCATTCGTAAGTAACTAACCGAATAAAAAGACATAACTACGCATTGCTAGCTTATAACTTAAAAACCGGATGCCTATATTTAAGAAAAAGAAACTAGTAGAACTAGACTATGTTAAAATGATAGGTTTAGAAAAACATTTTCAAAGGATTCTACATAAAACTACAAAAACCGCATGGGCCTACACTTCACTAGAAGCAACATGAAAATAAAGATAGAAAATAATTTTAGGTTTTGTTTTTCAAATCGATTTTAGCACAATTTTTTTGATTTTTTTTTTTGTTTTTTCTAATTTTTTTGGGTTTTATATTTTATAATTTTTTTGGATTTTAGATTTTGAAGACATAAAATATTATACTAATTTAAAACATACATTTTTTTCTTTTTGAAAGAAGAAAAACAGAAAGAAAGGCAAAAAGAAACTAGACCCCCCCATGCTTAAATTCTTCATTGCCCTCAATGAAGAAAACATAAAGAAAAAGAGAAGGGGACTGAGAAGAAGAGAAAAAGAAAAATGCAGGAAAATACATAAATAAAAAGAACAGGACTTCCCCGGGTTCGTGAGATGAAGGCGGATGTCGCTCCCCCATGCTTGCTTTTTAGAGTACTTGATCGTCAGCAGGTATGACTTGATCCATCGGATATCAGCAGCGGCGGAGCGGCGACCACGATCATGGACTTGATTGGCCTCCGGTAGAAAGAGCAAAATAAAAGCAAAAAGAAATAGAGTCCATGGGCAGATTGCCCGATAATGTTTTTTTTTATTACAATAATCCAAATAAAAGAGTTTCATAATAAGTCCAAAAATAAAAGTGAAAAATAAAAATGTCCATCACAAAATAAAAATGTCCATCAGAAATAATAAACTAAGAATCAAAAAGAAGATTCTCCTTTGCAGGAGTCACAGAATCATTAGAGAAATAGAGTTTAAGTCTATGGCCATTAACTTTAAAGTCCCCCTTATCGGGGTGTGAAAGTAGCACAGTGTCGTAAGGAAAAACATCCTTGACAGTGAACGGTCCGGACCATCTAGATTTAAGCTTTCCCGGGAAGAGACGTAAACGCGAATTAAAAAGAAGAACCTGATCGCCTGGTTTAAACGTTTTAGGGTGGCGCAGGTTCTTATCGTGATACAATTTCGTGCGTTCTTTATAAATTTTATTATTTTCATATGCGTACGGTCTCCATTCGTCGAGTTCATTCAATTGATTTTTTCTATGCTCGCCGACCGAATGTGGATCGAAATTAAAAAACTTTAACGCCCAATACGCTCGGTGCTCTACTTCTACTGGAAGATGACACGATTTTCCATAGACCAATCGGAAAGGAGTACAACCGATGTCGGTCTTGTACGCTGTCTGATAAGCCCACAGAGCATCGTCTAATTTTAGGGACCAATCCTTACGAGAAGTAGAAACGGTTTTTTCCAAAATTCTTTTAAGTTCGTGATTGACTACCTCGACCTGCCCGTTAGTTTGGGGGTGATAAGCGGTGGATAGTTTATGCTTAACGCCATATTTAGTTAAAGCCTTAGCGAGTTGAGCGTTGCAAAAATGACTTCCCCTATCACTAACGATCGCTCGAGGAAAACCAAAGCGAGAAAATAATTTTTTTAGAAAATTGACAACAACGCGAGCATCATTATTTGGTAGAGCTTGGGCCTCTGCCCACCTAGAAACATAATCTACGGCTACTAAAATATATTTATTTCCTAAGCTGGAGGGAAATGGGCCGACAAAGTCAATGCCCCACAAATCAAAAACTTCGCACTCGAGAAAATAGTTTTGTTCCATTTCATTTTTATTAGAGATATTTCCAGTCCGCTAGCATCGATCGCACCCGCCCACAAAGATTTGTGCATCTTTAAATATGCTTGGCCAATAGAAGCCAGCACTAAGTACTTTGTGTGCGGTGCGGTTAGCCTGATAGTGCCCGCTAGTCGGACCTTCATGAACATGTTTTAAAATTTGGTGACCCTCTTCCTGCGAAACGCATCTCCTTACCACCTGGTCCGCACAAATGCGAAATAGAAATGGGTCTTCCTAAAAATAATACTTCAACTCCGAAAAGAATTTCTTCTTTTGGTGAGTGGAGTATTCTTTTGGAAGGACCCGGGCCACAAGATAATTAGCCAGATCGGCAAACCAGGGGGTAGGAGATGAAGAAATATTAAAAAGACGCTCATCCGGAAAAGAGTCATTAATAAAAGTTTCATTTAAAAAATCAAGTTTGGGATTTTCAAGGCGAGATAGATGATCCGCCGCTAGATTTTCCGCTCCTTTCTTATCCCGAGTCTCCAAGTCGAATTCTTGAAGTAAGAGGATCCAACGGATAAGACGCGGCTTGGCATCCGGTTTAGAAAGGAGGTACTTCAAAGCGGAATGATCCGTTAAAACAATAACCTTAGAAAGAGTAACATACGGTCGGAATTTATCAAAAGCAAAAATAACTGCTAAGAGCTCTTTCTCCGTCGTGGTGTAATTTTCTTGCGCAGAAGTGAGAGTTTTACTAGCGTAGAAAATCGGATGAAAGTTCTTAGCGATTCGTTGACCTAAAACCGCACCTACCACATGATTACTCGCATCACACATAATTTCGAAAGGTAAATCCCAAACTGGGGCGATCATAATAGGAGCATTTATAAGTTTTGATTTTATTAATTCAAAGGCCTCGAGACAAGAGTTATCAAAAACAAAAGGAGTGTCTTTTTCGAGCAAGTGGGTGAGAGGTTTAGTGATTTTTGAAAAGTCTTTAATAAATCTACGATAAAAACCCGCATGACCTAAAAAACTTCTAATTGCTTTAACGGTTGTAGGTGGCGGTAACTTTTCAATTATTTCAATTTTTGCCTTGTCCACTTCAATTCCCCTAGCGGAAATTTTGTGGCCAAGGACTAAACCCTCACGTACCATAAAGTGGCACTTCTCCCAATTTAAGACTAAATTTGTCTCCTCGCAGCGTTTTAAAACTTTTCCTAAATTTTCTAAACATAGTTCGAATGAGTCGCCAAAAACGGAAAAGTCGTCCATAAAAACTTCCATAATATTTTCTACATATTTATCAAAAATGGCAAGCATACACCGCTGAAAGGTGGCGGGTGCGTTGCATAATCCGAAAGGCATTCTACGATAGGCAAAAGTTCCGAAGGGGCAAGTGAATGTCGTCTTCTCTTGGTCCTCGGGTGAGATAGGGATTTGAAAATATCCCGAGAGACCGTCGAGGAAGCAATAAAAATTGTGCCCGGACAAACGTTCTAAAATTTGATCGATAAAGGGGAGGGGGAAGTGATCTTTTCGAGTGGCATTGTTCAGTTTACGGTAATCGATGCACATCCTCCATCCCGTTATCGTCCTAGTTGGAACTAAATCGTTGTTTTCGTTTGGTACTACCGTGATCCCACCCTTCTTAGGAACAACCTGAACTGGACTTACCCACTGACTATCGGAAATAGGATAGATTATCCCCGCATCTAATAACTTAAGCACCTCTCCCTTCACAACCTCTTTCATATTCGGATTAAGACGACGTTGCGGTTGAACTACACCCTTAGGATTATTGTCAAAAAATATTTTGTTTGTGTAGAAAGAGGGGCTTATGCCAGGAATATCACAAATTTGCCACGCTATAGCTCGACGATGCTTTTGTAGTAGTTCGATCAATTGATCGTTTTCGGATTGGGAAAGAAAAGCCGAGATTATAACGGGCAATTTTGAATTTTTTGCAAGAAAAGCATATTTGAGATGTTCGGGAAGGGGTTTGAGATCGAGCTGGGGTGGTTCGTCATAAGAATTTTTTAAAACTTTATCATTTTCAAAAATAAGTTTTTCATAATTTTTTCTACCAAAAACAGAATCATTTTCAAAATTTTCTTGTATTGACATCACCGTACTTTCAAAACCATTTGAAGAAATTTCAGAAAAAGAAGAGGAAAATTCATTAGAAGAGATGTTAGAAAGGGGAAGGGAAGAATCTTCATTTAAAACATCAATAAAGAAGCATGAGTCATCATTTTGTAAAGAATTTTTCATTGATTGATTTATAGAAAATGTGACCTCATCATCTCCCACTCGCAAAAACAACTTTCCGTTACTAACGTCTATAACTGCTCGAGAGGTGGCTAGAAATGGTCGTCCAAGGATAAGAGGAACCTCGACGTCCTCTTCAATATCAAGAATGACAAAATCCACCGGGAAGATGAATTTGTCGACCTTTACTAACACGTCCTCAACGATACCTAGTGGATACTTAATAGACCTATCAGCTAATTGGATACTCATTCTTGTAGGGCTCAAAGTGCCCAAACCAAGCTTCTTGAATAAAGAAAAAGGCATCAAATTGATGCTCGCTCCTAGATCCGCTAGCGCATATTTAACGAATAAATCACCGAAGACGCAAGGAATTGAAAAGCTACCCGGGTCATTTATCTTTTTCGGAAGATTTGAATTTTTAATGACTGCCGAGCATTCTTCATTCAATGTTACATGTGATAAGTTCTCCAATTTCGTCTTATTCGTTAATAAGTCCTTAAGATATTTTGCGTACTTCGGCATTTGACTAATCGCTTCATGAAATGGCAAATTAATGTGAATTTGTTTGAACATTTCAAGAAAGCGTTGGTACTGATCATCTAGTTTGTCTTTCCTAAGTCTAGCCGGATAAGGAGGTGGCGGGAATTCTTTTAGAACAATCGGAGCATCATTTTGAAAACCATTTTTTTCTTTTGCAGAATTAGAAATAATGGAGCTATCCTTTTCTTTTTCAAAAATAGATTTGTCTTTTTCAAGATCTAAGTTATTATTCTCCGTGGGGGTGCAAACAGGAGGGACACTCACCCTTGGCTCTTCCCTTGTGGTGGGCTCGTTAACAACTTTACCGCTCCGAAGGGAAATCGCATTTGCGTGATCCCTTGGGTTAGGCTCAGTGTTCGAGGGAAGAGTTCTAGGTGGTCTCTCGGAAAAGGCCTTGGCGAGTTGGCCGACTTGATTTTCTAAGTTTTTCATTGATCCTGTTAAATTTCTAATAGTGGCATCGTTCGAGCTTATATATTTAGCGAGGATCTCTTCCAAAGGGGAAGGTTTTTGAAAATTTTGTTGCGATGGTGGTGGTGGTGTAAAATCGTGCGGTGGGCGTACTATGTTAGCATTATTACTCCAAGAAAAATTAGGATGGTTACGCCATCCGGGATGATAAGTGTTCGAAGAAGCAAAAAAACCAGGAGGAGAAGAAAAATTCGAAAAAGCAGAAAAATTATTGGCAGAATTATTTTGAGCAGGCCTGGGTATGTTCCCCAGATAATCCACCTGCTCGGCAGTAGCAGCATTTTCATATACCTTAGCGGCGGAGGGAGCAGTCATCTCCGAGATCTTCTTGTTGAGCATTTCCACTTGCATCGCCAGTTGCATCACCGAATCCACTTCGTAGATACCTGCAGGTTTAGATGGGCGAGACCTGGACGAATTCCACTGATAAGTGTTCATCGCCATATCATCGATAAGCTCAAGAGCGGCTTCCGGAGTTTTGCGGTCTAAAGAACCAGCGGAAGCGGCATCTATCATTTGCTTAGTCTCTTGGTTTAGCCCATTATAAAATGTCTGGACCTGCAACCATACAGGCAGAGCATGATGTGGGCATCTTCTCAAAAGTTCTTTGAACCTCTCCCAAGTGTCATAGAGGGTCTCAGAATCAATTTGAGAGTATGAAGTTATATCATTTCGAAGCTTAGCAGTTTTAGCGGGGGGGAAATAACGAGAAAGAAATTTTTCAGTTAAAATGTTCCAAGTAGTGATTGATCCTCTTGGAAGAGAACTCAACCACTGTTTGGCTTTAGTCCTTAGGGAGAATGGGAAGAGTCTTAGCCTTATCGCATCGTCTGAGACACCATTGATTTTGAAGGTGTCACAGATTTCGAGAAAATTAGCAATATGCAAGTTCGGATCTTCATCTTGTAATCCGTCGAACTGTACATATTGCTGCACCATTTGTATGATGCTAGGCTTAAGCTCGAAGTTATTGTTCGCAATCGCAGGTCGAACAATACTTGTCTCAGTCCCCTCCAGATTGGGTCGAGCATAATCGGACATGGTCCTTTGCTGAGCCATTTCTGGGTTAGGGTCTCCCATCTCAGAATTAAAATTGCAATCCCCAAAGGAATCCTCAACCGCTGTTTGAGAAGTGGAAGCCCCGAATCGTAGTTGTCTCCGAAAGGAGCATTCGATTTCCGGGTCCAAATCAACAAGTAGCGACGGATTCGCTCGGGTCATGCACTAGCAAAGAAGACGAAGAAAAAATGAAAATGGAAACTTGAAAAAGAAAGAAAAGAGAAGCAAGGATTTTTTTTGAAAATAGAAATTTTTTATGGCTTGGCTCTCGAACTTCCCGAGGACTACCCGGTGAAGGGTTCGCCCGGTACTAGGTAAAATGGTGGCGCTTAATGCCCCTTACCCTTTTAGAGAGAATTTAGGTGGGGTAGAAATAAAGTGAAGTGGGTTGATTATAAATATTAAAATATAAATATAATTTTTTTTTATTTTTGTAGAAGTAATAGCGCAAGCGTTTTCAAAATATTGACGAAGAAAAATCCCCGGCAACGGCGCCAAAAACTTGGTGGGCCAAAACCCGAACAGGCAAGCGTACCTGTCGAATTGTAGTACCATGGTCGTATTTAAACACAGGGCTGTCAATTACTTCTACTCACGCTTTAACTATTATCCTACCGGAGAACTAATGGGATTTGAGAATTTTTTAAAGTAAAGTAAAATGAAAGACAATTTGCGAGACGAAAAACTTATAATAAAAAGCTAGCATTCGATCAATGATTCACCATGAAATTAGATGAGAGAGATAAAAATAAAGATAGTTTTAATTTTGCAAATCAAACTCGGCCGTGACGGATCCGAAAATAAGACAAAATCTCGCTAGAGCATTAGGTCTCCTAACTTATAGACTCTTTGATCGAAATCTCTTTACAAACCAAAGAAGCCTAAAGTTGCATTATCGAGGTGATCCGCACTATTGGATTTGACTCCAATCCGGAGGATTTACGTCGTCCTATCTCTAGGATTGCGTTCAACTCCTTCCTTCTTTGAGTGATCTTTCAAATCATGAGTCTCTCGACTACTATGAAATGAGAACAAGGCCTACTACCGTATATCGAAAATACGGAGTTGACACAAATTAATCAAAGAAGGACCGAGTAGAAATAACAAAAATAAAACTAAGAAAGAAAATAAACTCTCATCTCACTTCATGGATCCTCACGATCGAATGCTATAAGGAATTAGCTACGCATAATTGAAAAAGAAGACAAAATAAAAGAAGGGAGAAACATTTTTATTATTATTACTAAAAAGAAACGTTCACAAAGCTTAAACAAAATGATCTTAAACAAAGCTTTAAAACAACAATTGAAATTACAACTAAAAGAGAAACTAGAAATGAAAATTACAATGAAAAGAACTCTCTTGACAAGTACTCTCTTGCTCCAATCCAACCTTCTCAAAGCATGGGATAGGGGTTCCTTTTATAGGAGTGGAGGGAAGCATCTAGAATGGGAAGACTAAGGGGTGGCCGGCCATAGGGGGGGGAATGTTCATGCATGGTATTAAATGGAGGGGAGAGAAATGCATGCATGTGTTTAATGACAAAATATGTAATAGGAAGGGGGGAGTGAATGGAAAATAAAAGAGGGGAGAGAGATGATAGGAGCCGGCCACCTAGGAGAATGGGTTCATGCATGTAGTAAATAGGGGGGAGAAAAAGACAAAAATGCATGCATGAGAGAAAACAAGGGCCGGCCATGCATGAAAATATTCATGCATGGCATTAAATGAAAGAGGGGGGCTGCTTGTGGATGATGAGAGGGGGTCGGCCATGCACTTGTGGAGTGGGCTGGCTGCATGGGCTGCATATGGTGGGCTCGGGTTGCTCCAAAAGGTGGGCTGCATGCAGGGAGAGAGGCTCGGGTAGCTTCCAAAGCTGCATGGGCTGCTCCATAGGCTAGTAGAGGGCTCGGGTAGCATGGGCTTGGACAAGGGCTGCTCCAAAATGCAAGAGGGGGTCGGGTAGCTGCTCTCCATGGCTTGGGCTACTCCATAGGGGCTCGGGTAGGCATGGTCTTGGACAAGGGCTGCTCCAAAAGGTGGCCGGCACCTACAAGAAAGAAATAAAAACAAGACATAAGTTAAAATTAAATAAACTAAAACATAAAACACAACATTAATCATTATAACCTTAGTTATGTAAACCTAAACTAATACAAAGATAATAAAAATAAAACATAACATAAACATAACATAAAGCATATGTTTATAAAATAACATAAACATAACATAAAATAAAACATAAGTTTATAAATAAAAAGTAACATAAACATAAAATAACAATCAAACATAAAATAAAACTATAGATTTATAAAATAAAATAAAACAACAACATTCAAGCATACAAAAACATAAAATTATAATAATACTTAGGGATTTAAGCTACTAAATTACCCAAAAAAAGGGATGACTAAGACTAGTCATCAATCACCCTTCGTCATCTAACATAAATCCTAGCCTTTAAAGTTTTAACTAAATGAAAAAAAAGACAACATGAAAATCAAACAATCTAAATTATAATTATATTATAACTTATAAATTATAAATTAAGAGGCTTATAAAGATAATAAAAGATAGGGGAATTATGATGAATATTTCATTTTGAAATAATCATGATAACCATAATGGAATGACGAAGCGCCGGCGACGGCGGCGGCGGCGGTTGCGGCAACGTTCAACAACATCCACGAACATGTAGCGGCGACTGCGGCGGCAGTGACAACAGTTGCGGCAACGGCCGTCAATGTCCACGAACATGTCGCGGCGGCGAACAAACGAGAAATCCATGTCGGCACGAACAAATGGCGGGGGGTCCTCGCCATCAATCCTCCCCCGCTCAAAATCACTCATCACCGATGAGTGGCCAGAGAGAGAATAGCAGGAGACAACAACATCCACAGGTGGCATAGCGAGAGCGGACATCCACGGGGCGTCCGCATTAGAACAGAACCTGTCATGAGCAAGAACAACAGAAAACCTCGCAGATGTGTCAGCATAAAGAAAAACAGTGCAGTTCTTACCATCCAATGCGAGAAACAGAAAAGCCACATGGAAGAGCGACACGGAGAGAATCTCACCTCTCAACCCAAGAGAATCTGACGTGGAAGGAAGAAGTAACGTAGAAAACCACTCAGGTGGAAACCAGATATGCAAAATAAAATCCGAAAAATTGAAACACGGTGAACACCGAATGCACCGTAAAAATCCGAAAAAATTGCATTAAATCCGAAATCCGGGAAAATTATGTAAGGATCGGCGCTCCAACGTGTGAAATTCATTACAGGACCCGAAGGTATCCACTTGAGGGCCAACAAGACTAAACTCAGATCACTCACTCCATAGTCAGACACTCTCCAGCATGTATAGTCGTGCAAGTGAAGCAAAGCAAAGGCACAGGTATAAGGCGGTGCCCTGTATACATGAAGTTCTTGTCGGGGCGAATGAAAATAATGTGCAAGGTGACTTGATGGGTGGCCATATCGTAAAGACACCAAATCAAAATGCACAAGCATAGGGAGATCAAGCATAGTCACCAACAAAACACTATCCGTCGGGAGATATCTCATGAAGTGACCCGTCTCGTATGAAGCATGAGCAAGATAAAGTGGTGCAGTGACAAGATCAACGATTATTAGGATCAGCTCGTGAGCATCTAAACGAGGGGCCAGTGTAGGGGGTATCCAAGTAGGTATATCATAAAAGTGTAGACTATGACTAGCGGATCCATGTCCTAAAATGATATCAAATGTAGACACACAAGCAGGAGGGAGGGTCGGTAAAATCGAGCCCAGGACTAAATCCAAATCCAAATGAATCTCACACAACAGTGACTTAATCACGGGCAGTCATCCGGGAAACTCACGTCTGGGCAAACATTAGTAGAATCTCCCAAAGATACCCTACCCTCAGAAGGAAACTCATCCAACATAATAATTGAGAAATCCTCAATCTCTGGCTCCAAGATAGCTCAGATTTAAGTTCAGAAAAATCAGATCGAGGTTCACTCGACATAGGGATAATAGACTCGAGAGGGTACTCAATAGTAGGGTGAACTGAAATATCACTAACAAGACATGTAGTGGCTAAAGGGGTACTCTCACAAGTCAAAGTCTCATCAAAATCCCAAAAATCATCATCCAAGTCGCTAGGATATCCAGTCTCCTCATCGTCAGATAAATCGGCAGGATCATCGGGCGCTATGGAACATGCCAGGATATCTCATCTAACTGGACATCCTCAACAAAATCAGAAGATACCACATCAACTTCCAGATCAGGATCAGCAGCAATCTCAGAGGTAGTCTGGGGTGGTTCCGGAGGGGAGACTGACATAGCTGAAGCCCTAGGTTTTGTGGGGCATGTCACGGCGTAGTGGCCAGTCACACCACAAGCATAACATAAAGCCTTCTCCTTGGCAACCTTAACTGGCTTCCTATGCCTAACCTTCGACTGGATAACATCCCTAGTCGAGATAACAACAGATGGTGGAACAGGGGACCTAGCATGCTCTGGTTCCCGCACGGCAGGTGTAGGTGTACTCAAAATGATAGGATCCTTTTGGGGAACGGATCTAACGCGAGGCCTATCATCACTCCTATAATCAAAAAGCGGTCTAGTGTCCCGGCGGGGAGAAATAAAATCATGAGACGTCCTCATACGGGAGTATGGGGGAACGTGCTTGTTCGGTATAGGCAAAATCTTAGGCGGCGCTACACTCGGATAACCAGAAGACTGAGAACGGCAGTATGAGGGATAATACTCATCCGTTAACAAATTCTTCATAAGTTGCCAACCTACAAGTGGGCCAACGAAGGACGGTCCAAAACATCTCTCCTCATTGACCCAGAAGGTCAGGGCTCGACCAGATAATTGTAATCTCGTAACGGGAATCCTGTGGGGTCCACAAGACGATATTGCTCAAAATAAACTTCCATATCATTTACCCAACATAAGAAAACTCGCGGTTCACCTAACCCATTGTAAGTCGGAGCAGGAATTCCAACAGGCCTAGAGGTGCGCGATGGTGGTGTCGTAATCGCTTGACTAACCGTACTGGAAGGAACATTGGTCCTAAGCTGTTGCCTAGGGGCATCAAGATGCGGTGTCGAAAGCCGACCTCCAAGTTGTGCTAACATATCTCTTATGTCATCACATTGGCGATTCATCTCCTTGCGAAGGGCACCAACCGAGGAACATGGGGGAAGGGGACTCCCAACGCGTGCCATGACAGACTAACGGAAAAAAAAAGATTCAAATTAGGAAAGCACTTAAAACTTTTTTTTGTTTTTTTTGTTTTTATATAACTAAAAATAAAAATTTTAAAACGAACGAAATGTGCCTAAGTGCAAGTGAGGGGTAGCATGGAGAGAGCGGATCGTTTCCAAGTTGAGAAATTGACAAACCTCCCTCTGATACCAAATTGATGCAGGCCACCCCTACGCGATGCTAGCATAGAAAATAACAAAAGGAAAGCCTAAGGGACATTTGCCCGAACAACTAAAGTGCTGTGAAAACGTCCTAAGAGGCATTTCTACGAACACGTGGTGCGCGTGCAAAGTTGGAAATTCCGGCAGAGTTTTGTTCGTAACGGCGCGACCTCACAAGTGGGTATCTCTCAACCAAACCTACACGAACAATCATATATATATTGCATAACCTAACACAACACCTAAGCATTCCTTTCCAAGCAATTTTTCTATCAATATGGAGGGTGTTCCAGACTCAAGCAACGATCCAAAAATAGTCTGAATTCGGCCCTCAAAACAAATCAACGAGGATATACCAAACCCTCTTGAATCGTCTGAAATCAAAGGGCTAAACAAACCCCGATTTGCAAAACGCCCAAGGGGACCTATCCTTCAAAACCTTCGCGAAATTCGGAATGTAAGCAATATAAATTTCAGATTTTAGCAAGCAAGATTTGAATCAATTAGTAGGATAAAACTTGCAATCCAAATTTCCACAACCTCACAATTTCATAAGAAGAAACACACAAGCTAGGAGAGATAAGCGTTACCCAAATTTCTGAAAGTTCAAGAGGAGGAGAGGAGAAGGAAAGGAGGATACAATTGGAAGAATCGCTCTTCCACGGGGTTCACTGGAGTCGCATCGGATGAGGGAGAACCGAGCCGCCTTCTTCGGAGTCACACCGGAGGAGGTAGGAGGTCGCCGGAGCAGCAATAGGACAGCCCAAAAGGGGCGGTGGTAGCAGCAGGCCGGCGGGCTTCCTGGATGTCGGGTTTCGGCCAGGCCGAGAGGTAAGAGAGGGGGGAGGCTAGAGCAAACCGTGAGGTTAGGGTTCCTTTTTTTTAATCTTCTTCAATGTCCTTTCTCCCACTCCACATACATATATATATATAATATTACACCCCATCATCACCCTTCATCATCTAATTAACATAAATCCTAGCCTTTAAAGTTTTAACTAAATGAAAAAAAAAGACAACATGAAAATCAAACAATCTAAATTATAATTTATAAATTATAATTATATTATAACTTATAAATTATAAATTAAGAGGCTTATAAAGATAATAAAAGATAGGGGAATTATGATGATTATTTCATTTTGAAATAATCATGATAACCATAATGGAATGACGAAGCGGCGGCGGCGGCGGCGGCGGCGGCGACGACGGTTGCGGCAACGATAAACAACGTCCACGAACATGTAGCGGCGACTACGGCGGCGGCGACGACGGTTGCGGCAACGGCCGTCAATGTCCACGAACATGTCACGGCGGCGTACAAACGAGAAATCCATGTCGGCACGAACAAATGGCGGGGGGTCCTCGCCATCATACCTACTGTTAAATTGTGAAACCTGGCTAATGATGTTTTCAAATCAATATCTAGTTGTATAATTTTACTCATGATTTTTAGGAGAATATTTACAATACTTGCTTCACAAATATAGCTTTTTGAGATTTTGGTAATTATTTATTCTAGAACTAAATCCCCATTGAAGAATTATGAAATTTGGCCACTGATGTCTTTAGGATTGTATCTGCACTAGAAGATTAATTAAGAATTTTTTGATGATTATCTATTGCACTTACTTCATTAATGGAAGGAGATTGGATTTATTATCAAAATTAAATTAGAGTCCCTAAAATACTGGAAAGATTGTTATATCTTGGCTTTACTGTTAAATTGTTGTTTAGAATTTATCATGATTTTATGAAGCTTTATACATACCTGAAAAGTGCACTTAATGTTCAATTGGTAGCCCTTAGAAACTTTAAGGAAAATTAATTAAATGACAGATAAATTAGGAAAAATTACAATTTTCTGGATTTAGTCTATTTGCCTCATGATAAGTTCCCAGAAAATAATTTAGGGCATTTGGATGATTATTTAGATTGTCTCCTATCCAGTTTGACATATAGCCTGGGCTGGTCTGCATATAACAAATTGTTAAATTGCAATAGGACATGATCTAGGATAGTTGTTGGAGTTAGTCATTTTAGCTGGGTGGACTGATGTGGATGATTTCACTATAGAGGGATAGGAAGAGTAGTGAGAAGTGGTTTGGCTAGAGTCTAGAGGTGTTCGGGTTCGACGAAAGATCGTCTTCCCCGAGGAGAGGAAGAGTCAAAATCACCCTAGGATTAGCCCACTGTAATATGAGAAGGGAATGGGTTAAGGGAACCAACTAATAACAATAAGTGTCTTGCGAAAGGGAACGATATGCTTCAGCTACCATCATAGTTCCTAGTGCCCTTTGAGAGCCCTTCACAGGGAATACCGGGGGCAGTCCTGGGTTAACATAAACTGTATTAACAAACTGATAAGAGTAACTTAGTAATTAGGGTTGCACGTTTCACAAACATTGTTAGCATCGAAAGATAGTTGGGAGCTTCGGCTCGGTTGGTTAAGAGACGGACAGAATGGTCCGGGGAGCTTCGGCTCGATTGGTTAAGAGACGGACGGAATGGTCCGGGGAGCTTCGGCTCGATTGGTTTGATACGATAAATATTGCATGTGCATAGTCAGGAAAGAATAAGGTGGTGGGTCTTCGGTATTGGATGGTTGATGCACCGACACCAATACACTGACTCGTCAAGTGTGGTTAGCACTTCGCCAACAGAAGTCTGGTGCGCCAGCCGACAAGAGTACGCATGAGTCCGCTTCGTGCACCAAGCGTTGAGGCGTACGATAGGTCTGACCGGTAGTGCTTTACTGGTTTAGAGGTGGGCGAGGCCCAACCCACTGCTTCCGTCTTCTACTACGGAGGTATCCTGGGAGGTAACGGCTCCAAAAGGGGGAACTAAAGGTCTGTGTGTACAGAGTCGGGTGTGTGTTGCACTTGCATGATTCATCATACCCACTAGCATGTCATGGCATAATCGATTCATTTAATTCCTGACACCTAATGTATAAGTGTGATGGGACGCTTATACAATAGGCCTTGCAAAACGACCCCTTAGTCTATAAGCTTGTGTGGGCAAGTTTATAAATTAAGGTCAAATTCTTTATATATATATTGCTGATGATAACCGACACCCCAACGTATAAGTGGTATGGGACACTTTATACGATGGGAGCCCTGCAGAAGATCCCTTGGCTTATGCGTTTCCGCACATAAGTTAAGGTTATTTTCCATACTTTACTTTACTGCCATATATATTATAGAATTGCTAGCATAGGTCCGCTGTCACCTGCTTTTGATTTATTCTCCACCTTCAGGTCCTCCCCTTTCTTCCTCTCCGCTCGGTACTTAGGAGCCATGGGGGAAGGGGTAGGTGATTATAGGGATTAGTCTTTATGACTAACGGTTTTCAAACCACATCATTTAGGGGATCGTGGAGCCCAGTATGGAGGAGTAGCCCCGGAGGTCGGCCCGATTGGAGATAGGGCAGTCTAGCTCAGGAGTTCAGCCAGCTGCGACTGTGAGTCCCGACTTATAGTAGATGTTATAGTTTGCTTCCGCTTGAGTGCCCTGTAGTGAGGATTATGATGTACCGGGCATAAGCCCTTACTTTCAGTACCTGTTATACTATTTCTGTGGACTCTCCCTTCGTGGAGACTTTTATTTCTATACATGTGATTTCTGTGAACTTGCTTTTCATTTATTGTACTGCCTTTCTGTGATCGAATTGGCCGGCAGAATCGACGCTTTGTGGTGGTTACCCTTCAGGGCGTGAAGGTGTCACCGCAAAGCGACGATCTTGGGCCTAAGACCCCGTTTTTTAAAGAAAAAAATGGGGTCTTACATGGGGCCCTGACCGGACCCATATTATATGGTCATTATAGGGGAGGTGTTACAGAGTGTATGCGTAAAGTACTTTCTTTATTTTTTTCGTAATTCTTTTACTACCACCCCCATCCCGGATGAGAGGCTACGAACTTTTTAGAGTTTAATTAAGATGGTTGGGATGGATATTATTTCTGCACTTTTATATGTATTTTAATTTTATTACTACCACCCTTATCCTGATTGAGAGGCTAAGAACTTTTTAGCATCAACCAAGATACTTTGGGACGGATATTTTTCTGCACTTTTATAAGTCTTTTAATTTTCTACTACTACCCCCATCCCGATGAGAGATTAAGAACCTTTTAGCACTTGATTGAGATGAGCTTTGTGAAGGATATTAATTATGCAATTTAAAAATCCTATTTTCTAAATTAATAAGAAAAATTAAGATTTATTAGGAATTGATCATTCTCAGGTAAAGAGAAACTGAGCGTCACTCTCGAAAGAGATGAACGTAAGCCTCCCGGGTTGAACCTTCAAATTACAGTAGGAGGTCAATAACGGGGTTCACCTCCTAAAGCGTTTTTAAGGTATTTTTGATTAGATACAAAAGTTCAGTCAAAGTACATAATCACAGGTGGATGTATCATCGATAATGGTGCACTCATATTTATGGAACTTCCACGGTCAAGTATTTTAATTAATAATGAAAAATAGAGTTTTTCTTGTTTAAAAATAATTTCTCAAAGTAAGTCAAAATCGAGGGCTCTTTACCTCATCTATTTTCAAAACTCTAAATATTACTTTTATTTTAACATTTAAAAATCTTCAACTCTTTTCAATAAAATAATAGTTCCACTCCTTAAAGTAAAGTACTCAACACAGATCCATGGAAAAAATACGACCTTGATATTTTACAATAGTATACTATTACGCGATAGGTACATTTGTCTTATTTACAGTATAAATAAAAAGAGATAGAACACGCAAGTGCCTTATTTACAAATCCAACTTAATTTTCAATTAAAACTATCTCCATAACTCACTTATCAGCCTAATTAGTAATAAACTAAAATAATATGAACAAAAAATATATTGTTCAAATAAATTGTACTAAATTACTTTCAATATTTAAAGTAGCACCCAAACTTGAATGCATGGAGAATCCTAATTCATAGCATCAAGTGTAAGTAAACATTCTCAGGTCTCACTGTAGTCTATGATATAAAATCAGGTAAATCCTCCATGTTGAATTAGATCTCTTTTTAGGGCATTCATCTACAGGTAAAATGGATGTGCCAATATGATACAATCACCTTTGGCACATCATGACACCTAACCATTTTTTCTATGAAGAGTCAGACCAAATTGTCTACATGATCACCATGTTAGATGGATACAAGCCTTGATAAACATGTTTTTTTCAGAACAATCAACTAGCGATACTTTTTGATAAACTGCACACATGCAGTTTTGATCGGACTTTTAGAACATATTATTTTGAAAATGGAAGAACCGAAGAAGAGTAAACATATTTTACCAAACAAGCCCCAAATCTTCATTGGAATCTTCAGTGGAATCTGAAAGCATGGCTTTGTCGTCTGATGCAGTAAGAAGAAACTAATCGATTGGAACCTCTGGCCACACAGAGAATCACGGCTAGGCGTTGCGATGGGGAGGAAGTTGTTGGGAATCGCGAACGGGCGCTGCGATTGGGAGGAAGTTGTCGGGAATCACGATTTGGCGCTGCAAAGGGGGGGAAGTTGTCGGGACTCGCGATTCGGCGCTGCGATTGGGAGGAAGTCGCCGGGAATCGCGACCTAGTGCTGCAATGGGGAGGTAGTCACCATGAATCATAACTGGGCGTTGCGATGGGGAGGAAGTCACTGAGATTCACGATTGGGTGCTTCAATGGGGAGGAAATCGCCAGGATTCACGATTGGGCGCAACGATGAGGAGGAAATCACCAGGATTCGCGACTGGGTGCTGCAATGGGGAGGAAATCGTCGGGGTGGAATGAAAACAGGGCGGGCACGACTTTGTTGGAGCGAAAGAATCGTCTATGTCACAACCCGCATTTTCCCCGCATTAAAGTTAAATCAGAGTAAGGGAAAATACGTGTCGTGATGCCATGCCATACAGGGGATAACTGTAGGCGCTCAAGCAAGACTCCAACCTATACTATTTATATGAAATTCATAAGTTTATTAAGAGGAAAAAAACTAGTTTAAGTTTAGATGGTCGTATCCCTCGGCACAGTGGATCAACTAGTCTATGGGTAAAAATATAGTAATACGCTGCAGAAATACTTTGATTAGGTTGATTTAGCATCCTACATGAGTATAAATTTCCCCGAAGGACAACTCATGGTATGCAAGACTCTAGATTTATTATAAGTATAGAAATAGTCTTTACGTTAGCTAGAAGATAGTACCTTTATTTTAAAAAGATGACATGTATGAAATACTTGTATTAATGCTTTTATAAGTTAAAATATCTAACATGCAACCTAGCATAAAACATTTCCAGAGAGCAAATAAAAATAACCACAAAAACAGGCAAACTAGTAGCTTAGCAAAATACTTGGCATCCCAAAAGAAAACCACAAGTGGGCGTCAACAACCTGACACGAACCCACTGGAAAGTTTGTATGTTTGTACTAACAAGAAAGCAATAGAAACTACCTCACTATAGTGAGGAAAAACTTTGCAACACAACAGTCCACTAGCAAACTCCCGAACCTTGCCACTCAACCGGCTACTGCCCTGAACCTGAGGCATTCAAATAAAGAACATCTCGGCAAGAAAATACAAGTGGCAAAAGAAACAAGGAGGTAATAATTAAGTAAAAATAGAAGGGATTACCAAACCCTAATAAGCAATGCTGACGACCTCAGCTAATAAGATCAACCAAAGATAAACAAGTGAGAAATTATACATTAATAAAGTAAGCAAGTTGCACCAAGTGCGAAAAGTTACCATGTTTCGCTCAAACCTACAGAACCAAACAACCAACAAAGACCAACACTGTGGAAATGGAACTATACAGCCTTATACATGTGAATCATTAACACTTGTAAAACCACGGATCTGAGTCGGCAACCAAAACGTCCAATACTGAACTACCAGACCCACATGTCTCAGAGACACCACAGTGGCGGCCACAAGGTCCAACACACCTAAACAGCCTGTAAACAGAGACCCAAAACAAACTACCACGTGCAATGATTCATGATACGACGTCCAATTGGCGGCCCTTTATCATCTGTCGATCTAGCCGTAAAACACAACCTAAAAACCTAGCAAAACCCAAATACCAAAGTCTAAAGACTTCCCACGACCAACGAGACAAAAATACTCAAAATAAACCATAAGGACCAAACTCAACGAATTGGACCAAAAACGGCGAAAAATTCTAAGTCCTGGCCCATTCAGCGAGTATGCCCGACGATTTACAGTGATACTCGATGAATTCTACATTATTCGGCGAAATGAACTAATGATACTCGACGAATCCCCATGATATACGTCGAATTTTACTTTGATATTGGACGAATAGGACTTGGCGTTAACCTGCTACACTCAGCGAATTCTGCACCTAGCCATACTCGACGAAATTCGGCGATACCCGCCGAATTAACCTTAATGAATTTGGCGATACCCACCGACTCTACCTTAGGCTAGACCTCACCATACCCGGCGATTTTCCCACGATGCTCGACGAGTTCCTATCGTCGACACTCGATGAAATTTGTCTTTGACGGACCTAACTTCTACTCGCCGAATTCCTACCTGATACCCGACGAATTCCTGCTATCCGATAAACGCCAAAAATGACTTACGCCGTTAACCCTAGTCTCCTTAGTTTGACCGAAAACATGTTATATCCTAGGGGTTCTTGTCATAATTCAATCTACACTAATCCTAATCTCTACGGGAAAAGAAAGAAAGGAAAGTCAAGCCTAGAATTGGACACGTAAGGGGGAAAATCTACTTGCCTTGAAACTCCGGAGAAACGCTGCCCGCTCGCACCGCGACAAGGATCGGCCGTGAAAAGGCCCTAGCAACGTTTCATGAAATTTTTGGAGGGAAAATGAGTCAAAACCTCAAACCTTAACATACAAAAATCAGAGAAACGGGGAAAACTTACTACGATCGCGTAGCCCTCGCCGAGAGCTTTCCATATCTCTAAACTATTGACGAATCCGACCACCGGAGCTCTGGAAATCGCCGGCCGAAAGTACGCCAAGCCCGCCGAACTTCTCTTTCGCGAAAACAGTGGCGTCGGGTTAAAAAAGAAGATGAATAGTAGCGAGGTAGGGTTTTCAATTTGGCCGATTCTTATTTATACTTATAAATATAATAATATACATTATTAATTAATTAAATAACGTCAAAATGACCCGAAATTCAAACGACCTCGGATTCCTATGAAAATCACACCGTAGTTAAATACCAACACTATGGATCCAACGATGAAGTCGAAATCGAAGTCCGACAAACTAAAATCGGGCAAACACCTCCCAAAATCAAAACACAAGCATTCCCAAAAAGGCTTCACCGAGTCACAAAAACAGATCCGGATCGCGAGGGAATCATACAAACAGGCTAAAACCCAGCCACATAGAACATGTAAAGAGCAAAAACAACGTTCTAACAACGGAACATATCAAACACGCGTTAACGTAACGCTATAACGTCACAAATACGCCAATAAAAGAAATAAATTAAACATTGAAAAATCAGGGGCATTACAGTCGAGGGGTGGAATGAAAGTTAGGGCTCAATTTTGTGCTTTGGCAGAATAATAGGCGAGGCATAGATAAAGTCGTGCACGATGGCATGACGGTAATGAAGTCACACAGCGCTCGAGCTTTTTTTTACGTTAAAAAAGCTCGAGCGGAAGAATCGTCAAGGGGAGGAATGAAAGCTAGGGTGTGATTTTTTGCTTGGGCGAAATAACAGGCGGCGCAAAGATAAAGTCGTGCACGATGGCGCGATGGTAATGAAGTGTCGCAGCGCTCGAGCTTTTTTACGTTAAAAAAGCTTGAGTGTATTTTATATATATATAGTTGCTTAAAACACGGAACACGCGCTTTTTAAAAATAAGCCTACTTTTATGCATTTTTAGGAAAAAGTGTTCAACATGAAAGTTGTATATCTCATCGAGATCTACAACTTTCATGTTGAACACTTTTCCTAAAAAAGCATGAAAGTATGCATATTTTCAAAAGGTGTGCAAAACCCATTTTAAACGTGTTCCACGTTTTTACATTAAATCTTGTGTTTATATATATATGGCGTTGTTGGGTGCACATTATTTTTGGCTATGTCCATACCATTGATATGTGCACATCATAAATTTTATTTGCAGGCCAAAATATCAAGTAAACACCATAAAATTTATTTGCATGCCAAATTGTTTAATAAACCAAAATAAAATTTGAGTTTTTTTTACTTTAAATACAAAAGATTTCTTCCCTTTTACATTTCATACCAACAAAAAACAAATAAAATAAAAGACAAATCTCAAATCATTTTCACTGATATAACTAAAAATTTGCACTGTCTATTTTTAAGTTCATGTAGACATGCACGAACATAAAAATATGAATATTAGTTGTCTTAAATAAATAAAATATTTGCAAGTTACTTAAAATTAAATATTAATAACTGCACGGTCGTTTTGCTTGTTCAAGTTTCCTTTTGGTCACCCCTTAAAGCGACCCGGAACCAAAGGTTCTACAGTTTGACTTGTTGTAGGATCTAATAGCTCCCGTAGTTTTCTTCAATTCATTTTTTTGAATAGCCGATGATGTATTGTATTTTTGTAGTATCTCATCAAATTCTACTTATATGGCATGTGAAGCTAGGCTTCTGGGGCGAGGAAAGAGTTTCGGCTTTCGGGAAAAAATAGGAGCGGAGTGTGCGCTTAGGTTTAATATGAGAGGGATAGAAAAAAATAGTGGTATTGTTTATTTTAAGAGTTTGGTGTGCACATAGCCAAAAGTGATGTGGACGTAATATCGCCCATTATTTTAAGAATTTGGTATGCACATAGCCAAAAATGATGTGCACGTAACAACGCCCATATCAACAGGAAACTGCAACGGCTCTCTACAGCTTCCTTTTTTCGTACATATCCTATTTTTTGTTTTCAATGAGAGCAAAAATTTGAATGCATTTTTTTTCCAGTTAGCAAAGCTCACCAAATATTTGATATTTTCCAATTTAGTTTCACTCAGATTTCAATATTGCATATCTATTTTATTGTGATTGTTGATAGATTGTAATGCAAAATTGAGATTATTTCTCCATTTGAATGTAGACCCTGAAATTGTGCAATTAGATCATGTTGTATATCATGAATGGGTTGTGAAAATTGGGAAATATATTACAATCAACAATTGCAAGAATCACAACCAATTATAGGACCAACTATATTGCTAGACTTGGACATATCATTATAATTGTGGTGTTTTTATTTACAATTCTTTAAATTTTAATTTCTCAACTTTTTGTTTGCCGATGACAAAAATTTTTTTAAGAGAGAGTCATTTTTTGAAATTAGTAATTTATAATTATCAAATAGTTGTGAACAATCAAAACTACAGTTCTCATAAAAAGAAAAATAGTAGATGGCAATCTTTTTAGATTACTATGCTGCCAACGTGCTCTGCCACCGACCTCATAAACTTTCGGCAATTGCATCTTCAATCTTTTTTTCCCTTAAAATAGTTTTTAAATCATAATTCGAACAACTAGAATAAAATTAAACATAATAACTAATAGGAATCCCCCATAAAGTTTACATATTACACACAGCAATCATCACCCAATTGCTATCCAACACCTAGGATTCTGCGACCGTTGCAACCTCATGACCGGCAAGCTTGAAGCGGCCAGCCGCAGAGGCAGTCGTTGCTGGCGAACGACGCCGCCTCGAGATGATCAAATGGCGACCCGGCCGGAATCCGGCCACAGAGGTGGTTATGGCTAATATCGAGGTGACCGACGAATGTCGCCTTGGAAAGTGTCTTGGGCACATCACCAGTTAATTTATTGTATGAGAGATCCAAAGCCGTGAAGTACGTCCTCGACGTGAAGACGTCGGCGATCGGTCCTGTAAGCTCGTTTCTACTTAGGTTCAGAATCCCCAATCCCTTGCTCCCCAAAATCTCCGGAGGAATCAAACCGGAGAGGCGGTTGCTGTCGAGGTAGAGGGAGGAGAGAACTGGCATCGATCCGAAGAAGGCCGGTATAGATCCCCATAGCTGGTTCTCTGCAAGGTCTAGGTCAGCTAGACGGTTCATGTAGCTGATCGAGGGAGGAATTTTTCCAGAGATCTGGTTCCGGCCGAGGAGAGCGCGGCTAAGCATCTTCAGATTCCCAAAATCAGAGGGGATATCACCGGAGATCTGGTTGCTGGCGAGGTTGAGGTGCATCAGTCCGGAAATCTGGGTGATAGATTTAGGAATTTGGGCGGATATTTGGTTGTCTGCGACGTTGAGTACGGTTAGATGGGAGAGCTTGCCTAGGTCGGCTGGAAGTGGACCGGAGAGGCGGTTGCCGACGAGGTCTAGAATGCGGAGAGATGCGAGGGAAGTGATGCAGGAAGGGATGGGTCCCGAGATCTGCTTCCAATCAGCAATGATGAGGTTTGAGAGGCGGTCAAGGCGGCAGATCGCTGGTGAGATACGGCCAGTCATGAGGCCAGAACGTCCTGCCCGCGTTAGAATTGGATCTTCAGACTCACCACGGAGGGTGAGATCAGCGACGCGGCCGGTCGAAGGATCGCAGGAGACGCCGTACCAATGGGCGCAGCAGTCCTCGCCGGTCCATGAGGTGAAAATGCCGATATATGGATCGGAGAGGCCTGATTGAAACTCGCGTAGCGCCTCACGGTCAGCGCGGGAGCACGAGGCGGACGTGACGGTGGTTCCGGCGGAAGCGAGGAGGACGAAGAAGAGAAGGAAGGAATACGATCGGGAAGAAGCCATTATTCTCTGGTTCGGACAGTATTCTACTATTCTGCTACTGCTACTGAGCTGGAGGTGTTATAGTGCAAGGTGAAGCGGGTGTGTTTTTTATGCTGTGAATGGGCGAAATTACCCTCCAAAAGTTCTGAAATGATTGGTCCTTTTTTGGAGGATGATGCTGTATTATTGTTGAGATATGGGGCTAGAAGTGGACACTTAAAACAGCAGAGGCACATGGCGCTTTAAATAACGCGGACTAATATTCATGAATCTCTCTGGCCGTTTGGTGCGTACATAAATATGTAAGGGAGTAAATAGAGAAAGTATGCTAATATTATGGTTGGTGGCTCTAAATTGAACTTTGCATTTTGTGTGCTTAAATTCTAACTATTTCGTGTTATTAAAAACAAAGAAATGGTTGCCCTACAAGATTAAAAAAAAAAGTAATTGTTATTTGTGAATTGAACTTGTCCGTTTATTCGTTGATTTTACTATACGCAATTTTAATGGGATCCAATTTTGTTATTTGTTGATAATTTTGATATTTGTAGAAAATTTTGTTATTTATAGAACAGCACAAAAAAGATCCAGCTTTAAAAAGGACAATGATCATATCTTTCAGAGTTTCAGATTTCAATTTTACGATGCCCCCCGAATCTCTGTGGAGCGCGTGGCACGTGCTTCCCCGCTGAGTGATCGGTGCCCTGAGGGGAATGAGGCTCGGCCGCTTTCCATGGGATGTGCTCCCGAGGTTTGGGAATCCCCCATCTCTCTCAACAAGGTGAGCGCCTGTGTCTAACGCTCTTCCACTGATAACGTCATTGCGGCGATTACTTCCTCGAGGCGTGGCCCCGAGCAAGCGGGTAAGTCACTGGATGCTTGATTGCTAGGCTCTTTGAGAGCCGGTTGGCCGGTAGCATACACACTTCTCTTTATCATTGCTGCGAGATGGAGGAATGCAGAGATTTGTTGGAGCTTATAGGAACACCTACTCACAGACGGTGTCAAACAATTGTGGGTAGCCTGATCTTTCCCCGGTCCGAAGAAATCAGACAGCCTTAGCTTGGAATTGGGTCGGACTCACAAAAAGTCAAGGTGAACCGCAATAAATGACAGAAGACATTTTTTACATGAAAAACCCATAAATGGTGAAAAATCAAGTGGATGGAACTGTGTCGAGCCAAAATCCACTAGTTTCTTGGAGTTTTACAAAGTTGGATTTGATCTCGGAGGGCGACAGGTCGCTACTCCATTACAGGTGCAAAAAATGAGGAAAAACAACTAAGTTCTTCGAGCCTCTATGGAAGTGTGTTGGCCTTGGAATGTTGCCAAGCTCGCGGAACCTAGGTGGGAGCGTTCCGATTGGAAAATTCTCTAAGTACACAGAGCTTCTGGAGGGAGCGCTCCGTTGATGCAGAATCTTGATGGGAGCGCTCTCGCGGAGGCGATTGACGTGAATTGGAGTGAGTTGAAACCTTAGCGCAAGGAGGAGGGAGTGTAAGTGTATATTCGGACGAATAACGGGGTCGGGGGCCTTGCGCGTACAAACCCTAGGTTTGTCTCTATATATACCTAGCTTGGGGCAACAAAGAGATGGTTCCACCTTGATCTTCCTCCGGATATTTCGAGCACCCATTCACATTCTCGAAACAGCAATTCCGCTGCCCCGCCCTTTTTCTCGCTCCCGTCGCGGATCTAGGTCAAGCCGGAGTCCTCTCCTGTAGCCCGGTGTTCGCCTCTCGTTCGCGGATCTAGGGCTCACCGTCGCGCTCGATCGACAAAGAAAATGACGATCTCTCTCTTCCCCGAAGCGGATTATAACGTCGCTCGTCTTCATCGCCAATCGAGGATCCCTGCTAGCTTCTTGCTTGCTGCTAGGTCAAGTCAGAAGATCTCACCGTCGCCATTAGCGACTCTAGGGCTCGACGAACGTTTTTTCGCTCGTCGCCGTTCGTGTCTTCTTTGAAGCCGCCTACTAGGGCAAGCTGTCGCTCGTTCCCGTCGCTGATCGCCGTCGAGTAGGAGTTCTGTCGTCGACGAATTCTCTGGTCGACGAATTCTCTGGTCGACGACTTCTCTGGTTGACGATTCTCTGGTCGACGACTTCTCTGGTCGACGAATTCTCTGGTCGACGAATTCTCTGGTCGACGAATTCTCTGCTCGACGATTTCTCTGGTCGACGACTTCTCTGGTCGACGATTTCCTGGTAGCCGATCTAGTGATTCGACTCAGTTGTCGCCTCTTCCCTGCTGCCTCAGCCGATCTAAGCCTTTGTTCCTGTGTTAGGGTTTGCAGCAAGGTAAGGTATGAGGAACTCAAGCCTCTCCTCTCCTGTGCCCATGAACAAGTTGGAAAAGTTCACGGCCTCCGAGTTCAACGATTGGAAGTTGAACACCCAGTTCGGGATGAAATACCTGAATGTCTTCTACACCATCAAGACTGCTCGTGCTGACATTGCTGGGACTGAAGATGAGGCTCAGTGGGTTGAAGATGAGGATTTTTGCAGGGATTACCTGCTCAACTGCCTTTCCTCCAGCCCTGCCAAGAACTACATCAAGTTGTAGTCTGCCAAGGAGATCTGGGTTGCATTGGAGGAGCATTTCAAGCAGTAGGAGGACCTCTCCAAGGCTCATTTGGTGGATAAATTCCACTCTTTCAGCTTCGACGAGGAGAAAGCCATTCTCCCTCAGGTATCAGCTTTTGAAAATTTGATTGATTCCTTGCATAGTGAGTCTATTAGTCTGCCCGAAAGCTTTGTTGCGGGCAAAATTGTGTATAAGTTGCCCTCCTCGTGGTACAATTTCAAAACAGAAATGTATCGCAAGAAGATGCAAGTTGGTCTGAACGACCTCAAGCGCTTCATACGCATTGAGGAGAAGAACCGGACGAAGCACGCTTTGGAAGCTGTTGGCAAGTAGAAGGATGCTGCCAACATGATTACAAGCTCCAAGCGCGCTCTTCCCCCTCATAAGACCAAAACGTCTCGTAGTAGTCCTCAGGTTGAAGGACCGAGTAGACCCTCCAAAAAGTTTAAGGGTAAATGCTTCAACTGCAACAAGTGGGGACACTATGCATTTGACTGCAAGCTACCGAGGAAAGAAAGAACTAGAGCACCGCAAGAAGGCAACCAGGCTCATCTGGTTAGCCACGCTGAGCCATCTGACTTTGTTGCCATGGTCGGACACGCGCAGGCCAGCACAGAGTGGTTCCTAGATTCTGAGGCAACGTGCAACGTTTGCAACAACGCTAATCTTTTGACAGAGCTGAAGGATGCAAAGGAATCAGTGACCGTAGCAGATGGCGGCACAGCTGACGTACTGAAGGTGGGAAACACAACTCTGATGCTCTCCTCAGGTAAGTCTTTAATTTTAAAGAACGTAAAATTTATTCCTTCCTTATCTGCTAACTTAGTGTCTATTAGTTTATTGTGTGATGCTGGTATGTCCATTAACTTCTGTAGCGGTAGAGTGACTCTGTCAGTCAAATCACTTTACTTTGGATGTGCTTACGTCAAGAATAGGATGTACCGTTTGAGTCTAGTACATGAGGTAGTGCAAAAAGTTCAGTTGAACTTAGTTAGCCCTAGGACTCTACAGGAGAGACTAGGACACGTAAACTACAGGAAAATGTTCCAAGTAGCTAGAACTCATAAGATCACACTAGACACTAAGTCTCCTCTTAGAAAATGTGAAGTGTGTGCTCAAACTAAGATCACTAGGAAACATTTTGGCACGGTTACTAGGAGCACAACACCTCTTGAGCTTATACATTCTGATATTTGTGACTTTAAGAGTTTTGTCACAAGAGGTGGGAGGAAGTATATGATCACGTTTATAGATGACTGCACGAGATTTTGTCATATCTCTTTGCTTAAAACTAAAGATGAAGCGTTTGAAAAGTTTTGCCTTTTCAAAACCAGGGTAGAAAACCAGTTAAGCATGAAAATTAAGAGATTTAGAAGTGATAGAGGAGGAAAATATATGTCCAGTGAGTTCATATGCTTTCTTGCTTCACAGGGCATCATAGCAGAAATCACTGCTCCTTACTCCCCCCAATCTAACTACATAGCCGAGCGCAAGAATAGAACGTTAACAGAGATGTTGAACTCTATGCTGCTCAACGCAGGCATGCCTTCCGCTTATTGGGGAGAAGCAGTCTTGACTGCGAATCACATTCTGAACAGAGTTCCCCATGCTAAGTTAGAGGTTACACCCTACGAGCTTTGGTTTAAGCGACCGCCATCTTTAACTAGACTCAAGACCTGGGGCTGTATAGCCTATGTCAGGGTTCCTAACCCTAGACGGTCTAAGGTTAGACCTAGGACCAATACATGTGTCTACTTAGGTTGTGCTGAAGATAGTGCTGCAGATAGGTTCCTTGATATTTCTAATAATATCATAATAGAATCTAGGGTTGCGGTGTTCTTCGAGGACAAGTTCCTCAAAGATAAGAACTTAACTATCCCAGGTATGCAAGCAACTATTACTGAGGAAGATCCTGAATCAGTACCGAGCACCTCCTATTCCATTCCGGTAGACAACTCTGGCCTAGAGTCTAGGAGGACTTCAGTGAGAGAGCGAACCCCTAGAACCTTCGGTAGTGATTTTGTCACTTACCATATCGAGGCCGATCCATCTAACTTTAAAGAAGCGATGAGATCACGGGATTCCCTACTCTGGAAATAAGCAATTGAGGATGAGATGAACTCTCTCATTCAGAACGACACCTGGACGTTAGTTGATAAGCCAATAGGGCTAAAACTGTAGGGTGCAAGTGGGTTCTAAAAAAGAAGTTAAATCCCAATGGTAGCGTAGCTAAGTATAAAGCACGCCTGGTGGCTAAAGGTTTCACACAAGTAAGCGAAGTAGACTATTTTGACGTATACTCACCTGTGTGTCACTTAGCAACCATTAGGGTTCTTCTTGCTTTTTCGGCCATTGAGAACCTTATTGTTCATCAAATGGATGTTAAGACTGCGTTCTTAAACGGAGATCTGATCGAAGAGATCTACATGAGTCAGCCTGAAGGTTTCATTGTAGACGGTCACGAAGACAAGGTCTGTAAGCTTTTAAAGCCACTATATGGATTGAAGCAAGCGCTGAAATTATGGCATGAGAAGTTTGACTATACTGTAAAGAACATGAGATTCATGTCGAGTCTCTCGGATAAATGTCTTTACATACGTCATAGATCAGACCACGTCGCCATAATATGCTTGTATGTGGATGATATGCTTATTCTTGAATCTGATCAATCCGAAGTGGATGACGTAAAGTTAGGTCTAATTAAAGAATTTAGCGTGACAGACCTAGGTATAGCTGACACTATACTAGGCATGCAAGTGAGCTTTGGGAAACATGACATTTCCCTAAGTCAAAGCCACTACATCCAGTCCTTATTGGACATGTGGGGATATAGTAAACGGAAAGCGGCTGAGAAACCATACGACTATCCTAACCGCTTAAAGCCCAATGAAGGGGCTGCGGTTCTACAGTTAGATTATTCTAAACTGCTTGGTAGCCTTATGTACGCTATGGTCTATACGAGACCTGACATAGCCTTCACGGTCGGCATGCTAAGTAGGTTCACTAGCAATCCTGGCCAAGACCATTGGGATGCCCTCGATAGGCTGATGCGTTACTTAAAGCACACCCGACAGTATGATTTATGTTATAGTGGTCATCCTCCAGTTCTGGAAGGATATTCCGATGCATCGTGGTGCTCAGAAGTAAACGATAGCAAGTCCACTAGTGGATTTCTCTTTACACTAGGAGGAGCAGCTGTAGCCTGGAAGTCTAAGAGACAGTCGTGCATTGCACTCTCATCTATGGAATCCGAACTCTATGCTCTAGCTTCGGCTGATGAAGAAGCAGAGTGGTTAAGAGATTTGGTGATGGACATTCCACTGTCGGGCCTGAAACTGAGTTCTGTTGCAGCTTACTGCGACAATCAGGCTACTAAAACGGTTGCCACGAACACTTTGTTCAATGGCAAAAGAAGGCAACTCAGGATGAAACAGGCCTGGTTGACCTCTCTCATAAGTCAAGGGATTATGACCCTAGTTGATGTGAGAATGAAAGATAATGTTGCAGACGCCCTTACTAAAGAATTAAATATAGCTCTCACAATCAAAACATCGGGGAAAATGGGATTAAAGTTCATATAAATATGAAACTTTCCTTCAACGTTTATGTTTTGATATGCACGAGCCTATAGCTGCCAACATTCAAGCATCTAATAAGTGACAGACTGAAAACCCCAAATAATTTCTTGATGAAAACCTAAGATGGTTGGATGCGGGTTATTACACATTTGATAACCTAACGTCCTCTCATTGTAAGTTGATTCAAGAGTTATTCAACTGGGAATTGAAAGTCATTGTAAATGTTAATCTAAATATCATTGGTCACAGCACATTATTACACATTTGATAATGTTGCACGTGATGTGTGCCCACATGTGTTGGTGAGGCACATAGTGATCCGTAATGAGTAAGTGATAGTTTTACTTTCAAGACTACCTAAACACCTAGAGGGGGGGGGGGTGAATAAGTTCTAATGCTTGTTTTCACTTTAGGCAGAATATAACTACTGAATAAAATAGAATGCAGAATATACTTCAGCAAACACAGCACAACAATCACAGATATTCACACATAACAGAATGCACACAGATTTATAGTGGTTCCCCAAGGTCTGGGTACATTCACTTTCCCCCTTCACCTATCTAGCAGTATGCTAGATTCGGCCTAACTTCCTTCTTTAACTCAGATCCTCAGATCCTACAGCTCAGAACCTGGAAAGGTTCCTACAACTCAGGCTAATCAGCCCTACCTCAGCCTTGACACAAGGCCTACAACTCAGAGAAATACCTTCTCCTACACTCAGGCATACACAACCATACCACTCAGAGATCAAATCTCCTACACTCAGCCTTTATAACATAGGCTTTCAACTCAGATCAATATTAATAGATCCTACAGAATTTGAAAAGAGTTTTATTATATCTTGCCTTTGTTGAGAGAGAAGGGACAAGACAGCACTTGATCAGCTGATGGATGAAATCAACTGAATCTTAGCTTTCTTCAAAGCTTCTTGAATCTGAACTTAGCTGAGTTGATTTTCTGACAGCTTCTTGAGAAACCTGTGATAGCTTCCTTCTTGATCTTCAAATGGCTGGATCTCTCTCTATCCAATACCTTTGATAATACTTCAGAATTCTTGGACGAATTCTACTTAGACAGATCCTGAGAGGTTGTACCCTTCAGAATGTCTTCTTAGATCTTCTGATGAAGATCTTCTTCCGTGCCTTGCACTTTCTTGATTTGATTACTCAATCAGTTTCTATGTGTGTTGCTTCTTAATCAAAAATCAATTGTTGTTTTTTCTACTTCTGAATCTGTCTATTTATAGACCTTCTTTATGGTAACCGGTTGATCCGGTTTCTAACTAACTACTGACAAGTCTGACAGCTTCAGTTAACCTATTGTAACTCACAACTGTCAAGTCTTCAAACAGATCTTGTGCCTTTGTCTTGGTCAGCAAAGTGTCCAGACTGTCTGTCGGAAAGTGTCGAGACCATCTGTCAATATGTGTCGACACAAGTAACTTTGGTGTCGACACAGCCTTTGATGATGTCGACATGTTTGCCTTTAAGTCGACTCAGCTTCTTCATACTGCATCTTGAGAATGAGTCGACACTGAGTATTTGTGTCGACTCAATCACTTCATCATTCTTCAGCAAATGACTTGGTCAAGAATTTGCAGTGTGTCGACACAAGTCTTGTGTGTCGACACAGTTGATGTAGATTCAGAACATAGTATGTGTCGACACTGCCTTTAGGTGTTGACACAGCTGTTGTCTACTCTACCTATATGTGTCGACTCAGACTTCTGGTGTCGACTCTGCCTCAGTGTGTCGACACAGCCTTCTGGTGTCGACTCTGCTTCCCGGTGTCGACACAGATGTTGTCGACTCTTTTTCTCTGTGTCGACACAACCTTCTTCAAGTGTCGACACAATTATTCTGAAGTGTCGACACAGCTTCTTCTAGTGTCGACACATGGACTTAGAATAATTTTCCTGCTTTTTAGTACATTCTTAACCTGCACATGTCAACTTAAAATAACATCAAATACACCTTGATGTATATCATTAAGCTAAGTTAAGCTTCTTCAAATCAGGTACATATTTTCCAATGTACCCAACAATCTCCCCCTATTTAGAGAAGTCATAACCCTTTTAGCTAATGATATACACAATTTATAAAAATTTAACATGATGATGTATATAAGCATGACATAACAGGAAACATTTAAAAACAAAACATTAAGCAACAGATTCATCACAGAATAAAGATGAACATGAAGAAATGATTACAGAACAAAGTTTTGTTTATATATTTTAGAAATGTTTGTTACAGCTTGTTTACATTGATTGGTAAATCAAACAAATCACTATAAAATATTTGAAAGAACTGATAAGCTTAATCTAAGACTGATCAGGCTCCCTTATGACAATTCCTTTGCCTGGTTGAATTTGAGCCTTCACAGTAGGTTCAGCAACATCAGCAGACATCTTGCCTTTCAGTTCAGCTTTCTTCTGAGCTTCCTCCTTGAGCCTTTGCCTTTCAAAGTAATGAAAGGGCTTGGGAAAATATTTGCTGGGCTCCTGAGCATCTGGTGGTAGCCTCCCCATCTTAGCTTTCCTTCTGAACTGAACTATGGCCTCCTGCCTAGCCTCATACTTTTTCCATTCAATTTCATTATACCATTTTCCTCTTTCATGGACTTGATCCTTCACAGCCTTCCAGACAGTTAGTATAATGTTTCTTGAAGTGGGGCTCCACTGCTCAAAATCAGGTCTAAGTTCAGCTTGCTCTCTAAATCTCTTCTTAGACAATTGAGCATCTTGTTGTTCTTTCAAACTTGCTTCAGGCTTATCAACTTTTTCAATAACAACATTTGTAACCTCCTTTGGAGGACTGTACATGGCTTGCACTTGCTGTTGAATCATATCAAAATCAGCAGGGGGTATATGACTTGGGCAACCTCAGGTTGATTGCCTTCAAGTAGACCTTGATGAATGCCTGAGTCAGCAACAATATCATCATCACATAATGGTGGATAGCCCAATGTGGCTCTTACACTGTTGGTTACCCACTTGACATGTTCTGAGCCAGCATGAATAAGCACCCTCTCCCCCTTTAGGACTTCTCTGGCAACATGATCCGTAAGATCATCCTTTTGAAACCTTATTTGATTATCAAGAAAATTCACACCCTCTTTAAAGAATGGTTTTAATTTAAGAAGCTTGTCAGATATTTCTTTCTGTGATGTGGTGATAGCAGTGTGAACTGAATCTAGGGCAGCCTTGAGCTTCTGATCATAAACATCCATGTCTGTAGCCCTTGCAGCAGTCAGGATGGTAGCAGTATCTTTTAACTCAGTGAGAATTTCATTGTGAGATTCAGTCAGATTGTCATTCATTCTCAGCTGATTTTCTAGAACATATCCTTGTTTCAATGCAATGTCATCCACTTTTGTAAGGATAGTTTGCTGTTGTTGAGCTAGAAAAACCACAGCATTACCTCCCTTGTGGAAGCAATCTGTCATCTCCTTTTTATTCAGGTTTACTTCAAATCTGATGGACTTAATGTCTTGAGCCAAATCAAATTGAAGTGATTTATTACTCTCATCAACATATCTCTCCAAAGCTAATCTCTTCTCATCCATCTTTACCTGCAAATCTACCATAAACTTATTGTAATCAAAAGCAGAAGAAGATTGATGAGTTGAAGTCTATAGAGTCTGCTTATAGCTATGGCTTCTTCTCTTGAAGACCATGAGCTTCCTTTTCTTAGCCTCTTTGGCTTTGTCAGTCTCAGATTCTGAAGAGCTTTCAATCAGAACTCTTTCATGAGGTGTTGTAGGAATTTCTGTCTCAGTGAAATGTTGTTCTTTCTCAACATTCACTTGCTCCCCCTCAACAACACCTTTCTCCTCCTCAACCCTATCAGAAGCAATGCTATCATCAGGAAACAACTCATCTAGAGTGAATTCCTTTTGTGCTAGTGTAGGAGATGATACATCAATATCTGCAGTGTTTAAATATTTTGATAAGTTTATTCCTTCTTCCACTTGTGCTGTTTCCACAATGGTCTCTCCCGGTAATTGTTCAGGATTAGAAATGTGCTGGGCAGGAGAATGAACTGGCTCCCCCTGCACCTGTGCAGGTAATGTTTCTTCCTGGGCATGAGTAGACCATGTCTGGTCCTCAGCTGGTTCTCTAACTTGTTCTTCTTGATGTTGTTCAGTGCCTTGTTCATGGCCAGGTGACATCTCAGTTATGTCCTACCTGTCCACAACAGGCATTTCTTTGGACAGAACTCTATCCCACCTTGAGAATAATCTCATATCCATTTTTCTCATGTGATTGATTTTGGACCCTGGTATCGGTTGCATGACTTCTGGAATGACTCCAGCCAGGTATAAACTCAAAATCCTAGCCAAATTTGGCTTCCTAATACCTTCCTTGATTTTATCAAACACAACTCCTGACCAGTCTGTGTTAATCCTGAAGATTATCCTTGTCATGAGATTAAACATTAAGGCCGAAATCCTATCATGGCCTCCTGGTTTACACAAAATTACTTTTCCTACTACTTCAGATAGAAATTTGCCCTGTTGATTCATTCCTTTTCGGTTGATGGCTGCTCCAATCTTTATGGTTGGATCCAATCCACACCATTGGAGAGCCTCCCTTGTCTTAAAGGCTGGGGCCTCTTCTTCATCTTGTATGCTAGGTAGTTGAAGAATCTTTCTTAAACTTCTTGGAGTAAGTTTCACTGTTGTCCCATGAATAGTGGATTTGATCTTGAGGCCCGAAGAGTCCAATGTTGCAGAAGTATAAAATTCAGTTACCTCTTTCTTCCAGATTTTTGTTGGTTCAGAAACAAGAAACTCTAATCCAGACTTGGAAATTAGAGTGATAACCCTTTGTATATCTGTCGGTGCATCCTTAAAAGCATTGCACACCAACTCGTACCCTTCGTTAACATTGTCTTCTACTTTGGGCGCCATTGGAAAGATGAGAAATCTTGAGAGAAGAGAAGAGAGATTGTCGACACAGGGTTTTAGTCTAGAAAACCTTGTGAGTGTGTCGACAGAATACATTCTTGACCTATTTATACCCTCTAAAGAAAGAAGGTCAAAAGTCGGGTAAAACAATCTAAATGTGTCGACACAAACTTCTATTGTCTCGACATCAATGCTGACTACTTTATGTCGACATCCATTGAGGATAAGTCGACACGAGAGATACATAGTAGTGCATCAGAAATTCTGTGTCGACTCTTAGTACAAGTGTCGACACAAAATCTGTAAGTGTCGACACCATTATTCTGGTGAAGTCGACACTACATTTCTGGATGAGTCGACTATTTGACCCTTAAGTGTCGACACATATTCTCTGTGTCGACACAATTTCTCTGACTAGTCGACATGACTTCTCTGTGTCGACACTTTATTTCTGAATGTGTCGACACCATTAGACTTAGCCAAAATTTGGTTTTTGGAAACCACTAGATAAACTAACCTATGGTCAGCATTCCTAATTCAATTTTAAATCTATTGAATTTAGTTTCATCCAGTGGCTTAGTAAATACATCTGCAATTTGAAAATCTATTTTAACAAATTCCAATGAGATGTTCTTTTTTTCTACATGTTCTCTAAGAAAATGGTATTTAATTTCTATATGCTTAGTTCTACTATGTGAAACAGGATTGTTTGCAATAGAAATAACACTCTTAGAATCACACAATAAAGGCGTTCTACTTACTTGAATACCATAGTCCTTTTGCTGGTGCTGAATCCACAATAGCTGTGCACAGCAACTTCCAGCTGCAACATATTCAGACTTAGCTGTGGATATTGCCACACTGGCCTGCTTCTTACTGCTCCAGGATATCAGTCTTCCTCCCAAAAACTGACATGTCCATGTTGTACTCTTTCTATCTTCTCTACAGCCTGAAAAATCTGCATCTGAATAACCTGTTAGTAGAAAATCTCCATTCCTAGGGTACCAAAGGCCTAGATTAGGTGTACCCTTAAGATATCTCAAGATTCTTTTGACTGTAGTATAATGAGATTCTTTAGGGCAAGCCTGGTACCTAGCACAGACACATGTAGCATACATAATATCTGGTCTACTAGCAGTGTGATATAATAGAGAGCCAACTATTCCTCTATACAAAGACTCATCAACAGGTTTACCTGCATCATCTTTGCATATAGGCATACTTGTTCCCATAGGAGTTCTCATGGTGGAGGATGACTCCATACCATACTTCTTAATTAATTCCTTGGTGTACTTAGACTGGGATATGGACAAGCCATCTTCAGTCTGTCTTACTTGGAGTCCCAAGAAGAACTTAAGTTCCCCCATACTGCTCATTTCAAACTTCCCTTGCATAAGTTTGGCAAACTTTTTGCAAAGGTTGTTCTCTGTAGACCCAAAGATTATGTCATCTACATAGATCTGAACTAAGATGATCTTACCTTTAGATTCCCTAAGGAATAGAGTTTTGTCTATTTTACCTCTTGAGAATTTGTTCTCAATAAGGAAAGTAGACAGGGTTTCATACCAAGCCCTTGGGGCTTGCTTTAACCCATACAATGCTTTCCTAAGTCTATAAACATAACCAGGTTTAAGAGAATCTACAAAACCTTATGGCTGCTCTACATAGACTTCTTCTTTTAGATCACCATTCAGAAATGCTGATTTCACATTCATTTGGTATACTTTGAATCCTTGATAAGCTGCATAGGCAAGGAATATTCTGATTGCCTCCAGTCTTGCTACTGGGGCAAATGTTTGATCAAAGTCAATCCCTTCTTCCTGCATGTATCCTTTAGCAACCAATCTTGCTTTATTCTTCACAATTACACCACTCTCATCCAACTTGTTCCTATAGATCCACTTTGTGCCAATTATATTGTGGTCTCTTGGTTTAGGAACTAACTCCCAGACCTTGCACCTTCTGAATTGATTAAGCTCCTCTTGCATAGCATTAATCCAGTGTTGGTCTTGGATGGCTTCTTCAAATTTCTTAGGCTCCATTTGAGATAGGAAACTTGAGTGCAGGACTGTGCTCAGATTTCTGCTTCTAGTCTGCACTCCTTGTCTTGGATCACCTATTATTTGATTAGCTGGATGATCTTTTAGATGTCTTATGGCTGGAGGTAAATTTCCTTCAGGTTGAACATCTCCAGCTCCTTCATCATGTTGTACCTCTTGGTTGTCATCAGCTTCTATAGAGTCTTGTACTCCCCCTGTACAGTAGCCTTCATTTTCCAATGCTTCCTCTGCATTTGATGCTTCTGCAATGGAAAGCTTGTCCATCCTTTTGCTTATACCTGCTGAATTATTTGATCTACAAGGCAACTCACTGTTGATTAATCTTGTTTCATCAAATACAACGTGTACAGATTCTTCTACAACTTGAGTAGTCAAGTTGAAGACTCTATAGGCCTTACTATTTATGCTGTACCCAACAAATATCCCATCTTGGGATTTAGCAGCAAACTTAGTTAGATATGACTTGCCATTGTTAAGTATATAGCACTTGCAACCAAAGATCCTAAAGTAGGATAGATTTGGTTTTCTACCTTTCATAATTTCATAGGGAGTCTTTTTGTGGCACTTGGTGATAGAAGCCCTATTGATCACATGACATGCAGTGTTTACTGTCTCAGCCCAGAAATATTCTGGAAGAGAGGTATCACTCAATAGTGTTCTACCAGCTTCAATCAATGTCCTATTCTTTCTTTCAGCAATACCATTTTGCTGAGGTGTTCTAGGTGAGGAGAACTCTTGGAAAATCCCAAAGTCTTCATATAATTTTGTCATACTTTCAGATTGAAATTCAGTGCCATGGTCACTTCTGATTTTGACCACTGTACTGTTTAGTTCATTCTGAATTTGTTTCACAAAACTAAGTAAGACACTTGGGGTTTCTGATATTTGTCTCAGAAAGAACACCCATGTATATCTAGAATAGTCATCTACAACCACAAAAGTGTAGACCTTCCTACCTAGACTATGAACTAGCATAGGACCAAAAAGATCCATATGTAAGAGGTATAAGCACCTCACAGAATCCTTGTTTTCAAGGCTATGAAAGGAGGATTTTGTCTGCTTGCCCTTTTGACAAGCTGAACATATCCCTTTGGCCAACTGTCTTGTAGTTAAGATGAGCCAACCTCTTGTGCCACTTGACACAAAGAGATGCATTATCATCAGCTACAAGACAGATGGGAGAAACTTTGTTCTCACATACAAAATTAAGACAATAAACATTTCTCTTTCTATACCCAGTCAATATGATCTTTTGATCACCTGACCTTTTGATATGACATCCATCCTTAACAAATGAAATGTCATATCCAAGATCACTCAGCTGACTTATGCTTATCAGATTATGTTTCAAACCTTTTACATAAGCCACTTGGGTGATGGTAATTTGGTTTGAAGAAATGTTACCAAACCCTTTGATGATTCCTCTTTCAGATCCACCAAAAATTACTTTAGGTCCATCTTTGACAGATGTGTACTCCTTCAGCAGCCCCTTTGTTCCAGTCATGTGCCTGGAACATTCACTGTCCAAGTACCATATAGGGGCATGGCAACTTGGACTTTCCTGCAATACAGAATTACTTTCCCTTAGAACCCAAGTAAGTCTTGGGTCCTTGGTTCAGGTTAGCACCATTCATATTAAGACTACCAGCAGCTCTTCTAACTGGTAGACTATTGTTCTTCCTTACATTTGTGTTATGCCAGCAGTCTAAGGCAAAATGGCCTCTCTTGCCACAATACCAACATTCAAACTTGTTATATCTAGGTCTTGATACACCCTTGACAGAAGAATTTCTGTCCAGTGCTGGTGCTGCTGCAGCTTCACCCACAGATTTCTCATAACCATGAGGTTTATGAACATGGGTAGACCTATTGGCATTTACACCCTTGTTTATCAGAACATTAGTCTTAATATGACCATAAATATTCTCAAGATCATATTTGTTAGAAGGCACTTGCACCTTTCTAAACATAACAGGGACTGAAAGGTTTAGTGGCTGGATAGGAGCTTTTCCTTTTCTCTTGAATTGGGCAGCCCTGGGGTTACCTTTGAAGCCTAATCCTGCCTTACCCTTTTAAGCCACAAACTCATCTATTAAAGGTAAGACAGATTATGGCTTAGAGTAACTAGCCACTAAATCTTTCTCTATTCTTAGTCTGGACTCCAGACTCTTAATTTAATCATTGTTATATTTGATTGTGCCTATCTGAATAATGGTTATATTTTTTAGTTTGGCAATCTCATTTAACTTTTGATCCATTACTTTTTCAAACTCAGTTGCAGCCACCTTAAGATCAGCAATTTCCTGAGCCTGAGTTTTGATTAGGTTCTTGCTTTTCTTAAGAGCCTGCAACAAGTCCCCATACTTATCTATCAACTGATAAACATCACCTTCAGATTTAGATCCATCTACATCACTTGATGCAGATGTAGCTGATTCTGTACTAGTACTACAAACTGATTTTATAGAAGGATAATGTACCTTACTGGGACCAGACTGATTCTGGCACATGTCTTCTTCTGATCCAGCCATCAGTCTCATGCACTGATGGTCTTCTTGATCATAGATGGAGTTCAGCAATTGCATAAACTCCTCTTCTTCATTGGCTGCATACAGCCAAATGTATGCTTCAGCTTCAGATTCTGACTCTGAAGTAGATTGATCTGTAAGGCTCTTCTCCTTCTTAGCAACAAAGGATTTCTCCTTCTTGCCCTTTTGATGAGTCTTCTTTCTGTCTGTTGACTCCTTCCTCTTATCAGGACATTCAGCCACTACATGTCCTGGCCTGTTACAACAATAGCAAACAATCTTTGAAGTTGTAGCTTTGCTGGGCTTAGTTCTGCTCTTCTTCTGTCTTGATGATTTTCTCTTCTGATAGTAATCATCAGCTGGCTGTGATGTGGAGGGCCTTGACTTCCACTGCTTCTTCTTTAAGAACCTCTGAAACTGCCTTGTAAAACCAGCAAAATCTGTATCTGAATCACTGTTTTCTGAAATCTGATTGTCTGAAATTTCTGAGTTAACTTCAGCAACTTCCTTAGGAGGTGATGGAGATATCCTCCTATTCTTTCTAGTGGCTTCTGCCTTGAAGGCCACTGACTTCTCTCTATGCTCTCCTTTTGAATTCTTTTCTTCCTCCTTCCTAGCCATTAGTTGCATTTCATATAATAGCAACTTTCCAAACAAGGTTGGAGGAGAAATCTCTGCCAGTTTAGCCACTTCTCTTATGACACAAATATTGGTGTCCCAATCCTTTGTCAAGGACCTTAGGAATTTGTCATACAGTTCATAGGTACTGAAGACCCTTCCATAGGACATCAATTCATTTACTATCCTGTAAAATTTCTTGTAGCATTCAGTTATGCTATCAGACTTCCCTTGTCTGAAACTCTCATACTCTTGGTTGAGCATAGACTTCCTATCCTGTCTAACTTCTTCAGACCCCTCCATGTAGACAATCAAAGTGCCCCACATTTCCTTGGAGGTTTTATAGTGAATCAGATTTTGGAATGTAGAATCATCTATGGCACTCACTATGATATTCTGAGCTCTCTTATCCATAGTTTCCAATATGATTTCATCCTTGGTCATTTCAGAATAGCTCTTTGGAGTTTGAATATTTGCATCAAGAACTGATACCTTCATTGGAATGAAGGGGCCTTCCTGTACTGTGATGTATATCCTTGGGTCGGAAGCCTCCATAAACAACCTAACCCTTTATTTCCAGATTCCAAAGATTTCTTTTCTGCAGATGGGTAATTTCATTGACCCTAGTTCCTTGTGATTCTCTCTAGAACCCATTTTCTTGATTCTTGATTCTGCCTTTAGGGATCTAACTCAGACTGTTAAGTCCTTATTTGAGCAACCTCCCTCTGATACCACTTGATAGTTTTACTTTCAAGACTACCTAAACACCTAGAGGGGGGGGGGGGGGTGAATAGGTTCTAATGCTTGTTTTTTTACTTTAGGTAGAATATAACTACTGAATAAAATAGAATGCAGAATATACTTCAGCAAACACAGCACAGCAATCACAGATATTCACACATCACAGAATGCACACAGATTTATAGTGGTTCCCCAAGGTCTGGGTACATCCACTTTCCCCCTTCACCTATCTAGCAGTGTGCTAGATTCGGCCTAACTTCCTTCTTTAACTCAGATCCTCAGATCCTACAGCTCAGAACCTGGAAAGGTTCCTACAACTCAGGCTAATCTGCCCTACCTCAGCCTTGACACAAGGCCTACAACTCAGAGAAATACCTTCTCCTACACTCAGGAATACACAGCCCTACCACTCAGAGATCAAATCTCCTACATTCAGCCTTTATAACATAGGCTTACAACTCAGATCTATATTAATAGATCCTACAGAATTTGAAAAGAGTTTTATTATATCTTGTCTTTGTTAAGAGAGAAGGGACAAGACAACACTTGATCAGCTGATGGATGAGATCAACTGAATCTTAGCTTTCTTCAAAGCTTCTTGAATCATAACTTAGCTGAGTTGATTTCCTGACAGCTTCTTGAGAAACCTGTGACAGCTTCCTTCTTGATCTTCAAATGGCTGGATCTCTCTCTATCCAATACCTTTGATAATACTTCAGAATTCTTGGACGAATTCTACTTAGACAGATCCTGAGAGGTTGTACCCTTCAGAATGTCTTCTTAGATCTTCTGATGAAGATCTTCTTCCGTGCTTTGCACTTTCTTGATTTGATTACTCAATCAGTTTCTATGTGTGTTGCTTCTTAATCAAAAATCAATTGTTGTTTTTTCTACTTCTGAATCTGTCTATTTATAGACCTTCTTCATGGTAACCGGCTGATCCGGTTTCTAACTAACTACTGACAAGTCTGACAGCTTCAATTAACCTGTTGTAACTCACAGTTGTCAAGTCTTCAAACAGATCTTGTGCCTTTGTCTTGGTCAGCAAAGTGTCCAGACTGTCTGTCAGAAAGTGTCGAGACCATCTGTCAATATGTGTCGACATATGTAACTTTGGTGTCGACACAGCCTTTGATGATGTCGACATGTTTGCCTTTAAGTCGACTCAGCTTCTTCATACTGCATCTTAAGAATGAGTCGACACTGAGTATTTGTGTCGACTTAATCACTTCATCATTCTTCAGCAAATGACTTGGTCTAGACTTTGCAGTGTGTCGACACAAGTCTTGTGTGTCGACACAGTTGATGTAGATTCAGAACATAGTATGTGTCGACACTGCCTTTAGGTGTCGACACAGCTGTTGTCTACTCTGCCTATATGTGTCGACTCAGTCTTCTGGTGTCGACTCTGCCTCAGTGTGTCGACACAGCTTTCTGGTGTCGACTCTGCTTCCCGGTGTCGACACAGATGTTGTCGACTCTTTTTCTCTGTGTCGACACAACCTTCTTCAAGTGTCGACACAATTATTCTGAAGTGTCGACACAGCTTCTTCTGGTGTCGACACGTGGACTTAGAATAATTTTCCTGCTTTTTAGTACATTCTTAACCTGCACATGTCAACTCAAAATAACATCAAATACACCTTGATGTATATCATTGAGCTAAGTTAGGCTTCTTCAAATCAGGTACAAATTTTCCAATGTACCCAACAGTAAGGTAATGTGACTAGTCTTAGTTAGACTGGATGAGATGCTGACAAAGTTACTTCACCGTTGCTAGAAGTGCTAAACTCGTTTAGTAAGAGCTAGTTTACTTTAAATGTCACTGCATATGTTTATGAATTCATAGAGTCTGACTCATGAAATTCCTTGCAGGCTACGATGGAGATTATGGAGGAGCTGTAGACCTGGACATGGATGATGATGATCTACTAGATGAGTAGAATCATCAAACGTTTAATTCATGTCTTTGTTTTTGTTTTGTAATAATTCAGACTATATTTTGGGATAACATCTGTGTGGTGGTTTGTCGTTTAGGCAAAACCTTTATTTTTGGTTTATTAGTATGATCTGTCCTGATTGCTTTCTTAGTTTGGATTATTATTTCTGTCTACACTCCAGCACCCCGAATCATCACTGTTATTTGTCACGAATATAGGAGGAGATTGTAAGTGTATATTCAGACGAATAATGGGGTCGGGGGCCTTATGCGTACAAACCCTAAATTTGTCTCTATATATACCTAGCTGGGGGCAACAGAGAGATGGTTCCACCTTGACCTTCCTCCGGATGTTTCGAGCACCCATTCACAGGGAGGATAGAATTCTTGAGAAGAGAATTGGCCTAAGTCCAGGATCTCGTCGGAAAAACTAAGACCTCTCTCTTGGCTCTGGAGTTTCTTATCTTCAAATGAAGGTCTGGGGGCCTAATTATAGTTTTGTGGAGGGTTATGGTGGTAATTGTGCCTTTGAGTGATTTGTTCTGATGAATAATGTTGCTCCATTTCGATCACCTGGATCACCATTTTTGCCGAAATGACGAGAGTGTTAGCGGGACGCGGCCGTACAGTGCGCGACCGTGCGGGGTGCGGCCCTGCGGCCGGGCGAACTGACCGCATGTGGCAGCGAGGGATTTCCACGAGGGCTTTCCGCGTGCAGGCCGTGTGCGCAAGTCGCGTGGGGGTGAGATCGCGCATGCTGGCCGTGGGTGCCTGTACGCAGGCTGACCATGTCTGCATCACCATGCCGTGCGTGTCCGCCAGATTAACCTCTTCTTTAGGGATTCCTAGGGCTTGCGACTTTGATGTGCGTAATTGATTCAGTAAGGCACATGGGTACTCAGTCTGAGTCATGCTGGTTTGACTTAGAAATTTCTGGGGCAACCCCTGAAAGCCTAATTTTCTTGATGTAACACAACGAGTATGTATCTAATAAGAACAAGAGGCGTGATTTCATCTCTAGATTTACATGGAGAGCAGGTAAGTGTTTCATTTTGCTCTAACTTCTGATTTCTTTAATTTTAATATGCAAGATGAAGTCGTCGGCCTAGGCTCAGAAGATCATCAGAACACTATCATCGTCATCGAGCTCGGCTCAGGATGAAGTCGTCGGCTTTGACTTGATGGTCGACAAGGGTACCAGTCTCAAGTAATAAAGTTTGAGTTAACACTTATGTATCTCGCTCAAATGACCAAAAAGATCTTAAATAGAAGTTCAAAAATAGAGGCGCACACGTGTGTGGAAATTCTACATGGGCAAATTCAGATCGTCCCAGAATCTAGAAAAACACACAAAAATGAATGTGCGCACACAAATATACGTGCATGCACACACGAGCAAAAAATCACATGCGCAAATTCAGATTTAAAAATTAGTTGAAGCCAGGGGAACATGAGATGCATGCGCGTGCGATACAAAGCACAAGGGAGTGGGTGAACAAATTTAGACATAGATTCCCCTGGACGTGCACAAAAATAAACACATACAACAACACAACCAAAACACACATAAATGCTGAAAAATCATGACACAAGTAAATATTCAAGATACATGCAGGAATCTCATACATTATGATGGAAAAAGCAAGTAAAAATGGAAGGAAAATAGGGTATATGGAACACACATTAATTTCCCCCACACTTGAATGTTTTCTATTACCAAACTGCAACCACCACACAATGATACACATTACCAAAGATACATCACATTAACAATATACAGTGCTAAAATTTGTCCAATAATCATCATGGTTAAAAACAAAGTGGGGAAACAGTAGTTGAATAAACAAAGAGCATACAATCGTTCAAAATTACACAATTAGAAATGTCAATAGTCAAAACATTGCAACAGTGTATACTACTGAAAGTATAGTATAATAAGAAAGCAAAACTAACAATCAAATGACAATTCTAAGCTTACAATCTCCCAAGCAATCCACAATGGAATCCACCATTGTGTCCTCAATTCCTCATCAAACTAACATATCAAGCATTTATTCACAATCATAATTAGAAGAACATGAAGGACTCACTAAGGCTTTTCTAGTGCTTAAAGTACGCCATAAGTGAATGTGGTCAAAGAAAATAATACGTTAACATCACACATAGGCAAAAATTAGATGAGCATAAATAATGAAATTCACCGGGCTAACTGTAACACCTCCCCTACAACAACCATATCGTATGGATCCGACCGAGACCCCACAACATAGAGTCACCACAACTTTAGCATTAAAAAGTGATATAAGAAACATTGTCCAACAAAACAACAAGTACACATAGTGAAACACTAAGACAAATACCCAGAGGTTGTCTACATCAAATAAAGAGGTATTTGGCCTTATGGCCTTACAAAACAAGAGTCCAAAATCATCATCTATCATATCCAAACAAAAGTAGCAAAACTCCAAAGCTACCTCGACATGCAAGCTGAAACAACAGCTAATGAAAATAATAAAGATGGAGGGGGAAACACTTCATGAGTCCGAGTCCTTTTTGGTTGACAAGCTAGCTCATCTTGTGATCCTTACTTTGTTTTCAAAAAAAAAAAGCGTTACACGAGGGCCATCTAGTTCTGACCACAGCTATGTAACAACACCCCTCCTCCTAGCCGCACTAACGAACCCCAAGGAACTACATCACCCTGCAAGTCAATATTTTGTATTCAATATGAATAAAACATATAAATAAGCACATCAAGCTAATAGTATAGAACTACAAACATGTTCTCTATGTAGAGCAAGAAGTATATGCGCTTAATAATGTAATATGTATGAAGCTAGTGTCTCACTTGTGGCTCCCTATCACACGTGAGACTAGCACATCATCAATACACAACACATCACATTAGCCGCCAGGGTACTCACACCCCTAAAGGCACACCAACCAATTATAAGAATTCTCACTTGGACCCCACCCGTATATGGTCACTCTCACCATCAGGCTTCTTATAAGGCATGACTGTTCTTATTAGTTTCACCAATTCCATAACAATCGACTATAAGAACTTTAGATTAGACCTCACATGTACATGGATACTTACAACATCAGACTTGTCCATCAGCATAGTCGTTCTCATCAGTTTCACCTAAGGGGATTTATCTCACCGGGACGCCCTCTACATGTGAATCTCCATAATACGGGGCTAGTCAACTAACCATAAAGATGAAACCACACCTTTGCGTATAAGTGAACATCCAATCCACCTAAGCAATCACCACTTGCATTTCTCACCCTAAACTTAACATTCTCTATCCTCACGAAAATTTAGCATTATAATGGTGGATTCGCCACAATCACACATTTAGTAGATGCACTAAATAAAATCAATCATTCATCATCGAATCAGGCCACCGACCATGAGTTAGGCTTCAAACACCTTGCCTAATCCATTAACAAACATGAAAGTCTAATGCAATCATGTTGTAGATAGACTTAATTGACCCGGTGGTTCTTATTGATCCAAGGAGACCTCAATTCCACTCATTTGAGGAATCGAGTGCCAAAATGCATAAATTAAATAAGGAAAATATATGATGTCAAACATGCATCCTAAGACCTATAGTAGAAATATTGGTACCCTATGATATTTCTTCCACTCCATTAAAATCTTGATGTACATGAATGGAAAAGAGCACCTTCGAGTCCTCCCCACATTGTCGGTCTCAAATTGTCAATCGAAGCTCCAAAGCTCCTCCAATGGTGTAAGAGAGCTTTTAATCCTCCTCCTCTTCTAACCTCTATACCCTAAGAGAGAGAAAGGAAAACATGAAATGAGCTCAAACCATCTCCCCAAACAGACCTAAATCCCATCAGAACGAATGCCTACCATTGGATCACCAAAGGTTAGATCAAATGGCTCAGAAAAAAGCATGATAAAATGACTCCGGGGCTGAACGCTATTTTATACACAGTCGTGTTCCTAGCGGTGTTCAAAGCTGTGTTGTTGTACGACTACCAACCAAACTTGTGTTACAAGATGCAACTCTCTCTGTTTCAAAACTAGCAAAAAATCATGGGCACAACTTTTTACACACTTGTGTACCAAGCCATGTAGAAAAATGGTTAAAGTCTTTATTTTAAGAGTAGCTATACACCTAAGGGAGGGGGAGGGGCTAAATAGGTCTTCTAGTCTTTTCGAATTTTCTTAAACTTTGTTGAGTTGTGTGTTTGATTATTATGTTAGTTTTCAAGAACAAGAACACCACACCAGATTTTATAGTGGTTTCCCAAGGTATGGGTACATCCACTTTCCCTCCCACCTTTCTAATAGTGTGTTAGACAACACAATCTTCTCCCAACTCGGCTCAAAGAGCTTACACCACAGATCCCTCAGGATCTTTCAGGCTTCCTCCAAGCCCTACCTCAGGACACAACCCTACACACTCAAAGTAATCTTTACTCCTACAGCTCAGTGACGCTCCAGATCACCTACATCAGGCTTATCAAGAAGCCCTGCAACTCAGGCTAGGAGGATAACCCTACACTCAGAGATATTTAATCTCCTACCTCATATCTTGATAAGATCCTACCTCAAGCAACCAGGCCCTACCACTCAGCCTTTTTATTTTAGGCTTATAACTCAGATCAATAATGATCATACAAAAAGAGTAGATGGTTGATGATTATTGAATCCAGAGAAATGGTTCTCTGAGTCTTCTTTTTGAACTAAGTAAACACACTCCTAACTTCTTCACAACACCAAGATAATTGATCTTCAGGATGTTTCTGCTTGTGCTGAGAAGACAACTACAGAGCACCGTTTCTTCAAGCCTTTGATGTAGTAAAGTAGAGTGCAGTGGCCTTGAAGATGTACAACTCCTCGAGTTTGCTCTACTTCTCCTTATTATACAAAAAAATGAATTATGTGCACTTGTTGTTGAAGACTTTTTAATTTTGCAGTTCTTTGTGTTCTTTAAGCAGCCAGCTTGTTTGTATTTTTCATACCTTTTGTAATTTGTCCCATGTCTAGGATTCTCTTGCTTGATGGAGACGATGGAGCAGACCACTATCATGAGAAAAAGCTTTTTTTAATATCTCTATAAAGTCCACTTTATCTCTCGCCGTCCAACAGTTCTTTCCACAGCATGAGAAAGTTGAAATTGATAACCGCCAGACAACTTTAGCTTAATTACCGTACTAAAGGCATACGTCACCTTTTGTCATTTAGCGCGCAAGTACTGCAACATTTGAATTTTGGATAATGTCAACATGACCTAGTGCCTTGAGACTTAGCAATTTTCAGTCAATCTGCATAGGCGTTGAGTGGGGCCATTTCACTCAACGCAGAAATACTTGGCAGAAATTCTATTATCTTGAGGGGTTGAGTGAACCTTCAACACTCAACGCATTTGATTTTTACAGCCTAACTGATAAGATGTTAAGTGAGCCTTCATCACTCAACGCTTTTGGACTTGGTAGAATTTTCCTGTATGATGGCATTGAGTGAAGCTTCTACACTCAATGCTTCTGACTTTGCTGAATTTCTTGATGTGGCATTGAGTGATCATTCATCACTCAACGCTTCTGTACTTAACCAGAAATCCTTTTGAGTAGGCGTTGAGTGAACTGCCTTCACTTATGCTTCTGTTCTTCGACAGATTTCAAGTCAGCAATACTGAGGTTTTGACTGCCGGATCTCCTGTCAATGCTTTTAGACACATAGCATTGAGTGAAGTGAGTTCACTCGATGCTTCTGGACTTAGCATGTTTTCAGCTTATCTAGCATCCTGCCTCGAGTCCCACTATTATTGTGACCCAAACAACATGTCTAATCAATGTAACAGTATATAACCTGCATACAATGAACTTGAACATGTATATCAGATACAAACATGTGTATACCATTGACCTGTGGGTCTTCTTCAAATCCGGGACATTATGATCAATGGACCCAACAAATGGCATGGCCAAAATGGCCTCAAAGGCAACCCAAATAACCCCCAAACCCTATGGGACTCCCCTAAGAGTCTTAAGGACCTCAAGACCTTTTTGAACTAAGTTTTTGGGGTGTTACAATCCCCCTTAAAATAATTTTATCCTCAAAATTTAAAGTGTTGCCAAAAAATGAAAAATATACCCGATGTAAAGAGTTCTTGATACTCTTCCTGCATTATTTGCTCCCTCTCACAAGAGAACTCGTCTTACCAACAATTATTACAATTCACTTTCACGAACTTGACCTCCTTATTCTGAAATCTTAGGATCTCTGAATCCTTTATGCACACTAGAAGAGCTATCATTCTCAAGTCTTCCGCTACCGGCACTTCTGCCGACGATATCGCCACACTTGGATCCACTAGAGATTTTCTCAGCACCGAAATATGGAAGACATCATGCAATCCACTTAACTCTGCAGACAACGCCAACTAGTAATATACTTCACCTATGCACTCTATGATCTTTAATGGTCCCCAATACATTGGAATTAGTTTCTTTAGTTTTTGAATTCTCTAAATGCCTTGAATAGCTTAATCTTTAGTGAAATTCTTTAGTTTTAAGAGTAGCTAAACACCTAGAGGGGGGTGGGGGTGAATAGGTTTTTTTATATCTTTTTAGACTATCTTCTTACTTTGGTGTGTTGTGACTTAGTGTTATGTTATATTTCAAGAATACACAGTCAGCACACAGGTATTTATAGTGGTTTCCCAAAGTTTGGGTACATCCACTGTCCCTCCCACCTTTCTAATAGTGTGTTAGATAAGACCAACTTCTCTAAACTCGGCTCCAAGAGCTTACAACTCAAATCCCTCAGGATCTCTCAGACTCCTCCAAGTCCTACCTCAGGCCCAAGGCCTTACCACTCAGAGCAAATGATGCTCCTATAGTTAAGTGATCCACAAATCACCTACCTCATACTTTAAACAAAGTCCTACCACTCAGGCTGTAACGACCCCATCCGTTAGATGACGTATAGTAGAAGGTCCGGCCGGGGCCCCACACTATATGCCACAAACAGACGGTGAGGTCACAGGATAATACCAAACCAATTACGAATCCTAACTCAGAGCATTCTAGCGGAAGCTTTAAGTTACAACTTTGAACTCTTAACCGGAATGTCCAATATATAAAACCACATTTATATATATACCATGGAATGTACACAACCACAAGGGTTTGGCCTTAAGGCCTTACAGTTCCTCTGAACATACATCATGTTTTACAAACCTCGGCGCGCAGGCCGGCCATACATGAGTAAAAGAGAAAACAAAACAATGGCTTAGCCTTCCAGGCTAGCCGCAGCAGCAGCAGCAACAGCAGTAGGGCTCTCCCGCCCATCACTTACCACTTGGCTCTCCAGCACCTGCACGGGAACAATCCACCCAACCGGTGGCAAACAATGCAACGGTCAGCATTCAGCTGACTCAATTATAACAATCCTACCCCTTTTCTCGGGGCATGAGCATTCTTTCCCTGCAAGCATGGCATTATCAATAGCAACTATGTGCGCGCAGGCACATCCAAGCCATCACAACCATCGGCCACCCGGCCCGACAGTCCGTGCACTCAGGGCACATTTTCGGTGTACCGGAATACCAGGGTCAACACCACCGTCTACACGGTATTTGAGCATTTCTAGTCTTTCCGGCGCGCGGGCCTAAGACTCTCATTAGGCGCTCCAACAAAACCTATACCAGGCTTCCAAGTCGGACGGACCTAACGCAGGTACGGATCAGCCACCCCCCGTTGCTCAAGTCGCCGAGCCACCTCGAATACGGAAGTATCCATGGCATTTTATAGGCGCGGGTCGGTTTCACCTTTCCTGTTCGGCACTCAGCCTTTTCAACGAGTTGCAGCCCAACGGCTCAACTACTCACAAAGTGGCAACGCACGGCCACAAGAGTTGCCGCCAACCCTCTTCATTTCCTGGACATCGTCCAGTACTTCCTGCCGCACCAAGCAACAGGTAGGAACAAGGCATCACAAGCCATAGGCATCACAAGCCATTATCACGGAGCCTTCTCCGATATGCAAACAAGCATCACCAATCCAGATTCCATCCAGATGGGCTTCACACAGCATGCCTAGAGCCGTACTCCAATTCCGGCCTCTAACAAGGGGGACTTCACATATCTACCCCAAGGGACACCACAACCCACCGCACACTCGCGGGGAAGGGTTTTCCCTATGCAATGCAGAAAAGAAGGACTTCACATGTCCAAGGAGGGAGATCGTTACCCTTGTCGATCTCTTCGGTGCCATCGACAACTAGCCGGTGAGAAAGAACCGCAGCAGCCTTGCCGTCACAACGCCGGCTTCGGATCACGAATCGAACCACGGGAGCTCCGCCGGTGGCTTGGTCTCCTCCTCCTCCTTCCTCTCTCTTTCTCTCTTTCTCTCTTCCTTAAGGATAAAAGAAGAATGGCTATTCCTCCTGTTTTCACGACTTATCCAGCCCAAGAAACCACCTGAGCCTTTGGATCAAAAGAGAGGAAACTGAACGGCCAAGATTTCCCCAGAATTTCACTTTTTGGCCGACACGGCCTGTGACACGCCCGTGTCACAGGCCGTGTACCCCTTAAGCGGTACACACAGGTTGAACCGACTGAACAACACGGTCATCGACACGCCCGTGTCGGACCTGACACGCCCGTGTCAAACCTGAGACACGCCCGTGTCTCCTGCTCCATCGAGCTGCAACCAGAACACGGGTCGGAACACGGCAGCTGACACGCCCGTGTCCAGCCTGACACGCCCGTGTTCCCGGCCGTGTTCAAGGCCGTGTCCGGCTCTGCCCGGAATAGGCCAATTTTGCAAAATAAATAGAACACGCCCTGGGACACGCCCGTGTCCCAGGCCGTGTACACCCGACACGCCCTGGGACACGCCCGTGTCCCAGGCCGTGTAACCTGACCTGCTACTCAAACTTCATGTTGAGTCTTTTTGGGCCTTTTTGGGGTGTTACAACCCTCTCCCCCTTATCAAAATTTCGTCCCGAAATTTGCACGGTAAGGAAATAAAACTCAGCAGCTATAACTCTGTTATAACAAAAAGTACACGGTCTACAGTTTATACAAATAACTCGGGAAACTCAGCTCGCATGGTCTGCTCTCGCTCCCATGTTAGCTCTTCACGGCCACAATTGTCCCAACGGACCTTGACCATCCCGATTACTTTGTTCCGCAACTGTTTCTCGGCTCGATCCTCGATCCGAATGGGTCTAACCCTCGTCGTTAGCCCATATTCGACCGGTACCCGATCAGCCTCCACGACTTGAGCTGGATCCTTTACCGCCTTACGAAGGACTGAGATGTGAAACACATCATGTAATCCACCCAAGTCCGCTGAAAGTGCTAGTCGATAAGCAGCTTCCCCAACTCGCTCCACCACTGCAAACGGACCAAGATACCTCGGACTTAGCTTTTTCAAACGCCGAATCCTGGACACACCTTTGAAGGGTTTGATCTTCAAATATACCCAATCACCCACCGCGAACTCCACGTTCCGGTGCTGGGCATTGTAGTACTTTGCTTGACGATCTTGGGCTATCAATAGCCTCTCCCGAATAGAGCGTATGAGCGAAGTAGCTTCTTCGACTTCCTTTTTCCCATTCAGCTTCGATTCGCCTGCTTCTGCCCAAGCTAAGGGTGTACGGCATTTCCGACCATACAACGCCTCAAATGGTGCCATACCAATACTCGCTTGGTAGCTATTATTATAGGCAAATTCAACGAGAAATATGTAATCTTCCCATCTCTTACCAAAGTCTAGGGCGCACATGCGGAGCATATCCTCCATCGTCCTGTTGGTTCGTTCAGTCTGGCCATCCGTTTGGGGATGAAAGGCCGTACTAAACGCCAATTTTGTACCCAACATTTGATGAACGAGCCGCCAATCATTCGATGTGAACCGCCCATCACGGTCACTAACGATGCTCCGGGGAACACCGTGCAGTCGAACAACCTGCTCCACATACAGCTTGGCCAAGGTTTCCACTGAATCGTCTCTTCTGTTTGGAAGGAAGTGCGCCACTTTCGTCAACCGGTCCACAATCACCCAGATTGAATCATGACCGCGTTGAGATCTCGGCAATCCGTGCACGAAATCCATCGAAATATCATCGAACTTCCACTCCGGAATAGGTAACGACTTCAGAAAACCGCCAGGCTTCTGGCATTCTGCTTTCACCAACGCACAGGTATTGCATTTAGCCACATAACAAGCCACATCTTTCTTTAATCCGGGCCACCAGAACAGCTTTTTCATGTCCCTGTACATCTTTGTGCTCCCTGGGTGAACTGAGTACTTTGCAAAGTGAGCTTCGTACATCAACTCTTCCCTCAGTTTACCCACATTTGGGACGCACACTCGACCATTTCTCCTTAACAACCCGTTATCCCAAGAGAATTGATCATCCGGCCCATCTTTAGCATAGCGCTGGAGACTTTCATCAAGCTCCGTTGCTCGCCGAATTCTGTCCGTAAGGTCATACTGCACCTCCGTCCAGTTCAAGCACGCATCGGTTGACACACCCTTGTCAACACACGATATCTCCATTGCTTCCAATTCTTGGATCAAACGCTGATCATGCCTCTGCAACCAGCTTGCCCGTACCGGAGTCTGTCGACTCAAAGCATCAGCGACCACATTTCCCTTCCCGGGGGTATAGTGAATCTCGAAGGTGTAGTCCCCGAGGAACTCCATCCATCTTCGTTGTCGCATATTCAGATCCTTCTGATCCAACAAATACTTTAGGCTCTTGTGATCCGTATAGATATCCACTTTGACGCCATATAGATAGTGCCGCCACAACTTGAGCGCAAAGATTACCGCCGCCAACTCCAAATCATGGACGGGATAATTCCGCTCATGCACTTTCAACTGACGCGAGCCATAAGCAATCACTTTCCCAAACTGCAGAAGAACGCAGCCTAAGCCGCTCCCAGATGCATCACTATAGATCTCATACCCATCGGTACCACATGGAGACGTCAACACTGGCGCCGTGGTCAAACGACTCTTCAAGTCTTCAAAAGCTCGAGCGCACTCCGGCGTCCATATGAACTTTTGATCTTTTCTCGTCAGCGTGGTGAGAGGTAAAGCAATCCGTGAGAAGTTTTCCACAAACCGTCTATAGTAGCCCGCAAGTCCAAGGAAGCTCCTGACCTCGGCCACTGAAGACATCACTGGCCAATCTCGGATGGCACTTATCTTCAACGGATCCACCGCGATACCCTCTCCGCTTACCACATGGCCTAAGAAGGCTACTGAAGAGAGCCAGAACTCGCACTTTGAGAACTTGGCAAAAAGCTTATTCCTCCTCAGGGTATGCAAGACCAACCGCAAATGGTTTGCGTGATCCTCTTCCGACTGAGAGTATACTAAGATGTCATCGATAAACACAATAACAAACAAATCCAAGTACTCTCGGAACGTTCGATGCATTAGGTCCATAAATACCGAAGGCGCATTACATAGGCCAAACGGCATTACCGTGAACTCATAATGACCGTAGCGTGTTCCAAACGCTGTCTTGGGAATGTCACCTTCCCGAATCCTTAGCTGATAATATCCCGATTTCAGATCCAACTTGGAATAGACCGTTGATCCCGCCAGCTGATCAAAAAGGTCATCAATCCGTGGGATCGGATACTTGTTTTTCTCCGTCAGCTTATTCAACTCGCGGTAGTCAATACACAACCGTAAGCTACCGTCTTTCTTTTTCACAAAGAGAACATGCGCGCTCCAAGGTGACATACTTGGGCGTATATATCCCTGCTCCAACAACTCTTGCAGTTGGACTTTCAACTCAGCCATCTCTTTTGGCGCAACGCGATATGGAGAGCGGGCCACAGGTTTCGCACCTGGCACCAACTCAATAGAGAAGTCAATCTCCCGCTGGGGTGGTAACCCAGGAAGATCTTTAGGAAACACATCGGCAAACTCTGACACAACTGGCACTTCACCGACACTGGCCTTTGGCTCAACAGCCTGAATTAGCGTGAAGAATAACTCCGCGCCCTTCCGCACAGCATTGACGACTTGGAGTGCAGACAACAACGTTCCGCCAACTCCTCGCATACCAGCGAACTTCGTCACAAGCCCGGTATTCTGGCCCAGTGTAATCTCTTTGGAGTTGCAATCAATAAAGGCACGCTGCTCCGAGAGCCAGTCCATACCAAAGATCACATCAAACTCCGATAACGGTAGCACAGCTGCACTCAAACCGAAATCCCGACTTCCTATTTGCACATCCACATCGCAAGCCCTATCCGCAAGCATCACACAGCCATTCGGCAATAGCACCCTTGTACTATCCACCGTCACATGACTCGGTACCCCAATGCGAGATACGAAATCCTCAGACAGAAAAGAATGCGAAGCACCCGTATCAAACAGGGCTCTCGCTAAGTTATTCCGAATCAGGACAAAGCCTGCAGCACACACACATCATGCACAAGCTAAACAAAACCAAAACCAAAAGCACAGCAAGTAAACTAAATCAACTCGTACCTGTGACGACGTCACTTTGCTTAATCGCTTCCTGTTGGCCAAGTTGATAGATTCGGGGCTGCGCCTGGGAAGCAGAGGAATCCACCACCGCTTTGCCCTTCTCAGCATATGACGCACCCGTCTTCTTTTCCCCTTTGGGCTGCACAACTCGACAGTCACGAGCAATATGCCCCACCCGGCCACAGTTATAGCACGTACGAGCATCCGGCCTTGATGTCGCTCCCGACACAACGGTCGTAGTTACTTGCCCCGATGGCTTGGACCTCTTGCCCCCTTTCTTCTGGTAAAACGACTTGCCTGGGCGAGGTGCTTGAAACTCTGGCTTAGACACCACCAAACCCTTATTCCCTTGCACTCGCCTCATGTCCTTCTCCAACGCGCACGCCGTATCAACCAACGCCTGGAACCCCTGGCTCACAGAACTCGAAAGCAGGAATCGTAACTCATCCCGCAATCCTTCATAGAACCGATTCGTTTTCCTTTGGTCATCCGCGAAGATTGTTCCCGCATATCGTCCCAACCTGGTAAACTCGTGCAAGTAGACATCCACACTATCTTCCCCTTGCTTTAACCGTTGGAACTCGTTTTCCATAGCAATACGTTGCGCCGCTGGGACATGTTTCGCCAGAAAGATTCGAGAGAACTCCTCAATCGACACTTGTGTTAATTGCCTGCCCGCCAAATGGTGTAACTCTACCTCATCCCACCACAACCGCGCCTCCCCTTCCAACATGAAGGTGGCCAAGGTGACCTTGAGAGTTTCCTCCGCCCTAATCGCTGTCATTATCCTCTTGACACGCGACAACCAATCTTCCGCCTGCGTTGGGGATCCCATTCCCGCAAACGTCGGAGGACTGAAGCTCATGAATTGCTTCAACTGTCGGTCAGCTGCTCGTGGATCTACAGCCTCAACCGGCTCGGGTCTTACATCAACACGAACTGGCACTACTGCCGGCTGCGCTTGCCCGGTCGGCTGAATCATGGCAAAGAGCGCCTCAGCAACTAAACGAACAGTTTCCGCAGATGGAGGAGGTGTTGGCACCTCAGCTGGTGCCGCACTCTCATCAGAACGCTGGGGCTCAGACTGCCCAGCACCACTACGTGTCACCTATAGGTGGACAAGACACACATTAGCGAACATATGCAAGCAAAACAACACAAAAAGGAACGCGCAGATTCCTCAAACAAGATTTTGTACATTCCTTAATGGACATTCCAGAGTTCATTAGCGTTACAGCAGGTCGCACAAACACGTGCTCGCCACCCCACAAAAGAATTCGACCACGAATTCGAAAGAGGAAGACCGACGAAAAGCTGATACCAAAATGTAACGACCCCATCCGTTAGATGACGTATAGTAGAAGGTCCGGCCGGGGCCCCACACTATATGCCACAAACAGACGGTGAGGTCACAGGATAATACCAAACCAATTACGAATCCTAACTCAGAGCATTCTAGCGGAAGCTTTAAGTTACAACTTTGAACTCTTAACCGGAATGTCCAATATATAAAACCACATTTATATATATACCATGGAATGTACACAACCACAAGGGTTTGGCCTTAAGGCCTTACAGTTCCTCTGAACATACATCATGTTTTACAAACCTCGGCGCGCAGGCCGGCCATACATGAGTAAAAGAGAAAACAAAACAATGGCTTAGCCTTCCAGGCTAGCCGCAGCAGCAGCAGCAACAGCAGTAGGGCTCTCCCGCCCATCACTTACCACTTGGCTCTCCAGCACCTGCACGGGAACAATCCACCCAACCGGTGGCAAACAATGCAACGGTCAGCATTCAGCTGACCCAATTATAACAATCCTACCCCTTTTCTCGGGGCATGAGCATTCTTTCCCTGCAAGCATGGCATTATCAATAGCAACTATGTGCGCGCAGGCACATCCAAGCCATCACAACCATCAGCCACCCGGCCCGACAGTCCGTGCACTCAGGGCACATTTTCGGTGTACCGGAATACCAGGGTCAACACCACCGTCTACACGGTATTTGAGCATTTCTAGTCTTTCCGGCGCGCGGGCCTAAGACTCTCATTAGGCGCTCCAACAAAACCTATACCAGGCTTCCAAGTCGGACGGACCTAACGCAGGTACGGATCAGCCACCCCCCGTTGCTCAAGTCGCCGAGCCACCTCGAATACGGAAGTATCCATGGCATTTTATAGGCGCGGGTCGGTTTCACCTTTCCTGTTCGGCACTCAGCCTTTTCAACGAGTTGCAGCCCAACGGCTCAACTACTCACAAAGTGGCAACGCACGGCCACAAGAGTTGCCGCCAACCCTCTTCATTTCCTGGACATCGTCCAGTACTTCCTGCCGCACCAAGCAACAGGTAGGAACAAGGCATCACAAGCCATAGGCATCACAAGCCATTATCACGGAGCCTTCTCCGATATGCAAACAAGCATCACCAATCCAGATTCCATCCAGATGGGCTTCACACAGCATGCCTAGAGCCGTACTCCAATTCCGGCCTCTAACAAGGGGGACTTCACATATCTACCCCAAGGGACACCACAACCCACCGCACACTCGCGGGGAAGGGTTTTCCCTATGCAATGCAGAAAAGAAGGACTTCACATGTCCAAGGAGGGAGATCGTTACCCTTGTCGATCTCTTCGGTGCCATCGACAACTAGCCGGTGAGAAAGAACCGCAGCAGCCTTGCCGTCACAACGCCGGCTTCGGATCACGAATCGAACCACGGGAGCTCCGCCGGTGGCTTGGTCTCCTCCTCCTCCTTCCTCTCTCTTTCTCTCTTTCTCTCTTCCTTAAGGATAAAAGAAGAATGGCTATTCCTCCTGTTTTCACGACTTATCCAGCCCAAGAAACCACCTGAGCCTTTGGATCAAAAGAGAGGAAACTGAACGGCCAAGATTTCCCCAGAATTTCACTTTTTGGCCGACACGGCCTGTGACACGCCCGTGTCACAGGCCGTGTACCCCTTAAGCGGTACACACAGGTTGAACCGACTGAACAACACGGTCATCGACACGCCCGTGTCGGACCTGACACGCCCGTGTCAAACCTGAGACACGCCCGTGTCTCCTGCTCCATCGAGCTGCAACCAGAACACGGGTCGGAACACGGCAGCTGACACGCCCGTGTCCAGCCTGACACGCCCGTGTTCCCGGCCGTGTTCAAGGCCGTGTCCGGCTCTGCCCGGAATAGGCCAATTTTGCAAAATAAATAGAACACGCCCTGGGACACGCCCGTGTCCCAGGCCGTGTACACCCGACACGCCCTGGGACACGCCCGTGTCCCAGGCCGTGTAACCTGACCTGCTACTCAAACTTCATGTTGAGTCTTTTTGGGCCTTTTTGGGGTGTTACACAGGCTAGGAGGATAGCCCTACACTCAAATCCATAAGAGGATCCTACACTCAGTGAATGAACTCACCTACACCTCAGGCACACATGCCCTACCTTAGATCTATAGAAGGATCCTACACTCAGCCTTTATAGATCAGGCTTACAACTCAGATCAGTTAAGATCATACAAGAGAATTGTTGCTTGTTGTTAATGATTTGACTCCAAAGAAATGATCTATGAGTCTGGCCCTTCCTGAACTGAGAAGACTCAGTCCTATACTCTTTACAACACGAAGAATGGATCTTCAAGAATATTCTGCTTGTGCTGTGAATAAACTCAAAAAGAAGTCTTCCTTAACTATCTATTGAAGATGAGACTATCAACAACTAATTGTGTGTACTTCAGGACAATAGTGAGAGAGTTTTTCTTCAAGCTCTGAAACTTGATCGAGAGGAGGAAGATGAAGCTCAAAAACACTTGTTTTTAAAAGTTAAGTTCCTTTACCACAGAACTATGAATTTGTATTCTGCCGTCCAACGGCTCTCTGAGCAATATGGACCACTGGGTTTGGTAGCTACAACTTTTCCTTTTTGCATCACAGTTGTACTGAAAGCAAGCAGCGCCTTTTGTCCTTTAGTAAGGCGATCCCGTGATATTTGAATTTTTGCAAACGTCAGCATGAGTCAGCGCTTCTAAACTTAGTAAATTTCAGACAGACTGCATAGGTGTTGAGTGAACCCTTGTCACTCAACGCAAAATTACTTAGCAAATTTCTGCGACTTGAGGCGTTGAGAGCATTGAGTGAGCCTTCCTCACTCAATGCATATAGACTCTTATAGTCTAATAGCTTAGGCATCGAGTGAACCTTCATCACTCAACGCATCTGGACTTAGTTAATTTACTCTACAAGAAGGCATCAAGTGAGGTTTCTCCACTCAATGATTTTAGACTTTGTCAATTTTCTTGATGAGGCGTTGAGTGGCATTTCTTCACTCAACTCTTCTGTACTTAGTAGGATTGTCTGTCAAGGAGGCGTTGAGTGAACTGCATTCACTCGATGCTTTTGGACTTAGACAGATTTCTTTGATAGCAACCTTTTAGCTTTGACTGCATGTTGTCATGTCGACACTTTGCTTCTTGGCGTTGAGTGAATTGCATTCACTCAATGCTTCTGGACTTAGCCAGATTTCTTATTTGACAATACAGAGGCTTTGACTGCCTGAACATCAGTCGATGCTTTTAGCCCCTTTGCATTGAGTTAACTACCTTCATTCAACATTTCTATACTTATCCAGATTTCTGCTTTGGCAATATAGAGGCTTTGACTGCCTGAACATCAGTCGACGCTTTTAGCACCTTGGCGTTGAGTGAATTTCCTTCAATCAATGATTCTATACTTAATGTAACGCCCCTGATTTTCCGATTATATTATTTGTTTTGGTATCGTCATATTTATTACGTCAGGGCATTACTTTTAACGTCATGTTGACGATGCTGCACCGTTAGAGCGTTTTCGCGTCCATTGGGTCTATTTGACCAGATTTTTGGGATTTTGATTGGATTGAATGTTTTCCTTGATTGAAAGGATGAAGTTTATGACTTGTCCAGTTTTATTGTGATCCGAGCATTTTGGAGTCTTGGCACGTCTTTGTGATGATGTTGCTTATAGTAAGCAGTTGATGTTGATGTCTCAAGAATGGTGCGTCGGATTCTAGGGTTGTCTTCACTACTAAATTCGTAGATTTGACATTTTATCCCAGAATAAAAGACAATATGAAATTTTCGAATTTATCCTGTTTAGTTCTCGAGAAGACTAAGAGTTCTCGAGAAAACCCTTATTGTTCTCGTGAAGAATCTTCTTGTTCTCGGGAGATGCGGTCTAGTAATCGAGTAGTCTTGAGTTATTCTCGAGTAATGCTTACCCATTAGTCGAGATGTTTTCTTATTTCTTGATAAGATCTCGAGAAATCATCCTCTTATTCTCGAGCAAACGATGGTTGTTCTCGAGATATCCAGAAGCCCTTCTCGAGAAGTCCATAGTCTTTTTTCAAGATAGTCCTTTTAAGTACTCGAGTAATTATTATTCTGTTCTCGAGAAGTCCTGAGGTTCTCGAGGATTCCTATTTTGCTACTTCTCGAGAAGCCTTTTAGTACTCGAGAAGTACGTTTTAGTTCTCGAGAAGTCTTACCTTGTTCTCGAGAAAACCTAGACCTTTGTCTCGAAAAACCCGGTTCAGCCTACCCCGATTTGTTTTCTTAAGTATAGTTATTTTAATATTACACTTATTATATATACCTACCACTTCTTACTCCTTCATTTAGAATGAACTCCTGTTCCTCTCCCAAACCAGAGCGGCGTGAGCGAGAGAGAGAAAGTTCTTCCGTGATCCTTCTGGTGGCCACCGACGGTGCTCCGGTGCTCGAAATATTGAACCGAACATAGATCCTGAAAGCTCTCAGCGAGAGCTACGCCATCGTGGTAAGATTTTCCCCCTTTTCTTGAGTCTTTCTCGATAGGGTTTTTGGCCCTAACTTCTATTTCAGCCGTTTTGTTCAGATTCCAACTTCCCCCATCTTCCTCAGCCCCGATCTACGCCGAGGTTCGATTTGGAGGCAAAACCAAGGCAAGTGGTGGTTTTCCCTCCTCCCTTTTCTTTCTGAACTTGATGATAACTGTTAATATTTTGCTCTTTAATCTTTCTGCACTTTTGTCATTCCGATTTGTAGATATGTTTAATCTTCCCTTGAAATCCACTTGTATTTATAAGTTCTTGTCATGATATTTCAACCTTGTAGCGTTGTAGTGATTTGACAAAATGTTAAATTGTTGGCCTTAATTGCCCCTAACTATTATTGTTTAACGTGATAGAGTTTATCTAGGATTATAAATCCTTTCTTAAGGTTGATCAACCGTTTCTTGAATCTAGAAATGTCTAGTAGAATCCGATGCGCCAAGTCTTGAGATTTATATCATGGTTTTCCTTTGTTACGGGTGTTAGTGGACGAAACCACCGCCGTAAGGTTTGTTCCCTTTATTAGTACCTTGTAGAACTCTACCGGGTGTTTGGGCATCTGCGGTGAATGGTGGAGTGTATGAGTCTCCCCCGCAGTTAGACAGATATTATATCTGTGAGGGTGTGTCCTGATGAGAGACCACCTCGCCTGTGTTTTTGGGTAGAGTTGACCACATGTGGCTAATAAAGTTTTGAGAATTCTTTCTTATGATTTAATCATGCTTTCCATTTTTTTAGCCTTGTGCATCTGGTGTATTTTGTTGTACATGATGATTCACGTAAGTGTTCTTTTCTGATTTTGGTACTTTACCTTGTACTTTACTTCAGCACTTTTGGTCTTGGGTTGGTACCCCTTTTGACCTTTGTTTACTTTTGGCTTACTTTTCTACCACCGCTTGTACCCTCTTGCTGAGGTGTTCTGTCTTTGGAATACCTCAGGTTCAGAGCTTTAGCAGGTAGTGGAGCTGGTTTTGGAGTTTTTGAGCAGCAGTGTTGGTCGTGGTTTTCACCTCACCGTTGTGAGGTTGTTCGTTGTTTTAGTTTACATTACCTAGTTCAGACATACTTTTACTTTATGTGGGTTCGTGTCAGATTGTTGACGCTCACAAGATAGTTGGTTTTAGATACTTTGCAAGCTGCTAGTTGTTTTCCTTGTGATGAATTGGATTGCTTGCTCTCTGGGATGTTTTATACTAGGAATGCATGTTAGGTATTTTCAAGTATTAAAACTACTATTATTACTTCATGCATTGCATGTCTTAAAATTCTAACTCATTATATTTAGCGACCGTAAAAGCTATTTCTTACTTCTATTATAAGCCTAGATACTTACATATCATTAGTTGTCCTATGGGGACGTTTACACTCATGTAGGATGTTTAACCTCATAAAAGAAATTTTTTCCGCCACGTATAAATTTTTTCCTTGTGGACTAGATGAGCCACTAAGCCGAGGGATACGGCTAACTGCTTAACTTAAACTAGATTTTTCTCTAAAAACAAAAAAAACCTTTCTTTATGTCTTGAGTAGGAGTGTTGCCTGAGCGTCTGCAGTTATCCCCTGCTGACGTGGCATCATGTCGCGCATTTTCCTTACTCTGATATATCTTTAAAGGCAGGTTGTGATAGTTGGTATCAGAGGGAGGTTGGTTTGATAAGTTGGTCGAACCAGCCACCCGTTGAAGATTTTATTTCCCTTCATCCATTTACATACACAGACCGATGTGTCATCAGTACGTCTTAGCCGAAGCATAGTCACTACACTCATAGCATGACAAGAAGTATATGGGGGCATAATATGTAGTATGGGATGCATAATATGTGTTTGTAAATGGATCCACCATAGGTGGCAACATGTGACGGTTATGTAGTATGGGATACATAACCACCATCACATGGGTGCCCATTATCACGTTTTCTTTTCTCATTGCATATGATGTTATGTAGTATAAGATGCATAACATTTCATGTGTACACTGCTCATAACATGCATTAAGGCCTTTTTAGGATGCATAGCACTGTATACATAACATATCACCGCATAAGCATGTATGCTAAGTTAAGGTTTACATGATGACACATGTACACACATGATTTTAAATAAGAAAAAAGAATCCATGCATTCATATCATATGAACATGAGTCAATTGGATGAGAGGATATCATCCTAAGTATGACATAACATCATTATAAAGTCCCAGAGCAAGTTGCAGCATAAGCAAGTGTATTTTAAGTATGGTATGAACTAAGTTGTGTGGCCTAGTCGTAATCTAGGATTTTGATGAGTTGTTTGTTTCCTTTTTAGAATTCCGCCAAAGCATCCTGCGACGAGGTCGACTCCCTAGTCGTAGGGTGAGTCGTCAGGTGCGTAAAGCGATGCGATGATCGAGAGTCTGCGTTAGAGCAATGAGGCTTTGTCGAGAAAATTAGTTACGATGCAATCGCAAATTCAGTCTTTGTTGTCTGCCGCTCCTGTGCAACAACCCTTAGTGCAAGATTCTGCCGTGGGTCAAGCCGTACCCATTACTCCTGCTCCTCTGGTGCCCTCAGTGACGCTACCCCCCAGAGATGAATTTTATCTCGCATTTCCAGCGATTGGGACCTCCCACTTACGACGAGAGAGTTAATTTTATGGTTTTGGATGATTGGATCATCGTTATCAAAGATATGTTCACATATTCGGGGATTGCAAAAGCCCAAAATTTAATGATTGCAGCCTATCCGCTAAAAAGCCTGTCAAAGTGCTGGTGGATTCGGGAATAGGAGAGTCTGAGTGAAGGATGCTCGTAGGAATCTTTTAAGAAGATGCTGCTTAAGAAGTTTCTACCCTCGGTCGAGCAGGACTGTCTGATGAATAATTTCCTGCATCTGAAGCAGAGAAAGCTCACAGTGAGCGATATGAGATTGAGTTCAGCAAGCTGAGAAGATTTGCTCCTGATTTGGTAGCTTCCGAGGCGGGAAGAGTGAAGCGCTTCCTCGGAGGACTAAGAAGCGATGTACAACAGTGGGCATGTGCTTATAGAGCTGAAAGTTATGCTGAGGCAGTGGAAGCCGCTCTGAAAGTTGAGGCAATTTAAAATGCCAAGACTCGAGGTGCCACAGCGAGAAAAGAGAAGAGGAAAAGTGACGAGGATGGACGCTCTAGAGCACCTGACCATTCTTCGAAGAAGAAAGGTGGAGATATATGTAGCTTCTATGGTCGATCTGGCCACCCTTACAAAAGGTGTTTCAAGAGGACTGCCACTTTAAACAGCAGCAAGTGCTCGCCATCCAAGGTGCACCCAAAGGAGACCTGGTGTGCACATTCTGTACAAAGAAGGGACATGACGTGAGTAGTTGCTGGTCGAAGGATAAGGCTTGCTTCAAGTGCGGGCAGAAGGGGCACTTGAAGTCTTCATGTGTAAGACCCCCCCCCCCCCCTACCAAGGAGGGAACCCAGTCTTATGCCCAGAACCGTAGCTTTACGGTGACACTTAGCGCACACAGGCTATTCGACACCACAAGACGTCGATCCTACGGGCTAGTACGATCATTCAACCTTTCAGCCAATCAAGGAGAGAAGCAATATAAGTATTTATACATCAAGTCCACATCACAACATCATCATAATATAAGTAAAATGAGAGATCCAGTAGTCCACAATGAGTACATAATTAAAGAGAAAAGGGCTTACGCCCAGTACATAGTAATCAATCTCTCTCTCACAAAATCTAGCCAAGCGGAAGCTAATCTATCATTAGTACACATGTCATCACTTGATGCTGGGTTGCAGTAGAAGTAGTAGTAGGTGGTGTCAGCTACTCATGTCCTGCCACCTCGTCCTGCTGGTGCTCCAACACCTCGAGCTCCTAAAATCATACAGTTACAACCGACCGTTAGTCATAAAGACTAAGCCATTTTGTCATTGCCTCACCCCCGCGACTCCTAGGTACCGAGCGGGAGGACGAAGCGGAGAACAACAAGGGGTATAAAAGGAAAGCAGGTGATAGTGAATCTAATGTAACAAGATTATGTAAAAACAAGTATATCTCTACTTTAACAGTTCTATAAGGTACAAGTAAAGTAAGAAAGAAGTGTACTGAAAGGAAATGTTGTAAGCAAAGTAGAGAATGAAGTAGGAAATAAACTATCCACTGTTAAGCTATCATCAAAGGAGTACCTTAACTTATATGAATGCCCATACAAACTTATAAGTTAAGGTTTCATAAATTTAACTTATCATATAAAAGAGTCTATACTAATTTATATGATAAGGATGTATGGTGCGTATTTCCTAAGTATGTATGTATGATATGGTATGCGAGTTATGATTCATACAAGTGCAACTCAGCCACACGACTATGCGCACAGACCTTTAGTTCGCACTTTTTGGAGTTAGCTTAACTCTCAGGTACTACTGTTGTGGCTACAACAGTAGTGAAGCGGGCATCTCCACTCCTAGGCGGGTATACACACTACTAGACTTAGACCTTCCATACGCCTCTAAAGAACACACCAGAGTCACCACGTACTATGTAACACCCCAAAATCCCAAAATTGAGTACAGGTTGGGCAACACAGCCTGGTACACGGGTGTGTCCCAAGCCGTGTCCTGCTCTGTTTACTCGAGTGTGAAATGGGTCTCGAGTGTGTCTCAAGTGAGGCACACGGCCTGGGACACGAGTGTGTCTTGAGCCATATCTTGCTCTGTGTTATCTCGAGTACTAGACGAAATGCACTCGACGCTCCTCGAGAGGCAAGTCGAGTTGGGCACACGGCCTGTGACACAAACGTGTCACATGGCCGTGTCCTTCTCTGGATTTTTCCAGGGCAATGAGGCCTGGTGAACACGGGCTAGACATGGGCATGTCCGAAGCTGTGTCAGGACACACGGCCTATGACACGGGCGTGTCATATGACCGTGTTCTATTCTGGATAAGTTAGTTTTTGTGGCGCTTAAGGTATACAGCTTGTGACACGGGCATGTCACAAACCGTGTTTGGCCCAGGAAAAGTTATTTCAGGGCGATTTGTGGCCGTTCATTTCCTTTAGATGGGATCTAATGGTCCAAGCTTCTCCCTGCTGAGTTAAGTCCGGGAATCTAGAGTTATCTATCATTCAATCTTGGCTATTCTCTTTCTAAAAAAGTGTAACGACTCCACCCATTAAATAACATATAATATAAGGTCCAGCCGGGGCCCCACACTATATACCACAAACAGACGGTGAGGTCACAGGATCATACCATCAACGCATCCTAACACAGAGCATGCTAGCGAAATAGATACACAATTAGCTGAACTCATAGCAGGAATATCCACTAGATATCTATAAACTAACGTTATATACAACCACTCAAACGAGGGGATAGCAAATACTACAGTTTGGCCTTAAGGCCTTACAGTTCCTCTTTAAACAGTATAGATTACGGACATCGGCACGCAGACCGGCTATACATAAATAAAAGAAAATACAAAAGCTAGCCTTCAAGGGCTAGCAGTAACAACAAGAGCGATAACAACAGCACCAGGGGAATCAACCCTTCATTTTTCGCTCGGCTCTCCAGCACCTGCACAGGGACAATCCAACCAGAAGGTGGCAAACAAGGCAACGGTCAGCATTCAGCTGACCAATTTATAACAATCCTACCCCTTTCCTGGGGCAGAGGCATTCCTTCCCTTCAAAGCAATGACAATTGATAGACAATACATATTGTGCTCTCACGCACAAGCAATCAATCACAACCATCGGCCACCCAGCCCGACGATCTGTGCTCTCATGCACACTTTTGGGTACACTGGCAAACCGGGATCAACACCATTGAGCATTTAGTCTTAATGGCGCGCAGGCTTAAGACTCTCATTATGCTACTAACGACACCACTCAATGCTGCATTGAGTGGTGTTGACACCTCTCAACACTGCCAATAACTTGTCAAGGCATTGAATGGTGGTGTTGTCGTTGAGTGGTGTCAACACCACTCAATGCCGCGTTGAGTGGTGTTGACACAACTCAACGCCGCCAGCAACTTAAGTCAAGGCGTTGAGTGGTGTCAAGACCACTCAACACCAAAGTAATCCTGCAACGTCTAAGTAAAATGGCGTCGAGAGCATTGAAACCACTCAATGCCACGTTGAGTGGCATCGATTTCACTCGACACTTTGTCGAATGGCATCGTGACCACTCGACGCCTAAAGTTTCTCGAGTCTTGTAAGTTAAATTCATCGGGATCACTCTACGCCTTTTCAAATGGCGTTAAAATTACTCGATGCCTACAATTTTCCAGAGTGTTTTCTAAGTTAAATTCGTCGGGTGGCGTCGTGTTCCCTCGGCTCACTCGAGGCTTCCCGAGCCTGAGTCAATTCTATTGACTCAAAACGCGTGCGAGGGGCCTAGCATGAAATGGGATGTTACATCATTCCCCCAGGCTCAGTCCCCTCTGTAGCCTACCCCACTTCGGGATCTGCCACCGCCGCCAAACCAGGACAGAGGGAAAGGAAAGCTGAATATGGTGAGCAGTGAGGAAGTTAAGACTTCTACCTAAGTGATATCAAGTTAGATTCTAGTTTAAATTTTACTCTCCATTATTTTCCCTAGTTTTCGTTCGTTTAGTCATGTATGCTACGGTTTTAGGGGAGTTTAAGGTGAAGAATAGGTGGGTGTGCGTTCTTTTCGATTCGGGTGCCACCCATTCTTTTGTGGCGCGGAGTTTCGTAGGTAAACATCGTTTGAACGTGGATCAATTAGGAAATTCATTCAACGTCAAGCTTCCCTCTAGAGATCTGGTGGTATCAAATCAAGGAATTCAGAGATGCCCTATTTGTCTAGATGATTTCCTAGCTTTTTCGGATCTGATAGTGTTGGAACTGGCAGATTTCGATGTGATTTTGGGCATGGACTGGTTGTCCAAGTATGATGCGGTCATCCAGTGCAAGGCAAAGCGACTGGACTTCAAGATGTATAATGACCAACCTATGAGTGTCTATGGTTTTCAGGGCAAGGGTTCCCTCATTATTTCTGTGGTACGCGCTTGTCGAGCTCTAGAGTCTGGTTGCGAGGGGTTTCTTGTTTCTATTTCTACTTTGGAAACAGCTTTTGTTACACCACATCTTGAGGATATCTCGGTGGTGCGAGAGTTTCCAGATGTCTTTCCTGATAGTCTTCCAGGACTTCCTCCTTAGAGAGAGGTGGATTTTGTGAAATACCTCGAGCCAGGTACTCACCCTATTGCTAATGCACCGTACCATATGGATCCGCGCGAGTTAGAAGAGTTACACACTCAGCTGGATGAGTTACCGCAGTGTGGTTTTATTAGGCCGAGTTGTTCTCCGTGGGGTGCCCCTATTTTGTTCGTAAAGATGAAAGACAGTTCCATGGGACTCTGCATAGATTATCGAGAGTTAAATAAGGTAACAATCAAGAACAGATATCCGTTGCCTCAGATTGATGATCTATTTGATCAGTTGTGGGGATGCGTTATGTTTTCGAAGATTGACCTTCGTTCAGGCTACCACCAGTTGAGGGTTCGTGAGGCTGAAATACCACAGACGACTTGATAGTTTTACTTTCAAGACCACCTAAACACCTAGAGGGGGGGGGGGGGGTGAATAGGTTCTAATGCTTGTTTTAACTTAAGGCAGAATATAACTTCAGGTTATAATAAAATTCAGAAAACTCTGTTGCTAACACAGCACAACAATCACAAATATGTACACATCACAGATTGCACACAGATTTATAGTGGTTCCCCAAGGTCTGGGTACATCCACTTTCCCCCTTCACCTATCTAGCAGTGTGCTAGATTCAGCCTAACTTCCTCCTTTATCTCAGATCCTCAGATCCTACAACTCAGAACCCTGAAAGGTTCCTACAACTCAGAACCCTGTAAGGTTCCTACAGCTCAGGCTCACCAGCCCTACCTCAGCCTTGCCACAAGGCCTACAACTCAGAGAACACCTTCTCCTACAACTCAGGCATAAACAGCCCTGTTGGAACACCCTATTACTAATTTGGGTAAGGATCACTATGGTTGTCTTAGGAAACCAGGTTGACCTAGTTATATAGTTGTGAAGGTCAACACTAGAGTGAGTTTAGGGCTTAGAACTTAGGTTTGAAGCTGCCCCCAGGACCATTCCAAGATCAAGGTTGAAGAGCTAAGTCTAAGGCAATTTTCGTCGAGCTCAGGTCAACGAATCGTCGAACTCGGTTCGACGCTCTCTGAGCTCAACTTGATAAATCGTCGAACTCCGGTCGACGATCTTCGAGCTCAGATCGACGATCTCTCTTCAGTCATTCTTCAGGTCGTTGAGCTCGGTTCGACGATCTTCGAGCTCAGTTCGACGTTTTCTGTCTACTTTATCTCATTTTATCTCTGAGCTCAGTTCGACGATCGTAGAGCTCAGATCGACGATTCTTCTGAGAGATCGACGCTTTTAAGTATTCAAATGCTGTTATTCTTTGGAATGTTTTTGAATATTATCAGCATTTATGATAAGAAGATCTGCTAGCCGTTTGTCTTTATTCTGGAGCAAGTTTCAAGGTATTATTCAGAGAATGTTTGCTGGACCTTCCTCTAGAAGACAAGACTCTTTATGGAAGACATTTATGACTGCCAACGGCTATTTTGGACAAAGAATTTTTCAGAGAATAAAAAACTTCCTTTTTCAATTACAAGGAGATATACAGAATACAGAACACTTATAGAAGGAGAATAACAAAAAAAAGTGTTCACATCTTCATCTCAAGAACTCCAAACACTTCATTTTCTCAGTCTTCTTGCTGAAATAATCTTTTGCTGGAGATCAAAGTTCTGAAGACCTATCACCCTAGAACAAAGTTTCCCTTCCTGAACCAGTCTAGATCTCAGGGGGAGCTTTGACAACAAAGATCCACTAGTCTTCTCTTATTTTGATTTGAGAACAGAGAAGACAACTTCATTTCCTTTTCCTTTTTATTTTCCTTCTGTAAAAGGGTTTTCAAAACTCCCTTCAAAAGCTTTGAGTCTGGTTCTGAGAGCCTTGTCAAAACTCAGTGGTGGCAAGACACCTTATCAAAAAATCCAGTTTTGGTTTTTGAGCACCTTAACAAAAGCTCATTGGTGTCAGGACACCTGATCAACTCATCCTGAGTGGATTCCTACCAAGGGTGGTAGAAGAGTGGATGTACCCAGGTTTTGGGGAACCACTATATTTCCTTGTGTCTTCTGGATTGTTTGTTTGATTGTTGCTGTGTGCTGTGCTCTTAGTTTCTTGCTTCTTTAATTATTTTCTAGCACTCTACACTATAGGAGAAATTAAATTTTATATGTGTTGATATTTTCAAAACTGTGAAACTTATTTGAATAAACTCTATTCACCCCCCCTCTAGAGTTGAGATAGATCTTACCCTCACTTTCAATTGGTATCAGAGAGAGGTTGGTTGCTCATACAGGCTAACACCTGAACCAAGTGATCCTGGTAAAATCTATCTTTTAAGAGGGTTATTTCTTCTCATATATATATTAATCTAAGACATGGCACAGAACAAGGATTATGCAAGCACCAGACCTCCAGTGTGCAATCTATCTAAGTTTGCACTTTGGAAGGCAAGGATTAAATTATACATGAACTCTATTGATGAAGATATTTTCAATTCTGTCTTGACAGTTTGTCCAAGTCCACCAGCAAGCTCAAGCACAAATGCTGTTCCACCTCCCTCAGGAACAGATGCAGACATAAAGAAATGGAAAACTGCAGATGCAAAGGCCATGAACATCTTAGCTCAGACAATGTCTGATGAGATATTTCAGAAAGTAGCTGACTGCAACTCAGCCAAAGGAATTTGGGACAAGCTCTCTGAAATTGTCTCTGGGTCTGCTGATGAAAGGAAAGACAGGAGATCTCACCTCATAACCCAATATGAGAATTTCAAGAAAGGAGAGACTGAGTCAGTGGCAGATATGTACAACAGATTGAGTCTGGTTGTCAATGAGCTAAGGACCTTGGATAAAGAAATCTCATTGACTGAGCTTAATGACAAGATCCTAATGTGCTTCCCCAGTACTTGGGATTCAAGAATCTGGCCAATCAAAGATGCCAGAAGTCTAAATAAAATCATTACTGAAACTCTCCTAGGCAAGCTCAAATCTTATGAGCTGCTTATCAAGAACAGAGAGGAAGAACAGAAGGCTGCTTCACCAGCCTCAAGGAAAGAGAAGTCAATAGCTTTCAAAGCTATTGAAGATCTGCCTGAAGAAAAACTCATAGGCAATGAGGAATTGGTCAGCCTACTGGCCAAAAGATTTTACAAGCTAGCCAGAAAGGACTTCAGAAAAAGGCCATACAAAGGTCATGACAAACCAAGGTATGATAAGTCAAATAATAATAACAAAGAAATCATATGCTTTGGTTGCAGGAAACCAGGCCACATTGTGCCTGACTGTCCAGAGAACAAGAACAAGGACAGAAAGGATAGAAGAGAAAGAAGAAAAGAAAAGGATTTCAAAAAGAACAGCTCAGACAAAGCCTCCTCTAGCAGGAACAAAAATACAAGGAAGGGTTTTGTTGCTGAGACATGGAGTGAGACAGAAGAAGATTCTGAAACTTCATCTAGCTCCAATGATGATGAAGATGATGCTGATGAGAAAGAATTCTGCATGATGGCTATCAATGCCTCACAGCAAAACTCTGATGAAGAATCAGATTCAGATTCAGAAAATCAACCAGAAGAAGATCAGGTAATTAGCTCTTTTGATTTTAATTCTGAGGACTTCAAAAATGAATTTAAGACATTGTGCTTGGATTTACTAAGATCAAAAAAAGAGATAATCTCTCTCAGAAATAAATTATCTGAATACAATGTCCTAAACTCAAATAACCTCAAACTCTCTGAGGAGTTAGAATGCTGTAGGGAGGAGATAGCTTCACTGAAAAGTGAACTGTCAAGAGCTAAAAAGTTTGAAGAATCCCTAAATGGGAGAAGTATCAGACTGATGGACATTACAAGCACAGTGAACTCTAGATTCAACTGTACACTGGGCTTGGGTGCCTCATCCAGCCAACCTATAATATTAATAACTCCAATCAAATTTGTCTCTGACAAAGGAAAGGGAGTAATAAAGGTAGCTAGGAAGAATGCAGATCTGTCAGAGAAAAATTCAGTTCAACAGATTGCGTCGAGCAGAGCTCGACGATCGTCGAACAGAGCTCGACGATCTAACCACAGATCGTCGACCTCAGCTCGACGATATCCAAACTCTGAACTTCAGTATAATCGGTCTTCGAATAGAGATCGACAATCTGACCCAAGATCGTCGACCTCAGCTCGACGATCGTCGAACAGAAATCAGGACTGTGAACATTCCTTCAATGGCACATCTAGATTCAATCCTAGAAGTCCCACATCCCAAGGCTTTAACCCCTATACTGAATGGATAGTACCTCCTAGGAGATACCATCCTGAAGGATATAAGAGTCAACCTGGGATGTCTTTTATTTCTGAATTCAAAGGATATCAACCTAGGCCCAAGGTTAACTGGGTCAAAAACAATTAAGCTGCTCATGTGCAGGTGAAGACCTATCCAGTATCTAACCAACAATGGTATCTGGATAGTGGGTGCTCAAAGCACATGACAGGGAACAGGGAGAACCTATCATCCTTCATAACCAAACTTGGACCCAAAGTGATTTTTGGTGATTCAAATTTTGGCCAAACCAAAGGATATGGTGCTGCTCAGACAGGCTCAGTAACTTTTAAAAAGGTGGCATATGTAGAAGGACTGAAGCGCAATCTGATAAGTATCAGTCAACTATGTGATGAAGGATACAAGGTGACATTCAATAAATCCCTGTGCAAGATCAAATCAGAGGACAACACAACAGTGTTAACAGGTAAAAGGACAGGTAACATCTACTTAGTAGATTTTCTTTCCTCTAAAGTAGATATCTGTTTATTCAATTCCATATCTAAGCCTAATATTTTGTGGCATAAGAGACTAGGACATCTAAACCTCAGGACCATTGCTAGGCTATCCAAGGACAACCTTGTTAGAGGACTACCTTCTGGCCCCTACAAGAAGGAAGGACTTTGCAAGGCTTGTCAATTAGGCAAGCAAACTAAAAGTAGCTTTAAGTCACTTAATAAGAGTGATTCACCTAGGATTTTGTATTTGTTGCACATGGATCTTTTTGGACCCATATCAGTACAAAGCCTAGGAGGGAATTCCTATACTCTAGTGGTTGTAGATGACTTCTCAAGATTCACTTGGATATTCTTTCTGAGGAAGAAGTCTGATAACTTCAAGTGTTTGACAGATTTTCTCAAATGCATTCAGATTGAGTTCAACACTCACATTGCCCTGATCAGAAGTGATCATGGGACAGAGTTTGATTCTCTTCTCATGCAAGAGTTCTGTCAAAGTGAAGGGATCAGACATACCTTCTCAGCTCCTAGAACTCCTCAACAAAATGGGGTAGCTGAAAGGAAAAATAGAACCCTAATTGAATCTGCTACTACATTATTGACAGATGCTCACTTACCTCTATCCTTTTGGGCTGAGGCAGTGAACACCTCCAACTATGTATTAAATAGAAGCCTGATACATAAACTAAAGGGCAAGACTCCCTATGAATTGCTCAAAGGGAAGAAACCTAAAGTAAATTATTTTAAAATTTTTGGCTGTATTTATTATATTCATAATAATGACAAGAAACATCTAGCAAAATTCCAAGCTAAAGCTGATGAAGGAATGTTTCTGGGATACTCCATGATCAGCAAGGCCTATAGGGTATATAATAAATCATCTTGTAAAATTGAAGAATCTGTTCATATTACCTTTGATGAGACTAACATGTGTTATAAGGAGAAGTCTACTTCTACCAAAGAACCCTTGCAGGTACAATCTATATCAGAAAGTATGGACAGATTATAGGTTAAAGAAGAGGACACAACCTCTCAACCTATTCAGCAAAAGAATGAAAGCAGTGATGATGAAGAAGTGCAACATCTTGAAGAAAATCATCCTGAAGAGCCAGTTGTTGTTCCACTAGAGGAGACAACAACACAGGGTGGTGAATAATCAACACCCCCTGTTGATTTAGTAACAACAAGAGATCATCCAATCACCCAAGTAATTGGAGAGATCTCAGCTGGTGTGCAAACCATAAATCAGGTCAACCAGAACCTGATGCACACTTGCTTCCTATCTCAAGTTGAACCTCAATCCATTCAAGATGCAGAGCAAGATCCACACTGGATCATTGCAATGCAAGAGGAGCTACATCAATTTGAAAGGAACAAAGTTTGGGAACTAGTGCCTAAGCCAAAGGGTCATTCCATTGTTGGAACAAAGTGGGTTTTCAGAAACAAGCTGGATGACCAAGGAATTATTGTTAGAAACAAGGCCAGGCTAGTTGCTCAAGGCTACTCTCAACAAGAAGGAATAGACTATGACCAGACCTTTGCACCAGTTGCAAGGTTAGAGGCCATCAGAATATTTCTAGCTTATGCTGCTCACAAAGGCTTCAAGGTCTATCAGATGGATGTGAAGAGTGCATTTCTCAATGGGGACATCAAAGAGGAAGTCTATGTTAAAGAACCTCCAGGTTTTATCTCTCTAACTCACCCTGATTATGTTTTCAAATTGCATAAAGCATTATATGGTCTCAAGCAAGCTCCTAGAGCATGGTATGAGACCCTAGCATGCTTTCTTCTGGAAAATGATTTTGTTAGGGGAAGAGTAGACCAAACTCTTTTTATTAGAACCCATAAGTCCCATACCTTACTAGTACAAGTTTATGTAGATGATATCATATTTGGATCTACTGATTCAAACTTATGCAGAAAGTTTTCCAAACTAATGCATTCCAAATTTGAAATGAGTAGCATGGGTGAGCTCTCCTTCTTCTTAGGATTGCAAGTAAAACAACATGCTGAGGGCATATTTATTTCCCAAACCAAGTATGCTAAAGAATTAGTTAAGAGATTTGGTATGTCTGAGGCATCTTGTATGAAAACACCCATGCCTACCAATGCTGTATTGGATGCTGATGAATATGGGAAACCAGTTGATCAGACAACATATAGAGAAATGATTGGCTCTCTATTGTACCTTACAGCTAGTAGGCCAGATATAATGTTTGCTACATGTATATGTGCTAGGTTCCAAGTTAGCCCTAGAGAGTCACACCTAACTCTAGTTAAAAGGATTCTTAGGTATGTAAAAAGTTGTCCAAATCTAGGACTCTATTATCCAAAAGATTCAGGATTTGAATTAACTGGATTCTCAGATGCTGATTATGCTGGATGCAGAATAGATAGGAAAAGCACCAGTGGAACATGTCAATTTCTTGGTGACAGACTTGTCTCCTGGTTTTGTAAGAAGCAAACATCTGTGTCAACTTCAACTGCTGAAGCTGAGTATATGGCTGCAGGCAGTTGTTGCTCACAAATATTGTGGATACAAAATCAGCTTCTAGACTATGGTTACAACTTAGAGAAGTCAAAAATTTTCTGTGATAATATTAGTGCTATCTCTATATCACAAAATCCAGTCCTCCATAGTAGGACAAAACACATAGAAATTAGGCATCACTTTCTGAGAGATAATGTAGAGAAAAATAAAATTGAACTTCAATATATACCCACTAATTTGCAAAGGGGATATATTTTCACCAAACCTTTGGATGAAAAGAAACACAGCTTCTTCCTAAATCAATTAGGCATGTTAGATGGAGGAAGCCTAAATTAAAGTACAAGTTTTTGAAAAGCTAAAACAGACCAAGACTAGGCTAAAAATCAATTCTTTTTGTGTCTGTATAACAAGGTTTGTCTCTGAACTGCGCTCGATGTTTTCCCAGAAATCGTCGAACGAAGATCGACGATTTTCCAAAAATCGTCGACCAAAGATCGACGTTCCCGAAGTCGTCGATCTGAGTTCAGAGTCTTCGCTAGATCTAGGCTTTTTCTCCTTCTGTTCAGAGGCCGTCGAGCGGAGCTCGACGCTTTTCAACATCGTCGAGCAGAGATCGACGATATTGACGTCTCTTCAGATTCCTTCTGCAGCCCAAATCGTCGAGCTGAGTTCGACGCTTCTTCGAACTGAGCTCCACGATTTTCCGTTTCGCCGTCGAACCCTAATATAAAATCATTTCTTCAGCCGTTGTTCTCCTTTTGCGCTTTCATACTCTGCAACCTTCTTCGTTTTCCCTCCAAATCCTCTACACTTGGTCGTGTTTGGTTTTCTGTTGCAGGTGCAAATGGCGGAATCCAGTGCTGCTATTTCTAAGATGAAATTTGATACAGGATTCGATATAGACATGAAATCGTTTGATGGAAGCGACCATCGCTTCAAGGACATTCTAAATCTATTCATAGAACAACAGTTGACTCAAATAATGACTACACGGATGAAAATTGCTTCAGAAGAGATCAAAGAATGGTGGTTTACAGCGACCGACGAGACTGAGAACTCTGTCGTTGACATCATTAAAGGAACTTAGGTACATCTATCACCGGCTCTCTTAACAGATGTCTTTCAACTTAGTACTGGAGAAGATTCTATTGAATTATCTGGAGAAGATTATAATTCAATGCTTAATCGAATGGGTCACAATGCTGTCAACCCTAACAAAATTTTAAAGAAAAATCTGTCTCTGGAATATCAATTCCTGGCTGATGTAGTTGGGAAAGTGCTGTTGGCCAAGCACTCAGCTCATGACACCATCTCTAGATATCAACTTTGCTTGATGGGAGCTTTAGTAGATAAGAAACACCTTGATTGGGGATCCATCTTCTTCAACATAATTAAGAAAAAGATCAATAAGACTGCCGTGAGTTTTGGGAGAATCTTAGGGGTCTATCTGCACTACAGATGCCCTGAACTGTTAACCTCCTCTGGGATGTTCATCAATGCATCCAAGAGGCTCTCCTGTGCCCTATTCAGCAAATGGGACAGGCAAATCATCAACCCTACAAGAGCTACTACACCACTTCCTTCAGGCACAAGGACTGTTTCAGTCACTCCACCAGCAGAAGTGTTGCCTGCCTCTCTTCCTCCTCCAGCTGTATCTACCCCAGCCATTTCCTCCTCACCACCAGTCACAACCATAACCACAGCATCCCCAATTACCATTTCCTCACCAGTTTCATCCCCTCCTGTATCCACCTCAGAGGAATTCTATCCTCTCTTCTCTTATTCAACCTTCACCCTACCATCTTTTTCCCTTGCAGATGATTCCTTCATGGATGATTCACCCTCCACTCCTCCTGAGCCACCCTCTACCTCATCTTTTCAACAAATGCTTCATGACATTCTCTCCCAACCATCCTTCACACCCTCTCTCTCTTCACCTATCTCCACCTCAACCTTTTCTATCTCCACAATTCCATCCTCAGAGCCCTCCATTCCTACCTCCACACCTTCAGCCCCAGCCAACATCCCTCCATCTACCTTTACTCCTACCTCTGCTCAAGCCCCACTTGAGTATGTAGATCTTCCAAGATTGGCAGACAGACTTTATGAGTTGTTAGCTCCCAGGCTGACATCTCTGTTGGAGACCTCCCTGGCTCCACTCCTGCAACAAGTTCAGGAGCTGTCTACCAAACTTTCTTCCTTTTCCTCCTCCCAGGCAATCCCTTCTACTGGGTGCCTTAGTTCAGCTCTCCTTGAACCAAGGCAGGGGGAGATGCTTTATGAAGAAGTGGATGTGCCAGTGGATGCTCCTGTTTTTGCTCCAGCTCCAGCTCCTGCCAGTGGATGTGCTTTTGCACTAAATCCTCAGAGCCTGCTATCTAAATTTGATACAGTTCATTTCAGATTTCTGCCAGTACCTCTCACTGAAAATCTGTCTAAGGCCATTGTGCCTGTATCTGTTTGTGATCCCAGCCTCATTGAATCCTATATCAATTCCTGGAAGGCTGTGAATATTCCTGATGCTGCTACTAAGGCCATTGTGCCTCCTATTGTTGAAACTGCTGCTGCTGCTGCTGAAGATATAGAGATGATTCCAGCAACTGCTGATGAAGAACTTGCTTCCTACCTAGAAGATCCCACACCTGCTGCTATGCCTGCTCCTGCCCAAGTGTCTGCTGCTGCTGTTGCCCTATTCTGACCTCTGATCAGTTAAAGCTACAAGAAAAGTACTTGAAAAGCATTGATGATCTGTATGACAGACCACAAAGCTCAGACAGTGACCAATTCCAGACTGAATCAGATGACTCTGCCCATACCATTGCCAAGAAGAGGAAAGCTAGAAGCAAAGCCATGATGTCAGTTCCTCCAGCTACAGCAAAAGACTCCAATGATATTCCCTACTACATTCTGCATGATTGCCCCATTTCTGAGCCATGGATGCAATACTCCAAGAATCAACAGAAAGCTATGAAGAAGAGAAGGAAGCTTGATAAATATGAAAAAGGATCTTCACAATATCAGCCTCCTCCTCCTCCTCCAGATTCTGGATCAGGCTCAGCCCCTCAAGCTCCAGCTTCAAGGCAAAGCTCCTCCCAATCTTTTCCAAGATACTATCAAAGGGGACAACATCAAAGAGGATATCAATCCAGAAGGGGTCATTATAGAGGAAATCAGAGAGGACAAAGATCTTATCAAAGGGAAGGACAAGGCCACTCTGACTCTTCTTCAGGTCCTTTCCCTTACAGGCTGAAAGACTCAATTGTTTCCAGGACTCCTCCTGCTTCTGAATCTCTCAACAGGTATGAACCTCCTGTTCCTTTTGAGGATCCTGAGAACATTCCTTTATCTTGGACAGCAAGAAAGAAAGAACTAGCTGCTCTTGATCAATTAAAGAAAGCCAGAGAGCAAGGCTTGGACATCTCCAATATAACAACTTTATCAGATCAAAGGAAGAAAGAATTGGAAAGATATGCTTCTAGAAAGTTTTTCAACCCAGAAGACTACATGAAGCTGCACCCAGAGGCTATAGTTCCAAGGCCAAGATCTCAAACTTCTCTAGGTGCAGAGGATGACAGAAGAACAAAGAAAGAAAGTCAGAATCCTAACAGAGAAATTTTGTTTAAAAAGGGAACTGAGAAGAAGTAAATTGTGTAAGCTGAACTTTCATCCTCATCTGGATAATTGCTGCTATTTTCTCTGTGATCTGCTTACTACTATATCTTTGCTTAGTTAGCTCTTGTTTCTGTATGAATGCTTATTCATCTCCTAATGTTATTTGTAAATAGTAATCCTAACCCAAATAGGGGGAGATTGTTGGAACACCCTATTACTAATTTGGGTAAGGATCACTATGGTTGTCTTAGGAAACCAGGTTGACCTAGTTGTATAGTTGTGAAGGTCAACACTAGAGTGAGTCTAGGGCTTAGAACTTAGGTTTGAAGCTGTCCCCAGGACCATTCCAAGATCAAGGTTGAAGAGCTAAGTCTAAGGCAATTTTCGTCGAGCTCAGGTCGACGAATCGTCGAACTCGGTTCGACGCTCTCTGAGCTCAACTTGATAAATCGTCTAACTCCGGTCGACGATCTTCGAGCTCAGATCGACGATCTCTCTTCAGTCATTCTTCAGGTCGCTGAGCTCGGTTCGACGATCTTCGAGCTCAGTTCGACGTTTTCTGTCTGCTTTATCTCATTTTATCTCTGAGCTCAGTTCGACGATCGTAGAGCTCAGATCGATGATTCTTCTGAGAGATCGACGCTTTTAAGTATTCAAATGTTGTTATTCTTTGGAATGTTTTTGAATATTATCAGCATTTATGATAAGAAGATCTGCTAGCCGTTTGTCTTTATTCTGGAGCAAGTTTCAAGGTATTATTCAGAGAATGTTTGCTGGACCTTCCTCTAGAAGACAAGACTCTTTATGGAAGACATTTATGACTGCCAACAGCTATTTTGGACAAAGAATTTTTCAGAGAATAAAAAACTTTCTTTTTCAATTACAAGGAGATATACAGAATACAGAACACTTATAGAAGGAGAATAACAAAAAAAAAGTGTTCACATCTTCATCTCAAGAACTCCAAACACTTCATTTTCTCAGTCTTCTTGCTGAAATAATCTTTTGCTGGAGATCAAAGTTCTGAAGACCTATCACCCTAGAGCAAAGCTTCCCTTCCTGAACCAGTCTAGATCTTAGGGGGAGCTTTGACAACAAAGATCCACTAGTCTTCTCTCATTTTGATTTGAGAACAGAGAAGATAACTTCATTTCCTTTTCCTTTTTATTTTCCTTCTGTAAAAGGGTTTTCAAAACTCCCTTCAAAAGCTTTGAGTCTGGTTCTGAGAGCCTTGTCAAAACTCAGTGGTGGTAAGACACCTTATCAAAAAATCCAGTTTTGGTTTTTGAGCACCTTAACAAAAGCTCATTGGTGTCAGGACACCTGATCAACTCATCCTGAGTGGATTCCTACAAAGGGTGGTAGAAGAGTGGATGTACCCAGGTTTTGGGGAACCACTATATTTCCTTGTGTCTTCTGGATTGTTTGTTTGATTGTTGCTGTGTGCTGTGCTCTTAGTTTCTTGCTTCTTTAATTATTTTCTAGCACTCTACACTATAGGAGAAATTAAATTTTATATGTGTTGATATTTTCAAAACTGTGAAACTTATTTGAATAAACTCTATTCACCCCCCCTCTAGAGTTGAGATAGATCTTACCCTCACTTTCTAGCCCTACCACTCAGAGAATACCTTTCCTACACTCAGCCTTTATAAAATAGGCTTACAACTCAGATCTATAAATAGATCCTACAGAATTTGAAAATGAAGTTATATAATATCTTACCCCTGTTGAGAGAGAAGGGATAAGACTGTTCTTGATCAGCTTCTTGAAAAGGCTGATGGATGAAATCAACTGGATCTTAGCTTTCTTCAAAGCTTCTTGAATCTGAACTTAGTTTGAGTTGATTTCCTTTGGAATATACTGCTTCTTAAGAAACCTATGATAGCTTCCTTCTTGTCTTCAAATGGCTGGATCTCTCTCTATCCACAACCCTTGATAATACTTTTGAATTCTTGAATGAATTCAACTTAGACTGAATCTGAGTGGATGTTCACTTCAGAAAGTCTTCTTAGATCTTCTCTCGAAGATCTTCTTCTGTGTCTTGCACTTTCTTGATTAGAGATCTTATCTCACAACAATGATCAATCAATTAGTTTCTATGTATCTTTTTCTTCTTCTAAATCTGTCTATTTATAGACTTCATCCTTGGTAACCGGCTGATCCGATTTCTAACAAACTTCTGACAAGTCTGACAGCTTCAGTCGACCTGTTGTAACTCACAGCTTTTAAGTCTTCAAACAGATCTCGTGCCTTTGTCTTTGTCAGCAAAGTGTCAAGACTATCTGTTAGAAAGTGTCGAGACCATATGTCAATATGTGTCGACATAAGTGACTTAGGTGTCGACACAGCCTTTGATGATGTCGACATGTCTGCCTTTATGTCGTCTCAGCTTCTTGATACTGCATCTTGAGTATGTGTCGACACTGAGTATTTGTGTCGACACAAACACTTCACCATTCACCATCAACTAACTTAGTCTAGACTTTGCTGTGTGTCGACACAAGTCCTGTGTGTCGACACAGTTGATGTAGACTCAGAATATAGTGTGTGTCGACACAGCCTCCAGGTGTCGACACAGCCTCCAGGTGTCGACACAGCTATTGTCGACTCTGCCTCTGTGTGTCGACACAGTCTTCTGGTGTCGACACAAATATTGTCGACTAGCAATTCTGTGTGTCGAAACAGCTTCCCAGTGTCGACACCGTTGATGTCGACCAAACTTCTGTGTGTCGACACTGCCTCCAAGTGTCGACACAATTGTTGTCGACTCTATTTCTCTGCGTTGACACTGCCTTCTTCAAGTGTCGACACAATCTTTCTGAAGTGTCGACACACTTTCTTCTGGTGTCGACACATGGACTTAGAATATTTTTCCTGCATTCTAGTACATTCTTAACCTGCACATATAAACTCAAAATAACATCAAATACACCTTGATGTATATCATTGAGCTAAGTTAGGTTTCTTCAAATCAGGTACACATTTTCCAATGTACCCAACAATCTCCCCCTATTTGGAGAAGTCATAACCCTTTTAGCTAATGATATACACCATTTATGAAAATTCAATATGATGATGTATAAAAGCATAATATCACAGGGAACTTTATAAACAAAACATTAAACACAAATACATCACAGAATAAAGATGTAAAAGAAACGATTATAGAACAAAGTGTTGTTTATAAATTCAGAAATTTTTGTTACAGCTTGTTTACATTGATTGTTTTAACACACTAACAATAACATAGTTCTAGGACAAAAACTAGTAGAACTAAAACTAAGGCTGGTCAGGCTCCTTGATAACAATTCCTTTTCCTGGTTGAACTTGAGCCATCAAAGGAGGATCTGCATCATCAACAAGCTTTTTTCCTTTCAAATCAGTTTTCTTCTGAGCCTCAGCCTTGATCCTTTGCCTCTCCAAATAATGAAATGGCTTGGGAAAATACTTGCTAGGCTCCTTAGCATTAGGAGGTAGCTTTCCACCCTTAGCTTTTCTTCTGAATTGAACTATGGCCTCCTGCCTGACCTCATACTTTTGCCATTCTAATTCATTATACTATTTGCCTCTTTCAAGCACTTGATCCTTCACAGCCTTCCAGGCAGTTAATATAATGTTCCTTGAGGTGGGGCTCCATTGCTCAAAATCAGGTTTTTGTTCTGCTTGCTCTCTGAATCTCTTCTTTGATAATTGAGCATCTTGTTGAGCCTTCAAATCAGCTTCTGGCTTATCTACTTTTTCTACAAAAACATTTGTAACCTCTTTTGGAGGACTGTACATTGCCTGCACTTGCTGATGAATCATTTCAAAATCAGCAGGGGGGTATATGACTTGGGAAACCTCAGGTTGATTACCTTCAAGTAGACCTTGTTGTATCCCTGACTCAGCAATGGTATCATCATCACATAATGGTGGATATCCCAATGTGACTCTGACACTATTGGTCACCCACTTGGCATGTTCTGAGCCAGCATGGATGAGTATCCTCTCCCCCTTTAGGACTTCTTTGGCAACATGATCCCTAAGATCATTCTTCTAAAACCTTTTTTGTCCATCGAGAAAATTCACACCCTCTTTAAAGAATGGTTTTAATTTTTGAAGCTTCTCAAATATTTCTTTCAGTGAGGTGGTTATAGCAGTTTGAACTGAATCTAGGGAAGCCTTGAGCTTCTGATCATAATCTTCCATGTCTGTAGCCTTTGCAGTAGTCAGCCTTGTAGCAGTATCTTTGAACTCAGTGAGAATCGTATGGTGAGATTCAGTAATATTGTCATTCATTCTTAGCTGATTTTCAAGAACATATCCTTGTTTCAATGCAATGTCATCCACTTTAGCAAGGATAGTTTGCTGTTGTTTAGCTAGATATACCACAGCATTACCTCCCTTGTGGAAGCAATCTGTCATCTCCTTTTTATTCTGATTGACCTAAAATTTGATTGACTTTATGTCTTGGGCTAGATCAAACTGAAGTGTCTTATGACTCTCATCTACAAATTTCTCCAAGGCTCTTCTCTGCTCATCCATCTTCACCTGTAAATTTACCATTAACTTATTATAATCAAACTCAGTAGGAGATTGGTGAGTTGTTGTCTGGAGAGCTGACTTATAGCTATGACTTCTTCTCTTGAAGACCATTAGCTTCCTTTTCTTAGCCTCCCTGGCTTCTTCTGTCTTAGATTCTGAAGAACTTTCAATCTGAACTCTTTCTGGAGGAGTTGTAGGAATTTCTTTCTCAGTTTCATATTGCACTTCCTCACCATGCACTTTCTCCCCCTCAACAGCACCTTGCTCCTTCTCAACTCTTAGGGTGTCATCCTTTTCAACTGCCTTTCCAAAGTTAGGAAACAACTCTTCTAGAGTGTATTCCTTTTGTGCTTGAGCATGTGATGAAACATCAATTACAGCAGAGTTCAAATCTTCTGATAAGTTTAGTATTTCTTCCGCTTGAACTTGGTCAGTAATGGGCTCCCCCTGCAACTGTGCCAGATCAGTAATGTTCTGGGCAGGAGTAAGATCTATCTCCCCCTACATCTATGCAGGTATAGATTCCTTTTGGACTTGAGTAGACCCAGTCTGGTCCTCAGCCTGCTCTCTAACTTGTTCTTCTTGAACTTGTGCATTGCCATGATCATGTTCTGGTGATTTCTGAGCTGTTTCCTGCCTGTCCACATCAGGCAAATCTTTTGACAGAACTCTATCCCATCTTGAAAATAACCTCATGTCCATTTTCCTTATATGATTGATCTTGGACCCAGGAATCTGTTGCATTACCTCTGGAATGATTCCAGCCAGGTATAGACTCAAAATTCTAGCCAAGTTTGGCTTCTTGATTCCTTATTTGATTTTTTCAAACAGAACTGCTGACCAACTGGTTGGAATTATAAAGAAAATTCTTGTCATCAGGCTGAACATATAGGCTGAGATCCTATCATGTCCACCTGGCTTGCATAAGATCACTTTGCCTACTATTTCAGATAGAAACTTTCCTTGTGGATTCATTCCCTTTCGGTTTATGGCTGCTCCAATCTTTATGGTTGAATCCAAACCACACCACTGCAGAGCCTCCCTTATCTTTGAGGCTGGGACCTCTTCTTCATCTTGAATGTTGGGTAGGTGAAGAATCTTTCTTATACTTTTTAGAGTAAGTTTAACCTTAGTCCCATGAATTATAGATTTAATCTTGAGACCAGTGGAGTCCAATATTGCAGTAGTATAGAACTCGAAAACTTCTTTCTTCCAAATCTTAGTAGGTTCAGAGACAAGGTATTCAAATCCATTGTCTGTAAGAAGAGAAATCACTTGTTTGATTTCTGGCGCGACATTTTTGAAGGCAGCCCTAACCAACTCATATCCCTCATTGATGTTGTCTTCTACCTTTGGCGCCATTGGAATGATGAGAAAGCTTGAGAGGAGAGAAGAGAGATTGTCGACACAGGGTTTTAGTCTCGAAAACCTTGTGAGCGTGTCGACAGAATATGTTCTCGACCTATATATACCTTTTCAAAACACAGAAGGTCAAGAGGCGGACAAAAATTGTCGAAAAGTGTCGATACTGTTGACAAGTGTCGACACATACTTCTATAGTCTCGACCACGGCGCAGACTACCATGTGTCGACACCAAATGATGATATGTCGACACAGGAGATACTGAATAGTTCAGCCGAAATTATGTGTCGACTCTTAGTATAAGAGTCGACACAAAATCTGTAAGTGTCGACACCATTACTCTGGTTGTATCAACACTACATTTCTGGATGAGTCGACTCTTTGACCCTTAGGTGTCGACACAGATTCTCATGTGTCGACACATTTTCCCTGACTAGTCGACATGACTACTCTGTGTCGACTCATTATCACTGAATGTGTCGACACAATTTTACTTAGCCAAATATTTTTTTTAATAAACTAACCTATGACAACCATTCCTAATTCAATTTTAAATCTATTGAATTTAGTTTCATCCAGAGGCTTAGTAAATACATCTGCAATTTGATAATCAGTTTTAACAAATTCTAATGAGATGTCTTCTTTTTCTACATGTTCTCTAAGAAAATGGTATTTTATCTCTATATGCTTAGTTCTACTATGTGAAACAGGATTGTTTGCAATAGATATAACACTCTTAGAATCACATAATAAAGGTGTTCTACTTACTTGAATACCATAGTCCTTTAGCTGATGCTGAATCCATAATAGCTATGCACAGCAACTTCCTGCTGCCACATATTCAGACTCAGCAGTGGATATTGCCACACTAGTCTGCTTCTTACTGCTCCAGGATATCAATCTTTCTCCAAAGAATTGGCATGTACCTGTAGTACTCTTTCAATCTTCTCTACAGCCTGCAAAATCTGCATCTGAATAACCTGTTAGTAGAAAATCTCCATTCTTAGGGTACCAAAGGCCTAGATTAGGTGTGCCCTTAAGATATCTCAAAATACTTTTGACTGCAGTATAATGAGATTCTTTAGGGCAAGCTTGATACCTAGCACAGACACATGTAGCATACATAATGTCTGGTCTACTAGCAGTGAGATATAATAGAGAGCCAATTATTCCTTTATACAAAGACGCATCTACAGGCTTACCTGCATCATCTTTGCATATTGGCATATTTGTTCCCATAGGAGTTCTCATGGTGGAGGATTATTCCATACCATACTTCTTAATTAATTCCTTGGTGAACTTAGACTGGGATATGGACAAGCCATCTTCAGTCTGTCTTACTTGGAGTCCCAAGAAGAACTTAAGTTCCCCCATACTGCTCATTTCAAACTTCCCTTGCATAAGTTTGGCAAACTTTTTGCAAAGGTTGTTCTCTGTAGACCCAAAAATTATGTCATCTACATAGATCTGAACTAAGATTATCTTACCTTTAGATTCCCTTAGGAATAGAGTTTTGTCTATTTTACCTCTTGAGAATTTGTTCTCAATAAGAAAAGTAGTCAGGGTTTCATACCAAGCCCTTAGGGCTTGCTTTAACCCATACAATGCTTTCCTAAGTCTATAGACATAACTAGGTTTAAGAGAATCTACAAAACCTGATGGCTGCTCTATATAGACTTCTTCTTTTAGATCACCATTCAGGAATGCTGATTTCACATCCATTTGGTATACTTTGAAGCCTTGACATGCTGCATAGGCAAGGAACATTCTTATTGCCTCCAGTCTTACTACTAGGGCAAATGTTTGATCAAAGTCTATTCCTTCTTCCTGCCTATAGTCTTTAGCAACCAATCTTGCTTTGTTCTTCATAATTACTCCACTCTCACCCAACTTGTTCCTAAAGATCCACTTTGTGCCAATGATGTTGTGGTCTCTTGGTTTAGGAACTAACTCCTAGACTTTGCACCTTCTGAATTGATTAAGCTCCTCTTATATAGCATTAATCCAGTGTTGGTCTTGGATTACTTCTTCAAATTTCTTAGGCTCCAGTTGAGATAGAAAACTTGAGTGCAGGACTGTGCTCAGATTTCTGCTTCTAGTCTGCACTCCTTGTCTTGGATCACCTATTATTTGATTTGCTGGATGGTCTCTTAGATGTCTTATAGCTGGAGGTAGATTTTCTTCAGGTTCAACATCTCCAATTCCTTCATTATGCTGCACCTCTTGGTTGTCATCAGCTTCTATAGTGTCTTGTACTGCCCCTATTGGACTGAATGATCAAATCCATTGATGATTCCTCTTTCAGATCAACCAAAGATTACTTTAGGTCCATTCTTGATAGGTATGTACTCCTTCAACAGCCCCTTTGTTCCAGTCATGTGCCTAGAACAACCACTGTCCAAGTACCATAAAGGGGCATTGCAACTTGGACTTTCCTGCAATACAAAATTACTTTCCCTTAGAACCCAAGTAAGTCTTGGGTCCTTGGTTCAGGTTAGCATCATTCATATCAAACCTACCAGCAGCTCTTCTAACTGGTAGACTGTTGTTCTTCCTGACACTTATGTTATGCCAGCAGTCTAAGGCAAAATGGCCTATCTTGCCATAGCACCAGCATTCATACCTGTTGTATCTAGGTCTAGATACATTTTTGGCAAAAAAATTTCTGTTTTGAGCTGGTGCTGCTGCAGCTACACCCACTGATTTCTTATAACCATGGGGTTTATGAACATGGACTGACTTATTGGCATAAATATTCTTGTTCTTCAGAACATCAGTCTTAATATGACCATTTATATTTTCAAGATCATATTTATTAGAAGGCACTTGTACCTTTCTAAACATAACAGGGATTTTAAGGTTTAGTGGCTGGACTGGAGCTTTGCCTTTTCTCTTGAATTGGACAGCCCTGGTGTTACCCTTGAAGCCTAATCCTGCCTTACCCTTTTGAGCCACAAACTCATCTATTAAAGGTAAGACTGATTTTTGCTTAGAGTAACTAGCCACTAAATCTTTCTCTACTCTCAGTCTGGCCTCCAGACTTTTAACTTGATCATTATAATATGTGATTGTGCCCATCTGAATAATAGTTATATTTTTCAGTTTGGCAATCTCATTTAACTTTTGATCCCATGTTTTTTCTAACTCAGATGCAGCCACCTTAAGATCTGCAATCTCCTGAGCCTGAGTTTTGACTAGGTTCTTGCTTTTCTTAAGAGCCTGCAATAAGTCTCCATACTTATCTATCAATTGATGAATATCTCCTTCAGATTCAGATCCATCCTCATTACTTGATGCAGATGCATCTGACTCTGAACTGGTACTGTAATCTGAAATTCTAGAATTACTTTGTACCTTATTGGGACTAGGCTGATCCTGGCACTTGTTGTCTTCTGAATCAGCCATCAGTCCCATACATTGATGGTCTTCTTGATCATAGATGGAGTTTAGCAATTACATAAACTCCTCTTCTTCATTAGCTGCATACAGTCCAATGTAAGCTTCAGCTTCAGATTCTAACTCTGAGGAAGATTGATCTGTAAGACTCTTCTCCTTCTTAGCAACAAAGGATTTCTCCTTCTTGCCCTTTTGTTGAGTATTCTTTCTGTCTGTTTACTCCTTCCTCTTATCTGGACATTCAGCCACCACATGTCCTGGCCTATTGCAACAATAGCAAACAATCTTTGATGTTGTAGCTTTGCTGGGCTTTGATCTGCTCCTTTCCTTTCTTGATGATTTTCTCTTCTGATAGTAATCATCAACTGGCTGTGATGTGGAGGGCCTTGACTTCCACTGCTTCTTCTTCAAGAACCTCTGAAACTGCCTTGTAAAGGCTACAAAATCTGCATCTAAATCACTGCTTTCTGATTTCTGATTGTCTGAATTTTCTGAGTTATCTTCAGCAACTTCCTTAGGAGGTGATGGAGACATTCTCCTGCACTTTCTAGTGGCTTCAACCTTGAAGGCCACTGACTTCTCTCTATGCTCTCCTTTTGTAATTTTTTCTTCCTCCTTCCTAGCCATTAGTTGCATTTCTTATGAGAGCAATTTTCCAAATAAGGTTGGAGGAGAAATGTCTGCTAGTTTGGCCACTTCTCTTATGTAACGCCCCCGATTTTTCGACGATTTTATTTGAATGGGAAACATCATATTTATGACGTCATGGCGTTACCTTTAACGTCAAGATGACGACGTAATGCCATAAAGGCATTTTCGCGTCCATGCGCTCAAGTCTGCCGAATTCTTATTGTTATGGGAAAATTTTGCATTTTGAATTTAAGTTGAGTAATTTTTGATTTACTCGTCAAGTTTCGTCGCGATCCGAGCGATATTTAGGCCTCCGTTTTGATCTCGCGTTTCCTTATTCAAATATATATAAATATGATTATTTTAATATTAAATTACTATTCAAAAATGAAAAGTACTATTCATTCTTATAGTTTGATCAAAAGGTTAGATTTGCCAAGAAATTGTTTTTCCTGCAACCTTGACTCGTGTGAAGTTTCTGCTTATTATGTAAATCTTCTGTTCCTCCAATTCTGTATACTCGAGTAGTCTGTTTATGTATACTTGAGTAGCCTTCTGTATACTCGAGTAGCCTTCTGAATACTCGAGTAGTCTGTTCCTGCATACTCGAGTAGTCTGTTTCTGTATGCTCGAGTAGTCTGTTTCTGTATACTCGAGTAGCCTTCTGTATACTCGAGTAGTCCGTTCCTGCATACTCGAGTAGTCTGTTTCTGTAAACTCGAGTAGTCTGTTTCTGTATACTCGAGTAGCCTTCTGTATACTCGAGTAGTCTGTTCCTGCATACTCGAGTAGTCTGTTTCTGCTTACTCGAGTAGCCTTCTGTATACTCGAGTAGTCTGCTGTCTTTCTTGTGTAGTTCGTCATAGTTTGTGTTCGGGAGCCTTTTTGAGGGTCAAAACAGTACCGTATGAAAAAATAGATAACATAAAATTTGTTCGTCTCGACGAGATCTACAACTTTTATGTTGGGCACTTTTCGATTTAAAGCCATTCTAGACCCCTAATTTTGTTTTCCGCGAACTGCTCGTACTTAAACTATTTTTTTTATATATTTACACAAAATTTTTTATAACAACTTATATATATATATATATATATATATATATATATATATATATATATATATATTCTTATACTTAGGTTATTTAGAAAAATAGGAATACTTCTTCTTCTCCAATTCTTTCTCCCAAACCAGAGCGGCGTGAGCGAGAGAGAGAATATTTCGTGAATCTTTCGGTGGCCGCCGACGGAGCTCCGGTGCTCGAAATCTTCAACCGAGCGTAGATTTGGAAAGCTCTCACCGAGAGCTACGCTATCATGGTAAATTTTTCCCCTTTCTTTGAGTTTCCTCGTTAGGTTTTTTCGGCCCTAACGCCCTTTTGACCATTTTTGTCTAGATTTCAACTTCCTCCATCCTCTTTTGCCCCGATCTGTGACGTGGACTAATTTGGAGAACTTTTCCGGTAAAACCAAGGCAAGTGGTGGTTTCCCCTCATTTCTCCTTGTCTGATTTGATGGTAATGGTTCAGTTTTTATGTTCTTTAAAAATTTTTTCACTTCGTTTTTCCAAGTTATTGCTACGATTAACCTTTTTTTTGGATGATCACTCGAGATTGTAAGATTTTGTCTTGATGAACTTGATCTTGTCATGATATATTTAATCGTTCTTGATGTGTCTTATTAATGCCTTTAAATGCATTACCTATCGTTATTGATCGTATTAGAGTTTGTCTAGGATTGTAAATCATTCATAGGGGTTGATCAACCATGTCTTGAAACTAGAAGTGTCAAGTAAATCCGACGAGCCAAATCTCGAGATATATGTGATGGTTTCTTTGTGGGTTTTCTTGATTGCGGGAGTTAGTGGACGAAATCACCTCCGCAAAGTTTGATGCCTTTATTAGTACCTTGTGGAAGTCTACCAGGTTTTTGGGCATCTGCGGTGTATGGTGGAGAGTATGAGACTCCCTTGCAGTTAAGCGGATATTTTATTCGTAAGGGTGTGTCCAGTTGAGTGACCACCTCGCCCGTGTTTTTGGGGTAGAGTCGACCACGGGTGCCTAATAAAGGTTTTGTATTTCTTCCTTATGATTTATTCATGTTGTCACCTTATAGCCTTGCGTGTCTGGTGTACTCTTGTGACGAATCACCTAAGTGTTCTTTTTTTCTGATGATGCCTTGTTTCTTTTTATACTTTACTTCAAAGGTTTTGGTCTTGGGTTGGTACCCCTTTTGACCCTTATTTATTTTGGCTTATTTTTCTGCCACCATTTGTACCCTCTTGCTGAGGTGTTCTGTCTTTGGAATCCCCCAGGTTCGGAGCATTAGCAGGTAGCGGAGCCTGTTTTGGAGCCCTAGCAGCAGCTGTTTGGCTGTGGTTTTCCCCCCTCGCCGTAGCGAGGTAGTTCGTTATTTTAGTTTTCTTTGCCTAGTTTCAGACATATTTCTACTGTGGGTTTGTGTCAGGCTGTTGACGCCCACAGGATTGTTGTTTTTTTTGACACTTGCTAGCTGTTGTGGTTTCCTTATGTTTGGTTTACATTACTTGCTCTCTGGGATGATTTATTGCTAGGATTGCATATTAAATATTTTTAACCTATAAAACCCTACTATTAGTAAAGCATACTTGTCATCTCCTTCAAAACTAAGCCACTACTTTCTATTTAGCGTAAAGACTTTCCTACACTTATTATAAATCTAGGGTTTGCATTGTATGAGTTGTTCCTCGGGGACATTTATACTTATGTAGGATATTAGAGTCAATTTAAATAAGTATTTTCCACAAGCGTATAATTTATATTTTTAAATCGTGAACTAGATGATTCACTAAGCCGAGGGATACGACTAGCATCATAACTTAAACTGGATTTTATTCATAACCATTTATGTTTTCTATTAAAATTGTAGAGTTTAGAGTCTTGCCTGAACGTCTGCAGTTATCCCCTGCACGGCGTGGCATCACGATGCGTATTTTCCCCTTGCTCTAATATAATTAAATTGTTGGGAAAAATGCGGGTTGTGACATCTTATGGCACAAATCTTTGTATCCCAATCCTTTGTTAAGGATCTTAAAAATTTGTCATTCAGCTCATATGTACTGAAGACCCTTCTATAGGACATCAGTTCATTCACTATCCTGTAGAATTTCTTGTAGCATTTAGTTATGCTATAAGACTTCCCTTGTCTGAAACTCTCATATTCTTGATTAAGCATAGATTTTCTGTCTTGTCTAACTTCTTCAGAACCCTCTATGTAGACAATCAAAGTGTCCCACATTTCCTTGGAGGTTTTGCAGTTAATCAAATTTTGGAAAGTAGAATAATCTATGACACTCACTATGATATTCTGAGCACTCTTATCCATAGTTGCCAATATAATCTCATCCTTAGTCATTTTAGAGAAATCTTTAGGAGTTTTTTCATTTGCATCTAGAGCAGACACATTCATTGAGATATATGGACATTCTTTTACTGTAATATAGATCCTTGGATCAGAAGCCTCCATAAACAACCTAACCCTTTCTTTCCAGATTCCAAAAATCTCTTTTCTGCAGATGGGTAATTTCATTGACCCTAGTTCCTTGTGATTCTCTCCAGAACCCATTTTCTTGATTCTTGATTCTGCCTTTAGGGATCTAACTCAGACTGTTAAGTCCTTCTTTGAGTAACCTCCCTCTGATACCACTTGATAGTTATACTTTCAAGACCACCTAAACACTTAGAGGGGGGGGGGGGGGGTGAATAGGTTCTAATGCTTGTTTTAACTTAAGGCAGAATATAACTTCAGGTTATAATAAAATTCAGAAAACTCTGATGCTAATATAGCACAACAATCACAAACATGTACACATCACAGATTGCACACAGATTTATAGTGGTTCCCCAAGGTCTGGGTACATCCACTTTCCCCCTTCACCTATCTAGCAGTGTGCTAGATTCGGCCTAACTTCCTCCTTTATCTCAGATCCTATAACTCAGAACCCTGAAAGGTTCCTACAACTCAGAACCCTATAAGGTTCCTACCGCTCAGGCTAACCAGCCCTACCTCAGCCTTGCCACAAGGCCTACAACTCAGAGAACACATTCTCCTACAACTCAGGCATAAACATCCCTACCACTTAGAGAATACCTCTCCTACACTCAGCCTTTATAAAATAGGCTTACAACTCAGATCTATAAATAGATCCTACAGAATTTGAAAATGAAGTTATATAATATCTTACCCCTGTTGAGAGAGAAGGGATAAGACTGTTCTTGATCAGCTTCTTGAAAAGGCTGATGGATGAAATCAACTGGATCTTAGCTTTCTTCAAAGCTTCTTGAATCTGAACTTAGTTTGAGTTGATTTCCTTTGGAATATACTGCTTCTTAAGAAATCTGTGATAGTTTCCTTCTTGTCTTCAAATGGCTGGATCTCTCTCTATCCACAACCCTTGATAATAGTTCTGAATTCTTGAATGAATTCAACTTAGACTGAATCTGAGTGGATGTTCACTTCAGAAAGCCTTCTAGATCTTTTCTCGAAGATCTTCTTCTGTGCCTTGCACTTTCTTGATTAGAGATCTTATCTCACAATAATAATCAATCAATCACTTTCTATGTATCTTTTTCTTCTTCTGAATCTGTCTATTTATAGACTTCATCCTTGGTAACCGGCTGATCCGGTTTCTAACAAACTTCTGACAAGTCTGACAGCTTCAGTCGACCTGTTGTAACTTACAGCTGTCAAGTATTCAAACAGATCTTGTGCCTTTGTCTTTGTCAGCAAAGTGTCGAGACTGTCTGTTAGAAAGTGTCGAGACCATCTGTCAATATGTGTCGACATAAGTGACTTAAGTGTCGACACAACCTTTGATGATGTCGACATGTCTGCCTTTATGTCGACTCAGCTTCTTGATACTGCATCTTGAGAATGTGTCGACACTGAGTATTTGTGTCGACACAAACACTTCACCATTCACTAGCAACTAACTTAGTCTAGACTTTACTGTGTGTCGACACAAGTCCTGTGTGTCGACACAGTTGATGTAGACTCAGAATATAGTGTGTGTCGACACAGCCTCCAGGTGTCGACACAGTTGTTGTCAACTCTGCCTCTGTGTGTCGACACAGTCTTCTGGTGTCGACATAAATGTTGTCGACTAGCAATTCTGTGTGTCGACACAGCTTCCCAGTGTCGACACAGTTGATGTTGACCAAACTTCTGTGTGTCGACACTGCCTCCAGGTGTCGACACAATTATTGTCGACTCTATTTCTCTGCGTCGACACAGCCTTCTTCAAGTGTCGACACAATCTTTCTGAAGTGTCGACACACTTTCTTCTGGTGTCGACACATGGACTTAGAATATTTTTCCTGCATTCTAGTACATTCTTAACCTGCACATATAAACTCAAAATAACATCAAATACACCTTGATGTATATCATTGAGCTAAGTTAGGTTTCTTCAAATCAGGTACACATTTTCCAATGTACCCAACACGGCTTTTCGTTCCCGACATGGGCATTTTGAGTTCTTGGTTATGTCCTTTGGTTTGACAAATGCCCCTTTGCTTTTATGGACTTAATGAATAGAGTGGTCAAGGATTTATTGGACCATTTCGTGGTCGTGTTCATAGATGACATCCTCATGTATTCCCGTAGTGTTGCGGAGTATGCTCAAAACTTACGCTTAGTTTTGTAGACTCTGAGGGAGCAAAAACTCTTTGCCAAGATGAGAAAGTGCGAATTCTGGTTACCCTAGGTGTCTTTTTTGGGCCATGTTGTGGGCAAGAACGGTATTTCCGTAGACCCAACCAAGATTTCTGCTATGATGGAGTGGAAGAGACCTTCTACACCTAAGGAGATTAGGAGCTTCTTAGGCATGGCCGGCTATTATTGAAGATTCGTGGAAGGGTTCTCTGTGTTGTCTGCTCCTCTAACTAGACTTACACAGAAGAACACTACGTTCATTTGGAGCGATAAGTGTGAAGAAGCTTTCCAAGAGTTGAAGAAGAGATTGTGTACTGCTCCAGTTTTGACTTTGCCTACTGAAGGAATCGAGTACGCTGTGTATATAGATGCATCACACATTGGACTTGGTTGTGTTTTGATGTAAGAAGGGAAGGTGATCGCGTACGGATCAAGCCAATTAAAGATTCATGAAAGAAACTATCCCACACATGATTTATAGTTTGCTGCTATAATTTATTTGCTTAAGCTTTGGAGACATTTATTGTATGGAGCATTGTGCAAGATCTACACAGACCATATGAGTTTGAAGTACGTCTTCACTCAAAAGGAGCTGAATCTACGCCAACGTAGGTGGTGAGAGTATGTGGCGATTATGAAGTGGAGATTCTCTATCATCCAGGAAAGGCTAATGTAGTAGCCGATGCTTTGAGTAGGAAGACAACCAAAATCTTCAATCTATCTGTACAGTCCTTGGTGGAAGAATTCTTGTTGTTGGACATTAAAGTTGGAAGTAGTACTGTGCCTGCTAGTTTGGAAGCAGAAGAACCCTCTTGGATTTCCCTTACTAGAGTGCACCAGAAGGATGACCCTGATTTATTATACCTCCAGAATAGGACTGAGAAGGGAGAGCTACCTGATTTCTCTTTGGACGAGTTAGATACTCTGAAATATTGAGGTAGATTTTGTATCCCCGTTTTTGTTGACATTCAGGCTAAGATTTGCAAGGAAGCTCATGGTTCCAGTGTTGCCTACCATCCTGGTTCCACCAAATTGTATAAAGATCTGAAGCAAATTATTTGGTGGTCGGGAATGAAGAATGATATAGCAAAGTTTGTGTCAGAATGTTATACATGTCAACATGTTAAGGCTGACCAAAGAAGGCCTGGTGGTAAATTAACACCGCTTGATATTCCAAGTTGGAAGTGGGAGAGTATTTTGATGGATTTCATCACCGATTTACCAAGATCTCCCCGTGGGCACGATTCTGTATGGGTGATAGTTGATAGATTGACTAAGTGTGCTCACTTTGTGCCCTTTAAGATTTGGTATTCTAAGAAAAAGATAGTTGAGTTATACCTTGATGAGGTCATCCAATTACATGGAGTGCCTATTAGCATTGTATCAGATCGATACTCCAGATTTACGCCTCGCTTTTGGAAGAGTTTACAGGAGGGGTTGGGTACCGATTTAAGGTATTCCACCTCCTATCATCCACAGACAAATGGTCAGATGGAAAGGGTAAATTAGATCGTGAAAGATATGATCAGGTGTTACACATTAGATCATGGTGGTGCTTGGGATGAGCGCCTCATACTCATGGAATTCACTTATAAGAATAGTTATCAAGAGAGTCTGCAGATGTGATGTTTTTAGTTGTCTACCTAAATCACCTAGAGGGGGGTGAATAGGTGAGGTCTGCACTTTTTGCGGAATAAAAATTGAACGAATGAAGCGCAGAAAATAAGCACACACAACACAGAGAACACCAGATCTATAGTGGTTCCCCAATCTTTGGTACGTCCACTCTCCACCTCACCGATCTAGCAACACGCTATACTCAGCCACTTCACTATTACCTTGGATTGAAAACCAATCCTATAATTCGGAGCAACACCCCTACAACTCGATTCACAAAACAGATCTACACTCAGAAGAAATACTTCCTACAACACTTAGAGAAAAAATCTCCTACAAGATAAAGATTTTGTAAATAAAATTATACAAACAGAATATCCCAAATCTGAATCTTCAGACCTTCTTCTTTCTTGAATCTTTGAAGCTTTCTCAGAAATAGGTCGAAGAAGACAAGCCAAAAACTATTCTAGATCTGAAAACCTAGATCAGCACGATCAAGATGAGGATTTGTGAGAATAAGAATGCCTTGATCTGTTGATCTAATCTTTCTCTGAATCTCTGGAATCAGAGAAGTGCGGTGACGAGATCGTCGATGAAGAGCGGCGGCAACTTCCCGATTTAAAATATTAGATGATTCAGAAAACTTTGTATTTCTCGAATTTTTCTTCTGATACTCTTCTTATGGTTAGTCGAAATGATTAGACCTTTTATAGGAATAGTCTAACGATCATAATCATAAAGACATAACTCGTGGACCAATAATCATGAAGATTAATTTTGAAATCTAGTCCTGTTAGACTTAATGAATTTTCAGAGAAAGAATGTCTGCATTACTCGAGTGGAATATGACTACTCGAGTAATCACTTTAAATTCTTGAGAAAAGGATGTAAAGTTCTCGAGAACAATCCTTAGAGAAAAATCTGGAAATAACTTCTGGCTACTCGAGTAATAGAATTGACAACTCTAGAAGTAGCTGGACTTCTCGAGTACTATTGCTTCACTACTCGAGAACTAGATATACTTCTCGAGTACTCTACTTCTGTTACCCGAGACAAGGATAAATTTCTCGAGTACTCGAATTCTGTTACTCGAGACAAAGTCTTGTACTACTCGAGTAATGGCCTTAGCTACTCGAGTACTACACTTAGAAAAATTCTGAACTAGGCTTTTCTGGTAACTCGAGAACTAGCAAAGATGTACTCGAGTACTACACAGCTTCTTGAGAACTAACTTTAAATCATTTCGAGAACTACTTCAGTTACTTGAGTGCTAGACTTAGCTTACTCGATAACTGACTATAAATATACTCGAGTACTAAAGTTGTTTCTCGAGTAAAACACTTAGAAAAATTTTGCTTTCTGAAAATTTTCTTTCTTCAAGGAAATTTGCAACTAGTCTTTCTGCTACAGGTTTAGTGCTTGAAAGTGAAGTGTATCCCAATAGAGAGGCTACACATGAGTCAACACCATGAATCACACAATGATGGATTACATTGTATGGTCCTGTGTTTGGTGACTAATTGTAGACTGACATTGGTCTACACTTTGGCAATTAAGTCCTGCAAACATATAAATCAAAGAAGACATCAAATATAACTTAATTCATCTTAGTTTAAGGGTGACTTCATATAAATCTAGGTTATTGTGGATACAATACCCAACAGTCTCCCCCTATTTGTAGAAGTCAGAACCCTCTACACAAAGGTGAATTATATCAAGATAAACAAACAAAGTGACTAGCTACCATAGGGATAATAAAAAATAAAATACTAAGTAATGACAAGAAAATCAGATCATCAAAATTAAAGATTTATATTTATATAGAATTGTCCATGAAAAGAGGGTGTCAGGTCAAATTACTCTAGAGGGGGGGGGGGGTGAATAGAGTATTAAAACTTTCGCTCTTTTTCTAGATTATATCAGAGTAAATATAGTGATACCATATATTAGTTAAGGAATAAGAAAAACTAAGCTAAACAATTCAGCAATTACAAGTACAGCAAAAACAAATGAAAAGGAGCAACCAGACGACACGAGAAGTTTATAGTGGTTCCCCGAAACCTTGGTACATCCACTCTTCTACCACCCTTGGTAGGAATCCACTAGCAAGTTTTGATCAGGTGACTGCCACCACAAGATCTGGTTCAGGTAGATCAGGAAAACCTTCAGGCTTTTGATCAGGTGCCCAAAAACCAACTTCAAGTCTTTTGGAGGGAGACTTATCAACCAAACTAACTTTTAAAGGGAGCTATAACCCTGTACAATGGGATGGAAAATGTTGATGGAAGTCTTCTTTTTTCTCAAAAACAACTGAGAAGACTGTATGGATTCTTGTGATGTCAAAGCTCCTTCTGAGAAGTAGAATGTTTCTGAAAGAATAGAGCTTTACTAAAGGGTGAGTAGGTCTTCAGCTTGATCTGCCAAGATCAAGGAAATCCAGTAACAGATGTTGAATAGAATGTCTCTGAGGATTTCTAGAACAGAGGTTGAATAAGACTCTTGATCTTGATGATTTGTTCTTCTTCAATCTATAGTGATGACAGAGAATGAGAAAGCGTTGAGAGCGTCGATTGCTTGTTCAGAATTTCCTATTCAGTTGCATCTCGAATTCTCTTCCTGTTTCTGTAACTGTCTTTCTTGTCTGTTATATTTCTCGAAGAAGCGAGAATTACTTTTATTCCACTGCTGAAAAATTCTCTTTGAATTTTTGAATTCTTTCCATAAATGCTTGCTACTAGAAGGAATATAAAATGGCTGGAATAATAACATTGATGAGTTTCCCAACTATTCTTAATGGAATAAGTAAATATTTATTCTGAAGAATACCACATTTAATGCATCCAAATAACAGCTATATTCAGAAGAATATTTGCATTAAATGCTCAGAATAATACTGCTAATAAGGAACAGAAAAGGGAAGGACTCGTTTTGGAACTACACAGAAAACTCCGAACGCATAACAGAATTCGTCGACCTGATATCAAAGATTGTCGACCAGGGAATTCAAGTTCGTTGACCTGAGCTCTGCGATCTGTTAACTGGGAATAACTTACCAAATCTGCACTCTTAGTTCGTCGAGCTTAGAATCTGACAGAAGAAAACTAAGCATTGACCTGAGCTCTGAGAACATTGAGCTCAGCTCAGAGAATTAACTCTGAGTTCGTCGATCGGAGATCGACGATCGTCGAGCTGAGTTCGAAGAATTTTGAACTGATCACTGTCTTCTAAAAGCTGCTAAAAATGATTCTCTAAAGACCACTTCTGGCTTGTCCAAGGAGGTAGCACTAATTAAGACTTTTCCTAAACTCTAGGACTACTACTCATGACCCTAGCTATACAATGTTGGGTCACACTCCTCCTAAGTTAGTGAACCTAGCCTAAATACAACGAGGGATCCAACAATCTCCCCCTATTTGGGTGAGGTCACTAACACAAAAACAACACCATCATAAAGCAGAAGAAAATATATCTGATAGAAAAAAATATTCAACAGATATTTACAGAGTTGTGCTTCATGATAAACTAAGAGAATAGAGTTCAAAAAAAAATTTAAAAAAAAAGAAAGGAAACTCATTTCTTCTTCTGGGCTTTGTCTTTGTCGGAATCTTCAAAAAGTTGTCTGAATTTGATTACTCTGTTAGGGTTGGTAGCTTCTTTCTTTGACATATACATGTCAGATGCTCCAATTATAGTTTGAGAAGAGGTTCTGGGAACAACAACCTCTTAGTGCAGCTTCATATAGTCATCAACATTGAAAAATTATTAGCTCTAGCATACCCGAGCAATTCTTCTTTTCTGTAGGAAGATATAGTTGAGAATTGAGAGATATCTTTGCCTTCAGCTTTTTCTTTGTTAATATGAGAAAGTCCTATAAGCTCATAGAATCTAGCCATCCTGGCAGAAGTCTCCTGTTCTGGATCAACAAAAGGAATTGGAGGGGACTCTAGCCTTTTTGGACTAGAAACTTGCATTGGTTCTTCAGTAGGAACTTTCTTTGAAGAGTCTGAAGGTTGATTTCTGGAAGAGGACTGTTGATAGTTTTTTCTGGGTTGTCTTTAATAAGTCTTTGTCATGGAAGCAAGCTTCTGAGATAAATTACCTGAGGAACCTGAAGAGGGAGGAGGAGGAAGACCTCTCCTGAACTTTTGAGGAGGAGGAGAGTACCTTCTTCTCTTCTTCCTAGCCTTTAGCTCATTCTTAGATAACCACATCCACTGGGGCATACCAGGGTAGGGAGTAATCTTTTGTAAAATATAGTATGGAGTATCATTACTTGGATTTGGCTTTAGAATAGCCTTGGAAGGGGCTTTTCTTTTCTTAGACATTTTCTTTTTACTGTCATCAGAATCTGAGTCATCAGAGTGATAATCATCAGAAGATCCTTGAGGATTATCACACAAAGCATCAATCTCAGCAATGACTTGATTTGAAACTAGCTTTCCAGCTGAAGGAGGGACAACTTGAGGAGGAACTGCTGGAGGTGGAATGATTTCAGTAGGGACTTCTACAGTTTCCAGATCCATGTCCTTATCAAAATTTCATCCATATCAGGCAATGGAGAGGTAGAGAAGACAAAGGTGGGAGGAGAAAAGGCCTTAGGCTTAGAAGATTCATCCTCAGCCACCTGAATAAGCTCAGCTTCTGGAACTAAGATGAGTTTAGGCTCAGGAGCTTCGAAACTTTTCTGTATCTACTACAAATTCTCTGAACTGATGGGAGAAGAGTAACAAACAATGCCTGTACACCCATTATAGGATACAAAAAGAAGACAATTACTGTACAAAAGATCAAAGGATCTTAGAACTGAATCTAGGTAAAAATCTGGAGCAATGAGGCAATCTCCATAAAGTATTTCCAAAGAATTGCACTCAAATTCAGTATCCAAAAACTCAATAAAATCTGCATCAATAAATTCAGTATCAATAAAGTCATCTTCTGCTACAAATTCTGTATCTGCTTCCGTATCTACTGCTGCTACTGTTACTGCTGTTGTATCTGATACTACTGCTACTACTGCTGCTTGAGCAACCTCTTCACTGAGTATCTCCCCCTGTCTGGTTTCAGTGGCTACTGGAGCTAGGCTCCTGAGAGAAGAGGATGATACAGAGAAGGTAGAAAGCTGAGCAGCAAGGGTAGAGATAGACATAGCAAGAGGTGAAATAGCCTCTGCTATCAGCTGTTTGAGAAGGGGTGTGAGGGATGCTAAGATGAGAGAGATAGAGGGAGAAGATGAATCTAAGAATTCTGGAGGGGTTTGAGTAGAGATAGATGGATTGATGATGGAAGATGATGAGGGATGACAATCTAACATTGGTTCATCTGAAGATTTGCTTGGAGATGAAAGAAGGTTGAAAGAGGGTAGAGAAGTAAAATTTTGAAGATGAAATGGAAGGGGGGATAGATGTGGAGTTATAGAATCTAGAGATTGAGATTGATCTAGAAGTTGTTGTTGATGCACTGGAGATGAAATGATAGGGGACTGAGGAGGTGTAGGTTGATGAAATGGAGAAGAAGGGTGGATAGGGGAAGTAGGAGGTATAGATAGAGATGCTGAAGCTGAGGAAGTTTGTTGGAGGGATGATGAAAGGGTTTGGTCAAGAGGGGGAATGGAACTTTCTTTTGCAGGGTGGGGAGTGGCTGGTACTGCCCTAATACTCTCAGAGGTTTTAGATGAGGAAGCCCTGGACGGCTTTGAGATAGTTCTGTCCCACCTGCTAAACAAGGCGCAGGTTAGCATCTTGGAGGCGTTGATGAATATGGTCGGGGCGACCAGTGATTCAGCGGCCTTGACATTAAGGAAGATTCCAAGAATCCTTCCAAAGCAAACTTCTTTCTTTTTATTCTTCTTCTTAATCAGATTGAACAAAATTTTGTCCCAATTAGCAGCCTTCTTACTTACCACAACACTCATCACTAAGAACTGCTGTCTGGTAATGTGATCATGGGCTGTATGCCTTCCCAGCAACACTTTACCGACTACATCTGCAAGAAATTAATATTTAGCATATAGATGCTTCTTTAGCATTTATTTGGGGTGTCTCCACAGTAACCCATCAAAGTCAACATTTCCTCATATTCAAAAGATTCAAGTTCAATATCTTCTTCACCGTTAACTAGTCCAAAGATTTCAGAAAGAGTATATGGGGTTAAGGAAATAACATTACCCGATATAGATCCAACCATCGTGTCAGCATCTGGGGTAGATGAAGTATAAACCCACTCTCTTATTTCAGAACCAGCAATCTTCATTCTGGTAGACATTAGGGTTTTCAAACTGAGTTCCTCGAATAACTGCAGAATATCTTTGAAGATCTGGTCTGATTGCTGAAAAGAATCAAAATCGATGTCAAAACCCATATCGAACTTCATGCCGGAAAGAGCTCCTGCTGGAATTGCCATTAGTGTCCTGCAACACGAAAGCAAAAAGATCATGTGCCGGGGAACATAAAGCGCGGGATGGAGGTCAAAGAAAACCTAGTTATAAGGTTTTTCAGAATATAAACCGACAAACTCTGTCCTACGAAAAAAGAGAAATCTTCGATCTGAGGTCGAAGAAATGTTTTATAGTCAAAAGAGTTTGTTGATCTCAGTCAGAAGAGGGGAAAACTTTTCATCGTACTCAGGTCAATGAAAACTTTTCTGAAGCCAGATCATCGATCTCAGGTCGACGACAAATGACTTCCACAGAGAGTTCGTCGATCTCAGGTCGAAGAAATATCTCAAGAACTTCCCTTAGTTCGTCGATCTCAGGTCGACGAATTTTGGCAAGTTCTTCGACCACAGACACAGAACTAAATTAAAGGATAGATGTCTCTTCTTATCCAAGGATTTGGTGAAGATGTCCTCCCTTTGCAAATCAGTGGGAATGAAAGTAATATTAATTTTCTTCTTGTCCACAGATTCTCTAATGAAATGATGTCTAACATCTATATGCTTGGTCCTAGAATGATGCACTGGATTCTGTACTATAGATATAACATTGGTACAGTCACAAAATAGAGTTGAATTATTTAAGTTGTAACCATAATCCAGGAGTTGATTTTGTGTCCATGGCATCTGTGAGCAGCAACTGCCAGCTGCTATATATTCAGCTTTTGCAGTTGATGTAGACACAGATGTCTGCTTTTTACAAAACTAGGAGACAAGTTTAGCACCAAGAAACTAGCATGTGCCTGAAGTGCTTTTCCTGTCCACTCTACATCTAGCAAAGTCAGCATCTGAGTATCCAGTTAACTCAAATTCTATTTCAGTTGGATACCAGAGTCCTAGATCTGGGCAACTCTTTATATATTTTAAAATAATTTTTAATAAAATTATGTGAGATTCTTTACGGTTCGCCTGGAACCTAGCACAAAGACATGTAGCAAACATTATATCAGACCTACTTGTTGTGAGGTATAGAAGAGACCCAATAATGGCCCTATATAATTTCTGATCAACAGATTTCCCTTGTTCATCAGAATTAACCACAACATTTGTAGCCATAGGCATTTTCTTAGCTGAGGCATCAGCCATCCCAAACCTTTTAATCAGCTATTTAGAATATTTGGATTGAGATAAGAAAATGCCATCAGGAGTCTGCTTCACTTGGAGGCCAAGGAAGTAGGAGAGCTCACCCATGCTACTCATCTCATACTTGGAATGTATAAGATTTGAAAACCTTGTACATAGTTTGGGATCTATATAGCCAAATATTATGTCATCCACATATATTTGTACCAAAAGTATTTTATCATTATGATGCTTGAAAAAGAAAGTCCTATCTACCATGCCTCTAGAAAACTTATGCTCTAAAAGAAAGATAACTAAGGTTTCATACCAAGCTCTTGGAGCTTGCTTTAGACCATAGAGAGCCTTATGCAATCTAAAAACATAAGAGGGATGAGATGAAGAGATAAAACCTGGAGGTTGTTCAACATAAACCTCTTCTTTTAATTCTCCATTCAGAAATGCACTTTTTACATCCATCTGGTAGACTTTGAATTTCTTGAATGCATAATAGGCAAGAAAAATCCTTATTGCCTCTAACCTGGCAACAAGTGCAAAAGTTTGATCATAATTAATCCTTCTTCTTGCCTATAGCCTTGAGCAACAAGCCTAGCCTTGTTCCTTACAATCATACCATAAGCATCATGCTTGTTCCTGAAAACCCACTTGGTCCCAATTATTAGATAACCTTTAGGCCTTGGAACCAAGTCCCAAACTCTACATCTCTCAAACTGATTGAGCTCCTCTTATATTATAATAATCTAGTGGGAATCTTGCTCTGAATCAGTTATGGATTGAGGCTCAACTTGAGAGAGAAAACATGCATACATCACATCATGGTTGAGTTGATGCCTTGTCTGTACACCTACTAACATGTCTCCAATCACTTGAGATCTAGGGTGATCTCTTAGTGTGATAAGATCAGATGGTGGAGTTGGTTCAGCAATAACATTTGGAATGAATTCCTCTCGTGGAATTGCATCTGCTGTTGGAGGAAGTTCAACTGCTTCCACAGTTTCTCTTCACTTTCTTCATCACATTGTGGAGGATGATGTGATATAACCTTTGGTTTAAGGTTTAGTTCATCCATTTTCTCATACAAGTGAGGTACCTGCAATAACTCATTGGTAGAAATTTCTTTCTCCTTGAAATACATATTAGCTTCATCAAAAGTTACATGCACAGATTCCTCAATTTTTAAAGATGATTTATTGAACACCTTATAAGCTTTGCTGACTTGGGAATATCCCAGAAAAATTCCCATTGCAGCCTTTGCTTCAAATTTTCTAATATATTTCTTGTCATTGTTATGAATATAGTATATACAACCAAACACTTTAAAATAGGTGATTTTAGGTTTCTTCCCTTTCAGTAACTCATAAGGAGTCTTATTCTTAAGCTTGTGTATAAGACTTCTATTCAACACATAATTTGCTGTGCTTACAGCCTCTGCCCAAAAGGATAGGGGCAAATAAGCATCTATAAGTAATGTGCATGCAGATTCAATTAGTGTTTTATTCTTCCTTTCAGCAACCCCTTTTTGTTGAGGTGTTCTAGGAGCTGAGAAGCAATGTCTGATACCTTCTTTCCTACAGAACTCTTGCATAAGAAGATACTCAAACTCAGTACAAAGATCACTTCTAATAAATGCAACTGGAGTAGAGTACTCAATCTGTATGTTCTTGAGAAAATCTGTAAGAACCTCGAAAGTATCTGACTTAGATCTCAGAAAGAATACCCAAGTGAATCTAGAAAAGTCATCTACAATCATTAAAGTGTAAGATTTCCCTCCTAGGCTTTGTACAACTATATGGACAAAAAGGTCCATATGTAGTAAGTACAATATCCTAGGTGAGTCACTTTTGTTTAATGATTTAAAACAAGATTTAGTTTGCTTGCCTAACTTACAAGCCATGCAGAGACTTTCCTTCTTATAGGGGTAAGAAGGAAATCCTCTAACAAGGTTGTCTTTAGAAAGCCTAGCTATGTTTCTCAAATTTACATGTCCTAGTCTCTTATGTCACAAATAATTTTGATTGCTAACAAGATTAAATAGACAGATTTCTGAACTGGAAGATTTAAAGTTTACTAAGTATATGTTTCCTTGTCTAATTTCAGTTAAAACAGTTTGATTGTTTGCAGAAATAATACATTGAGATTCAGAAAAGCAAACCTGATACCCTGAATCACATAACTGACTTATGGATATGAGGTTATGCTTGAGACCATTAACATATGCCACCTTTTTGAAAGTGACATCTCCACTTTTGAAGTCTCCATAGCCTTCAGTCTGTCCAAAACTTGAATCTCCAAAGATGACTCTTGGACCAAGTTTAGCCTTGAAGTTGATGAGGCTATCCTTGCATCCAGTCATGTGCTTAGAGCACCCACTATCCAGATACCACTTATTTTGAGTGATAGGATAGGTCTTTATCTGTAATGAAACAGATTAAAAGTTCTTGACCCAGGTAACCTTTGGTCCTTGTTTCTTCTTAAATGAAAAAGTTGATATAAATGAACATTCAGGTTGGTTCTTATAAGCCAAGGGGTGAAAACTTCTAGAAGGAATTATCCATTGGGTGAATGGGTTGATATTCTCCCTATGTTTGTTAGGTTTAATGTTACAGTTTTTGTTGGAATTTAAGTTTCTTTAATCATGATCTGGGATTGACGAATTTTGGTGAGTTCATCGACCTAAGCTCGACGAATTGGAATGAGATCTACGATCACTGCTCGAAGAAGGAAAGTATTCATTCTAAGCGCACCAATATCGTCGATCTCTGGTCGACGAACCATACTGGTTTCGTCGATCGTAGATCGAAGAATTTTTATTATTATGGTTTGTGTTCAGAGTTCATCGTTCTAAGGTCGACGAACTATTCACGTTTCGTCGATCTGAGTTCGACGAAAACCGCTGAACAATGTTATATCTATTGTTTATCTTGTTCTTAGATTTTGTTTTAATTCCATTTGTTTTAGTACTTCATTAACCTTGTTAACCTGTTCAGTGTTCTTCTTGCCTTTATAAGAAATGAAATTTACAGGTTTTGATAGATTGTTCTTCTGGATTAGAGGTGGTTCACTAGATAAGGCACCTAGTCCTTGTTTACAGTTATTTGTCCAAACATTTAAGATACTGGTTATATCTAGTAATTTCATGCTCCTGCCTTTTAGAGATTCCTCTAGTTTCCCAGCCTTACTTAGTTCAATTTTTAGAAACACTATTTGTTAATTAGCTGAATCTAGTTCAAGTGATAATTTTGTATTTTAGCAATATATTTATCTTGTTCAGTTAATTTCTCTCTAAAAAGTTTGATTTCCTTCTCAGAGCTTATTAATTCTATGCAAAGATTTTTAAATTTAGATTTAAATTCTTCTGAATCAAAATCATAGGAAGCAATTACCTAATCCTCAGCAGACATTGATTCTTCATTATCTGAATCTTCAACATCTAATTTGCTACTGCAGGCATCAATTGCCATTAGGCAAACTTTCTTTGCCTTTTGCTCTTCTTCATCATCACTGGAGCTGGAAGAGGATGACTCTTCTTCTGTATCACTCCAGGTCTCAGCAACAAAACCCTTTTTCCTTCCTCTTGTGCTTGTTTGAGGAGGGTTTGCTGTGATGAGTTCTTCTTGACTCTTTTTCTCTTCTCCTATCTTTCTTCTGAGCTTCTAGACACTCAGATATGTAGTGTCCTGGCTTCCTGCAACCAAAACATACAACTTCTTTAGAAGGTGTTTTGTCATACCTTGGTTTGTCATCTTGTCTAGATGACTTCCTTCTGAAGTCCTTCTTTGCCATTTTGAAAAATCTTTTGGCAAATAGACTCATCAGTTCTTCATTGACTGGAGTTCCTTCAGAGTCCTTAGCAGCCTTGAAAGCAATGTTATGCTCCTTCCTGGTCGGTGTTGGAGTCTTTATTTCAGCTGCTACTTCTCTAGTCTTCATCAGTTGCTCATATGATTTGAGCTTTCCAAGGAGAGGCTCAGTTGATATCTCAGTCATGCTTCTGGCTTCTTTGATATGCCAAATCCTTGAATTCCATATACTAGGGAAGCACATAAGGATCTTTTCATTCACTTCAGTCAGGGTAATTTCCTTGTCTAAGGTCCTTAGCTCACTGATGATTGAGCTTAGCCTATTATACCTATCACTAACTGACTTAACTTCTTTCTTCTTAAAGTTCTCATACTGGGAGATGAGATTGGATCTTCTGTCCTTTCTCTCATCAGCAGATCCAACCACCATCTGGTTTAGGGAATCCCAGATGGCTTTGGCTGAAGTGCACTCATCCACTTTCTGAAAAATATCATTAGACATAGTCTGAGCTAAAATGTTCATAGATCTTGAATCTGCAATTTTGGCTTTCTTCTGGGCATCTGTCCACTCAGGTGGTGGAACAACATGAGTGCTTGAAGTAGATGTTCAAGAAGTTGTTGCAGTAGGAGCTCCTGTCAAGATAGAGTTAAATATGTCCTCATCAATAGAATTCATGTACAACTTAATTCTTGCCTTCCAGATGGCAAACTTATTCAGGTTGCATACTGGAGGTCTGGTGCTTGCATAATCCTTGTTTTGTACCATTATGATAGAGAATAGCTGGGAAGAGGAAAATCTGATCTAACTAGATCTTGGTTCAAGTGTTAACTTGTACAACCAAACAAACAAACCCTCTGATACCAATTGAAAGGAGGGTGTTAGGTCAGATTACTCTAGAGGGGGAGGGGGGGTGAATAAAGTATTAAAACTTTGGCTCTTTTTCTATATTATATCAGAGTAAATATAGTGATACCATATATTAGTTAAGGAATAAGAAAAACTAAGCTAAACAATTCAGCAATCACAAGCAAAGCAAAAGTAAATGAACAAAGTCAACCTTAGGTCAAAGTGTTGACCTAGTGACATGCCCTAGGGTCCACTTAGATTGTTTTTAGGGTTAGGGCAATGTGGTGGGGTCATGGTGTGGCTAGGGTCCTTATTTAGGCTAGTTTGACCTAGTTTGACTTGGTCCTTTAGTGGGCCCCACATGGCTACAACCCACTACCTAGGGTCAAACCTAGCTAATTTCCCTAAAACCCACCCCATGCCTAACCCAATCTAAGTTAAGGGGTCTAGAAGTAACATGGGATGTTACAAATCCTATAAACAAAAAAAAATAATTTCGTCCCCGAAATTTAAGTTCGGGTCTACGGGGTTCTACTTGCAAGAATATTAAGCAACTTTAAACATAACTAATTTGGTCAAAACCTATACTCATAAGCCCAATTAGCCTAAGTAGGGCACCCCCTTGACCCAACCCAAGTTGGGTGGTGCCATTGGGCTCATGACCATCAAGTGGGGTCAGCCTACTCATCATGTTGACCAAGTCAACTCTCCAAGTCAACAAAGTCAACAATTTCACCTAAAAGATTAAAATTAGAGCCCAAGCCATTTCTCTTGGGCCAAGCCCACCAAACTTGGCCCATGACCAGCCCAAGTGGACAAGGACAGCACCTAACCCCCAATATGAGGAGAGAGATTACATGCAAAGGGGTATTTTGGAGAAATCACCTAAAAGAGGAGAGAGAAATGGGGAAGAGATGAAAGGAGGCCACATGGGCTCATCTCATCAGCCCAAAAACTTGCTGGCCGACCACCCCACTTCATTTCAGAAGAATTTAGGGCATGGTGGCCACTTGGCACCATGGGTGAAGCATCCAAAGCTTCACCCCGAGCTCACCTTGGCCATATCTCCACCTATACCCACTCCCAGCCCCAATTAACCCCGCCATCAGCTTCAGAGAGAGAAAAGGAATTGAAATCGAGTGCTGGAGCAAGGAAATCGGTGGAGAATCGAGCTTTTGAGTAGGAGCTCGCCGGCGCACAACCGCCATGCCAAACCGCCACCATGCTCGCCGCCGAGCCTCCATTCAGGTCTGTTTCGGCGTCCCTCTCTCCGTACTAGCTGTCTAGATCAAATAGGGGAGATATCAGGCTCAATTGATCCCGATGCCATGAGAGCAGAGAGCGAAATTGCCGAGTTTTTATTCTTGCTAGGGTTCGCCGGAGGAGCCAACTCCGGTGGCCACCGCCGAGAAATGCTAGCCCCCACCTCAGTGAAGGTGGTGGCGACATCCGCCGACAGTGGTGGTGGCTCAGCTGGCCAGAAAACGGCAGACAAGTCGGCCCAGCGCAAATAAATCCCAGCCGTTGGCTGGAGGTAGGAGATGAACAGATGCCGTCGGTTTATTCTTTAAGATTCATGTAGATTATATCATTTTATTCTTATAGTTTAAATAATTTAATGAAATGAATTAATTTTCTGTCACAAATATACAGTCACTTTGCATGTGACATTTAGGGCACTTATAGGCATTACCATAACTTGACTCATAAATAAGAAATGTAGCCTCAACTGTTACCTTTAATTTTCCATCTTAATCATCAAATTTAGTCCAGTTGTTTGGCCTGTAGGGCATTTCTCCTAGGACTGGTCCTAGGCTAGGGCAGAAATTAAAATTTAAACCCAGGCCAAACTAGAAGTCCACATAGCCTGATATTTTGGGCATGTGACTTATTTGGGCATATATATCCCCTGCCAAAAATTGGGAATTTTTGGAATAACATTTTCTATAGTTTTGGTCAAAATATCAAAAACTAAATAAATGAAATATTTGGGGTTATATGCCTCCAAATGGCCCCAAACTTTGGTGGTAGGTCCTTGGGGACATCAGTGTTGCATGATAAAAATTTCACTACCTTTGGATCACTGCATGTTTGTTAATCAACTTGCATGTGTTGGCTAGTTATAGCCTTGGGGTGCAAATAGCAATATTTGAAATATTGTGTATTCAGCCTAATTGAGGCATCTAAAAATCACGTAAGTGATTCCAGAGGATCATTAGGATAAATTTAACCCCTAAAATTAATTATGGGATTTTTGGGATCAAAAATCCCATTAATTGGAATTTTTGAAAATATAACTCCTTTTCAAAATAAATTGGGAAAATAGGTTTTCCTCAAGCAAAAATCCTCAAACTTTGCCAAGTTAAAAAGAAGGTTATATTTGACTTAGTAAAAAATTGATCTTTCTGTTTGAGAACTTCTGAAGTAAAATACCTTGAAATGACCATTTTACCCTTATTTCATTTATTCATGAATTGATGGAAATACATATCAGAAAAATTTGGAAATATTTCTAATGCTATATAATTGTATTATTAGTTTTGCATAATTATCTCAGAATTTATGGAAGTTACTGATAATTTTTAAATTAACATAATGGCATTTGGGTAAATATTTAAGAATGGGATTTGTTAGGCCATTACACTATAGTGGTTGATGAAACTCTGCCCTTATATGATCTGTAATTTTCCTAGAACTTTTGTAATTGAATTCCTTATACTTCCTTTGTAAAATGATAATTTTGATGATTTTGTATTATTTAAGGAATAAATATAAATACTTAAAGGAAAATTATAAATCTTGGAAGACAGTGATATTTCATTATGTTGTACGTCAGAAAAATTTCTCACATCAGTAGGATTGTGCAATTCATTGGGTAACAACTGGAATGGAGGTCGGCGGAAGACCGTCGCCCTCCCGATAACAACTTAAGTCATTAGGGTCAACGAAGAGTAACAATGAGAGTTGAATGTTGATTATGGGTAGACATCAACTAAAAGTAATTATCCTTGCGAAAGGGAACTTTGGATTTTAATTCCATCTTGGTTCCTAGTACCCCTGAGACCCCTTCATTGGGCATACCCTGGGCAGTCCTAGGATTAACCCTAATTCACTAAGTGTAATAACCAGTAGGTAAGAGTAGCCTAATAGGCTAGGTAAACTGTACTTGTTCTCACTCGTGCCGGGTTGGAGGTACTTGGAGTCTGTTTACTACTTGCTCACCCGTGCAGAGTTGGAGAGAATTGATGTGTTATATGCTCACTCGTGCCGGGTTTGAGGTACTTGGAGTCTGTTGACTACTTGCTCACCCGTACAGAGTTGGAGGGAATTGATGTGTTATATGCTCACTCGTGCCGGGTTGGAGGGACTTGGAGTCTGTTGACTACTTGCTCACCCGTGTAGAGTTGGAAGAAATTGTTTGGTTTACTTGCTCACCCAGGCAGGGTTGGAGGAATCAGGATAGGTTGGTCCTACGAGCTAGAGGCTCGAGATGAAATACTTGCATGTGCATAAATGGTGGGTGGTCATGCGATACTGGGCCAATCGTCACACCGATGGTAGTACGGTGACTCGGGTGAGGTGTATGGGTGGAAGGGCCAATATGTTGTTTAATACTGCGGTCAGGCAGACAATCCCTAAAGACGTATACCCGACCTAAAAGTTAAGCAGGCAGCTAACAATTAGTTTGCAGAGACTCTAGAGTGCACTTGTCGGTGTATAGAGGCGTATAGGAGAGGTCTTGGCCTGGTAGTGTGTATACCCGCCTAGAAAGTGGAGAAGCCCGATCCGCTGTTGCCGGAGCCACGACGGCGGTACCTGAGAGTGATGCTAGCTCTCGAAAAGTTTGAACTAAAGGTCTGTGATCACGGAGTCGTTGTGTGTGAGTTGCACTTGCCTGCTACATAAATTGCATCATAACATTCATTCATATTAGGGCATACGCTTCATAGATCCTTATCATATAAATTAGTATGGGCTCTTTTATATGATAAGTTACAATTCCTGGAAACCTTAACTTATAAATTTGTATGGGAATTTTTATAAGTTAAGGTACGCTCTGTGATGATAGTGTAGTGGTAGTGTAGTTTTACTTTCCTGTATTACTTTCAGTTCTTCCTTTACTAGTACTGCTCTTTACTTACCTGTACAATATACTTGGAACTGCTAGAGTAGAATGTTAATACCTATTACAACTGCTAGTTAGCTCTTGTCACTTGCTTCCACTTTTGTTACCCCTTGTTATCTTCCGCTTCGTCCTCCCACTCGGTGCCTAGGAGCTGCGGGGCGAGGTGCGGAGGAAACGACTTAGTCTTTTTGACTAATAGTCAGTGACCATATCATTTTAGGAGTACGAGGAGATGGAGCAGCACATCGAGGAGGCAGGACTTGAGGAGCAGATACCGATACCACCTACTACCGCTACTGGAGCACGTCCTTAGGTTAGATGAGTTGAGATGATAGATTTTGCTGCTGTTAGATTTAGAGAGAGAGTGATTTGATATCGATGTACTGGGCATAAGCCCTTATTCACTTTCATTTTCGTACTCATTTTGGACTATATTCATGTACTTTTCATTTGATATATATATGATTAGTACTGTGACTGTGGACTGTGATATTTACTCTGTTTTATACTTCTATTTCTCATATTGGCCTACAGGTTTATGATCGTACTAGCCGGTAGAATCGGTGACTTGCGGTGTCGACTACCCCGTGTGTTAGTGTCACCGTAAGGCGGCGGTTCTAGGCATAAGATCCGGGTTAGCCCCGGAGAGGGGGAATGGATCTTACAAATTAGTATCAGTTTGTAAGATCCGTTCCCCCTCTCCGGGGCTAACCCGGATCTTATGCCCAGAACCGCCTCCTTACGGTGACACTAACACACGGGTTAGTAGACACCGCAAGTCGCCGATTCTGCCGGCTAGTACGATCATAAACCTGTAGGCCAATATGAGAAATAGAAGTATAAAACAGAGTAAATATCACAGTCCACAGTCACAGTACTAATCATATATATATCAAATGAAAAGTACATGAATATAGTCCAAAATGAGTACGAAAATGAAAGTGAATAAGGGCTTATGCCCAGTACATCGATATCAAATCACTCTCTCTCTCTCAATCTAACAGCAGCGGAATCTATCATCTCAACTCATCTCACCTGAGGACGTGCTCCAGTAGCGGTAGTAGGTGGTATCGGTATCTGCTCCTCAAGTCCTGCCTCCTCGTCGTGCTGCTCCATCTCCTCGTGCTCCTAAAATGATATGGTCACCGACCATTAATCAAAAAGACTAATTCGTTTCCTCCGCACCTCGCCCCGCAGCTCCTAGGCACCGAGCGGGAGGACGAAGCGGAAGATAACAAGGGGTAACAAAAGTGGAAGCAGGTGAAAAGAGCTAACTAGCAGTGGTAATAGGTATTAACATTCTACTCTAGCAGTTACAAGTATATAGTACAGGTAAGTAAAGAGCAGTACTAGTAAAGGAAGAACTGAAAGTAATGTAGGAAAGTAAAACTACACTACCACTACACTATCATCACAGAGCATATCTTATCTTATAAAAATGCCCATACAAATTTATAAGTTAGGATTTCCAGGAATTGTAACTTATCATATAAAAGAGCCCATACTAATTTATATGATAAGGATCTATGAAGCGTATGCCCTTATATGAATGAATGTTATGATGCAATTTATGTAACAGGCAAGTGCAACTCACATACAACGACTCTGTGATCACAGACCTTTAGTTCCCACTTTTCGAGAGCTAGCATCACTCTCAGATACCACTGTTGTGGCTCCGCAGCAGCAGATCGGGCTTCTCCGCTTTCTAGGCGGGTATACACACTACCAGGCCAAGACCTCTCCTATACGCCTATGTACACTGACAAGTGCACTCTAGAGTCTCTACGTACTAATTGCTAGTTGCATGCTAGACTTTTAGGTTGAGTATACGTCTTCAGGGATTGTCTGCCTGACCGCAGTATTAAACAACATACTGGCCCTTCCACCCGTACACCTCACCCGAGTCACCGTATTGCCATCAGTGTGACGATTTTCCCAGTACCGCATGACCCACCACCATGTATGCACATGCAAGTATTTCATCTCGAGCCTCCAGCTCGTAGGACCAACCTGTCCATATTCCTCCAACCCTGCCTGGGTGAGCAAGTAAACCAAACACTTTCTTCCAACTCTACACGGGTGAGCAAGTAGTCAACAGACTCCAAGTCCCTCTAACCCGACACGAGTGAGCATATAACACATCAATTCCCTCCAACTCTACATGGGTGAGCAAGTAGTCAACAGACTCCAAGTACCTCCAACCCGGCATGAGTGAGCATATAACACATCAATTACCTCCAACTTTGCACGGTTGAGCAAGTAGTCAACAGACTCCAAGTACCTCCAACCCGGCATGAGTGAGAACAAGTACAGTTTACCTAGCATATTAGGCTACTCTTGCCTACTGGTTATTACACTTAGTGAATTAGGGTTAATCCCAGGACTGCCCAGGGTATGCCCAATGCAGGGGTCTCGGGGGCACTAGGAACCAAGATGGAATTAAAATCCAAAGTTCCCTTTCACAAGGATAATTACTTTTAGTTGATGTCTACCCATAATCCACATTCAACTCTCATTGTTACTCTTAGTTGACCCAATGACTTAAGTTGTTATCGGGAGGGCGACGGTCTTCCGCCGACCTCCATTCTAGTTGTTACCCAATGACTTGCACTTTTACTCTCGTCACTAAGATAACACTAACCACCAGGGTTATACTTCCAATCGTGTTCTCTAGCTCAATTGTCGATCTATCTCCTTGTGGACCTATAGTATAACCTATTTTTTCTATGCGCAGCCCATGACCTAACTCCACCCTAAAATCCAACTTCTAATTCCTTGACACATATGTCTCAAATTATTTATCCTAGGGTGGTATGGACCTATATGATGACCATGATGATTTTCATAATTTTCCCAATTTTTTAAACCATTAATTAATTTCTTCAAATAATCTTTCAAGTCATTTAACACATGGAGTATATCATATCATAATCCTACTGATGTGAGAAATTTTTCTGACCTACAACATAATGAAATATCACTGTCTTCCAAGATTTATAATTTTCCTTTAAGTATTTATATTTATTCCTTAAATAATAAAAAATCATCAAAATTATCATTTTACAAAGGAAGTATAAGGAATTCAATTACAAAAATTCTAGGAAAATTACAGAGCATATAAGACATTAATTTAAGACTAAGGGCAGAGTTTCATAAACCACTATAGTGTAATGGCCTAACAAATCCCATTCTTAAATATTTACCCAAATGCCATTATGTTAATTTAAAAATTATCAGTACATCATAAATTCTGAGATAATTATGCAAGAATAATAATACAATTATATAGCATTAGAAATATTTCCAAATTTTTCTGATATGTATTTACATTAATTCATGAATAAATGAAATAAGGGTAAAATTGTCATTTCAAGGTATTTTACTCCAGAAGTTCTCAAACAGAAAGATAAATTTTTTCCTAAGTCAAATATAACCTTCTTTTTAACTTGGAAAAGTTTTAGGATTTTTGCTTGAGGAAAACCTATTTTCCCAATTTATTTTCAAAAGGAGCTATGTAACACCCCGAAACTCAAAAGAGGGACGGGTGACATTTTTAAGCCAAGACGGGGTTTTGAAGCAGGTGACACGGGTCCCGACACGGGCGTGTCGGAGGCCGTGTCAGTGTGTGTTCGACCACGGGTCGTGCTTTCGCCGTGTCGGCGGTCGTCGAGTGTCGAGTGGTGGGACACGGCCTAGGACACGGGCGTGTCCCAGGCCGTGTCACTCAAGGGAATCGACACAGTGGTACACGGGCCATGACACGGGCACAGACACGGGCGTGTCACATGTGACACGGGCGTGTCCTATGCCGTGTCGCAAGGCCGTATACCTCTCTGACTGCGAAGTGTTGGCCGATTGCACACGGGGGGCGTGACACAGGTACCAATACGGGCGTGTCACATGTGACACGTCCGTGTCATAGGCCGTGTCAAGGGCCGTGTGCTAGTTTTCGAATCGGTCGAGACGCCGAATGGGTGACACGGCCAGGCACACGGCCGTGTTGCAACCCGTGTTCGACCCAGATTTTATGATTTAAGATCTAATCTTGGCCGTTCGTTTCCTTGACTTTGGATCCGACGGTGGGGGGCTGCTCCTGGGTGATTTTAGCCAGGATTTAGGGTTGGGAACCCTCATTTACTTTAGCCATTCTCTCTCTAAGAGTTTAGAGAGAAGGGAGAGCAAGGAGGAAGGAGGAGTCCAAGATCCGGCCGCCGGAGGAGCTTCGGAGCTCCGAATCGCGATCCGAGTCCAGATCCGCGGAGGTGACGCCGTTGCGGTGCTTTCCAACCGCATAGTTTTCGATGGCGCCGCGGAAGAACGCAAGGGTAACGATTTCTCATCCTTGGGCATGTGAAGCCCTTTTTCCCTTTGCATAGGAAGCCCTCTCTTGCGAGTGAGCGAAGAGTTGGAGCGTTCCTTGGGGTAGATATGTAAAGTACCCCCTTGTGTAGAGTTCGTATACGAGAACGGACATAAGCATTGTGTGTGAAGCCAATCCGGACAAGTAGAGCCGGATCGGTGATGTTGCATTGCATTTGAACCGGGGAAGACTCCGGGTGTTTGGGCGTTTTTCGGGTTTTCTACGTGGTAGATTGCAACAGGGAGCCTTGGAGATTAACTCCAAGGTGCACCCGGAAAACTGCGGTGGCCGGGGAGCCAACGTGAACATAACCGGGTTATGTGATTGTTGTGGCAGAAACGGGACTCGGTGAGTCTTGACCTGCGCATATGGCTTAAATTCCCGTTGCGATATGAGCATGGGTCAGGCGGAACTGTACCCGGTCTATGTCATTCGGTAGGACCGTTGGCATGGATGAGGGTCTTCGGCGGTCTATGGCTTAAATTGCCGTGACCAAGGCCAGGAAGGCAAAATGCTCATATGGTTGGCCGTCCAAGAGATGGTGGTGGAACGGGAACGTCTATGGCTTGAATTGACGTGACATTGGCCGGTTCGCCGTGAATGTGCCCTGTGTGCACGAGGTGTATGGCCGTGCGAACCTACACCTATGATGATGTGTGAACACACTATTAAATTGGCTATACTAATAAAGTGCAGGGAAATAGCATCGCCGCCCCGATTTTGGGGGCGGGATCATTATAATTTGGTCAGCATAGCTGACCGTTGCTTTGTTTGCCACCGGGCGGTGGTTTGTGCTTGCAGGTGCCGCGGAGTCGAGCGGAAAATAGCGGGCTAAAGCCCATGTTGCAGTGCTGGCCCTCGAAGGCCTAACCCTTTTATGCTTTCCGTTTATTTCATGTATGGCCGGCCTGCGAGCCGAAGTATGTAAGACATGTTTTGTTAAGCAAACCTTGTAAGGCCATAAGGCCGGTACTTTTGTATTTTTCATTCCTATTGTTATTTTTTTGTAGTGGACATTCTGGCTTGGCAGGGTTCTTGTAATTGTGCAACTTAATAAATTGCTTCTGCTAGAATGACTCTGTGTAGGACGTTGGTGATTGGTTGTATGGTTTCAACGCGTAACCAACCGGTCTGTCCGTAGTATATGGCGTCGGGCCCCGGCCGGACCTACTGTTATATACTATGTGACGGATAGGGGTGTTATAAATTGGTATCAGACTACTGGTTTCAGTCAAACTTAAATGAATTCGTGGACGAATTCACTTTAATGGGTGGTGAGCACATGTGTGCGTCATCGTTATAACATGAAAAGAACCCATGAATGTCCACTTAGGAATGAAAATACACATGTTTGAGGAACCTGCGTGTTCCTATAATTGCTGTTTGCAGTAATATTTGGTCGCTTATCGGTGTTTTGCACGATTATAGGTGACCAGGAGTGGTGCTGGGCCGTCAGAACGGCCAGGTTCTGAGGCAAGCAGTGCGCCAAGTGAAGCGCCTGCAACACCTCCGTCTGCCGAGACCATTAGATTGGTGGCAGAAGCTGTCTTTGCTATGATTAATGCGCAACCTGCAAGATAGGTGCAGCAGCCTGCTCCTGTGGGGGAGCAAGTGCCGCTCCAAGCGGCGGAGCCTAGAAGGGTTGAGCAGGTGGCGGTGGAGCCGGAGTTGCCTCAGAGAGCAACTGAAAGACAGTTGAAGCATGTGATGGGCTTCCACCCACCGGTGTTCTCGGGAACGGGAACCCCGACTCAGGCTGAAGATTGGCTCGCAAGAGTCAATAGGGTGATGACAGCTACTGAAACGGAAGAGTGGCAGAAGACCACGATAGCGACGTTCCTTTTGGATGGGGACTCAAGGTTATGGTGGGAAGGCCTAGAGCTACACCAGTTGAGGGGAAGGCCATTGGCCGAAGTTCCTATGGCGGAGTTTACAAGATTGTTCATGGCTCGATACCTCCCCTCAGCGCAGAGGATCGCATTGGAGAACGAGTTCCAAAAGTTGGTGCAAGGAGATAACACTGTAGACGAGTACCTCCACGAGTTTACTCAGTTGGGGAGATATGCTAGCACTACCTTTGCCGACGAGGAGCGAAAGACTAACTGCTTTTACGAAGGGTTAAGAGATGAGCTGAGGTTGCTACTGTCAGGGCCCATGACGCAGGGTTTCCTAACCTTGGTCAACTCGGCCTGGTCCTTGGAGAAGGACATGAGAAATGTACAAGCTAAGAAGGAATCTGGAGGAAAGAAACAGGAGTTCAAAGCGCCGACTACGTTGAAGTCGGGCTATCGAAAATTCTTCAAGAAGACTAGGACGTCAGGTCCAGCTTCTTCTACAGGTGCCTCGGGGGCAACTATTAATTGAACCCCGGGCGCTTGTTTCACGTGTGGAAAGATGGGGCACTTTGCCCGTGACTGCTGGAGTGGACGCTCAAAGTCCGAAAGGAAACAAGGAGCTACTTATGAAGAGAAGGGCAAAGCGGTGGAGTCGACCGCGTCCCATTATGCTCCGACTCAGCCTAGAGTCTATAACTTGGGCCAGCAGGAGGCCATCAAGCAAGCATATGTGGTGACAGGTATGAGTTAATTTATAGCAAGTTGACTTTAAAATACCATTACCTATTGCTTGTTAGGCTAATGTCTTTTGCTTAGGCTTTGTGGTGATTAGCGATAGTCCGGCACGGGCACTGTTCGACACGGGAGCTTCACACTCCTTCTTGTCCGAAAATTTTATATCGCGCATCGGAATCCCTTCTTCGATGGCGGAGGACAAGTTGGATGTGCTGCTACCGAATGGGTGCTCGATGCGTGCGGACAGAGTGTGCGCCGTAAAGGTTCACATTGAGAGCCAAGAGTTCGACTTGCTAGCGTCATTACTGCCGCTAGTAGAGTTCGACGTTATCTTTGGGATGGATTGGCTTTCGGAGCAGAAGGCTTGGATTGACTGTGACCGGAAGGAGGTCAAGCTGGGTGTTGGGCTGGGGACAACATTCGAGGGACTCAAGGGGTCGAGCAAGACGCTAATGTCTGCTCTTCAGGTGGTAAAGGCAGTTCGTGCTGGTGCAGAGCTATTCTTCACAATAGTGGGGGCTGTGGAGCCAAAGTCCACGTTGGATAGCATCCCTGTGGTTTGTGAATACCCCGATGTGTTCCCGGATAGTCTCCCCGGGGCCCCACCGCGGCGAGAGATTGATTTCACCATCGAGCTCGTACCGGGGGACAAACCGGTGTCACGTGCTCCGTATAGGTTGGCACCTAAGGAGATGGCAGAGTTGAAAGTTCAGCTAGAGGAGCTGATGGAACAAGGTTATGTGCGTCCAAGCTCGTCGCCTTGGAGTGCACCGGTCCTCTTCGTTAAGAAGAAGGATGGTAGTATGCGGTTGTGTATCGACTACAGAGAGTTGAACAAGCTGACGGAAAAGAACAAGTACCCGATCCCGAGGATTGATGATCTCTTTGATCAGTTAGTCGGATCATCGGTATATTCTAAGTTGGACTTGAAGTCGGGGTACTATCAGTTGAGGATAAGGGAATGTGATATCCCGAAGACGGCGTTCAGCACAAGGTATGAGCATTTCGAGTTCACGGTCATGCCATTTGGACTGACGAATGCGCCATCAGTGTTTATGGACTTGATGAACAGGACGTTCCGAGATTTCTTGGATCGCTTTGTGATCGTCTTTATTGATGATATATTGGTGTACTCGCAGTGCGAAGAAGATCACTTCAAGCACTTGCATCTAGTGTTGGAGACTTTGAGGAGGAATGAGCTGTATGCGAAATTCTCCAAGTGCGAGTTCTGGCTACCCTTAGTAGCGTTCTTTGGTCATATTGTTAGTGGGGAAGGTATAGCGGTGGATCCGGCGAAGATCGTTGCGATACGGGAGTGGACTGCGTTGTCTTCAGTCGCGGAAGTCCGTGGTTTTCTCGGGCTTGCCGGATATTACAGGCACTTCGTAGAGAACTTCTCGCGGATAGCGCTACCTCTCACGAAGTTGACAAGGAAAGATCAGAGATTCTTGTGGACGCAGGAGTGCGTGCAAGCATTTGAGGAGCTGAAGAGACGGTTGACCACGGCGCCAATGCTTAGTTCGCCGAGTGGGACCGAGGGATTTGAGGTGTATAGCGACGCTTCAGGTAGTGGTTTGGGCTGCGTGCAGTTGCAGCATGGAAGTGTGATTGCGTATGGATCGTGTCAGCTGAAGGTGCATGAAAGAAATTATCCAGTGCACAACTTGGAGTTGGCGGCCGTAATATTTGCACTCAAGTTGTGGAGGCACTACCTATACGGCGTAAGAGTCGATATATACACCGATCACAAGAGCCTAAAGTACTTGTTGGATCAAAAGGACCTTAATATGAGGCAGAGGAGGTGGATGGAGTTCCTGGGGGACTACACCTTCAAAATACATTATGTACCCGGGAAGGGCAACACAATTGCGGATGCACTGAGTCGCAGGGCTCCCGCCCAAGCCAACTGGTTGTCGGTGCATGATGAGCGGCTGATACGGGAGTTGGAGGAGCTTGAGATCTGTTGCATTGACAAGCAGACGAGCGCCAAAGCAATGTTGAACTGGACAGAAGTTCAGTATGACCTGGCTGACCGAGTTCGGCAGGCATTGGAGTTAGATGACTCCATGAAGGAGCTTATGGAGGCAGCGTTGGATGGGTCAAATTCCCAGTTCTCGGTAGTAGATGGTTTGTTAAGGAAGGATCATCGGTTGTGCTTCCCAAGTGGTGGTAACCTCCGGGTGGAGTGGATGTACGAGGCTCATCATACCAAGTACTCAATCCACCCAAGGAGCACGAAGATGTATCGTGATCTCAAAAAGTTGTTTTGGTGGCCGGGGCTTAAGAAAGACGTGGCATTATACGTGGCTAAATGCCAAACGTGCGTCTTGGTGAAGGCGGAGTGCCAAAAGCCGGGAGGATTTCTGAAGCCCTTGCCTATACCGGAGTGGAAATTTGACGACATATCTATGGACTTTGTGCATGGGTTGCCAAGGTCGCATAAGGGGAACGACGCCATCTGGGTGATCGTAGATCGGTTAACAAAGGTGTCGCACTTCATTCCGCATAGGAAGGACGATCCAGTGGAGAAATTGGCGAAGTTGTATGTTGACAACATTATTAGGCTGCATGGCATGCCCCGTAGCATTGTGAGTGATCGCGATGGGCGGTTCACGTCAAATGATTGGAGATTGGTGCAGCAGATGCTGGGAACAAAGTTAAAGTTCAGCACAGCCTTCCATCCGCAGACGGATGGGCAGACCGAGAGAGTCAATAGGACGATGGAGGACATGCTACGCATGTGTGTTCTGGACTTCGGTAAGCATTGGAAGGACCACCTGTATTTGGTGGGGTTCGCGTACAACAACAGCTACCAGGCGAGTATCCATATGGCGCCCTTTGAGGCCCTATATAGTAGGAGGTGTTGCACGCCATTGTCTTGGTTAGAAATGGGTGAGGCAAGGTTGTACAAGAAGCAGGAGGTGGAGAGTGCTACCTCGTTGGTGCGGATCATTAGGGAGCGCTTGTTGATCGCTCAGGACAGGCAGGCGAAGTATTACAATGCCAAGCACCGGAACGTGGAGTTCGCGGTAGGCGATTGGGTATACTTGAAAGTAAAGCCGTTCAAGGGGGTTTCGCGGGTGAGATGCTTGAAGAAGCTGAGCCCAAGATACCTTGGACCTTTTGAGGTTCTGGAGCGAGTCGGCGAAGCTGCATACCGTTTGAAGCTATCGGTGGAGTTGAGTGGGCTATACGATGTGTTCCACATTTCAGTGTTGCGGAAGGCGGTGCTGGAGCCTTCGCAGGTGATCGCAGTTGATCAAGTGCCGGTGGACGAAGGGTTGACGACTAAGGTCAAGCCCATTTGTATTGAAGATGCAGAGGTCAAGAGACTCCGTAACAAGGAGATCCGGATGGTTAAGGTCCGGTGGGATAATTGCGGTCATGAGGAGCTCTCTTGGGAGCGGGAGCAGACCATGCTGGAGGAGTACCCAGAGTTATTCCGCTCAGGTACTGCTCTTGGTTTTATGTTTACTTTCCTTTAGTAATTTCGTGGGAGAAATTCTTTTAAGAGGGAGAGAGTTGTAACACCTCGAAACTCAAAAGAGGGACGAGTGACATTTTTAAGCCAAGACGGGGTTTTGAAGCAGGTGACACGGGTCCCGACACGGGCGTGTCAGAGGCCGTGTCAGGGTGTGTTCGACCACGGGTCGTGCGGTCGCCGTGTCGGCGGTCGTCGAGTGTTGAGTGGTGGGACACGGCCTAGGACACGGGCGTGTCCCAGGCCGTGTCACTCAAGGGAATCGACACAGTGGTACACGGGCCGTGACACAGGCACAGATACGGGTGTGTCACATGTGACACGGGCATGTCCTATGCCGTGTCGCAAGGCCGTGTACCTCTCTGACTGCGAAATGTTGGCCGATTGCACACAGGGGGCGTGACACAGGTACTAACACGGGCGTGTCACATGTGATACAGCCGTGTCATAGGCCGTGTCAAGGGCCGTGTGCTGGTTTTCGAATCGGTCGAGACGCCGAATGGGTGACACGGCCAGGCACACGGCCGTGTTGCAACCCGTGTTCGGCCCAGATTTTATGATTTCAGATCTAATCTTGGCCGTTCGTTTCCTTGACTTTGGATCCGACGGTGGGGGGCTGCTCCTGGGTGGTTTTAGCCGGGATTTAGGGTTGGGAACCCTCATTTCCTTTAGCCATTCTCTCTCTAAGAGTTTAGAGAGAAGGGAGAGCAAGGAGGAAGGAGGAGTCCAAGATCCGGCCGCCGGAGGAGCTTCGGAGCTCCGAATCGCGATCTGAGTCCAGATCCGCGGAGGTGACGCCGTTGCAGTGCTTTCCAAACGCATAGTTTTCGATGGCGCCGAGGAAGAACGCAAGGGTAACGATTTCTCATCCTTGGGCATGTGAAGCCCTTTTTCCCTTTGCATAGGAAGCCGTCTCTCGCGAGTGAGCGAAGAGTTGGAGCGTTCCTTGGGGTAGATATGTAAAGTCCCCCCTTGTGTAGAGTTCGTATGCGAGAACGGACATAGGCATTGTGTGTGAAGCCTATCCGGACAAGTAGAGCCGGATCGGTGATGTTGCATTGCATTTGAACCGGGGAAGACTCCAGGTGTTTGGGCGTTTTTCGGGTTTTCTACGTGGTAGATTGCAACAGGGAGCCTTGGAGATTAACTCCAAGGTGCACCCGGAAAACTGGGCAAAAGCGAGTTTTGCCAACACGGTGGCCGGGGAGCCAACGTGAACATAACCGGGTTATGTGATTGTTGTGGCGGAAACGGGACTCGGTGAGTCTTGACCTGCGCATATGGCTTAAATTGCCATTACGATATGAGCACGGGTCAGGCGGAACCGTACCCGGTCTATGTCGTTCGGTAGGACCGTTGGCATGGATGAGGGTCTTCGGCGGTCTATGGCTTAAATTGTCGTGACCAAGGCCAGGAAGGCAAAATGCTCATATGGTTGGCCGTCAAAGAGACGGTGGTGGAACGGGAATGTCTATGGCTTGAATTGACGTGACGTTGGCCGGTTCGCCGTGAATGTGCCCTGTGTGCACGAGGTGTGTGGCCGTGCGAGCCTACACCTGTGATGATGTGTGAACACACTATTAAATTGGCTATACTACTAAAGTGCAGGGAAAGAGCATCGCCGCCCCGATTTTGGGGGCGGGATCGTTATAATTTGGTCAGCATAGCTGACCGTTGCTTTGTTTGCCACCGGGCGGTGGTTTGTGCTTGCAGGTGCTGCGGAGCCGAGTGGAAAATAGCGGGCTAAAGCCCATGTTGCGGTGCTTGCCCTCGAAGGCCTAACCCTTTTATGCTTTCCGTTTATTTCATGTATGGCCGGCCTGCGAGCCGAAGTATGTAAGACATGTTTTGTTAAGCAAACCTTGTAAGGCCATAAGGCCGGTACTTTTGTATTTTTCATTCCTATTGTTATTTTTTTGTAGTGGACATTCTGGCTTGGCAGGGTTCTTGTAATTGTGCAACTTAATAAATTGCTTCTGCTAGAATGACTCTGTGTAGGACGTTGGTGATTGGTTGTATGGTTTCAACGCGTAACCAACCGGTCTGTCCGTAGTATATGGCGTCGGGCCCCGGCCGGACCTACTATTATATACTATGTGACGGATAGGGGTGTTATAAGCTATATTTTCAAAAATTCCAATTAATGGGATTTTTGATCCCAAAAATCCCATAATTAATTTTAGGGGTTAAATATATCCTAATGATCCTCTAGAATCACTTCCATGATTTTTAGATGCCTCAATTAGGCTGAATACACAATATTTCAAATATTGTTATTTGCACCCCAAGGCTATAACTAGCCAACACATGCAAGTGGATTAACCAACATGCATTGATCCAAAGGTAGTGAAATTTTTATCATGCAACACTGATGTCCCCAAGGACCTACCACCAAAGTTTGGGGCCATTTGGAGGCATATAACCCCAAATATTTTATTTATTTAGTTTTTGATATTTTGACCAAAACTATAGAAAAAGTTATTCCAAAAATTCCCAATTTTTGGGCAGGGGCTATATACGCCCAAATAAGTCACATGCCCAAAATATCAGGCTATGTGGACTTCTGGTTTGGCCTGAGTTTAAGTTTTAATTTCTGCCCTAGCCTAGGACCAGTCCTAGGAGAAATGCCCTACAGGCCAGACCACTGGACCAAATTTGATGATTAAGATGGAAAATTCAAGGTAACAGATGAGGATACATTTATCATTCAGGGGTCAAGTTATGGTAATGCCTATAAGTGCCCTAAATATCACATACAAAGTGACTGTATATTTGTGACGGAAAATTAATTCATTTCATTAAATTATTTAAAGAGCAACCAGACGACACAAGAAGTTTATAGTGGTTCCCCTAAACCTTGGTACATCAACTCTTCTACCACCCTTGGTAGGAATCCACTAGCAGGTTTTGATCAGGTGACTGCCACCATAAGATCTGGTTTAGGTAGATTAGGAAACCCTTCAGGCTTTTGATCTGGTGCCCAAATACCAACTTCAAGTCTTTTGGAGGGAGACTTGTCAACCAAACTAACTTTTGAAGGGAGCTATAACCCTGTACAATGGGATGGAAAATGTTGATGGAAGTCCTCTCTTTTCTTAAATACAACTGAGAAGACTGTATGGATTCTTGTGATGTCAAATCTCCTTCTGAGAAGTAGAATGTTTCTGAAAGAACAGAGCTTTGCTAAAAGGTGAGTAGGTCTTCAACTTGATCTAACAAGATCCAGGAAATCCAGTAACAGATGTTGAATATAATGTATCTGAGGATTTCCGGAACAGAGGTTGAAGATGAATCTTGATCTTGATTATTTGTTCTTCTTCAATCTATAGTGATGGCAGAGAACGAGAAAGCGTTGAGAGCGTTGAGTGCTTGTTCAGAATTTCCTGTTTAGTTGCTTCTCGATTTCTCTTCCTGTTTCTATAACTGTCTTTATTGTCTGTTGTATTTCTCGAAGAAGAGAGAATTACTTTTATTCCACTACTGAAAAATTCTCTTTGAATTTCTGAATTCTTTCCATAAATGCTGGCTGCTAGAAGGAATAGAAAACGGCTGGAATAATAACATTGATGAGTTTCCCAACTGTTCTTAATTGAATAAGCAAATATTTATTCTGAAGAATACCACATTTAATGCAGCCAAATAACGGCTATATTCAGAAGAATACTGCTAATAAGGAACTGAAAAGGGAAGGGCTGATTTTGGAACTACACAGAAAACTTCGAACGCAAAACAGAATTCGTCGACCTGAGATCAAAGATCGTCGACTAGGGAATTCAAGTTTGTTGACCTGAGCTCTGCGATCTGTTAACTGGGAATAACTTACCAAATCTGCACTCTGAGTTCGTCGAGTTGAGAAACTGACAGAAGAAAACTAAGCGTCGACCTGAGCTCTTAGAACGTCGAGCTCAGCTCAGAGAATTAACTCTGAGTTCGTCGATCGGAGATCGACGATCGTCGAGCTGAGTTCGAAGAATTTCGAACTGATCACTGTCTTCAAAAAGCTACTAAAACTGATTCTCTGAAGTCCACTTCTGGCTTGTCCAAGGAGGTATCACAAATCAAGACTTAGCCTAAACTCTAGGACTACTACTCATGACCCTAGCTATACAATGTTGGGTCATACTCAGCCTAAGTAAGTGAACCTAGCCCAAATCCAACTAGGGATCCAACAGTCCATGAAATCCATTTCAACACAATCTCATAACACAGTCTATATCATTTTTCATTCTATGCTTTGTTGTTGTAGTTGTTATTGCTATTTTTCCTTCTTCTCTTGCTGTCTCCTCTTATAGTTGAAGGGTTTAGGATAGTACTTTGGGGGTCTAGGAGGAGCATTTTGATTGTTCCTTCCATACTCTCTATCATAAATTCTTCTCTTAGTTAAGGATTTCTCAAATAGTTCCCACTCAGAGGAGCTATAATGATTAGTCCTACTTTTTTCATAGTCCATAACTAATTTGAGAGTATCAAGGATTAAAGATTTAGAAGTAGGGCTCCAAATTTCAGCAAATTCTTATGCTCTCCTCTTTTTCAGCTTTTGGAGTAGGGATGGACTTGCTTGCAGATGTTCCATCACCATACTTTCTTCTCTTAGTAATTTGAATTTTAGGAGGTGCTTGATGAAGCACATCTGCCTGATCAGTTTCCCAAACCTGAGCATAAGTGTCAGGAGGTGGTGCTTCTGAGCCTTCAGGTCTTGGAGAAAAAGTTGGCTTTTGAACAGGTGGATGCTAAGCAAGAGGGTTAAGATGATGGGGAATCACATTTGGATCAGCTTGGAAATCAGGGAATATTTGATTATGCATCCACACAGTTGTATCATAAGTATGAAACTTTACACCATCTATTTGATTTTGGGCATCAACATGAATTTCCTTCAACTTTTCTTCCACAAGAGTTTCCATGTTTGCATCTGATTTTTCTAAGTATTCTTTTACTAAGCTCTCCCGCTTTCTGACTTCTACAGATAGGGTGGTAATAACAGCTTCTTTGAAGGTACTAACTTCTTCATAAGTTTTGAAGTTATGTTCATGGAATTTCTTTTCTAACTGGATTTGATTATTAGTAAGAGTTACTGACTGGTCCATCACCTGACCAATGCTGGTTATGGTGTGGTCCAGAGCTTTCCCACCTATTTAGAATAAATGTTTCAGCTCATCAGTGTTATGCTGGATCTCTGCAAATCCTCTGCTCATCTCTTTTTCCAGAGCAGTTACTTTATCAGTCACAACTTTTAGAGATTCATCAAAATATTTTCTATGTTGTGCTAGCAGTAATTCAATCTTACCCAAAATATCATCAGCAATAGGAGTTTGAACTTGAGGAGCTGGAGGAGGAGCAGTCCATGGAGAAATTTCTTCAATGACAACTATGCTCTTGGCTCTTGTAGTTTGAATCAAAATATCACATTCCTCACCAAGAATGGTGGGAAGAGAAATATCCAAGCTCTTGAGAGGAGCCATAGCTGGTTCTGGGGTGGCTTCTTTCTCATCAAAAATAAGAACTGTTTCTTCCTCTTGAATGTCTGCAACAGGTGATTGATGAGGAGATTCTTGTTCAAAAAGATGATGAGAGGGAGATGGTTCTGGAGAGGGAGACTTCTCTGTATGGAAGGGGGAAATAGGCTCTTTTGAAGTAAATTCCACAATCATTTTAGCTGTCTTCCTCTGTGGATAGAGTGTTCTCTTGGACTTGGGCATCTGAGAGTGGCTCTTGTGGGGTAGCAGGATGGAGTGCAACAGCTGGAGGAGGGGTAGAAACTCTTTCTACTGGAGTTGAAGGAACATGCTCCCCCTCAGCAGCTGCACTAGATGTGCCAGCTACTTGATGTTGAGGAGGAGATAGAGTCCTATCCTCATTCTCTGGGTTATCCTGTGCCTTAGCAGCTTAGGCAGGATTCTTGAGATTAAGCTCCCATCTTTGTATAGAAGATATAGAGACTTTCTTCTTGTGGTGAAGGGTTGTACCTTTGATAAGTCAAAATTCTCTGGCTTGAACTCATGCAGAAGTAGAGAAATAATCCTTTCATAGTTAGGTGCTTTGATGCTTTCTCTTATCTTATCAAAAATCATCATTCAAAACTGAAATTTATTCCTACATATGATTGCTGTCATCATGGTAAAGAAGTCTACAGTGATGAAGCTTATAGAAGTAGTCTTCCACAGAAGTACTTTGATAAGAATATCAACTAGAAGTTTGCTCTATGCATTTAGGTCAGGTCGGCGAATGGTGTTTATAACAACAGAAATTCCATAGAAACTATAAGCTCTGTCATAGTCCTCGATGGTTAGGTCATCTTCTTCTTCAATCATATGTATTCAAAGAAGTTTAGAAACAACTGCCTTAGAGAGTTTGATTTTTATTCCACGAAATCTTATCTTAAGTATCTTTCCATTTCTCCTTACCTTTGCATTCTGAAAGAACTCTTCAACCTCTAGAAATAAAATTTTGCACGGTTGCTCTAAAACAAAGGATAATCTGGCAGTTTTAAGAAGGAGAAGAAGATTCTGAAAGTCATCTGAAATCTCTGCAATCCCATTCGAAACAAGTTCGCTTCCAATCCCTATCTTGGAAGTATGAGCCATCGATCTAGAGAAGAGCGAGAATTTACTACAGGAAGAGAATCGGAGGCAAGTTCTGCAATGGAGGCGGAAGGCAAAATGTTTCCTTCTTTTCTTTCGAGACAGGGTTTAGAGATCGAGTGATTTGGAATTTCTAGACTTTTCTATTTATATAAGTCTTAATTTATTATTGTTATGGAAATAATATAAGTAAAATACCTGAGAATATGGCAGAATAACATCTGAGTGCGAATATCAAAATTTGAACTTGAAGACTAAAAGTTGCTTCAGATTTCTTGAGTGTATAAGCATTACTCGAGTGAAGAGACTTTAGTTCTCGAGTAATAATTGGAAGTTCTCGAGAAGTATCTTATTACTCGAGAAGAATTTCACGAGAGACAGACTTGTTTCTCGAGTGGTCCAGATTAGTACTCGAGTAGTAATAGTCCTACTCGAGAAATGAAGTTCAGACTAAGGAATTTCTGAAATTTTGAAGTGTTGCCTTATCCTTGTGCTTTGTTGTGAGTTCTCCTTCTTTATTCTTCTTTGTTGAGCATGCCAAGTTCTATTTCGAAGAACGAGAACTTGGCCTCGTCCAGTGGCTTTGTTAAAATGTCTGCAACCTGCCTGTCAGTTGGGACATACCGAAGGTTGATGTCTCCATGCTCCACATGCTCCTTGATGAAGTGATACCTCAACTCTATGTGCTTTGTCCTGCTGCGAGAGACTGGGTTGTTGGCGATTGCAATTGCATTGGAAGAGTCGCAAAACATTGGAATATTTTGGAACTTCATGTTGTAATCTTCAAACTGATTCTTTATCCATAGCAGCTGTGCACAACAACTACATGCAGAGATATACTCTGACTCGGCTGTTAAAATTGCGACACAGTTCTTCTTCTTGTTACTCTAGGATATAAGCCTTTTTCCTAGGAATTGACAAGTCCCTTAAGTGCTCTTCCTGTCATCTTTTCTACCTGCAAAATCTGCATCTGAAAAACTAATTAGTTCGCTATCATTACTTCTTGGGTACCATAAGCCAAGATTTTGTGTACCTTTAAGGTATCTCAAAATCAGCTTTGCAGTAGCGTAGTGAGATTCCTTATAGTTCACTTGAAATTTAGCCCACACACATGTTGAAAACATTATGTCAGGTCTACTAGCAGTAAGATAGAGCAAGGATCCAATTATACTTTTGTACTTGGTTTCATCAAAAGGTTTCCCTTTCTCATCCTTGTCCAGAGATATGGCTGAACCCATTGGAATCCTGATAGAGGTTGCGTTCTCCATTCCGAATTTCTTAATTAACTTCTTGGTGAAATTCGTCTGAGAGATGAAAATTCCATCTTCAGATTATTTCACCTGAAGTCATAAGAAATACTTAAGCTCTCCCATACTGCTCATTTCAAACTTCCATCGCATAAGTTTTGAAAACTTCTTGCAAAGGTTGTCGTTAGTAGAGCCAAATATGATGTCATCGACATAGATTTGCACTAGCAAAATCTTGCATTTTATTTCCCTAAGAAATAATGTCATATCTATCTTTCCCCTTGTGAACTTGTTCTCAAGAAGAAAGCTAGACAGCGTCTCATACCAAGCTCGAGGAGCTTGTTTCAAACCATATAAAGCTTTAAACAAAAGATAAACATGATCAGGAAAGTTAGAATCAATGAAACCTAGAGGTTGTTCCATATACACTTCTTCCTTTATATCACCATTAAGGAAGGCCGACTTCACGTCCATCTGATAGACAGTGAAATCCTTAAGTGTAGCATAAGCTAGGAACAACTTGATTGCCTCCAGCCTTGCCACTAGAGCATACATTTGGTCGAAGTCGATTCTTTCTTCTTGTCGGTATCCCTTGACAATGAGTCTGGCTTTATTCTTTATGATGGCTCCATCTTCGTCCATCTTATTTCTATAGACCCACTTGGTTCAGATAACTTTCTTACCTTTGGGTCTTGGAACAAGCTTCAAAACTTGGCAATGCTTGAATTGATTCAATTCTTCTTCCATTGCCATTATCCAAGATGCGTCTGAGTTTGCCTCCTCAAACTTCTTTGGTTCAACCTGGGAGAGAAAGCTCAAATATAAATTTTCATTAGTTGTACCTCTATAAGTTCTCACACCATCCCGGGGATCTCCGATGATTTGATCAATTGGGTGATCCTTCAAGTGTCTGAGCTCTAGGTTCCTTGCATCTGGAGCTTCCTCAACCACTGGAGTGACTTCATCAACTTGAATGATATCTTTATTATGGTGATCATCTTCTCCAATAGGGGTTGGAGTGGGGATCGTGATGAACTCCTGATCTTTTTCCTTTAACTTGCTCATCCAAGCTCACTCCCTTCAGTCGTGAACCTGTATCTTCAATGAACACATTAGAAGAACTGCTTTATAGCAAGATCGTCTCATTAAATACAACATGAATAGATTCTTCTACAACCAGGATTTTCTTATTAAAAATCCCATATGCTTTACTATGGATACTATATCCTACGAAAATACCTTCAAAGATCTTTTCACTAAATTTAGTGGTGTGATACTTACCATTGTTAAGGAAGAAGTATTTACTACCAAAGATTCTAAAGTATGAAATGGTCGGTTTCCTGCCCTTTAGTAGTTCGTAAGGTGTCTTATTATGGTTTTTGTTTATGAGTGCTCGATTTTGCATGTGGCATACAGTGTTGACAACTTCAACCCAGAAATATTATGGTAGTGAGGCATCACTCAACATGGTTCTGCAAGACTCTAAGAGTGTTTTATTCCTTCTCTAAGTAACTCCATTCTATTGAGGAGTACGAGGAGAGGAAAACTCATGAAAGATACCAAGACTTTCACAAAATTCTGTCATGGCCCCAGACTTGAACTCTGTTCCATTGTAACTTCTGATTTTGACAACGGAGCAGCTGTATTCATTTTGGACTTGCTTGACAAAATTAGTAAAGATATCAAAGGTTTCTGACTTGTTTTTTAGAAAGAACACCCACACAAAGCGAGAGTAATCATCAACAATAACCAATGTATAATCCTTACCTCCTAAACTTCTAATTTGCAGTGGACCAAACAAGTCCATATGAAGTAGGTGTAAACACCTATTAGAATCTTTGCAAATAATGCTTTTAAAGGTAGCTATATTTTCTTGCCTTTTACACATGCGTGACAAGGTGTTTCTTTAACGCACTTGATATTTGGGGCATCACGTACTAAATTCAGAGAAAATAATTTATTAATAGTTTTGAAATTTATATGTGCTAATCTCTTGTGCCATTGGTCACCAAGAGACGCTGTATCTTTTGCCAAAAAGCACACTGGCGTAGAAGAGTCCATGCAAATAAAATTTAAACAAAAGATATTCCTACTATGAGTGCTTGATAAAATTGTTTCTAAGTTATCAACTAATTTTATCAAACACTTGTCTGCATGAAATTTTATGATGTATTCTTTATCACATAGTTGGCTTATGCTTACAAGATTGTGTTCCAATGCTTCAACATAAGCCACATCGGAAAATGATATACTAGCATTAGTGATCATACCATAGCCTTTTGTAATTCCTCTGTCAAAACCTCCAAAGATGACCTATGGACCATTCATGACTGGAGAGTAGTCCTGGAGAAGGCTTCTAGTACCGGTCATATGCTAAGAGCATCCATTGTCCAAATACCAGATGGGATATTTGGTGGCCTTTGGACATTCCTGCAAAAGTAGAATCAAGTTACCTTAGGAACCCAAACTTGATTGGGCCCTTGGTCTCTAGTTAGAATACTCCCCCTACGTATGTTAACATTGTGAGTGGTCTTTCTCACATTATTAACTTGAGGAGTTTTATAATATCTAGGATTAAACAAGCAATCTATGGCAAAGTGACCAACCTTACCACAACACTAACAGTCAAATCTGTTGTATCTAGAGCTGTCACGGTTCCAGTTCGGTTCCGGTTCTACTAAAACCATGAACCGAACCACTAAGGTAACGGTTCTTCAAATTAAAACCAAAATCTTATTTGATTTGACCGGTTCCGGTTCTGGTTCCGGTTCCAGCTTAATTTTTGGAACCGTCGTGTCAACGGTTCCGGTTACGGTTCAACAAGAACCAAAACCAAACCGACCACTATCGGTTCGGTCCGGTTCCATGCGGTTCGGTCCGGTTCCAATCGGTTCTATGTAAAACCAAAATCAAATTTGGTGGAATGAAATAAAAGCGGGCTGCAAATAGTAAAACTAAAAACAACATCGAAATAGAAATAATTATGTTGCCCACTTCTCGACGGTCTTTTCCACGATCGGTGGGATAATATCAATTGTCTTCCTACGCCTGTAGACTTACCACGAATTCTATTTGGCTTGCGCGCGTCTCGTCGATATGCTCAACCGTAACAACCGCCTACAATTAGTTGTCTTTCATGATTACTAATAAATAATAGTTTTATATCTTCTATATTTTTTAAATAAAAAATTTCAAAAAAAAATGTAAGTAAAATTGAAAATATATTATATAATTGTATGAAAATAAAAAATGCATTGCAAAAATTAACTCCAAATTAACCGCAATAATGTCAAATCATACCATACGGTTTTTATGCAGTGAAGTTTTGTTCGGTCCAAAATCAACCCCCTTTAGTACGGTTGCGGTTTGGGTTCAAACTGCATAAGCTTCACTTGTGATAGTAAGTATAAATAATATATATAAATTATAAAATAATAACAATATAATAATAATAATAAATGGGTTGCGGTTCAGTTCTACTTCGGTCCGGTTCGGATGAGGTCTAAAAATATTGAAACCGCTTGAGACTCGTATGTTGCGGTTCCGATTCCGGTTCCGGTCCGGATAATAATATATAAGAATCACCCCTGGACCAATGTTGTTCACGGTTACAAAATTCAAACCGGAACCCGAAAAATTTGCAAACGGTTCGGTCCGGTATTTTGCGGTTCTAGTTCGATTCCGGTTCGGTTTGCGGTTTTCGATTTTAAGTGACAGCTCTAGTTGTATCTTTGCCTAGTAATCTCCTGCTTGACCTTTTGAGATTGTGGTCTAGCAGGGGCAGTAGATTTGGAAGTAGAAGCTTCGTGGTGATGTCACTCACATGGCTTCTTCTCCATAATAGGCTTTTCTATAATGGGTTTGGATTTTTGATCATTCTTGATATTGTGACCATGATTATAAGGTCCGTAGTTCTGAAGAGTTATCTCCTCATAAGGTGCCTTGAAGATACTCTCGCCAAAGTTCCAGGGACGAGTCCATCCTTGGTACCGAGACTTGGGCTCTACATGAGTAAGCCTAGCAAAGTGACAGTAGGATAAGTAAAGATCAAACTCGTTCGTTAGAAAGATAACCTTTTTGAAAGGAGTTTGTTCTTGAGGAGCTTTCCCCTTCTCCTTAGCTAGAGCCTTCTTGGCTGCCTTATTTCTTCTCTGGGCTTTATTTCTCCAAGAAGATTTACTAGGAGCAACCACATGGCCTAAGCCAACACCTTTGGCATGAGCAGAGAATTCAGCAACAAGCGGAAGGACTGTTTTGGGCTTGGAGAAACTTTCAACAAGTTTCTTTTAAGCTTCAGGTTATTCTTCCAATTCCTTGATGATTTTCTATAACGACTTAATCCATTAAATAACATATAATAGAAGGTCTGGCCGGGGCCCCACACTATATGCCACAAACAGGCGGCGAGATCACAGGTTAATACCAATACAGGTACGCATCCTAACACAAAGCATACTAGCGGAAGATTTTAACGTTAAACTGAACTCAAACCATGAATGTCCACTATATATAAACAACCACATTTATATATACTCACGAAGGAATGTACAACAAATACTCAAGAGTTTGGCCTTAAGACCTTACAGTTATGCTTTACAAGTGTTGATTACAAACATCGGCTCACAGGCCGCCCACACATGAACATAACAAAAGTTTTTGCTCAGCCTTCGAGGGCCAGCTGCAGCAGCTGCAGGGGCTTCAACCCTCTATTTCCCGCTCGGCTATCCAGCACCTGCATAGGGACATCCCACCATAATGGTGGCAAACAAAGTAATTGTCAGTATTCAGCTGACTAATTTATAACGACCCTACCCCTTTCCCGGGGCATTGGTATTCCTTCCCTACAGGCATAGCAGTTCACAAGCAGATATATCACGCATTGTGCCCTCACGCACAAGCAATACATCATAAATGCCGGCCACGTGGCCCGACGCTCCGTGCACTCAGGGCATATTGTTAGTGTACCGGAATACCAGGGTCCCACCACCATTCAAGGTCCGAAACCCAACGGTAAAGTTTGAGCAAATTAGTCTTAATGGCGCGCAGGCCTAAGACTCTCATTACGTCATTGACGAAAGCTCAATGCCTTGATGCTCTCTTATATAGTCGACATAACGCAGGTATAGATCAACCACCCCCCATTGCTCAAGTCGCCATGCCATCGTTGAATACCGAAGTACTAATGGCCAGTTTACAGGCGTGGGTCGGTTTCACCTTTCCTGTTCAGCAGTAAGCCTTTTTAAGGGCACAAAGCTCATAATAGCTGCACTGTCCTCCAAGGACTGGCTTCACAATCCAAAAAGGGGAGCTAATGCTAGCATTCCTCGCGGTCGCCTGACGGGTTTAGCAGAACTCTCTTTCTGTACCCAAACTCAACCCAAACATAGCATATAACACAAGAATCACGAGGGTATTTTCCTGGAATTCCACTCCAGTACTTCCTTCTGCTATCCTTCACAGGCACAACCCATCGACTCCACAACATACATGTTTATATGCGGAGTCTTCTACGGTGCGCAAAATGAAACATCACCAATCCAGACAAACCTGTCCATACGGGCTTCACACAGTATGCATATCCGTACTACACATTTCCGGATCTATATGCAAGACTGGGGATTACAAGGATCAGCCCAAGGAAATCCATCAAAAGCCACCTTTTGGTGGGGGAAATCCATGCACATGCCAAAGAATGACTTCACATGTCCAAGGAAGAAAGATCATTACCCTTGACGATCTCTTTGGAGCCATGGAAATCTAGCTGGTTGGAAAGCACCGCAGCGGCCTTGCCTCCACAAATCTGGCTTCGGATGTCGATTTAGAACTCTGAAGCTTCACCGGCGGCCGGATCCTTTCTCCTCCTCCTCCTTGCTCTCCCTTCACTCTATCACTTTTAGAAAGAGAATAGCCATGATGAATGAGAATTATCTTATCAATCCTTTGTCTTAACTCAGCAGGGAGAAGCTTGGACCATTGTATCCCAGATAAAGGAAATGAACGACCACAAATTGCCCTGAAATAACTTTTCCTGGGCCGAACACGGCTTGTGACACGCCCGTGTCATAGGCCGTATATCTTAATTGACACACAAACTGACTTACCCCAAATAGGACACGACTATGTGACACACTCGTGTCACAGGCCGTGTGCTCTGACACAGCTTTGGACACACGCGTGTCCTGCCCGTGTTTACCAGGCCTAAATTCCCTGGACAAATCCAAGGAAGGAAATGACCCTATGATACGCCCGTGTCACAGGCAGTGTGCCTAGATACGGATTCAGACATGCCTGTGTCCAGCCCTTGTTCAATAGGCCTCACAAACCTGGCCAAAACCCGAGGAGGACACAGCCTCTAGCACGCCCGTATCGCAGGCCGTGCACCCTCTCAATAAATGTCGAGTGCATTTAGTCGAGCACTCGACAGGCTGTGCGTCAACTCGACAACATAGAGCAGGACACGGCTTGGGACACTCCCGTGTCCTTGGCCGTGTTGCCCAGCCTGCACTCACTCTTTAGATTTGGGGTGTTACAACCCTCCCCTCCTTATAAGAAATTTCGTCCCGAAATTTGCACACAGTAAAGAAAATAGTAATCAAGATGTTATAACTTCACAAAAGGTTGATACAACTTGACATGCACTTTACAACAGTTTAAACAAATAGCTTGGGAAATTCAGCCCGCATGGTCTGCTCTCGCTCCCGTGTTAGCTCCTTACGGCCACAGTTATCCCATCGGACCTTGACCGTCCCGATTGTCTTGTTTCGCAACTATTTATCGGCTCTATCCTCAATCTGAATGGGCATAAACTTCGTCATTAGACCAAAATCGACCGATACACGGTCATTTGCAATCACTTGAGCTGGATCTTTCACGGCTTTTTGAAGCACTGATATGTGAAACACATCATGCAATCCACTCAATTCTGCCAAAAGAGCTAGCCAATAGGCAGCTTCCCCAACTCGCTCCACCACTTCAAACGGACCAAGATATCTCGAACTTAACTTTTTCAGACGCCGAATCCTGGACACACCTTTGAAGGGTTTGATCTTCAAATATACCAAATCGCCCACCGCATATTCCACGTTCCGATGTTTGGCATTGTAGTATTTGGCTTGCCTATCCTGGGCTATCAATAGCCTCTCCCGAATAGAGTGTATCGTCGAATTAATTTCTTCTACTTCTTTATGCCCATATAGTTTAGATTCGCCTGTTTCTGCCCAAGTTAACGGTGTACTGCATTTTCGACCATACAAAGCTTCAAACGGGGCCATACTTATGCTCGCTTGCTAGCTATTATTATAGGCAAACTCTACCATATAGAGATGATCTTCCCATCTCTTTTCAAAATCCAAGGCGCACATTCAGAGCATGTCCTCCATCGTTTTGTTGGTCCTCTCAGTTTGGCCATCCGTTTGGGGATGAAAGGCCGTACTGTATGATAACTTTGTGCCCAACAACTGATGGATTAGCCTCCAATCATTTTAAGTGAATCGCCCAATACGGTCACTTACGATGCTACGGGGAACACCATACAAATGTACGATTTGCTCAACATAAAGTTTCGGCAAGAATTCCACTGAATCGCCCCTCCTGTTCGGTAGGAATTGAGCCACTTTAGTCAACTGGTCGAAGATTACCCAAACCGAATCATTCCCGCATTGAGATCTCGGCAACCCGTATACGAAATCCATCGAAATATCATCAAACTTCCATTCCGTAATAGGTAATGACTTCCAAAAACCTCCGGGCTTCTAGCATTCCGCATTCACCAAGGCACATGTTTGACATTTAGCCACATAATGTGCAGTGTCTTTCTTTAACCCTGGCCACCAGAACAGCTTTTTCATGTCGTTGTACATCTTTGTGCTCCCTAGGTTAATTGAGTATTTTGTAAAGTGAGCCTCATACATCAATTCTTCCCTCAACTTACCCATACTTGGGACACACAAACAACCCTTTTTCCTCAAAAGGCCATCATCCAAGGAGAATTGGTCATTTGAACCATCCTTTGCATAGCATTGGAGATTTTCATCAAGTTCTATTGCTCGCCGAACCCTGTCTGCAAGGTCATACTGTACCTCCATCCAGTTCAAGCATGTATTGGCTGTGGAATTCTTGTCAACACAAGAAATCTCTAATGCTTCCAACTCCTGGATCAGACGCTCATCATGCATCCGTAACCAATTTTCCCTTACCGGAGTCCTATGACTCAAGGCATCTGCGACCACATTTCCCTTCCCGGGAGTGTAGTGAAAATCAAAGGTGTAGTCCCCGAAGAACTCCATCCACCTCCGTTGTCGCATATTGAGATCCTTCTGATCCAATAGGTATTTTAGGCTCTTATGATCCGTAAAGATATCCACTTTTACGCCATATAAATAGTGCCGCCACAATTTAAGCGCAAAGACCACCACCGCCAACTCCAAGTCATTGGCGGGATAATTCTGCTCATGCACTTTTAACTGGCGTGAGCCATAAGCAATCATCTTGCCAAACTGTAGAAGAACGCAGCCTAAGACGCTCCCTGAAGCATCACTATAAATCTCATAGCCGTCTGTACCATATGGCGATGTTAGCACAGGCGCCGTGGTCAAACGACTCTTTAGCTCTTCAAAAGCTTGCGCGCACTCCGGCGTCCAAATGAACTTTTGATCCTTCCTCATTAATGTGGTAAGAGGCAAAGCGATCCGTGAGAAGTTTTTCACAAAATGTTTGTAGTAGCCTGCCAGTCCAAGGAAACTCCTGACTTCGGCCACCGAAGACAACACTGGCCACTCTTGTATGGCACTTATCTTTAACGGATCCACGACAGTGCCCTCTCCACTTACCACATGGCCAAGAAAAGCCACTGAAGACAGCCAAAACTCACACTTTGAGAACTTGGCATATAGCTTATTTCTTCGCAGGGTATTCAACACCAATCGTAAATGGTTCGCATGATCTGCTTCAGATTGAGAGTACACCAAGATATCATCAATGCATACGATCACAAATAGATCCAAGTACTCTCGGAACGTTCGGTGCATTAGATCCATGAACACCGATGGCGCATTAAATAACCCAAACGACATTACAGTGAACTCATAATGACCGTAGCGTGTTCCAAATGCTATCTTGGGAATGTCACCTTCCCGAATCCTCAATTGGTAATATCCAAATTTTAAATCCAATTTAGAATAGACGGTTAATCCCACTAGCTGATCGAATAAGTCATCTATCCGTGGAATAGGATACTTGTTTTTTCTCTGTCAGCTTATTCAGCTCATGATAATCATTACACAACCGCAAACTACCGTCTTTCTTTTTCACAAAAAGAACAAGTGCGCTCCAAGGTGACATACTTGGGCGTATATTTCCCTGTTCCAACAACTCTTGTAATTGAACTTTCAATTCTGCCAATTCCTTTGGCGCTACGCGATATGGCGAGCGGTCCACAAGTTTCGCACTTGACACCAACTCAATAGTGAAGTCGATCTCCCGCTTGGGTGGTAACCCATGAAGATCCTTAGGAAATACATCAGCAAACTCCGATACAATCGGAACATCACTCACACTGTCCTTTGGCTCAACAGCCTGAATAAGTGTGAAGAATAACTCTGCGCCCTTCCAAACAGTATTGACGACTTGGAGAGCAGATATCAAGGTTCCTCCTACTCCTCGCATATCAGCGAACTTAGTCTCAAGCTCGGTATTCTGTCCCAGTATGATGTCTTTTGAATTGCAATCAATAAAGGCATGCTGCTCCGAGAGCCAGTCCATACCAAAGATCACATCAAATTCTGATATCGGTAGCACATATGTGCTCAAGCAGAAATCCTGACTTCCTATTTGTACTTCCACACAGCATGTCTTATCCGCACACATCACACATTTGTTTGGTAACAACACCTTCACAGTATCTGTCATCAAATGACTAGGTACTCCAATTCGAGCTATGAATTCCTTAGACAGAAATGAATGCGAAGCATTTGTATCAAACAGTGCTCTCGCCGGATTATTCCGAATCAGGACAAATCCTAAGACAAACACATCATACACAAGCTACACACGAGGTATGAAATATGAAAAGCAATCAATATCTTAAATCGTACCTGTGACGACATCACTTTACTTTATGGCCTCCTGCTGGCCAAGATTGTAAACTCGAGGCTACGCCTGGGATGCAGAGGACTCCACCACTGCTTTTCCCTTATCAGCATAAGACGCTCCCATCTTCTTTTCCACCTTTGGCGGACCAAGCCGACAGTTACGAGCTATATGCCCCACTCTTCCACATATAAAGAAGGTACGAGACTCTTTCCCCGAATTTGCCCCCAATGTAACAGGAGAAGAAGCCTGTCCAGATGATTTGGATCTCTTGCCCCATCTCTTTTGGTACTTTGATTTTCCAGGACGGGGCACTTTAAAATCTAGCTTTGTCACAACCAAGTCCCTTTTGCCTTGCACCCATTTCATATCCTTCTCCTGCGCACAAGCGGTATCGACCAACGCCTGAAATCCTTGGTTCACTAAACTCGAGAGCAGGAATCTCAACTCATCCCGCAACACTTCGTAGAACCTATTGGTTTTCCATTGTTCATCAGCGAAGATAGACCCCGCATAACGACCCAACCTTGTAAACTCATTCAAGTAAGTATCAACACTACTTTCTCCTTGTGTTAGACGTTGGAACTCATTTTTCATGGCGATGTGTTTTGTCGCTGGTAGGTGCTTTGCCCAAAATAGTCGCAAAAACTCCTCGATCGAGACTTGCGTTAATTGCCTGCCCGCTAGGTGATGCAACTCTATCTCGTCCCACCATAGCCGAGCCTCTCCTTCAGACAAGAAGCTGTCCAAGGTGACCTTCTGATTTTCCTCCATCCTTATCATCGTCAATATTCGCTTGACACGCGACAACCAATCTTCTGCCTGCGCTGGGGTTTCCACACCCGTAAACATCGGAGGATTGAAGATCATAAAATGCTTCAATTGCCGCTCAGCTGCTCGAGGATCAACAGCCTCAACAAGTTCTGGTCCTACACCAACCCATTCTGGCACCACTGCCGGCTGCGCTTGCCCAGTAAGCTATGCATAAATCAGGGCAAATAGCGCATCAGCAACTAAGCGTACTATTTCCACAGAAGGAGGAGGTGTGGTCACCTCATCTGGTGCCGCACTCTCATCAAAATGCTGGGATTCAGACTGCCCAACATCACTACGAGTCACCTATAGGTGAACAAGACACACTTTAGCGACTTTGCATAAGCAATCGCAACAATATAGGAACGCGCAAGTTCCTCAAACAGGTGTATTTGCATTCCTTAGTGGATATTCAAGCGTTCATTAATGTTAAAGCAGGTCGCACTTACACGTGCTCTCCACCCCACAATATAATTCGACCATGAATTCAAAATCCACAGGTCAGAGGATCAAAACCTCCCTTTGATACCAAAATGTAACGACTCTATCCGTTAAATAACATATTATAGAAGGTCTGGCCGGGGACCCACACTATATGCCACAAACAGGCGGCGAGGTCACAGGATAATACCAATACAGGTATGCATCCTAACACAGAGCATACTAGCAGAGGATTTTAGCGTTAAACTAAACTTAAACCATTAATGTCCACTATATATAAACAACAACATTTATATATACTCATGAAGGAATGTACAACAAATACTCAAGAGTTTGACTTTAAGGCCATACAGTTACGCTTTACAAGTGTGGATTACAAACATCGGCGCGTAGGCCAGCCACACATAAACATAACAAAAGTCTTTTCTCAGCCTTCGAGGGCCAGCAGCAGAAGCAGCAGGGGCTTCAGCCCTCTATTTCTCGCTCGGCTTTCCAGCACCTGCATAGGGACAACCCACCATAATAGTGGCAAACAAAGCAATGGTCAACATTCAGCTGACCAATTTATAATAACCCTAACCCTTTCCCGGGGCAGTGGTATTCCTTCCCTACAGGCATAGCAGCTCACAAGCAGATATATCACGCATTGTGCCCTCACGTACAAGTAATGCATCACAAACACCGTCCACGCTTCCCGGCGCTCCGTGCACTCAGGGCATATTATTTGTGTTCCGGAATACCAGGGTCCCACCACCGTTCAAGGTCCGAAACCAAACGGTAAAGTTTGAGCAAATTAGTCTTAATGGCTCGCAGGCCTAAGACTCTCATTACGTCACTGACGAAAGCTCAATGCCTTGACGCTATCTTGTATAGTCAACATCATACAGGTACAGATCAACCACCCCCCGTTGCTCAAGTTGCCATGACATCGTCGAATACCAAAGTACTCATGGCAATTTTACAAGCGCGGGCCGGTTTCACCTTTCTTGTTCGGCACTAAGCCTTTTTAAGAACACACAACTAAAAATAGCCACACTGTCCTCAAGGACTGGCTTCACAATCCAAAAAGGTTAGCTAATGCCAGCGTTTCTCGCGGTCGCTTGGTAGGTTCAGTAGAACTCTCTTTCTGTACTCGAACTCAACCCAAACATAGCATACAACAAAAGAATCACGAGGGTATTTTCCTAGAATTCCACTCCTATACTTCCTGCTACTGTCCTTCACAGGCACAACCCATCGACTCCACAACATACACGTTTATACGCGGAGCTTTCTTCGGTGCGCAAAATGAAACATCACCAATCGAGACCAACCTGTCCAGATTGACTTCACACAACATGCCTATTCTGTACTACACATTTCCGAATCTATAAGCAAGACTAGGGATTACAATAATTAACTCAAGGAAATCCCTCAAATACAACCTTTTGGTGGGGGAGATCCATGCACATGCCAAAAAAGGACTTCACATGTCCAAGGAAGAAAGATCATTACCCTTGACGATCTCTTTTGAGCCATATAAATCTAGCCAGTTTGAAAGCACCGCAGCAGCCTTGCCTCAACAAATCTGGCTTCAGATCTTGATTCGGAACTCTGAAGCTCCACCGGTGGCTGGATCCTTTCTTCTCCTCCTCCTCCTTGCTCTCCCTTCTCTCTATCACTTTTAGAAAGAGAATAACCAAGATGAATGAGAATTATCTTCTCAATCCTTGGTCTTAACTCAACAGGGAGAATCTTGGACCATTGGATCCTAGATGAAGGAAATGAACGACCATAAATTGCCCTGAAATAACTTTTCCAGGGCCGAACACGGCTTGTGATACATACCTTAAGCTGCACACAAACCGACTTACCCCAAATAGGACACGACCATGTAACACACTCGTGTCACAGGCCGTGTGCCATGACATGTCTTTGGACATGCCCGTGCCAAGCCTGTGTTCACCATGCCTCAATGCCCTAGACAAATCAAGAGAAGGAGACGACCCTGTGACATGCCCGTGTCACAGTCCGTGTGCCTAGAGACGGCTTCAGACACACCCGTGTCCAACCCATGTTTAATAGGCGTCATAAACCTGGCCAAAACCCGAGGAGGACACAGCCTATGACACGCCCGTGTCGCATGCCGTGTACCCTCTCAACAAACGTTGAGTGCATTTTGTCGAGCACTCGACAGGCTATGTGTCAACTCGACAACATAGAGATGGACATGGCTTGGGACACGCCCGTATCCCAGGCCATGTTGCCTAGCCTGCACTGACTCTTGAGATTTGGGGTGTTATATTTTCTCCTTCAGATTTAGGTGCTCAAGAGCCTTATTATATTCTTCCATCGCATTATGGAAGTCCTTTCTGAGTGAGTCCATCATTACAATTTCCTCCCTCAGATTGCTCTCTTCAGCCTTAAGATTTTTGATCTCCTTAGCTTGAGATCTTACGACTCTATTACATTTGTCGTAGGCTTTGATCAACTCTTTATATTGAGTCATGAGTTTAGATTCATCATCAGACGAACAGTCCTCATGATCATGGTCAGAAGCATCAGATTCAGAGAGAGGGGTATGAGAGTTTACCTTCCTAGTGAACTGGGGTTCTTCATCTTCATCTGTTAGTACCATAAGCCTAAAGTAGGCTTCCTCCTCATCACTAGACTCAGATGAATCAGTGTCACTGAGGGTATTGAACTTCTTGGCCATTGAGCTTCTTTCAATCTTCTTCTTATTGTAAGAAGTTTTCTTTTCCTCTCTTCTTCCACCCTCCTTCTTGTGAGGGCAATCAGCGATGACGTGTCCTGGATTATTACAGTAATAACAAACAATGCAAGTAGAAATGTGTTTGTTCGGTTTGGCGTAATACCTGTGTTGGCTACTTGAGCACTTCTTGTGACAATCACCATCGTGACATGATCTTCTGAATGAGGCATCCTTACCTTTCCATTGCTTCTTCTTGTTCAAGAATTTCTTGAACTTCCTTGAGAGAAGAGAAAACTCTCCTTCAGATAATTCTGAGCCTGAGGTGCTTGGCTCTGAAGATTCTTCTTCACTTTCTTCTTGTGCTGGGGCAGGAGAAGCAGCCTTAGACTTCCTTGAGGTATCTGCCTTTAGAGCGATAGACTTCTCCTTAGATGAAGACCTGTTCTTCTCTTCTTCAGCTTTTCTTGAATTTATTTGTAGCTCATATGACATAAGCTTTTTGAAGAGATTTTGAGGGTCTGTCTCTGCTAGCTTTACAAATTCCTGGATAGAACAAATCTTGTTATCCCATTCCTTAGTCAGGGATCTCAAGAACTTGTCATTCAGTTCCCCATTTTTAATGACCCGACCATAGACTCTTAGTCTGTTGACAATCTTGAAGAAATTCTCAAAGGTATCTGCAATGGAATCCTTGGGACCTTGTCCGAATGCTTCATATTTATGATTCAGAAGGGATCTTCTGTCATCCCTAACTTCTCCAGTGCCTTCCATCAAGATGATAAGAGTCTACCACATTTCCTTGGCAGATTGGCAATGAAATAAACTCTGCAGCATAGAGTCATCGACTGCACTTGCGATGATATTTATTGCTTTCTTATCTAAATAGACAAGTGCAATCTCATCCTTATCAAGATCCATCAGTTTCTTAGGAACTTGCTTTGTTGAGTCAATTGTGGAGGTGGTCATAGGAACATAAGGTCCTTCTTCCACTATCATAAAAATTATAGGATCCACAGCTTCCATGACAATACTAGAAAAATGACTTTTAGCCACGATTTTTTTTGCTACGGGGGAAAACCATGGCTAATACTGCAGTATTAGCCACGGTTTCTATTCCGTTTCTAATAAGCTAGTATTAGGCACGGATGAATAATCCGTGGCAAATAACCAGACTTTTTGCCACGGTTTGCCTGTTTCGTGGCTAATAATCAAGTATTAGCCATGGAGGTCAAATCCGTGGCAAAAAGTCGGATTTTTTTAGTCCCACACCGCCAACTAAAAGATTGATTTGGGGTTTATATTGCCCAATCTCAATTAATGTTTGAAATAAAATTGGCTCGCAGGCGACGGCGACGGGCGGGCGGCGGCGGCGACGGCGGCCAGGCGGGCGGCGGCGGCGACGACGGCCGGGAGGCGGCAGCGGCGGCCGGGCGGCGGCGGCGGCCGGGCGGCGGCGGCGGCCGGGTGGCGGCGGCGGCTGGGCGGCGGTGACGACCGGGCGGCGGCAACGACTGGGCGGCGGCGTCGGCGGCCGGCCGAATTTTTTTATGTTATGAAATAGCATTTGTTACAAGCCCTTTAGCCACAACAATTTAACTGTGGCAAATAAGGAAGTTTTAGCCACGACAATTAAACCGTGGCTAATAACTTATTTGCCACAGATTCAGCGTGGCTAATACTATTAGCCATGCTCGTATTGCCCACGCCCATTTGTCGTGGGTAGGTCGTGGCTAAAAGGTATTAGCCACTGTTTTGGACTTTTTGCCACGACAATCTGCCGTGGCTAAAAGTCTGTTTTCTAGTAGTGTGAAGAACTTTATTCTTTCTTTCCACATAACAAAATTGTTTTTTGTGCATAGAGGAAGCTTTGCAAAATGCTGAACTCTGTCCAAGCTTGAATCCTATAAAGACAACGAGGAGCAGATCTGTTCAAGGTGTTAAACTTTTTGATGAACAACCTTCCTTTGATACCAATTGATGTTTTTAGTTGTCTACCTAAATAACCTAGAGGGGGATGAATATGTGAGGTCTGCGCTTTTTGGGGAATAAAAATTGAACGAATGAAGCACAGAAAATAAGCACACACAATACAGAGAACAACAGATCTATAGTGGTTACCTAATCTTGGGTACGTCCACTCTCCACCTACCTGATCTAGCAACACGCTAGACTCGGCTACTTCACTATTACCTCGGATTGAAAACCAAACCTACAACTCAGAGTAACGCCCCTACAACTCGATCCACAACATGGATCTACAATCGAAAGAAATACTTCCTACAACACTCGGAGACAAAATCTCCTACAAGATAAAGATTTTGTAAATAAAACTATACAAACAGAATATCTCAGATCTAAATCTTCAACCTTTTTTCTTTCTTGAAACTTTGAAGCTTTCTCAGAAATAGGTCGAAGAAGACAAGCCGAAAACTATTCTGGATCTGAAAACCTAGATCAACACGATCAAGATGAGGATCTTTGAGAATTAGAATTCCTTGATCTGTTGATCTAATCTTTCTCTGAATCTATGGAATCAGAGAAGTGCGGCGGCGAGATCGTCGATGAAGAGTTGCGGCGGCTTCCCAATTTAGAATATTAGACGATTCAGAAAACTTTGTATTTCTCGGATTTTTATTCTGATACTCTTCTTAGGGTTAGTATAAATGATTAGATCTTTTATAGGAATCGTCTTACGGTCATAATCATAAAGACATAACACGTGGACTAATAATCATAGAGATTAATTTTGAAATCTATTCCCGTCAGACTTAATGAATTTTCTGAGAAAAAAATGTCTGCATTACTCGAGTGGAATATGACTACTCGAGTAATCAGTTTGACTTATAGAGAAAAGGATGTAAAGTTCTCGAGAACAATCCTTAGAGAAAAATCTGGAAATAACTTCTGGCTACTCGAGTAATAGAATTGACATCTCGAGAAGTAGCTGGACTTCTCGAGTACTAATGCTTCACTACTCGAGAACTAGATATACTTCTCGAGTACTCTACTTCTGTTACCCAAGACAAGGATTAATTTATCGAGTACTCGACTTCTCTTACTCGAGAAAAAGTCTTGTACTACTCGAGTAATGGTCTTAGCTACTCAAATACTACACTTAGAAAAATTCTGAACTAAACTTTTATGATAACTCGAGAACAAGAAAAGATGTACTCGAGTAATACACAGCTTCTCGAGAACTAACTTTAAATCTTCTCGAGAACTACTTCAGTTACTCGAGTGCTAGACTTAGCTTACTCGAGAACTGACTATTAATCTACTCAAGTACTAAAGTTGTTTCTCGAGTAAAATACTTAGAAAAATTTTGCTTTCTGAAAATTTTCTTTCTTCAAGGAAATCTGCAACTAGTCTTTCTCCTACAGGTATAGTGCTTGAAAGTGAAGTGTATCCCAATAGAGAGGCTACACATGAGTCAACACCATTGATCACACAATGAGGGATTACATTGTATGGTCCTATGTTTGGTGACTCATTATGGACTGATATTGGTCTACACTTTGGCAATTAAGTCCTGCAAACACATAACTCAAACAAGACATCAAATACAACTTAATTCATTTTAGTTTAAGGGTGACTTCATACAAATCTAGGTTATTGTGGGTACAATACCCAACAAGATTGCCCCGTTTGAGCCCTTGTACGGAAAGCATTATAGGACACCTTTGTTTTGGGATGAAGTTGGTGAGAGACCGCTGCTAGGTCCGGAAGCCCTTGAAGAGATGAACTGTACTGTGACTCATATTCAAGAAAAGCTCCGTATAGCATAAGAGCGTTATGAGAAATATGCCAATCGACGAAGGGGTAATCTGGAGTTCGACGTTGGGGACATGGTTTTTCTGAAAGTCTCTCCGATGTCAGGTGTTAAAAGTTTTGGAAGGAACCACAAGTTAGACCCCTGGTTTGTGGGACCTTTTCAGATTCTTGAGCGCATCAGAGTGTCAGCTTATAGACTGGATTTGCCTACTACCTTCCCTAGTGTACATGATGTGTTCCATGTGGCCAGTTATGGAAGTGTGTTCATAATGATCGTCCAGTCCTTGACTCGGTACATCAGATTCAGCCTAACTTTTCATATTTGGAAATGCCTGTCTGTGTTTTGGAATCTCTAGATCTAGTGTTGAGGAGGAAGTCAATTCCCATGGTCAAGGTTCTTTGGAGAAATCAAGACATCGAGAGCGCTACGTGGGAATTGGAGTCGGTAATGAGGGAATCTCATCCGCACCTCTTTCCTTAGTTTCTGGTATGTCTCCATGTTGTTGGATGTGTTTGATTTTCTCGTTTTGGTTTGATTTTGGAGTTGTATTAAGTTTCGGGACGAAACATCTTTTTAGGGGGAGTGACTGTAATGCCCCCGATTTTTTGATTATATTATTTGTTTTGGTATAGTCATATTTATGACGTAAGGGCATTACTTTTAACGTCATGTTGACGGCGCTGCACCGTTAGAGCGTTTTCGCATCCGTTGGGTCTGTTTGACCAGATTTTTGGGATTTTGATTGGATTGAATGTTTTCCTTGATTGAAATGATGAAGTTTTGAGGATTTGGACTTGTCTAGTTTTATTGCGATCCGAGCATTTTGGAGTCTCAGTGCATGCTTGGATCTTTGTGATGATGTTGCTTATAGTAAGCAGTTGATGTTGATGTCTCAAGAATGGTGCGTCAGATTCTAGGGTTCTTTTCGCTGCTAAATTCGTAGAGTCGACATTTTATCCCGGAATAAAAGAATATCTGAAATTTTCGAATTTATCCTGTTCAGTTCTCGAGAAGACCAAGAGTTCTTGAGAAAACCCTTGTTGTTCTCGAGAAGAATCTTCTTGTTCTCCGGAGATGCGGTCTAGTACTCGAGTAGTCGTGAGTTGTTCTCGAGTAATGCTTACCCATTACTCGAGAAGTTTTCTTATTTCTCGAGAAGATCTCGAGAAATATTCCTCTTGTTCTCGAGAAAACGATGGTTGTTCTCGAGATATACAAAAGCCCTTCTCGAGAAGTCCATAGTCTTTTCTCGAGATAGTCCCTTTTAGTACTTGTGTAATTCTTCTTCTATTCTCGAGAAGTCCTGAGGTTCTTGAGGAGTCATGTTTAGCTACTTCTAGAGAAGACTTTTATTACTCAAGAAGTACATTTTAGTTCTCGAGAAGTCTTACCTTTTCTCGAGAAAACCCAGACCTTTGTCTACATAGGATTTTCTTGAGTTCAAAAGTGGTTGCACAGAAAACCCAGTTCAGCCGACCCCGGTTCATTTTCTTAAGTATAGTTATTCTAATATTACACTTATTATATATATACCTACCTCTTCTTCCTCCTTCATTTAGACCGAACTCCTGTTCATCTCCCGAACCAGAGCGGCGTGAGCGAGAGAGAGAAAGTTCTTCCGTGATCCTTCTAGTGGAAACCGACGGTGCTATGGTGCTCGAAATCTTGAACCTAACATTGATCCTGAAATCTCTCAGCAAGAGCTACTCCATCATTATAAGGTTTTCCCCCTTTTCTTGAGTTTTCACGTTAGGGTTTTTGGCCCTAACTTCTATTTCGACTATTTTGTTCTGATTCTGACTTCCCCCGTCTTCCTCAGCCCCGATCTACACCGAGGTTTGATTTGGAGGTGAAACCAAGGCAAGTGATGGTTTTCCCTCCTCCCTTTTCTTTCTGAACTTGATGATAACTATTAATATTTTGTTCTTTAATCTTTCTACACTTTTGTCATTCCAATTTGTAAATATGTTTAATCTTCCCTTGAAATCCACTTGTATTTATAAGTTTTTGTCATGATATTTCAACCTTCTAGCATTGTAGTGATTTGACGAAATGTTAAATTGTTGGCTTGAATCGCCCCTAACTATTATTATAGAACGTGATAGAGTTTATCTTGGATTGTAAATCCTTCCTTAAGGTTGATCAACTGTTTCTTGAATCTAGAAATGTCTAGTAGAATCCGATGTGCCATGTCTTGAGATTTATATCATGGTTTTACTTTGTTGCAGGTGTTAGTGGATGAAACCACCGCCACAAGGTTTGTTCCCTTTATTAGTATTATGGAACTCTACCAGGTTTTTGAGCGTTTGCGGTGAATGGTGGAGTGTATGAGTCTCCCCCGTAGTTAGACAGATATTATATCTGTGAGAGTGTGTCCGGATGAGAGACCACCTCGCCTGTGTTTTTGGGTAGAGTTGACCACATGTGGCTAATAAAGTTTTGAGAATTCTTTCTTATGATTTAATCATGCTTTCAATTTTTTTAGCCTTGTGCATCTGGTGTATTTTGTTGTACGTGACGATTCACATAAGTGTTCTTTTCTGATTTTGGTACTTTACCTTGAACTTTACTTCAACACTTTTGGTCTTGGGTTGGTACCCCTTTTGACCTTTGTTTACTTTTGGCTTACTTTTCTGCCACCGCTTGTACCCGCTTGCTGAGGTGTTCTGTCTTTGGAATGCCTCAGTTTCGGAGCTTTCGCAGGTAGTATAGCTGGTTTTGGGGTTTCTGAGCAGTAGTGTTGGTTGTGGTTTTCACCTCGCCGTTGCGAGGTAGTTCGTTGTTTTGGTTTACATTACCTAGTTTAGACATACTTTTACTTTGTGTGGGTTCGTGTCAGATTGTTGACGCCCACATGATAGTTGGTTTTGGATATTTTGCTAGCTGCTTGTTGTTTTCCTTGTGATGAATTCAATTTTTCGCTCTCTGGGATGTTTTATGCTAGGAATGCATGTTAGGTATTTTCAAGTATAAAAACTACTATTATTACTTCATGCATTGCATGTCTTAAAATTCTAACTCATTATATTTAGTGATCGTAAAAGCTATTTCTTACTTCTATTATAAGCCTAGAGTCTTGCATATCTTGAGTTGTCCTTTGGGGACGTTTACACTCATATATGATGTTTAACCTCATAAAAGAAGTATTTTTTGCCGTGTATAAATTTTTTTCTCGTGGACTAGATGAGCCACTAAGCCGAGGGATACGGCTAACTGCTTAACTTAAACTAGATTTTTTTCTAAAAACAAAAGAAAACCTATCTTTATGTGTTGAGTAGGAGTGTTGCCTGAGCGTCCGTAGTTATCCCCTATTGATGTGGCATCATGACGCGCATTTTCCCTTACTCTGATATATCTTTAAAGGCGGTGAAAAATGCGGGTTGTGACACTTAACCAGATTTCTGCTTTGCCAATACAGAGGCTTTAACTGCCTGAACACTAGTCGACGCTTTTAGCCCCTTAGCGTTGAGTGAACTTCCTTCTCTCAACGCTTCTGGACTTAAACCAGATTTTTACTTTGCCAGCATCCTATCATGAGTCTATCTGACTTTGTGACTTTGACAACTTGTCAAATTAGTTCAACAGAGAACAACCTGCATACATTGAAATAGGGGCATGCATGAAATATATTCATGTGTATACCATTGACTTGTGTGCCTTCTTAAAATCCAGGACATTATGATCAATGGACCCAACAATCTCCCCCTATTTAAAGAAGTCAGAATATTAGTCAAAGATATACACTTAACTTAATTAAGCAAATAAACATTACATAATATGAAATCAATAAGATGTAAATGAAATCAATAAGATGTAAATGAAATCCATAAGATGTAAACACACAGATGTAAGATTTTCATTTAAGGAAATATTCATAAACAGATTGTGTGCTTAATACCAAATATTTATATTCCTACAACCCCTTAAGTAAAGAAAGAAACATCTAAATTTTTAGGTTCCTTAATCACAATCCCCATACTAGGTTTCTTGGCAGCTTGCTCTTTGTCTTTGTTGTCCTTTTCCTTTTCCCTCTATCTTTCAAAGTAATTGTAGGACATGGGGGAGTGCTTGCTGGGCTCCACAGCATCTGGTGACAGTGCCCCTAACTTTTTGTCCCTTCTGAACTTTCTTATCAGCTCCTCATTCCTCTCAAGCTTGGCCCATTCTACGGAGCTATAAAGCTTTCCCCTGTCATTTTTGTTGTCTTTAATTTGATCCCAGACAGACAAGATGATGGTCCTTGATTGAGGAGTCCACTTCTTAAAGTAGAGCATGGTCTCCATCTCTTCTCTATATCTTTTCTTGCTGAGCCTTACTTCTTCCTATTCTTCTGCAATAGACTTGCCTTTAGCCCTGTCTATCTGATCAATAGTGGGACTGAATGTAGGAATTACATCTACAATTGAAGTTTCAGCCCACTGAGCAACACTTTGTTTAGCATAAGGAACACTACTCTGATCACCATATTGAGCAACATATAGATCTTCAGGGATTGGTGCAGTTTCAATGTTTACATATGAGAGTTGATCAAGACCTATTGAGCCTCTGATTACATTTGTAGTCCAAACTATAATTTTAGTATTTTCCTTTATCATTCCTTTCTCCCCCTTTCTGACTTCTTTATAGGTAGTGGCAGTCAGAGAGTTCTTTACAGTTGTGAGTCTTTCATCCAAGAATTTGATTCCTTTGGTAACATGATTTTTGACATCAAGAATATGGTCATCCAGAATTTGTGTGCATGCATCCATTCTCCTTTCAGTTATGATCCTGTGTTCATTCATCAGTTTCTTCTAGGAATTGTGAACCATCTCCATATTACTAGATGTGATGTTCTGGTTCAGGAGAATGTTATTTTAGGTTTTCCAGATCTCTTGAAGTTTTCTTTCAATGAATGTAACAGTAGGTGCATCCCTCATGAAGAATGACACAGTGTTTGCTTTCAATAGGTTGACCTCAAACCTGATGGACTTTATTTTAGTAGAGATATTTTGTCTCACTTCCTTGATGGAGGCATTATGTAGTGCTCCAGTTGGCGTATCAGATCATATAGTAACCTTTGAGTTGTGCTAGGAAAGAGGATGACATTTGATCAGGTTTAGCAGATGTGCCTTGGTCACAGACCTCCTCATCCTTATCCTTGTCTGGAATCTTAATTTCCTAATCAGCCATCATATAGTCTGAAGAATGTTATATCAGCTTGTGCTTCAACAACAACAATGTCCTTGTCAGATTCAGAAGAGATAATATTAAGCACAGTATCTTGAGCAGGGAGTTTAGAGTGAATCTCCCCCTTAGCCTCAACATTGTCCTTAGAGACAATCTGATCTTCTACAGTAGTGACTTGAACCTCTTCTATCACTATTAGAGGAGCATGTTTATCCTCAACTGGAATTTGGGGAATCTGCAATACATGCTCATCTAGAATCTGGTCTATTCTGCTCTATAAGTTATTTAGGAGGGAGTCATGCTTGTCCTGAATGTTAGACTTAACTTGCTCCCCCTCAACTGGAGCATCTTCCCTAACAATCTCCCCCTCAATGTTTGCACAGATAGTCTCTACTAGCTGGCCTGACAGAATGTCCATGGACTCAGCTTGGATCTCTTCAGACTGTGTTCCAGCCAATTTTCTCATTGCAGCAGGTTTAGAAGAGATTGAAACCTGAGCACTCATATCCCTTCTAGTCTCTTCAGTAGACTTAGTGAGCTGGGGATTATGAGGCTCTTCTTCACTCTTCTCTAAGGAACTGCTCTCTATGCTTTCCTGAGTAATCAGAACAACTTTCTTATTCTTCTTTTTAACAGTCTGTGCATCTAGCAACAAAACTCTGACCCACCTCTCGAGCATTTTTGAGTCCATCCTCCTCATATGATTGATTTTTTTTCCTAGCCTTATGTTAAGGATCCCTGAAACTGTGTTGTGCAGAAATAGAGACAAAATTCTTCCTAGGTTTGGCTTAGGGATGCATTCTACAATTCTGTTAAAGAGTACCCTTCCCCAATCTTCTTTCTTAGAAAGAATTATCCTTTCCATCAGATCGAACATCTTCTTCAAAATATTATCATGAGTGACAGACTTGCACAATAGTGCCTTCCCAACCATATATGCTAGGTATTTTCCCTTCATGTTCAGTTCTCTTCTCAATATAGATCCAATGGAGTGCTTAGACAATCCACTCCACTTAAAGGCAGCTTTGACATCATTTTGGTCCAATTCTTCTTCTTCATCGGTGAAAGTGAGGTGTTAGATCTGGAATACTCTAGAGGGGGGGGGGGGGGGTGAATAGAGTATCCTTAAAAACTATTTTAACTTTGCAGTAAATAAAAATTGCAGAATGAAAACTAATTAAGCAGAAACAAAGCAGTCTTAACTAGCACAGCCACAACAAGAACAAAAAGAAAAGGGCAACCAGACAACACAAGAACTTATAGTGGTTCACCAACCTGGGTACATCCACTTTTCTACCACCCTGGTAGGAATCCACTCAGATTTTTGATCAGGTGCCTGACACCAATGAGCTTTTGATCAGGTGCTAAAAAACCAACCCAAGTATTTTGGAAGGAGACTTGTGAACCAGAATAATTTTGAAGAGAATTAAAACCCTGTACAGAGGTTGGGATGAGAGATGATTTTGTCTTCTCTTTCTCAAGTTTACAACTGAGAAGACTCAAGTAGATATGTGATGTTGGCAAACAGATCCCCCTGAGATATAGAATTATTCAGGAAAAATGGAGCTTTGCTTCAGGGTGATAGGCCTTCAGTTCTTCAGCCTTGACCAGAAGATGTTCAGGAACTTCTTGATAGATTGATTCTTTGTAGTCCTTTGAAGTGTCCTGGAGGATTGAAGGAAGAAGACTCTTGATATTTATTTGGTGTTCTTCTTCTTCTTCAGATTGCTAATCTTCCTCTAGTCTAGAGCTTGTATGTATTAGACTTCTCTTTCTGTGTATATGAATGCTGTCAAGAAAGAGATGCAGAGAAAACTTTATTACGGGCTGATGGTGTTATTCTTCTTGACTTGTTTTCTATGTGTCTATATGTCTGTGTGTCTGTATGTTTTTGGAAAAAGAGAGAAAATCTCTTTTATATTTTCCATATCAGTTTGCATTTGAAATTTGAATTTCTTCTGCATTAATTGCTGATAGCCTAGAGAATGATCTGCATTGATTTATTTCCCCAACTGTCCCACGGAAAAATGGCAAGCAATAATCCTGAGGAAGGCCAAAATTAATGCCCCGTCTAACGGTAATATTCAGAGAATATTTTAGCATTAATTACTCAGGAATTATTGCATTATAATGGGGACAGAAGGATGAAAATAACCAAGTCTAGATTCGTCAACCTGAGTTCACAGTTCGTTGAGCTGAGATCCAAGATCGTCGACCTTTGAACTGCTGACTGCTGCTTGAAAGATCTTTCTAATTCTGTGTACCAAGATCGTTGAGCTGAGAACCAAGTTCGTCGACTGAAGTTTGTTTCTGGACTTAGAAATATTGAGATGTTTTCTGGACTTGAGTTTTGAAGCAGATGAGCCAGAAATCGTCGACTTGAGAACTGAGTTCATCGAGCTCAGCTCAGAGAATCTTTCTCTGATTTCGTCAAGCTGAGCATGAATTTCATCGACCTAAGTTTGACGAACTTTGAACTCATTTTACTGAGTCATTGAAATCTCTAAGTCTTGAGTCTCTGGCAGTCTGTTGATGGCTGGTCCAAGTAAAGTTGACTCTAAGGACTTGGCCTAGACTCTAGGACACAACCATGACCCTTGCTATACATGTTGGGTTGTAAGATCCTAACTTAGTGAACCTAGCCCAAATCCTACTATGGATCCAACAATCTCCCCCTATTTGGGTGAGGTCACTAATTACAAACTCAAACAAAATTAAAAAAGAAACAAAGCAAGAAATCATATATCTGGCAGGAAAAATAACGTATGCAGCAGATATATATATATACAACAGGCTTTATATCAGATAACAAGAATGCAGTTTTAAGAAAAATCAGGAATCATTAGAGATGGTTCAAATATCATTTCTTTGGCTTCTTCTCTTTTAGCTTCGCTTCTTTGATCTTTTCCTTTTTTCTCTTCTCTCCAGACTTACTGAAAGAAATTTCTCTGTTTGGATTTGCAGCTTGTGCCTTTCTCATTATCATATCAGTAGCCCCTATGATATTTAAAGATGTAACCCTGGGCACTACTGCTTCTGGATGCAATTTCATGTAGTCATCAACATTGAAAAATTTGTTAGCCTTTGCAAACCTGTTGATCTCTTCCTTCCTGTATGTAGACATGGTAGTATATTGCGATGGGTCCTTTCCTTCAGCTCTAGCTTTCTTGATCATAGAGAGGCCAACCAGTTCTTGGAATCTGGCCATCCTAGCTGTTTTTGCTGTTTCAGGATCTTCATATGGTATAGGGAAGGAGGTCTCTTGGGGCTCTCATCTTTTTGATATTCAGAGAATTGTTGTTGTTGTTGTTGATGCTGCTGCTGTTGAGGTTGGTGCTGCTTGTCTGAGGAATAGTATTTTTGCTGGCTGCTTCCTTAAGAAAAGGATCTACCTTGATGTCTCTGATAAGTTTGAACCTGGGTAGGTCTTTGAGATGTTGTGCCTGAAGCACTAGCAGCTGGAGGAGGAGGAGGAGGATCCTTCCTGTATCTTTGAACTGGAGGAGGGGAGTATCTTCTGCTTTTCTTCCTAGCCTTCTGTTCATTCTTGGATAGCCACATCCATGCTAGCATACCTTTTTGTGGAGTAATATTTTGCAGAATATAGTAGGGTGTGTCATTTGTAGGATTGGGTTTAGGGGCAGGAGGTGGAGGAGCTTTCCTCTTCTTGGAGACTTTCTTTCCTTTGGGATCCTCATCTGAATCATCATCATCATCATTATCTGACTATTGTGGATTGTCATATAATGCATCTATCTCTCTTATTATTTCATCAGGTATTGCTGATTTTTCAGTCTTGGAGGGAGCTGGAGAAGGAGCAGGAGAACTATGCACATCAGTGCTTTCAATAGCTGACTTATTTTATTCTTTTATGTCAGCCATGACTAGTACATCTTGATCAGGCATTGGAGAATCATCTATAACATAAACTGGTGTACTAGGGGATGAGATGGTGGGGGAAGCAACTCTGGGAGGAGACTCTGGAGCTGCAAAAGTGTCCTTGAGCCAAATTGGTGTGGTATAAGGAATTATAGCCATGGATGGCTTAGTGCTGTCTACTGGTACATCTCCTGCTATAAATACTTCTTGTATATTTGCTGCTACATCTGATACTATTTCCATGTAAGTTTCCACTAATTCTGCTGCTGCTGCTGCTTCTACTACTACAGCTGCTGCTTCTGTTTCTACATCTGCTGCTGCTTCTTCTTCATTGAGTATCTCCCCTGCCTGGTGTCAGTGGTAACTGAAGCCAGGCCCACAACTGAAGAGGGAGCAGTAGAGAGAGCAGATATCTGGGCAGCATGGGTAGAGATGGAAGCAGCAAGAGGAGAGATGGCCTCAGCTATAATTTTTTTGAGGAGGGGTGTCAGAAGGGCAAGGAGTGGAGGGATAATGGAAGGGTCTAACAGTGGGGAGGTAGATGTTGTGGCAGGGGGTATTTGAGTGGAGGTGGTAGTAGCTTGTGCAGTTAGAGGTGGAGGTGGATGTGGAGGTGGAGATTGTATGTGAGTGTCTTGGTGAGAGACATCTAGAGGAGAGGGAGTGTTAAGAGTGGATGATAGTAGATTGAAGGATGGGAGGGATGATAGGTTGGATAGGGGGATGCAACTAAATGCTTTTTAAGAGGAGATGGGGGTGGTGATGGTAGTGATGTATCATGCTGGGGGGAAGGAGTATTAGAGGGAATATGGGTTGGAGATGTAGGAATTTGGGATGATGGAGGTGTGGGAGTAGGAATACTAATATGAATGGAAGGTAGGGTTTGTTGATTTGCTGACTGAGATGGAGTTTGGAGTGCTAGAGGTCGTGTAGTGGTGGATGGAACCTCTTTAGTAGGGTGGGAAGTGGCTGATGCAGCCCTTGTACTCTCAGGGAGCTTGGGTGGCATAGGATGAAGCTTTAGAGTTCTTTGTGATTGTCCTCTCCCACCTGCCAAACAAGGCACAGGTGAGCCTTTTGCTGGCATTGATGAATATGGTCTGGGAGACCAGTGATTCAGCAGCTTTTTCCTTCAAGAAGATCCCCAGGACCCTTCAAAAGTTAACTTCCTTTTTATTGTTCTTTTTCTTGATAAGATCAAAAATGATCTATACCTAGTTCACCTATTTCTTATTCACCACTGCACACAAAACCTGAAATTGATGCCTGGTTATATAGTTGTGCGTAATGTGCTTGCCCAGCAAGACTTTCCCGACAATATCTGCGAGAAACTTGAACTCAGCAGATAGGTGTTTCTTTAGTAATTTATTTGGGTTTTCTCCAGAATAACTCATCATACTCAGCATCATATCATATTCTTCATTATCGATTTCTAACTCTTCTTCTCCATTATTCAATCCAAAAATTTCAATTAAGACGATGGGAGAGAGGGAGACGACAGTACCCGCTATTGATCCGATCATGGTGTTGTCCTCTGCTGTAGATGCAGTGTATACCCTTTCTCTGATTTTGTGCCAGGTAATTTGATTCTGGTGGTCAGCAGATTCTTCAGTTGATGGTATTCCAGTAGTTTCAGAATATTTAGGAAGATTGGGTCTGAGTGTTGGAAGGAATCAAAATCCACGTTGAACCCAGTATCAAATTTCATCGCTGCAAGTGTTCCTGTTGGAATCGCCATGAGTGCACCTGCAAGAAAGAAAACGAAGATCAAGTGCAAGGGAACTGAAAGGGCAGGACGGAGGTCGAAGAAAACCAAAATATAAGGTTTTTTAGAATATGAATCGACAAACTCCGTTCCACTAAAAATAAATAAATCTTTGATCTGAGGTGGATGAAATAATTTATAGTTAATCAATTCATCGAGCTTAGTCTTAAGGGTTGAAGACATTTCACCGAGCTCCATTCGGCGAAAGTTTTCTAAAGTAGGTTCATCGATCTCAGGTCAACGAAACTAACTTTACTAACAAGGAGTTCGTCGATCTCAGGTCGACGAAATTTGAAGAGTTCTTCAAGTGTAGACAGAAACTAAACTAAGTCTTCTCCATTGATCATTTCAAGTTGATTTACAAAGAACAAGTGATTTCTTTCATCTAGGGGCTTGGTGAAAATATCAGCTTTTTGCAAATCAGTATAGATATAGACAAGTTTAATTTTGTTTTTGTCTACACACTCTCTAATGAAATGATGCCTAATGTCTATATGTTTAGTCCTACTGTGATGGACTGGATTTTATGCTATAGCTATAGCACTTGTGTTATCACATAAGAGAGTTGAATAATTTAAGTGTAAGTCATACTCCAGGAGTTGGTTTTGGATCCACAGCATCTGGGAACAACAACTGCCAACTATAATGTATTCTGCTTCAACAGTTGATGTAGACACAGATGACTGCTTTTTACAAAACCAGGACACTAATCTCATACCAAGGAACTGGCAGGTTCCTGAGGTACTCTTTTTGTCAACCCTGCATCAAGCAAAGTCAGCATCTGAGTATCCAGTTAACTCAAATTCTGACTTAGTGGGATACTAGAGTCCTAGACTAAGACAACTTTGTATATATCTTAAAATCCTTTTTAGAAAAACTAGGTGAGATTCTTTAGGGTTCACCTGGAACCTAGCACAAAGACATGTGACAAACATGATATCAGGTCTGCTAGCTATAAGATATAATAAGAACCCAAAAATGCCCCTATATAATTTCTGATCCACAGGTTTCCCAAGTGCATCAGAGTCAATTACAGCATTGGTATCCATTGGTGTTTTCTTTGCTGAGGCATCAGCCATCCGAAACTTTTTGATAAGCTCTTTAGCATATTTAGCTTGGGAGATGAAGATGCCATCATGCAACTTTTTCACTTGGAGACCAAGGAAGTAGGTGAGCTCACCCATACTACTCATTTCAAATTTTGAATACATGAGGTCAGAGAACCTCTTGCATAATTTGGAATCAGTAGACCCAAATATGATGTCATCCACATAAATTTGTACTAACAAAGTTTGGTCCTTATGATGTCTAGTAAATAATGTTTTATCTACTATGCCTCTAGTGAACTTATGCTCTATCAGAAATCTAGCTAGGGTATCATACCAAGCTCTTGGAGCTTGCTTTAAACCATAAAGAGCTTTATGCAATTTGAAGACAAAAGAGGGATGAGTTGGAGAAACAAAACCTGGAGGTTGTTCAACATAAACCTCTTCTTTAAGTTCTCCATTTAAGAATGCACTCTTGACATCAATTGGGTAGACCTTGAACTTCTTGAATGCAGCATAAGCCAAAAATATCCTTATAGCTTCTAGCCTGACAACAGGGGAAATTTTTTGATCATAGTCAATGCCTTCCTCTTGCCTATATCCTTGAGCAACAAGCCTAGCCTTGTTTCTCACAATCACTCCTTGGGCATCTAGCTTGTTTCTGTATACCCATTTGGTTCCAATGACTGGGTAGTCTTGGGGTCTTGGAACCAAATCCCAAACTCTACATCTCTCAAATTGGTTTAATTCCTCTTGTATTGCAATAATCTAGTGGGGACCCTGCTCAGCATCATGTATGGATAGAGGCTCAACCAGAGAGAGAAAACATGCATCTATCAAATCTTGGTTGAGTTGATTCCTTGTATGTACACCTACTGAGATGTCTCCAATCAATTGGGATCTAGGGTGATCCCTTAGTGTGACAAAGTCAGTGGGTAGAGTTGGTTCTGCAACAACATTTAGAACTAATTCCTCTTGTGGAATTGTGTGTGCTGTTGAGGGATTGTCAATTCCTTCAGTGCTTTCTTATTCACTTTCTTTATTAACTTGTGAAGATGGATGTGTTGGATCCTCTTGGGTGAGGCTTAGTCCATCCAAATTCTTATATAAGTGAGGTACCTGCAAAGGACTATTGGTAGAAATCTCTTTCTCCTTGCAAGACATGTTAGTTTCATCAAAGGTAATATGAATAGATTCTTCAATTTTTAATGATGATTATTGAAAACCTTATAAGCTTTGCTTACTTGGGAATATCCTAGAAAATTTCCCTCTTAAGCCTTTGCTTCAAACTTTCTAATGTATCTCTTGTTGTTGTTATGTACATAGCATATACATCCAAATACTTTAAAATAAGTGATTTTAGGTTTCTTCCTGTTAAGTAATTCACAGGGAGTCCTATTCTTTAGTTTGTGTATGAGACTCCTATTCAGGACATGATTTGCGGTACTTATAGCCTCTGCCCAGATGGTTAGGGGCATGTAAGCTTCTGCAAGTAATGTGCCCGCAGCTTCAATTAGGGTCCTATTTTTCCTTTCAGCTACCCCATTTTGTTGGGGAGTTCTAGGAGCTGATAAGCAGTGCCTGATACCTTCCTTCTCACAGAACTCATGCATAAGAACAGACTCAAACTCTGTACCATGATCACTTCTGATCAATGCAACATGAGTAGAGTACTCAATCTGTATGGTCCAGAGAAAATCTGTAAGAACTTTAAAGGTATCTGACTTAGATCTCTGAATGAACACCCAAGTGAACCTTGAGAAGTCATCTATAATAACTAAAGTGTAGGATTTCCCTCCTAGGTTCTGTACAGGAATGGGTCCAAAGAGATCCATGTGTAGCAAATACAAGATCCTAGGTGAATCACTTTTATTAACTGATTTAAAACTAGATTTAGTTTGCTTGCCTAGTTGACAAGCCCTGCAGAGACCTTCCTTCTTGTAGGGACCAGAAGGCAGACCTCTCACAAGGTTGTCTTTTGATAGCCTAGCAATATTTTTCATGTTTACATGACCTAGCCTTTTATGCCAAAATTCATTCTGATTACTAATTATATTAGGTAAGCAGATGTCTGAGTTGGCAAAAAGAAAATCAATTAAGTATATGTTGCCTTGTCTATTTCCAATTAAGACAGTTTTGTTTTCTTTAGATGAAATAATACAAGAGCTAGAGTTAAAAATTACCTGATAACCTTCATCACAAAGTTGACTTATTGAGATGAGGTTATGCTTCAATCCACTTACATAGGCAACCTTCTTGAAAGTCACTACTCCAATCTTGACTTTACCATAGCCTTTGGTCTGGCCACAGTTTGAATCACCAAAGATAACCTTTGGTCCCCGCTTGAACTTATAATAATTTAAGTTGTCCTTGCTGCCTGTCATATGCTTGGAGCAACCACTGTCCAGATACCATTATTGATTAAATGCTTGACAGCTCTTTACCTGCAAGGATGATAGTTAGTTATTCTTAACCCAGATAACCTTGGGTCCTTGTTAATTTACATAACTGTAACTGAAAATGTAAGAATATTCTGGTTGATTCTTATAGCCTTTAGGATGATATCTTCTTGTTGGTATTATCCATTGATTAAAAGGATTAAATGATTTCCTAGGATTACTATAGTTGCTGTTATGGATATAATGTTGGTTATGTCTTTCTCGGTTTGACGAATTGTTGTTAGTTCGTCTACCAGAGTTCGACGAATTGGGATGAGATCGTCGATCTCTGCTCAGAGAATGAACAAGTTCATTTTATGTGCCCCAAGTTCGTCGATCTCTGCTCGACAAACAGTACACAGTTCGTCGGTCACAGTAAGACGAATGATTATTATTGAAATTTGAGTTCAGAGATCGTCATACTGAGGTCGACAATCTATTCATATATCGTCGATCTGAGTTTGACGATAACTGCTGAACATTGTTAATTTTATTATTCTTCTGGTTTTTAAGTTTGTTTTTAGTTTCAATCTTTTTAAGAACTTCATTAACCTTATTAACCTGTTCAGTGTTTTTCTTTCCTTTATCAGAAACAAAATTTACAGGTTTAGAAAGATGGTTCTTTTGGATTAGGATTGGTTCACTGGATCAAGCTCCTAACCCTAATATACAGTTATTAGTTCTAGTATTTAATGTGCTGGTTATATCTAACAGTCTTAAACTTCTACAATTCAACGATTCTTCTAATATCTTAGCTTTGTTAAGTTCAGATTTCAAAAAGATAATTTGTTCATTTGCAAACTTTAGTTCATTAGATAGATTAGCATTTTCAGAAATGATTTTATCTTGATCTTTTAATTTTTCTCTGAGAAGTTTGATTTCCTTCTCAGAGCTTATCAAATCTAAACATAAATTTTAAAATTCAAATTTAAATTCATCAGATTCAAAATCATATGATGCTAATACCTGGTCTTCAGCTGACAGGATTTCTTCATTATCAGATTCATCTGTATCTGATCTGCTACTGCTGACATCAATTGACATGAGGCAAACTTCCTTTGCCTTTGCCTCCTCTTCTTCTTCACTGGAACTGGTGAATGCGAATTCATCTTCTGTTTCACTCCAGGATTCAGCTACAAAGCCTTTATCCTTCTTATATTTGCTGGAAGAAGGCCTGCTGCTGTGCTGTCTTCTTGTGTCCTTCTCTCTTCTCTTCTCCTTCTTTTGATTATCTGGACACTCAGAGATGAAGTGTCCAGGTTTCCTGCAGCCAAAACAAACCACTTCTTTAGTAGGGGTTTTATCATACCTTGGCTTGTTATCCTGCCTGGATGACTTTCTCCTGAAGTCTTTCCTTTCCATCTTGTAGAATCTTTTGGCAAATAGACTCATCAACTCTTCATTAACTATTGGAGTCTCTATCTCTTCAGCAGCCTTGAATGCAATGTTGTACTCCTTCCTTGCTTGTGGAGGTGTTCTTTGCTCAGCTGCTTCTCTGGTCTTGATGATTTGTTCATATGACTTTAACTTTCCCAAAAGAGATTTAGTGGAAATCTCATTTAGGCTTCTGGCCTCCTTGATGGGCCAGATCCTTGAATCCCATGAGCTTGGGAAGCACATAAGGATCTTGTCATTCACCTCTGTGAGGGTGATGTCCTTGTCTAAGGTTTTCAGCTCATTTATGATTGAGCTCAACCTATTATACATGTCTGCCATTGACTCAGCTTCCTCCTTCTTGAAATTCTCATATTAGGATATGAGATTGGATCTCCTGTCCTTCCTTTCATCTGCAAATCCAGCGACCATTTGATTTAGGGAATCCCAGATGGCTTTGGCTGAGGTGCATTCAGCCACTTTTTGAAAAATGTCATCTGACATTGTTTGAGCCAGAATATTCATGGCCTTGGCATCAACAATTTTTGCCTTCCTCTGGGCCTCAGTCCACTCAGGTCGTGGGACTGCATGTGTGCTGGAGGATACTGCAGTTGTAAGTGCTGCAGGGGGGCCTGTTAAAATGGAATTATAGATATTTTCATCAATGGAGTTCATATATAATTTTATTCTTGCCTTCTAGATGGAAAACTTGTTTAGGTTGCATACTGGAGGTCTGGTGCTTGCAAAATCTTTGTTCTGGGCCATACTGTGTGAGTATAAATCTAATGGGAATATAATGACAGATCTAACTCAGGATTTTTAGTTCAAGGGTTAGCTTGTACAATTAAAAGAACTCCCCTCTGATACCAATTGAAAGTGAGGTGTTAGATCTAGAATACTCTAGGGGGGGGGGGCTGTGAATAGAGTATCCTAAAAAACTATTTGAACTTTTGCAGTAAATAAAAATTGTAGAATGAAAACTAATTAAGCATAAACAAAGCAGTCTTAACTAGCACAGCCACAGTAAGAAAAAAAAGAAAAGGGCAACCAGACAACACAAGAACTTATAGTGGTTCCCCAACCTGGGTACATCCACTCTTCTACCACCCTGGTAGGAATCCACTCAGATATTTGATCAGGTGCCTGACACCAATGAGCTTTTGATCAGGTGCTCAAAAACTAACCCAAGTCTTTTGGAAGGAGACTTGTGAACCAGAATAATTTTGAAGGGAATTAAAACCCTATACAGAGGTGGGGATGAGGGATGATTTTGTCTTCTCTTTCTCAAGTTTACAACTGAGAAGACTCAAGTGGATATGTGATGTTGGCAAATAGCTCCCCCCTGAGATGTTCAGGAACTTCTTGACAGATTGATTCTTTGTAGTCCTTTGAAGTGTCCTGGAGGATTGAAGGAAGAAGACTCTTGATATTGATTTGGTATTCTTCTTCTTTAGATTGCTAATCTTCCTCTAGTATGGAGCTTGTATGTATTAGACTTCTCTTTCTGTGTATATGAATGCTGTCAAGAAAGAGATGCAAAGAAAACTTCGTTACAGACTGATGGTGTTCTTCTTCTTGACTTGTTTTCTATGTGTCTATATGTTTGTGTATCTGTATGTATGTGGAAAAAGAGAGAAAATTTCTTTTATATTTTCCATATCAGTTTGCATTTGAAATTTGAATTTCTTCTACATTAATTGCTGACAACCTAGAGAATGATCAGCATTGATTTATTTCTCCAACTATCCCACGGAAAAATGGCAAGCAAAAATCCTGAGGAAGACCATAATTAATGCCCCGTCTAATGGTAATATTCATAGAATATTTTAGCATTAATTACTCAGGAATTATTGCATTATAATAGGGACAGAAGGATGAAAATAACCAAGTCTGGATTCGTCGACCTGAGTTCACAGTTCGTTGAGTTGAGATCCAAGATCGTCGACCTTTGAACTGCTTACTGCTGCTTGATAGATCTTTCCAATTCTGTTCACCAAGATCGTCGAGCTGAGAACAAAGTTCGTCGACTGGAGTTTGTTTCTGGACTTAGAAATATTGAGATGTTTTCTGGACTTAAGTGTTGAAGCAGATGATCTAGAAATCGTCGACTTGAGAACCGAGTTCGTCGAGCTCAGCTCAGAGAATCTTTCTCTGATTTCGTCGAGCTGAGCACGACTTTCGTCGACCTGAGTTCGACGAACTTCGAAATTATTTTACTGAGTCTTTGAAATCTCTAAGTCTTGAGTCTCTAGTAGTCTGTTGATGGCTGGTCCAAGTGTTGTTGACTCTAAGGACTTGACCTAGACTCTAGGACACAACCATGACCCTGGCTATACATGTTTGGTCATAAGATCCTAACTTAGTGAACCTAGCCAGAATCCTACTAGGGATCCAACAATCTGACATCCTGAAATTGGTCAGTTGTAGTGCCCTACTTAGTCTTTTGGTGGTAACCTTGACCGTATTTCCACGTATGGAAGACCCGATTTTCACGGACGAGGAGTCGACCTTAGCATTAGAGTATAACTCAATTAAGTACTTCCCTTTTCCAAAGTAGACCGGGCTCTAAAAGAACATATTCTAGGTTAGCGACCTGCAGGAGGTGGAGAACTAGCTGAACTTCCTTAGGCGCATCCATGAACCCATTTCTAACCAGTTCTAAACCCTCGAATAAGAAATCTAATCTCCTTAGCGCCATTGATTTTGTGAGTTGTTGTGGATTTTCTGATCTTTCATTGTTTTATCGCAAGGGGCAGAGAAGGGAGAGGAATGGCTTATTTTATTCTAAGCACACACTATTCTATTTATATATTCCATTAATTTGAGAATATGGAGGGGCGCGTACCTCTTGCGATGATCATGAGGAGATCAACGACTGAGATTAATCCCACAGAGTAGCCGTAAATTAAAGTCCTAGGAATTTTGCAGTGAATGGATTTGACGCTCTCTATGCCTGCTGTGGACTCAGCACACTCGATGCCTAAGCCCTTAGAATCAGCGCACTCGACATCGGAGACCTTAGACTCAGCGCTCTCGACGCCTGGACACTTGGTACATCATTCCTTTATTCTCCGGTATAGGTAAATACCACATGCAAATAAATTACATGCAAAGTAATTGAAGCTATACTAATTTCATCATACCCAATTCAAAGTTGAAGGAGTTGAACTTGGCTTCATCTAGTGGTTGGGTGAAGATATCAACCACTTGTTTGTCAGTGGGGACAAACTCAAGGGTGATGTCCTAACATTCCACAAGCTTTCTAATAAATGATACCTAATCTCTACATGCTTAGTCCTTCTATGAGAGACAGGATTCCTAGTAATAGAGATTGCACTAGTAGAATCACAATATATAGGAGTTCTACTTAGCTTGATGTTGTAGTCCTAAAGCTGATGTTGGATCCATAATAGTTGAGCACAATAACTTCTAGCAGATATGTATTCTGACTCAACTGTTGATATTGCAACACTGGTTTGCTTCTTACTGCTCCAAGATACAAGCCTTCTTCCTAGAAATTGACAGGATTCAGAGGTGCTTTTCCTGTCTTCTCTACAACCTGCAAAGTCTACATTTGAATATACAGTTAGTTCAAAATCATTATTCCTAGGGTACAATAGGCCAAGATCAGGTGTTCCCTTGAGATATCTCAAAATTCTTGTAGCTGCAGAATAATGAGACTCTTTAGGGCAAGCCTGATATCTAGTACAAACACACGTAGCATACATGATATCTAGAATACTAGCAGTGAGGTAGAGGAAGGACCCAATTATGCCTTTGTACAAGGTTTCATTAATAGGTTTACCAGTCTCATCCTTGTCCAATGACACACTTGACCCTATAGGAGTTTTCATTATGGAGGCACTCTCCATTCCAAACTTTTTAATTAACTCCCTTGTGAACTTAGACTATGAGATGGATAATCCAATCTAAGACTGTCATACTTGGAGGCCCAAGAAGTATTTGAGTTTACCAATACTATTCATCTCAAATTTCCCTTGCATAAGTTTGGCAAACTTTCTGTAGAGGTCATCATTAGTAGAGCCAAAAATTATTTCATATACATAAATTTAGACTATAATGATCTTACCCTTGACCTCCCTTAGGAATTGTGTTTTGTCTATCTTTTCCCTTGAGAATTTGTTCTCAATGAGAAATCTAGACAAGGTTTCATACCATGCCCTAGGGGCTTGCTTCAACCCATACAATACTTTTTTAAGATTAAATACAAAATATAGAGAGTTAGGATTAACAAAACCTGAGGGTTGCTTAACATAGACCTCTTCTTTCAGGTCACCATTTAGGAAGGCTGACTTCACATCTATTTGGTAGACCTTGAAACCTTTAAATAAAATATATGCAAGGAACAATATTATAGCTTCCAATCATGCCACTAGTGTAAAGGTCTGATAAAAGTCAATACCTTCTTCTTATCTATATCCCTTGGCAACCAGTATGGCATTGTTCTTGATTATATCACCATTTACATCAAGTTTGTTCATATATATCCATTTGATTCTAGTGATGTTATGTCCTTGTGGTATGGGAACTAGCTTCCGGACATTGCATCTCTTGAATTGGTTCAATTCTTCTTGCATTTCCACAATCCAAAATGGATTTATGCTGGACTCTTCAAATATTTTTTGTTCAACTTGAGATAGAAAGCTGGAATACAAGGAAATGTTGAGGCTTCTGCTCCTGGTTGTAACCCCTTGGTTAACATCTCCAACGATCAGGTTTCTGGTGTTAACCGAATAATTGGCGATACCTCCCATGGTAGCCAGCTCGCAAGTCGCGGCCTGCTCCAGGTTCCCCCTAGATGTCGCAGCCTGTCACAGCCCCCTTCTCTGGGTCAAGAGAATAGGCTTCTCTATCCGCTCAGGCCGCGCGGCTAGGGCGGTCACCCTAGTCTAATCAATCAGGTTGCACAGTAGCCGTTCGTTCTGTAGGGGCTGTGGACTGCTTCCACAGTCTGCCCCTGAAGGCCGCACAGTTAGATCGAATAACCGCGCAATGGTTCTCTCTATTCAAATAGGTGCGGACCACCCAACTAGGTGGTGGACTCGCATCTCTATCCTCACAGACCGCTCGGTAGCCGCATGCTCAGCAGGAAGCGCAGTATGCTCTTCAGCCCGCTCCTGCAGGTCGCCCGGCTAGCAAGGCTATGCTATCACCAGGTGACCACCCTTTCTATAGGTGCGGAAAGCTCTCTACTACGTCCCATTCCGCCATGTGATGAGTCCGATTTATATAGTGATTTTCATACTCATCTGGGCTTATTTTCTTGCATGTGCACTCCTTTTTCAATTAGAAAAGTTATATTTTTGTTTAGGATTTCACTTCACCACATATTGCATTGTTTTAGCCCATGGGTGTGCAATTGCGCATTCTTTTGTTGGGGGTAAGCACATTGTGCTCCCCATGGCTCGTTTTATTTATTTTATGCTTTGCTTTGGTGCTGGGAGTTTGTGCTCCAACTTGGTTTTTGCTGTGCATGTGGTGCATTTTCCCTAAGGCAAGAATTCTGATTTGTGGAAACGTACGGTCATGCATTTCCTTAGCGCACGGTTTCTTCGTAAACATGCATTTTACCTTGTCGAGTGGATCTTGACGCATTCCGTCGAGATGAGCTCGAAGATTTGAAACGCACGGTTTCGACAAAACCGTGCGAGAAGTAAACACACAGTTGTCCTATACCTTTCGTTTTAGCACCATTCTGTGGTTAATCGTGCGATTTGTTCACGCACGGGCGGCAGTGCCCGTGCACTAGTAAAACGCACGGTTCCACTATTTTCTTCTACATTCCCGCACTCTATGTTTACCCATGCGATTTCCTTCACACACGGGCGGAAGCCCCAGTACGTGAGTAAAATGCACGGGTCAACGCATCTTCATCCGCGATCCAGATCTCAATGTTAATAACGCACAGTTAGCGCACGGTCGTGCACGGGACCGTGCATGCCTATTATTCTGACCTATTTTTTTTTAAAGCACAGATTTTCCACCATTTGGGATAGCTCACTTCCAGCCATTCCTTCTGTATTTCTAGGGCAAAACTCCACCGTTACACCAAGGGGAGGAGCTCCAGGCAAGCTTTCACCGCCAAATCCAAGCTGGAGCTTCCACTCGGCCTCCTCCTTCATCCTTGAGCTTCAAGAAGAGTTTTGATCTAGATTTCTCCATCAAACTAGGAGAAGTTTGTGCCATCCTCCACCGGCTCTTGACACGAATAAGATGGGTCCATTGGGAGTGAGTGACAACCTCCTCTACCCAAGACGCAGTTGAGGATCGAGCTAGGACGCGGATTGACAACCCAGTGATTCCTTCCGTGAACCCTTAACCAGACTTTGGATCCGGTCGATTTCGCACACTTTTCTTCTCTTGTTGTTGATAGTATAGTGATCACTTTGTATATGATGAAGTATGTATATTTTGTAAAACATTTGTATCCAATCATGTCTTTGTGATTTCATATTTATGTTATTTGCTTGAGGCGTGCCTTCATTTTCCATCATCCGCCACATCCGATTGTGACGCACTAGCAATTTCTAGTGGTTTGTGTAGCGAAGAGGTGCTCTCGACCCTCATTCCATAAGCCTACTCGTCCATCCACCCAGTGATTCGGTGCATAGCGACCCGTGTAGTCTTCCTTCCTGCCTGGCAAAGGATCGCATAGCGGCGTTGCAATCGGATGTGGCCACCCATTTTATATTACATAGTTAACTCCGACCTAAGGAATTCAATCTCAAGTCCTCCTCGATATTAACTCCCCCCTTACTATGTTCCTTGAATAGATCGATACATGGGAAAGCCACCCATTTTATATTACATGTGCGACCGGTACACTTGCCGTTCAAACACATCAAGTTTTTGGCGCCGTTGCCGGGGAACACAGTCGTGTGAATTTTTGGAGAGGGAGATAGTAGATCGAAGCCCTTTTCCATTTGTATATTTCATGTTTCTTCTTTGCTTTCATTTTTAAATTTTGTTGCTTATTTTTCTTTATTCCTTTTCTAGTTTTTATTTTTCAGCAGCAGACATTCATTTTCTTTTATCTGCTGGTGTGTAGTTAATTTTTACTTAGAATATTTCTATTGGTGAATTCTTTCTTGCTGCACCATCTATTCTTATATGAATATCTGTTTCTGATGGTGCGTGGATTATAGGCATGGTAGTGGTGAGTGCCCCACTGAAGATTGGGAGCATAATTCTAGTGGTTCAGTATATGGAGCACCGTCCTCTTATGGTACTTCATACACTATACCCAGGTCTTATGGTTACTTCTCTTCTACGCCTTCACCTTTTTCTTATTCCTCTCCGATTCCACCTGGACCGATGAGTAAAGGAAAACAATGTTTGTGTTGTCATAGCACCGAGCACGTGTTGAAAGATTGTGCAGAATTTCAGCGCCAGTTGGAGGAGGATGATGAATCGGGTATCCAATTCGTTCTATCACCCTCTCAAATGGCTGCCCCTTCTAATTCTGATGATGTATTTGCAGTACCGCTTTGTCTATGGTAAACTGCTGCGGATATACCCATCAGACTTTCTACTGCTCGGTGTGATGACATTGCGGTGCCGTCTCTCCCTATGCATTCTTCCCCTCTTTTGTATTCACCCCCGGAGGAACCTGCTCAAATTTTCTCTGAAGTTGTTGTTCCTCCGCTTTCTTTGTAAGAATTATCTACTCCTCTGTCTTGTGAGTTGGTTGATGATGTTATGCCAGATGGTGATTTTGAGACTGAGGTTGCGCCCATGTGTGACGAGGATGTTATTCTCGTCAATGGCGAGTATTACATCTTGGAACATATGGATGCACCGAGGTGTGTTGATAAGGAGATCCTCTCTGATAAGGAAGATTCCACTTCCTTGTTGGAGGAGAAGGTCCAAACCACCACCGAGGACCTCCTATTCTTAGATTCCCCATGCCATGACTCAAATGAAACTAACCTTGATCTATGCCTGGATCCTGCTGGGATTGAGACCGGGACCACTTCCCCTATTTTTGATTATTTTAGTTTTTCATCTCCTTTATTTCTCGATCCCCTTTCTCTATCTGAGCCCATGCGGGTTGAGTCTTCGCAGGTGCCTCATGAGGAATTAAAGCTTTCAGCTCCAGTCATCGATGATGGCATCCCCTTTTGTGAGGAGGTTGATTCCTCCTCTATTGAGGAAGCTCCATTGATTGCCTTTTCCTCTTGCCATCTCCCTATAGTAGACGATACCTTGCTGGGCAAGGATCTATTTTGTGGTGAGATGAGCGAGGACTAGTGCTCCTCCTCTTCTTACTTCCTATTTCCTATGCCTGTGAGGAGCAGGTATGATTATTTAGACAGAGGGGTAACTGCTCTATCTCCATATCGGTACTCGCAACCGCAACGGATAATGGAACAGTTGCCTGTGCAATTTTATTTTCATAGGCCCATTAGCTAAAAATGTATAGAATTCAAAAAAGTCATACTGGGATGACAATAACCCCAGTAGTTATCCTTCGTTTCCTGCATTTTTTTATTTTTCAAGTCTATCTTAGTTTTAGTATTATTTTGTATTTTGTATATTTTTCTTTTATTTTTGCGGAGCTCACCCCTACAGGTATTCATGACAACTTCATATTGGCAGGGTTGTGATTCTTTGTTTGGCTGACCTGCCTTTGTTTTTCAAGCGCCTTCTGGTATGCTCACTGGCTGAGCATTGGTTAACCTCTTCCCTTAGCTCTATCTGATTTTAATTTCCATATCATATGCTGTGTAGCTTAGTTTAAGTCTGGGGGAGAGCCAGTATGTGTTACCTTTTTCACGCGCACATTTCATGTGCATACTGAAAGCTTTTTGAGTTTTATTTTGATTAGTTCATTGCATCGCACACCACTGTACCCACATGAGCGCGTGCTTAGTTGTTAGCGTGCTGCGAGTTAAACTCATTTCTTTTGTATGATTTGGAAAATTATTGTGCTGTCATAGGATTGTGAGACGGAGTAAAATGTTGACTCCTATAGTGCTCCTAGTCGAGTGCTATCGTCTCGTGTAGAAATTTGAGTAGATTTAATTTTTCTGTATGCTTATAGTTTTATATTTTGCTATTTGCATAAATTATTTTTATTCTACTAAAAAATTGGTGAATCCGGTGTGAATCAAACGGTAGTGTAGGGATGTGTGTAGCCATCACTAGACTCATTTTGCTCGAATCGGGAGGAAGGATCATCTTTCTCGGTGGCTAAGAACTTGCCCTAAGCTACTCTCGAAGCATTGGTGCATGGTTAGTCTAGCGTGATTGTGATGTAGGCCATCATTTTGGCCCGGTTGATCTTTGTACCATTCCTAACGTTGTATCCTCGCTAAGCCCCATTGTGCCTACCCCTTCTTTTGATTCAGCTCCACAATTATTTCACCAAAGCCTCATAGCCGATCCTAATCGCACACCCAAGTTAAGCTTTAGTGTTTTGCATTTTCATTTTGGGGTGTTGATGTGGTGATATTACATGTGAATATGTGGATGTGCTCCAAAGCTTCTATTAGCTAAAACTGTTAAAAGAAAAAAATGATTTTAAAAAAAAAATATTTGTGAAAAATAAAAGTGAAAAGAAAAAGTTTGATTGAAAATCCTTTTGGAGATGAGATTATATTTGGAGTAGGCGGTGCACACACCCATATGTTAAAAGTTAAGTCTGGGGGTGTGGTGTACCAGTATGTATTTTGGTTAGTAGATGGATTCTGGTTATGCTAGCTCATTTGGGTTAGGTCCGTAGACTTATCATTTATCTTTGTTTACCTCACCAAAACCCAAGCCCCATAATTATCCTAAAGTCCTATAGATTCATGCTTGAGTCAAACCGTTACCGTGGAGAGAGTGTGAACGGGCAAGCGTATGGTCCCCGACATTGATGGATTTCTTTGGAGGTCATCCTGAGCCCCTATCTTTGGCAAATCTCACCTTAGTTGTTGCCTACTTTCTTCCTACGCGTGACCGGATGATTCACCGTGATTCCATTTTTGAGTAGTAATAAAATTTTGATACACATTGTGAAAAGTATAAACTATTTTGCCTACTTAGAAATTTCCTCTATTTATATTTTTACGCGTACGAGCAAGCGACTTTGCATGGTACTTCGTATCACAGTTTACGTGTTAGCTAAATGTTTTTCCCTATCTGCATAGATTTTGTTTGCTCGGGACACGCAAACAGGTAAGTCTGGGGGGTGTGACGAGTCCGATTTATATAGTGATTTTCGAACTCATCTGGGGTTATTTTCTTTCATGTGCACTACTTTTTCAATTGGAAAAGTTATATTTTTGTTTAGGACTTCACTTCACCACATAGTGCATTATTTTAGCCCATGGGAGTGCAATTGTGCATTCTTTTGTTGGGGGTAAGCACATGGTGCTCCCCATGGCTCGTTTTGTTTATTTTATGCTTTGCTTTGGTGCTGGGAGTTTGTGCTCAAGCTTGGTTTTTGCTGTGAAGGTGGTGCGTTTTCCCCAAGGCACGAATTCTGATTTGTGGAAAACGCACGGTCGTGCGTTTACTTAGCGCACAGTTTCTTCGTAATCGTGCGTTTTACTTGGTCGAGTGGATCTCGATGCATTCCGTCAAGATGAGCTCGAAGATTTGATACACACGGTTAACTTACGGTTTCGACCAAACCATGCGAGAAGGAAACACACAGTTGTCCTGTAACTTTTGTTTTCGCACCATTCTGTGGTTAATCGTTCAATTTGTTCACGCACGGGCGGCATCGCCCGTGCGCCAGTAAAACACACGGTTCCACTATTTTCTTCTACATTCCTGCACTCTGTGTTTACCCATGTGATTTCCTTCACGCACGGGCGGAAGCACCCGTGCACGAGTAAAATGTACGGGTCAACGCATCTTTATCCGCGATTCAGATCTGAAAGCTAATAATGCACGGTTAGCGCACGGTCGTGCGCGGTACCGTGCACTTCTATTTTTCGCACCTGTTTCTATTTAAAGCGCAGATTTTCCACCATTTGTGACAACTCTCTTCTAGCCATTCCTTCTGCATTTTTAGGGCAAAACTCCGCCGTTCCACCAAGGGGAGGAGCTCCGGGCAAGCTTTCACCGCCAAATCCAAGCTGGATCTTCCTCTCAGCCTCCTCCTTTATCCTTGAGCTTCAAGAAGAGTTTTGAACTAGCTTTCTCCATCAAGCTAGGAGAAGTTTGTGCCATCCTCCATCGGCTCGTGACACGAAGAAGATGGGTCCATTGGGAGTGAGTTACAGCCTCCTCTACCCCGGACGTAGTTGAGGACCGAGCTAGGAATCAGATTAACAACCCAGCGATTCCTTCTGTGAACCCTCAACAAGACTTCAGATCCGGTCGATTTCGCACACTTTTCTTCTCTTGTTGTTGATAGTATAGTGATCTCTTTGTATATGATGAAGTAGGTATATTTTGTAAAACATTTGTATCCAATCATGTCTATGTGATTTCATATTTATGTTATTTTCTTGAGGTGTGCCTTCATTTTCCATCATCCGCCACATCTGATTGTGCCGCACTAGCAATTGCTAGTGGCGTGCGTAGCGAAGAAGTGCTCTCGACCCTCATTCCGTAAGCCTACTCGTCCATCCGCCTAGCGATTCGGTGCATAGCGGCCCGTGTAGTCTTCCATCCCACCTGGCAAAGCATCGCATAGCGACATTGCATAGGAGTAGTTTGTTAGTGTTTTACTTTTTTTTCGCAATAATCTAAACCCCCTATTGTTAACTCCGACCTAAGGACTTCAATCTCAAGTCCTGCTCGATATTAACTCTCCCCTTACTGTGTTCCTTGAAGAGATCGATACTTGGGAAAGCCACCCATTTTATATTACTTGTGCGACCGGTACACTTGCCGTTCAAATGCATCACCATGCAGTAGGCGACCTTCCTCCAGGTCTCCCAATAGTAGGCGACCTACTCCACCTATCCGCCAGCAGTTCGTGGACTCGGTCTCAGTCCGCCTGAGGAAGTACTTCGCAGCAGGACCGTAAACCCGCACAGCATCCAGCAACCTGCTCCTTCAGTTCGCCAGGTCGCCCAGTAAGCGACCAACCCTTCAGTCCGTCAGCAGGTGGCAGACTCGGTCTCTGTATGCCTGCGGAAGGACTTGGCAGTAGGACCGACAACTCTTCATCCGACCACACAACACAACGTAAATTCAACTCCAGCCCTCCAGAAGGTGGAGAGCTCATTCCTCCAGTAGAGGCGGACTAACCCTTTCTGCCACGAGCTAGGCAGACTCGCTTCAGCCAACAGCATGCGCGACCTGCTCTATTTAGTCTGCTAGGTCGCCAAGCTCTTGTCGCCGAGCAGGGGGTACAAGCCTCCGGCAGTAGAGGCAGACTCTGTTGAAAATTGTGAAGTGAAAGTGGCAGATTGAGCGACTTGGGAATTCTATCCGTGCGACCTGTGCAGTCTGGATAGGCGGATAGGTAGGTCAGCAATAAGAAGCGTTTAGCTGATGGTCAGGAAACTAGAGCTATCTGTCCGCGCGGACTGCGTGGACAGGATTGGTAGTTAATCAAGTCTGCGGTTGTGCTGGAAGTGGCGGCCTTGGCGGTCTGTTCATGCGGTCTGTGCGAATAGAGGAGGCGGCCAGCCACATCGGTTTTTGCTCAGGCAACAGGATGTTCCCAGATGGTAACCGAGAGAATAGGTTTTCTATCCGCGGTGTTCGGCAAGGTGCGGACTGGACTGGAGCTCGGCAGATCGGCATGGCAGATTCCTTGGTCTAGCTCTTGTGGTGCGGCTGGTGGTAGCCGTAGGGTTTGCCAGTTAGGGCGGATTGATCCTTGAGTTCGTCGAGCTTGGCGAACTGGTACCAGTGTCCGCCAGTAATTGCGGACTGGACCTGGTTACTGGTGGTATGGACTTGGTTGGTTCTGAACCAAGTCCATGGTTGGCTCTGTCCGAGGATATCGCGCAGTAGTGTGCGGACTGCTTCTCAGTCCGCCAAGCTCGGCAGGTGTTTCCCTGTGGGTTGGCTGCTTGCTTGGCGAATGTTCACTGGAGGAGTATCCGCCTAGGCGCGCGGACTTGAGCCTTGTCCGCTGAGTCCGGAAGCTGTTAGCTTGATGCTTAGTTGTTGACTCGGAGTTATGCAGACTGATGATTTGTCTGCAAGGCGGGCGAACTGCGTTCTTTGTCTGTCGAGTTCGGCAGGTGGCTTGGTGCCTTAGCTGCAAACTTGGGGGGAGCGGACTGTGCGGTCTCCGCGGGATGGCAGACAGGAAATGTAGATGCAGAGTCTTGCAGGATGTCGACCAAGTCTGGCGACCTCTGGTGACAAGGTAGACTGGGATGTCAGTCTGGTCTTGCTGATGCTGAGGCGAGCTGGCTATCACACAAGGTGGCGGCAGAAAAAGCAGACTGCTTGGTGTTTGTCGCAGGATGGTAGCGGTGATCCTATCGGCTAGGGCGGTGATCACACTTCTTATCGTGCCAATAAATAGGACCCCTCGGTCACGTCAAGTGAGGGAGAATGAATAGTAAGTGAGCCCGCGAACCATTGTGGCGGTAAGGAATTTGGTATCTGCCCGGGTAAATGGAGTTGACCAGTTTGTGCTGTGCAGGTTTTGCAGATAGCGTTGGAAAGATAGGACTTGACTCTAATTTTAGTCAGGGACAGAGCGGACTCTGTGGTTAAGCAACCGACGGTAAACGGCAGGTCGCGGACAGCGACTAGGCGGTCTTTTCTTTGGCAACTTGTTTCGGGGTTCAATAAGTCGTCTGCTTCAGGCGACCTGTTCAGTTCGGCAGCAGCAGATTGTGCGGTCAGGCAGCTAGGCGGCTTGCTGATCGGCGAGTAGAGCTGTCCACTCAGTTAGTTCGTGGTTTGGCGGACTAGGCGGTCTGTGTGGACTCCATAGTGAAGTAGTGGAATCGGCGGTGTAAGATCCGACTCCCCAATTCATGAGCTCACCTGAATCTTTTGCCCAGAACCGCTGCCTTACGGTGACAACACATGGGTTAGTCGACACCGCCAGACGCCGATTCTGTCGGCTAACACGATCATTACCAATAGGCCAATATGAGAAACCAAAGAATATAACCAAAACATTGCGCAATAGTCCACAGTCACAGAGTATATATATATATATATATATATATATATATATATATATTTATATATTTATGAAAAGGAAAGCATCAGTCCATTATGAGTACAGAAATGAAAGGGGCTTATGCCCAGTACATCATATATAAATCTCTCACTCACAAATGTAACAGCGGAAGATATCTATCATTACCAACTCTGTAACACCCCAAAAATCTCAAATATGGATTTGAGGTGCAGGTTGGTTTACACGGCCTGGGACACGGGCGTGTCCCAGGGCGTGTCGGGGGTACACGGCCTGGGACACGGGCGTGTCCCAGGGCGTGTCACTCAAATAATAGGCGTTCTGAGTCAGAAGATTACACGGCCTGGAACCAAGCCTTGAACACGGCCGTGTCAGATTTGACACGGGCGTGTCCGATGCCGTGTGCCTACCCGTGTACTGCTGGTTGAGTTTGGAGATCGCGAGGCAGGGGTGACACGGGCGTGTCTCATGACTGACACGGGCGTGTCAGGTTTGACACGGGCGTGTCGATGCCCGTGTTCTTGTACAGTTCAGTCGGTACGAATACCGCGTGTGCCGCTTAAGGGTACACGGCCTGTGACACGGGCGTGTCACAGGCCGTGTCAGCCAAAAAAGTGGGTTTTTGGGAAAATCGTGGCCGTTCATTTTCTCTCTTTGGATCCAAGGGCTCAGGTGATTCCTGGCTAGATTAAATCAGCAGAGGCTTGATGAAGAAATCATTCTTCATTTGGTTAAGGAAGAGAGAAAGAGAGAGGAGGAAGAAGAAGGAGGAGGAGATCAAGCCACCGGTGGAGCTCCCGTGGTCCGATTCGTGATCCGAGGCCAGCGTTGTGAAGGCAAAGCTGCTGCGATTCTTTCTCACCGGCTAGTTTTCGATGGCTCCCAAGAGATCGACAAGGGTAACGATCTCCCTTCTTGGACATATGTCCTTCTTTTCTGCATTGCATAGGGAAAACCCTTCCCCGCGAGTGGGCGGTGGGTTGTGGTGTCCCTTGGGGTAGATATGTGAAGTCCCCTTGTTAGAGTCCGGAATTGGAGTACGGATCTAGGCATGCTGTGTGAAGCCCATCTGGACATGTTGGTCTGGATTGGTGATGCTTGTTTGCATATCGGAGAAGGCTCCGTGATTATGGCTTGTGTTGTCTTGTGCCTACCTGTTGCTTGGTGCAGCAGGAAGTACTGGATGAAGTCCAGGAAATGAAGAGGGTTGGATGCAACTCTTGTGGCAGTGCGTTGCCACTTTGTGTGCGGTTGAGCCGTTGGGCTGCAACTCGATGAAAAGGCAGATTGCCGAACAGGAAAGGTGAAATCGACCCGCGCCTATAAATTGCCATGGATACTTCCGTATTCGAGGTGGCACGGCGACTTGAGCAACGGGGGGTGGCTGATCCGTACCTGCGTTAGGTCCGTCCGACTTGGAAGCTGAATGCTGACCATTGCCATGTCCGACTTGAGCAGGGAAAGAATGCGACTGCCCCGAGAGAGGGGTAGGATTGTTATAATTGGGTCAGCTGAATGCTGACCGTTGCCATGTTTGCCACCGTTTGGGTGGTTTGTCCCTATGCAGGTGCTGGAGAGCCAAGTGGTAAATGAAGGGTTGAAGCCCTACTGCTGTTGCTGCTGCTGCTGTGGCTAGCCCTTGAAAGCTGAGCAAATGGTTTTGTTTGTTTTGTTTTTCCTCATGTATGGCCGGCCTGCGCGCCGAGGTTTGTAATCCATGTTGTATGGAAAGAGGAACTGCAAGGCCTTAAGGCCAAACCTTTGTTGTACATTCCGTGGTTGTATATATAACTGTGGTTTATATATATTGGACATTCCTGGTTAGAGTTCAATTTACAACTTAAAGCTTCCGCTAGAATGCTCTGAGTTAGGATTCGTGTATGGTTTGGTATTATCCTGTGACCTCACCGTCTGTTTGTGGCATATAGTGTGGGGCCCCGGCCGGACCTTCTACTATACGTCATGTAACGGATGGGGTCGTTACATTTTGGTCTCAGCTTCGTTCGGTCTTCCTCTTTCGAATTCGTGGTCGAATTCTTTTATGGGGTGGCGAGCGCGTGTTTATGCGCCTTGCTGTAACGCTAATGAACTCTGGAATGTCCACTAAGGAATGTACATAATCTTGTTTGAGGAATCTGCGCGTTCCTTTTTGTGTTGTTTTGCTTGCATAAGATCGCTGATGTGTGTCTTGTCCACCTATAGGTGACGCGTAGTGGTGCTGGGCAGTCTGAGCCCCAGCGCTCTGATGAGAGTGCGACACCAGCTGAGGTGCCAACACCTCCTCCATCTGCAGAAACTGTTCGCTTAGTTGCTGAGGCTCTATTTGCCATGATTCAGCCGACCGGGCAAGCGCAGCCGGCAGTAGAACCAGTTCGTGTTGTTGTACGACCTGAGCCGGTTGAGGTTGTAGATTCCCGAGCAGCTGACCGACAGTTGAAGCAATTCATGAGCTTCAGTCCGCCTACGTTTACGGGAATGGGATCCCCAACGCAGGCAGAGGATTGGTTATCGCGTGTCAAGCGGATAATGACAGCGATCAGGGCGGAGGAAACTCTAAAGGTCACCTTGGCCACCTTCATGCTTGAAGGAGAGGCGCGGTTGTGGTGGGACGAGGTTGAGGTACACCATTTGGCGGGCAGGCAATTAACGCAAGTATCGATTGAGGAGTTCTCTCGAATATTTCTGGCGAAGCATGTCCCAGCGGCGCAATGCATTGCCATGGAAAATGAGTTCCAACGGTTAAAGCAAGGAGAAGATAGCGTGGATATCTACTTGCATGAGTTTACCAGGTTGGGGCGGTATGTGGGAACAATCTTCGCGGATGACCAAAGGAAAACGAATCGGTTCTATGAAGGATTGCAGGATGAGTTGAGGTTCCTGCTTTCGAGTTCAGTGAACCAAGGGTTTCAGGCGTTGGTTGATACTGCGTGTGCGTTGGAGAAGGACATGTGGCGGGTGCAAGGGAACAATTGCTTGATTGTGTCAAAGCCAGAGGTTCAAGCACCTCACCCTAGCAAATCGTTCTACCAGAAGAAAGGGGGTAAGAGGTCCAAGCCGTCTGGGCAAGTGACTACGACCGTTGTGTCGGGGGCGACATCGAGGCCGGATTCTCGTACACGCTATAACTGTGGCCGGGTGGGGCATATAGCCCGTGACTGTCGGGTTGTTCAGCCCAAAGGGGAAAAGAAGACGGGTGCGTCTTATGCTGAGAAGGGCAAAGCAGTGGTTGATTCCTCTGCATCCCAGGCACAACCCCGAATCTATCAGCTTGGCCAACAGGAAGCGATTAAGCAAAGTGACGTCGTCACAGGTACGAGTGATTAGCTTACTTGCTTACGTGCTATTATTTGTGGTTATGTATAGCTTGTGCATGATGTGTGTGCTGCAGGCTTTGCCCTGATTCGGAATAATCTGGCGAGAGCCCTGTTTGATACGGGTGCTTCATATTCTTTTCTGTCTGAAGATTTCGTATCTCGAATTGGGGTACCGAGTCATGTGAAGGTTGATAGTACAAGGGTGCTATTGTCGAATGGCTGTGTGATGCTTGCGGATAGGGCTTGCGATGTGGATGTTCAAATAGGAAGTCGGGATTTCGGTTTGAGTGCAGCTGTGCTACCGTTATCGGAGTTTGATGTGATCTTTTGTATGGACTGGCTCTCGGAGCAGCGTGCCTTTATTGATTGCAACTCCAAGGAGATTACACTGGGCCAGAATACCGAACTTGTGATGAAGTTCGCTGGTATGCGAGGAGTTGGCGGGACTCTGTTGTCTGCGCTCCAAGTCGTCATTGCTGTTCGGAAGGGCGCGGAGTTATTATTCACGCTAATTCAGGCTGTTGAGCCAAAGGCCAGTGTCGGTGAAGTTCTGGTTGTTGCCGATGTGTTTCCTAAAGATCTTCCTGGGTTACCACCCCAGCGGGAGATTGACTTCTCTATTGAGTTGGTGCCAGGTGCTAAACCTGTGGCCCGCTCACCATATCGCGTCGCGCCAAAAGAAATGGCTGAGTTGAAAGTCCAATTGCAAGAGTTGTTGGAGCAGGGATACATACGCCCAAGTATGTCACCTTGGAGCGCGCCTGTTCTATTTGTGAAAAAGAAAGACGGTAGTTTACGGTTATGTATTGACTACCACGAATTGAATAAACTGACAGAGAAAAACAAATATCCGATTCCACGGATTGATGACCTATTTGATCAGCTGGCAGGATCAACGGTCTATTCCAAGTTGGATTTGAAATCGGGATATTATCAGTTGAGGATTCGGGAAGGTGACATTCCCAAGACGGCGTTTGGAACACGCTACGATCATTATGGGTTCACGGTAATGCCATTTGGCCTATGTAATGCGCCTTCGGTATTTATGGACCTAATGCATCGAACGTTCCGAGAGTACTTGGATTTGTTCGTTATTGTGTTTATTGATGACATCTTAGTATACTCTCAGTCGGAAGAGGATCATGCAAACCATTTGCGGTTGGTCTTGCATACCCTGCGGAGGAATAAGCTTTATGCCAAGTTCTCAAAGTGTGAGTTCTGGCTCTCTTCAGTAGCCTTTTTAGGCCATGTGGTAAGTGGAGACGGTATCGCGGTGGATCCGTTGAAGATAAGTGCCATTCGTGATTGGCCAGTGATGTCTTCAGTGGCCGAGGTTAGGAGCTTCCTTGGGCTTGCGGGCTACTATAGACGGTTTGTGGAAAACTTCTCACGGATTGCTTTACCTCTGACCACGCTGACGAGAAAAGATCAAAAGTTCATTTGGACGTCGGAGTGTGCGCGTGCTTTTGAAGATTTGAAGAGTCGTTTGACCACGGCGCCTGTGTTGACATCGCCATGTGGTACAGATGGGTATGAGATCTATAGTGATGCTTCCGGGAGCGGCTTAGGCTGCGTTCTTCTGCAGTTTGGTAAAGTGATTGCTTATGGCTCGCGCCAGTTGAAAGTGCATGAGCGGAATTACCCCGTCCATGATTTGGAGTTGGCGGCGGTAATCTTTGCACTCAAGTTGTGGCGGCACTACCTTTATGGCGTGAAAGTGGACATCTATACAGATCACAAAAGCCTAAAGTACTTGTTGGATCAGAAGGATCTGAATATGCGACAACGAAGATGGATGGAGTTCCTTGGGGACTACACCTTCGAGATTCACTATACTCTCGGGAAGGGAAATGTGGTCGCTGATGCGTTGAGTCGGAAGACTCCGGTACGGGCAAGCTGGTTGCAGAGGCATGATCAGCGTTTGATCCAGGAATTGGAAGCATTGGAGATATCTTGTGTTGACAAGGGTTTGTCGACCGATGCATGCTTGAACTGGACGGAGGTTCAATATGACCTTACGGACAGAGTTCGGCGAGCAATGGAGCTTGATGAAAGTCTCCAGCGCTATGCTAAAGATGGGCCGGATGACCAATTTTCTTGGGATAAAGGTTTGTTACGAAGAAATGGTCGAGTGTGCGTCCCGAGTGTGGGTAAATTGAGGGAAGAGTTGATGTACGAAGCTCACTTTGCAAAGTACTCAGTTCACCCAGGGAGCACAAAGATGTACAGAGATTTGAAAAAGCTGTTCTGGTGGCCCAGACTAAAGAAAGATGTAGCACGTTATGTGGCGGAATGCCATACTTGTGCATTGGTGAAAGCGGAATGCCAGAAGCCTGGAGGGTTCCTGAAGTCGTTACCCATTCCGGAGTGGAAGTTCGATGACATTTCGATGGATTTCGTGCACGGGTTGCCGAGATCTCAATGCGATCATGATTCAATCTGGGTGATTGTGGACCGATTGACAAAAGTGGCGCACTTCCTTCCAAACAGAAGAGACGATTCAGTGGAAACCTTGGCTAAGCTTTATGTGGAGCAGGTTGTTCGACTGCACGGTGTTCCTCGGAGCATCGTTAGTGACCGTGATGGGCGATTCACATCGAATGATTGGCGGCTCGTTCATCAAATGTTGGGTACAAAGTTAGCGTTTAGTACGGCCTTTCATCCCCAAACGGATGGCCAGACTGAACGAACCAACAAGACGATGGAGGACATGCTCCGCATGTGCGCCCTAGACTTTGGTAAGAGATGGGAAGATTATATATTTCTTGTCGAATTTGCCTATAATAATAGCTACCAAGCGAGCATCGGTATGGCACCATTTGAGGCTTTGTATGGTCGTAAATGCCGTACACCGTTAGCTTGGGCAGAAGCAGGCGAATCTAAGCTGAGTGGGAAAAAGGAAGTCGAAGAAGCTACCTCGCTCATACGCTCTATTCGGGAGAGGCTATTGATAGCCCAAGATCGTCAAGCAAAGTACTACAATGCCAAACATCGGAACGTGGAGTTCGCGGTGGGTGATTGGGTATATTTGAAGATCAAACCATTCAAAGGCGTGTCCAGGATTCGGCGTTTGAAAAAGCTAAGTCCGAGGTATCTTGGTCCGTTTGAGGTGGTGGAGCGAGTTGGGGAAGCTGCTTATTGACTAGCACTTTCAGCAGACTTGGGTGGATTACATGATGTATTTCACATCTCAGTACGTCGTAAGGCTGTCAAGGATCCAGCTCAAGTAGTGGAGAATGATTGGGTACCGGTCGAGTATGGGCTAACGACGAGGGTTCGACCCATTCGGAACGAGGATCGAGCCGAGAAACAGTTGCGGAACAAAGTGATCGGGATGGTCAAGGTCCGATGGGACAATTGTTGCCGTGAAGAGCTAACATGGGAGCGAGAGCAGACCATGCGAGCTGAATTTCCCGAACTGTTTGTATAAACTGTAGACCGTGTACCTTGTGTTATAATAGAGTTATCAAGTTATATCATTGTTTTTCCTTGTTTCCTTACCGTGCAAATTTCGGGACGAAATTTTGTTGAGGGGAGGATTGTAACACCCCAAAAATCTCAAATATGGATTTGAGGTGCAGGTTGGTTTACACGGCCTGGGATACGGGCCTGTCCCAGGGCGTGTCGGGGGTACACGGCCTGGGACACGGGCGTGTCCCAGGGCGTGTCACTCAAATAATAGGCGTTCTGAGTTAGAAGATTACACGGCCTGGAACCAAGCCTTGAACACGGCCGTGTCAGATTTGATACGGGCGTGTCTGATGCCGTGTGCCTACCCGTGTACTGCTGGTTGAGTTTGGAGCTCGATGAGGCAGGGGTGACACGGGTGTGTCTCATGACTGACACGGGCGTGTCAGGTTCGACACGGGCGTGTCGATGCCCGTGTTCTGGTACAGTTCAGTCGGTACGAATACCGCGTGTGCCGCTTAAGGGTACACGGCCTGTGAAACGGGCGTGTCACAGGCCGTGTCAGCCAAAAAAGTGGGTTTTGGGGAAAATCGTGGCCGTTCATTTTCTCTCTTTGGATCCAAGGGCTCAGGTGATTCCTGGCTGGATTAAATCAACAGAGGCTTGATGAAGAAATCATTCTTCATTTGGTTAAGGAAGAGAGAAAGAGAGAGGAGGAAGAAGAAGGAGGAGGAGATCAAGCCACCGGTGGAGCTCCCGTGGTCCGATTCGTGATCCGAGGCCAGCGTTGTGAAGGCAAAGCTGCTGCGGTTCTTTCTCACCGGCTAGTTTTCGATGGCTCCCAAGAGATCGACAAGGGTAACGATCTCCTTTCTTGGACATGTGAAGTCCTTCTTTTCTGCATTGCATAGGGAAAACCCTTCCCCGCGAGTGGGCGGTGGGTTGTGGTGTCCCTTGGGGTAGATATGTGAAGTCCCCCTTGTTAGAGTCCGGAATTGGAGTACGGATCTAGGCATGCTGTGTGAAGCCCATCTGGACATGTTGGTCTGGATTGGTGATTCTTGTTTGCATATCGGAGAAGGCTCCGTGATTATGGCTTGTGTTGCCTTGTGCCTACCTGTTGCTTGGTGCAGCAGGAAGTACTGGATGAAGTCCAGGAAATGAAGAGGGTTGGATGCAACTCTTATGGCAGTGCGTTGCCACTTTGTGTGCGGTTGAGCCGTTGGGCTACAACTTGATGAAAAGGCAGATTGCCGAACAGGAAAGGTGAAACCGACCCGCGCCTATAAATTGCCATGGATACTTCCGTATTCGAGGTGGCACGGCGACTTGAGCAATGGGGGGTGGCTGATCTGTACCTGCGTTAGGTACGTCCGACTTGGAAGCCTGGTTATGGGTTTTGTTGGAGCGCCTAATGAGAGTCATAGGCCCGCGCGCCGAAAAGACTAGAATGCTCAAATACCGTGTAGACGGTGGTGTTGATCCTGGTATTCCGGTACACCAAGAATGTGCCCTGAGTGCACGGACTGTCGGGCCGTGTGGCCGACGGTTGTGATGGCTTGAATGTGCCTGCGCGCACATAGTTGCTATTATTGATACCATGCTGTGCAGGGAAAGAATGCGACTGCCCCGAGAAAGGGGTAGGATTGTTATAATTGGGTCAGCTGAATGCTGACCGTTGCCATGTTTGCCACCGTTTGGGTGGTTTGTTGATGATTAAAACGCCGGCTCTTATTTAGGTGTGAAAGTGGAGGTTTTTATTTATAAAAAGAAGAGCGTTTTGTTTTTGTTAGAAACCGAGTTTTAACGAGAGGGAGGCAAGTGCACCTATCGCGTGTAGTACAGGATATTCCGGTGTGGAATATCGGGGTCGTATTGTTCTCGGGGCCGGCTTAGCTATATCTACTCTTTCCCTGAAATACCTATTATTCTACCGATAATTTTTGTAGTTTTATATAAAAAAGGAAAATGGCATAAAAATTATATAAAAAGCATAATAATAATAAGCATCAAAAGAAAGCAGGAAAAAATGCAGTAAATAAGTGCGGAAGTCCGATAACCAACTTAGCGCGACGCTATCAAAAAGAGAATTGAACTAAAGTAAACTTTTAATAAAAAGAGATCCTAACTTTCAAATTAATTAAGGCGGAGACTCGGCCGTGGAGGTTCCAAAGGAATGAGCTCACTTATCTCTAGGACTATCGCTCACCTGAACGCTAAGACTATTCGACCGATCGCTAGACCGACGAAGGATTCCTCTTAACGCCCGCATTACGCTGAGAACCCCGCTATTGGGTGGGGAACCCAATCCGGTAGAGTCACGCGCCTCCTCTATCGAGGGTTAGCGCGGAGCTCTCTTTACCCAAGGGTGATCGGTCCATACGTGCGGCCTCTCGGCGTTGCGTATGGATAACGGAAATAGGGCCCGCACATCGATATGCGGTCCTACGCATCGTTAACCCGGGGCAAACCTTAAGAGATTTAATTAAATAGAAAACAGGACCTTTAATTATTTAAAGCTACTTTATCTGTCCCAATGCACTTCGATATTGAGGGCTAGGGGCGGTTAGCCACTCATCGGAATGGGGACACTTACGCTAGAAAGCGATAAAAGAAAGCAGGAAGAAAGCTGAAAATTGCAAGTCCTACTCAAACGAGTAGGACTGAAGAAAGCAGTAAATGCGAATCCCGGCTCGAGCGAGTGGGCGGGGGTAAATTAATCTCATACACGCACGCACTCTACTTGAAAGTAAAATACACACACGCACTCTACAGAAATGTAAACACACGCACACACTCTAAGTTTTCCTACTCAAGTGAGTAGGAGAAAATGAAAGCAATAAAAGACAAGTCCCACTCAAACGAGTGGACGGAAAATGAAAGCAGAGCGCCATTTAACTCTTAACGAGTAGGCGGAAATAAATGCATACGCACACACTCTACAGAAATTGAAAATAAAGCAATAAAATCTAACTCATACACGCACGCACACTTGCAAAAATAAGAAAAAGCAAAGTGACTGAAAAATTAAAACAACTGCATTTCTACCGCTAGAATGCTGTAGAAATGCATAAAAAGTGCAAATAAAAATTAACCGGACAAAAAGTTTTGAAAATTAAAACGAAAAGCTAAGTGCTCGGAAAATTAAAACGACTGCATTTCTACCGCTAAAATGCGGTAGAAATGCATAAAAAGAGAAAATAAAAATTAAACGGAGCGAAAAGTTTTGCAAATAAACGCAAAATGGAAGTTGGCGAAAAATTAGAACAACTGCATTTCTACCGCTAAAATGCGGTAGAAATGCATAAAAAGTGAAAGTAAAAATAAACTAAAGCTAAACGGGTGCAAAAAATGAAAATAAAATGGACATTACAACGGCTAGAAAGTGCGGAAAATCGTAAACTAAGCTAAGTTATAAAAGCTATAAATGAAGAAAACATAAAACATAAAAGAAAAGAAATAAGATTGCTAAAGGGAGAGTTGCTTAAATCCATTCCAAACACGAATAAAGAGAAGAAAAACACGTTTTATTAATTAAAAGAACAAGTTACAAGACACAAAAAATAATAAAAACTAAGGAGAGAGGGGGAAATTTCCCTTACATAGTATTTGGAATATATTTGGGCAGCATAACACCTTAGCAAAATGGACCAAAAAGTGGACAAGAATCTCATACAGCAGCTGCCTTTTTATAGGTAAAATTTCGGGTCGGTCACGCCCTAGGTCACGGGCGTTACAGGGGGGCGTGACAGTACTATTTATGAGTTGATCGGTGATTTGACTGGAGCTTTGACTTCGGCTGAAAACGTGGCGGTCACGCCCCAGGTCACGGGCGTGACAGGTGTCAGGCACGGGCGTGACTAGGGCGTGACAGGGAGCTGGCTCTATGGATTTGACGCGCGCTTTGACTTCGGGGCGGTCCACGTGGCGGACACGGGCGTGACACAAATGTCACGGGCGTGTAAGGGGGGCGTGACACGGACAGCTGGTAGCTCGATGTCGGCAGCGTTGACAGTTGACGAAGCGTTGAGTGCCGACATCGAGACGGGCGTGACGGATCTTGGACACGGGCGTGACATGAAGGCGTTGAGTCTTGAACAGTGAAATCGTTGAGTGTCGACTCGATGATGGCGTTAAGTGCCTGACACGCCCGTGTCGGGGGGTGACACAGGCGTGACTAGGCCGAAAAAATATTTTTTCTGGAAAAATTTAAAAAATAAAAAAAAGCTAAGTTAGAATATATTTTTTCAAAAAAGAAACATTTTATTGAATAAAACAAGCTAAAAACTATGAAAATAAATTAAAATGACAAAATAAATACACTAAAAAATAAGTATATTTACAACTCATCAAATACCCCCATACTTAAGCTTTTGCTATTACAGAGCAAAAGTTGGAGATGAACCTATAAGGAATTAAAAAGAATCCTGAATTTAACTACCGCTTGATTTAATTGTAAGAAAGATCGAAATGAATTTCCGGGGTTTCGGAATTAAATCCTAAATTATGAAAATGTTATAAATAGAGGAACCGTTTCAAAAATACTTCTAAACGAGAAAAATAGAAAGCGAAAATTATTTTGTTAGTTTAACAAAAATGGATTTGAATTATCGAAAAAAACTTTAGCTAAAAAGAAATTGATAGGAAATAATTCAATTTAAAAATTATGCTCTCAAAAAGTTTTAAATTAATTCTAGAATCATGAAAAATGGATAAGTGGATTGGCGGATATGAAGAAGGCTTGGGTTTTGAGGCGAGGTAATTTTTTTTCAAACCTCCACATTTTTTGCTTTTTGGATAATTAGGAAAATGAAATCTTATTTTCCTAACTTATAATTTTTTCTTTCTTCATAAATATAAATAAACCCAATGCATATGTATAGGAGTAATGAATTTTATCCTCTTACTCCTAACATACAATCTTTTTAAACTATTGGGTGCCTATGTTTGCGGGATGAAATCTTATCCCCATTGACATAAGATCTTTTAAGGGTGAGTGTGGAATCATACTGATTAAGGCATGAAAAAAAGGTGGATGGTTTAGTTTCTAAAAGAAAGCTAGAGTTTAATAAAAAATTTCGAGAACAACCTTTTTAATTTGAACGTTCCTATGTTTCAATAAGCATAAGTAGAAATAATGTAAAATCCATAAATGTTATTTTCTAACATAAAGATGTGCTTTATTTCAAAAAATAAGTAGCGAAATTAGAAACTTCAAAAAATAAGAAGCGAAATTAGAAACGTAAGTTCCCTATAATAAGAAAAAGCCATAAAAAATTCTTTAAAATCTTAACCCCAGAAATTTAAGTCTATCGAGCTACAATTAATAAACGAATAGTAAATAAAGAATTAATTAAAATTCCTTTATAAATAAACTCGAAACGATTATTTTGGAGAGCAAAGAGGTTAAGAATTAAGGTATTCAAATTATTTATTACAAAATAAAATTTTTTTTGATTTTTATGAGTTTTTCAAAATTTTTTCATATTTTGGTGTTTTTAATCATTTTTTGGAAATTTTTTAAAGGTTATACAAATTTTTTTTTGAGTTTTTTGAGTTATACAGATTTTTTTTGAATTTTTAGATTTACAAAAATATTTACAAGAAAAGAGAGAATTTTTACAAGATAGGAAAGAGAAGTGGAAATGGACAAGAATATTTACAAAATATTTACAAAGTAGAAAAAGGATCGCCCGCGAACAGACTCTTATTTTGTGGTTGGTTCGATGAGTCGAACGTCGCGGAGCGATGTTTTTATTTTTTGAAATTTTATTTTTATTATTATTATTTAAAGCATGAAAATATATATATATATATTTTTTTGAAATTTTTAATTTTTGAAATTTTTTTGTAATTTTTTGTTAAGTACGGAAAATAAAAGGACAGAAAATAGGAAACACCCCCATACTTAAGTCCAACATTGTCCCTAATGTTGCACTAAGTATGAGGAACGAGATATATAAAAACAGATATGTACAAAAAGTAAAAACAGGGGTTTAGAAATCTGCCCTAAACCGCGTTCGGGGAAGCCCGTTAAGAATAACCCTGCAAAAGTTAAAAGAAATAGCAAAAATATAATATAAAAAACGAAAAAGAAAAATTCGGCGAAAATGGTGCGGGTGATAGGGGGCGACAAGTGGGTGTGACTCGGAAGCTAACGTCTTAGCTAAGTGAGTGCGACCGATATGTGATCCTCTAGCGCTCACGAATGTGAAGCGCCGAAACGACAAAATAAATACATAATTAGTAAAAAAAAAGTTTGTTTTATATATTTTTTCTTAGTTTTGTTTTTTTTTTTTGAATTTTTAGAGTTTTTTTTTTTTTTTTTTTAGTTTTTGATTTTTTGAAAATAAAAATAAAAAGAAAATAAGTTAAAGGGAAAATAAAAAAGAAAGATATATATATATTTTTTGAATTTTAAATATTTGGATGAAAAGAAAGAAAAAATTTTCATCATTTTTTTAAGTTTTTTTTTTTTTTTTAGTTTTTGTTTTTTTATTATTTTTTTTTGTTTTAAAGTTTTAAAGTTTTTTATTTTTTTAGTTTTTGATTTTTTTTTTAAGTTTTAAATTTTTCTGATTTTTTTGTTTTAAAGTTTTTAAATTTTTTATTTTTTTGATTTTTTTTTAAATATTTATTATTAATATTAATATTGATATTATTATTATTATTAATATAAAATTTTTTGGTTGATCAAAATTTTTTTTTATATATATATGTATTAGTAGAAATAAAGGGTAAAATTAATAGGTTTCAGGAATTCAAAATAGTAAGTCGAAATATTCCCCGGCAACGACGCCAAAAACTTGATGGTTAAAATGCCGGCTCTTATTTAGGTGTGAAAGTGGAGGTTTTTATTTATAAAAAGAAGAGCGTTTTGTTTTTGTTAGAAACCGAGTTTTAACGAGAGGGAGGCAAGTGCACCTATCGCATGTAGTACAGGATATTCCGGTGTGGAATATCGGGGTCATATTGTTCTCGGGGCCGGCTTAGCTATATCTACTCTTTCCCTGAAATACCTATTATTCTACCGATAATTTTTGTAGTTTTATATAAAAAAGGAAAATGGCATAAAAATTATATAAAAAGCATAATAATAATAAGCATCAAAAGAAAGCAGGAAAAAATGCAGTAAATAAGTGCGGAAGTCCGATGACCAACTTAGCGCGACGCTATCAAAAAGAGAATTGAACTAAAGTAAACTTTTAATAAAAAGAGATCCTAACTTTCAAATTAATTAAGGCGGAGACTCGGCCGTGGAGGTTCCAAAGGAATGAGCTCACTTATCTCTAGGACTATCGCTCACCTGAACGCTAAGACTATTCGACCGATCGCTAGACCGACGAAGGATTCCTCTTAACGCCCGCATTACGCTGAGAACCCCGCTATTGGGTGGGGAACCCAATCCGGTAGAGTCACGCGCCTCCTCTCTCGAGGGTTAGCGCGGAGCTCTCTTTACCCAAGGGTGATCGGTCCATATGTGCGGCCTCTCGGCGTTGCGTATGGATAACGGAAATAGGGCCCGCATATCGATATGCGGTCCTACGCGTCGTTAACCCGGGGCAAACCTTAAGAAATTTAATTAAATAGAAAACAGGACCTTTAATTATTTAAAGCTACTTTATCTGTCCCAATGCTCTTCGATATTGAGGGCTAGGGGCGGTTAGCCACTCATCGGAATGGAGACACTTACGATAGAAAGCGATAAAAGAAAGCAGTAAGAAAGCAGGAAGAAAGCTGAAAATTGCAAGTCCTACTCAAACAATTAGGACTAAAGAAAGCAGTAAATGCGAATCCCGGCTCGAGCGAGTGGGCGGGGGTAAATTAATCTCATACACGCACGCACTCTACTTGAAAGTAAAACACACACACGCACTCTACAGAAATATAAACACACGCACACTCTAAGTTTTCCTACTCAAGTGAGTAGGAGAAAATGAAAGCTATAAAAGACAAGTCCCACTCAAACGAGTGGGCGGAAAATGAAAGCAGAGCGCCATTTAACTCTTAACGAGTAGGCGGAAATAAATGCATACGCACACACTCTACAGAAATTGAAAATAAAGCAATAAAATCTAACTCATACACGCACGCACACTTGCAAAAATAAGAAAAAGCAAAGTGACTGAAAAATTAAAACAACTGTATTTCTACCGCTAGAATGCTGTAGAAATGCATAAAAAGTGCAAATAAAAATTAACCGGACAAAAAGTTTTGAAAATTAAAACGAAAAGCTAAGTGCTCGGAAAATTAAAACGACTGCATTTCTACCGCTAAAATACGGTAGAAATGCATAAAAAGAGAAAATAAAAATTAAACGGAGCGAAAAGTTTTGCAAATAAACGCAAAATGGAAGTTGGCGAAAAATTAGAACAACTGCATTTCTACCGCTAAAATGCGGTAGAAATGCATAAAAAGTGAAAGTAAAAATAAACTAAAGCTAAACGGGTGCAAAAAATGAAAATAAAATGGACATTACAACGGCTAGAAAGTGCGGAAAATCGTAAACTAAGCTAAGTTATAAAAGCTATAAATGAAGAAAACATAAAACATAAAAGAAAAGAAATAAGATTGCTAAAGGGAGAGTTGCTTAAATCCATTCCAAACACGAATAAAGAGAAGAAAACACGTTTTATTAATTAAAAGAACAAGTTACAAGACACAAAAAATAATAAAAACTAAGGAGAGAGGGGGAAATTTCCCTTACATAGCATTTGGAATATATTTGGGCAGCATAACACCTTAGCAAAATGGACCAAAAAGTGGACAAGAATCTCATACATCAGCTGCCTTTTTATAGGTAAAATTTCGGGTCGGTCACGCCCTAGGTCACGGGCGTGACAGGGGGGCGTGACAGTACTATTTATGAGTTGATCGGTGATTTGACTGGAGCTTTGACTTCGGCTGAAAACATGGCGGTCACACCCCAGGTCACGGGCGTGACAGGTGTCAGGCACGGGCGTGACTAGGGCGTGACAGGGAGCTGGCTCTGTGGATTTGACGCGCGCTTTGACTTCGGGGCGGTCCACGTGGCGGACACGGGCGTGACACAAATGTCACGGGCGTGTAAGGGGGGCGTGACACGGACAGCTGGTAGCTCGATGCCGGCAGCGTTGACAGTTGACGAAGCGTTGAGTGCCGACATCGAGACGGGCGTGACGGATCTTGGACACGGGCGTGACATGAAGGCGTTGAGTCTTGAACAGTGAAATCGTTGAGTGTCGACTCGATGATGGCGTTAAGTGCCTGACACGCCCGTGTCGGGGGGTGACACAGGCGTGACTAGGCCGAAAAAATATTTTTTCTGGAAAAATTTAAAAAATAAAAAAAGCTAAGTTAGAATATATTTTTACAAAAAAGAAACATTTTATTGAATAAAACAAGCTAAAAACTATGAAAATAAATTAAAATGACAAAATAAATACACTAAAAAATAAGTATATTTACAACTCATCAAATACCCCCATACTTAAGCTTTTGCCATTACAGAGCAAAAGTTGGAGATGAACCTATAAGGAATTAAAAAGAATCCTGAATTTAACTACCGCTTGATTTAATTGTAAGAAAGATCGAAATGAATTTCCGGGGTTTCGGAATTAAATCCTAAATTATGAAAATGTTATAAATAGAGGAACCGTTTCAAAAATACTTCTAAACGAGAAAAATAGAAAGCGAAAATTATTTTGTTAGTTTAACAAAAATGGATTTGAATTATCGAAAAAAACTTTAGCTAAAAAGAAATTGATAGGAAATAATTCAATTTAAAAATTATGCTCTCAAAAAGTTTTAAATTAATTCTAGAATCATGAAAAATGGATAAGTGGATTGGCGGATATGAAGAAGGCTTGGGTTTTGAGGCGAGGTAATTTTTTCTCAAACCTCCACATTTTTTGCTTTTTGGATAATTAGGAAAATGAAATCTTATTTTCCTAACTTATAATTTTTTCTTTCTTCATAAATATAAATAAACCCAATGCATATGTATAGGAGTAATGAATTTTATCCTCTTACTCCTAACATACAATCTTTTTAAACTATTGGGTGCCTATGTTTGCGGGATGAAATCTTATCCCCATTGACATAAGATCTTTTAAGGGTGAGTGTGGAATCATACTGATTAAGGCATGAAAAAAAGGTGGATGGTTTAGTTTCTAAAAGAAAGCTAGAATTTAATAAAAAATTTCGAGAACAACCTTTTTAATTTGAACGTTCCTATGTTTCAATAAGCATAAGTAGAAATAATGTAAAATCCATAAATGTTATTTTCTAACATAAAGATGTGCTTTATTTCAAAAAATAAGTAGCGAAATTAGAAACTTCAAAAAATAAGAAGCGAAATTAGAAACGTAAGTTCCCTATAATAAGAAAAAGCCATAAAAAATTCTTTAAAATCTTAACCCTAGAAATTTAAGTCTATCGAGCTACAATTAATAAACGAATAGTAAATAAAGAATTAATTAAAATTCCTTTATAAATAAACTCGAAACGATTATTTTGGAGAGCAAAGAGGTTAAGAATTAAGGTATTCAAATTATTTATTACAAAATAAATTTTTTTTTGATTTTTATGAGTTTTTCAAATTTTTTTCATATTTTGGTGTTTTTAATCATTTTTTGGAAATTTTTTAAAGGTTATACAAATTTTTTTTTTGAGTTTTTTGAGTTATACAGATTTTTTTTGAATTTTTAGATTTACAAAAATATTTACAAGAAAAGAGAGAATTTTTACAAGATAGGAAAGAGAAGTGGAAATGGACAAGAATATTTACAAAATATTTACAAAGTAGAAAAAGGATCGCCCGCGAACAGACTCTTATTTTGTGGTTGGTTCGATGAGTCGAACGTCGCGGAGCGATGTTTTTATTTTTTGAAATTTTATTTTTATTATTATTATTTAAAGCATGAAAATATATATATATATTTTTTTGAAATTTTTAATTTTTGAAATTTTTTTGTAATTTTTTGTTAAGTACGGAAAATAAAAGGACAGAAAATAGGAAACACCCCCATACTTAAGTCCAACATTGTCCCCAATGTTGCACTAAGTATGAGGAACGAGATATATAAAAACAGATATGTACAAAAAGTAAAAACAGGGGTTTAGAAATCTGCCCTAAACCGCGTTCGGGGAAGCCCGTTAAGAATAACCCTGCAAAAGTTAAAAGAAATAGCAAAAATATAATATAAAAAACTAAAAAGAAAAATTCGGCGAAAATGGTGCGGGTGATAGGGGGCGACAAGTGGGTGTGACTCGGAAGCTAACGTCTTAGCTAAGTGAGTGCGACCGATATGTGATCCTCTAGCGCTCACGAATGTGAAGCGCCGAAACGACAAAATAAATACATAATTAGTAAAAAAAAAGTTTGTTTTATATATTTTTTCTTAGTTTTGTTTTTTTTTTTTTTTGAATTTTTAGAGTTTTTTTTTTTTTTTTTTAGTTTTTGATTTTTTGAAAATAAAAATAAAAAGAAAATAAGTTAAAGGGAAAATAAAAAAGAAAGATATATATATATTTTTTGAATTTTAAATATTTGGATGAAAAGAAAGAAAAAATTTTCATCATTTTTTTAAGTTTTTTTTTTTTTTAGTTTTTGTTTTTTTATTATTTTTTTTTGTTTTAAAGTTTTTTATTTTTTTAGTTTTTGATTTTTTTTTTAAGTTTTAAATTTTTCTGATTTTTTTGTTTTAAAGTTTTTAAATTTTTTATTTTTTTGATTTTTTTTTAAATATTTATTATTAATATTAATATTGATATTATTATTATTATTAATATAAAATTTTTTGGTTGATCAAAATTTTTTTTATATATATATGTATTAGTAGAAATAAAGGGTAAAATTAATAGGTTTCAGGAATTCAAAATAGTAAGTCGAAATATTCCCCGGCAACGGCGCCAAAAACTTGATGGTTAAAATGCCGGCTCTTATTTAGGTGTGAAAGTGGAGGTTTTTATTTATAAAAAGAAGAGCGTTTTGTTTTTGTTAGAAACCGAGTTTTAACGAGAGGGAGGCAAGTGCACCTATCGCGTGTAGTACAGGATATTCCGGTGTGGAATATCGGGGTCGTATTGTTCTCGGGGCCGGCTTAGCTATATCTACTCTTTCCCTGAAATACCTATTATTCTACCGATAATTTTTGTAGTTTTATATAAAAAAGGAAAATGACATAAAAATTATATAAAAAGCATAATAATAATAAGCAACAAAAGAAAGCAGGAAAAAATGCAGTAAATAAGTGCGGAAGTCCGATGACCAACTTAGCGCGACGCTATCAAAAAGAGAATTGAACTAAAGTAAACTTTTAATAAAAAGAGATCCTAACTTTCAAATTAATTAAGGCGGAGACTCGGCCGTGGAGGTTCCAAAGGAATGAGCTCACTTATCTCTAGGACTATCGCTCACCTGAACGCTAAGACTATTCGACCGATCGCTAGACCGACGAAGGATTCCTCTTAACGCCCGCATTACGCTGAGAACCCCGCTATTGGGTGGGGAACCCAATCCGGTAGAGTCACGCGCCTCCTCTCTCGAGGGTTAGCGCGGAGCTCTCTTTACCCAAGGGTGATCGGTCCATATGTGCGGCCTCTCGGCGTTGCGTATGGATAACGGAAATAGGGCCCGCATATCGATATGCGGTCCTACGCGTCGTTAACCCGGGGCAAACCTTAAGAAATTTAATTAAATAGAAAACAGGACCTTTAATTATTTAAAGCTACTTTATCTGTCCCAATGCTCTTCGATATTGAGGGCTAGGGGCGGTTAGCCACTCATCGGAATGGGGACACTTACGATAGAAAGCGATAAAAGAAAGCAGTAAGAAAGCAGGAAGAAAGCTGAAAATTGCAAGTCCTACTCAAACAATTAGGACTGAAGAAAGCAGTAAATGCGAATCTCGGCTCGAGCGAGTGGGCGGGGGTAAATTAATCTCATACACGCACGCACTCTACTTGAAAGTAAAACACACACACGCACTCTACAGAAATGTAAACACACGCACACACTCTAAGTTTTCCTACTCAAGTGAGTAGGAGAAAATGAAAGCTATAAAAGACAAGTCCCACTCAAACGAGTGAGCGGAAAATGAAAGCAGAGCGCCATTTAACTCTTAACGAGTAGGCGGAAATAAATGCATACACACACACTCTACAGAAATTGAAAATAAAGCAATAAAATCTAACTCATACACGCACGCACACTTGCAAAAATAAGAAAAAGCAAAGTGACTGAAAAATTAAAACAACTGCATTTCTACCGCTAGAATGCGGTAGAAATGCATAAAAAGTGCAAATAAAAATTAACCGGACAAAAAGTTTTGAAAATTAAAACGAAAAGCTAAGTGCTCGGAAAATTAAAACGACTGCATTTCTACCGCTAAAATGCGGTAGAAATGCATAAAAAGAGAAAATAAAAATTAAACGGAGCGAAAAGTTTTGCAAATAAACGCAAAATGGAAGTTAGCGAAAAATTAGAACAACTGCATTTCTACCGCTAAAATGCGGTAGAAATGCATAAAAAGTGAAAGTAAAAATAAACTAAAGCTAAACGGGTGCAAAAAATGAAAATAAAATGGACATTACAACGGCTAGAAAGTGCGGAAAATCCTAAACTAAGCTAAGTTATAAAAGCTATAAATGAAGAAAACATAAAACATAAAAGAAAAGAAATAAGATTGCTAAAGGGAGAGTTGCTTAAATCCATTCCAAACACGTATAAAGAGAAGAAAAACACGTTTTATTAATTAAAAGAACAAGTTACAAGACACAAAAAATAATAAAAACTAAGGAGAGAGGGGGAAATTTCTCTTACATAGCATTTGGAATATATTTGGGCAGCATAACACCTTAGCAAAATGGACCAAAAAGTGGACAAGAATCTCATACAGCAGCTGCCTTTTTATAGGCAAAATTTCGGGTCGGTCACGCCCTAGGTCACGGGCGTGACAGGGGGGCGTGACAGTACTGTTTATGAGTTGATTGGTGATTTGACTGGAGCTTTGACTTCGGCTGAAAACGTGGCGGTCACGCCCCAAGTCACGGGCGTGACAGGTGTCAGGCACGGGCGTGACTAGGGCGTGACAGGGAGCTGGCTCTGTGGATTTGACGCGCGCTTTGACTTCGGGGCGGTCCACGTGGCGGACACGGGCGTGACACAAATGTCACGGGCGTGTAAGGGGGGCGTGACACGGACAGCTGGCAGCTCGATGTCGGCAGCGTTGACAGTTGACAAAGCGTTGAGTGCCGACATCGAGACGGGCGTGACGGATCTTGGACACGGGCGTGACATGAAGGCGTTGAGTCTTGAACAGTGAAATCGTTGAGTGTCGACTCGATGATGGCGTTGAGTGCCTGACACGCCCGTGTCGGGGGGTGACACAGGCATGACTAGGCCGAAAAAATATTTTTTCTGGAAAAATTTAAAAAATAAAAAAAGCTAAGTTAGAATATTTTTTTACAAAAAAGAAACATTTTATTGAATAAAACAAGCTAAAAACTATGAAAATAAATTAAAATGACAAAATAAATACACTAAAAAATAAGTATATTTACAACTCATCATTTGTCCCTATGTAGGTGCTGGAGAGCCAAGTGGTAATGTGTGAATGCATCCTCAGTAGCCAAGATGAGGATAGTGTTGGGTATTGCATCCACAATGTACCTGATTTGAAGAAGCCCCTGTGCAAGCCAAGGTAAATAGACAATGTATTTGATGAAATATTTCTAGTTGTACTTGCAGATATTCCATGCTAAGTACACACCAATGTCAGGGTACAGTGGGTCAATATACACGGGTCTGTGCAACGTAATCCCTCGTTGAGCAGATCAGTGTGTTGGCCTACGTGTACTCTCTCTATTGGGGTGTACTTAATTTCAAGTACAGGGCTATGATAAAGCAAGAGCAAACAAGGAGCAAGGATGGGCCAAAGACCAGCTCAAGGGGAGAAAGAGGAGAAACAGCCTAAGTACAAATCGACGAGAATCACTAGTGATTCTCGCCGAGTCGTCGAGAATCACTAGCTGATTCTCGCCGGTTGAAGCCGGCAGCTTCGTCACAGACAGGGAAATTTTCTAAGGCAGAATCGTCGAGAATTACTTATGATTCTCGCCGATTCGTCGAGAATGACCTTGCATTCTCGACGATTCGGTGAGAATCAAAAGTGACTCCCGCCGATTCTCCCCGACTTCTGTATCTGTGCAGTCAGATTTCGGCTAAGTAGAAGTCGGCGAGAATCATAAGTGATTCTCGCCGATTCGGCGAGAATCACCTATGATTCTCGCCGAATTTGACTTAGCAATTTTTCTGAAAGTTCTGGACCGGTCCAAGTTACCTGCAGCTGTTTGAACCGGACTTTGGTCCTTACCTTGGTGGGACCCACAACGGTCATCTTCTTGACCTAGGGTATAAATACGATACATTGTGAACAGTAAAAGACACGGATATACGGTATTTCAAAAAGAACGAGCGGCCGACGACAAACCCTAATCTCGCGATCTTGCTCCGCCGGTCATCTCCGCCGCTCGCACGGTTATCGCCGCTGTTGATCTCAGGGTCTTCCAGATCTCCGGCGACAGAAGCTTAGGCTAGCATAGCATCTCACGCGTCTAACGAGAGATCCCTTGTCTCTTGATTCGTTGATCGGGAAAATCTTTCCCCTTCCGAATCGATCGAGACGATCGATCCTTGTGTGACCGTTGGTAGATCTTGCTCCCTTTGCTACGAAGTCTGAATCAAGTTGGCACTGCTGCTGCTCTTCATCGCCGCTGCTGATTCCGAGAATGTTGCCGCCGCCTCAAGCCGCCGCCGGTCTCGGGAAAGATTCACTCCAAGTGAGATCTAGGGCTGTGCACTCTTCGTTGACTTCAAGAGCACGTCGTCAAACGAAGAGGGTCACCTTCTCTCCAAACGTTGTTTGTATTTCTTACAAGCTAGTTTTTAATTTCTTTGTAACGGACCGATTGGTCCCTAGTTGTAAAGGTTGGGTGCAACCCGGACTGTGGGAGTGTTGACTCCTACGTGTGGAAGGGTTCCTTCCGTGAGTGCAAGGATTGGATTTCAATCCTGTTGGTGAAGTGACCGAGTCGTCCCGTGTTGGGAGATAGGTCGAAGGGGGAAAGTGGACGTACCCAAATCGGGGAACCACTATAAATTGTCTGTGTATTTTCTGTGCTTGGTTGTTTTGTTTTCTTGTGCAGGTAAAATCATAATTCCGCAAATACGCGACAGAGACACCTATTCCCCCCCCCATAGGTGAAGATAGTTAACACTAGGTGAACTTTCAAGTGGTATCAGAGCGAGGTTACTCATCAAAAATGTTCACACCTTGAGTAGAATCCTGCCCCCAGTGTCAAGAAGCAGACAGATATCCTCCATGGACGGACTCAAGCACTCCGGCAAAATCCCAGTATGCACCAGACTGAACTTTCCTATCTGGAAGGAAAGAATCAGATTCTACATGGAAGCGGTCGACCCTCGGCTCTTCATGATAGTGGAGGAGGGACCTTACATTCCCACTAAGGCCTCCACCATTGATCCTACCAGGAAAGTACCCAAGCAACTTTCGGAAATGGACAAGGATGAAATGGTGCTGTTCGGACTCGACAAGAAAGCTCAGAACATCCTGGTGAGCGCAGTTGACGACTCTATGATGCAGAACTTCAGCAATTGCAGGACAGCCAAGGATCTCTGGAGCTGTCTGATTGTCTTAATGGAGGGCACAGATGAAGTGAGGGACGATCGGAGATCCCTCCTCAATCAGAAATATGAGGCCTTCAGACAAGGGCCAAAGGAGGAGATCGGAGTCACCTTCGAAAACTTCCTCAAGATCGTCAATGCACTCAAAGGATATGGAAGAGTGTTCACTGACGGTGAACTCAATGATAAATTCCTTAGGTCCCTCACTAAGGAATGGGACACAAAGATCTGCGCCATCCGCGAGTTTGGCAGACTTGCGGAAACCGACCCTCAGATTCTGTTCGGGAAGCTCATGTCCTATGAGCTTCAGTTGAACACAAGGAAGGCTGAAGAGGAAGCAGAGAAAGCCGCGGCCAAGGAAAAGACGGTGTCCCTGAAAGCCATTCACTCCAGAAAGGGTAAGGGTGTCGCCTCCTCCCGGGCATGGAAGAGGGATGAAGAGGAAGACTCTGAGCCAAGCTCCTCCGGATCAGAGTTATCTGAGGAAGATTTATCCCTTATCACAAGGGAATTCAAGAAGTTCCTCAAGCTGAGGAATCAGAGAAAGAGAACCGGCTCCTCCTCAAGGGATTAGAAGAAGAACTATTCCTCTGACAGGTATGTTTCCAAACCGAATAAACACCGCTCTTCTGACATTATATGTTTTGGTTGCAACAAGCCAGGATACGTCGTGGCCGACTGCCATCAAGGCAAGAGGGAAAAGGGAAAGGGAGAGGAGCACAGTTCCTCAAGAGACAAGAAGAAGGAGAGGAGTTACATCGCAAAGAAGCCAAAGACGCTGAGTGAATCTGACACGTCAGACACCAGCGATGATGAGGAGGCCTACTTTGGGCTAATGGGTCGCTCTGACTCAGAAGGAGATTGCCCCCCATTTACGGGGAAGGTAAAAGATCACACCCCTCTCTCCGACTCTGACTCTGATCCTGAGTCTCAGGATGATGATGCTGAGGATAGCTCTTCTGCCCGTGAAGCTGAGCTTCTCGATAAGTATGAGCTTCTGCTCAATACTTTTCTGGAATGTCGAAAGAGAATGAAGGCTGCGAAGAAGGAAGTAAAATCCCTTAAAAGTGAAAGTGTATCCCTGAGGGAAGAGATCACCAGTTTGATCTCTCTCCGACAGGAGCACTTGGAACTAACTTCAAAGCATTTAGAGTCTCTTAAGCTCCTTGATCTCAAGCAGGAAGAAGTCGACAAGTTGGAAGAACTACTTGCGGCAGAAAGGAAGATCGTCAAGAGCTTCTCTATGCCAAAAACTGTTCTCCCATTAGTTGATACCCTCTCTGCTCAGGCCAAAGGAGCTGGCTTGGGGTATGTAGGTGTGTCCAGTTCCTCGTCTAGGAGAAACAGGAACAGGAGAAAGAATAAGGCTGCCAAGAAAGCCTCTGCTGATGAGAAAGGAAAGGCCCCACTCAGTCCTGTTGAGTTCAGAAAGCCTAGCTTTCCCTGTAACCAACATGACTTTGAGTCAACATATGGGCATCACTTCAGGCCCTCGGTTGCAAAGCCGAAGAGCCGATATGATGGGTGGACCTTTCCCCGTAACTTCAGTGAGAGTGTCTTCAAGGCACCCTATGAGGAAATCCACTTGGGAAATTATGGTCAATTCTCTAGCGGCCATAATAGGAAGCTGGCACCTAAGGCCAAACATGTTACACTGAAAAGCCAAGAGGTGAAGAAGTCATGTGACTGTGGTCATCATGTTGCCTCCACCTCCAGGTCTTCGGCCCCAGTTGGACCCCACGTTTCAAGGGTAAAGCAGGCGCCCAAGAGGAAGTATAACAGGTTTGACTGCTGGTGCTGTGGCAAAATTGGTCACTTTGCCATGGATTGTTGGTTTAATCCAAGGTATAACGAGACTCCTTATGTTAGCAATGCGAGGCCGACCACTCGTAGAGTTAACCAATCGAGGGGGAGTATGCTAACAAGGAATCTAGGACCCAAGTTTGATTGGGTTCCTAAGGCAAATTAATTCTGTTTTGCAGGGATGTCCAAAGGCCAACAAAACTCTTATTTGGTATTTGGACAGTGGATGCTCCCGTCATATAACTGGGACAAGAAGCCTGCTGCGGGAGTACACCCCAGTCGAGAATGGACCCAAAGTCATCTTTGGGGGATCTGATCGGGGAGTCACCAGAGGTTACGGTATGATTTCCAACGGTATACTCTCTATCTCTGACGTAGCTTATGTTGAAGGGTTAAATCATAACCTGATCAGCGTAAGCCAGTTATGTGATAAAGGGTATGACGTTAAGTTCTGCAAGGATAAATGCCTGATAATATCATGTGACTCTTCGGAGACCGTATTAACAGGCATTAGGAGCAGAAATATTTTCTGTTTAGACTTTCTTAGTTTAGACTCTTCTACCCCTGTATGCCTAGTAGCAAAAGGCAGTGCATCTCTTTGCGAACAATGGCACAAGAGATTGGCACACATTAATTACAAGACAATTAATATGCAATTTTCAAAAGACTTAGTAAGGGATGCTCCCATTATTAAGTGCATTAGAGATAGTCCATGTCCTGCATGTCAAATGGGCAAGCAGACTCGGGCTACCTTTAAGAGCATCCCAGACAAAGATTCCTCCAGATGTCTTTACCTTCTGCACATGGACCTGTTTGGTCCTATGCAAGTTCATAGCTTAGGAGGGAAGTCATACAAGCTAGTGATTGTAGATGATCACTCTCGGTTTACGTGGGTGTTCTTCTTAAAACGCAAGTCGGATACGTTTGACATCTTCACTAATTTTGTCAAGCAGATACAGAACGAACTTACCTGCTCGGTGGTCAAAATCAGAAGTGACCACGGAACAGAGTTTGAGTCTGGGGCTATGACAGAGTTCTGTGAAGAACTTGGTATCTTTCATGAATTCTCCTCCCCTCGCACTCCTCAACAGAACGGAGTGGCGGAGAGGAGAAATAGAACACTCATTGAGGCAAGCACGACAATGTTGAATGACGCTTCTCTCCCAGAATACTTCTGGGCCGAGGCTGTCAATACAGCTTGTCATGTACAAAACCGGGCATTGATTAACAAAAGCCATCGTAAGACTCCCTATGAGCTACTGAAAGGCAAGAAACCAACCATGTCCTACCTGAGGATCTTTGGCTGCAAATGTTATGTACTGAATAATGGGAAGTACCCGCGTACTAAGTTCGGTGAAAAATGCTTCGAAGGCATATTTATGGGTTATAGTAGCCGCAGCCGGGCTTATAGAGTTTTCAACAAGAAAACCCTAGTGGTAGAGGAGTCAATCAATGTTGTATTTGATGAAGGAAGTTTGCTTAATGGCAAGACTTCTAGTCTTCTTCCTGAAGATGCAGGTGACAGACTCGAAAGGTTGCAACTGGATGAGCCCGAGAAAGATGCACCTCCAACATACGTCAAGGTATCCACTTCTACGCAGATCGGAGAAGCTGAAAATCAAAATGGAGCAACTCCTTTAGAAGAAGGCGATGTCCAAGAAGTAGTCGACACTCCTGACGCCAGACTTCTACAGCTCAGACACATGCGGGATCATCCCAGAGATCAGATCATCGGAGATCCTCGTGACGGAGTCAGAACTCGCCGAGGTACTATTAACGAGATTCTGCATCTTAGCTTCCTGTCACAGGTTGAGCCAAAGAAGTTCGACGAGGCAAACAAAGATGCTGCATGGATTTTGGCCATGCAAGATGAATTGCATCAGTTCGAAAGATGCAACGTTTGGACGCTTGTGCCCAGACCTCACAAGCAAAATGTGATTGGCACCAAGTGGGTCTTCAGGAACAAACTGGATGAACATGGTGTCATCATAAAGAACAAGGCCAGGCTAGTGGCTCAAGGTTACCGTCAGGAAGAGGGGATTGATTTTGACCAGACGTTTGCACCAGTAGCACGACTCGAAGCTATCCGGCTATTCCTAGCTTATGCCTCCCACAAAGGATTCACAGTTTATCAGATGGACGTGAAATCAGCTTTCTTGAATGGAGAGTTGAAAGAGGAAGTATACGTCGCTCAACCTCCAGGTTTTGTCAATCCTACTTATCCTAGTCATGTATATTTTCTTAATAAAGCACTATATGGCTTAAAACAAGCTCCTCGAGCTTGGTATGAGACATTGTCTAGTTTTCTTCTTGAGAACAAATTCTCTCGAGGAAAAATAGACAAGATATTGTTTCTCAGGGAAGTCAAAGGCAAGATTTTGCTAGTGCAAATCTATGTTGACGACATTATATTTGGCTCCACGGACAACAATCTTTGCAAAAAGTTTTCCAAACTCATGCAAGGAAAGTTTGAAATGAGCAGTATGGGGGAGCTGAAGTACTTCTTGGGACTTCAAGTGAAACAGTCTGAGGATGGAATCTTCATCTTTCAGACAAAGTTCACAAATGAACTCCTCAAGAAATTCGGAATGGAGAATGCAACCTCTATGAGGACTCCAGTGGGATCCACTATGTCTCTGGATAAGGATGAGAAAGGTAAACCTTTCGATGAAACCAAATACAGAAGCATCATTAGATCCCTGCTCTACCTTACTGCCAGTAGACCAGATATCATGTTCTCCACATGTGTTTGTGCCAGATATCAGGTGAACACTAAGGAATCTCACTATGTTGCTGCAAAGCGAATTCTTAGATACCTTAAAGGTACTCCAAATCTTGGCTTGTGGTACCCGAGAAACAATGATGTCGAGCTAATAGGTTTTTCAGATGCTGATTTTGCAGGGAGTAAGGATGACAGGAAAAGCACTTCCGGGACGTGCCAATTCCTCGAAAGAAGGCTTATCTCCTGGAACAGCAAGAAGCAAAATTGTGTCGCAACCTCCACAGCAGAGTCTGAATACATCTCGGCAGGGAGCTATTGCGCACAACTCCTATGGATAAGGAACCAGTTAGCAGACTATGATCTTCAGTTCAAGGAAGTACCCATGTACTGCGACTCCTCAAGTGCAATTGCCATCGCAAACAATCCAGTATCGCATAGCAGAACAAAGCATATTGAAGTGCGCTACCACTTCATTCGGGAGCACGTGGAGAACAAGGACATCTCTCTCTGCTATGTCCCCACGGACAAGCAGATTGCAGATATTTTCACAAAGACCTTAAACGAGGCCAAGTTCAGTCTCTTCAAAACTGAATTGGGGATGCTCAACTATGAAGAATAAAGCCTCCAGACGCTCCTGGCTCGTGCCTCTAGGGGGAGCATCTGCCAGCTTTTCAAGTGACAACATAAGTGCACGAACTGAGGGGGAGCATGGTGTCCGGTGCACCAGACCCAAATTTGCAGAAGCCGAAAAGGGGGAGATTACCCTCTCGGCTAAGGCTAAGGTAGCTCAATGCTCTCGTTTGCTCTCAAGTAACGGGTAATGTTTATCCCTATCACCTCATTTTCAAGCTTCGGTTTTTCATTCCTATATGCTCTATTCACCTTAGCTTGTAGGGTTTAGGCTTCTTCAAATAGGGGGAGATTGTTGGGTATTGCATCCACAATGTACCTGATTTGAAGAAGCCCCTGTGCAAGCCAAGGTAAATAGACAATGTATTTGATGAAATATTTCTAGTTGTACTTGCAGATATTCCATGCTAAGTACACACCAATGTCAGGGTACAGTGGGTCAATATACACGGGTCTGTGCAACGTAATCCCTCGTTGAGCAGATCAGTGTGTTGGCCTACGTGTACTCTCTCTATTGGGGTGTACTTAATTTCAAGTACAGGGCTATGATAAAGCAAGAGCAGACAAGGAGCAAGGATGGGCCAAAGACCAGCTCAAGGGGAGAAAGAGGAGAAACAGCCTAAGTACAAATCGACAAGAATCACTAGTGATTCTCGCCGAGTCGTCGAGAATCACTAGCTGATTCTCGCCGGTTGAAGCCGGCAGCTTCGTCACAGACAGGGAAATTTTCTAAGGCAGAATCGTCGAGAATTACTTATGATTCTCGCCGATTCGTCGAGAATGACCTTGCATTCTCGACGATTCGGTGAGAATCAAAAGTGACTCCCGCCGATTCTCCCCGACTTCTGTATCTGTGCAGTCAGATTTCGGCTAAGTAGAAGTCGGCGAGAATCATAAGTGATTCTCGCCGATTCGGCGAGAATCACCTATGATTCTCGCCGAATTTGACTTAGCAATTTTTCTGAAAGTTCTGGACCGGTCCAAGTTACCTGCAGCTGTTTGAACCGGACTTTGGTCCTTACCTTGGTGGGACCCACAACGGTCATCTTCTTGACCTAGGGTATAAATACGATACATTGTGAACAGTAAAAGACACGGATATACGGTATTTCAAAAAGAACGAGCGGCCGACGACAAACCCTAATCTCGCGATCTTGCTCCGCCGGTCATCTCCGCCGCTCGCACGGTTGTCGCCGCTGTTGATCTCAGGGTCTTCCAGATCTCCGGCGACAGAAGCTTAGGCTAGCATAGCATCTCACGCGTCTAACGAGAGATCCCTTGTCTCTTGATTCGTTGATCGGGAAAATCTTTCCCCTTCCGAATCGATCGAGACGATCGATCCTTGTGTGACCGTTGGTAGATCTTGCTCCCTTTGCTACGAAGTCTGAATCAAGTTGGCACTGCTGCTGCTCTTCATCGCCGCTGCTGATTCCGAGAACGTTGCCGCCGCCTCAAGCCGCCGCCGGTCTCGGGAAAGATTCACTCCAAGTGAGATCTAGGGCTGTGCACTCTTCGTTGACTTCAAGAGCACGTCGTCAAACGAAGAGGGTCACCTTCTCTCCAAACGTTGTTTGTATTTCTTACAAGCTAGTTTTTAATTTCTTTGTAACGGACCGATTGGTCCCTAGTTGTAAGGGTTGGGTGCAACCCGGACTGTGGGAGTGTTGACTCCTATGTGTGGAAGGGTTCCTTCCGTGAGTGCAAGGATTGGATTTCAATCCTGTTGGTGAAGTGACCGAGTCGTCCCGTGTTGGGAGATAGGTCGAAGGGGGAAAGTGGACGTACCCAAATCGGGGAACCACTATAAATTGTCTGTGTATTTTTTGTGCTTGGTTGTTTTGTTTTCTTGTGCAGGTAAAATCATAATTCCGCAAATACGCGACAGAGACACCTATTCTCCCCCCATAGGTGAAGATAGTTAACACTAGGTGAACTTTCAGATAGGTTGGTAGGTTGTCTAGTCATAAGAGGTGCTCGGGACCGACGAAAGCTCGTCTTCCCCGGTAGGAGAGGAAGAGTCTTAATACACTAGGGTTAGATCCAAAGTAATTTGAATGTGATAGGGTAATGGGTAATAACGAATAAAAGTAAGTGCCTTGCGAAAGGGAACGATGGGATTTAGCTACCATCATAGTTCCTAGTGCCCTTTGAGAGCCCTTCACGGGGTATACCGGGGGCAGTCCTGGGCTAACGTAAACCGTAGGAATAATAAACTAAAAGAGCAACTAGTATAACTAGGGTTGCACATTCATACACCCCGGTAGTTAGGTAGGTAGAATAGGTTGGTTTGATTGTCATTCAGACGGTAGCTTCTGAAGGTAGATGCACAGACCGGACAGTCCGGGGAGCCGAGGGCTCGAGGGTTTGAATATAGAATAAGGTGGTGGGTCTTCGGTATTTGACTGTCGTTCACACCGACGTCGGTATGTTGACTCGGCGGTGTGGGTCACTTAGCCAAAGAAAGTCTGGTGGATACAGCCAGCACTAGTACGCGGATACTCTAGGTTGTGTTCTTCTAGGGGCATACGGAAGGGCTAGGACCGGTAGTGTGGATACCCGCCTAGGAGTGTGGGGCCTGACCCACTGTCTCTATTTTCCACTACGTAGGTTCCTGGGAGTGAAGCTAGCTGCCCGAACAGGGGGAACTAAAGGTCTGTGGGCATAGAGTCGTGTGCGTGAGTTGCACTTGCATGAATCATGGCATAACATATCACTACACTCATATTTGCATACAACCGACACCCCAACGTATAAATCTATATGGTACTTTTTATACGATGGGAGCCTTGCAGAAGACCCCTTAACTTATAAGTTTGTATGGGCATTCATATAAGTTAAGGTTACTTACTTATTTTCTATTTTGCTTCTTATATATATACTGCTTGCTACATGTTTACTTTACTGCTCACTATCGTAGAACTGCTAGATGCACTTTATTTTAATTAGCTGTTTATACACCATGAATTAATGTTAGACTAGTTCCGCTGTCACCCGCCTTTCTTATTCTCCACCTTTGTAGCTTCCCTTTCCTCCTCTCCGCTCGATGCTTAGGAGCCATGGGGGGAGGGGTAAGGGATGATAGGGCTTTGTCTTTATGACTAATGGTTTTCGAACCACAATATTACAGGAGCTCCGGATGGGAGACAGGGACAAGCAGTCTAGGGACCAGCACCAGCAGAGTACGGTGCGTATGGAGGTGGGCCAGTCTAGTTCTGGAGTACCTGTGATAAGCTCCGTGAGTGATTAGTCTTCCTTATAGCTTTCGCGATGAGTGATTTGTAGTGAGAACTCTGATGTACCGGGCTGAGCCCGTTTATATATTTCATCTATTCTGTTCTTTCGCAGTACTCTATTTTTTATATATTGATGGACTTGCTGTGATTTTTATTCATATCTTATTATGTGAACATGTTGCATTTACTTCTCTCTCTTTGTGATCGAAAAAGGACTACAAAATTGGCATTTTGTAGTGGCGACCTTCCTGAGTGTCGGTGCCACCGCAAAGCGGCAATTCTGGGCAAAAGACCCCGATGGTTGAAAAAGAAAAAAAAAGGGGTCTTACAAGTTTTGGCCGGGAGTGGGTATAGGGGGAGTTAAACCCGAGGTGAGCTCGGTTTGAAGCTTTGGCTGTGTCACCAAAGGTGCCAAGTGGCCACCATGCTTGAACTGGCTTTGAAATGCTTTGAGGAGGTTGGCCAACCCATTTTGGGCAGAAGGGATGAAGGCCACATGGCCACCTTTCATTTCCTCTCATTTCTCTCTCCTCTTTTTGGATGAATTCCCCAAATTGCCCCTTTGCATGTGTCCTCTCTCTAAAACCAGAGGGGTAGGGGTTGTCTTTGACCACTTGGGCTGATCATGGGCCATAATTGGTGGGCTTAGCCCAAGGAGAGTGGGCTTCACTCTCATTTTCTCCTTTAGGTAAATTATGCTGACTTGTTGACCTTGGAGTTGACTTGGTCAACCATGATGAGTGGGCTGACCCTACTTGGTGGTCATGGGTCTAATGGCACCACCCAACTTGGGTTGGGTCAATGTGGTGCCCTACTCAGGCTAATTGGGCCTATAGGTATAGGTTTGACCAACTTAGGGCTAAGGTTGACTTTGGTCAATTAGGGTCAAAGGGTTGACCTAATGACATGTACTAGGGTCCACTTAGATTATTTTAGGGTTAGGGCAATGTGGTGGGGTCATGGTGTGGCTAGGGTTCCTATTTAGGCTAGTTTGACCTAGTTTGACTTTGGTCTTTTAGTGGGCCCCACATGGTTACAACCCACTCCCTAGGGTCAAATATAGCTAAATTCCCTATCGCCCACACCATTCCTAACCCAATCTAAGTTAAGGGGGGTCTAGGAGTAACTTGAGATATTACAAATCCCAATAAACAAGAAAAATAATTTCGTCCCCGAAATTCAAGTTCGGGTCTTCGGGGTTCTACTTGTAATAATTTAAGTAAATTTAAAACATAAATTACAGCATACCTGAAGTAAACATCTCTGGGTGTCGCTCCAACATTAGATCCCTCGGCTCCCAGATGTGCTCCTCCTATCCATGGTTGGACCACAACACCATCACAAGAGGGACCTTTTTCTTCCGCAACCCACGGACATCTGTATCATAAATCCAGATAGGCTCAAATCAAACAGATCTGTCTGGTCCTATCGGACCAACTGTAGTAGTAATGTGCTGCTCCGGCCGAAGGAGAGCCCTTCGCAAGGAATAGATATGGAAGACGTCGTGCAGGGTACTAAACTCTAGCGACAGCTTCAGTCTATAAGCTAAGGGGCCGACCCGCTCCAGGATCACGTACGACCCCATATATCGAGGACTGAGCTTCTTGTGCCTCCGCACCTGAGAGACACTGTGCACCAGACGTATCTTCAAAAATACACGGTCCCCTACCTGGAACTCCACCTTTCGGTGCCGAGCATCATAATATTTGGCCTATCTACTCTGGGCCTCTAGCATCTGATCCCTGATCAAACGAACCCGTGCCTCCATATCCTCCACATAATAAGAGCCAAGAGCCTGGGTATCCACATCCTGAACCCAAGACAGCGGTGTCCGACACTTTCTTCCGTAAAGAGCCTCATATGGTGCCATCCCGATGCTAGCCTGGTGGATGTTATTGTAGGAGAATTCGATCAATGGTAGCAGCTTCTCCCAAGGCTTCCCCATATCCAATGTGCACAATCTGAGTAGATCCTCCATAGTCCTGTTTGTCCGCTCCGTCTGGTCGTCGGTATGTGGATGGAAGGCGGTGCTAAAAGTAAGTCAGTAACCCAAGTAAGCATGCACTGCCCTCCACTCCCTAGAAGTGAACCGACCGTCACGGTCCGAGACAATAGTCCTGGGGATACCATGGTACCTAACGAACTGCTCCACGAATAATCTCACCGAAACTGCAACTGGAGTATCCTTCCTGACTGGAATAAACCGCGCCACCTTGATCAGTCTGTCTACTATGACCCAAATGGAATCGTGTCCAGAGTGGGAGCGAGGCAGTTCGTGCACAAAGTCCATAGCAATGTACTCAAACTACCACTATGGAACTGGCAATGGCTGTAATAAACCTCCCGGGCTCTTGCATTTTGCCTTTACGCGCTGGCATGTCTAGCAATGTGTCATGAAGTGGGTTATCTCCCTCTTAATCCTAGGCCAGTACATAGTCCTCCGTAAATCAACCCACATCTTGGTGATGCCGGGGTGCACTGAATATCTAGAGCAATGTGCCTCTCTAAGTATATCATCCCGGATGCCGTCTCCTGCTGGTATGTAAACGCGTCCACAGAATCGAAGGAGATCAACCTGCAGCGTGTAATCCTCCACCTTGCCCCCTTCCAGGGCACTGAATATCGGCTCTAACACAACATCCAGCCTCTGATGTGCCATAATGCGCACCCGAATGTCACCATCTTAGATCAACGAGCTCAGGTACTCTCGATATACTACTAGTTCGGCCTAAGAAACCATAGTAATATGCATGTCTTCCATCATCTGTATCAGCTCTATAGCCATCACTCGGGGATCCGGTCACGAGGTGCCGGCCCTCCTGCTCAATGCATCTGCTACTGTGTTTGCCTTCCCCGAGTGGTAGTGGATTTGGTAATCATAGTCATAGAGAAATTATAGCCATCTCCTCTGTCTCAGGTTCAGGTACTTCTGCGTATCGATGTACTTGAGATTCTTGTGATCTTAGAAAATATCACAATGAACCCCATACAGATAATACCGTCATATTTTTAGTGTAAATACGACCGCCCCGAGCTCCAAATCGTGTAACAGATTGTTATGCTTGTGCTTCTTCAACAATCTCGAAGCATAAACAATAACATGTCCGTGCTGCATCAATACAACACCCATCCCCTCGTATGAGGCATCCGTGTAAATCTAAAATCCTTCACTTCCGGATGGGAGTGCAAGGATGGGGGATGAGGTGAGACGTTCCTTCATTCCTGGAATGCTGCTTCACAATTGTCTGACAAAACGAACTCTGCCTCTTTCTTTGTCAAGGACGTGAGGGGAAGTGCTATTCTTGAAAATCCCTTCACGAACTTGCGGTAGTATCCTGCAAGCCCCAAGAAGCTGCGAATATCTGATGTTGTCTTCGGTCGTGGCCAATCTCGTACTGCCTCTACCTTGGCTAGATCCACCGCCAACCCTGCTCCACTGACAACGTGTCCCAGAAATTCCACCTCCTATAGCCAGAACTGGCATTTGGAAAACTTTGCATATAACCGGTGCTCCCTCAATTTCTCCAGCCCCTGTACCAAATGCTTCGTGTGCTCTTCCTTGGTTCGGGAGTTGATTAGAATGTCGTCAATGAATACTATAACGAAGCGGTCCAAGTAGGGCTCGAATACACGGTTCATTAGACTCATGAATGCGGAGGTGGCATTCGTGAGCTCAAAAGGCATCACCGTGAACCTGTATAACCTATATCGTTAACTGAAAGCCATCTTCGGTATGTCCTCTTCCCGGATGTGCAGCTGGTAGTAACCGGATCTCAAATACAACTTAGAGAACCAGAAGGCCCCCTGAATCCTGTCAAATAACTCGTCTATCCGGGGCAATGGGTAAGTATTGCGGACCGTCAATCGATTTAACTCCTGGTAATCTATGCACAGCCGCAACGATCCGTCCTTCTTCTTCACAAAAAGTACTGGTGCACCCAACGACAATGAACTTGGACGCACAAATCCTGATTCCACAAGTTCCTGAAGCTGAGTCCTGAATTCTGCCAACTCTCTGGGAGCCATCCGGTACGGTGCCCTAGACATTGGCCTTTCCCCCGACACCAACTGTATCCGGAAGTCCATATCTCTAGCTGGCGGTAATCCGGGCAATTTCTCTGGGAATACATCAGAGAAATCCCGAACCACCGGGATGTCAGCAAGGGAAGCTTTTGCTCCCGCCATCTCGAAGCATATAACGTATACCTCCTCTCCTTGCTCGTGGGCCTTCACAGCCTGTACAGAAGATAGTAATAGGTGGGAGATAGGTCTAATACCTTCGATGATGATATAGGAGTCGCCATGCCTCAGGGTGATCTTCTTTGACGGGCAGTCGATCTGGACGTGATTACAGCGCAACCACGTCATGCCCAAGATCAAGTCAAAATTTGGTAATCTCAAGACCGTCGCTGGTGCCTCAAATGCTTTGCCACCAATCTCGATCTCCATGTTGCAATGGGCAGTGGTCCATAGCACTGACCCATCGGGTAGACGTACCCTCATCTCTAGGCCAAGGAACCTCTCCACGCCTTCCAATAATTCTATAAAGGCCTCGGAAACGAACGAGTGGGTGGCACCCGTGTCGAATAAGGTACGAGCGGGCTTGCCAATGATCATGACTATGCCTGAGGTTGTTGGGTTTAAATAAAACTATTATTCTATGATGTCAGGGTACTATATAATTGAAGATTTAAATATATTAACTATAGTCTTAAATACCTGTGATGACCGCCTCAGGATTCCTCGGCTCGGCGAGGTCTAGCTCATACATCTGCTCCCGGTCTTGGCCTCGACCGTAATGTCCTCGGCCTCGGCCCCGTCCTTATCCCCGACCCCGGCCCTGCTGCAACGGAGGGGATACTGGAGGTGGAGGAGGAGGAAGTGGACGAAACTGATGTGGGCACTCTGATCTGATATGTCCAGGCTAGTGGCATCCAAAACAAACTGTCGGCCGGTAGCCACAGCCGTCTTGCTTCACAGGGTAATGTACCTGCAGATGTGTGGGAGCTAGTACTGTAGGAGGCCCGTGCTCCTGCCTGATGTTGGGACGACGATGTCCCCCATCCCTCCTATATCCAATAACCTTTCCTCTCTGGGGTGCCTTGCTACTTTCCCCGGATGACGACCCGTCACGTGGTCTCTTCCCTCTGCTTGACACCATCAGCTGTTCTGCCTCCAGTTTTTTGGCCATCTCTATGATCTGTGTCGAGGTGCCATGAGAGATGAATAGTAGGGGCTACCTCAAGGAATCTCGTAGCCCATGGTAGAACCTGAAAGTGAGATCTATCCTAGAGATTAGAGCAAACACACAGTAAGAATAATAAAGAAAAGGTATAAAGGCAAACCAGACGACACAAGAATTTTATAGTGGTTCCCCTAAACTTGGGTAGTCCACTCTTCTACCACCCTAGGTAGGAATCCACTGTAGGAGGAGTTGATCAAGTGTCCTGGGCACCAATGAGCTTTTGATAAGGTGCTCAAAAACCAAACCAGATATTTTGATCAGGTGTCTTGCCACCATTGAGTTTTGACATGGTCTCAGAAACCAAGCAGAACTTTTGAAGGGAGTTTAAGAACCCTTTTACAATGGGGAAGGGAGAGTTGATGTTGTCTTCTCTGTTAAACAATCAAAGAGAAGCACAAGTGGATTTTGATGATGTTGTCAAAGCTCCCCCTGAGATTGGTAGTTGTTCAAGAATGGAAGCTTTGCAAAGGGTGATAGGCCTTCAATGAATGACTGCTCCAGCAAATGATGATTTCAGGAAAGGCTGAAATATGAGTTGTCTTGGAGTGTGAATGATGAAGCCTTCATGATGTTGATCTTCTAGTAAGCCTTCAGACTGATGTAGAGTAGTTGTCTCTTCAGGCTTCCTGGGACAGTAGATCTGAGAAGAGCACTGGCTGTACAGGTGATGTTGAGTTCTTCCTAGAACTCTGATTCCTGTACAACTTTCTCCTCTCTGTTGTTCTGTTCTCACTACTTTTCTTCTACACTCTTTTTTCCTCTGTATCTCTGTGTATATATTCATATAGGAGGCCAATGGTCATTTAAATTCTTGCATTTATTACTGCTGCCTCTTTGTTACTCCAACAGCTATAATCTCCATAACTGAATTCTTGTAACTGTCCTATAATAAAGCTGTGTTGGAATATGAACAGCTCACTTTGATTGGACCAAGAATATCCTGAAAATCTGTCTGGGAACTTGCGTTCAGTGTGATGGCAGAAATCGTCGATCTCAACAGGATGATCGTCGATCTGAGCTCAACTATCGTCGATCTGAGCTCAGAGATATTTGAGCTGGTCTGGGACAAAAAACGTCGATCTGAGCTCGGAGATCGTCAAACGGAGTTCGACGCCTCGTGTACCTGAGCTCAGAGATCGTCGAACTCAGCTCGATGCCTGAACTCATCTCGTCGTTCTGAGCTCGACGCCTAGGTGGAATTCTGAATTCTTCTCTGACTCATTTCTCTTGGCTGATTTCTTCAATCTCTGAGAGCCTCTGACTTAGCACATCCTATGACCCTTAGCTATACATTGATGGGTCAATCTAATAGTCATAATGACATAGTGATCCTGACCCAAATCCAAACTAGAGTGTTCCAACAATCTCCCCCTATTTGGGTTAGGATTACTATTTACATGAAAATAAAAATATTACAATTAATATTACAAAGCATAAGATATAAAAAGAAAAGCTTTACATTATTGTCTTCTGTTGGTATTAAAACTGACTGCTGCTAGCTTTACAAAACTCCCCCTATATTGATGCAGTAACTGTGACTGGAGGAGGCTGGGATGACTTTGAAAATAGGATATTGATTGAGTCATCCAGCTAACTCTTGTAGATGGTACCTGTAGAAAGCTATGGTAGAGATTTCTCTCTCCTTGAAAAGGATATGTTAGCAAAAAAATGATATTTGTCTAGCAAATTTTATTAGGATTCTGAATTGGAAAAACAAAGTCTGATATCATCCTTCCTATAGAATTTCTTTTCATTAAAAGAGATTCAAACTCAGTGCCATGTTCACTGCTGACCAATGCAACTAGAGTAGAGGACTCAATCTAGATGAATTTAGAAAATGATTTATAAGAAATATAAAGTTTATCTGACAGAGAATTCTCATACAGAAATCCTAACATAATTTTGAACAAGATATCAAAAAGATAGAAGCAGCCCTAAGAAAAGATGTTTCCTAATAATTTGTTCCACATAGGAAAAGGATTTGAAAATATTTTAAATAGTTTATCCTTATAATTATAAATCAAATTTATGAAAAAGCAGACTGAGTTCGACGATTTTATATATGATCGTCGATCTGAGTTCGACGGTCTGAACTCATTTCGTCGATTAAAATGTTTCTTCTTCCTTTGAATATATTCTGAAAACATTCCTCTGAGAAGTTTTGTTTCCCCCTCAGGTTTATTGAATCTTGGCAGCAAAATTGAAGTTCTAAGTTAACTGAACTGAAAACAAAGTTAGATAATACCTGATCCTCTTCAGGTTTTGATTTTCCTTCTGTTTGTTCAGCCTATAAACTGCTGCAGGAAGTATTGATTACCATTAAGCAGAATTGTTTGGCCCTTGCTTCCTGCTCTTCATCTTCAAATGATGATTCATCATCTGATACATCCCAAAAGACATCTAGGGATACTGATTCTCCTCATTCAAATAAGACGTTGTGGCTTCTTTCTGTTGTTCCATCCACTAGTTCAGAAGCCATTTGATGAAGAGAATCTCATATCTCCTTAGCTGTTGAGCATTCAATAACTTCCTGGAACAAGTCATCAGATAATGACTGTGCTAGGATATTCATTGCTCTGACATCAGCTAGTCTGGCCCTTTTAGTTATTGTTGCTGAGGTTGGGAGACCTGTCATAATGGCATAAAATATTTCTTTATCAATATTGTCCATAAATGACTTAATTCTTGTCTTCCAAAGTGAAAATTTGTTTATGTTGCACTTAGGAGGTTTGGTGCTAGAAAATTCCATATTCTTGCTATGTGAAAAACAAAATGATTAATCTAACTAGGATGGATCAAGAGAGATCTTTTGGTTCAGGTGTTAGCCTATATAAAAAACCAAACTAGTGAAGATCTAGTTGTTGAATATCCAACCTGCCTCTGATACCAATTGAAAGTGAGATCTATCCTAGAGATTAGAGCAAACACATAGTAAGAATAATAAAGAAAAGAAATAAAGGAAAACCAGACGACATAAGAATTTTATAGTGGTTCCCCTAAACTTGGGTAGTCCACTCTTCTACCACCCTAGGTAGGAATCCACTGCAGGAGGAGTTGATCAGGTGTCCTGGGCAACAATGAGCTTTTGATAAGGTGCTAAAAAACCAAACCAGATTTTTTGATCAGGTGTCTTGCCACCACTGAGTTTTGACAAGGTCTCAGAGACCAAGCAGAACTTTTGAAGGGAGTTCAAGAACCCTTTTATAGTGGGGAAGGGAGAGTTGATGTTGTCTTCTCTGTTCAACAATCAAAGAGAAGCACAAGTGGATTTTGATGATGTTGTCAAAGCTCCCCTTGAGATTGGTAGTTGTTCAGGAATGGAAGCTTTGCAAAGGGTGAAAGGCCTTCAATGAATGACAGCTCCAGCAAATGATGATTTCAGCAAAGGCATAAATGTGAGTTGTCTTGGAGTGTGAATGATGAAGCCTTGATGATGTTGATCTTCAAGTAAGCCTTCAGACTAATGTAGAGTAGTTGTCTCTTCAGGCTTCCTGGAACAGTAGTTCTAAGAAGAGCACAGGCTGTACAGGTGATGTTGTGTTCTTCCTAGAACTCGTATTCCTGTACCACTTTCTCCTCTCTGCTGTTCTGTTCTCACTACTTTTTTTCTACACTCTTTTTTCCTCTGTATCTCTTTGTATATATTCTGATAGGAGGCCAATGGTCATTTTAATTCTTGCATTTATTACTGCTGGCTCTTAGTTACTCCAACGACTATAATCTCAAAAACTGCATTCTTGTAACTGTCCCTTAATAAAGCTGTGTTGGAATATGAACAGCTCACTATGATTGGACCAAGAATATCCTGAAAATCTTCCTGGGAACTTGCGTTTAGTGTGATGGCAGAAATCGTCAATCTCAACAGGATGATCGTCGATCTGAGCTCAACTATCGTCGATCTGAGCTCAGAGATATTGGAGTTGGTCTAGGATAGAAAACATCGATTTGAGCTCGGAGATCGTCGAACGGAGTTCGACGCCTCATGGACCTGAGCTCAGAGATCGTCGATCTCTGCTCAATGCCTGAACTCATCTCGTCGATCTGAGCTCGACGCCTAGGTTGAATTCTTAATTCTTCTCTGACTGATTTCTCTTGGCTGATTTCTTCAATCTCTGAGAGCCTCTGACTTAGCACATCCTATAACTCTTAGTTGTACATTGATGGGTCAATATAATAGTCCTAAAGACATAGTGATCCTGACCCAAATCCAAACTAGAGTGTTCCAACAGAACCTCTTAGCGTTCTTCCTGTCATCCCAGTCGTGGAATCCCGTAAATCTAGCTATATGGGAGAACTCTCTTTGGTACTCGATCAAAGATCTGCTCCCCTGCTGGAGGTTCAAAAACCTCTCTTCCAAAGCATCCCTGTCCGTGGTGGATACGTAGTGCTCCAAGAACGTCTCGCAAAACTCCTCCCAAGAAATGTCCGTCAGCTCCCTATCAACATAAATAGAATCTCGCACGGACTTCCACCATCTCTTTACATGAGCATCCAGTACAGAGGTGGCTAGAGGAACTGCCTGGCTGACAGGGCAGCTGATGCCTGCCAGTAGCTCCTGTATGGTCTCCAGCCACTCTTCAGTCTTCAGAGCATCCTCTATCCCGCAGTACCTCGGCGGGGACAGGCTCTTGAAGGCACTCAACCAGTTCGAACCCGGATTTGGATGTTGAGTCGGGACCTGCTGGGCTTTGAAGGCTTCCAGGATAGCCGTCAAAGTTTGCCCCATCTCCATTTGCAGAAAGGGAGTGGCAGCTGGAGGGGGAGGAACCACATTCTACAGCGGGGCGACCTGCGGAGGCTGCATAAAGATAAGATTTTACGTCAAAATTGGCCTAACTCATTGCTTAATGGACTGTTTTATGTGACTTTTTACACATGGGCACCAATTCTTCCGCTGCATAGTTTGTCCGCAAACTAATGCTCGAGCGGGATGACCTAGTGTTGTGGACTTCTTTCTCATATGATCGTTTATTCAAGTGATACCAGTTTGTAAGATCCGACTCCCTAATTCAGGAGCTCACCCGAATCTTATGCCCAGAACCGCCGCGTTACGGTGAGACTAACACATGGGTTAGTCGGCACCGCAAGACGCCGATTCTGCCGGCTAACACGATCATAACCAAGAGGATAATATGAGAAACCAAAGAATATAAACAAAGCATCGCGCAATAGTCCACAATCACAGAGCATATATATATATATATATATGAAAAGGAAAGCATCAGTCCACAATAAGTACATAAATTAAAGGGGCTTATGCCCAGTACAACATATATAAATCTCTCACTCACAAATCTAACAGCAGAAGATATCTATCATTACCAACTCATCCCACCCGAGGCAACTCTGTAGTAGAAGTAGGTGGTAGCAGAATCTGCTCCTCATGCCTTGCCCCCCTCGTCCTGCTGGCCGTGCTGGTGCTCCATCTCCTCGAACTACTAAAATGATTTGGTCACAGACCATTAGTCAAAAAGACTAAGTTGTTTCCTCTGCACCTCTCCCCGCAACACCTAGGCATCGAGCGAGAGGATGGAGAGGAGGACAACAAAAGGGGTAACAAATGGAAGCAGGTGACATGAGTTAACTATCAAGTATGTGTATTAGTTCTATTCTAGCAGTTCTATGTATAAGTACAAGTAAGGTAAGAAAGTACTGTACAAGTAAAGAAAGAACTGAAAGTAAGTGCATGTAGGTAAACTGAAAGTAAGAGCATGTAGGTAAAACTATCTTCATTACAGCACGTACCTTAACTTATAAAAATGCCCACACAAATTTATAAGTTAAGGTTTCCAGGTTATATAAACTTATCATATAAAATAGCCCATACTAATTTATATGATAAGGATCTATGAAGCGTATGACCTAAAATGAATGAATGTTATGATGCAAATTATGCAGCACACAAGTGCAACTCACACATAACGACTGCGTGATAACAGACCTTTAGTTCTCGCTTTTCGGAGCTAGCATCACTCTCTGGTACCACCGTTGTGGCTATGACAGCAGTGGAGCGGGCGTCTCCACTCCTAGCCAGGTATGCACACTACAAAATCTACCCTCCCACACGCCTCTGTACACGTCCTAGGTGCACTCTAGAGTTTTACGTACTAATTGCTGACTACCCATCAGACTTGTTGGGTCGGGTGTGCGTTTTCGGGGATTGTCCACCAGACCGCATTATAAGCAACCTACTGGCCCCTCAACCCACACACTCGCCTGAGTCACCGTACTGCCATCGGTGTGACGATTTGCCCAGTACCGTATGACCCGCCACTAGTTTGTTTATGCACATGCAAGGTATTACAACTCGAGCCTCCAGCTCGCAGGACCAACCTATCCTAAATCCCTCCAACCCTACACGGGTGAAAATGTACTGCAAATCCCTCCAACCCTACATGGGTGAGAATGTACTGTAAATCCCTCCAACCCTACACGGGTGAGAATAATGATACGATGCTTAACCTATTAGGCTACTCTTGTCTACGAGTTATTATACTTAGTGGTTTAAGGTTAATCCTAGGACTGCCTAGGGCAAACCCGGTGAAGGGCTCTCGGGGGCACTAGGAACTACGATGTGCTGAAGCCCAAAGCTCCCTTTCTCAAGGATATTTACTTTAATTGATGTCTACCCATGATTTCCCCTTTCTCTCATTATTACTCTTGAGCGATTCTAATGACTTAAGATGTTATTGGAAGGGCGACGGTCTTCCGCCGGCCTCCACCTATTTGCTATCCAAAGGCTTGCACTTTTACTCCCGTCCCAAGGACAAAACAACCAACCAGGGTTATATTCCAAATACGACTTTATCCCAACCGTTGATCTATCCCCCGGTGGTCCTTATAGTATAACCTACTTATACTATATACAGCCCATGACCTAATATCACCCCGGAGTATGACTTCCGATTTCCTTAGGCTACATGCCCTTAACTATTTATTTGTAGGATGGTATAGACTATTATGATGAGTATGTTGAATTTCGTTATTTTCCAAAGCTATTAATACCCTTAAATAATTCCTGATATTAATTTCCTAGGCCATTTAATACATGAAGTGTCACAAATTATAATCCCACTGACCTAGGGAATTTTCCTGAGTTGTAATTTGGTAAAACATTACTGTCTGCCAAGATTTATAATTTTCCTTTCAATAATTTTTTTTATCTCTTTATTTATACAAAATTCACAAAATAACCATTTTCCAAAGGAAGTATAAGGAGTTCCTTACAAAAAATTCTAGGAAAATTTAAGAATATATATATTGGTAAAATAATGCTACAGACAGAATTTCATAAACTTCTATGCATCAAGGGCTACAAAAATTCATTTCTAATTATATTACCAAAATGCCACTATGTAGTTTTTAAAAATTACTGTTTCATCCAAAAATGCTGAGAAAATTATACTAGATTATTCATACTCTGATGTATCACCAAGAATTTTCCAAAATTTTCTAATGAATATTTTCATCAATTTTCTAATTATGTACAATAAGAGCAAAAGGGTAATTTCTACATAACTCCTATCAAAATTCATCAAACAGAGACATAAAAATTTTAAGGAGTTGAACTTAACATTATGTTGACCCTGACAAAGATTGGGGATTTTTTCTCAATGATAAACCTAATTTCACATTTATTTTTCAAAGGTTCAATTATTTCAAAAATTCCAAATAATGAGATTTTTGCCTCCAAAAATCCCATTATTGCAATGTGGGGCACAATTCACCCTAATGAGCCTCTGAAATCAATATCATGATTTTTGGATGTTCCATATAGGCTTAATACACAATATTTTAAAATTGGCTATTTGCACCCCAAGCCTATATATAACCAACACATGCAAGTGAGTTTACCCAACATGCAGTGGTCCAAATGTGCTGAAATTTTTACCATGCACATATATAGTACCCAAAATTTGGGGCCATTTGGAGCCATGACACTCTAAATATTTCATTTATTTACCTTTGTGTATTATGATAAAAACTATAGAAAAATCTTTCCGAAAAATTCTCAATTTTTGGCAGGGGCTAGATATGCCCTAGTTAAAAACATGCCCAAAATATTAGGTCATGTGGACCTCTGGTTTGGCCCGGGCTTTAATTTTGGTTTCTTTCCTAGCCAAGGACCAGTCCTAGCAAAACAGCCGTACAGGACCAGCCCTACAGGACAGTACACTGCACCAAATGATAAGTTTAAGGTCGCAATTTAAAGGTAAGAGTAAGGGATACAAGTTTCATCTTAATAACCAGATCTGAAAATGCCTCTAAGGGGCCTAAAATGAGCATGCAATACTACTATAAAAGTGTGACAACATTTAAATGATTCATATTAATAACATTTATTAAATTCTTTGATAAAAGGGACGACATTGGGTTATCATCCCCAATCAGCCAATGACCCAGATTGACTTTTCCTAGGCTGACTTGTCTGCCATTTTCCTGCCAGTTTAGCCACCACCACTGCCGGCAATTGTCGCCACCACCTTCACTGAGGTGGGGGCTAGCGATTCCCGGCGGTGAGGCCACCGGAATTGGCTCCTCCGGCGATCCCGAGCAGGAAGTAAAGCTCGATAAAATCCCACTTTCCTCTCTTGGTATCGGGCTCAATTGAGCCTGATGTCTCTCCTAAAGGATCTATAAAGCTAGTACGGGTAGAGAGGTGGCGAAACGGACCCGAATGGCAGCATGGCGGCGAGGTTGGCGGCGGTTGTCCATGACCGAGATGCTCCAGCGATCTCCTGCTCAAAACCTTGATTCTCCACCAATTCCCTTGCTCCAGGACTTGATCTCCACTCGTTTTCCCCTTCTGAAGCTGATGGTGAGGTTAGTTTTGGCCAGGAGTGGGTATAGGGGGAGTTAAACCCAAGGTGAGCTCGGTTTGAAGCCTTTGTTGTGTTACCAAAGGTGCCAAGTGGCCACCATGCTTGAAATGGCTTTGAAATGCTTTGAGGAGGTCGGCCAGCCCATTTTGGTTCGAAGGGATGAAGGCCACATGGCCACCTTTCATTTCCTCTCATTTCTCTCTCCTCTTTTTGGATGAATTCCCAAAATTGCCCCTTTACATGTGTCCTCTCTCTAAAACCAGAGGTGTAGGGGTGGTCTTTGACAACTTGGGCTGATCATGGGCCATAATTGGTGGGCTTAGCCCAAGGAGAGTTGGCTTACTACATGTTTACTTTACTGCTCACTATCGTAGAACTGCTAGATTTACTTTATTTTAATTAGCTATTTATACACCATGAATTAATGTTAGACTAGTTCCGCTGTCACCCGCCTTGCTTATTCTCCACCTTTGTAGCTTCCCTTTCCTCCTCTCCGCTCGGTGCTTAGGAGCCATAAGGGGAGGGGTAGGGGATGATAGGGCTTAGTCTTTATGACTAATGGTTTTCGAACCACAATATTACAGGAGCTCCGGATGAGAGATAGGGACCAGCAGTCCAGGGCAGCACCAGCAGAGTACGGTGAGCATGGAGGTGGGCCAGTCTAGTTCTGGAGTACCTGTGACCAGCTGCGTGAGTGATTAGTATTCCTTATAGCTTCCGCGATGAGTGATTTGTAGTGAGGACTCTGATGTACTGGGCTGAGCCCGTTTATATATTTCATCTGTTCTGTTCTTTCGCAGTACTCTATTTTCTATATATTGATGGACTTGTTGTTATTTTTATTCATATCTGATTATGTGAACATGTTGAATTTACTTCTCATTCTTTGTGATCGAAAAAGGACTACAAAATTGGCATTTTGTAGTGGCAGACTTCCTGAGTGTCGGTGCCACCGCAAAGCGGCAATTTTGGGCATAAGACCCCGATGGTTGAAAAAGAAAAAAAAATGGGGTCTTACAAGTTTTGGTCGGGAGTGGGTATAGGGGGAGTTAAACCTAAGGTGAGCTCGGTTTGAAGCTTTGGCTGTGTCACCAAAGGTGCCAAGTGGCCACCATGCTTGAACTGGCTTTGAAATGCTTTGAGGAGGTTGGCCAACCCATTTTGGGCAGAAGGGATGAAGGCCACATGGCCACCTTTCATTTCCTCTCATTTCTCTCCTCTTTTTGGATGAATTCCCCAAATTGCCCCTTTGCATGTGTCATCTCTCTAAAACCAGAGGGGTAGGGGTGGTCTTTGACCACTTGGGCTGATCATGGGCCATAATTGGTGGGCTTAGCCCAAGGAGAGTGGTCTTAGCTCTCATTTTCTCCTTTAGGTAAATTATGCTGACTTGTTGACCTTGGAGTTGACTTGGTCAACCATGATGAGTGGGCTGACTCTACTTGGTGGTCATGGGTCTAATGGCACCACCCAACTTGGGTTGGGTCAATGTGATGCCCTACTCAGGCTTATTGGGCATATAGGTATAGGTTTGACCAACTTAGGGCTAAGGTTGACTTTGGTCAACAAGGGTCAAAGGGTTGACCTAATGACATGTACTAGGGTCCACTTAGATTATTTTAGGGTTAGGGCAATGTGGTGGGGTCATGGTGTGGCTAGGGTTCCTATTTAGGCTAGTTTGACCTAGTTTGACTTTGACCCTTTAGTGGGCCCACATGGTTATATCCCACTCCCTAGGGTCAAATCTAACTAAATTCCTTATCACCCACCCCATTCCTAACCCAATCTAAGTTAAGGGGGGTCTAGGAGTAACATGGGATATTACAGGCGGTTACCCTTGTGTCCGCGCGGTTAGGTTTGCCTTGTATTTTGTTCTGCTTGGTACATTGGAGAAATTATGTCTCGCCATATATGTCTCGCCTTATAAGAAGATTGTTGTGATCAATAAAGATTCTTGTTACTGCATGTGTCTCTAGTTGTGTTTTAACATTCTAAGTTGAGATAACCCTGCTCATTCCAAGATCTAGAAAGTTCAACATGGTATCAGAGGGAGGTTGGAATGGTTAAGCAGTGATCAACTAGAAGTTGCTATAGCTCTTGTGAAGAGGAAACTAGTGTTAGACCATGGAAGCAGGATTAACAAGTGATCTTGGTATTGATCTCCTAACTCAGATGAACTTCAAAAAGTGGATGTATTGTGTGGAGAGCTTTCTTCTGGGTGAGGACCTCTGGGAGGTGGTTTGTAGAGCAAAAAGGCAAAGAATTACTACTATCACTTGCAATGCTGAAGCGATGAGAGCTTGGGAGGAGAGAAACGCGAAAGCGGAAGGGAACCTCAAGCAGTTGATCTCATCAGAGCTCTTAGACCACATCGACGGATGTCGGTCAGCTGCGGAGATGTGGATTTATCTTGTTGAGTGGTTCAATAAGGAAGGGAAGGATGCTGCGGAGAATGTTCCTTCTACTTCGTATCAACAAGAGAGGAGTGTTTCTCCTAGGCATGATGGGAAGAGGAAGGAAGGACCAAGGTGCTATAGATCCAAGCAACTAGGCCACATCAGGAAGGAGTGTAAAGTTATTCTTCACTCTGCGAACGTTTCTCATTTTGGGAGTAAGGGGAAGAACTTAGTTGAGACGTCAACAAGTTCTGATCGGATAAAGTCCATTGATAGTGCAACTATCTTGCATGAAAGTCTTGGGCATGTGGGGATGGACAAGCTGAAAGCAATGGTGGTGAAATGTCTTGTAGGAGGCTTGCCTAATTTGTTATCCTTCGGGGACGGTCGTTATTGCACGGAATGTCAACCATAGAAGCTGGTCACTTCAAGGTTGATAAGGCACAGACAAGGTGCAAAAGGCCATTGGAGATTATCCATGGGAGGTTGTTGGGGACGACCGTCACTGCCAGTCTTGGAGGCAGGTACATGCTATTATTTGTTGATTACTACTCAAGGTATGCTTGGGTATACTTCATGAAGGTGAAGTTGAACATGTTTTGCTTGTTTGTGGAGTTCTAGAAGCTTGTGGAGGGTCAGCTTGACTTGTGGATCAAGAAGTTGAGAGCAGAAATCAGAGGTGGTTTCGGTTCTGCCGAGTTTTTTTAACTTCTGCAGAAAGCATGACATCTGGAGAGAGCTCTCTTATGGAGATACTTCACAATAAGGTTGTGTTGCAGATCAGATGATCCGTTTGTTGACAGAGACCTGCAAGTGTTGGCTTCGATGCAAAGGTGTTCCTAAGGCCTTCTGGGTAGAAGGGATGCCCTGTGCGGTGCATGTCATAAATCAGATGCCTCTAGATCCGATCAATGTGAAGACTCCATATGAGCTGATGTTCGGGGTAAAGCCTAGTGTGAAGCACTTTCGAGTGTTTTGTTAGACTTGCTATGTACAATCTCCTGGTGCTCTCAAGATGAAGCTAGTCTTCATTGGGTATGTTGAGTGGAAGAGGAGATAGAGGTGCATGGATCCAGTAACGAAGAAGTTCATTGTATCGAGAGACGTTGTCTTTATTAAGCTAACGTCATACTAGGATAGCTCACATGTTTAGCTAGAGGTGAGCAGGTTAGATAATGGGCATGAGGAGGCTACTGCAAAGGTTCAGTTAAAGCTGTCTGAGTCACCAGGAGCTCCAGGCTGTTCTAGCTTCAAGACAGAGTCGTCAGGTTCAGGAAGTAGGGGGAGCGATGCTCCATGTGCTTCTAGTTCGAAGACGGTGCCTTCTGGTTCAGGAAGCAAGGGGAGTTATACTACAGGTGCCTGTGGTTAAGGAAGCAGGGGAAGTGATGCTCATGGTGCTTCTAGTTCCAAAGCACTGACTTCTTGTTCAGATAGTAAGGGGAACGATGCTCCAGGTTTGAGCGGGATTAGAGCTGGTTTAGGAGTTGTAACGGAGGTGGTTATCCGTGATTTAGGTCTTCGGAGATCGAAGAGGATCACCAACCCACAAACTCAATACAGTGAAGGAAACTCGGTGAGCTTCATCTCATGTTTCCTTGAAGGCCCTCAGATCGAGCAAGGATCTTCTAGCTGTGAGGACACCGCTGGAGTCAAGGAAGTGGTTGACACCAAGGTTGAGGATGTGACTATTCTCAAGGGAGATGAGGCTTGGGACCTTGTGCCCAAGGTCATTGGTGATACTCTTGTGACGTATAAGTGGAGGTCAAAGCTAAAGAAGGTAGAGGAAAGCATGGATACTTTTGGAAGATGCTGGAGGGATCCCCTATGGTCCAGGATAGGCAAGGCGAGGACTATGTCTAGGAAATCTTCTCGGAGGCACTATTAGAGGGACAAGGTGCATTGTTATGGGAACTGTTGGGGGTTGCTTGCTACTTCTCACTTCAAGGGGGAGTGTTGAAAATTGTGAAGTGAAAGTGGCAGATTACGCGACTTGGGAATTCTATCCGTGCGGCCTGTGTGGTCTGGATAGGTGGATAGGCAGGTCGGCAATAAGGTAGCGATTAGCTGATGGTTAGGCAACCAGGGCGATCTGTCCGCACGGACAGCGCGGACAGGACTGGCAGTTAATCAAGTCTGCGATTGTGTAGGTAGTGGCGGCCTTGGCGGTCTATTCATGCGGTCTGTGCGAACAGAGGAGGCGACCAACCAGATCGGTTTTTGCTCAGGCAGCAGGATGTTCCCAAATGGTAACCGGGCAAATAGGTTTTCTATCCGTGGTGTCCGGCAAGGTGCGGACTTGACTGGAGCTCGGTAGACCGTCATGGCAGATGCCTTGGTCTAGCTGTTGTGGTGTGGCTGGTGGTAGCCGCATGGTTCGCCGGTTAGGGTGGATTGATGCTGGAGTTCGCTGATCTTGGCGGACTTTTACCAGTGTCTGCCAGTAAGTGCAGACTGGACCTGGTGGCCGGTGGTGTGGACTTGTTTGGTTCTAAACCAAGTCAATGGTTGGCTCTGTCCGAGGATATCGCGCAGTAGTGCGCGGACTGCTTCTCAGTCCCCCAAGCTCGACAGGTGTTTCCCTGTGGGTTGGCTGCTTGCTTGGCGAATGTTCATTGGAGGAGTGTCCACCTAGACGAGTGGACTGGAGCCTTGTCCACTGAGTCCGACAGCTGTTAGCTTGAGTCTTAGCTGCGGACTCGGAGTTATGCGGACTGATGCTGTGTCCGCAAGGCGGGCGGACTGCGTTCTTTGTCCGCCGAGTTCGGCAGGTGGCTTGGTGCCTTGGCTGAAAACTTGGGGGAGCGGACTGTGCGTTCTCCGCGGGATGACGAACATATAATGTAGATGCAGAGTCTTACGGGATGTCGACCAAGTCTGGCGGCCTTTGGAGACAAGGCGAACTGGGATGTCAGTCCGGCCTTGGTGATGCTGAGGTGAGCTGGCTATCACACAAGGTGGCGGCGGACTAAGCAGATTGCTTGGTGTTTGTCACGGGATGGTGGCGGTGATCCTATCGGCTAGGGCGGTGACCACACTTCTCATTGTTCCTATAAATAGGTCCCCTCTGTCACGTCAAGTGAGGGAGAATGAACAGTAAGTTAGACCGCGAACTCTTACTGCGGTCTTGAATTTGGTATCTGCCCGGGTAGATGGAGTTGACCGGTTTGTGTTGTGCAGGTTGTGCAGATAGAGCGGGAAAGCCAAGAATTGGCTCTGATTGTGGTCAGGGATAGTGCGGACTATGCGGTTAAGCAACCGACGGTAAATGGCAGGTCACGGGCAGCGACTAGGCGGTCTTCCCTTTGGCAACTTGTTTCGGGGTTCAATAAGTCGCTTGCTTCAGGCGAACTGTTCAGTTCAACAGCAGAAGATCGCGTGGTCAGGTAGCTAGGAGGCTTGCTGATCGGCGAGTAGAGCTTGCATTTGAATAACGGTCTGTCCGCTCGGTTAGTTCGCGGTTTGGCGGACTAGGCAGTCTGTGCGGACTTTATAGTAAAGTAGTGGAATCGGCAGTTACCCTTGTATCCGTGCGGTTAGGTTTGCCTTGTATTTTGTTATTCTTGGTATATTGGAGAAATCATGTCTTGCCATGTATGTATTTCCTTGTAAGAAGATTACTTTGATCAATAAAGATTCTTGTTACTGCATGTGTCTCTGGTTGTGTTTTAGCATTCTAAGTTGAGATAACCCCTACTCATTCCAAGATCCGGAAAGTTCAACAGACTCATCCCGTCCCCCGCAAGCTAGGCGAACTCATTATGCAGTCCACTAGAAGCACTTCAGCTTCCCCAGCGCCGACTTCTTCTCAGCAGTTGGCGACCTGCCTTTTCAATCCGCAGTTTGTTGTCGACTCAATCGTAACTCACCGCCCTACCGGGGGTAACGTTACCAGGACCATCTCCAACCCGAGTATATAAAAAGGCCCCATACCTCTCATTTTAGGGGAGTACGAAAGACGACAGATCCAATGCAACAGACCCTACGAACACAACTTTCCAGTCCGCGCAGCCTCCGTGCTAAACCCCTTTCGGCCTGGTTCCCGACCTTGGCTTCAGTGACCTTTGCAGTCTTCTCAACCTAATCGCGCAGTCTACTCGGCCTTGTATGGCAAGCTACGGGATCAGCTGTCCGCTCGGTCTGCCGACCTCTTTGGTCAAACCGCGCGGTCTCTCGCAACTTCTTTTCTCTAGTCGCCAGCTTCCCCTTGTACCCTTTATATTCTCATGTAAAGGACTCAACTCAAGCTATAATATCTGATTCATAATCAAAGAAAAACATGTCGCAGGAGTGGCATTTAAGCCGCAGTGGGCGAACTCTATTGTTGCCGCTGCTAGCACCCCCCTCTCTCTTTCACCCTCTCGATCTCAACCAACAAAGCTAACCATCAAATTAACCATCTGCTCGACAGTTCCGAATCAACCTTCCCTGCTATCCCCCACATCCTTATTAATCTCTCCTCTATCCCCACAATCTCTCCACCTCACTCGCGAGACCGAACACCTGTTATTTGCTGGTGCGCCCATTTCCCGCATACACAGTTAATACGCGACCTTCAAATCTCGAATAGACGGTGAAAATCAACGATTACTCAAGTCAGACCATCAACCTGCCGAGAACCTTGATCCTTCAAGTCCTAGTGAAGATCCTCTTTGGGAAGCCTGATAGAGAAAATCGTATTCTCCAATCTATACTCGATTAAGGCAAGTGTACCTATCGAAATATAACATAGGATAAGAAAAATATCAAGGTCATATAAAAACTCGGGGCAGGCAAGTACTATTACTCACAACGACTCTATTATCCTACCGAACGATTAATGATGTTTGAAAATTAAAATAAACTAAACTTAAAGAAAAATAAACTATTACGAGAAAAGAGTGCGCGATCGACGATTCACTTTGAAATAAAATAACGAAATAATTTAGTTTAACAATTGTAAATCTATTAAGACCGTGACGGATCCGAAATTAGGAAGTAATCTCGCTAGAACATTAAATCCCCTAACTTGTAGACGTTTTGACCGAAATCTCTTTCAAGTCAAAAAGGCCTAAAGTCGCATTATCGAAGTGACCTGCACTATTGGATTTGACTCCAATCCGGAGGATTTACGTCATCCTATCTCTAGGGGTGCGTTCAACTCCTTCCTTCCTTGAGTGATCTTTCATATTCACGAGCCTCTCGGCTACTCAAATACGAAATCGGAATCTACTACCGTATACTAGAAATACGGAGTTGATACGGAAGAAATCAAGGAAGAATCAAAAATAGAAAATAACAAATCCAAACATAGAAATAAAGTTGCATTATTTTATCGCAAAGATCCTCATGATCGGGCACAAAAAGAACTAGCTACGCATGATTGAGAAGGAGATGAGAATAAGAGAAAAAGAAAATATATTCAGTGCATAATAAAAGAGATATAAAAATAATAATACTAAAAAGACAAGATAAAATTGCACTAAAAAAAGACTATTACAACAATGAAGAAAACTTGCACTTGAACTAGCTATCCCTACCAAACTCCTTAACATAAACTAGAGGGGAAGGGGTTCCTTTTATAGGAGAGGGAGAAGGATCTAGAAGAGGGAAGGCAAGGGGTGGCCGGCCACATCATGGAGGGATGATTCATGCATGAGTTTTAAATGAGGGGAGAGAGAAGTGGTGGATGCAATGTATTATATTTTAGGGGAATAACATGAAAATATAAAATGGAGAAGGGGGATGAATGGAAGTGTGTAGAAGGGGAGAAAGAGAGGGGGCCGGCCATGAGGTTGAAAAAAATGCATGAATGTCATAATGTGGGAGAGAGAAAATGGGAGGTGCATGCATGAGATTGAGAATGAGGAGGGAGAGAGAGATGGCCGGCCACATATGGGCTTTGATGTATGGGCTCGGGTAACATGTGGGCTGCTCTTGGACTGCTTTGTGGGCTCGGGTAAGGGCTGCTTGGGCTTGAGGGCTGCTTGGAGTGGAGCTCGGGCTGCATGCTTGGGTTGAGGCTTGCTTTGGTGGCTTCTACATAGGCTCGGGTAGGCTTGCATGGGCTGCTCCAAGTGGTCTTGAGTTTGGGCTGCACCTACAATAAAACAAATATAATAACATTAGTTAAATAACAAAACATAACATAGAAACATAACATAACATTAACATAACATTAATTATTTAAACTTAACAAACATAATATAATAATAATATTATTAAAATAAACACAAGTTAAACATATAACATAAAATTAAACATAGAACATTAAATTAAACATAACATATGAACTATAACAAAGATACTAATATAAATAAAACTAAACATAAAATATAAAATAAATACAAAACATAACATCAAACTTTATATTATAAAGGATATCATAACAAGCATACAAAAACACATAATTGTAACAAAAACTTAGGGAAATAAGCTACTAAAATACCCCAAAACTGATGACTAAAACTAGTCATCAAAGCCTTGGAGCGATCGAGTCAAGAAACTGCCTAACATTTTCAGGCAATCAATTGTGCTCTAGCTGCTATCGCGCAGCAATTAGAGATGCTATCCGCAGCAGCACCAGTTCCTCCAGTAAATCCAACACCATCATTGGAGAATCCACAAACTTACCCACCGGACTATCCGCCGATCTATCCTCCTGTTTACCCACCAACCTATCCGCAAGGGCCTGCAACCCCGTTGCGGTCTCAAAATGATGAGTTCATAGCTCGTCAAAACTTCTTCTGGGAAGCTGCCTGGGGAAGTCCAGCAAGATTTCTAAATTTTAAGGGAATCTGTAACATCCCATTTCCGGCTAGACCCCTAGGAGTCGGTTGGTCGTGACAGAACCCTGTGAAGCCCAAAAATTGAAATAAATCGATCGAGGTTTCGGGTCACGAGTTGGTCATGCCCGTGACCGACCCGTCACGCCCGTAACTTTGGGCGTGACTCCTTCGACGATCGTCGATCGCCGCGAGACGATCGTCGAACTTGCTGCCCGGGCATGTCACGCCCGTGACCAAGGTGTCACGCCCGTGACGTAGGGCGTGACTCCTTCGACGATCGTCGATCTCCGCGAGCCGATCGTCGAACTTGCAGCCCGGGCATGTCACGCCCGTGACCAAGGTGTCACGCCCGTGACCAGGGGCGTGACTCCTTCGACGATCGTCGATCCCCGTAAAACGATCGTCGAAATTGAACTCGGGCCTGTCACGCCCGTGACCTAAGTGTCACGCCCGTGACCTAGGGCGTGACCAGCCTTCGACGACCGTCGATCTCAGTTCGACGATCGTCGACCTCAAAATTGCCGTTCGGGCCTGTCACGCCCGTGACCTAGGTGTCACGCCCGTGACCTAGGGCGTGACCACCCTTCGACGACCGTCGATCTCAGTTCGACGATCGTCAACCCCAAAAATTGTCACCCGGGCCTATCACGCCCGTGACATTAGCTGAAACGACGGTTCAGGCCTGAAATTATTCTAACACGCGTGGAAATAAATGCTGGTGTGGGAAGTTACACCAAGAGTAATTACGGGCCATTTTTCCTTCTATAATTATATAATAAAGGAGGAAGTGTTGGTCCAATAGGAAACCGCCAACTGGACACACCTGTTCATCTTCCACCGTTTATTATCCCTTCACTGTAACCGAAAGGCTATTAAGAGGAGCCTTCATGGCCATTACGGCTTTACCCTTTCACCTCCCCACTTTCTGACTTATAAAAGCCCACTTGGGGCAAGAGGAGAAGTTTACACGCTCAAGTAAACGGATCAGATCTTTGTTCTTGCTCTAGGAGAAGTTCGGCTACGCCACCACTGTGCCATGGCACCCCGTCGCTCTTCTCGCCTCCAAACCGCGAACAAGGCCCTCCTCTGCTTCTTCTCTTTCGTGGGTAGATCTTAGGATTCTTAGAAAGGAAGTTCGCGCTCAACGGAGCTGGACCCATCTCTCGTTTTCATGGGAAAACCATGAAAAAAGTATTTTTGAGTTCGCCGGAAACCGCCACCTCCGGCGGCCAAACCACCGCCGACCGCTAGCCATCGCCTCAACGGAGGTGATGGTGGTGGTGGCTGGCCAGGGAAGTGACCGGACGGCCGACGACGGATCACAGAATGCTTACAGGAAAAATGGTTTTTTGTGTCTGTTTTCGGTTTCATGAAGAAGATGAACAGTAGAATAAATTTTATAATATATAGATTATTATATATTATATAATGGAAATATGTATTATTTGAATATATTTTGGGGCTGCAAAATGAGGCACTTAGAGGCCGTTTTAGGAAAAATGACAAAACACGAAAGTTGTAGCCCTTTGAGTCTAGATTAATTTAAAATTAGTTTCGACTCGTTTGGGTAAGCGGTTCGGCCGCAACACCCGTTTTAGTGGGGGCTGTACCTAGAGTTGGGCAGAAATTAAAATGGATGCCCACTCTTCGTCCCTTATCCAAATGACCTGAAATATGGGCAGGGGGTTAACCTTAGCTATACCTAACGGCAGACCAAAAATGGGAATTTTTGGAGATACTTTGCCTAAAGTTTTTGTTTCAATTTAATAAACTTAGAGGAATTTATTTAAGTGGTCAAACGACCTCCAAACCCTCCCAAAGTTTGGTGAGTGGTCCCTGAATAGTGAACCTAGGTCTGTACAAAATTGCAACTGATTTGGTGGAGTTTTGGGTGGGAAACCTTCTACCCTTAACTACGCATTAGTGAGACATCTTTTAGTAAAAAGTGCACTAAGAGTTTGGAAAGGTCAAATCACCTCAACAGAGGCTGATATTCTGACCCCCTGACTTAGAAGGGTGTTATAACCAGCTTAGAGAAACATGGTGTGGATTAGGGTTGATTTTACCCTAAGAGATCGGCTCAAATCCAGTGGGTGGGAGTTTGAGGTTTGTGAAGGACATAGAAACAAAAACTCTTGTATGCCCTTGAAATTTGGAGGAGAGTGGGATGATATGCTGAAGACCCTCTGGTTGAAATAGTGAAGGAATTGGAGGTAATTAGGTACCTCGGAAGTTGAGATTTTGGATTAGGATAAACATGTATTTTAGTTATTTTAAGCACTAAATCTAATCTAAAAATTATGAAACTCGGGAGGAGGGAGTTTTAGGATGTTTTAGACTTATGGTAATTTTCCTGGAATTTTATGATTAATAAATATTATACTTCATGTGTTAAAGGATTATTAGCCCGATTTGTTGTTTCAAATATTTGGAGGTTTTAAATTAATTATAATCAGTTAAAATTCTGGATTTAGATCTTGACTAGTAGAACATTGATCCCTGAATTTTTATAGAATTTTATGTTGAGTAAATCTGGTACTTTGTTCACAGATATTAGAAAGGGGTTTTATTGTTTAAAAATTAATTATGGATAAAATACTTGCTGGAAAATTATGAAACTTGGCCAGTGCTAATTTTAGGCCTTTATCTGCATGGTATAAATTATTTATAATTTTTGAAAGAATATTTTCTGTACTTGATTCATAAACAACAGAAGTTAGAGATTATTTCTAAAATAGTTTTCATGCCCTTTTGATGATAGAAAAATTATGATACTTAGGATTTAACCTATTGAGATAACCTACTATTTATCATAAATTTGCTGGACATCTTGCATGATTACTTAGGGTAGTTCATGTTCAAACCGATAGCCCTTGGGATTTTCGAGGAATTTAATTAAATGCCAAATAGATTAGGAAGATTTCCATTTTCTGGATTTAGGTCGTTTATATCATGGTGAGTCTCCAGTAAATAATTTAGGGCATTTGGGATGAGTATTGGATCATTGCATAACCGGTTCGACATGAAGTCTAGGTCGGTCTGCATATAGCAATTGTGAAATGCAATAGGACACGATCTGAGGAAGGCATTGGAGTTAATCATATTGTCTGGGTGGGAAATGGTGGAGGAAGTCACAATAGGAAGGTATAAAGATTAGTGAGAATCGGTGATAGCTAGAGTTAAGAGGTGCTCGGGTTTCGGCGAAAGATCGCCTTTTCCCGAAGAGAGGAAGGTTAAAAGTCACCCTAGGATAGTCTATCGTAATATGAGAAGGGAATCGGGTTAAGGGAGATAAACCAATAATAATAAGTGCCTTGCGAAAGTGAACTTCGGGCCGTAATACCGCCGTCTTGGTTCCTAGTGCCCCTTGAGAGCCCTTCACGGGGAATACCGGGGGTAGTCCTGGGCTAACGTAAACTGTAATAACAAACCGACAAGAGTAACTTAGTAACTAGGGCTGCACCTTACACAAACACTGTTGGCACAGGAAGCTTGATGAGAGCTTCGGCTCGGTTGGTTGGAGACAGACGTTTTGGTCCGGGGAGCTTCGGCTCGGTTGGTTTGGAGACGGACGTTTTGGTCCGGGGAGCTTCGGCTCGGTTGGTTTGGAGACGGACATTTTGGTCCGGGGAGCCTTGGCTCGGTTTTTGTGTGTTTACGATTAAACTTGCATGTGCATAAAATAGGAAAAGTTAAGGTGGTGGGTTTTACGATATCGGGGAGTTCGATTGCACCGACACCGATATCGTTGACTCGGCGAGGTGATTAGCACTTCGCCAACAGAAGTCCGGTGCGCCAGCCGGCAAGAGTACGCAGGCGTCCGCTTAGTGCACCAAGCGTTGAGGCGTACGATAGGTCAGACCAGTGGTGCTTTTACTGGTTTTGAGGTGGGCGAGGCCCAACCCACCGCTTCCGTCCGCCACTACGGAGGTATCCTGGGAGGTAACGGCTCCGAAAGGGGGAACTAAAGGTCTGTGTGCACAGAGTCGGGTGTGTGAGTTGCACTTGCATGTTTCATCATACCCACTAGCATGTCATAGCATAATCGATTCATTTAACCCTGACACCTAAAGTATAAGTGGTATGGGACGCTTATACATTAGGACCTGCAAAACGACCCCTTGGTCTATAAGCTTGTGTGGGCAAGTTTATAAATCAAAGGTTAATTTCAATATATAACAACCATTGTTGTTTGATAACCGACACCCCAAGGTATAAGTGGTATGGGACACTTATACGATGGGAGCCTTGCAAAAGATCCCTTTTGCTTATGTGTTCTCGCATAAGTGAAGGTTAAATTCATATATTTGCTTTTCTTACTGCTAGACCTATTATAACAATTATAATAACTGCTCACCGATTACAACTTGTTAGATTAGTTCCGCTGCCATCTGTTTCTTGATTAATCTCTACCGTCATGTCCTTCCCTTTCTTCCTACCCGCTCGGTACCTAGGAGCCATGAGGGAAGGGGTGGGGGATGATAGGGCTTAGTCTTTGTGACTAACGGTTTTCGAACCGCATCATTTAGGGGATCGTGGAGCCCAGCATGGAGGAGCAGCCCCAGAGATCGGTGCGCCTAGAGATGGGGCAGTTTAGCTCCGGAGTTCATACAGCCGGGACCGTGAGTCTCGACCCTGAGTAGTTTTTGTTTTAGCTTCCGCATGAGTGATATTGTTGTGAGGACATGATGTATCGGGCATAAGCCCGCATTTATAGTACTCTGATGTTTTCTGTGGACACTCCCTTCGTGGAGATTTTTATTCTATATATGTGATCAATTGCTGTGGATTGCATTGCTCTTACTTCTATTATTGTACTACCTTTCTGTGATCGAATTGGCCGGCAGAATCGGCGCCTTGTGGTGATGACCCTTCAGGACGTGAAGGTGTCACCGCCAAGCGGCGATTCTGGGCCTAAGACCCCGGTGGTTGTAAAAGAAAAAAAAAGGGGGTATTACAAGTGGTATCAGAGGCAACATCGATCAGACGGAAGTAGCAGTCCACAAACCCTGGGTCACCCCCCGCTCGAGTTTAGTTTGGGGACAAACTAAGCAGCGAAAGCAGTGGTGTGCCCAAAGGGGAATCACATATAACTTGTCCACTTTTATTTAAGTTTGAACGTTTTTCTCAGCATGTGTTTTTGTTACGCAGCCTCCAGCACGGACTACGCCACAAGGTGGAGTTCAACAGGCTCACGATGTTGCACCACCCCCACCGGTCCCCACTCCTTTCCTTCAGTCAGACATGGGACAGACCCTGACTGCCATCCTGGAGGCCTTCAGGGCCCAGCAGGTTCCGGCCCCGCAGCCAAATCCGGGGGCCAACTGGCTAAACATCTTCCGAGGACTGTCTCCCCCGTCCTATTTGGGGACAGAGTCAGCGGTTCGGACGGAAGAGTGGCTCGATATCATGTACGAGATGCTGATCGGGATTCGGTGTCCCTGGGAGGAGAGGGTGGCTCTGGTCATCTCTTGCCTGGAGTCCCATGCAAAGAGGTGGTGGAAGACGCTGTTAGACACAACATTTACCGACAGGGAGGTTGCGGAGGTTACCTGGGAGGAGTTCAGGGCCACCTTGTTGGAGCATTTCGTCCCGCAGTCAGCCAGGGATGATTTGGAGGAGCGGTTCTTACAGCTGAAGCAGGGCACCCGGACCGTGGTGGAGTACCATCGAGAGTTCGACCATCTGGCTCGATACGCAGATTCCTACCAGCTGGACGAGGCAGGGTATATCAGGAGGTTCTATAAGGGCCTGCGAGAGGACTTGAGGGAGGCTCTGTTGTTTGTATCTGACGGGCCCATCTCCCGGATCTTGGAGATGGCAAAAAGGATTGAGGCAGATTGACACGCCACCCGGGGCCGGAAACGGCCAGTAGAAGATCAGGGACGGAGAGGTAGAAATGAACAGCGGCGAGGTGCTGTACCAGAGGGGAGGAGGACAGAGGACCAGCCTCGTCAGGGCGTGAGGCAGGAGCCGAGGGAACATGTGATATTGGCCCCTCCACCTCTTCGGATGCAGGAGATGCCGAGACCCGGGGGAATGGCGTATCCCCCACCAGAGTGCTTCCTTTGTCTTCAGATTGGGCACATTCGGAGGAACTGCTCGATGAGGGGGGCACCACCTCCAGCACCACAGGGCGGCCCACCAGCTCAGCATTACGGAGGCCGAGGACGCGGCCACGGTCGTGGATACCAGGAGGGAGATCGTAGACAAGGAAGAGAGCAGGTATATGCTTTGGACCTTGCACAGCCTCGGAATCCGGAGCAGGTCATCGCAGGTACGCTGCAATGCTTCTTTATTTTATAGAATTTCCCTTTAAGTTGTTAAAACTTTGAATCGCACTAGATAGATTAACAAGGAAAGAAAATTCTTTATAGAACCCTAAGATATTTAACCACCCCAGGTATAGTCTTCATCAGCGGCAAGCCTGCCCGCACGCTTTTTGATACTGGAGCTACTCACTCTTTTGTGTCGGAGACGTTCGTAGAAGGACTAGAAGGCGTGGAGCGGTTCACAAGCTCGAGGATGAGGGTGCGACTACAGGATGGATCTGAGCTCCTTACCACGGATCACTGCAATATGGAGGCAGAAATTGGTGGAAAAGCGTTCGAGGCTCCAGCGACGATTTTGAAGCTGACGGACTATGATCTGATCCTGGGCATGGTATGGCTGCACTGGAACCATGCCCAGATTGACTGCCAGGCAAAGAGGATCACCGTGAGACACGAGGACTCTTTCATTACCATCGAAGGTATAAGACCTGTCTCTCGTATACTCTTATCTTCGGTACAGGCCGTTAATGCCCATCTGCAGGGAGAGGAGGTCTATCAGATTCTATTTGAGATGGCGGAAGTTAAGGAGTCGGTGACAGACATCCCGGTGGTGCGAGATTTTGCTGACATCTTTCCAGAGAAACTGCCAGGACTACCTCCACACCGAGAGCAGGACTTTCAGATACAGCTTGTGCCGGGGGCCAAGCCGGCGTCTAGGGCCCCTTATCGGATGGCCCCAAAGGAGTTGGCAGAGTTTTGGACTCAGATGCAGGAATTAGTTGAGGCAGGATTTGTTAGACCGAGTTCCTCGCCATGGGGAGCACCGGTCCTATTCGTGAAGAAGAAGGATGGGACACTCCGCTTGTGCATCGATTATCGAGCACTAAACAGGCGGACTGTCCGGAATTCCTATCCGCTCCCTTGGATAGACGAATTGTTCGACCAGCTGGAGGGGGCCCATTATTTCTCGAAGCTGGACTTGAGGTCAGGATACTACCAGCTGCGGATCCAGGAGGAGGATATCCCGAAGACGGCCTTTAGTAGCAGATATGGCCTGTATGAGTTCACCGTGATGCCCTTCGGGCTCACGAATGCTCCGTCGGCGTTCATGAGCCTCATGAACCGGGTTTTCGAAACCTACTTGGATGTGTTCGTCATAGTATTCATAGACGACATCCTGATCTACTCTAGGACGGAGGAGGAGCACACTCGGCATCTGGCACTGACTTTGGAGAGGTTGCGGGAGCATCACCTTTATGCAAAATTCAGCAAGTGTCAGTTTTGGTTGAAGGAGGTGGCTTTTCTAGGCCACATTATCAGCGGAGCCGGGTTGGCAGTGGACCCGGCAAAGATTCAGGCGGTTCGAGATTGGCCGCAGTTGAAGACAGCCACCGATGTACGAAGTTTCTTGGGACTTGCCGGCTATTACCGGAAGTTCGTGGAGGGGTTCTCTCGGATTGCCCTCCCCCTCACATCTTTGACGAAGAAGGAGGAACCTTTTGTTTGGACCCCGCAGTGCCAGGCGGCTTTCCAGGAGCTGAAGGACCGACTCATCTCTGCCCCTATTCTGGCCCTTCCATCTGGAAAGGAAGGATTCCAGGTGTATACCGACGCATCATACCAGGGAATGGGAGCAGTGCTGATGCAGAATGGACACGTCATAGCATATGCCTCCCGCCAGCTGAAGACCCATGAGAAGAACTACCCAGTGCACGACCTTGAAATGGGAGCGGTTGTTTTTGCTCTGAAGGTCTGGCGCCATTATCTTTATGGAGTCCACTGCGACATCTACTCCGACCACAAGAACCTGAAATACGTAGACACTCAGAAGGAGCTGAATATCAAGCAGAGGAGCTGGGTGGAGTTCTTAGCAGACTATCAGTATGAGATGCACTACCATCCAGGGAAGGCAAACGTGGTGGCCGACGCATTGAGCCGGCGAGCTGCCACTTCCGAAGCTGGGCCTCAGGTTATGTCCATGGAGCTAGTCCGGTCATTCAGAGATATGCAGATATCCCTAGTGTCCGAGGATGACCCAGTTCTGTATAGGGAGTATCTGGCATCGATAGTGGCCATAGATGATATTCGGGATCGCATTCGGGACGGACAGAGGACAGATGCGTGGACAGAGCCGATGTTCCGAGCTTTGGAGGAAGGTTCGACAGGAGATTATTCCCTGAGAGATGGATTGCTACATTTCAGAGGCAGAGTATATATACACGCAGGTGGCCAGATCCGAGAGGATATTATGATGGAGGCGCATTGCAGCCGGTACTCTGTGCACCCGGGGATCACAAAGATGACCGCTGATCTGAAGAAGACGATGTTTTGGCCGGGCATGAAGAAGGACATTACGTACTTCGTGACCCATTGCGAGGCGTGTCAGTTGGTGAAGGCGGAGTGCAGGAACCCCGCAGGATTTCTGCAGCCACTCCCGGTGCCGGAGTGGAAGTTCGACGATATAGTTATGGATTTTATACATGGTCTTCCCCGGTCTCGGACGGGGAACGACTCTGTTGGAACCTTAGGTTCTGATTTGGGTTAGGATCACTATTAGGATGATTAGTTTGACCCAAAATGTATAGTCTAAGGGTCATAGGTCTTTCCAGGTATTCCTCAGAAAGAATCCCAGAAGAAGTGCAGAAGAATTCCAGAGAAAATCAGTTTTGAGGTTCAGAAATTTTAGCTCCAGAAATAGTAGAACGGAGTTCAACTATTGCAGTCCAGAAATAGTTGAACGGAGTTCAACTATTGCAGTCCAGAAATAGTTGAACGGAGATCAACTATTGCAGTCCAGAAATAGTTGAACGCAGAATCTCTGAACGCAGAATCTCTGAACTCAGAAATCTCTGAACGCAGAAATCTTTGAACGCAGAAATCTCTGAAGGCAGGAATCTCTGAACGCAGAATCTCTGAACGCAGAATCTTTGAACGCAGAAATCTTTGAACGCAGAATCTTTGAACGCAGAAATCTTTGAACGCAGAAATCTCTGAACGCAGAAATCTCTGAACGCAGAAATCTTTGAACGCAGAATCTCTGAACGCAGAATCTTTGAACGCAGAAATCTTTGAACGCAGAATCTTTGAACGCAGAAATCTTTGAACGCAGAAATCTCTGAACGCAGAAATCTCTGAACGCAGAAATCTTTGAACGCAGAATCTTTGAACGCAGAAATCTTTGAACGCAGAAATCTCTGAACCCAGAAATCTCTGAACGCAGAATCTTTGAACGCAGAAATCTTTGAACGCAGAAATCTCTGAACGAAGAATCTCTGAGCTCAGCTCAACGATCTCCGAGCTGAGCTCAACGATCTTTGAATGCAGTTTGAAGAAGCTTTAAAATTCAGTGTTGTGATTTCATGTGCCGTTTTTCAGACAGATTTATTTACAGCTGGCAGATTTAATTAAGGCTATTGAGGCGATTACAGCTATCAGAATTAATGTTATATATTCTTAAGAATATAGCCGTTTGGAGGCTGCATTAATTATGGATTAAAAAATTGATTTAATGCCAATTGATTCCCAAAATAAATTACCATTCTTGGGAAAAGGCTTCAGCCGTTTCAAGGCAAGAATTCAAATGTTTGAATTAGTCCAAGGGATATATAATATATATCATAAAGTGACAGAGAAAAAAAAGAAGCAGGCATATACAGATCATATTCATCTTCTTCATCTGCTCCAGGCTTTCAAGAGACACAAAATCAACATCAGTCTAAAAGCTTGTTGGAGAGCAACATCAACTTGAAGGCCTACACCCTGAAGCAAAGCTTCCACTCCTGAACTATTCTACATCTCAGGGGGAGCTTTGACAACAACAATCCACTTGTGCTTCTCTTTGCTTGTTGAACAGAGAAGACAACATCAACTCTTCCTTCCTCCTGTACAAAGGGTTCTTGAACTCCCTTCAAAAGTTCTGCTTGGTTTCTGAGACCTTATCAAAACTCAGTGGTGGCAAGACACCTGATCAAAAAATCTAGATTTGGTTTTTGAGCACCTTATCAAAAGCTCATTGGTGCCCAGGACACCTGATCAACTCATCCTGTAGTGGATTCCTACCAGGGTGGTAGAAGAGTGGATGTACCCAGATTTGGGGAACCACTATAATCCTTGTGTTGTCTGGATTGCTTGATCTGTTTTCTTCCTTATGTGTTATGAATTTTATTTTGCATTTCATTTTCTAAAAACTCTTAAGCATATCAGATCTATCACCTCACTTTCAATTGGTATCAGAGGGAGGTTGATTGTTTGTACAGGCTAACACCTGAATCAAAAGATCCTTGATAGATCTTATTATTTTTAAGAGTTTTCATGGCACAAAATGAAGAATATTCTAGCACCAGGCCTCCTAAGTGCAACATAAACAAATTTGCACTTTGGAAGACAAGAATTAAGTCATTTATGGACAATATTGATGAAGAAATATTTTATGCCATCATGACAGGTCTCCCAACCTCAGCAACAACAAAAAGGATCAGGCTAGCTGATGCCAGAGCCATGAATATCCTAGCACAGTCATTATCTAATGACTTGTTCCAGGAAGTTGTTGAATGCTCAACAGCTAAGGAGATATGGGATTCTCTTCATCAAATGGCTTCTGAATCAGTGGATGGAACAACAGAAAGAAGCCACAACATCTTATTTAAAGGAGGAGAATCAATATCCCTAGATATTATTTGGGATGTATCAGATGATGAATCATCATTTGAAGATGAAGAGGAGGAAGCAAGGGCCAAAAAATTCTGCTTAATGGCCATCAATACTTCCTATAGCAGCTTAGAGGCTGAACAAACAGAAGGAAAATCAAAACCTGAAGAGGATCAGGTATTATCTAACTTTGTTTTCAGTTCAATTAACTTAGAACTTCAATTTTGCTGCCAAGATTCAATAAAACCTGAGGAGGAAACAAAACTTCTCAGAGGAATGTTTTCAGAATATATTCAAAGGAAGAAGAATCATTTTAATCGACGAAATGAGTTCAAATCGTCGAACTCAGATCGACGATCCTATATAAAATCGTCGAACTCAGATCGACGATCCTATATAAAATCGTCGAACTCAGTCTGCTATTTCATAAATTTGATTTATAATTATAAGGATAAACTATTTAAAATATTTTCAAATCCTTCTCTTATTTGGAACAAATTTATCAGGAAACATCTTTTCTTAGGTCTGCTTTTATCTTTATGATATCTTGTTCAAAATTATGTTAGGACTTCTGTATGAGAATCCTCTGTCAGATAACTTTATATTTCTTATAGATCTTTTTCTAAATTCATCTAGATTGAGTCCTCTACTCTTGTTGCATTGGTCAGCAGTGATCATGGCACTGAGTTTGAATCTCTTCTGATGAAAAGAAATTCTATAGGACGGAAGATATCAGACTTTGTTTTTCAGATTCAGAACCCTAATAAAATTTGCTGGACAAATATCATTTTTCTGCTAATATATCCTTTTCAAGGAGAGAGCAATCTCTACCATAGCTTTCTGCAGGTACCATCTATAAGAGTTAGCTGGATGACTCAATCAAAATCCAATTTTCAAAGTCATCCCAGCCTCCTCCAATCACAGTTACTGCATCAACATAAGGGGAGATTATAATGCCAGCAGCAGTCAGTTTTTAACAGCAACAGAAGACAGCTATGCAAAGCTTTTCTTTTTATATCTTATGCTTTGTAACATTTATTGTAATATTTTCATTTTCATGTAAATAGTAATCCTAACCCAAATAGGGGGAGATTGTTGGAACCTTAGGTTCTGATTTGGGTTAGGATCACTATTAGGATGATTAGTTTGACCCAAAATATATAGTCTAAGGGTCATAGGTCTTTCCAGGTATTCCTCAGAAAGAATCCCAGAAGAAGTGCAGAAGAATTCCAGAGAAAATCAGTTTTGAGGTTCAGAAATTTTAGCTCCAGAAATAGTAGAACGGAGTTCAACTATTGCAGTCCAGAAATAGTTGAACGGAGTTCAACTATTGCAGTCCAGAAATAGTTGAACGGAGATCAACTATTGCAGTCCAGAAATAGTTGAACGGAGATCAACTATTGCAGTCCAGAAATAGTTGAACGCAGAATCTCTGAACGCAGAATCTCTGAACTCAGAAATCTCTGAACGCAGAAATCTCTGAACGCAGAAATCTCTGAAGGCAGGAATCTCTGAATGCAGAATCTCTGAACGCAGAATCTTTGAACGCAGAATCTTTGAACGTAGAAATCTTTGAACGCAGAATCTTTGAACGCAGAAATCTTTGAACGCAGAAATCTCTGAACGCAGAAATCTCTGAACGCAGAAATCTTTGAACGCAGAATCTTTGAACGCAGAAATCTTTGAACGCAGAAATCTCTGAACCCAGAAATCTCTGAACGCAGAATCTTTGAACGCAGAAATCTTTGAACGCAGAAATCTTTGAACGCAGAAATCTTTGAACGAAGAATCTCTGAGCTCAGCTCAACGATCTCCGAGCTGAGCTCAACGATCTTTGAACGCAGTTTGAAGAAGCTTTAAAATTCAGTGTTGTGATTTCATGTGCCGTTTTTCAGACAGATTTATTTACAGCTGGCAGATTTAATTAAGGCTATTGAGGCGATTACAGCTATCAGAATTAATGTTATATATTCTTAAGAATATAGCCGTTTGGAGGCTGCATTAATTATGGATTAAAAAATTGATTTAATGCCAATTGATTCCCAAAATAAATTACCATTCTTGGGAAAAGGCTTCAGCCGTTTCAAGGCAAGAATTCAAATGTTTGAATTAGTCCAAGGGATATATAATATATATCATAAAGTGACAGAGAAAAAGAAGAAGCAGGCATATACAGATCATATTCATCTTCTTCATCTGCTCCAGGCTTTCAAGAGACACAAAATCAACATCAGTCTAAAAGCTTGTTGGAGAGCAACATCAACTTGAAGGCCTACACCCTGAAGCAAAGCTTCCACTCCTGAACTATTCTACATCTCAAGGGGAGCTTTGACAACAACAATCCACTTGTGCTTCTCTTTGCTTGTTGAACAGAGAAGACAACATCAACTCTTCCTTCCTCCTGTACAAAGGGTTCTTGAACTCCCTTCAAAAGTTCTGCTTGGTTTCTGAGACCTTATCAAAACTCAGTGGTGGCAAGACACCTGATCAAAAAATCTAGATTTGGTTTTTGAGCACCTTATCAAAAGCTCATTGGTGCCCAGGACACCTGATCAACTCATCCTGTAGTGGATTCCTACCAGGGTGGTAGAAGAGTGGATGTACCCAGATTTGGGGAACCACTATAATCCTTGTGTTGTCTGGATTGCTTGATCTGTTTTCTTCCTTATGTGTTATGAATTTTATTTTGCATTTCATTTTCTAAAAACTCTTAAGCATATCAGATCTATCACCTCACTTTCAGACTCGATCTGGGTGATTGTTGATCGGTTGACGAAGGTGGCCCGCTCTATACCGATCAGGAAGGATGACTCGGTGGGAGTGCTGGTACGGAAGTTTGTGGAGCAGTATGTCCGATATCATGGCGTGCCCCGGACGATAGTGTCGGACCGCGATGGACGGTTTATATCCAGGGAGTGGCGGTCAGTGCAGGCATATTTGGGCACCCGGTTGACTTTTAGCACGACCTTCCACCCTCAGACGGACGGGCAAACAGAGCGCACCAACCGGACCTTGGAGGATTTACTACGACTGTGTATACTGGACCGAGGGGAGCCGTGGGAGAAGATGTTACCGTTGGTCGAGTTCTCCTATAATAATAGCTACCAGTCCAGCATCAGGATGGCGCCTTATGAAGCCTTGTATGGAAGAAAGTGTAGGACCCCGCTTTCTTGGGTTCAAGACGAGGATCCGAAGCTATTGGGATCGGATTTTGTTGAAGACACCGAGGCTCAGGTGAGACTGATCAGAGATAGGATATTGGAGGCGCAGAGCAGACAGGCTAAATACTATGAGGCCCGGCATCGTCAGGTGGAGTTTCGGGTAGGGGATCGAGTGTTCTTGAAAATCCGGCCCATGCACGGAGTCTCACGGGTGCGCGGTCGGAGGAAGAAGCTCAGCCCTAAGTATATGGGCCCTTACCGGATCCTGGAGCGGATCGGACCCCTAGCCTACAGGCTAGAGTTACCGCCAGAGCTGGCAGCTCTACACGACGTCTTCGACATTTCTTCGCTGAGAAGGGCTCTACTACGCCCGGAGCAGCAGATTTTGACCACCGAAGGGCCGGTAGCTTCAGACCGATCTGTTCACTTGGAGCCGGTCTGGATCGACGACAAAGGGGTACGGATCTTGCGCCGCAAAAAGATCCCCTTAGTCAAGGTTCTATGGAGAAACCACGGTCAGGAGGAGCACACCTGGGAACCGCAGGATCTGATGAGGCTAAGATACCCGGAGTTGTTCAGTCAGGTACATCTCACCACCTCTCGGTATACTATAGATTGCCTTCTTGTTTTGGACAGTTAAGACTAGATAAGGAAAATTCAGGACCTAGGCATGCGCACTCAATCAGAAAGGTAGGGGCTAATCTTTTGTTTATTGGGGAGATTGTCTTCGTTTATCAAACGAATAGACGCTTAAACCCGATAGAAAGATCATATGGGATGTTACAAGTTTAATTTATTCCGATAGAAATCCCCGTAGGCTCAACCTCAATTTTGGGGACGAAATTTTTGTTTTGTTTATTGGGATTTGTAACATCCCATTTCCGACTAGTCCCCTAGGAGTCGGTTGGTCGTGACAGAACCCTGTGAAGCCCAAAAATTGAAATAAATCGATCGAGGTTTCGGGTCACGGGTTGGTCACGCCCGTGACCGACTCGTCACGCCCGTGACTTTGGGCGTGACTCCTTCGACGATCGTCGATCTCCGCGAGACGATCGTCGAACTTGCTGCCCGGGCATGTCACGCCCGTGACCAAGGTGTCATGCCCGTGACGTAGGGCGCGACTCCTTAGACGATCGTCGATCTCCGCGAGCCGATCGTCGAACTTGCAGCCCGGGCATGTCACGCCCGTGACCAAGGTATCATGCCCGTGACCAGGGGCGTGACTCCTTCGACGATTGTCGATCCCCGTAAAACGATCGTCGAAATTGAACTCGGGCCTGTCACGCCCGTGACCTAAGTGTCACGCCCGTGACCTAGGGCGTGACCAGCCTTCGACGACCGTCGATCTCAGTTCGACGATCGTCGACCTCAAAATTGCCGTTCGGGCCTGTCACGCCCATGACCTAGGTGTCACTCCCGTGACCTAGGGCGTGACCACCCTTCGACGACCGTCGATCTCAGTTCGACGATCGTCGACCCCAAAAATTATCACTCGGGCATGTCACGCCGTGACCTATGTGTCACGCCCGTGACATTAGCCGAAACGACGGTTCAGGCCCGAAATTATTCTAACACGCGTGAAAATAAATGCTGGTGTGGGAAGTTACACCAAGAGTAATTACGGGCCGTTTTTCCTTCTATAATTATATAATAAAGGAGGAAGTGTTGGTCCAATAGGAAACCGCCAACTGGACACACCTATTCATCTTCCACCGTTTCTTATCCCTTCACTGTAACCGAAAGGCCATTAAGAGGAGCCTTCATGGCCATTACGGCTTTACCCTTTCACCTCCCCACTTTCTGACTTATAAAAGCCCACTTGGGGCAAGAGGAGAAGTTTACACGCTCAAGTAAATGGATCAGATCTTTGTTCTTGCTCTAGGAGAAGTTCGGCTACGCCACCACTGTGCCATGCCACCCCGTCGCTCTTCTCGCCTCCAAACCGCGAACAAGGCCCTCCTCTGCTTCTTCTCTTTCGTGGGTAGATCTTAGGATTCTTAGAAAGGAAGTTCGCGCTCAACGGAGCCGGACCCATCTCTCGTTTTCATGGGAAAATCATGAAAAAAGTATTTTTGAGTTCGCCGGAAACCGCCACCTCCGGCGGCCAAACCACCGCCGACCGCTAGCCATCGCCTCAACGGAGGTGATGGTGGTGGTGGCTGGCCAGGGAAGTGACCGGACGGCCGGCGACGGAACACAGAATGCTTACAGGAAAAATGGTTTTCTGTGTCTGTTTTCGGTTTCATGAAGAAGATGAACAGTAGAATAAATTTTATAATATATAGATTATTATATATTACATAATGGAAAGATGTATTATTTGAATATATTTTGGGGCTGCAAAATGAGGCACTTAGAGGCCGTTTTAGGAAAAATGACAAGACACGAAAGTTGTAGCCCTTCGAGTCTAGATTAATTTAAAATTGGTTTCAACTCGTTTGGGTAAGAGGTTCGGCCGCAGCACCCGTTTTAGTGGGGGCTGTACCTAGAGTTGGGCAGAAATTAAAATGGATGCCCACTCTTCGTCCCTTGTCCAAATGACCTGAAATTTGGGCAGGGGGTTAACCTTAGCTATACCTAACGGCAGACCAAAAATGGGAATTTTTGGAGATACTTTGCCTAAAGTTTTTGTTTCAATTTAATAAACTTAGAGGAATTTATTTAAGTGGTCAAATGACCTCCAAACCCTCCCAAAGTTTGGTGAGTGGTCCCTGAATATTGAACCTAGGTCTGTACAAAATTCCAACTTATTTGGTGGAGTTTTGGGTGGGAAACCTTCTACCCTTAACTACGCATTAGTGAGACATCTTTTAGTAAAAAGTGCACTAAGAGTTTGGAAAGGTCAAATCACCTCAACAGAGGCTGATATTCTGACCCCTGACTTAGAAGGGTGTTATAACCAGCTTGGAGAAACATGGTGTGGATTAGGGTGGATTTTACCCTAAGAGATCGGCTCAAATCCAGTGGGTGGGAGTTTGAGGTTTGTGAAGGACATAGGAGCAAAAGCTCTTGTATGCCCTTGAAATTTGGAGGGGAGTGGGATGATATGCTGAAGACCCTCTGGTTGAAATAGTGAAGAAACTGGAGGTAATTAGGTACCTTGGAAGTTGAGATTTTGGATTAGGATAAACATGTATTTTAGTTATTTTAAGCACTAAATCTAATCTAAAAATTATGAAACTCGGGAGGAGGGAGTTTTAGGATGTTTTAGACTTATGGTAATTTTCCTGGAATTTTATGATTAATAAATATTATACTTCATGTGTTAAAAGATTATTAGCCCGATTTATTGTTTCAAATATTTGGAGTTTTTAAATTAATTATAATCAGTTAAAATTCTGGATTTAGATCTTGACTAGTAGAACATTGATCCCTGAATTTTTATAGAATTTTATGTTGAATAAATCTGGTACTTTGTTCACAGATATTAGAAAGGGATTTTATTGTTTAAAAATTAATTATGGATAAAATACTTGCTGGAAAATTATGAAACTTGGCCAGTGCTAATTTTAGGCCTTTATCTGCATGGCATAAATTATTTATAATTTTTGAAAGAATATTTTCTGTACTTGATTCATAAACAACAGAAGTTAGAGATTATTTCTAAAATAGTTTTCATGCCCTTTTGATGATAGAAAAATTATGATACTTAGGATTTAACTTATTGAGATAACCTACTATTTAACATAAATTTGCTGGACATCTTGCATGATTACTTAGGGTAGTTCATGTTCAAACCGGTAGCCCTTGGGATTTTCGAGGAATTTAATTAAATGCCAAATAGATTAGGAAGATTTCCATTTTCTGGATTTAGGTCGTTTATATCATGGTGAGTCTCCAGTAAATTATTTAGGGCATTTGGGATGAGTATTGGAATATTGCATAACCGGTTCGACATGAAGTCTAGGTCGGCCTGCATATAGCAATTGTGAAATGCAATAGGACACGATCTGAGGAAGGCATTAGAGTTAATCATATTGTCTGGGTGGGCAATGGTGGAGGAAGTCACAATAGGAATGTATACAGATTAGTGAGAATTGGTGATAGCTAGAGTTAAGAGGTGCTCGGGTTTCGGCGAAAGATCGCCTTTTCCCGAAGAGAGGAAGGTTAAAAGTCACCCTAGGATAGTCTATCGTAATATGAGAAGGGAATAGGGTTAAGGGAGATAAACCAATAACAATAAGTGCCTTGCGAAAGGGAACTTTGGGCCGTAATGCCGCCGTCTTGGTTTCTAGTGCCCCTTGAGAGCCCTTCACGGGGAATACCGGGGGCAGTCCTGGGCTAACGTAAACTGTAATAACAAACCGACAAGAGTAACTTAGTAACTAGGGCTGCACCTTACACAAACACTGTTGGCACAAGAAGCTTGATGAGAGCTTCGGCTCGGTTGGTTGGAGACGGACGTTTTGGTCCGGGGAGCTTCGGCTCGGTTGGTTTGGAGACGGACGTTTTGGTCCGGGGAGCTTCGGCTCGGTTGGTTTGGAGACGGACATTTTGGTCCGGGGAGCCTTGGCTCGGTTTTTGTGTGTTTACGATTAAACTTGCATGTGCATAAAATAGGAAAAGTTAAGGTGGTGGGTTTTACGATATCGGGGAGTTTGATTGCACTGACACCGATATCGTTGACTCGGCGAGGTGATTAGCACTTCGCCAACAGAAGTCCGGTGCGCCAGCCGACAAGAGTACGCAGGCGTCCGCTTAGTGCACCAAGCGTTGAGGCGTACGATAGGTTAGACCAGTGGTGCTTTTACTGGTTTTGAGGTGGGTGAGGCCCAACCCACCGCTTCCGTCTGCCACTACGGAGGTATCCTGGGAGGTAACGGCTCCGAAAGGGGGAACTAAAGGTCTGTGTGCACAGAGTCGGGTGTGTGAGTTGCACTTGCATGTTTCATCATACCCACTAGCATGTCATAGCATAATCGATTCATTTAACATTGATACCTAAAGTATAAGTGGTATGGGATGCTTATACATTAGGACCTGCAAAACGACCCCTTGGTCTATAAGCTTGTGTGGGCAAGTTTATAAATCAAAGGTTAATTTCAATATATAACAACCATTGCTGTTTGATAACCGACACCCCAAGGTATAAGTGGTATGGGACACTTATATGATGGGAGCCTTGCAAAAGATCCCTTTTGCTTATGTGTTCTCGCATAAGTGAAGGTTAAATTCATATATTTGCTTTTCTTACTGCTAGACCTATTATAACAATTATAATAACTGCTCACCGATTACAACTTGTTAGATTAGTTCCGCTGCCATCTGTTTCTTGATTAATCTCTACCGTCATGTCCTTCCCTTTCTTCCTCCCCGCTCGGTACCTATGAGCCATGGGGGAAGGGGTGGGGGATGATAGGGCTTAGTCTTTGTGACTAACGGTTTTCGAACCGCATCATTTAGGGGATCGTGGAGCCCAGCATGGAGGAGCAGCCCCAGAGATCAGTGCGCCTAGAGATGGGGCAGTCTAGCTCCAGAGTTCATACAGCCGAGACCGTGAGTCTCGACCCTGAGTAGTTTCTGTTTTAGCTTCCGCATGAGTGATATTGTAGTGAGGACATGATGTATCGGGCATAAGCCCGCATTTATAGTACTCTGATGTTTTCTGTGGACACTCCCTTCGTGGAGATTTTTATTCTATATATGTGATCTATTGCTGTGCACTGCATTACTCTTACTTCTATTATTATACTACCTTTCTGTGATCGAATTGGCCGGCAGAATCGGCGCCTTGTGGTGATGACCCTTCAGGACGTGAAGGTGTCACCGCCAAGCGGCGATTCTAGGCCTAAGACCCCGGTGGTTGAAAAAGAAAAAAAAAGGGGGTCTTACAGAATCCATCCCTACCCTTCAGCTCCTGCCTTTGCTCCTCCCACAGTAGCTTTTTTTCCTTCTATCCTCCTGCTCCTTTTACAGCTACAACTTATGCTCCCTTTTTCCTTGTGTTCCAGGAGAGAAGGAAGAGCTGTCACAATTTTCAGAGAATTTTCAGCATAAACCAACTAAAGCTAACTTTAGAGAGCTGCGGTTGCCAATTTACACAAGAGAGACTGATCCAATGAAGCACCTTCAGGCTTTTGAATCAGCCGTAGCTCTCAGGACCCTTTCAGATGCTACCAAATTCAAACTCTTTGTGACATCCTTTGATGGACAAGTGAGAGAGGGGTTCAATGGATTGCGTCCTCAGTCAATCGCTTCCTTTGCTGATTTGCAAAGAGATTTTCTGCTCAGGTTTTCTACCTCTTCAAAGAGAAAGGGCGGTCCAGAAGCCCTCTTTGAGATCAGGCAGCGAGAGAATGGAACTTGGTCTCATTTTATGGATCGTTTCCAAAAAGAGATTCTGGACATTGAGATCATCGATCAAGAAATGTTTCGAGTGGCTCTTATATATGGTCTGCGAGAAGGACTACTTAAGTTTGAGGCTAATGTCCGAGCACCAAGGAAATATCAAGAGTTGATTGGCTTAGCCAATTCATACATTCGAGGTGAGAAGAGCAATCCCAGTTTCATCTTCAAGCTTGTAGCAGAGAAAGATTCTTCTTCTTCTTACAAGCAACCTGTGAGGTCTCCTCAAAAAGATTTTCCATCCCACGCAAGGAAGGGAAGAAAATTTCAATGTCATAGACACCTCTTCCCGGGCCAGGATTGTGCCTGAGATCAATTGTTACTATTGCCAGCCCCAGCTCCGCAAGCAGCTTCAGTTCAACAGCAACAAGATGATGACTTGCTAGTGTCCGAAATGGATGAGGCCATGCATGAAGTAAGCTAAGTAATGAAGGGTAAGGCTAATTACAAAAGTCATTACCAGGTGGTAGATCAAATATCAAGAGATTCAGATCCGTTCTGTGAGTTTCACAAAGGAGGGAATTCAATTGAAAATTGCCGAGCTCTTCGTCAACTGGTAGAGAAGATGCTGAGGTAGGGCAAATTTCATGAGTTTTTCAAAAAGAATGATCATTCTGATACATCTACTTCAAAGGGAAAAGAAGTAGAGAACCCCTCTCTGGGCTCAAAAAAAACAAACCAAATCAACCACTCTGACTTCAATGATTGGCAATGCATCGATGCCAATGATGAGGGCCCCCTTGGAAGATTACAAGTCTGAGCTGGAAAAGGACATCGCAAAGTCCCCACAACTCCTCACAACCATGGCCGTTTGCTTTTACTTCTCATTCTTCAAACATTTTCTCTCTAAAAACACTTCTAAGTGTTCTTTCATTCATTTTCAATAAATTTTACGTCAGAGATACTATACTGACACATTTCCCTTTTTGGAGTGCCTCCTCCTCTATTTTCTCTTTGCCAAAGAGATCGTTAAACCACTAAGATATTGCCGAGTATTTCATAGGGCCCCCTCTTTGTTGGGCTCTTGCATAAGACCACAATAACCACATATAGTGGGGAGTGTTCGTATATGTATAGTTGGAGCCGTCCAACTCTCGTGCGGAGGATTACGGTACTTCAGATCCTAGCTGGTGTCTAACACACAGTGTGTATCAAGGGAGGTCCCAGTGTGTTATCTCTACTGTGCTTCGCTAGGGATACACTACATTTAAGATGATCTTTTCTTGACAAGCAATGACGATCAAGTGTAGCCTTTTCTCTTCGATCATCTCATGACTGTAATAGTCGAATACTGTATTGTACTCTCAATTCGGGCTTTCGCGGGCCTACAACATTGTTGATCTTTCCAAAGAAAAGCAATGCTATAGACCACATGACGCACATAGTATAACTGATCAGCACTGTTTGTAACCCGAGGCATGAGAGCAGTGTATCTACCGTTCCTTCTCAGGATTTTGTGCATTTTTCTCTTTTGTGCCCTTCTTAGGGAATACGGCTAGTCCGTTCTAGGTAGGACTACACTCTGATGACCTTTCTTGGGCATTTGATTCTTAAGCCCATCGGAGAACACCTAGGGCGTATCCGACCTTTTTTGGTCATCTTCGGGTGTAAACCTCCTTTTATCAACTACCTTCTTTCAGGTTAACAAGTTAAATCCGACCTATCCAAGGATTTGCAACATCTTTTTTGCTCATGCTCATCTTGTATACTCGGCTTGCATAAAACTCTATTAGATGATGGTTAACAATGTCTCTACTACTCTTATTGGATGTTTCTAGCACTAATTGATAGTCAGAGAATCTGGTTCTCTTTATTGACAAGCTATCTAGCTGAAGTCTAGTCAGTGCTTTCGTATTACTGATTAGGATTTCATATTGGAGATATCACATCTGACCATGCAAGAAGCTTATTGTTGTGGCTTGATTTCTACTTGATTTTTCTTACTCGGTCAACAACAGGATTTCATGGATATTCCTTCTACAGTCTAATCATATCTATCTTATCGCAATAACTTTTAGCAGAAGATTTATCCATAAACTCCTAAGAGATTAGTAGATATTTACAAGTCCCTTTCAGGTACTTGCAACTTATTTTTCTTTCATATCTACTGCTTACTCTTTTCTTCCAGAGATTAGCAGATAAATGCAAGTTCCTTTCAGGTACTTACTACTTATTTTTATTTCATATCTACTGCTTACTCTTCTCTTACAAAGATTAGTAGATATTTGCAAGTTCCCTTCAGGTACTTGCAACTTAGTTTTCTTTCATATTTGCTACTCACTCTTCTTTATTTATAGGTTAGCAGATATTTGAAAGTTCCCTCCAAGTACTTGCAACTTACTTTTCTCTCATGTCTACTTCTTACCCTTCCTTTTGCAGAGGTTAACAGGTGCTTGCAAGTTTTCTTCAGGTACTTACAAGTTATTATTTTTCTATACCTTCTTCTCACCTTTATTTTGCAGAGCTCAATGGAAGACATTCACGTCTTCTTCGTTTTGCAAAAGTAACTCAGGTACACACAAGATGTGCCTCTTTTCGCCTGCATTAACTTTTCCTTTGTAAGAAAAAAGATAGGCATTTGCAAACCTTTTCTGAGGAGAGACATAAGGTTCTATCTCTCCCTGCCTCTTATTTTTTTGAGGGGAGGATCACGATTTTCGTGGGTATCCTACTTTTTGAAGTTCCCTTCGGGACATAAAAAGTGCGGGGATTATGTTAACCCAGAAATCGATCATCCCTCCCAAGGTAGCCAGCTCGCAAGTCGCGGCCTGCTCCAGGATCCTTCTAAGGGTCGCGTCCTGTCTCAGCCCCCTTCTCTAGGTCAGGTGGATAGGCTTCTATATCCGCTTAGGCCGCGTGGCTAGGGAGGTCTCCCAAGTCTAACCACTCAGGTTGCGCAATAGCCATTCATTCTGCAGGGGCTGCGGAATGCTTCCATAGTCCGCCCTTACAGTATGCACAGTTAGATTGGCAAACCGCGCAATGGTTCTCCCTATTCCAATAGGTGCAAACTACCCAACTAGGTCATAGAATCGCATCTCTATCAACCAATACTGCTCGGTAGCTGCATGCTTAGTAGGAAGCGCGGTTTGCTCTTCAGACTGCTCCTGCAGGTCGCCCGACGAGCAAGGCTATGCTATCACCAGGCAACCACTCTTTCTACAAGTGCGGACAGCTCTTTGCTACGTCCCAGTCCACCATGAAGTAGGCGAACTGCCTCTAGGTTGCCCAACAGTAGGAGACCTACTCCACCTGTCCTCCAGCAGTTTGCGGACTCAGTCTCAGTCATCCTGAGGAAAGACTTTGCAGTAGGACCGTCAACCCGCACAACATCCAGCGACCTGCTCCTTCAGTTCGCTAGGTCGCCCAATCGGCAACCAACCCTTCAGTCTGCTAGCAGGTGGCAGACTCGGTCTCAGCCCGCCTGAGAAAGGATTTGGCAGCAGGACCGACAACTATTCACAAGACAACACAACACATCGCAGATTCAACTCCAGCCCTCCAAAAGGTGGCGAGCTCATTCTTCTAGCAGAGGAGGACTAACCCTGTCTGCCACGAGCTAGACAAACTGTATTCATCCAACAGCATGTGCGACCTACCCTATTCTATCCTCCAGGTTACCAAGCTCTTGTTGCCCAGCAGGGGTGACAAGCCTCTAGCAACAGAGGCGGACTCATCTTGTCCGCTGCGAGCTAGATAGACTCATTATGCAGTCCGCCATAAGCACTTTAGCTTCCCCAGCGTCGGTTTCTTCTCAGTAGTAGGCGACCTGTCTCTTTATTCCGCAGCATGTCGCAGACTCAATCGTAACTCACCGTCCTACCGGGGGTAATGTTACTAGGAACATCTCCAGCCCGAGCCTGTAAATAGGACCCCATACCTCTCATTTCAGGGGAGGACGACAGACGACAGATCCAATACATCAAACCTTGCGGACACAACTTTCTAGTCCGCGCGGCCTCCCTGGTTAAGCCCTTTCGATGTGGTTCCCGGCCTTGACTTCAACATCCTTTGCGGTCTTCTCGGCCTAATCGTGCAGTCTGCTCGGCCTTATGTGGCGAGCTGCGGGATCAGATGTCCGCGCGGTCTGCCGACCTCTTTGGTCAAACCGCACAGTCTCTGGCATCTTCTTTCCTCTAGCCGCCAGCTTCCCCTTTTACCCTTTATATTCTCATGTAAAGAACTCAACTCAAGCTGTAATATCTGATTCATAATCAAAGGAAAGCCTGTCGCAGGAGTGGGATTTAAGCTGCGGTGGGCGAACTCTATTTTTACCATTTCCAGTTGCCCTCTCTCTCTCTCTCTTTCACCCTCTCAGTCTCAACCAATAAAGCTAACCATCAAAATAACCGTCTGCTCGACAGTTACTCATCAACCTTCCTTGATATCCCCCATATCCTCATCAACCTCTCCTCTATCCCCACAATCATTCCACCACAATCGCGAGACCGAACACCAATTATCGGCTGGTGCACCCATTTCCTGCATCAACATCTGGGATGATCCCTCAAATGCCTGACTACAGGAGGTATTCTTACTTCAACATCATTACCCTCAGTGACTGGATCTAGTTAGTATTCAGCCATCTCCTGAGTTCCTTGTCCTTCTTCTGGGATGTACATACCATCACCTTCTTCTAGGGTAGCTGGAGAAGTGTCCTCGATGGCTAGTTTATCCATCTTCATCTCCAAACCTGCAGATCTAGAGGAGCTTGGCAGCTCATTGTTAATCATTGATGACTCATCAAAGACTACATTAACAGATTCTTCGACAACTTGATTTTTAAAGTTATAGATCCTATAGGCTTTGTTATGATTGTTGTACCTAATAAATATCCCTTCATAGGATTTGGCAGCAAACATAGTCAAGTAGGACATTCTATTATTATGCACAAAACACTTATTACCAAAGATCCTTTGATAGGCTAGATTAGGTTTTTTGCCTTTCATAATCTCATAGGGAGTCTTCTTGTTGTACTTGGTGATAGAGGCTCTCTTCATGATATGACAAGTAGTGTTCACAGCCTTAGCCCAGAAGTATTCTGGGAGAAAAGTGTCACTGGGTAGTGTCTTGCCAGCCTCTATGAGAGTCCTATTTTTCCTCTCAGCTATGTAATTTTGCTGGGGTGTTCTTGGAGATGAAAACTAATGACAGATCCCTAGTTCTTCACAAAACTTTGTCAGGCCTTCAAACTGAAATTTAGTACAATGGTCACTTCTGATCTTGACCAATGAACTGCCTTTTTCATTCTGAACTTGCCTGATAAAGGTCATAAATATGTCTAGGGTGTTAGACTTTTTGTTTAGAAAGAAAACCCAAGCATATTTGGAATAGTCATCAACTATCATAAGTTTATAGACTTTTCTACCTAGACTATGAACTGACATAGGACCAAACAAATCCATATGCAGGAGGTACAAACACCTCATAGAATCCTTGTCCCCAATGCTCTTAAAGGATGCTTTGGTCTGCTTGCCCTTTTAACATGCAAAGCAAATGCCCTCCTTGGTGCATCTCATATTGAGTCCATTTCTGACTAGATCTTCACTGAAGTGCTTGCTAATGGTCTTGTAGTTCAAGTGGGCAAGCATCTTGTGACATTGCATACAGTAAGAGACTTTCTCATTAGCAACTAGACATACTGGAGTATCAAAACTTAAATATAAAAAGTTTAAATAATAGATATTTCCACTCCTAATGCCTGTCAAAATGACCTCTTGGTCACTTGATCTTTTAATTAGACACATATCCTTGTGGAAGACAATGACATAGCCTAGATTACATAGTTGGCTTGTGCTTATTAGGTTATGTTGTAACCCTTCCCCATAAGGCACTTTTGTGATTGAGACTATGCCATTGGTGATCATACCATAGTCCTTGGTGACTAAAATTTGTGAGCCTCCAAAGATCACCTTAGGTTTATTCTTTACTGGACTGTATTCCTTTAGATGGCACCTTATTCTAGTCATATGCCTGGAACATCCACTGTCTAAGTAGCATTTTGGTGCATGAGTACTTGGACTATCCTACAACCATAATTTAGGTTACCTTAGGACCCCAAAAGGGTTTGGGTCCTTAGTTCTTGTTAGCTTAAAACTAAACATATCTACCTACAACTCTCATGATAAGACTCCCACTTGCCCTTGGTACACTAAGGTTGTGCCAACAATCTATGACAAAGTTTCCCACTTTACTACATCATCAACATTCATGGATGTTGTATCTTCTTTTCTTAACAACCCTTGAGGATATCTATTCAGAAGGGAATACAATAGATTTCCTCTTGTTCCTTTCAGCAAGGATCTGACTAAAGGAGAGTTTGATAGTAGATGTACCTGACATACTCTAGGTTCCAACAACAACAGTCTTCTTTACAAAAGTTATGCAGGTGATGACATCAGAGACTGCCAAATCAAGCTTACTGACAGACTTACCCTTGGTCAGGGTTTTTGCTAGAGGCCCTTGGGAATTGTCTACTGCCCTATCCTTGAGTGTGGGAGCTGGAGTACCAAATACAAATGGTCCATGATGGGCCATTTGAATTTCCTCATGGGGAGCCTTTAGTGCACTCACATCCATGTCCTTTCTGTAATGCCCTAAAAATCTGAAAAAAGGAAGGATTGGAAGTTAGCGCGTGATGGTAGTGTTAAGGCCGGCTTTAGCAATTGAATTATATCAACCTTTAACTCAGGTATGTTTCGCACGATGGTAGAAATGTATCGCGTGAAAATACCACTAAACATACTCGACGAATTGTCGAGAAGCCTACCGCGTGGCGGCAGTGAGCTATTGCATGGCGATACCACTCGACGCACTCAACGCATTTGAAGAATCATTGATAAACTACCACATGGCGGTAATGAGCTATCGCGCGGTGATAGCTTGGATAAAAATGACTTATGTATTGGGAAGGTATCGCCCGGCGGTAGTGAGGTAACGCCGACGGTAGCTTGCCATGTGGAAGTAAGGTGGAGTCTGTTTTGGGCGACAGAGCGATGTCAATGGGGCCAAGCGGCGACCGCCTTTGATACTGTGCGGAGGTAGCAGATACCGCGCGATGGTAGCTCGCTAATAAGGGTTGGTCTTGAGATGGAATTCTAATTTTCTCTCTCACTCACTCTCTTTCTTAGTTCTTAAAGTTCTTGAGAGCAAGAGTCTGGAGCTGAGCTTTGCAAGCAAGGTGAAGGAGATCCTGTGGTAGGATTTATGAGCTGAAGCAAGATCCATGAAGAGGAAAGTGAGGTGATCCTTTCCATCCTGATAGAAGACTTCATCATGGCTCCAAAATGATCTACGAGCGTAACAATCTTCCTTCTTGGACAAGTAAAGTCCTACTTTTGCATACGCATGGAATCCCCCACCAAAAGGTGGAGAATGAAGGGAATTCCGATGGGTTGATACGTGATTTCCCGAGGTAGTTTTGCATATAGAATCTAGACGTCATAGTACGGAATAGGCATGCTGTGTGAAGCCCATCCTGACATGTTGGTCTGGATTGGTGATGTTTTAATTTGCATGCTGGAGAAGACTCTGAGTATAACGTGTAGTTCACGGAGTCCGAGGGTTGTGCCTGTACACCGAGTAGCAGGAAGTATTGGGGATGTACTCTAGGAAAATACCCAAAAAATACCACGGTTTTGAATAATCGTTGGATATCGCCGAGCGACAGTGGATATCGCTGGCGATTTCTCTTAGTGAGCTTAGTTTGTGAGGTTTGTCTCTAGGAGACCTGAGGAACTCATTTTATGCTTATATAGTGAGAGCTTAAATTGTTCTACTATATTGGATAGTGAGAGCTTAAATTATTCTACTATATTGGATAATGTGAGCTTAAATTATTCTACTATATTGGATTGCGAGAGCTTAAATTGTTCTGCTATATGTGTCTTGTGAGCTAAAATTGTTCAACGTTTTGGAAGCGAGAGCTTAAAATTTTCTACTTGGGGAAAAGGGGATGCTGACCCGCATCTATCCATTGGGCCATTAAGGCTTTGCTTTCAGTGATGGCATGGAGATTTGAGCAAAGTGATAGACTAACCTGGACCCGCATTATGATCGGCTTGGAGTAAGCCACTAACTTTGGTCACGTAGTCGATACAGAAGAGGGATTAATGCTTATGTTTACCGGAGGTCCCAGAATTTTGTACGGTGGTTGGTCTGAGTATTTCCAGTACACCGATAAGGTGCCCTGAGTGCACGAAATGTTTGGCATTTGATGCAAACATTTGTGATATATTGAATGGTGCTTAAGTTATACCTTCGTGTGATATATCTATATATGAATGCTATGCTTGAAGTGAAGGAATACCGCTGCCCCAGGAATGGGGTAGGGTCGTTATAATTTGTCCAAATCTAGCAGATCGTTGACTTGATTGCCATCTTGCTGGTGAAATGTCCCTGTGTATGTGCTAGAGAGCCGAGTGGGAAATAGCGGGTTGCAGCCCTTTGATGCTATGCTGACCCTCGAAGGCCAAGTGAAGATGTTTTTATTGTTTTCATGTGTGGCCGGCCTGCGAGCCGATGTTTGTAAACCACCTCTTGAAGGAAAACAATTGTAAGGCCTTAAGGCCGCAACTTTTTAGTGTATTTTGTAAACATTACTATGTGGTTTATATTAGTGGACATTCGTGTTACTTGAGTTCAATTTAACCCATGAAGCTTCCGCTAGAATGCTCTAAGTTAGGATTCATTTTAGTATTTTGATATTAACCTGTAACTCCACTGACTATCTATGGAATATGGCGTGGGCCCCCAATCAGACCTTTTGTTATATTTTACACGATGGACGGAGGTGTTACACTTTCTCCCTCCATTGTAAGTTACCCTTTTATTCTTACAAGCAGAGTTCCAATTTTTCCAGTGACCATAAATGATATCTTAGTCATACCTGTTTGAAGGGAGAATTACCTTATGAAAGGTTGTCTGAGGCACTACATGAGATTTTCCTTTCCCTTTGGGACGGGAAGCAGTGGAATTCCACTTGAACCCCAAACCTCTCTTATTATTTTGAGAGGTAAAGGAGTCTATCAGTGGTAACACTATTTTGGGATTTGATAATTCAGCCACTAACTTTCTCTCCTTAAGGAGCTTTTCTTTAAGATCCATAATGATCTTGTTCTTATGGCTAATATTCCCAATCTAGATTATTAATATATTCTTCTATTGGCTGACTTCCCTTCTCATCTGCTTAAGCAAGGGTGCTGAGTCAGACTATAGGGAAGCTACTAGCTGTAGGGAGACAATCTCCTTGGCTTGTTTCTTCACTAGCATCTTGATTTTTTTCAAAGCATCCAGAATGACCCCATACTTGTCAGTCAATTGATTAACATCTTCCTCAAATTCTAAGCCATCTTACTCATAGGATGAAGGAGCATCAGAATTGGGACTTGTTTAATAATCAGATTCAGATTCAGAGGAGGAGAGGGAATGGATTGGTACCTCAAGTTGATCAGTCTAATCCTGGCTTGTTTCACCATCAGTCATTGAAAGACTTTGTTTCAAGAGCCTAAACACCTAGAGGGGGGGGGGGGAGGGGTGAATATGTTCTAATCTTTTAAAGTCTTTTTTAGGCAAATAGTTAGATAATCATCCAACACAGATTAATCAAATTGTAGAATATAAACACATCACAACAAATACCAGATCTATAGTGGTTCCCCAAGATATGGGTACATCCTCTTTCCCCCTCCGTCTATCCATTAGATAACTGGATTCAGCCTAACTTTCTTCCACTGGCTTAGATCCCCAGATCTTATAAACTCAGAAGCAAAATGGTTCCTACAGCTCAGACTTAACAAGTCCTACCTAAGATTCTTCCCCAGAATCCTACCTCAGCCTTTACAACTAGGCTTACAACTCAGACTTTCCACAAGTCCTACACCTCGGGCTAACAACCCTACCTCAGCCTTTAAAATTTCAGGCTTACAACTCAGATCTGATAATAGATCTTACAATAAGTATAATGTAATAAGAAATAAACAAATTCACCAGCTAGATTCCCTTGTTGGTGAAGTCTTCTTGATCAGTTCTTGACTGAACTGATCCTTCTGATCCAACCTGACTTAGCTTCTCAAAGCTTCTTGATAGAACAAAATAAGGTGGATCTTCTTGCTATTGAAGTTGATCTTCAGTCAGCTTCTTCCTTGAATTCAGATTGGAATCTGAATCTTTCTTGCAGAATAATTCTGAATCTGTTTCTCTTCACAGAATTCCTTTTTTTCCCGATTTTTTTGTAGTTTCCAATCTGTCTCTTATATAGAGTTTGCTTCATGGTTACCAGCTGATCCAGTTTCTAAAAACTACTGACAGATCCTAAGAGGTGTCAGACCGGTTGGATATGACAGCTATCAAGTCACCAGACATATCAGCAGAGTCGTCAGAGTCATTCTATCTCAGTACAAACCACTTAGCAGGCTGCTACATATGTGTCGACACATATTGGTAAAGTGTCAACACAAGTCTTCATGGTATCGACACAATACTCCAAGTGTCGACACAGACATACTTCTTCTTCTCGACACATCTTCTGTTGAATGTGTCGACACAAGTCCTGTGTGTCGACACAAATGCTTCCAGTATCGAAACAGCTGTTGCTGGCAGATGGCGTTGAGTAGGTGTCAACACAAGTCCTGTGTGTCGACACAGCTGATTCTGGTCTCGACATAGCTGTTGACGACAGACGGCATTGAATGAAGATCGATAGTGTTGAAAGTATCCAGACGGCGTTGAGTGTGTGTCGACACAAGTCCTGTGTGTCGACATAATTACTTCTGGTGTCAATATAACTCCTGGCTCAGGTGTCGACACAATTCGGAGTGTCGACAAAGCTTTTTCAGAAATGTCAACTTAGCTTGAATGTCGACACCACTTCTTCATAAGAGTCGACACAACTTGAGTGTCGACAAAATACCTTCATAAGTGTCAACACAACTTCAGAGTGTCGACACAAGTCTTCATAATTGTCGACACAGCTTCTGGGTGTCGACAAACCTTCTTCACAAGTGTTGACACTTGTACTTAGAAAATTTTCTTCAAATGCTTAAACCTGCACAATGTAACTCAAACATCTATTAAATACAAATTGATACATATCATTGACTAAGATGAGGCTTCTCCAAATCTGGTACACATTTTTCAATGTACCCAACAATCTCCCCCTATTTGGAGAAGTCATAACCCTTAGTCAAAGACATACATCTCTCATAATAAAACAGAAACAGAAATAGATGAACATTCAATTAACACCAGGTAAACACATAATCATTGTAAACAACAACGAAATAAAAACTGAAATGATTTCATTCAATTTTTAGAGAAAAAGAAATATCATGTTTACAAAGATTCCTTTCTAGATCAGAACACAAAATGTTACATTGTTTTAATACATAAGCCTATCTATCCTGTTATTGACTAGGCTCCTTAATGAAAATTCCTTTGCAAGCCTTGATCTTTGCCTGTACAGAAGGTTCAGCATCTTCAGCAGGCTTCTTCCCTTTCAGGGCTTTCTTCTTTAGTTCTTCATCCTTAATTTTCTGCCTTTCAAAATAGTGAAATGGCTTTGGGAAATACCTTCTTGGATCCTGAGCATTAGCAGGTAGCTTCCCAGCCTTAGCTCTTCTTCTATGTTGAAGAATGGCTTCTTGTCCAGCTTGGTATTTATTCCATTCCTGTTCTGAATACCATTTACCCCTGTCATGGGTTTTATCCTTTACAGCTTTCCAGGCAGTAAGTATAATGTTTCTAGAAGTTGGGCTCCACTGCTCAAAGTCTGGCTTCAGCTCAGCCTGCTCTCTGAATCTCTTCTTGGATAGTTGAGCTTCCTTCTGAGCTTCTAAGGCAGCTTTTGACATTTCTACTTTTTCCAAAATTACATTTTGTGCCTCTTGTGGAAGACTATACATTTTATGCACTTCTTCTTGAACCATTTCAAAGTCTACTGGGGGTTAGATCACCTGAGCAACATCAGGCTGATCTCCTTCAAGATAGGCAGGTTGTATCCCAAATTCTGCTACATTATCATCATCACAAAGAGGATGATATCCAAGAGTGGCTCTGATGTTATTGGAAATCCATTTAGCATGGTCAGAGCTAGCTTTGACTAGTAATCTCTCCCCCTTTATGACTTCTCTTTTAATACGACTTCTCAAATCATCCTTTTGAAACCTGACCTGATTAACAACATGTTCTATTCGTTCCTTAAAGTAATCTCTGAATTTTGTAAAGAAATCAGATATATAATTTTGAGAAGCCTGAAAGGTGGTCTGAACCGCAGCTCTATCTTCCTTGATTTGCTTTGATACTTCATCTTTCATAGTAGTTGATAAATCATTTATCTTTGACAGTATAGCATTGTGTGAATCTTTAAGATTGTCATTCTTTCTTATCTGATTTTCAAGTACATATTCGTGCTTTACTTCAAGTTCATCCACTTGAACTTTGATAGCTTGTTGTTGCTTGGCCAGGAACACCACAACATTAACTCTTTTATGGAAGCAATATATCATCTCCTTCTTATTTTGATTCACTTCAAATCTGATAGATTTGATGTGATGGGCCAATTGAAACTATAACTCTTTATGAGTTTCATCCACATATGTTTCTAAAGATTGTCTTTATTCATCCAATTTAATCTGCATCTGGACCAGTAAAGAACTGAAGTCCAAGCTTGATGTAGATGGAGCTGTGCTTATTTGCAATGACTTTTTATATCCAGAACTCTTTTTCTTCAAAGCAGCTAGTTTCCTTTTCTTAGCCATTTTGGCTTCTTCATCTTCAGAAGATTCAGTTGAACTTTCAATACCAACTGTGTCATTTTCAGCCAGGGCATTCTTAGACAACTCCCCCTCAGTCCTTAGAATATCTTTTTCTTGTGCAATCTTCTCCCCCTCATTCCTTGCAGGAGGAAGATCAGATAATAGGTCATCCATGGTGAATTCGTGCTGTATTGGCTCATTTTGTGCATCTGTCTCAACAGTTTCTTTAGCTACAATGTTGATTTTAGATACTATGTTCATGATAATATCGGCAGCCATGTAACTTTCTAAGACTGCATCAACAATGCCTCCCCCATGGGAAGGCAACTCAGTTGCTTGTTCTATCTGTTCTTGGGGCACACTGCCCTTCACTTGTTCTTGTGCATCCTTTTGTTGCTGGTCTACATCAGAACTGAAGACCACTTCCTCCTCAAAATCACTGGAGGATTCAGCCTGTGGAACCACTTTCTTCTTTTTCTTATCTTTCTTAGTTTGCTCCTAAGGAGCAGGGACTTCCTTGGTCAGAACTCTATTCCACCATGATAGAATTTTTACATCCATCCTCCTCATATGATTTATTTTTGATCCAACCACTTGTTTCAATACATCTGGTATTACAACAGAGAAGCATAAACTCAGAATTCTTCCTATGTTTGCTTTCTTAGTTCCTTCATGAACTTTATCAAACACTATTGCTGCCCAGTCAGTGTTTATCTTGAATATTATTCTTATCATAAGATTGAACATGTGGACAGAGATTCTATCATGTCCACTAGTTTTGCAAAGAATCACTTTTCCAACTACTTCAAATAGGAATTTTCCTTGGAAATTCATCCTTTTTCTGGTAATAGACGATCCAATCTTAATAACTAGGCTTACAACTTAGACTTTCCACAAGTCCTACACCTCAGGCTAATAGCCCTACCTCAGCCTTTATAATTTGAGGCTTACAACTCAGATCTGATAATAGATCTTACAAGAAATATAATGTAATAAGAAATAAACTAATTCACTAGCTAGATTCCTCTATTGGTGAAGCATTCTTGATTAGTTCTTGACTGAACTGATCCTTCTGATCCAACCTGACTTAGCTTCTCAAAGCTTCTTGATAGAACCAAATAAGGTTGATATTCTTGCTGTTGAAGTTGATTTTCTGTCAGCTTCTTCCTTGAATTCAGATTGGAATCTGAATCTTTCTTGTAGAAAAATTTTGAATTTATTTCTCTAGATAGAAATCCTTTTATTTCCTCGGGTTTTTTGTAGTGTCCAATCTGTCTCTTATATAGAGTTTGCTTCATGGTTACCGGCTGATCCAGTTTCTAACAAACTACTGAAAGATCTGAAGAGGTGTCAGACCAGTTGGATATGACAGCTGTCAAGTCACCAGACATGTCAGCAGAGTCATCAGAGTCATTCCATCTCAGTACAAACCACTCAGCAAGCTGCTTCATATGCGTCGACACATATTGGACAAGTGTCGACACAAGTATTAATAGTGTCGATACAATACTCCTAGTGTCGACACGGACATACTTCTGCTTCTCGACACATCTTCTGTTGAATGTGCCGACACAAGTCCTATGTGTCGACATAAATGCTTCCGGTGTCGAAACAGCTGTTTTTGGCAGATGGCGTTGAGTAGGTGTCGACATAAGTCCTGTGTGTCGACACAGCTGCTTCTGGTCTCGACATAGCTATTGTCGATAGACGGCGTTGAATGAATGTCGACAGTGTTGAAAGTATCTAGACGGCGTTGAGTGTGTGTCGACACAAGTCCTGTGTGCCGACACAATTACTTCTGGTGTCGAAATAACTCCTGGCTCTTGTGTCGACACAATTCTGAGTGTCGACATAGCTTCTTCAGAAATGTCGACTTAGCTTGAATGTCGACAACACTTCTTCATAAGATTCAACACAACTTGAGTGTCGACACAATACCTTCATAAGTGTCGACACAACTTCAGAGTGTCGACACAAGTCTTCATAAGTGTCGACACAGCTTTTGGGTGTCGATACAGCTTCTGGGTGTCGACATAGCTTCTTCACAAATGTCGACACTTGTACTTAGAAAATTTTCTTCAAATGCTTAAACCTGCACAATGTAACTCAAACATCTATTAAATACAAATTGATGCATATCATTGACTAAGATGAGGCTTCTCCAAATCTGGTACACATTTTCCAATGTACCCAACAATTTCATCATAAGGTACTTTGAAAAAACTTGCACCAAAGTCTCGAGAACGATTCCATCCTTGATAGCACTTTTTAGGCTCCACATAAATAGGCCTAGCAAAGTGACCAAAGGATGACTAAAGGCCAAATTTATTCGTCGGGCTGATTACCATCTTAAATGAGGGTTGACCTTGTGGTGCCTTCCCTTTGTCTTTGGTAATGGCTTTCTTAGTAGCATTACCTTTTCCAGCTATGTGGCAAAGACCACTACCCTTCTTTGGAGTAAAAAACTCATCAATGAGGGGAAGAATGGTCTTTCGCTTCGAGTATCTTTCAACTAGCTTCCATTCCACTAAGAGCTTTTCTTCTAGCTCATCTAAGTATTTCTCCTTCTGACTTAATACTTTAGCAGAGTATTTCAATTCCTCTCGCAAGGAGTGAACCTCATTTCTGAGAGGAGTTAATTCGGCAATTTCCTCCCACAGGCTTAATTCCACTACCTTGAGAGAAGCAATCTCTTTTAATTGCTTTTTGACTACCTTGGGGCATTTGTCAAAAGCTTTCAAGAGTTCTTGATTCTGAGCCATCAAGTTAGAGTCATCTTTCTCAAACTCAAAAGAGTACTCTTCATGACCATTAGTGAAAGTTTCCTACTTAAATAGGATGATGTGAAAGTTTACCTTCCCATGTAATTTGGAGTCGCCCCCCTCCTCATCTGATTGAGCCATGAGCCTTAAGTAAGCTTCTTCATTTTCTGAGCTTGACTCACTGTCATTGAGAGTTTTGGACTTCTTTGTGACGAAGCTCATCTCTTCCTTTCTCTTACTTTTGAAGGATCTCTTCTCTTCCTTCTTGGAACCTTCCTTCTTCTTGTAAGGACACTCCACAATCATGTGTCTTGGCTTATTGCAACAATAATAAACAATGTCAGACGAAGAATGTTTATTCAATTTAGATTTATACCTGTTCTCTCAGTTATAGCTTTTCCTAGAGCGAACACCATCACAATGTGATCTTCTGAAATCAGAGGAGGAGGACTGATTTTTCATTTACCTCCTCTTGCTGAGAAATCTCTTGAATTGCTTAGAGATTAGTTATAACTCTCCATCAGACAATTCAGAGCCTGACATCCTTGGCTTAGAGTCTTCTTGGGTATCTGGAGCTCGTGCCCTTACTTGTGACACAACTTTAGATTTATTCGAACCTTCAGCCTTTAGAGCTACCAACTTCTCTTAGCTTGAAGTCCTGCTGCTTTGCTCCTCTTTCTTTCTAATATTCATTGAAGTTCATAGGAGAGCAGCTTTTCCAAGAGATTCTGGGGATCAATCTCTAGCAGTTTCCCGAATTCCCGAATTCCTGAATTCCCTAATGGCCACCACCTTAGTATCCAAGCCTTTAGTTCATAGGAGAACAGCTTTTCTAAGATATTAAGAAGATTCAGTTGAACTTTCAATATCAACTGTATCCTTTTCAGCTGGGGCATCCTTAGACAACTCCCCCTCAGTCCTTGGAATATCTTTTTCTTGTGCAATCTGCTCCCCCTTAGTCCTTGCAGGAGGAAGATCAAAGAATAGGTCATCCATGGTGAATTCGTGCTGTATTGGCTCATTTTGTTCATCTATCTTAACAGTTTCTTGAGCTGCAATGTTGATTTCAGATACTATGTTCAAGACAGTATCTGCAACCAAGTCACTTTCTAAGATTGCATTATCAATGCCTCCCCCTTGGGCAGGCAACTCAGTTGCTTGTTCTATTTTTTCTTGGGGCACATTGCCCTGTACTTGTTCTTGTGCATCCTTTTGTTGCTGGTCTTCATCAAAACTGAAGACCACTTCCTCCTTAGAATCACTGAAAAAATCAGCCTGTGGAACCACTTTCTTCTTTTTCTTATCTTTCTTAATTTGCTCCTGAGGAGCAGGGACTTCCTTGGTTAGAACTCTTTCCAACCTTGATAGAATTTTTACATCCATCCACCTCATATGATTTATTTTTGATCCAACCACTTGTTTCAATACATCTGGTATTACAGCAGATAAACATAAACTCAGAATTCTTCCCATGTTTGGTTTCTTAGTTCCTTCATGAACTTTATCAAACACTACTGCTGCCCAGTCAGTGTTTATCTTAAATATGATCCTTACCAAAAGATTGAACATGTGGACAGAGATTCTATCATGTCCACCAGTTTTGCAAAGAATCACTTTGCCAACTACTTCAGATAGGAATTTTCCTTGGGAATTCATCCCTTTTCTGGTAATAGACGATCCAATCTTAATATTAGGGCTCAGCCCGCACCAGCTTAAAGCTTCTGTAATCTGGGAAGGGGTTATTTCATCTGTATCCTTGACTGATGGAAGCTGAAGTGATTTCCTGATAGTTTTTAGTGTGAGTTTCACTAGGGAATTTTGAACAGTCCCTTTAATTTTCTTGCTTGCAGAATCCATTATAGCGGTTAAATAAAACTCCAGAGCTTCCTTCTTCCATATCTTTGTTGGTTCAGAAACCAAGTACTCCAATCCATTTTCTTAAATTAGGGAAATAACACCCTTAATTTCATCTGAAGCTATTGTGAACCCTTCACGAACCTGTTCATAACCTTCATTGAGTTTGTCTTCTTGATGAGGCACCATTGATGTAAGAGTTGGAAGAGAAGAGAAGAGAAAAGAAAATCTTTGTCGACAGAAGGAGGAAAATCAAGAATACTAAAAGCATAGTCAACCAAATTTTTGTTTCACCTATTTATAGTATAAGTGTAAGGGTAGGTCAAAAGACGTGCCAGTGTCGACAAGTTTTCTTATGTGTCGACAGAAATGACATAGGTCTCGACAATATGTGTTTTAAGTCGACACAACTATGTGCCGACATACTAATGTCAGAGTCGACAACTTGTCTTATGTCGACACATTTATGTGTCGACAAACTTGTGTCTGTATCGACACACTTGTGTCATTGTCGACACTTACTACTTAAGTCTTGACAGACTTGTGTCGACACAAGAATCCTCTTGACATAAGATCTCGAAATAGTTGTGTCGACATCAATTCTCCTGTCGACACAGATACTGTTTCTGTGTCGACACTTCCTTTTACTAAGTCGACACAACATATTGAGTGTGTCGACACAGCTTGTTTGTGTCGACACAAACATTGTACTTAGACAAATTTATAGAGAAATTTGATGCTTACATATTCTCCTTAGGGATTCTTATGCTAACCTATTTTAGGTTCAACATTCCTAATTAAAATTTAAAATAATTGAATTTAGTTTCATCCAGAGATTTTGTAAAAATATCAGCTATTTGATTATCAGTTTTCACAAATTCTAGGCTAATATTTTCCTTCTCTACATGTTCTCTGATGAAATGAAACTTAATATCTATATGCTTGGTCCTACTATGTGATACAAGATTCTTAGCAATAGAAATAACACTTGTAGAATAACAAAATAGAGGAATTCTACTTACCTGGATGTCATAATCTTCTAGTTGATGTTGTATCCACATCAATTGTGCACAACAGCTACCTGCAGCTATATACTTTGATTCAACTGTTGATATAGCTACACTAGTTTGCTTCTTGCTGCTCCATGACACAAGCCTCCCACCAAGGAATTGACAAGTTCCTGTGGTACTCTTCCTTTCTTCTTTACATCCAGCAAAGTCTGCATCTGAGAAACCAGTTAGTAGGAAATCTCTATTCTTAGGATACCAAATGCCTAGATTACGTGTACCCTTAAGATATCTCAGAATTCTCTTAACTATAGTATAATGAGATTCTATAGGGCAAGCTTGATACCTAGCACAGACACATGTTGAATACATGATGTCAGGTCTACTTGCAGTCAAATAGAGTAGAGAGCCAATCATCCCTCTATACAAAGACTCATCAATAGGTTTCCCCGCCTCATCTTTGCATATAGGCATACTTATTCCCATTGGACTTTTCGTGGTAGAAGATGAGTCTAAACCATACTTCTTAATTAGCTCTTGGTGAACTTAGACTTGGAAATGGACAATCCATTCTCAGTCTGTCTAACTTGAAGTCCCAAGAAGAACTTCAACTCACCCATACTGCTCATCTCAAACTTCCCTTGCATAAGTTTGGCAAACTTCCTACAAAGGTTGTTTTCAGTAGAACCAAAGATAATGTCATCCACATATATCTGGACTAGTATTATCTTGCATTTTGATTCCCTATAGAATAGAGTTTTGTCTATCTTTCCTCTAGAGAATTTATTCTCAATAAGGAAGGCAGACAAGGTTTCATACAAAGCCCTTGAGCTTGTTTCAAACCATATAGAGCTTTCCTAAGCCTATATGCATAATCAGGAAAGTGAGAGTCTACAAAACCTAAGAGTTGTTAAACATAGACTTCTTCTTTTAAATTACCATTCAGAAATGCTGATTTTACATCCATCTGGTATACTTTGAACCCTTGATAGCCAGCATAGGCCAAGAACAACCTTATACCCTCCAGCCTTGCCACTAGAGCAAAGGTTTGATCAAAATCAATACCTTACTCTTGCCCGTAGCCTTTTGCTACCAGTTTAGCCTTGTTCTTGACTATGGTGCCATTGTCATCAAGCTTGTTCCTGTAGATCCATTTAGTTCCTATTATGTTATGATCCTTAGGTTTTGGCACCAGCTCCCAGACTTTACACCTTTTGAACTGACTGAGCTCTTCTTGCATTGCATCAATTCAGTTGGTGTCTTGAATTGCTTCTTCAATCTTCCTGGGTTCTATTTGAGAAAGGAAGCTAGAACATAGAACTGTGTTCATGCTCCTACTCCTTGTTAGAACACCTTGACTTGCATCACCAATGATTTGGTGAACTGGATGATCCTTTAGGTGTCTCCTTGCTGGAGGAAATCTGTCAACATTATGGTCTTCTCCAGTTTCCTCAACTTGATGCTCCACACTGTCTTCTTCATCCAGAGAGACTTGTTCTCCCCCTAGATAGCTGGCCTCTTTATCTTCATCCAACCTAGCAGGAACATCTTCATTGATGGTCAGCTTGTCCATCCTATCTGTTAAACCTGTAGAGCTAACAGAAGAACTAGACAATCCATTGTTAATAAATTTTGACTCATCAAATATAACATGCACAGATTCTTCTACAACTTGGGTAGTCAAGTTGTAGATCCTGTATGCTCTACTGTGGTTACTATGCCAAACAAATATCCCTTCTAGGGATTTGGCGGCAGACTTAGTTTGGTAGTGCTTACCATTGACTAGTACAAAACACTTGCTACCAAAGATTCTAAAGCAAGATATATTTGGTTTTCTCCCTTTCAAAATATGGTAGGGAGTCATCTTGTGTTTCTTGTTGATTGAGGCTCTATTGAGCACATGACATGCAATATTAACTGCCTCAGCCCAGAAGTATTCAGGGAGAGTAGTATCATTTAGTCGAGTTCTACTAAGCTCAATTAGAGTCCCATTCTTTCTTTCAGCAACACCATTTTGCTGAGAAGTTCATAGGTGAAGAGAATTCATGATGAATCCCAAGTTCTTCACAGAATCTTGTCATACATTCAGACTAAAATTCAGTTCCATGGTCACTTCTGATTTTGACCACTGAACTGTTGTATTCATTCTGTATTTGTCTAACAAAAGTCTGAAAAACAGATGGGGTTTCAGATTTCTGTCTCAAGAAGAAAACCCATGTATATCTGGAATAGTCATCCACAATAACAAGTGTGCATACTTTCCTACCAAGGCTGTGAACTGGCATAGGACCAAACAAATCCATATAAATGAGATATAAACATCTCATTGAATCTTTGATGTAAAGTGCTTGGAAAGAGGACTTAGTCTGCTTGCCTTTTTGGCAGGCTAAACACACACCCTCTTTGATGCACTTAATTTGAGGACAATTCCTCACAAATCCCATGCTGAACAGCAGCCCTATAGACTTATAGTTCAGATGAGCTAGTCTCTTGTGCCATTTGACACATAGAGAAGCTTTCTCTCCTGCAACCAGACAAATTGGTGAGTTGTTAAACTCACAATCTAGGTTAAGGCAATACACATTTCCTTTCCTAGATCAAGTCAAAATGATCTCTTGATCACTTGACCTTCTTATCTGGCACTCCCCTTTGAGAAACGAAATGATAAAACCTAGATCACTAAGTTGACTTATGCTAATTAGGTTATGTTTTAAACCGTTCACATAAGCCACTTTAGTGAAAGTAATTGAATCACTAGTAATGTTACCAAATCCCTTGATGATACCATTTTATGGTCCACTAAAGATAACTTTGGGTCCATTCTCTATGGGCACATAGTCCCTCAAAATTCTCCTTGTTCCTGTCATATGTCTGGTATAACCACTATCTAAGTACCACATAGGGTTATGGTCACTTGGATTCACCTACAACACTTGAAGAATTACTTACCCTTAGAACCCAACTTGCTAGTGGGTCCTAGGTCCTTGTTAGTTTGAAATCCTGCAACTGTTCTAATAGGAAAACTACTCTTGGTTTTAACACTAGTGTTAAACCAGCAATCCATGGCAAACTGCCCCACCTTGCCACAACACCAACACTAAAACCTATTATACCTTTTCTTAGGTAAAGACTTTACTACTTTGTTGCCAGCAGTCTTGTTGAGAGTTTGTGCTGGATCATCACTCTTCAAGAAATCCTCTTGAACCTGATGGGCATGCCTATAGTGTGGTCTGTAAGCATTTTCACCCTTGCCCATGTGGTTTCCATGCTCACAGTGACCATGTGTAGTGTCATGATCATACCTGTTAGTAGGATTCACCACCTTCCTAAAGAAAATAGGGGGTTCAGCAACTAGAGGTTGAACTGGGCCCTTACCTTTTCTATGTGAATTGAAAGCCCTTGTTCTTCCCTTAAAGCCTAAACCAGTCTTCCCTTTTTGTGAAATAAAATTGTCTATTAGGGGTAAGACAGATTTGGGCTTGGAGAATTTAGCCAATAGCTCTCTCTCTCTTGCTGAAGTTTTGCCTCCAGTTTCTTGATATGATTCTCTTTGAAAAAGATTGTGACCATTTGAATTACTGTAATATTCTTCAATTTGGTAACCTCATTTAGTTTTTGATCCAACATCTTGGCTGAATCTGCTGCAGCCAGCTTAAGAGACTCAATCTCTTTGGCTTGTACTTTAACAAGAAACTTGCTCTTCTTTAGAGCTTGCAATAACCCACCATACTCATCAATGAGTTGGTGTACATCCCCTTCAGACTAAGATCCATCCACTTCTATTGAAGCAGATGCTTCTGATTCTGATACAGTAAAGTAATCTGAAACTAAGGGAGAATAGTTTACCTTACTTAGTCCACGCTGATCCTGGTACAGATCATCTTCATATTGAGCCATCAGCCCTCTACATCAATGTTCTTCAACTCCATTTGTGGAGTCCAGCATCTGTGGGAATTCTAGTTCCCTAGACTCCTCTTCTATTTAGAATAGCCCAACATATGCTTATGCTTCTTCTTCTCCAGATTCTGAAGATGAAGAGTCTGTCCAACTCTTCTTATTCTTAGCAACTAGAGACTTCTCCTTCTTACCTTTGACCTGCTGCTTCTTCTTGTCCTTTGAATCCTTTCTTTTGTCAGGACAGTCAACTATGATATGTCCAGTCCTATTACAGTAATAACACACAATCTTAGTATTAGATTTTTTACCAGGTTTAGAGGCATACCTGTCCTCCTTGGGTGTCTTCTTCTTCCTATAGTACTCATCCTTGGAATAGGATGAAGATGATGGCCTGGTTCTCCACTTCTTTTTCTTCATAAACCTTTGGAATTGCCTTGTAAAGGCAGCAAAGTCCTCATCAGAAGTATGGCTATCTGATGTGTTATTGTCAGAAATTCCTTCTTCTGCCTCAGCACTCCTTCTGGGTGGAGAAGGAGATTTTCTCCTACCCTTTATTGAGCCTTCAGCTTTGAAGGCCACTGACTTTTCCTTAAACTCAGATCTGCTGCCCTTCTCCTCTTCTTTTCTATCAGCAAGCTGCATTTCATATGATAACAACTTTCCAAAAAGTGTAGGTGGAGGTGTATTAGCCAGCCTAGCCACTTCTCTGATGGCACATATCTTTGTGTCCTAATCCTTTGTTAGAGACCTAAGAAACTTATCATTCAGTTCATAAGTGCTGAAGACCCTTCCATAGGTCATCAACTCATTTACTATTCTAAAGAACTTCTTATAGCATTCAGCTATGCTGCTAGATTTAGCTTGTCTAAAGCTCTCATACTCATGGTTCAGCATAGACTTCCTATCCTCTCTGACTTCTTCTGTGCCCTCCATGTAGACAATCAATGTGTCCCACATTTCTTTGGAGGTTTTACAATGCACCAGATTCTGAAAAGTGGCATCATCTATAGCACTTACAATAATGTTCTGTGCTCTTTTATCTAGTGTTTCCAGGATGATTTCATCCCTGGTCATTTCAGAATAGCTCTTTGGAGTTTGAATGTTTGCATCAGGAACTGATACCTTCATTAGAATGAAGGGGTCTTCCTGTACTGTGATATAAATTCTTGGATCAGATGCTTCCATAAACAACCTAACCCTTTCCTTCTAAATGTAAAAGGATTCTTTCCTGCATATAGGTAATTTCATAGATCCAAATTCCTTTTGATTCTCATTTGAACCCATTCTTGATATCTGTTATTTGCCTTGGAGAATAACTCTGACTGTTAAGTCAATCTTTGAGTAACCTCCCTCTGATACCACTTGAAAGACTTTGTTTCAAGAGCCTAAACACCTAGAGGGGGTGGGGGGTGGGGGTGGGGCGAATAGGTTCTAATCTTTTAAAGTCCTTTTTAGGCAAATAGTTAGATAATCATCCAACATAGATTAATCAAATGGCAGAATATAAACACATCACAACAAACACCAGATCTATAGTTGTTCCCCAAGATATGGGTACATCCATCCGCCTATCCAGTAGATAACTGGATTTAGCCTAACTTCCAATCCACTTGCTCAGATCCCTAGATCTTACAAACTCAGAACCAAAATGGTTCCTACAACTCAGACTTAACAAGTCCTACCTCAGATTCTTCCCCAGAATCCTACCTCAGGCCTTAGCCCTACCTTAGCCTTTATAACTAGGCTTACAACTCAGACTTTTCACAAGTCCTACTCCTCAGGCTAACAGCCCTACCTCAGCCTTTATAATTTCAGGCTTACAACTTAGATCTGATAATAGATCTTACAAGAAATAGAATGTAATAAGAAATAAAACAAATTCACCAGCTAGATTCCTCTGTTTGTGAAGCCTTCTTGATTAGTTCTTGCCTGAACTGATCCTTCTGATCCAACTTGACTTAGCTTCTCAAAGCTTCTTGATAGAACAAAATAAGGTGGATCTTCTTATTGTTGAAGTTGATCTTCAGTCAGCTTCTTCCTTAAATTCAGATTGGAATCTGAATGTTTCTTGCAGAACAATTCTAAATCTGTTTTTCTTCACAGAATTCCTTTTTTTCCCAGTTTTTTTGTAGTTTCCAATCCGTCTCTTATATAGAGTTTGCTTCATGGTTACTGGCTGATCCGGTTTCTAACAAACTACTAACAGATCTAAAGAGGTGTCAGACCAGTTGGATATGACAGCTGTCAAGTCACCAGACATGTCAGCAGAGTCTTCAGAGTCATTCCATCTCAGTACAAACCACTCAGAAGGCTGCTATATATGTGTCGACACATATTGGCTAAGTGTCGACACAAGTATTCATGGTGTCGACACAATACTCCAAGTGTCGACACAAACATACTTCTTCTTCTCCACATATCTTCTATTGAATGTGTCGACACAAGTCCTGTGTGTTGACACAACTGCTTCCGGTGTCAAAATAGCTGTTGCGGGCAGATGGCGTTGAGTAGGTGTCGACACAAGTCATGTGTGTCGACACAGCTGCTTCTGGTCTCGACATAGCTGTTGTCGACAGACGGCGTTGAATGAATGTCGACAGTGTCTAAAGTATCCAGACGACGTTGAGTGTGTGTCGACACAAGTCCTGTGTGTCGACACAATTACTTCTAGTGTCGACATAACTCCTTGCTCAGGTGTCGACACAATTCTGAGTTTCGACACAGCTTTTTAAGAAATGTCAACTTAGCTTGAATGTCGACAACACTTCTTCATAAGAGTCGACACAACTTGAGTGTCAACACAATTTCTTCATATGTGTCGACACAACTTCAGAGTGTCGACACAAGTCTTTATAAGTGTCGACACAGCTTCTGGGTGTCGACACAACTTCTTCACAAGTGTCGACACTTGTACTTAGAAAATTTTCTTCAAATGCTTAAACCTGCACAATCTAACTCAAACATCTATTAAATACAAATTGATGCATATCATTGACTAAGATGATGCTTCTCCAAATCTGGTACACATTTTCCAATGTACCCAACAGTCATAGACATAAGTCCATAACATCCACTAACATCTTCTTCCATCTCATTTTCACTATCCGAGTGTGATAGATAGTCCTCATCTTCTTTAGCAACAATAACAAACAGTCCAATATAGGCTTCATCTTAACCTTAAGAGTTTGAAGATGCTGAGTCAGTTTGACTCCAACTCTTCTCATTCTTGGCAATGAAGGTCTTTTCCTTCTTGCTCTTGTGGTGGAGGTGCTTATTCTCACTTGTCTTTTTTCTCTTGACTAGGCAATCAACAATGACATTGAAATTGAGGGATAGATCTAACTTAACTCTAGAGGGGGGGGGGGTGAATAAAGTATTTTAAAAACTTTAATTTATTTTTATAGCAGATTTAAAGTAAGTGATATAAGTATATATAAAGAGAAATCACATCACATAAATAGAAAGAAAACAATCATAGGCGACACAAGGATTTTTATAGTAGTTCCCCAATAAATCTGGGTACGTTTACTCTTCTACCACCCTGGTAGGTATCCACTATAGGTTTTTTGCTACGGTACACTTCCACCACAAGATCTATTTTCTAAGGGAGATCTAACAACCCTTTGAGCTTTTGACCAGGTGCCCAAAAACCAAGCTTAAGTCTTTTGATCAGGTGACTTAGAAACCAAGAGTTAACTTTTGAAGGGAGTTAAAACCCTGTACACAGTTTAAAAAATAAACTATAAGAAGTTGATGTTGTATTCTCTATCAAATATCTCTGAGAAGACTTTAGTTTATGATGATGCAAAAAGCTCCCCCTGATTTGGATAGAGATTGTGATCAGGAGAGGGAACTTTTCTTCAAGGTGTAGGCCTTCTTTTATGATTCACTGTCTAGTAGATGTTTCTGAGAGATATGAATCAGGATGTCTCAGATTGAAGATTTGTTACTTAAAGAAGCTCAAGCAAAATATCTGTCTCCTTATATTTTTATATCTAAGTCTGTCACAATAAAGAAGCAATCTTCTGGGAATATATATATTCTGAGAAGAATCCAAACATTTTAATTAAAACCATTCTTGAATGCTTGAAGAATCTCTAAGAATTGTAACTGCATTCCCTGGGAATTAATTAGAATTAAAACTCTATGATAAATCCATATTCAATGCTGCCTTAAATGACTATATTCAATTATAATATTTAGCATTAAATATCAGAGTTATAACTGACTGAAATTAAGCTTTTGAAATCATTCTGCCTTCTGAATAAGGAAACTTCCTGATCGTCGAACACATCAAGGAATTAGTCGAACTGAGCCAGGAGTTCGTCGAACTTAGTTTTTTGTTTCGTCGATCTGAGCTCAGAGTTCGTCGAACTAAGCTTGGCTTTCATTGAGCTAAGCTTCTGAGTTGAGATCAGAGTTCTTCATAAGGAGCTCAGCGTTCATAGAGCTAAACTCAGAGTTAGAAACCTGAGTTTGTCAAATTGAGCTCGACGTTCGTCGAACTGAGCTTGGCGATCGTCGATCTGAATTTGCGTTCGTCGAACTGAACTTCTCTAGATTCTTTCAGAAGTAAAAACCCTGGAAATAATCCTATGACCCTAGTCTATACAAGTTGGGTCAAACTAAACATCCAAAACATAAAATAGTGATCCTAGCCCAAACAAGTAAAAGGGTGTTCCAATAATCTCCCCTTATTTGGGTGAGGATACTATTAAACATAAAAACATAAAGCATAAATATCTAGCAGAAATAAAATTTTCAACAGATATATAAAAGGTTCTTTGAGAAAGTTTATAAGCAACATAAAAGTTTAAACTTATAATAAAAAATTAAGAGTCCTTCTTAGGTACTGCAGATGGAGAATCTGAAGAAGATTTGGTAAAAATTAGCTTCCTGGTTTGATCTTGAGCTCCTCTTTTACTCATTTTAAGATCTTGAGAACCAATGATCTTCATGGAAGAGGTTCTCTGAACTACTGCTTCAGGTTGCAAACTCATATACTTGTCAACATTAAATAGGCTTTTCTTCTGATATCTATCCAGTTACTGTTGCCTGTATGAGGACATAGTAGTGAATTGAGAGGTGTCCTTACCTTCTGTCCTTGCTTTCTTAATCTGAGAAAGAGCAACTTGCTCATTGAACCTTGCCATTCTATAAACTGGATCAAGCTCTGGATCGTACACAGGAGAAGCTGGCCTTTCTTCGCTAGAGTGTTGCTGTCTTCTTTGACTGCTATAAGTATCAGACCTTGTAGGTCTATCCTTCCTGTGTTGAGTTGGTCTGTAGTAATGAGAGGAAGGCCTATGAGAAGAAGAAACATTACCAGCTGATCCTGCTGCTAGAGGAGGAGGAGGAGGTCCTCTCCAAGACTTTGGTGCAGAATGATAACTTTTCATCTTCTTCCTATTCTTCTGCTCACTTTGGAGTACCTCATCCAGTGTGGAAGGTCTAGAGTGAGAGGTATCCCATATAGAATGTAATAAAGAATTTCTGCTGTAGAAGAAGGAGGAGAAGCAACCTTAGCTGGAGCCTTTTTCCTTAACTTTCTTTTCTTAGAACAAGATTCTTCTGAATCATCAGACTCTGCATGATCATCAAAATCCTCCTCTAGCTGATCATATAAAGCATCAATTTTTTTTATATAAATCAGTATGATCATCAACCTGATCCTCTGGCTATTTATATACATTGACATATTCCTTCGCTACCTCTTCCATATCTTCATTAAGAAGATCATCAAAATTTGGCATGGGAGTCTTATCCCATACAGGAGGGGAATAATCCCGCTCCATAATATTCATTATATTATCAAATACTATTGGCTGTGAGACTAGAGTAGAGTAGAAACAACTCTAAAACTAGATCTAAGCTCTTTCTAAAACTGGAGCATCAATGAGAGCAGAGTAGCAAACTACAGCTCTTAAGAGATCTTCTTCATAAACTGGCAAGCTAGGAGAATAACTATACAGTAAATCAAAAATGGATAATAAAGAAAATAAATCAACTATGGGATGAATTATGACATCACCAACAGTAAGAACTTCTGGCTCTTCTGAAAACTCATCCTCAGCTGCACTTTTCTTTTTTGAATCCATTTAATCAAAAACTGTTGCTTCTGTAACTGGAACTTTTGCAATGGCTATAACAAGAACTTTTGTAACAATTAAAGTTTATTAATTAAGCATCTCCCCCTGCCTAGATCGAGGGAGACCTGAATCTAGGACCCCAAAAGAAGGGACTGAATGAGAAGAGGCTAGTTTAGAAGAAAGTTCTGCTATAGAAGTCAGAACAGGAGCCAAAGCATCATCCAATAGTTTCTTGAGAGTTGGAGTGATGAATTCAAGAAGGTTAGAAGCAATGGAAGAGAAATAAAGATACATAAACTCAGGTGGAGCCTGAGTAGATATAGAGGATGGATTGAAGAAGAAGGAATGGAAATGTTAGCATAGTTGGAACATAGAAAAGATAACTCAGGTGAAGAGGTAGGATTGATGACAAGGGGAATGTAATTAGGAACAATCTCCTGGATAGATGAGTGAGGTGGAGATAATTACTGTGGAGATGAATGTCACAACCCACATTTTCTCAGCATTCAAGTTATATCAGAGTAAGTGAAAATACGTGTTGTGATGCCATGCCATGCAAGGAATAAATACAGACACTCAAGCGAGACTCCAAACTCTACAATTTATAAGAAGTTCATAAGTTGTTTAAGAGAAAACCAGTTTACGTTTAGATAGTCGTATCCCTCCGCAGAGTGGATCAATTAGTCCACGAGTAAAATATATAGTTATACGCTGTGGAAATACTTTGATTATGTTGATTTAACATCCTATATGAGTATAAACATCCCCAAAGGACTACTCATATTATACAGGACTCTAGATTTACTATAAGTAAAAAAATAGTCTTTATGTTAGCTAGAAGATAGTACTTTAGTTTTGAAAGGATGGCATGTATATGATACTAGCAGTAATGCTTTTATAAGTTAAAATAGCTAACAAGCAACCTAGCATAAAACATTCCCAGAGAGCAAGTAAAAACAACCACAAATAGGCAAACTAGCAACTTTAGCAAAATACTTAGCATTCAAAAGAAGTTCACCAGTGGGCATAAAAAACCTGGCATGAACCCATTGGATAGAGTGTAAGTCTGTAATACTCAAGAAAACAACCAAAACTACCTCACAACGGTGAGGAAACCTCTACAATTCAGCAGTCCACTAGCAAACTCTAAACCCAAACGTTCAATCGGCTACTGCCGAGAACCTAAGGCATTCAAAGAAAGAAAACCTCAACAAGAAATTACAAGTGGCAAAAGGACAGATTAAAAAATAATCAAGTAAAAGTATGAGGGGTTTTCAAACCCTACTATAAGGAAAAGCTGACAAACTCAGTTGAATAAGAAGTAAAGTAACGGTAAAAACTAAATTATTGACTCTTTAAACAAAACCACCGAGGAAAAACCGGCACCTGCAGTGGTGGGAACCTGCCCAACACACCTGCATTCACAACTCTTTAAACAAAAACACAGAAAAGTGGTCTTATATCTTGACACACCCAAAACCGGGGAAAATCACATAAGGTAAAAATGCTCAAAATACAGGACGCTGCGGCGGTGTTTTAGTCCACTAACACCAACAACCCTAAAACAACTACTTATATCTCGAGAATGGCATAACCGACTAGACCTGACATCCCTAACTTTAGCATACAGATCTTTCCAAGGCAATCATGCCTTATCGGATAATCAACTAGGCTCGCCGAACAACTCGTCAAATAGACTTGACGAAATGGAGGCTCACTCGATAATTGAACAACTTTTACAACAGATTAAAGAATAAGTTATCGGACTATATGGATTTAAGTGAAATTTCACGGTTTATTTGGTAAATAAAAACATCAATTTGTTAGGTAGGAAAACAAGTGAGGATCAAGGCACGCCCAAAGCAAGGTTAGGTAAAAATGGAGCGGCCAAAGAAACAAATGACAAAAATAATCAAGGGCGCGACTTAAGCCCGTCAAATCTTGATTTTCATAGTGAAATTAGAATGGTGTAAGAATGACCATATCACATTAGGAATGCAAGGGAAGGAAGAAAGCCACCACTTGCCTCGATTTCACTCGGAATCGTCTTCCGAAATACTCCAAGTCGTAGACCGTTCCGGAAGAAAGCACAACAAAGCGAAATCTACAGGAAATCAGCCAAAACGACGGTTAGGGCCAAAAAACCTTGCGCGAAAAAGCCTCCGAAATGGTAAATACATACCACACACTCATATATCTCATCTAGAGCTTTCCAGGTCTATGTTCCGTTGAAGATTTCGTCCAGCGAGGCTCCCGGAATCGCGGCCGGAAGTTCACGAACGAGAAGAAGTCGTTGCTCTAGCCGCTCTGGTTTCGGTTCGGACTTTTGGAGAAGATTAATAGGGTTTTTCTTTTACCTTAGGCGTTTATATACTCATTAATTTTAATAAGATTAATTATGTTATTAATAATTATAATCCTATGCGCAGTCGCGCGAGAAACAAAAATAGAGGCTTAAGATGGCCTCAGATTGAAAAGTGATCAACAAGAAAGTTGTAGATCTCGTCGAGACGAACAAATTACATTTAATTATTTTTTATTTGACACCATTTTGACTCTCAAAACGGTGCCCAAAAGTTAGCGAGAGGCGCATGAACGAATTTCCCGAAACCAATATAATTTTTCGAAAACTAACTTTATTTTTCGAAAACTAACTTAATTTTTCGAAAACTAACTTCATTTTTCGAAAACTAACTTCATTTTTCGAAAACTAACTTCATTTTTCGAAAACTAACTTCATTTTTCAAAACTCACTTCATTTTTCGAAATCTCACTTCATTTTTCAAAAACTTACTTCATTTTTCAAAAACTAACTTCATTTTTCGAAAACGAACTTAATTTTTCAAAAACTCAACCTTATTTCTCGAGAAATCACCTGACCTCTCGAGAAACTTGTTTTTGACTTTTGTTTTTGGGAAAAAATGACGGTACGGGGCTATGCGTACCCCGATTTGAACGAAATTCTCACGGTAGGCGAATGTTGGCGCTACGAATCTAATTGCGAAGACAAAACTAAAATTTGACGTACCATTCTCGAGATATAAATTTCTAAAGTTTACGAGAAACGTGAATCTTGCAAAACTTCAAACGCGCACCAAGACTCCAAAGATGCTAAAATCGCAACGAAACTTGACGAGCAAGTTCAAAATTAATTAACTTATTTTCGTAATGCAAAATTTTCCAATTTCGACCAGAATTCAAGAATTTGGACGAATCGACCGAACGGGCATGAAAATACCTTAATGGCGTTGCGCCGTTAACTCGATGTCAAAAGTAACGCCTTGACGTCATACATACGTCATTTCTGAATTAAATAATTATCGGAAAATCGGGGGCGTTACAGTCACCTCTCCTATAAAGAAGTTTCGTCCCAAAACTTGACACAACCTCAAAACTAAACCAAAAGATTGGAGACATACCCGTAAACAAGGGGAAGAGATGCAGGTGAGATTCCCTCATTGCTTACTCCAATTCCCTCGTCGCGCTCTCGACATCATGATTTTGCCAAATAACTTTGACCATAGGAATTGTCTTTCTTCGCAACACCCGAACCCGAGTCTCCAGATTACGAACAGGTTCCTTGACGTACGAAAGATTAGGCTGCAATTGGGGCACCGATTCGAGGACTTGACAATCACTACGAACACACTTCCATAACTGGCTCACGTGAAACATATCATGGATTCCAGAAAAAGTAGCAGGTAACACCAGCCTATAAGTTGAAACTCCGATGCGATTAATAATCTGGAAAGGTCCCACGTACCGGGGATTCAACTTATGGTTCTTTCCAAATCTTTTAACACCAGACATCAGAGAGACATTCAGAAAAACCATGTCCCTAACTACGAACTCCAGATCAACCCTACGCTAATTTGTATACTTCTCATAACGCTCCTGAGCTATACGGAGCTTCTCCCGAATATGGGTTACAACAACACTCATCTCTTCTAGGGCTTCCCGACCTAACAACGATCGTTCACCAACCTCAACACAAAACAAGGGAGTCCTACATTGCCTCCCATACAAAGCCTCGAACAGGGCCATCTGCAAACTTTCTTGATAACTATTATTGTACGAAACTCCATCATTCTGAGACGCTTGTCCCAAGCTCCACCATTGTCCAAGATATAACACCTGATCATATCTTCCACAATCTGATTAACTCGCTCTGTTTGACCATTAGTCTGCGGATGATAAGCGGTGGAGTACCTCAAGTCGGTACCCAACCTTTCCTGTAAGCTTTTCCAAAAGCGAGACGTAAACTTGGAGTCTTGATCTGACACCATACTCATAGGTACTCCATGTAGTCTGATGACCACATCTAAGTAACTCTGCTATTTTCTTCATGGGGTAGTCAATATCAAATGGTACTAAGCAATCACACTTCGTCAATCTATCAATAATAAACCAACAGAAATATCCATTAAGCACAAGTCCTCCACAAGAGAATCTGTAGAAAGGTTAAAGATCTAATGATGTCTTCCTACACAAGGCTTCAGCTACCACATTAGCTTTGCCTGGATGATATAAGATCTTAACAACATAATATGAAACATAATCTAACCCTTTTCGCGGGCGCATGTTCAACTCCTTTTGAGTGAAAACATACTTTAAACTCTCATGGTCTGTATAATTCTTGCATAAAGCGCCATACAACAAATGCCTCCATAACTTTAAGGCATAAAACACTGCAGCACACTCCAAATCATGTGTAGGGTAGTTTCTTTCATGCATCTTTAACTTTCTTGACCCATATGCAATTACCTTCTGTTCTTGCTACAATACACAACCAAGATCCACGTGCGATGCGTCCATATAAATGGCATACAATACCCCTTCGATAGGCAAAGAAAATATTGGAGCAGTGCACGATTTCTGCTTAAATTCCTGAAAAGCATCCTTGCACCTATCGCTCTACACAAAAGTTGCATTCATCTGCATAAGTTTAGTCAGCAGCACAGACAACGTGAAGAAACCTTCCACAAACCTTTTATAATAGCAAGCCAACCCTAGGAAGCTCCTTATCTCTTTGGGAGTGGCAGGCCTAACCCAATACATAATAGTAGTTATCTTCTCGGGGTCAACTAGAATTCCCTCCTTATTAACCACATGACCCAAGTAGAAAACCTGAGGCAACCAAAGCTCACACTTGCTCAACTTCACAAATAACTTATGATCCCTCAAAGCAGATAACACTAAACGCAAGTGCTGGGAATGCTCCACAACACTGCGGGAATATATCAAAACATCATCTATAAACACGACTACAAAACGGTCCAGAAAATCCAAGAACACCCTGCAACGTTTCACCTAGCTGGGTACGTAACTCCTCCAGCTCATGCGGGGCCATACTGTACGGGGCCTTAACGATAGGACGATTACCCGACTCTAGATCTACGACGAACTCCACGTCTCTCTCAGGCGTAAGGTTAAGAAGATTAGCTGGAAAAAAACATCCAAAAACTCTCGCACCACAAGAATCTTCTCTAAATGTGGCAAACCAACCACAGTTTCTAAAACTAAAACTAGACAGGCAAAGCATACAGAATCTAAAAGCTTCCGAGCTAATATCGCAGAAACAATCGGGGAATCCTGGCGCGGATAACTCTACACCTTCAAATCAGCAAAAGCTAGGAAGTCACATAACAGAATCGGACAACTCTAAATACCTTGGTTCGACAATACTGGATCACTAGAGGGAAACTTGACACGAAACGCATCGCAATGGAATCGAAGGTCAAATGATGACGTTCTGCAAAGGTCCTATCAATGAACGAGTGGGTAGCAACAGAATCAAAAGGGACACGCGCCCAACGGTTCTTTACCTTAAACTTACTTATAAAACCACATTCATAACTAACCGGGCAACGTTAAAACTATCATTACAAGCTAAAAAGTAAAACTAGGATAGAATCTAACCTGAGTTTACACGGGTTGAAGACTGAGTTTCTTCCTCAGTCGCCGCGATCAGTTTACCCTTTCCTTTGTCCAAATATTGCACCTGCGGGAAAACTTGAGGTGGAACAGGCTGCAGCGTGGGCTTCAACTTCGGGCATTTTGACTTTAAGTTTCTGTCCACACTGGTAGCACACTCTATCTTTACTCAAACAATGCGCGACATCGTGCCCCTTTCCATTGCACATAGTACATACCGGATCTACTTTGGGAGGTCTCTGAATATATTGTACTTGCTCCTTCTTCTGAGCCCTTATTCTCTTGAAATATTTCTCGAACGGGAGGCCTGGCCGGCCATATAAACTGCATACTTCCTTGATTCTCTTCCTCGAAGCAGAACTAAATTCCTTAGAGCTCTTACCTCCTTCAGACTTCCTCTTATCCTTCCTCAGTATCATACCACGATCCTTAGCATATCCAATAGTCTCAACTTTAAGGGCAACTTTTACTGTCCTCGCATTAGTCTCAGACTGGTAAGTATTGGCGAACTGCTTAATGCCATTTTGGAGGCCTCCCAAGAAACCATTGACTCTGCACACCTCATCTGCTATCAATTCAGAATAAAACCTATTCAATTTGCTGATCTCGCTCTCATACTCAACCACTGCGGCAGTTTGCTCACCATGCTACCGTCCTAAGGTGGCAGCCAACAATGTCAGCAACAATGCTTGTATTGCCACGATCTTACCTGCTTGGGTCTTCATACACTAGCGCAGTTCTACAATCATTGCCTCACCCTGCACACCTGATGACTCACCCTCAAACTGGGGAGTCAACCTTGTCGCATCTCGCTCAGGCGACATTCTAATAGAACAATAAACACTAATCAAAACCTAGCTTAACCGCTAGAACCAAACAACCTAGTATAGACAAAACATACATAAGTACTTGCACCTTCTTCTAACTTGCTCTGGGAATTTTATTAATGATGTAATGCTTAAACCTAGTATGATATACCGTCATCCTTTTGACTCATGTGCATAAACCATGAATGCATGAATTTGTATTCTTTTGACTCACAACCATGTGTGTACATATGTCATAATGTAAATCTTTAGCTTGGCACGTGTGCTAATGCTATGTTATGCAATGCATGTTGTACTATGCATTCTATAAATGGCCTTAATGCATTTTATGAGCGGCATACACATGAAATATTATGCATTTCATACTACATAATTTCACATGTAACGAAAAAGTAAAACGTGCTAATGGGCATTCATGTGATGTTGGTTATGCATCCCATACTACATAACCGTCACATGTTGCCACCTATGGTGGATCCATATACAAATACATGTTATGCATCTCATACTTCATAATATACCTCGTATACTTCTTATCATGCTTATGAGTGTAGTGTTCATGCTTCAGCCAAGTCGTACTGATGACACATCGGTGTGTGTATGATATGACACTAAACAACTAACACTAACTAGAGAAGGTTGCTCGACCAATTGTCAAACAACCTCCCTCTGATATAAACTATAACACCCCGCATTTTCTCAGCATTCAAGTTATATCAGAGTGAGAGAAAATACGTGCCGTGATGCCATGCTGTGTAGGGGATAGCTGCAGACACTCAGGCAAGACTCTAAACTCTATAATTTATAAGAAGTTCATAAGTTGTTTAAGAAAAAACCAGTTTACCTTTAGATGGCTGTATCCCTCGGAATAGTGGATCAACTTGTCAACGAGTAAAATATATAGTTATACGCAGTGGAAATATTTTGATTATGTTGATTTAACATCCTACATGAGTATAAACATCCCCGAAGGACTACTCATGATATGCAGGACTTTAGATTTATTATAAGTACAAAAATAGTCTTTACGTTAGCTAGAAGATAGTACTTTAGTTTTGAAAGGATGGCATGTATATGATACTAGTAGTAATGCTTTTATAAGTTAAAATAGCTAACATGCAACCTAACATAAAACATTCGCAAAGAGCAAGTAAAAAAACCACAAATAGGCAAACTAGCAGCTTTAGCAAAATACTTAGCATTCAAAAGAAGTTCACCAGTAGGCATCAAAACCCTGACACGAACCACTAGACAGAGTGTAAGTCTATACTACTCAAGAAAACAACCAAGACTACCTCACAACAGTGAGGAAACCTCTACAATACAGCAATCCACTAGCAAACTCCAAACTAGCCGCTCAACCGGCTACTGCCCTGAACCTGAGGCATTCAAAGAAAGAACACCTCAGCAAGAAATTACAAGTGGCAAAAGGAGAGATTAGACAATAATCAAGTAAAAGTATAAGGGGTTATCAAACCCTACTATAAGGAGAAGCTGACAAACTCAGCTGAATAAGAAGTAAAATAGCCGTAAAAACTATCTTACAGATTCCAAGTGTAGGAAATTTGCACCAAGTGCGATAAAGATCTACGCTTTAAGAAGCATGAATATAAGTAAGTCCAAATGTCAGAAAATTGTCTACCAATGACTTTGTAAGCAAATACACCCGGGAAAAACCGGCACCTGTAGTGGTGGGAACCTGTCCAACACACCTGCAGTCACAACCCTTTAAACAAAACCAACAGGGAAAAACAGGCACCTATAGTGGTGGGAACCTGCCCAACACACATGCAGTCACAACTCTTTAAACAAAACCACCAGGGAAAAATCGGCACTTGTAGTGGTGGGAACCTGCCCAATGCACCTGCAGTCACAACTCTTTAAACAAAACCACCGAGGAAAAACCGGCACCTAAAGTGGTGGGAACCTGCCCAACACACCTGCAGTCATAACTCTTTAAACAAAACCAAAGAAAGGTGGTCTTATATCTTGACACACCCAAAACTGGGGAAAATATCGTAAGGTACAAAAGCTCAAAATATAGGACACTGCGACGGTGGTTTAGTCCACTAACACCAACATCCCTAAAATAAATACTTATATCTCGAGAATGGCACAACCGACTAGACCCGACATCCCTAACTTTAGCATACGGATCTTACCAAGGCAATCATGCCTTATTAGATAATCAACTAGGCTCACTGAACAACTCATCAAATAGACTTGACGAAATAGTGGCTCACTCGATAATTGAACAACCTTTACAACGGATTAAAGGCAAAGTTATCGAACTATATGGATTTAAGCGAAATTTCACGGTTTATTTGGTAAAAAAAAACAATTTGTCGGGTAGGAAAACAAGTAAGGATCAAGGCACGCCCAAGGCATGGTTAGGTAAAAATGGAGCGGCCAACGAAACAAAAGACAAAAACTATCAAGGGTGCAACTTAAGCACGTCAAATATTGATTTTCTTAGTGGAATTAGACGGTGTAAGAATGATCATATCGCATTAGGAATGAGAGGGAAGGAAGAAAACCACCACTTGTCTCGATTTCACCTGGAATCGTCTTTCGAAATACTCTAAGTCATAGATCGGTCCGGAAGAAGGCACAATGAAGCGAAATCTACAGAAAATCGCCCAAAATGGCAGTTAGGGCCAAAAAACCATGCACGAAATAGTCCCCGAAATGAGAAATACGTACAACACACACGTAGCTCTCGTCGATAACTTTCCAGATCTATGTTCCGTTGAAGATTTCGTCCACCGAGGCTCCCAAAATCGCGGCCGGAAGTTCATGAACGAGAAGAAGTCATCACTCAGGTTTTGGTTCGGACTTTTGGAGAGGACGAATATGGTTTTTCTTTAACCTTAAGCCTTTATATACTCATTAATTTTAATAAGATTAATTATGTAATAAATAATTATAATCCTATGCGCAGTCGCGTGAGAATAAAAAACAGAGGCTTTAGATGGCCTCGGATCGAAAAGTGATCAACATGAAAGTTGTAGATCTCGTCGAGACGAACAAATTTAATGTTAACAATATTTTTATTTGACGCCGTTTTGATCTTCTAAACGACGCCCAAAAGTTCGCAAGAGGCGCAGGAACGAATTTTTCGAAAACTAACTTCATTTTTCGAAAACTAACTTAATTTTTTGAAAACTAACTTCATTTTTCAAAAACGGACTTCATTTTTTGAAAACTGAATTCATTTTTCGAAAATTGACTTCATTTTTCGAAAACTGACTTCATTTTTCGAAAACTGACTTCATTTTTTGAAAACTGACTTCATTTTTCGAAAAATCACTTCATTTTTCGAAAACTCACTTCATTTTTCATAAACTCACTTCATTTTTCGAAAACTAACTTCATTTTTCGAAAACTAATTTCATTTTTTGAAAACTCAACCTGATTTCTCGAGAAATCATAAGGTTTCTTGAGAAATCACCTGACCTCTCGAGAAATCAGTTTTTGACTTTTGTTTTCGGGAAAAAATGACGGTACTGGGCTATGCATACCCTGATATTGATGAACTCTTTTGGAAGAGAGTTTTATCATGGTTGCGGGTTCAAAACCCCTTCGAAACAACCTGTTGTTGCTGAGAAATAGGCTCAGCAATTTGGTTGGGGTGTACGGTATGTAGGCCTTGTCTAAACCGGCTGTACCACCCGATGGCGCCTTGGTCTTTCCTTAGGCTGCCGTGGTGGGTCAGGTGGTGCCTGGGCCTTTCCCAGGGTTATTACAATGAATGAGGTGGAGATGAATTAAGTAGAGAGAAGTGAAGTGGAGATGAAAGAAGTGGAGATGAAGGTGGTGATTGATGAGGTTACTGTGGAACTGGGGAATTGGTAGTGAAGGCTGAAGATGGAACTTCTTCAGGTAAAGTGGGTTGTTGAGAAGGAAGTGTGGAAGGTCTAGGTGAAAGTTGTGGAGAATGTGGAGCTGAAGAAATAAGGGGAGCAAAAGTCTCTTCTGGGGTAGGAAGAGTGGCTTGAACATCCCTGGTGCTTTCAGAAGCTGCCCTAAAGGGAGCTGCCCATGGAGGCTTAGGAATCACACTCTCCCATTTTCCAAATAGGGCAGAGGTTAGCCTCTTAGAAGCATTTATGTGTATGGTTTGAGAGACCAATAAATCTGGACATTTAGCCTGTAAAAAGATGCCTAGAATTCTGCCATATCCTCCAGACTTGCTGATGTTGTGCTAGATGCATACGAGCTAGGGTGTCTTGGGTGAAACCCGGGTTGCATTCATGTTGCATAGTAGGCCCCTTTTACTTTGTACAAAACATAGAGAACATGTATGCTGTTTGAGACATCCAAGCCTGTTTACCGCTTTAATATATATATGCTCTTTTGGTATACGAAGTGCTAACTTGCAGGTGGAGTGGTACCCCGGGGTCCGTTAGGGACGGCCGGGAGGAGATATGTTTGTTACACAGTAGAGGTCAGCCTTTGCTGACCCACGTTACTTCAAATCCTTTCAGGGCAAGGATCGCATGTAGGAGTTAGCGCGCCGGGCGAAAAGCCCTAAGCCTCATGAAGTGTTGCTGTGCTTGGCTAGTTTCTTTTCCTCGTTTTGCTGATGTTGTTTGATCATGTCCGACTTGCATGCTGAGGTAGCCTAGGGGTGCTTGGCACTTTTATATTTTTGGACTTATATTGTGTAAGGCCTTAAGGCCATTTCGATACTCTATGGTTAGTGGATAACTTCTGTCTTTCAGTTTTATGTTTCCGCTGTGTATGTCTGGAGTTTTGAGTTTGGGTAGTTTCATATCATCTTTTAATACTAAAGCTGTGGTGTCCGTATGTTGTGGGGCCCCGGCCGGACCCATATTATATGGTCTTTACAGGGGAGGTGTTACAATTTTGTATCAGAGGGAGGTTCGCGTTCCAAGGGGAAGTTTCGCGGTCGAAATTATAAGTCGAGTCGCGTATTTGAAGTTATCCACATAGGAGTATCGCGGGACCATGAGTGTCCTTGTGTTCGAGTCTTGCGATTAGAGGCTGATTTGTGTTTTCTTGCTTGTGTTTAGAGTGCAAGCAATGAGGCTGGGACCTCGAGGCCAAGAGAAGAGCTCTCAGCAAGTAGTGCGACTGCGCAAGGTCCGCTAGGGATGGGGGTCACACCGGCTGACTTCTGCCGCATTCCTGCAGAAGCGATGGTGGCGGCCCAAGCTGCAGCGACAGCACAGGTAGCAGCTCCCGTTGCTCAGGTAGCAACTCCTGCTACCCCGGTCACGGCAGCGACCGCGCAGGTTGAGGAGGCCAGGCGGGCGGAGCCGCAGGCCGAGAGAGTGGTTGTCGGGCATGGGGACCGGCAAATGAAGTACTTTTTGAGTTTCCACCCTCCAACCTTCAAGGGAATCGGCACGCCCACGGATGCAGAGGATTGGTGGGCTAGGATTCAGGAGCTTCTGAGGGCGGCAGAGGCGCCAGATGAGAAAAAGGCAGAGTTCGCAGCCTTTATGTTGGAGGGAAATGTCAAGTTATGGTGGGTGAGCCACAGTGGTCGGCAGTTCCAAGGACGCACACCGTCCATCGAGGAGTTTGGGAATGCCTTTCTGAAGAAGTACATTCCCGCATCAACAAGGTTAGCCCTCCAGAGGCAGTTTCTACATCTTGTGCAGCGAGACAAGACAGTGGATGAGTATGTTCAGGAATTTACTCGATTGGGTCGTTATGCGGGGATGACCATGGCGGACGATGAAGAGAGGAACAATCTCTTCTACCACGGATTGAGGGAAAATCTAAGACAACCCCTCATATCGATGAAGCGTGCGGGCTTCAACGAATTGGTGGAGGCAGCCTGAATTTTGGAGAGCGATATGGAGCGATCCCAGCGCCAAAAGGGTTTCACACCCAAGCAGGGGGAAGAGAAGAAGTCGGCTCAGTCCCATGGAAAGGCGGAAGGGAGCCGATGGAAGAAGAAGCCTCCCCCGTTTAAGTCGGGCGAGAAAAGTAATTGGACGTCCGGAGGGTCACGCTCTAAGGGACCGCAGACGTGTTACAGTTGTGGCAAGCCAGGCCACATAGCAAGATTTTGTACCCAAGGGGGCGCTGAGCAAGTGCCAAGGCAGGAGCAGACTGTGCGCTCCGGCCCCAGTGCCGCAGAGAAAGGGAAGATGGCGGAGTCGAGTGCTTCCCGGTTTCAACTAGTGCAGCCAAGGGCCTACAACCTTGGGCAGCAGGAAGCAATCCGTCAACCCGATGTGGTGACAGGTACGAGAATTCAAACTGCACCATAGATTTCTTCCTTTCAAGCCTTTTTATGTTTATTGCTTGTGTGTAGGCTTTGTAGTGGTATTAGGGTACCCCGCTAGGGTACTTTTCGATACGGGAGCGTCGCACTCCTTCCTTGCAGAAAGTTTCATCCGGAGGATTGGAGTTGAGTCCTTCTCATCGGACTCAGAGTTGAAGGTGCACATGCCCAATGGGTCGTCTATGACTACCAGGGCTAGAGGCCGGATTTGTTGGATTCTTGAGGGGGTCGACTTCGTGTTGGTAGCGGCGATCTTGCCATTGTCCGAGTTCGATGTGATCTTGGGGATGGACTGGCTAGCGGAGCAGCGTGCCAGTATCGACTGCTTGTCCAAGGTGATAACCCTGAGGGGCGTGGGGCAAGCGGAAGTCAAGTTTGAAGGCCTGCATGGAGTGTCCTGTTCCCTAGTTTCGGCACTTCAGCTAGTGCGAGCTGTTAACCAGGGAGGTGTAGCTCTAGTAGCGTTGTTGGAGGTTAGCCTTTCCAGGCTGTCTCTTGGGGAAGTGCCTGTGGTGGCGGAGTTTGGAGATGTTTTTCCCGAGGAGCTACCGGGAGCACCTCCTCAGCGGGAGATTGATTTCTCCATCGAGTTAGTGCCCGAGGCTAGACCGGTGTCACGTCCACCATTTAGGATGGCACCAAAGGAGTTGGCCGAGCTCAAGGTTCAGTTGCAGGAGCTTTTGGAGAAAGGGTATATCAGACCCAGCTCTTCACCGTGGAGTGCGCCGGTGTTATTCGTAAAGAAAAAGGATGGTAGTATGCGTTTGTGCATAGACTACCGAGAGTTGAACAAATTGACAATCAAGAATAAGTATCCGATTCCTCGGATAGACGATCTCTTCGACCAGTTGGTGGGGTCGGTGGTGTAGTCCAAGTTGGACTTGAAGTCCGGATATTATCAGTTGCGGATTCGTGACGAAGACATACCCAAGACGGCGTTTGGTACGAGATATGGTCATTTTGAGTTCTCGGTGATGCCGTTCGGGTTGACGAACGCGCTGTCCGTGTTCATGGACTTGATGAACCGAGTGTTTCGCGAATACTTGGACAGGTTCGTCATCGTTTTTATCGATGACATTTTGGTGTATTCCAAGTCGAAAGCGGAGCACGAGGTGCACTTGAGGACAGTGTTGCAAATATTGAGAGAGAACATGCTCTATGCGAAGTTCTCCAAGTGCGAGTTTTGGTTGGAGAAGGTGGCGTTTTTAGGCCATGTGATTAGTGGGGATGGGGTGGCGGTAGATCCAACGAAAGTGGAAGCCATCAGAGATTGGCCAATTTTGAGGACTGTGGAGGAAGTCCGGAGCTTTCTTGGACTAGCCGGGTACTACCGAAGGTTTGTGGAAAACTTTTCGCGGATAGCTCTACCCCTCACTTCGCTAACTCGCAAGGATCAGAAGTTCGTGTGGACACAAGAGTGCAGTCAGGCGTTTGAAACCCTGAAGGAGAGGCTGATGATGGCACCGATCCTAAGTCTACCAAAGGGGACCGAAGGATTTCAGATTTTCAGCGATGCATCTGGATGCGGTTTAGGGTGCGTGTTGGTGCAGTATGGCAGTGTGATAGCTTTTGGGTCGAGGCAACTGAAGCCTCATGAGAGAAATTACCCCTTCCATGATCTGGAATTGGCGGCGGTAATTTTTGCTTTGAAGCTGTGGAGGCACTACGTTTACGGTGCGAAGGTGGAGATCTTCACGGACCACAAGAGTCTAAAGTATCTCCTAGACCAGAAGGACCTAAATATGCGGCAGCGCAGGTGGGTCGAGTTCCTTGGGGACTACGAGGTGGCGATTCAGTACACGCCAGGAAAAGCCAATGTGGTGGCGGATGCTTTGAGTAGGAAATACTCGGGGCAAGGAAGTTGGATTGAAGCTCACGATGAGCGGTTAAGGCGGGACTGGGTGTCCCTTGGTTTGGAATGTGTGGCAAGAGGCGAGTTTAGCGTGGCTCGGCTAAACTGGATTGAGATGCAGAATGACTTATGCGATCGTATTCGGGAAGCGACCCGTGTGGATGAGGAGTTCCAACCCTTCGTGGAGGAAGCTCTTAAGGGCGAGGGTAGCGCCTGGGAGATGGTTGATGGGGTTCTGAGGAAGGGCGGAAGGATTTGTGTACCGCAGTTCGGCAAGCTCTGCGAGGAGTTGATGTATGAGGCCCACTTCACTAAGTACTCTTTTCACCCGGGTGGTACAAAGATGTACTTGGATTTGAAGAAGTCCTATTGGTGGCCTGGGATGAAGCGGGATGTAGCTTTGTGTGTGAGTCGGTGCCAAACTTGTGCCTTAGTGAAGGCCGAGTGTCAGAAGCCGGGCGGGTTCTTGAAGCCTCTTCCAATCCCCGAATGGAAATTTGATGACATCTCCATGGATTTTGTGCATGGGTTGCCTAGATCGCAGCAGGGTAATGACGCCATTTGGGTGATTGTGGACCGCTTGACCAAAGTGGCACACTTCATCCCAAACCGGAAGGAGGACGGTGTGGAAAAGTTGGTGGAGTTGTACGTCCGCAATATTGTACGACTCCATGGGATTCCGAAGAGTATAGTCAGCGACCGGGATGGACGTTTCACGTCTAAGGATTGGCGGTTGGTGCAGAAGAGCTTGGGCACAAAACTCAAGTTCAGTACGGCTTTTCATCCTCAAAACGATGGGCAAACTGAGAGAACGAACCGTACTTTGGAAGATATGCTAAGGATGTGCACTCTCGACTTCAGCAAGAAGTGGGAGGATCACCTCTTCATGGTGGAGTTTGCGTATAACAATAGCTACCAAGCTAGTATCAAGATGGCGCCTTATGAAGCTCTTTATGGGAGGCGGTGTCGAACACCGATGTCTTGGACAGAGGCGGGAGACACAAAGCTTTTGGGGAAAGAAGTGGTAGCCGACGCTAGTGAGCTAGTGCGGACCATCCAAGAGCGCATGAAGGTAGCTCAAGACCGACAGTCGAAGTATTACAATGCTCGCCACAGGCATGTGGAATTCGCGGTGGGCGACTGGGTGTATCTTAAGATCAAGCCGTTCAAAGGCGTTTCACGAGTTCGCCGACTCAAGAAGATGAGTCCGAGATTTTTGGTACCATTCAAGGTCATCGAGCGAGTGGGAGAGGCAGCGTACCAGTTGGCGTTGTCTGCGGAGTTAAGTGGATTGCATGACGTTTTCCACGTCTCCGTCCTGAGGAAAGCCTTGTTAGAGGCCAGCGTGGTGATTGAACCGGCAGCGGTGCTGGTAGAGGAAGACTTGAGGACGCGAGTACGTCCTGTCGGGATAGAAGATTCGGAGGTTCGGCAACTGCGGAACAAGGAGGTCCGACTCGTAAAGGTCCGTTGGGACAATTATGGCTGCGAGGAGCTCTCATGGGAGCGAGAGCAGGCCATGCTGGAGGAGTACCCTGAGCTTTTCTCCTCAGGTATCGTTTAGAATTTGTATTCTTTCCATGTTTTAAATTTCGGGACAAAATTCTTTTAAGGGGGGGGGGAGAATTGTAACGCCCCAAAATGTTGTAGGAGCGACGGGGATCGCTTTTGGCCAAAATGTTTTTTTTCGAGCAGGTGACACGGGTCCCGACACAGCCGTGTCGGCCGTGTCGAGCTGGCCGTGAGGTCGACCATGTTAAGGTCGACGATTGTCGGGTGTGGAACACGGCCAGGCACACGGCCGTGTCCCAGGCCGTGTAGCATCGGCTCGTTTCGAACTGTTTGAGGTTTTGCACACGGGGCATGACACGGTGAAAGTGAAGGGATAGATACTACTCTAGAGGGGGGGGGGTGAATAGAGTAATCAAATTTTGCACAATACAAAACTTAACTGTCTACCCAACTCCCTTGGAGTGAAGTGCGGAATGAAGAGATTATAGATATTGATTTAACCTTAAAGCCTAACACAAGTGATGTGCAAACACAAGCTAACTGTAATTACAGTTAAAGCTTGGAAAACCTAAACAGCAACTAGCAACCTAGTTATATCTATTCACAGCCACAGTACAGGAATTAAACAGTTGAATCCAGACGACACAAGGAAATTTATAGTGGTTCCCCAAACAACTTGGGTACGTCCACTCTTCTACCCACACGGTAGGAATCCACTCAGGTTTTTGATCAGGTGCCCTGCCACCAACAGAATCTGCTTCAGGTAGATTCAGAAACCCTTTAGACTTTTGATCAGGTGTCTAAAAACCAAGCACAGGTTTTTGATCAGGTGCCCTGCCACCAAGGGATACTTTTGAAGGGAGTAATAACCCTGTACAGGAGGGGGAAGAAGGTTAAGATGTCTTCTCTATTTTACAATAGATTAGAGAAGCACAAAAGCTTGCACTGAGCTAGAATGCTCGAAAGAATCAAGGCTCCCCCTGGCTCAAAGATGTCCAGGTGAAGTCTTGCTTCAGTGCAGAGAGAACTCTTCAGAAAGTTCTGAAGGAAAGAGCTACAAGAAGAAAATAAATAACAAAAAGAAAAATCTCTTCAAGCAGCTATTCTTCTTCTTCTTCTTCTTCTTCAAAGAAACTCTGAGTTTGAACTTCCTGAAAGCAGGAGAACTCAGGTGAAGAAGAAATGAGGATCTTAACACTTCTCAGGTAGATGGAGATTGCTGAGAGCAGGAAGCTTGAGCTTGATGAAGGCTTGAGTGCTTTTGAATATGTGTGTAACACTAGCTTCAATCCTTCTTCAAAAGGTCCTTTAAATATTATCAGCAAGCAACGGCTCTCTTCCATTTGAATTGTTTGTCTTCTTCTAAGCCTTGAGACCTGGGCTGTAAATATCAAGAAGACAGAAATATCTCTGCAGCAAAACATTCTATAAAAAGGAATAAACCTCTTTCTAAGAAGCTGTGTTGGTACCCTAGATGTGATTTGGCTTATGTAATCCCTTTCCAGCCCCTCTTGATCCATATAAAGATATATGATCATGTTTAGACTTTGCTTAGTCTCCCTAGGACAGTATATAACTGACCTAGAGCTTAGGTTAGAAGTTCTAGATGTTTTTGTAGTTAAGGCTTTTCCGTTCGACCATCGTCGAACGAGGCCTCGCGATCGTCGATCATTGGTCGACGATAGCAGGGCTATTGAATCGTTGAAGACAAGACAATTATCGTCGACCGTTGGTCGACGATCTCAGAGCAAGCTTACTACGCTCTGAAGGTTGGTCGACGATCTGTCATCAACAGATCGACGATCGTGTTCTTGCTTCACGATTTCTGTCTCGACAGATATTTGCTTTTGCTGGTCGACTATCTGTTTGCTGGTCGACTATCTGTTAGCCGGTCGACGATCTATTAGCTGGTCGACGATTTCTGGTCGACGATTTCTGTTCCGACAGATTCCTGCTATTAGTCGACGATCTGTTTGCAGGTCGACGATCTTCGAACCCCTGTTCGACGATTTCTGTCTGCCTTTATCTTTTTGTATTTATTCTATTCCTTGGTTCATTTCTAAGTGTTTTAGTTGGTGGTTAGATTGATTCTCTGATATTATTGTTGCTAAATTTATGGTTTAAATTCAAATAAATTGATTACAAATTCTGTCAAGCATAAATCACGGGATTCAGTATTCTTGATAAAGCATTTTGTCCTATTATACAAATTGCGTTGACTTTATCTTTCCAGCCTGTTTTCTAGCCGTTGGTACTATGTACTATTTCCAAGAATGGTACGTCTTTATGCTGAGATATTTTTCCCGCTTATTTTATTCCTTATTAGGACTGACAGAAAGTTAATAGGCCATTCTATTCCTATTGCTATATTCTATTTTGAGATAATCTGTTGCAGGGCTCGAGAATTCAAATCAATAGAGCCGTTCCAAAGGAAAAACGTGAAGACATATTTAAAAGAGATTCTGCTCTCAAAAAAGAAGAAGTTACAGACACAGAGAAAGATTATTCATCCGCTCAAGCATCATCAGAGCAGCTCTTCACAATCTCACAACAAGAAGAAGAAAAGTTTTCCTGAAGCAAAAGCCCAGAGCAATCATCTTTCATTCTCAAGTCTCCTGAGCATTTGCTTAGAGTTTTCAAGACTTCAGAAAGAGCTCCAGTTCTGCTTCAAGTGCTCCAGAATCTTAAGACCTGATAAAAATCAGTCTTCAGATCTCTGAGGATTTAGTTTCAGTTTATCTGAAACTCCTTCATCCTGAAGCGAAGGCTTTCCCTGGACTTCCACTGAGCCAGGGGGAGACTTTGATTCTTTAGAGAATCCACAAATCTTCTCTAATCTGTATTTAAAACAGAGAAGATAATCTAACCCTCTCAACCCCTTTGTAAAAAGAGTTTGTTCACACCTCTTCAAAAGTGAACGTTGGTGACAGGGCACCTTATCAACAACCTGTGGTTGAGCATCCTTATCAAAAGCTCAAAGGGTCTGTTTGATCTACCTGAATCAGATCATTGGTGGCAGGGCACCTTAGCAAAAACCTGTAGTGGATTCCTACCAGGGTGGTAGAAGAGTGGATGTACCTATTTAAAGGGAACCACTATATATCCTGTGTCTCTCTGGTTCTTGCTGATTTGTTTATTCTGTGGCTGTGATAGAACTACCTAGGATTGCTAGTTGCTGTGATAGGCTTGTAGTTAACTGAAATTTCAGTCAACTTCTCCACTTGTGCACTTCACTGTGTTAGGCTCTTAGGGTTCAAGTATCAGATTTTTTATTCCGCAAATAAACTCCAAGGGAGCTGACTAAGTGTTCATAAAATTTTGAATACTCTATTCACCCCCCCTCTAGAGTAGTTTACAACTTATCCCCTCACTTTCAATTGGTATCAGAGGGAGGTTAGCTGTTCATACAGGCTAACACCTGAGTTAAAAGATCCTGTGATAAGTTGTTTCCTGATACCATTCACAAACACTTTCACACATGGCCCAGTGTAAGGATTATTCAAGCACCAGACCTCCTGTATGCAACTTGTCCAAGTTTGGCATATGGAAGGCCAGGATAAGACTATACATGAATTCTATTGATGAAGATATTTTTTCTTCTATTTTGACAGGACCACCTGCTAGGCCTGCTGCTGTTTCCACTTCTGCTGATCTCAGTGCTGTGCCACCACCTGACTACAATGAAACTTACAAGAAGGCAAAAGCAGCTGATGCTAAAGCAATGAATATCCTAGCTCAGACAATGTCTGATGAGATATTCCAGAAGCTGGCTGAATGTACCTCAGCCAAAGCTATGTGGGATTCCCTCAACCACATAGTTGCTGGCTCAGCTGATGAGAGGAAGGACAGGAGATCCAATCTCACCTCTCAGTATGAAAATTTCAAGAAGGATGATGCTGAAGACATTGACACAATGTACACAAGACTCAGTTCAATAATAAGTGAACTGAGGTCTTTGGACAAGGAGATAACTTTGTCAGAAGTAAATGACAAGATCCTGATGTGCCTTCCCATCTCTTGGGACTCAAGGATATGGCCCATCAAGGATGGAAGAAACACTGTGGAACTCTCCACAGAAGCTCTGTTGGGAAAGCTCAGGTCATATGAGCAAACCTTAAAGAGTAGAGCTGCTGTAACTGAAGTGAAGACTCCTACTCCTACAAAGAAAGAGCACTCTCTAGCTCTTAAGGCTGCTGAGACTTCTGAAGGAAGTCAATCAAATGAGGAGTTACTGGCACTCATTGCCAAGAGGTTCTTCAACATGGGAAGAAGAGACCTCAGAAAGAAGTTCTCCAAGCATGAGGACAAGCCAAGGTATGACAAGACTCCATCTAAAGAAATCATTTGTTATGTTTGCAGCAAGCCTGGACACATTGCCCCAGATTGTCCAGAGAAGAAGTACAAGGAGAAGAAACATGAGAAAGAATACAGGAAGCACCACTCCAAGTCCTCATCACACAAATACAAGAAGAAGGACAAGGGATTTGTGGCTGCTACCTGGAGTGAAACAGAAGAGGATACCTGCTCCTCTAGCTCCAGTGATTCTGAAGAAGAAGAAGAGAAGAAAGCCAAAGAGGTCTGCCTCATGGCTATTGATGCCTGCAGCTCTCTGTCAGCTGCAGAGAATTCTGAAGAAGAAGGAGACAATGAAGAAGATTCCTTTATGGAGGACCAGGTAATCGACTCATTTGATTTCTCATCTCCTGAGTTCAAACTAAAATTTAAAACTCTATGTTTAGATTTACTATTATCTGAAAAAGAAATTAAGTCACTTAGATTAAAAATAATGGAACTAGACATGGAAGGTATTGAAATAATCAGATTAGAAAAGGAATTAGAGAGCTCAAAAGAAGAAGTAACATTCCTAAAGTTAGAACTAGCTAAATCTAAGAGGTTAGAAGAACAATTAAATGGCAGAAGCCTCAAATTATCTGAAATAACCTGTATAGCAAACACTAGGGTTGGTAATGATAAACTAGGCTTAGGTGCTACACCTAGTGAACCCATCCTCCTCACAAAGGAGAGATTTAGCACTCCAGTAAAATTTGTTTCTGAATCAGGAATAAAGAATACTGAGGAAATTGAAAAATGCAAGAAAATTCAGAATAAGATTAAGAAAGAGAATAGGAAGAAAAAATTTCTAGCTTTACAAAAATCGTCGAACATTAATCGACGATCGTCAAACCAATCGTCGAACGACTATCGACGATCGCTGAACACCTACACTGAGTATAATAGCTTTGGTGCAGGAGGTCGACGATCTCATCTTGAGTCGTCGACCAGTGATCGACGATCGTGGAATCCAGAACATCGTTCTACCATAAATGATCGACGATATGGCTTGCGATCGTCGACCATTGATCGACGATCTGGACTTAAGCTGGAAAATAAAAACCAAACTTCCAGAACTTCAAATCCTAATCACCACCCCAGGTTGTTTAATCCTTCAACTGAATGGATTATCCCACCTAGGAGATCACACCCTTTAGGATATAAATCTAAGCCTGCAAAATCTTTTATATCTAGTTTTTCTTTTGTGAAGAATACTGGACCCAAGGTAACCTGGGTCCACAATGTATAACTGTTCTTTCTGCAGGTGAAGACCTATCCAGTCATACATGACAAATGGTATCTGGATAGTGGATGCTCAAAGCATATGACAGGAAAGAAGAAGAACCTGTCAGGTTTCAAAGCCAAGCTGGGACCAAAAGTTGTATTTGGGGATTCCAGCTGTGGACAGACTGAAGGGTATGGCAGCTTCACCATAGGAGCTGTAACCTTCAAGAAAGTAGCTTATGTCTCAGGACTAAAGCACAACCTAATCTCTGTAAGTCAAATGTGTGATGCTGGGTACAAGGTATGGTTTACTGACACTGCTTGCAATATTTCTTTAAATAATACTGTGGTGTTAGTAGGTATTAGAATTGGAAATGTATATGTTGTAGATTTTAATTCCTCCAAATCTGAAATATGCTTATTTAATGAAGTAACCAGTAATAATACCCTTTGGCATAAGAGACTTAGTCATGTAAACTTGAAAAACATTTCTAGGTTGGCTAAATACAATCTTGTAAGAGGATTACCTTCTTTCACCTACAAGAAGGAAGGCCTTTGCAAAGCTTGTCAACTAGGAAAGCAAACAAGAAATAGCTTTAAATCAGTTAATAAAAGTGATTCTCCCAGGATTCTGTACTTGCTACATTTGGATTTGTTTGGTCCTATTGCTGTACAGAGTCTTGGAGGAAAGTCTTACACTTTAGTAATTGTAGATGACTTCTCTAGGTTCACTTGGGTATTCTTCTTGAGAACTAAGGCTGATAACTTCAAGGTTCTTACAGATTTTCTAAAGTGTATACAGAGTGAGTATTCTACTCAGATTGCCTCGATCAGAAGTGATCATGGTACTGAGTTTGAGTCTCTTCTTATGCAAGAATTCTGTGAGAAGGAAGGTATCAAACATAGCTTCTCTGCTCCTAGAACTCCTCAACAAAATGGGGTAGTTGAAAGGAAAAACAGAACCCTAATTGAAGCTGCAAACACATTGTTGGCAGATGCTAACATGCCTCTGTCCTTTTGGGCTGAAGCAGTCAGCACAGCTAATTATGTATTGAACAGAAGTCTGATACATAAACTTAAGGGTAAGACTCCCTATGAATTACTTAAGCAAGTGAAACCTAAAATAGACTATTTTAGAGTATTTGGCTGTGTTGCTTTTGTTCATAACAATAACAAAGAATACCATAGAAAATTTGAGGCAAAAGCATCAATGGGAGTTTTTCTAGGATACTCTCAAGTAAGCAAAGCCTATAGGGTCCTTAATAAATCCTCTCTTAAGATAGAAGAGTCTGCACATGTCTCTTTTGATGAGACAGTCATGTATTATAAGGAGAAGGACTCTTCCTCTAATAGTACAGTGCAAGTCCTAGGAGTAAGTAAGGATTTGGAAGGTTTGAAACTCACACAGGAGAATCATCCCCAACAAACTCCTCAGGCTGCTTCTTCAGATTCTGAATCTGATGTAGAACTTTTTCAAGTTAAAGCACCTGCTCCAACAGTTGATCAAATTCCACATGAGGAATTAAATCTTGAACATGTTGAAGATCAGATCATTGTTGAACCTACTAATCTTGTCATACTTAGAGATCATCCTGTATCTCAAGTGATTGGAGACATTTCAGCAGGAGTCCAGACAAGACGTCAACTCAACAAAGATGTGATGTTTGCTTGTTTCCTTTCTCAGGTTGAGCCCCTAACCATTAAAGATGCTGAGCTTGATCCACACTGGATTATAGCCATGCAAGAGGAACTTAACCAGTTTGAAAGATGTAAAGTTTGGACCTTGGTTCCAAGACCAAGAGGCCAATGGATCATAGGCACCAAGTGGGTGTTTAGAAACAAGCTTGATGCCCAAGGCATAGTAGTTAGAAATAAGGCTAGGCTAGTAGCTCAAGGCTATAGACAGGAGGAAGGCATAGATTATGATCAGACTTTTGCCCCTGTAGCCAGACTAGAAGCCATTAGGATTTTCCTAGCCTATGCTGCCTATAAAAGATTTAAGGTCTTCCAAATGGATGTGAAGAGTGCCTTCCTCAATGGAGATTTAAAGGAAGAAGTGTTTGTTGAACAACCACCAGGGTTTGTTTCATCAACCTTACCCACTCATGTGTTCAAACTCCAAAAGGCTCTATATGGACTTAAGCAAGCTCCTAGAGCTTGGTATGAGACCTTAGCAAATTTTCTTCTAGAACACAAGTTTGTGAGAGGTGTGGTAGATAGAACCCTATTCATTAGACATCATAAGGACTCACAACTGTTAGTTCAAATCTATGTAGATGACATTATATTTGGTTCTACTGATCCCAAACTATGCAAGAGGTTCTCTGAACTAATGCACTCTAAGTTTGAGATGAGCAGCATGGGTGAGTTATCCTATTTCCTTGGTCTCCAAGTGAAACAGAGTGTTGATGGCATTTTCATTTCTCAATCAAAATATGCCAGAGAGCTGGTTAAAAGATTTGGAATGTCTGATGCTTCATCAATGAGCACACCTATGGCCTCAAATGCAGTTATTGATTCTGATGTTAATGGCAAGTCTGTTGATCAAAAGAACTTTAGAGCCATTGTTGGTTCCCTGCTGTATTTGACTGCAAGTAGGCCTGACATAATGTTTGCTACATGCCTATGTGCTAGGTTTCAGGTCAACCCAAAGGAATCTCACTTAACTCTTCTCAAGAGGATCTTGAGATACCTTAAGGGATGCCCTAACTTAGGACTGTGGTACCCAGCTGAGTCAGGATTTGAATTAATTGGATATTCAGATGCTGATTATGCTGGTTGTAGAGTTGACAGGAAAAGCACCTCAGGGACTTGTCAGTTCCTGGGAGAGAGACTTGTCTCTTGGTTTTGCAAGAAACAGGCATCTGTGTCTACTTCAACTGCTGAGGCTGAATATATAGCAGCAGCTAGCTGTTGTTCACAGATCCTGTGGATTCAAAATCAGCTAGTGGATTATGGGTACACACACTCAAACACAAAAATTCTGTGTGACAGTACCAGTGCAATATCAATTGCTCAAAATCCTGTGCACCACTCCAGAACCAAGCACATTGAGATTAGACATCATTTTCTGAGAGATAATGTGGAAAAGAACAAGATAGTAATGGAATTTATATCCACAGACCTGCAGAGAGGAGATATTTTCACTAAGCCCCTTGATGAACAAAAGCATTTGTTCTTCCTGAACCAGCTTGGCATGATTAATGGTTCAGAGTAGTGAAAATTTGGTTAGTTTTGTTTTCTGTCTAAAATCGTCGAACGACTGCTCGACGATCTTCGACCAGGTCAGAACTATCGTCGACCAACCGTCGACGACAGCTCGTTCTGTAGTAAGGCAGAAATCGTCGACCAACTGGTCAACGATTTCTCCTTAGGTATCTATCGTCGACCAATGGTCGACGACAGATTTTCTGTGCTGTATGGAGAATCGTCGACCATCATATATTGATCGACGATCGTGGTAATTGCGTGTAGTCGGTCGATGTTTACCGATTAGTCAAACATTGACTATCGTCGGTCTGTGTTCGACGACCGATTTTATTCCGGGTTCGACGATCGCAGATTTGTTTCTAATAGTCGATTTAGGTTTGAAGATCGTCGTCCTTCCGCTCCGTCTTTTCATATTCCTTCTTCTGGCTTAGAATTCGCTCTCGAACTCTAATCCCGCGCGATTCTCTTCTCCCCTGCTTTGCTTCTCGATTCGCCATTTTCTCTCAAATCCTATGGCGATTCCTTCTGCTGTTCTCTTCGGAATGAAGTTCGACACTGGCTTCTGTGTCGACTTCGATTCTTTCAGCCGATGCGATCAACCAATCCAAGATATTCTGAAGCTATGTGAAGACCAAGGCCTCAAGAAATTTATGTCGTTCTCTCCTAAGATTCATATACCAGAGATTCGTGAATGGGTATACACCTCGTCCTCCAGCGACGAAGCGATGTCAGGAAAGATAAATGGCGAGGAGGTCACTCTGACTCCTGAAGTATTGACTGAGCTGTTTGGACTGCCAACAGGAACTGAGGAATATGAGCAAAGCACAGAGGAATATGGCCGCATGCTCACTGTGATGGGCCATGCCGAAGGGATTCCGGCTAAGCTGCTGAAGATAAACTTGTCTCCAGAATACAAGTTTCTGGCAGACCTGGTGGGCAAGGTTGTTTTGGGAAAACACTCGGCTCATAACAACATCAACAGGCAACAGTTTGCCCTGATGTCAGCTTTGGTGAATAAGGCACAGATTGCCTGGGGAAAAGTTCTGTTTGAACTAATAAGGAGAAAGAACAATCAGAAGGAAGTAAATCTTGCCAGGGTACTGGGTGTGTTTCTGTATGTGAAAGCACCCCTGCTGCTTGTTTCTGCACCGTCCGCAGTCAACGCTAGCAAGAGGTTGGACCCTTCTCTATTCAAGAAATCCCAGAGGATTATCAAGAAGTCGGCCAGGGTTGATCCTAACCCTCCTTCAGACACAAGGGCTGATTCGGCCGCTCTCCCGCTTACTGGGGAAGGCTCAGCAATCCCTTCATCCTCCCTCTTTACCCCTGCATCCTCATCTCCTGCATTACTTTCTACAACACCTGCAGTGCCACCACAACATGCATCCTTCATTCCACCTGCATCTCCACACCAGTCACCAACACCACAACATCTGGCAGCTTCAGCCAGTGTTGACATGGTGACTGCTACCATCCTCACGCATCTTTCTCAACATGAATCCCACACTCATGTTGATGTTCACCCACCTCCACGTGACTCATTTGATCATGTGGCAGATCATCCTGCCTCCATTCCATCCACCTCTACATCATCAGCATTTCAGATAACTCCTGAATTGCTTGCACATGTTGTAGAGCTCATCACTCCCTCCATCCAAAAAATGATTGAGGCTGCCAATGCCCCTCTCATTGCCTCCATCAATTCTCTCACTGATGCCATCAAATCCATCTCATCTTCTGCTGAGCCCCCTTCTGTAAGATGCATGACTCCAGTCCCCACTGAAGTCATGCAGGGGGAGATGTCTGTTGAAGTGGTCTCAGGTGATGCCCTGACCCTTCAGGACAATTCCTCTCTTCCCCTTCAAGAAACTGTAGAAGAACCTCAAGAGAGTCCAGAGAAAGGACCAGAAGGTAAACCTTAAATCTCTTCCTCCAAAGGATATAATCAGGACTTCAATTTGATATTTGTATCTAACAAAGACATTCACTCCCTAGTGAATCTAGCTTCTGAGGAAGAAGTTCCTGAAAAAGAAAATGAGGAAGTCCCCATGGACGTTTGTGAGAATGATGCTGCTCAACCTGATGGTATAGCTTTATTTAAGATTCTAATTAATCCTAACTCCAACTTAGAGTTAATTTCTTATCCCTTCCTTTCCATCACAGCTGCTGATGACCTTACATCAGTATTGCAAGTTGATGCTGCTAAATCCATTGATTCTGATAAAGATTTAGAATCCTATCTTAACCTAGACTGTGAGTCCTCACTCACATCTACTCCTCTTGTTCCCTCTCTTCAAGAGAAAATGGTCCCTTATAGATCTGAGTACCTTGATGACCCCTTGGTCAAGGATACTCTTTTCTTTTCCTGTATGGCACTCCTCTTGTGCCTTGCAGAGGTGTCTATCCCTGATGTCACTGAACATCTAGAAGGAATTATAACCTCCTTCCTAGATGCAAAGTGGTATCCTGTGTAGATCTTCAGGTAATCCTATCTATTACCTGTTGTTTGTTCACCTTGGGGGAAATATTTTATTCCCACTTGGTTGTTAACCTATCTCTCTTTGCATGCAGGCACAACCATAAATGCTGCTGCTGAAGAAATTGAAGATGTGCAAGATAGGGCAGACAATGCTCCCAAGATGACTGAAATGGACTCAAGCTCAGGTACTCTAAACCTAGAACAATTTATAGCCTTTGTGGCTGAGAACATTGCCTCTGAGTACATTGAAGGGATGGCTAATTATCATCTGGATTCCCTAGCCATCTCTCTAGAGAAAGCATCTGCCCCTGCAGATATCGTCATCTTTTCTCCACCTATCCTTACCTATCCTCTATCCATTCCTTCTATTGCAGAACTGGTCCCCAAGACAGTTCCTGAGTTGTATCCAGAATCAGAACTCTGGAAGAGGTCTCCAAATGTGGATCTTGATGCCCTCCTTAGGCAAGATGCCATTGAGGAAGCTAAAGAGAAAGAAGAAAGAGAAAAGAAAGACAAAGCTGAACCTGCTGCCAAGGATCCTTCTGAACTTGACTTTGATGATTATGCTGGGAAAGACTCATCTCATTCTGATGATGATGATGATGATTCTGATGTTTCTGACTCCACTAAGAAAAGGAAAAGAGCTGCTTCCAAGAAAAGAAAAGCTCCTGCTCCTCCTACTGCCAATCCTAACAAGGATGTTCCCTATTACATTCTGAAGGGAATAGATCCTAAGAGCAAGGAATTTCAGCCATGGATGAGACTGTCAAAGAATCAGACTAAAGAGAAGAAGAGGACAAAGAGATATGACACTCCTGTTCAGAAATTCCCCCCAGAGGTCCTCCTCCACCTCCTGGTGCTGGAGCCTCTGGAAGTCTCTCTTCTGCCCCCTCTGCAAGGTCAGCCAGCTCTAACACTTCTCAGACCTACCAAAGAAGGAGTAATCAAAGCCAGGGAGGCCAAGATGTTTCAGGACAGGGAAGAAAAAGAAATGACAATGCTCTCGTGGAGCAAATAAAGGAGATGACTTTTCAGCATCCTACATTCTCTCCTCCTCCTTCTCCTCACAGGAAAGGTCCATCCTCTTCTTCAAGAAAACCTGCTGCTGCTGAGACAACTGAATCAAAAGGAAAAAGAGTGGTCTTTTCAGAAAAATCCCATAAAAAGTTCACTGAGCTTGCACCTCCAAGATCTCTATATGCTCAAACTGATCCTAAGAAGGCTGTGCAGATTCCTCTTGATTCAAGCAAACTTGCTACAGCTCTTCAAAGGAACATGGAGATTGCAGCTCATACAGATACTGATAGACCTCCCTCTCCATCAGATAAAACTGAAACTGAAAGGATTGCCTCTATGGCAAGATTCAAAGAGTCTATTGCACTAAGCATGATGGAGAGAGCCAAATCTCAAGGACTAGATCCTACAGCTTACTCAACAATGTCAGAATTCAGAGAAAAGGAACTCAGCAGAATTCAAGTCAATCCAGAAGCCTTTGACACTGAAGAATACATGAGACTACATCCTGCTGCAGTTCTACCAAGTTATGCTGAAAAGAAAATCATAGGTGAACATGATCTAATGCTATCCAAGAGACAAGCAGCAAACCCTAACAGAGAAATTATTTTCAAACCAGCTGCAATACCCAAAAACTCATCTGATGCTAAACATGCAGATAAATCTGCTTGATACATTCCATTTCTGCCGATTTATGCTTGTTATATTTTCTGTGTATTGCCTGTGTTTTATCATTCTGGTTAATCTTTAGATTTGTTGTTGTCTGCTTTAGCCTTTAAATTGGATTGGATAACATAACCCAAATAGGGGGAGATTGTTGGTACCCTAGATGTGATTTGGCTTATGTAATCCCTTTCTAGCCCCTCTTGATCCATATAAAGATATATGATCATGTTTAGACTTTGCTTAGTCTCCCTAGGACAGTATATAACTGACCTAGAGCTTAGGTTAGAAGTTCTAGATGTTTTTGTAGTTAAGGCTTTTCCGTTCGACCATCGTCGAACGAGGCCTCGCGATCGTCGATCATTGGTCGACGATAGCAGGGCTATTGAATCGTTGAAGACAAGACAATTATCGTCGACCGTTGGTCGACGATCTCAGAGCAAGCTTACTATGCTCTGAAGGTTGGTCGACGATCTGTCATCAACAGATCGACGATCGTGTTCTTGCTTCACGATTTCTGTCTCGACAGATATTTGCTTTTGCTGGTCGACTATCTGTTTGCTGGTCGACTATCTGTTAGCCGGTCGACGATCTATTAGCTGGTCGACGATTTCTGGTCGACGATTTCTGGTCGACGATTTCTGTTCCGACAGATTCCTGCTATTAGTCGACGATCTGTTTGCAGGTCGACGATCTTCGAACCCCTGTTCGACGATTTCTGTCTGCCTTTATCTTTTTGTATTTATTCTATTCCTTGGTTCATTTCCAAGTGTTTTAGTTGGTGGTTAGATTGATTCTCTGATATTATTGTTTCTAAATTTATGGTTTAAATTCAAATAAATTGATTACAAATTCTGTCAAGCATAAATCACGGGATTCAGTATTCTTGATAAAGCATTTTGTCCTATTATACAAATTGCGTTGACTTTATCTTTCCAGCCTGTTTTCTAGCCGTTGGTACTATGTACTATTTCCAAGAATGGTACGTCTTTATGCTGAGATATTTTTCCCGCTTATTTTATTCCTTATTGGGACTGACAGAAAGTTAATAGGCCATTCTATTCCTATTGCTATATTCTATTTTGAGATAATCTGTTGCAGGGCTCGAGAATTCAAATCAATAGAGCCGTTCCAAAGGAAAAACGTGAAGACATATTTAAAAGAGATTCTGCTCTCAGAAAAGAAGAAGTTACAGACACAGAGAAAGATTATTCATCCGCTCAAGCATCATCAGAGCAGCTCTTCACAATCTCACAACAAGAAGAAGAAAAGTTTTCCTGAAGCAAAAGCCCAGAGCAATCATCTTTCATTCTCAAGTCTCCTGAGCATTTGCTTAGAGTTTTCAAGACTTCAGAAAGAGCTCCAGTTCTGCTTCAAGTGCTCCAGAATCTTAAGACCTGATAAAAATCAGTCTTCAGATCTCTGAGGATTTAGTTTCAGTTTATCTGAAACTCCTTCATCCTGAAGCGAAGGCTTTCCCTGGACTTCCACTGAGCCAGGGGGAGACTTTGATTCTTTAGAGAATCCACAAATCTTCTCTAATCTGTATTTAAAACAGAGAAGATAATCTAACCCTCTCAACCCCTTTGTAAAAAGAGTTTGTTCACACCTCTTCAAAAGTGAACGTTGGTGACAGGGCACCTTATCAACAACCTGTGGTTGAGCATCCTTATCAAAAGCTCAAAGGGTCTGTTTGATCTACCTGAATCAGATCATTGGTGGCAGGGCACCTTAGCAAAAACCTGTAGTGGATTCCTACCAGGGTGGTAGAAGAGTGGATGTACCTATTTAAAGGGAACCACTATATATCCTGTGTCTCTCTGGTTCTTGCTGATTTGTTTATTCTGTGGCTGTGATAGAACTACCTAGGATTGCTAGTTGCTGTGATAGGCTTGTAGTTAACTGAAATTTCAGTCAACTTCTCCACTTGTGCACTTCACTGTGTTAGGCTCTTAGGGTTCAAGTATCAGATTTTTTATTCCGCAAATAAACTCCAAGGGAGCTGACTAAGTGTTCATAAAATTTTGAATACTCTATTCACCCCCCCTCTAGAGTAGTTTACAACTTATCCCCTCACTTTCAAGCTGCAGGCTAAAATCAAATAATCAAATAGACTAAATAAAGTCACATCAGAAATAATCTCTTTATAGCAAAAAGGAGACTTTTCAGTCCAACGGCTATAAAGGGCTGTCAGCAGATAAAGTAATTTAAATAGACAGCTAATAAGACAAACAACTTTATCTTAAAAGATTTTAACTCAGGCAATAAGAATAGAGCAAATAATGCCTGGAAACTTTATCATACAGCTTAAAATAGCGTGCCAGAAAATGTATTAAATAATTAAATATAATAAATAAATACAAAATATAAAGGCAGACAGAAAACGTCGAACGACCTTCGAAGATCGTCGAACGACGCCAGGAGATCGTCGAACTACCGGGCAGATAGTCGAACGATCCAGATAGTCGAGCTATCAAACAGATAGTCGAGCTACCGCAGCAGATAGTCGAACTATCAGGACAGATAGTCGAACTACCAGATAGTCGATCTATCTTGGACAGATAGTCGAACTATCAAGCGCACAGAGATAGTCGACCTATCCAGCAGATAGTCGACCTACCTCAGAAAACAGATAGTCGAACTATCAACAGATAGTCGAACTATCAAAACAAACCAGATAGTCGATCTATCAACAGATAGTCGAACTACCAGCGCAGAACAGATAGTCGAGCTATCAACAGATAGTCGAACTATCAGCGCAGACAAAGCGTCGACCAACTGATAGACGATCGTCGATCAGCCGATAGACGATAGTCGAACGGCGTTCGACTATGGTCGAACGAAAAACCTACTTGACCAAATTCTCAATTTGGAAAAGCGAGGACTCTACAGCTAGACTCCTAACCATTGACCATAAATGTTTCTTGGGTCAAGGGCACAAAGAAGAGGACTAAACTCAAATCAAACTAGGGTACCAACAATCTCCCCCTATTTGAGTTAAGTCTCTCAAAAAACTAAAACAGCTAGCAATAAAACAAACAAAATAATTCATCAAATAGTTAATCAATAAACTGGCAGATTATCAATCAGATAAACAAATAATCAAATATATCACAGCAGTTTAATCAAACTATTAAGAATCTTTAGGGTCAGGTAATGGATCAGAAGAACTAGAGACAAAAGAAATTTTTCGAAGAGGGTCATCTGATTCCTTCTTTGACATCTTTAAATCCTGCACTCCAAGGATCTTTAGTTCTGTAGCTCTGGGGACAACAGCTTCAGGATGTTTTTCCATGTACTTTGCTGGATCAAATATCTCAGGATTGACTTGGAATTTTTCAAATTCTTTCTTTCTGTACGCTGACATGGTAGTAAAGCCAGTTATATCTTTTCCTTCAGCTCTTGCTTTTCTTATCTGAGCTGCTCCTACAAGCTCTTGAAAGCGAGCCATCCTAAAATTAGGATCGAGCTCAGGATTTTCATATACGGGCTCAGGAGAAGCAGCAACAGCTATTATATCTAGATAAGACATTAGAATAAACTTAGCAAAAGGGACTTGCTAGAAGGTTTTAAAACACTGTAAACTACTTACCTTTCGAAACACTTTTCTCAGATTGAACTGGAGAAGGAGGTGGGGAAAAAGTTGGTCTTTGGGCCACAACCTCCTTCATTGGTCTTTGAGAACCATAAGATGATTTGCTTTGTGAACTTTGATGACCTTGTCTTGGTTGGGGCTGAGCAGACGCAGATTTTGCATAGGCGGCAGATTGATTAGCAGGTAGATTCCCAGAGGCTCCTGCACCTGGAGGTGGAGGAGGCCCTTTGGGAGTCCATCTGGAGACTGGACTGTCATACCTCTTAGTTCTCTTCCTTTCTTTTTGCTGATTTTTCGAAAGCCACATCCAATGCTTAAAATCCTTGGATTTGGGGTCAATGCCCTTCAAAATATAATAGGGAATGTCATTATCCTTATTTGGAGGTGGAGGAGGAGCAGCTTTTCTTTTCTTTGCAGCAGATTTCTTTTTCTTTGACTTTTCAGACATATCATCATCATCATCATCATCAGAATGGGATGATGGAGGGTTCTCATACGGATCATAGGCTTCAGAGACAGCCTTTTCTTTAAGCTTTGAAGCAGATTTCTCCCTTTCCTCTTCCAGGGCATCCAAAGCCAGAAGGGAGTCTAAATCTAAACCTGGAGATTCATCCCAGATGGATGACTTTTCAAATAGCAAATCTTTCTCTTTCTCTTTTAAGGATTGAACTCTTAATTCCCATGCTGCTCTTGCTTGAGCTTCTTCCAAGCTCAGAACAGAAGAGTCAACTTTGACTTCCTCTTTCTCAGACTCATCCTCTTTATTATCTAAGAAGGATTCCAACTCAGGGTCTACTTGAGTAGCAGGAATACTTGGGTCAGCCTCAGAAACTACTGCTATGATTTGAGCAGTTAAATCTTCTTTAATAATATCTGTAAAATTATGAATACATATCTGCTAAATAAGCTTGAATCATTCCTTCAAGGTATTCACAAACTATCAAATTAATTGACTCATCAACAAAACGAATGAAAGAGTTACCTTCATATTTAACCATCTCCCAGCAGTCATTCAGATATGAGGTTATAATTCCTTCCAGGAATCTGACTATCACAGGAGAGGTTAGATCTTCTAAGCAGACCTTAACAGCAATCTCAGATAACAATATTCCATCTGCTATTTCTTTCTCAGACAAAACTGGAGCTAAAACTTGCTCAACTGGAGCAATCTCTTCCTCAGCTGGAGTTACCACTTCCTCAGCTGGAGCTGTCTCTTCCTGAACAGTCATAACAACATCTGGAACTTCTTCTGGCTCAACTTGAGCAGATTCTGGCTGGGCAGATAAGACTGAATCTTTCACAACTGGAGGAGAGGCAGGAAGGCCTGAGACATCTTCATTGAACATCTCCCCCTGCCTGATTTCAGTGGGTACTGAAACCAGGCCCCTAGAGGAAGATGGCTCAGCTGATTTGGAGAGGGATTTGATGGAAGCAGATAAGAGATCAATGGAGGCAGCAAGGGGAGCGATTGCCTCTTCAATCATGGTTTTGATTGATGGGGTAATCAGCTCCACAATGCGCGAGATGAAATCAGGAGTGATTTCAAAAGATGATGGATGAGAGGTGGATGGAGCTGCAGCAAATATGGTAGATGTGCTGGGATGGAGGATGGTGTGAATAGGGGATCGAGCAGGAGATGGAGCAGGTGATGGAGCAGGAGAATTTATTTGGGAATGAATTGGAGATACAGGAGGAGTAGGGAATCTCTCTGATCCTAACAAATCAAAGCTAGGAGCAGATATCCTAGCCAGATGAGAAGGTAGAGGAGAGGCTGGAGGAGACAGAGGAACAACCATAGTTGTTTCAGGTGCAGCAGAAGAAGTAGGTCGTACCTCAGCTGAAGTTGATGGTACTTCAACTGAGGCAGACGGCAATGCAGAGGAGGAGGAAGGGAGAGCTGAGCCAGCTTCAATAGGTTGAGGAGCGACTGATGCAGTCATTGTGTCCTCAGATTGTGCTGGAGCAGATTTCACAAACGTCCTCTTCCACTTTGAGAACAGATGGGGATCCATCTTCTTGCTGGCATTGATGGTAGTTGCGGCAGAACTCAGCAGCTGGGGGAATTTCTCCTTAAGGAAAATTCCAATAACCCTTCCCAGGGTGACTTCCTTCTTTCCTGTCTTCTTCCTGATTAAATCAAACAGAACAGCAGCCCAATCGATCCTTTTACGATTAACAATTGCACACATAAGTGCGAATTGCTGTCTTGTTATATTGTCATGGGCAGAGTGCTTCCCTAGGAGCACTTTTCCGACTACCTCAGCGAGGAACTTGATCTTGAAGGGGAAGTTTACCTTGAGCAGCTTGGTGGGAATGCCCTCGGCATGTCCCAGCTCGACCAGCATTCTTCCAAACTCCTGATCATCTTGCTCATAATCTTCATCACCAATAACTAAACCAAAAACATCAGAAAGAACGGCCGGAGTCAGGATAACTTCTACTCCGCCGATGGTACCGATCATCGATTCGTCTGTGGAAGACGACGTGAAAGCCCATTCTTTTATTTCTGGAATGTTGATCTTGATCCTTTCAGACATCAGCTTCTCTAAACCTTGATCCCTGCAGAGCTGGAGAACTTCCACGATTCCGGCATCGCAACTGCTGAAAGCTTCGAAATCCACACTGAATCCGGCATCAAACTTTACTACGGCTAGAACAGCTGGGGAAATCGCCATGGATTCGCCGGAGAAAGCACGAGAAAGCTGGAGAGAGAACGAGAAAGACGAAGCGCCAGAAAATCGCAAGCGGGAAAGCAGAATGCGAAAGGGCACGCTCCGTCGACGATAAAGCACACGATCTTTTAACCTAGGTCGACTATCGGCTTTATATTGGACCGGAAGTAGTCGATCTATTAAAAAGATCTTGAACCGATAGTCGAACGGCCGTTCGACGATCGGCTCAGAAGCAGAGTAGTCGGACAATCGTTCGACTATTTCTGGCTTCTCAAACAACAGGCTGTCGTCGTCCGGAGATCGACGATGAGCTCAGCCTGTTCGACGATGGTCGAACGTCGATCGACGATCTTCAAACAGATAAGCTATCATTAACCAGAGGTCGACGATAGGCTCAATCCGTTCGACGATCTTCGATCATCGTTCGACGATCTTCAAACAGACCTCAACATAGGCAGATATCGTCACACTTATTCTCGTCCATTGATCATGCCTAGTTGGACTAAAAAGAACAGATGCTTCTGTTCATCTAAAGGCTTGGTGAATATATCACCTCTCTGAAACTCAGTGGATATGAACTCAAGACAGATCTTGTTCTTTTCCACACAATCTCTCAGGAAATGGTGCCTGATCTCAATGTGCTTCGTTCTAGAGTGGTGCACTGGATTTTGTGCAATTGAGATAGCACTGGTACTATCACACATGATCTTGGTGTTCTTGTGTGAGTAACCATAATCCACAAGCTGGTTTTGAATCCACAGGATCTGTGAACAACAACTGGCAGCTGCTATATATTCAGCCTCTGCAGTTGAAGTTGAGACAGAAGCCTGCTTCTTACAGAACCAAGAGACCAATCTCTCTCCCAGGAACTGGCAAGTTCCTGAGGTGCTCTTCCTGTCAACTCTGCAACCAGCATAGTCAGAATCAGAATATCCAATTAATTCAAACTCTGACTCAGCTGGGTACCAAAGTCCTAGATTTGGACATCCTTTCAGGTATCTCAGGATTCTTTTTAGAAGAATCAGATGAGATTCCTTGGGGTTGACCTGGAATCTAGCACAAAGGCATGTAGCAAACATTATATCTGGCCTACTTGCAGTTAGATATAATAGGGAACCAACAATGGCCCTATAATTCTTTTGATCAACTGGCTTGCCGTGATCATCAGAATCAATAACTACATTAGTAGCCATGGGTGTAGGCATTGCTGAAGCATCAGCCATCCCAAATTTCTTTACCAATTCCTTGGCATATTTGGATTGGGAGATGAAGATACCATCAGCATCTTGCTTAACTTGGAGACCAAGAAAGTAAGACAGCACACCCATGCTACTCATCTCAAACTTAGAGTGCATCAAGTTGGAAAACTTTTTGCATAGTTTGGGATCAGTGGAGCCAAAGATAATATCATCTACATACACCTGAACTAACAGGATTGTGTCCTTGTGATGCTTGACGAAAAGGGTTCTATCAACTACTCCCCTAGTGAAGTTGTGCTCTAACAGGAAACTAGCTAAGGTCTCATACCAGGCCCTAGGAGCTTGCTTTAGTCCATAAAGAGCTTTTTGCAACTTAAAAACATGAGAAGGCTGAGTTGATGAAACAAACCCTGGTGGTTGTTCAACAAACACCTCTTCCTTAAGCTCACCATTTAGGAATGCACTTTTGACATCCATTTGGAACACCTTAAACTTCATGTAGGCTGCATAGGCCAAGAAGATCCTTATTGCTTCTAGCCTTGCAACAGGAGCAAAGGTTTGGTCATAGTCTATACCTTCCTCCTGTCTGTAGCCCTGAGCTACAAGCCTAGCTTTATTCCTTACTATTATTCCATTTGCATCTAACTTGTTTCTATACACCCACTTGGTGCCTATGATCAGTTGGCCTTTAGGTCTTGGAACCAAAGTCCAAACTTTACATCTCTCAAACTGATTGAGTTCCTCTTGCATTGCAATGATCCAGTGGGGATCTAGCTCTGCATCTTTAAAGGTGAGGGGCTCAACTTGTGAGAGGAAACAAGCATGCATCACATCCTGTCTTAATTGGTGTCTTGTTTGCACACCAGCTGATATGTCTCCAATCACTTGAGATGTGGGGTGATCTCTAAGTGTGACAATATCAGCAGGTGGGATGTGATCTTCAGCAACAGTTGGGATTAATTCCTCAGGAGGAATTTGATCTACTGTTGGTGGTACAGCAACAGCTTCAACAGCTTCAGCAATGTCTTCATCACTGTCTGATTCAGTGATCTGAAGAGTTGAAAGTTGAAGGATTTCTTGAGGGGCATCATGTATCTGCAAAGAACTGAAGGAAGGAGAATTTTCTTTCTCCTTGTAAAACATCTGATGCTCATCAAATGATACATGCACAGATTCTTCTATCTTACAGGTTGATTTGTTATAAACCCTATAAGCTTTGCTTACTTGGGAATATCCAAGCATGATTCCCATTGAAGCTTTTGCTTCAAATTTTCTAATATATTCTTTATTATTGTTATGAATATAAACAGTACAGCCAAAAATTCTAAAGTAATTAATTTTTGGTTTCTTTCCTTTAAGCAACTCATAAGGAGTTTTACACTTAAGTTTGTGTATCAAACTTCTATTCAAGACATAGTTGGCTGTACTAACAGCTTCTGCCCAAAAGGATAGAGGCATGTTAGCATCTGCCAACAATGTGCTAGCAGCTTCAATTAGTGTTCTATTCTTCCTTTCAACTACCCCATTTTGTTGGGGAGTTCTAGGAGCTGAGAAGCTATGTTTGATACCTTCTCTCTCACAGAATTCTTGCATGAGAAGAGAGTCAAACTCAGTACCATGATCACTTCTGATCAAGGCCACATGAGTAGAGTACTCAGTCTGCACATAAAGTAGAAAGTCTGTAAGGGCTTTGAAGTTATCAGACTTAGTTCTCAAAAAGAAAACCCAACTGAACCTAGAGAAGTCATCTACAATTACTAAAGTGTAATACTTCCCTCCTAAACTCTGTACATTTATTGGGCCAAAAAGGTCCAAATGTAATAAATACAGGATTCTAGGAGAATCACTTTTATTTACAGATTTAAATGAATTCTTGGTTTGCTTGCCTAGCTGACAAGCCTTGCATAGACTCTCCTTCTTGTAGGGGCAAGAAGGTAAGCCTCTAACAAGGTTGTGCTTAGATAACCTAGAGATATTCTTAAGGTTTACATGACTAAGCCTTTTATGCCATAAAGAATTATTATTAAGGGTTAATTCATTAAACAGGCAGATTTCAGAGTGAGATGAATTAAAATCTACTAAATATATATTGCCTATTCTATTACCTATTAAAACAACATTATTATTTAAAGTAATATTGCAAGAGGAGTTAGAAAAAGAAACCTGGTAGCCAGCATCACATAGCTGGCTAACTGAAATCAGATTATGCTTCAGTCCATTGACATAAGCAACTCTCTTGAATGTAACAGCTCCAATCGTGATCTTGCCATATCCTTCTGTCTGACCACAGCTGGAGTCTCCAAAGATAACCTTTGGGCCGAGCTTAGCTTTGTACTTTGACAGAAGCTCTTTGTTTCCTGTCATATGCTTAGAGCATCCACTATCCAAATACCACTTGTTTTGAGTGATTGGATAGGCCTTCCCCTGCAAAACAATTATTTAGACAGAGTGGACCCAGGTAACCTTGGGTCCCTTGTTTTTCACATAAGAAAAACTGGAAATATAAGAGAATGCAGGCTGAGGGTGATAACCTAGTGGGTGAGATCTCCTAGGTGGGATTCTCCATGCAGATGATGGGTCAACAAACCTAGGGTTTCTATTCTCATTTAGATTTCTATGGAATGGATTATGATTTTGAAAATCATGTTGAAATCGTCGATCGACGTTCGACGATGGGCGCTCAGATCGTCGAGCTTCGTTCGACCATGGAGCATCCGATCGTCGAGCGGCGTTCGACGCTCTTTGCATTTCTTTGAAAAACTTCTTTCTCTTTTCTCTCTTAGCTTTATTTAGGGTTTTATTTACAAGGTTTACTTGCTCAGTGTTCTTCTTTCCACTAGCTGAAATGAAGTTCACTGGAGTTGAAAGATTATTTTTAAGGAGGACTGGGGGTTCACTGGGAGAAGCTCCTAAGCCTAATTTATCATTACCTGACCTAGTGTTAGTCATGCTGGTAATTTCTAACAGCTTAAGGCTTCTACCATTAAGGGATTCTTCTAATCTCTTAGACTTAGCTAATTCTATTTTAAGAAATTTGATTTCTTCACTACAAGTAGTGAGATCTTCCTTTAACCTAATGTTTTCAGAGGCTATTGATTCAGAGTCAGCTAGCCTATTTCTAAGTTCTTTTATCTCTTTTTCTGAACTAATTAAATCTAAACATAAAGATTTAAAATCTAACTTAAACTCTTCTGAAGTAAAATCATAAGATGAAAGTACCTCATCTTCAGTAGGCATCTCTTCATCAGAATCAGAACTCTCTGCAGCAGAGTGGTTGCTGCAGGCATCTATTGCCATGAGGCAAACTTCTTTGGCCTTCTTCTCTTCCTCATCTTCACTGGAGCTTGATGAGGAAGATTCTTCATCAGAATCACTCCAGGTTTCAGCAATGAAACCTCTCTCCTTCTTCTTGTTTTTGTAGGAGGATGGCTTGGAGTGCTTCCTGTGTTGTTCTTTGTCTTTTCTCTTTTCCTTATTCTTCTCCTCTGGACACTCTGGCAAAATGTGTCCAGGCTTCCTGCAACCATAGCAAATAATTTCTTTAGCAGGAGATCGATCATACCTTGGTTTGTCTTCATAGCGTGAAGACTTCTTTCTGAACTCCTTTCTCCCCATTTTGAGAAACCTCTTGGCAAACAGTGCCATAAGTTCCTCATTGGATTGGCTGCCTTCAGAAACATCTGCAGCCTTAAGAGCTAGTGATTGCTCTTTTCTTGTTGGAGTGGGGGTCTTGGCTTCAGCTTCTGCTTCTCTGGTCTTCAGCACTTGCTCAAAAGACTTGAGCTTGCCGAGGAGAGCTTCAGTTGAGATCTCATTGGTACTTCTGGCTTCTTTGATGGGCCAGATTCTTAGATCCCATGTGCTAGGGAAGCACATAAGAATCTTATCATTGACCTCTGTCAATGATATGTCCTTGTCCAGGGTCCTCAGCTCATTGATGATTGAGCTGAGCCTGGTGTACATAGCTTCAACTGATTCAGCATCAGTCTTCTTGAAGTTCTCATACTGTGAGATAAGGTTGGACCTCCTGTCCTTCCTTTCATCAGCTGAACCAGCTACAATCTGGTTCAGTGTGTCCCACATGGCCTTAGCTGAGGAGCAGTCAGCCACCTTCTGGAACACCTCATCAGACATTGTCTGAGCCAGTATGTTCATTGCCTTGGCATCAGCAATTTTGGCCTTCTTGTATTCATCATTATAGTCTGGAGGAGGCACTGCACTCATATCAGATGATGAGGCAGTGGCTGCAGCAGGTGCTCTTGGGGGACCTGACAAAATAGAAGCAAAAATACTCTCATCAATAGAGTTCATATATAATTTAATCCTTGCCTTCCAGATGCCAAACTTTGCTAAGTTGCATGCTGGAGGTCTGGTGCTAGAATAATCCTTAGACTGGGCCATGATAGTGAATATCTATAAGCTCTTGGTATCTATCAGGATCTTGTGACTTAGGTGTTAGCCTATACAGTCAGTCAACCTCCCTCTGATACCAATTGAAAGTGAAGGGATAGATACTACTCTAGAGGGGGGGTGAATAGAGTAATCAAATTTTGCACAATACAAAACTTAACTGTCTACCCAACTCCCTTGGAGTGAAGTGCGGAATGAAGAGATTATAGATATTGATTTAACCTTAAAGCCTAACACAAGTGATGTGCAAACACAAGCTAACTGTAATTACAGTTAAAGCTTGGAAAACCTAAACAGCAACTAGCAACCTAGTTATATCTATTCACAGCCACAGTACAGGAATTAAACAGTTGAATCCAGACGACACAAGGAAATTTATAGTGGTTCCCCAAACAACTTGGGTACGTCCACTCTTCTACCCACACGGTAGGAATCCACTCAGGTTTTTGATCAGGTGCCCTGCCACCAACAGAATCTGCTTCAGGTAGATTCAGAAACCCTTTAGACTTTTGATCAGGTGTCTAAAAACCAAGCACAGGTTTTTGATCAGGTGCCCTGCCACCAAGGGATACTTTTGAAGGGAGTAATAACCCTGTACAGGAGGGGGAAGAAGGTTAAGATGTCTTCTCTATTTTACAATAGATTAGAGAAGCACAAAAGCTTGCACTGAGCTAGAATGCTCTAAAGAATCAAGGCTCCCCCTGGCTCAAAGATGTCCAGGTGAAGTCTTGCTTCAGTGCAGAGAAAACTCTTCAGAAAGTTCTGAAGGAAAGAGCTACAAGAAGAAAATAAATAACAAAAAGAAAAATCTCTTCAAGCAGCTATTCTTCTTCTTCTTCTTCTTCAAAGAAACTCTGAGTTTGAACTTCCTGAAAGCAGGAGAACTCAGGTGAAGAAGAAATGAGGATCTTAACACTTCTCAGGTAGATGGAGATTGCTGAGAGCAGGAAGCTTGAGCTTGATGAAGGCTTGAGTGCTTTTGAATATGTGTGTAACACTAGCTTCAATCCTTCTTCAAAAGGTCCTTTAAATATTATCAGCAAGCAACGGCTCTCTTCCATTTGAATTGTTTGTCTTCTTCTAAGCCTTGAGACCTGGGCTGTAAATATCAAGAAGACAGAAATATCTCTGCAGCAAAACATTCTATAAAAAGGAATAAACCTCTTTCTAAGAAGCTGCAGGCTAAAATCAAATAATCAGATAGACTAAATAAAGTCACATCAGAAATAATCTCTTTATAGCAAAAAGGAGACTTTTCAGTCCAACGGCTATAAAGGGCTGTCAGCAGATAAAGTAATTTAAATAGACAGCTAATAAGACAAACAACTTTATCTTAAAAGATTTTAACTCAGGCAATAAGAATAGAGCAAATAATGCCTGGAAACTTTATCATACAGCTTAAAATAGCGTGCCAGAAAATGTATTAAATAATTAAATATAATAAATAAATACAAAATATAAAGGCAGACAGAAAACGTCGAACGACCTTCGAAGATCGTCGAACGACGCCAGGAGATCGTCGAACTACCGGGCAGATAGTCGAACGATCCAGATAGTCGAGCTATCAAACAGATAGTCGAGCTACCGCAACAGATAGTCGAACTATCAGGACAGATAGTCGAACTACCAGATAGTCGATCTATCTAGGACAGATAGTCGAACTATCAAGCGCACAGAGATAGTCGACCTATCCAGCAGATAGTCGACCTACCTCAGAAAACAGATAGTCGAACTATCAACAGATAGTCGAACTATCAAAACAAACCAGATAGTCGATCTATCAACAGATAGTCGAACTACCAGCGCAGAACAGATAGTCGAGCTATCAACAGATAGTCGAACTATCAGCGCAGACAAAGCGTCGACCAACTGATAGACGATCGTCGATCAGCCGATAGACGATAGTCGAACGGCGTTCGACTATGGTCGAACGAAAAACCTACTTGACCAAATTCTCAATTTGGAAAAGCGAGGACTCTACAGCTAGACTCCTAACCATTGACCATAGATGTTTCTTGGGTCAAGGGCACAAAGAAGAGGACTAAACTCAAATCAAACTAGGGTACCAACACACGGGTCTGTACACGGCCGTGTCCCAGGTGACACGGGCGTGTCAGGGGCCGTGTCATAGGCCGTGTACTTCTCTGCCTGAAAATGTTGAAAACGGGTGCCGTGACACAGGTCACGACACGGCCGTGTGGAGCGCGACACGGCCGTGTCGAAGGCCGTGTCGGAGGCCGTGTCAGGAGCCGTGTGCTGGTTTTCGAATCGATCGAGACGACGAATGGCTAACACGGCCATGCACACGGCCGTGTTGCAACCCGTGTTCGGCCCAGATTTTCTAATTTGAGTTCCGATCGTGGCCGTTCGTTCTTTTCTTTGGAAGATCCAACGGTGGGGAGCCTCCCTGGGTTGTTTAAGGCCGGGAATAGGGTTCCAAACCCTCATTCCCCAGTTTCTTTTATCTCTCTAAGTTCTAGAGAGAAGGGAGAGCAAGGAGGCCAAGTTCCGGCCGCCGGCGAAGCTTCGGAGGTCCGTTTCGCGAGCGGAGTTCAGATCCGCGAAGGTGGGAGCGTTGCGGTGGTGTTCATCCGGGCAAATCTTCTCCATGGCTAGGAAGAGGGGACAGAAGGTAACGACACTTCTCATCTCTTTTTTTAGGATTTAGGATGCTTGAATAGCATCCCCTTCCTTTTGTATTTTGAGCGCCGAATCTCTCAAATGAGAGGGATTCGTGTAGCGGTTCAAGAGGAACCTCCGGGTTGAGTATGCTCATCCCGGCATGCTTGCATTAGAGATCCGCTCCGTTAGCGGATTAGGCATTGTGGGTGAAGCCGTGGTCGCGACCGATAGTCCGACCCGGTGATGTTGCATAGCGAGCTTCGGTAGAAAATCCGTTGCGGCAATACGCCGTTGTATGTATGCGTTTTCCCCCTTGTATTTGAGTGAGTACTCGTAGTCGGAACCGGATGAGGTTAGCTCCGCTTTGTGCGGTAGATGGTTTCCTTGGAGCACGGGAAAGACACGGTGCGAGTGGTAATTTGGGTGGGGAAACCTTGTTTTGTGCTGTGCAAAGGTGCAGCTAGGTCTCCGTGGTCGGCTGGCTATCCCGTGACGCGCAAGTCATGTGGGGAAAGTGTCCCGGCGAGACTAGCCCTTGTGTGAGACTGACGAGAATGCCGAGCGGAGGGCAAGCCCGGGCAATGTGGCCATGAGCGGGTGGGGTCCAGCAAGGCTTCTTAGAATCGGTCAGTGTGAGACGGAACCCTGACGTGCGACATCAGATTATGCGGGCAAGCCCGGGGTTTAAGACCCATGTGCGGGTGGGGCCATTGCAAGGTTTCGTGTGACGGCCTGTGTGCCGTTGGGGACACGGTGTTTCCCTTTTGTTTGCGGCTTTAAGACAATGGGGAAATGGAAGTACCCAATGTTTGATGTTGTGCTAGATGCATACGAGTTAGGGTGCCTTGGGTGAAACCCGAGTTGCATTCATATTGCATAGTAGGCCCCTTTTACTTTGTACAAAACATAGAGAACATGTATGCTGTTTGAGACATCCAAGCCTGTTTACCGCTTTAATATATATATGCTCTTTTGGTATACGAAGTGCTAACTTGCAGGTGGAGTGGTACCCCGGGGTCCGTTAGGGACGGCCGGGAGGAGATGTGTTTGTTACATAGTAGAGGTCAGCCTTTGCTGACCCACGTTACTTCAAATCCTTTCAGGGCAAGGATCGCATGCAGGAGCTAGCGCGCCGGGCGAAAAGCCCTAAGCCTCATGAAGTGTTGCTGTGCTTGGCTAGTTTCTTTTCCTCGTTTTGCTGATGTTGTTTGATCATGTCCGGCTTGCATGCCGAGGTAGCCTAGGGGTGCTTGGCACTTTTATATTTTTGGACTTATATTGTGTAAGGCCTTAAGGCCATTTCGATACTCTATGGTTAGTGGATAACTTCTGTCTTTCAGTTTTATGTTTCCGCTGTGTATGTCTAGAGTTTTGAGTTTGGGTAGTTTCATATCATCTTTTAATACTAAAGCTGTGGTGTACGTATGTTGTGGGGCCCCGGCCGGACCCATATTATATGGTCTTTACAGGGGAGGTGTTACACACTGCCTCCTCTTCATCATCTTCTAGAATTTCCTTGAGAAGGCATCAAACTCCCCATTTGACATGTTACTATTAAATGAGCTGAACTTATTGCTTTCTGAATTAGCAGGCCTCCTTAGGGGTATGAAAACCCTCTCCTTGCTCTTCTTATAGCTCTTATCCTTGAAGGCAACTGTCCTCTCCTTATCATAAGTCATGTTGGTGGTCTCCTCCTCCTTCCTAGCCGATAGATTCATTTCATATGAAAGCAGCTTTCTAAACAAAGTATGAGGAGGAGTTTAAGCAAGCTTGGCCACTTATCTGATTGTACAAATCTTTGTACCCTTGTCTCTGTTAAGAGATCTTAAGAACTTATCATTTAGCTCATAATTGCTGAAGACCCTCCCATAGGTCCTCAGCTCATTGACCACTCTAAAGAACTTTTCATAGAAATTAACTATGTTGTCCTTATTGCTTTGCTTGAAGGAATCATATTCCTGATTAAGTAGGCATTTCCTGTCATCCCAAAATTCTTTAGTGCCTTCCATGTAGACAATCAGGGTGTTCCACATCTCCTTGGATGTCTTGCAGTGGACAAGATTCTAGAATGTGGAATCATCAATAACACTCACTATAATGTTCTGTGTTCTCTTGTCCATGGTTGCCAGGATGACCTCATCCTTGAACATCTCAGTGTATTTCTTTGGGGTTTGAAAATTTGCACATAGGATAGAAATCTTCAAAGGGATGAAGGGTCCCTCCTAAACTGTGATGAAAATCCTAGGGTATGAAGCTTCCATGAATAACCTGGCCCTCTCTTTCAAGATACAAAAAGTTTCCTTCCTGCAGATTGGAAGCTTCATGGACCCTAAATCCTTATGGTTCTCTCCTGAATCCATAAGGATAATCTAAAGCTACTCTGGAGATCTATTCAGACTATTAAGTCCTTTTTGAACAAACTCCCTCTGATACCACTTGAAAGATTTTAGTTTTAAGAGTAACTAAACACCTAGAGGGGGGGGGGGGTTGAATAGGTTTTTATTTCTTTTTAGACTATCTTCTTACTTTGATGTGTTGTGACTTAGTGTTATGTTAGCTTTTAAGAATACACAGTCAATATACAGGTATTTTTAGTGGTTCCCTAAGATCTGGCTACATCCACTGTCCCTCTTACCTCTTGAATAGTGTGTTAGAAAAGTCCAACTTCTCCAAACTTGGCTCCAAGTGCTTACTACTCAGATCCCTCAAGATCTCTCAAACTACTGTAAGTCCTACCTCAGGCCCAAGGCCCTACCACTACAAGTAAATGATCCTCCTACAGCTTAGTGATCCACAAATCACCTACCTAATACTTTAAAAAAAGTCTTACCACTCAGGCTAGGAGGATAGCCCTACACTCAGATCCACAGGTGGATCCTACATTTAGTGAATGAACTCACCTACACCTCAGGCACACATGCCCTACCTCAGATCCATAGAAGGATACTACACTCATCCTTTATAGATCATGCTTACAACTCTGATCAACAAAGATCTTACAGAAGAAATGTTGTTTGTTGTTGATGATTTGACTCCAAAGAAATGATCTCTAAGTCTGGCACTTCCTGAATCGAGAAGACTCAGTCCTATACTCTTCATTAAACCAAGAATGTATCTTTAAGAATATTCTGCTTGTGTTGTGAATCAACTCAGAATGAAGTCTTCCAGAACTAGCTGTTGAAGCTGAGACTATCAACATCTAACTGTGTGTACTTCAGGACAATAATGAGAGAGTTTTTCTTCAAACTCTGCAACTTGGTTGAGAGGAGGAAGATGAAGCTCAAAAACGCTTGTTTCCAAAAGTTATGTTCCTTTACCACGGAACTCTGAATTTGTATTCCGCCGTCCAACAGCTCTCTGAGCAGTATGGACCACCGGGTTTGGTAGTTGTAACTTTTCCTTTCTGCATCATAACTGTACTGAAATAAAACATCACTTTTTCTCCTTTAGCAAGGTGATCCAATGATATTTGAATTTCTGTTGACGTCAGCATGAGTTAGCTCTTTTGGACTTAGTAAATTTAAGACCGACTGCATAGGCATTGAGTGAAGCCTTATCACTCAATGCAAAAGTACTTAACAGATTTCTACGACTTGAGGCATTGAGTGCATTGAGTGAGCCTTCCTCACTCAATGCATATAGACTCTTATAGTCTAACAGAGGAATCGAGTGAACCTTCCTCAATTGATGCATCTGGACTTAGTTAATTTACCCTGTACGAAGGCATTGAGTGAGGCTTCTTTACTCAACGCTTTTTGACTTTACCGGTCTTCTTGAAGAGGCATTGAGTGGCCTTTCTGGACACAACGCTTCTGTACTTAGTAGGATTGTCTGTCAAGGAGGCATTGAGTGAACTGCCTTCACTCAATGCTTCTTGACTTAGAAAGATTTCTTTTATAGCAAACCTGCGGCTTTGACTACATGTTATCCTGTCGACGCTTTGCTTCTTGGTGTTGAGTGAACTGCCTTCACTCAATGCTTCTGGACTTAGCCAAATTTCTTCTTTGGCAATACAGAGGCTTTGATGGCTTGAACATCAGTCGACGCTTTTAGCCCCTTGGCGTTGAGTGAATTTCCTTCACTCAATGCTTTTGGACATAGCCAGATTTCTGCATTGGCAATACAGAGGCTTTGACTGCCTGAACATCAGTCAATGCTTTTATCCCCTTAGCATTGAGTGAAATGCCTTCACTCAATTCTTCTGGACTTAACCAGATTTTTTCTTTGGCAATATAGAGGCTTTGATTGCCTGAACATCAGCCAATGCTTTTAGACCCTTTGCATTGAGTGAACTGCCTTCACTCAATGCTTCTAGAATTAACCAGATTTCTTCTTTGCCAGCATCTTATCATGAGTCCATCTGACTTTGTGACTTTGACAACCTGCCAAATAAGTTCAACAGAGAAAAACCTGCATATATTTAACTAAGGTCATGCATCAAATACATTCATGTGTATACCATTGACTTGTGGGCCTTCTTCAAATCTATGTCAATTCGATCAATGGACCCAACATTTAGGGAGACCATGTTCCCATGACAAACTCCACATTTTTATGGTGTGCATTGAAATACTTCGCCCGATGATCCTAAAAAATCTTCATAGGCTCCTAGATCATTCTCACTAGCTTGCAATCAAAGAACACTACCTCCTTTCTAAAAACTATGTTTTGCCCACCTCTATCTAAGACATCGTCATTTGGAATGACATCCCATACAAAGCTTTGTATAGTGTCATCTTGATACTCGTCTAAAAGCTATTATTATATGCAAACTCCACCCCAAAGAGTTGGTGTTCCGATTTCTTTCCAATGGTAAGAGCACATATTCAAAAGATGTTATTTTGTGTATGATTTGTTCTCTATGTTTGACCATTAGTCTTGAAAGTCTATAGTTTCAAGGATAGATAAACACCTAGGGGGGGGGGGTGAATAGGTTTCTTAGTCTTTTATGACCATCTTTCCTTTTAGTGTGCTTTAATTTAGTTATATGTTGCTTTCAAGACAATCACATAAAGGACACACAAGATTTATAGTGGTTCCTCAGATTATGGGTACATCCATTATCCCTCCCACCTTTCTAACAGCTTGTTAGAGAAGGCACTTCTCCGATCTCGGCTCCTAAGAGCTTACAACACAGATCCCTCAGGATCTCTCAATCTCCTCCAAGACCTACCTCAGGCACAAGGCCCTACAACTTAGAGTAAAGATTTACTCCTACATCTCAATGATCCAAAGATCACCTACCTCAGACTGGAGCACAAGTCTTACACTCAGGCTAGGAGGATAGCCCTACCTCAGAGAGAATGACTCTCCTACAGATTAGGCACAAAGACCCTTCCTCAGATCCAAAGCTGGATCCTACCTCAGACCCAAAGGTCCTATACTCAGAGAAAATTACTTTCCTACTATTGGGTCCATCAGGCAAACTGCCCTACCTCAGGCCCAAAGGCCCTACAACTCAGATCCACATAGGATCCTACCTCAGCCTTTATAAAATAGGCTTACAACTCAGATCTATTAAGATCCTTCAAAAGAAAGAGTTTTGGTTTGTGTTGATTTGACTCCAAAGAAGTTCTCTTAGTCTACTGCTTCCCGAGCTGAGTTAACTCATCCCTAACCTCTTCTCATCAACAAAAAATTTGATCATCAGTAAACTACTGCTTATATTGGAAGTAACTCAGAAACTTAAGCTTCTGACCTTGTTGTTGAAGATAGAAGAGTAGGCAGTTCTTTTTATTCTTTAAACATCCAACTGTCTATAAATCACAGACTAACTGTAGAGTGAGTTTATCAAGATCTACAACTTCTTGGAGCTCAAAAACAAAGCTTTCAGATCCGACTGTTCTAGGTGAGAAATGGTAACAACTATCATGTATCAATAGATCTGCTATAGCTAGAGTTAGCCTTGACTGCTTCTTCTTTCTCAGAGAAATATCTCTGAACATATTGTTGATGGTGTTGATCACAATAGCTAGCTTGATGAACTTTTGGATAAGTTGATTTGAACTTCTTTCTTCAAAGCTCTACAATCATTACGAGGAAGACGACGAAGTTCTTTATTTTCACAATAATCCCAAAAGTTCATTTACTCCAACTGATCTTCATTCTTTTATTAGCTTCCGCCGTCCAACGACTATTTTTCCCTTGGGGCCCACCTATAGTTGTTGGCTGCAACTTGATTTAACAGTAAAAGACGTACAGTAGGAGTGCCATTTATCGCGTATTGTAGCTTTCCCGCAACTAATTTTAATTCTGTTGACTTATGTTGACTTTTGCTGACGTCAGCATCTGTGGCTTAGCCAAATTCTCAGTTTCTTTCCATGCATTGAGTGCGTTGAGTAAACAGCCTTCACTCAACACAAAAACACATAGCCAAATAAACTGCACTGCTAGGCGTTGAGTGAATATCCTTCACTCAACGCTTTTGTCCTTGGACAATCTTTCTGCTGATTTGGCATTGAATGCATTGAATGTGCCTTCATCACTCAACGCCAACTTGACTTAGCCAAATTCTGCCCTGCTAGGCATTGAATACATTGAGTGTATCTTCATCACTCAATGCTTCTGGACTTGGCCAATTTCTTCTGCGCTGTCAGGCATTCAGTGCATTGTGTGAGCTTTCATCAATCAATGCCCCTGGACTTTGATTCTTCTCTTAATGCCTGCCATCTTGCTTAGGCGTTGAGTGAAGTGCCTTCACTCAAATCTTCTATACTTAGCCAATAATCTTGATGAGCTTGTGTTGAGTGAGCTGACCTCACTCAATGCATCTGGACTTAGACAGATTTTTCTGTCTATCTCTTCATAATATTTGACTGATCATTGCTCCATCGACGCCTTCTTCTATGGGCATTGAGTGAGCTATCCTCACTTAACGCTTCTTGACTTAGCTAGTATTCTTGACAAATCTTCAACTGCTTTGACTGCTTGAGCTTGTCTCAATGCTTCTTGGTATATGGTGTTGAGTGAACTGGCTTCACTCAATGCCTATGGACTTAGCCGCATTTTATTCCTTGCCAATGATGAAGCTTTCATAGACTCAGCTATGCTGGACACCTTTTGTTATTTGGCGTTGAATGAACTGCCTTCACTCAATGCCTGTGGACTTAGCCGCAGATTTGCCATGCAAACTGCCGGGCTTTTACTGTCCATACCTTACTCAGTGATTTTTATCATCTGGCATTGAGTGAGCTAGTTTCACTCAACGCCTGTGGACTTAGACAGATTTCAATCTCTCTACCTTTCTATCTTGTGACCACCTGTCACAATCACTTAGACAACCTGTCTAAACTAGTTCCAAGGAACATCCTGCACAAATAGAGCTTGTGACAACTGTTAGATTACACACATGTGCATACCATTATCAAGTAGGCTTTCTTCAAATCTGGAACATTGAGATCAACAGACCTAATAATCTCCCCCTATTTGAAGAAGTCAAAACCTAAGACAATGATATACACCCACACACATATGCATCATAAATATAATGTAAACAATATACTTTACACAAAAATAATGAACATCCATTTTATTAAAAAGATATTCATTAACTAGAAGGAATAATTGTTTTAGTGTTGTGCATAAAATGAAACTACACATCCTTCAGCCCTAAAGATGAACAAGAAATACTTTTATGTTTCTGGTTCCCTTATAACTATTCCACTGCTCCTGGGCTTCTTTGCAGCATAGTCAACTTTAGCTTCTTTCTTCTTTTCTTTCTTCCATAGGAAGTAGCTGAAGGGATTTGGAATGTACTTTACAGGTTCCACAACATTATGTGGCAATGCACCGGCCTTTAAGTCTCTCCTGAATCTCCTTCTGCTGGTTTCACTTTTCCCATCTTGTCCCACTCTTGGGAGCTGTAAAGTTTTCCCCTTTTAATCTTATTGGACTTGATCTGATCCCAGGCTGACAAAATGATAATACTGGACTTAGGGCTCCATTGTTCCAAGTTAGGACTGGATTCCATCTGCTATCTATACCTTTTCTTACTTAATCTGATAGCTTCCTCTTCTTCAACAGTAGATTTTCCTTTTGATTTCAGAACATGGTCAGCAGTGAGGCTGAATGTAGGAATGTCTGTAGCTATAGATTGTTTACTCCACTGTGCACCAGCTTCAATATACTGAGCATTGGTCTGTTCTGTACCTTGATCATCCTAGCACTGGCTACCATACTGAAATTGATCATCTTGCAGGGTTATCTGTCCCTGTTGTAGTTCCTCTTGAACTAGAATGGGGAATATGGGAATATTATCATAAGAGTCTGGATCTATAGCAAATGATCCCTTGTAATATTTGTTACCCAGACGACATTTTCTGTATTTGTTCTTATTGTCTCCTTCTCTCCCTTTTTGACTTATGCACAAATTGTCTCAGTTTGGGAGGAGGTTTCCTTATGCCTTTCATGATCAAGATGATTGTCTCCTGCTATAATGTGGTTCTTGACCTTGAGCATACGATCATCCAAAAGCTTTGTTCAAGCATCCATCTTGGTGGTAAGAGTCGTTGTTTGCTTTTCCAGCACTACCTTATCAGCATTATGAACAAAAATCTTGTTGTCAGCATTTATGCTATGATTTTCTACTATTGTATTCGCAGTATTGGATAACTCGTCAAATTTATTTAGATTATAGTCAACAGCAGGTGCTGCTCTTGTGAAAAACTTGACTATCTCAGCTTTCAGCAAATTCACTTCAAATTATATAGATTTGATCTAAGTTGACAGCTCATTTCTGAGGTTTTTGATAGAATCATCAACAAAGTTTTCCAAAGATCTCTTTTGATCATCTAGCAACCCTTTCAGTTGGGCTAGAAAGAATCCGGACATCGGATTAGCTGGAGTGGATGCGTCTTCATCAGTAGCCTATTTTTGAACTAGCCTCAGTTCATCTCTTTCTCCATACTCAGCCATTGTGTACTCTAATGAATGGGCATTCTCATATACCTCAGTAAAAATGTTGTCCTTCTAAGATTTAGAAGTATCTATTGTGTACATAGTCTCTTGAGCTGGGAGTTTAGTGTGAAGCTCCCACTCAACTTCTGCCATGTCTACAGTGACATGCAGATCTATAGTAGCTGCTCTTTCCACCTCATCAGCATATTGATGTTCCTCTAAGGGAAGTTGGGATAGCTCTTCCATGACCTGGAGATTCTCCCCCTCAGCAAATGCATCTTGCATGACTTGTTCTAGGAGTTTTCCCCCTCACTCTGAGGGCTGTATCAAACTTGATGATTCTGGACTTGGGCAGGTTCATCTTCGACAGGAGTCAGAGACTTGGAGGCCTCCCCCTCCATCACAGCAGATATCCTGGTTACTATATCCTCAGCAGCTTGTTCAGCTATCTCAACTGAAGGCATATCCTCAGCATTTTTTGGAGTATCTTTTGATTGAGTCCTATTGACCTGAGTCCTTACTACAGGATCAGAGGAGATGGACACTTGGGCACACATGTCCCTTCTGGTTTCATCTGAAGATTTAGACAAATTTGGATCATGAGGCTCTTCCTCTTGTTGTTTAGATGAACCGCTATTAGTACTTTTCTCTAGCACTGGAACCTGATCCTTCTTCTTCTTGGTGGAGGTTGTCTGACAAAAGGGATGAAGGAATCTGTCCCATCTATCAAGCATCTTCACATCCATCCTCTTCATGTGATGTATTTTGGTTCCTAACCTGGTTTTCAGGATCCCTGGAACACTTCTTAGCAGAAACAGAGATAGTATTCTGCCAAGGTTGGGTTCATTAATACACTCTACTATCGTATCAAACAGGACCCTCCCCCAATCTATCCTTTTGGAAAGGATTACTCTGGTCGTTAGCTCAAACATATTTTTAGAATACTTATCATGGGAGCCTATTTTGCACAGTAGGGCTTTCCTAATTATACCTGCAAGAAACTTACCTTTCAGATTTAGTTCCTTCCTTAGAATTGAGCTAGTGGTGTGTTTAGATAATCCACACCATTTCAGTGCTGACCTGACATCAGTCTGATCCATGTCCTCTCGCCCATCTGATTCTATGAACTTGGGCAAATACAACGCCTTGCTTAGTCTCATTGGAGTTATCTTTAATTTGTTGCCACTAACAACAGACTTTATCTTGCTAGTAGAAGTGTCGACCTTAGTACAGGAGAATAACTCTAGAACTTCCCTCTTCCAGAGCAGGCAAGGTTCCGACAGAACAAAATCTAGGTCTGAGACCTGGAGCAAATGTAGAATGAGCTGCACTTCTTCTAGAACATCTTTGAAGCCATTACAAACTAGTTCACAGCCTTTGAACAAGAAATCCTGACCTTTCAGAGCCATTTCTCTCAGAAATTTCTAAAGTTTCGCGAAACAGTTCAGTCAATTCAGTGGAATCGGGCAGTGAGGGACAAGGAATAGTGTATTTTGTCTTATGCACCTATCCTTTTATTTATAGTGATTTTTCTTTTAGAAGGTGGAGAGTCACGTACCTATTTGATATTAATACTTTGATCAACGGCTGGGATTAAATCCCGACACTTAGCAATAGACAGACAATCTTTTATACTTGGTCTAATTTGACTATCCTGTCCTGCAGGGATTAGATTAACCTATAACAAAATGAACACAATATAGTATAGAGAGCTACTAAAGCTGGACCAGATTCAACATTCCCAATTCAAATTTGAAGGTGTTGAATTTAGCTTCATCTAGTGGCTTAGTAAAGATGTGAACCACTTGTTTGTCTTTTGAGACAAATTTAAGACTAATGTCTTCCTTCTCTACTTGCTCTCTAACAAAATGATACCTTATCTTAATATGCTTAGTACTTATGTAAGAGACAGGATTCCTAGCAATGGATATTGCACTAGTTGACTCACAATAAAAAGAGGGATTACTTATCTTTATATTGTAGACCTGGAGCTGATGCTGGATCCACAACAACTGTGCACAGTAATTTCCTTGCACCCTGCAAAAGTCTCATCTTGCTGAGCCATATCTTTTCCTCCTCTTTAGCAATAGATTTGCCTCTGGCTTTAGCTATTTTATCAGCAGAAGTATTCTTCTGATCTATTTGGTGTTGGAGATTTCCTAACACAAATTCTCTAGGTAAGAATCAAGCTTGTCTAGCATACCATACTGTACAAGCTCGCCCTTGGTATTTGCACAAACCTTGGACATTATTTATTGCAGGTTCAGATGATACTGAAACCCCAACATACATCTCTCTTCTTGTTTCTTCAGACAGCTGATACCACTTGAAAGTCATTTCAGCTGAGGATACCATTTGAAAGACTCATCAATTAAGGATCATATGCCACTTTCTTACCGCTCTTAGAATAGATGCATTCTATGCTTTACACTGTGATAGATAAAGCCTTCTTGTTCTTCTCCTCACAATTCTACTGAGGTGGCAGCAATACTATGTCCCACTAGTCAGACATCTTAGATCTTCAATGGCTAATATTTGCTGGTCTAATTATCTAGTCAGATGCCACTTTAAAGTCTTTACCAAGGACTTGTGTATTTTATCCTTGATGGTCTATATCCATCTGCAACTTCACAACTGCAGATCTTAGGTCCATTCCTCACATGAGTATGATCCTTAAGATAGCACCTTGTTCTAGTCTTATGCTTGGAACAACTTCTGACCAAGTACCACATAGGGGTATGGGAACTTGGACTATCCTGCAAAATAGATTAGAATACCTTAGGACCCCAAAATGTATTGGGTCCTAGGTTCTTGTTAGTGTAAAAATGCACATGTCTACCTACAACAGTCTTGTCAGGAAGAATCACCCTTGCCCTTTGTACACTAGGTTTGTGCCAACAATCTATGGAAAAAATGTTCCACTTTGCAACAACACCAGCACTCATGAACATTGTACCTTCTTTTCTGTGAAGGTCTACTTTGATACCACATGTTAATAGCAGATTGTTCAGAAGGAATAACATCTTCCTTTTTCTTATTTCTCTCAGCCATAATCTGACTAAAGGTGAGTCAATCCGTAGAAGAGCTTGGTTTTTGTGTTAGATCTGCCAATAGCGGTCTTATTTGTAGATGACATACTATTAATGACCTCAGAAGTACCCAAGTCTGACTTGTTGACAGCCTTGCCATTGGTCTGAATGTGAGCTGGGAGATTTTGAGAAAAGGCAACATCCTTATTCTTGAGAGTAGGGGCTGGTGCACCAAATACAAATTATCGATGATGGGCCTTTTGAACTTCATCATGGGGAGCCATCTGTGCACTCAAACCCATGCTCTTTCCTCTTCCATTGTAAGATACACTTATACTCCTAGAAGGAGAATTCCCATTCTTCCAGTGACGATACATGTAGTCTTGGTCATACCTGTTGGAAGGGAGGATTGCCTTGCGAAAGGTGGCCTGAGGCACTACAGGAGCTATGCTTTTCCCTTTGGAATGAGCAACTCTAGAATTACACTTAGACTCTAAACCCCCATTATCCTTTTGAGAGGTGAAGGAGTCAATCAATGGTAACACTATTTTGGGCTTTAAAAAACAAGCCATAATCTTTTTATCCTTTGGGAGTTTCTTTTCATGATCCAAGATGATCTTGTCCTTCTGGCTTATAGACTCAATCTGGATGATTGAGATGGCCTGCAGTTGGCTGACTTCCCTCACTTTCTGATCCAGCAAGGATGCTGACTCTGATTGTTGGGAGGCAGCAAGCTGTAGGGAGATAATCTCCTCAGCCTACTTCTTGACCAACATCTTGCTTCTTTTGAAAGCATCAAGTAGGGCACCATATTTATCAATCAATTGATTTTCAAATTCCTTAAATGGCGTGTCATCATAACCATTGGATGAGGATGAATCAGAATCTGGACTAGTCTCATAGCCGGTCTCAGAGGAATAAGTAGATAGAGAGTGTACCTTATTTGGACCAGGCTGATCCTGGCAGGATTCTTCACATGACATGGCCATCAGCCTATAACAGCTGTTAGAATCTTCATCCTTATCATCCTCCTCCTCTAAGTCACTATCTTAATGTGATAGAGGGGCCCTGATCCCTATCCTTGGACCTGGATTTACATCATCATCATCATTACTATCACTAAATTTAGAGGATAGTGGGGCTCTGATTCCTATCCAAGCAGTTTGATAGTCTTCATCTGCTTTAGCAGAAACAAACAACCCAGACTCATTATGGTTCACTCCTGAACCCATAAGTACAAACATTTTAGCTATCCTTTGAGATCTACTCAGACTGTTAAGTCCTTTTTGAGCAACCTCCCCCTGATACCACTTGAAAGTCTTTAGTTTCAAGGATAGCTAAACACCTAGAGAGGGGGGGGGATTAATAGGTTTCTTAGTCTTTTATGACTATCTTTCCTTTTAGTGTGTTGTGATTTAGTTATATGTTGCTTTCAAGACAATCACACAAAACACACATAAGATATATAGTGATTCCCCAGATTATGGTACATCCACTGTCCCTCCCTAACAGCTTGTTAGACAAGGCACTTCTCCAATCTTGGTTCCTAAGAGCTTATAACATATATCCCTCAGGATCTCTCAGTTTCCTCCAAGACCTACCTCAGCCACAATGCCCTGCAACTCAAAGTAAAGATTTACTCCTATAGCTCAGTGATCCAATGATCTCTTACCTAACACTTGAGCAAAGGTACTACACTCAGGCAAGGAGGATAGCCCTACCTCAAAGAGAATGACTCTGCTATAGCTCAGCCACAAAGGCCCTACCTCATATCTAAAGCTAAATCCTACCTCACACCCAAAGGTCCTATACTCAAAGAGAATGACTCTCCTACCTCACGCAAACTGCCCTGGCTCAGGCCCAAAGGCCCTACAACTCAGATCTACATAGGATCCTATCTCAGCAATTATAAAATAGGCTTACAACTCAGATCTGTTAAAAACTTACAAAATAAAGAGTTTTGGATGGTGTTGATTTGACTCCAGAGAATTTCTCTAAGTCTACTACTTCCGGAGATGAGTTAACTCAGCCCTAACCTCTTCTCAGCAACAAGAAATTTGATCTTCAGTAAACTGTTACTTGTGCTGGAAGTAACTCAGAAACTTAAGCTTCTGACCTTGTTGTTGAAGACCAAAGAGTAGACAGTTCTTTTTATTCTTCAAATAGCCAATTGTATGTAAATCACAGACTAACTGTAAAGTGAGTTTATCAAGCTTTGCAACTTCTTGGAGCTCAGATACAAAGCTTTTTGATCTTGCTGTTCCAAGTGAGAAATGACAACAACTATCATGTATTAACAGATATGCTACGGCTAGGGTTTGCCTTGGCTGTTTCTTCTTTCTCAGAGAAATATCTCTGAACTTGCTATTGATGGTGTTGATCACAACAACTAGCTTGATGACTTTTGGATTAGTTGATTTGAACTTCTTTCTTCAAAGCTCTGCAACAATGGTGAGGAAGAAGACAAAGTTCTTTCTTTTCACAATACTCCCAAAAGTTAATTTACTCCAACTGATCTAAATTCTTTTATTAGCTTCCGCCGTTCAATGACTATTTTTCCTGTGGGGCCCACCTGTAGTTATTGGCTGCAACTTGCTTTAGTAGTAAAAGATGTATGGTAGGTCTGCGACGCCATTTGTCGCGTACTGTAGCTTTCCCATAACAATTTGAATTTTGTTGACTTATGTTGACTTTTGCTGATGTCAGCATCTATGGACTTAGCCAAATTCTCAGTTTCATTCCATGCGTTGAGTGTGTTGAGTAAACAACCTTCACTCAATGCAAAAACACTTAGCCAAATAAACTGCATTGCCAGATGTTGAGTGCGTTGAGTGAATAACATTCACTCAAAACTTTTATCCTTGGACAGTCTTTCTGCTGATTTTGTATTGAGTGCGGTTAGTGAGCCTTCGTCACTCAACGACAACTTGACTTAGCCAAGTTCTACTCTATTAGGCGTTGAATGCGTTTAGTGTATCTTCATCACTCAACGCTTCTGGACTTGGCCAATTTCTTCTGCGCTGCCAGGCTTTGAGTGCGTTGAGTGAGCTTTCATCACTCAACACCCCTAGACATAGCTGCTTCTCTGAATGCTTGCCATCTTGCTGAGGCATTGAGTGAAGTGCCTTCTCTCAATGCTTCTGTACTTTGCCATTCTTCTTGATGATCTTGCATTGAGTTAGCTGACCTCACTCAATGCATCTGGACTTAAACAGATTTTTCTGTCTATCTCTTCATAAGCTTTGACTGATCATTGTTCTGTCATCGCCTTATTCTATGGGAATTGAGTGAGTTGTCCTCACTCAATGCTTTTAGACTTAGCCAGAATTCTTGACAGATCTTTAACTGCTTTGACTACTTGAGCTTGTCTCAACGCTTTTTGGTATATGACATTGAGTGAACTGGCTTCACTCAATGCCTGTCGAATTAGCCGCATTTTCTTCCTTGCAAATGCCGAAGCTTTGACAGACTTAGCTATATTCGATGCCTTTTGTTATATGGCATTGAGTGAACTGCCTTTAGTCAACGCCTGTGGACTTAGCCGCAGAAATGCTATGCAAACGGCTGAGCTTTGACTATCCACAACTTACTCAGCGCTTTTTGGCATCTGGCATTGAGTGAACTGGCTTCACTCAACGCCTGTGGACTTAGACAAATTTCTTTCTCTCCACCTTTCTACATTGTGACCACCTGTCACAATCACTTAGACAACTTGTCTAAACTTGTTCCAAGGAACATCCTGCACAAATAGTACTTGTGACAACAGTTAGATTATACATATGTGTATACCATTGTCAAGTAGGCCTTTTCAAATCTGGAAGATTTAGATCAATGGACTAAATAAGTGTGCTGATGAAACACTGTACTGAACTTGAGTTTTGTTCTCAATCTCTTATGTACTATCTAGCCTATAATCCTTGGATATGAATCATCCATCTTAACAAATAATATTACTCTTAAGGATTTCATGCAATTGCATGTTATTTTGAACATACTTCTTTTCAAGCTTCTCGATGCAATCATCATTCCTATTCGGAATAAAGTGAGCTACCTAAGTCAGGTGATCCACAATCACCTAACTTACATCATTAACATGCTAAGATCATGTAGACCATGCACAAAGTCCATGAAATATCATCAAACTTCAACTCAGGGATCAGAATAGACTTCAAGAATCCGCCCGGCCTTTGGCATTTAGCTTTCACTAAAGCACAAGTTTGACATCTACTCACAAATAAAGCAACGCCCCGCTTCATCCCAAGCCATCAAAAGGATTTCTTCAAATCTAAGTACATTTTTGTACTTCCAAGATGAATGGAGTACTTCAAAAAGGTAGCCTCAAACATAAAATCCCCGCAGATCTTACCAAATTAAGCGTAGAACACACACTATCTCATTCTTCTTCAGGAGTCCGTCAACTATCTCCAAGACACTACTCTCACCTTGTTGAGTTTCCAACATAAATAGTTGAAACTCTTCATCTATACTGGTCACTTCTAGAATATGGCGACTAAATTGAACTACACCTCGATACAACTCAAACTTGCAACACTAGCATCGCCTCTAGCAATATAAGTGATATCAAGAGAATCAAAATCTCACACTAATAACTCGCTATATGCCACATTCCAGTTGCCCTGCCCAGAGTACTTTCTACTCAATACATCAACCATAATATTTTTACTTTCTCGGTTTATACTGAATCTATATGTCGTAGTCCCCAAATAACTCGACCCACTTGCGTCGCTGCATATTCAGAGCCTTCTAATCTAAAAGATACTTCAGACTTTTGTGGTCTATGAAGATCTCCACTTTCCCACTATACATTTAGTGCCTTCACAATTCCAACGCAAAGATTACCACTTCCAACTCCAAGTCATGAATGGGGTAATTCCTCTCATATTGCATCAACTACTTTAACCAAAATTCAATAACATAACCATGGTGCACTAGAACGTAACCAAAACCACAACCTGAAGCTTTGCTAAAGATCTAAAATCCTATAGTCCCACTAGGAAGATTTAGGATTGGAGTAGAAAAAAACGTTTCTTTTGACGTTTTGAACACTCGGGCGAACTCAAGTGCCCAAATAAACTTGCAATCCTCACGAGTGAGACAGGTGAAGGGCAAAGCTATCTGCGAAGAATTCTCAACAAACCTTCTATAATAAACGGCTAGTCCAATGAAACTCTTGACTTTCACAATGGTTTTCAATACAAACCAATCTCTAATTGATTTAATTTTTGTCGGATCCACTGCCACCACATCAACACGAATCACGTGACCTAAAGAATGCGATATTCACGATCTAAAACTTTCACTTTGAGAACTTGGCATAAAGTCTACACTCTCAGATTCTATGGGACTAACCTCAAGTGAGTCTCATAATCCTCACTAGATTTTGAATACAATAGAATGTCATTGATAAATACTGATAGGAACGAACCTTGATTACTCCTAAACACCTTGTTCATCATATCCATAAGAAACTAATGACACTTTAGTCAAACCAATGGCATCACAAAAAACTCGAAATGCCTATATCTGATTCCAAAAGCTATTTTTGGAATGTCTTCTTCCCGAATTCTCAACTAGTAATAACCCGACTTCAAGTCTATCTTAGAATACACTACTCATCCAACTAACTGGTCAAAAAGATCATCGATCCATAAGATCAGATACTTGTTCTTGATGTTCAACTTGTTTAACTCCTAGTAGTCGATGAACAATCGTATATTACAGTCATTTTTCTTCACAAACAACATTGGTGCACTCCACGACGAAGAGCTTAGCCTAATATACCAATGATCTAGCAATCCTTGTAATTGGACTTTTAATTCCACCAAATCTTTTGGTTCCATCCTAAATGGAGAATGTGAAACTAACCTTGCACCATAAAACACCACGTCCGTCACGAAGAATATAATACAAGATCCGGCTGGGCCCCATGCCATATTAAATGAACATAAAACGGGGTTATGAATTGAAATCAAACATTTACATAATCTAAAATAGATCCACATTCTAACAGAAGCAATTAAATAACAATAACCCACAATCGGAAATGTCCACTATATATATAACTAGGAATGAGAGTACACAAACGTTTGACCTTAAGGCCTTACAAATTGCTTTAAAGTTTAAACAACAAAGTTATTTACATACATCGACACGCACACTGGAAACATGTGAAAGTAATAAACATATCACTTGGGCCTTCAATGACCAACATAGAAAAATGTCTCCATCCCACTATTTCCCGCTCGGCTCGCCAGCACGCACACAAGTACATTCTACCAAGATGTGGAAAAACAAAACATCAATTAACTTTAGCTGACCACAATTATAATGACCCCACCCCATACCCGAGGCATTGATACTCCTTCCCTTCAAGCAAGCATTAAAATAACATATATAATCACCACAAGCAATGACACGCACGGCCACACGCTTCGTGCTCTCATGACACACTTTTGGTAAACTCTCTTGCCTGAGCGTTCTACCAATCCAATCCGAGTATTGCCAAATCAAACTCTCTTTGAACATTTTGCTAGTCAAGTCTATCAATCTTGACTCTCTCCCATGCTACAATAATTGCCAATTACATTAGGCGCTCTTGAGCTGAACACCATAGTGCGGGTTTTGTTCAGCTACTGCCCATTATTCAAATTACCATGTCCACCAAGCATAATGTAGGTATAGCTTTCCCTTGACCCATTCTAAAAATAATCAATGTTATCTTACACGGTCGACACACAATGCCACCAAGCTAGGCACATCAAGCCAGCTTCTGATGTTATGTACCCAATCCTAAGGACCTAGGCCTCACACCCACCACAAATGCTCACTGGGAGCTATTGCTAGCAATAAACACTATCACTGGGCAATATTGAGAAAACCACAAATTTGTTACAACCATGAGCACTTCACACCCAACACATATAATTGCCCATTGGTTATGACCAAGAGATCTATTGCTAACGATATCACTATTGCTGGGCAATAACAACAAAACTTCATTTCTATTGTAACTTAGGGTATTTCCTAGAGTGAACCTCCAATACTCACTGTAGAAACCTGCAAAACTCTAAAACCCCGTAAACTGTTTGTTTTTCAACAAAGTCTTATCCGACATACAAATCAACATCACCAATCTAGACCAACCTGTCGAGATGGGATTCACACAGCATGCCTATGTTCGTACTTCATTCCGAACTCTATATGATATATCTACAGGGGACACTCTGTATTACCCATTAAAATCCTCACCTCCCACAAATTAGTGAAGGTACTTTCATGTAATTATGCCAAATAAAAGGACTAACATGTCCTACCATTAAGAAATAGAGTAGTTATAATCGAAGATCTTTTCAGTGCCATGAACTTGTAGTTAATCCGGATGGAAACACTCACAACGCATTCCTCTCTACAGCTACCATTGGCTGGTGAATCCAAGATCCAAAAACTCCTCTAATGGCTAAAAACCAAACCTCTTCTTCTTCTTCCTTTCCTTTCCTTTCTTAACTTGAAGAGAGAGAGAGAGAAAGAGAGAGTAAGAAAGAGAGAATGAGAAGAGAAAAGACTCCTAAGGAACTTAAGATTCTTGGGCCTAATCCCAACCACAAAATCTCCAGGCCAAAAGGAATAGATGACCCAAATTTAATATGAGAATTCTATAAAAATTATTATTGCCGGGCGATATCTTTAGTGGTTGTCGCTGGACCAAGTTAGTGCAGCTCAATAGGTGCTTTACGACCTACTGACACTTGGTTGTCTGTCAAGTAACATACTATCACCTCACGATATCACTATTGAAAGTATTTGTTTCAAGAGTAGCTAAACACCTATGGGGGGTGAATAGGTTTTTAACTCTTTTGTGACTATCTTTTAGTATGGTGAGTTGAGTGATTTACTTTATGCTAGCTTTCAAGAATTGACACCAACACACATATATTTCTAGTGGTTCCCCAAGGTATGGGTACATCCAATTTCCCGCCCATCTTTCTAACAATGTGTTAGACATGGAAATCTCCACCAAGACTCGGCTCAATGAGCTTACAACATAGATCCCTTAGGTTCTCTCAGACTCCTCCAAGTCCTACCTCAGGCCCAAGGCCCTACACTCAGAGATAAAATCTCCAACAACTCAGTGATCCTTCTGATCACCTACCTCAGACTTAATCCAAAGTCCTACACTCAGGCTAGGAGGCTAGCCCTACACTTAGATCCACCACAAGATGCTACCTTAGAGAATAAATCTCCTACCTCAGGAACACATGTCCTATCTCAGATTCACAGAAAGATCCTATAACTCAGCCTTTATATATCAGGCTTATAACTCAGATCAAGAATGATCCTACAAAAAGAGTGAGTTTGTTGTTGTTGATTGACTCAAGAGAAAGTGTCCTCTGAGCCTGCCTTCTGAACTGAGTAAACTCAGCCCTATATTCTTCATAGCACCAAAAAGAGATCTTCAGGATTGTTCTTCTTGTGCTGAGAAGTAACTGCAGAGCACTGCTTTTTCAAGCCTAGATTGTAGAAGAGTTTAGAGCTGAGTCCTTAAAGAAGAGTAGCAGTTGTGAGCTTGCTCTGCTTTTCCTTCTTCAGAAAAGAATTTCTAATCTGCTGTAGAAGACTAGTTGAACCTTCAGTGATTAATTTCTTCAACAACTTACTCTTGTCTATGGCTCACAAAATTTCAGTAAGAGCTGCTGCTAGGCAATCTTCCACTTCATTGAGTGGAAGAAGATGACCGGAAAATCTCTGTCTCCTAAAAGGTTTTTTTTCCTTTCTTGGGACTCTACTTTTTTTATCCCACTGTCCAACGGCTCTATGCGTAGTGTGGACTCCTGGAATGGGCAACTACAACACAACTTTTGTATTGACTACAGTACTAAAGGCAAGCGACACCTTATTTCTTCTAGCATTAAAAACCCATGATATTTGAATTTCTGCTAATGTCATCATGACTCAGCTCCTGTGGACTTAGCAAATTTCAGACAATCTGCACAGGCATTGTGTGAAGCCTTGTCACTCAATGCAAAAGTACTTAGCTGAATTATGCAACTTTAGGCATTGAGTGAACCTTCATCACTCAATGCATATAGATATTTATAGTCTAACTGAATAGGCGTTGAGTGAGCAATCATCACTCAATACTTCTAGACTTTATTGAATTTTCTCTGTATGAAGGTGTTGAGTGCAGCTTCTTCACTCAATGCTTTCTGCCTTTGCCTGGCTTCTTGATGAGGCATTTAGTGGCCTATCTTCATTCAACGCTTCTATACTTAGACAGAATTTTTGTTGAGTAGGCGATGAGTGAACTGTATTCACTAAATGCTTCTGGACTTAGCCAGATTTTTTGTCTACATAACTGAGGCATTGACTACTTGAGCTTTTGTCAACACTTTTTGTCTATTGGCATTGAGTGAACTGCTTTCACTCAACGCTTCTGGACATAGCCAGATTTCTTCTTTGCCAGCATTATGCCTTGAGTCAATCTGTAATTGTGACTCCGACTACCTGTCAAATCAGTGCAACAGAAAACAAGCTGCATACATTGAACTTAAAGCATGCATCAAATATATTCATGTGTATACCATTAACTTATGGGCCTTTTTAAAATCATGGACATTGTGATCAAATTACCCAACAACTATCACCTTCGATAACTCCAAAAGCAAGAATTATTATTTTTCAATGGTGGGAAAATTGGAGTGTTACAACTCTCCCTTCCTTTAATAAATTTTATCACGAAATTTACAGTATATAAAAATAACACAAAAGTACATAATACACAAAATGGACCTCAACAGAACAGCTTGAGGATTTCCTCAATCATGTTTGGCTCGCATTCCCATGAGGGTCCCTCATGACTGTCGTTGTTCAAATGGACCTTGACCATTCTAATCGTTTAGTTCCGTAACTGCTTGACCTCTGTGTCTTCGATACGAATAGTCTTGAATTTCTTCTTTAACTCATCATTGATCGACACCTAATCCACAATAATTACTTGTGTAGGCTCTTGCACAACCTTCCTCAACACTAATATGAGAAACACATCATGTAAACCGCTTAACTCTGTTGAAAGATCAAGCCGATAGATAGCATTACCAACACATCCATTATCTCAAACAGTCCAAAATATCTTGGACTAGCTTTTTCAAGCATCGAATCCTTAATACACCCTTGAAAGGTTTGATTTTGAGATTAACCCAGTCGCCAACATCAAACTTGACATTCCTCTCATGCACTTGATATGGTCGTCAATTCCAAGGCATGGACCAGATAATTCCACTCATGCACATTCAGATGGCGAGAGTCATATCCCTTAACCTTTCAAAAATGAAGAAGAACACATCCTAAGTCGCTCCCTGAGGCAACATTATCTATAACATACCCTTCTTTACAACACGATGAACACAAGATTAGTGTCGTGGTCAGAAGTCTCTTCAAAAGATTGCATGCATGCTGGCGTCCAAACAAACTTTTGATCCTTGTTATGGTTGTGAGAGGTTGAGTTATCCTCAAAAAGCTTGCTATGAAGTGCCTATAGTAGCCGACAAGTCCTAGGAAACTCCTGACTTCCGCCATAGTAGACAAAATAGTCCATTCCTGTATCGCAACAATCTTTGCTGGATCCACAACAATACCCTCTCCACTAACCACATGATCAAGGAATGCCACCGATTTTAGCCATAACTCACATATATAGAACATGATATATAACTGACTCCTCCTCAGGGTATTCAAAATAACAAACAAATGGATCACATGTTCCTATTCTGACTGAGAGTATACTAGTATATCATCTATTAAGAAGTTCACAAATTGGTCCAGATACTCTTGAAAGGTTCTAATCATCAGATCCATGAATACCGATAGCGCATTCATTAGCCCAAACGACATCACAGTGAACTCATAATGTGCATCATGCATTCTAAACACTATCTTGGGAATATTATTTTACCTAATTCTCAATTGGTAGTAACCAAACATCAAATCCAGCTTCGAATATATAGTTGATCCAACTTGCTGATCAAATAAATATCGATTCGCAAAATCATATACTTGTTATTCTCCGTCAACTTATTCAGTTCACGGTAATCTATACATAGATGCAAGATTCCGTCCTTCTTCTTCACAAAGAGGATCTGTGCACTCCAAGGAGTATGACACAGGTTTCGCACCTATAACCTACTCAATAGTAAGTCAAACTTAAACACATCCGCAAACTTTGATACTGTAAGAACATCACTCAAAATTGGCTTGGGCTCTACAGCCTCCAATAGTGTAAAGAATAAATTTTCAAACTACCTTGACCACTTGGAAAGCAGACATCAGTATTTTACTCAATCCTCACATACCAATAATACTATTCCCATGTTCGGCATTTTTCTCCAGTATGATTTCCTTCGAATTACAATTAATTCTTGCTCGTTGCTCTGAAAGCCAGTCCTTGCCAAAGATCACATCAAATTTTGATATCGACAAAATTGATGCTTCCAACCGAAACTCATGACTTCCTATCCGCACCTTAACACTACTCTTCCTATTCGCGCTCATCCTCTACACATGCAGTAACATTAACAGAGGCACTCCGCTATATCTTTCGAAGTATTTAATTGGGGTGAAATGCTTTAGGTCAAAGGGAGTTCGTGTGGGATAAGAGAGTGTCAGTACTTATCCTAATACGAACTTGTAAAACATGCATTCGTACACAAGGTATAAATTATCAAAAGCTACAATAGCTATATACAAACTCATACCTATAACATTGTTTTGCTGAATGGCCTCATATTGTCTAAGGGAGTACACTTTCAGCTGTACTAGAGTGTTATAGGATGTAGTTGGCTCCATAGCTCTCCCTTTTTCTACATACGATGCACCCGAATTTTTCTCCATCTTCGGAGGACCACTGCAATACTTTTAGGCTATGTGTCCTTTCTTTCCACAAGTATAATATGTAAGCAGACCTCACCCAGTAGCTGCTCTAGAAGCAATTGAAGAACTTGGCTATGAACCCCTTGATTTCTTCTTACACTTGCGGTATCCAGACATTTTTACACCCAAGTTTTTCTCACGTTGTTCTTTCCTTAAGTCCATTTAAGATAATTTAGCCGACATCACCATGGCTTTGAATCCATTTAACTTTGGACCCAACAGTAGTAGACGTAAATCATCTCGCAAACCATTATTAAATTTATTGACGTTGGTCTCCTCATCTTCCAACATAGACCTTGCATAGTTGTTCAGCCTAATAAACTTTTGTAGATATTCATCTACTATGCAATCTCCATGTTCCATATGTAGGTTCAACTATTGTTTTGAAGAATTTCTCATTATTATCTGCTTAACTACCCCAATTGACACTAGGACCACCACAGAGGCAGGAGGCTTTACATGCCTTCCTGGTTTAGTATCGGTAATAGTGCACACAACTTCAACAATCAACTAAATAATTTTATTAGAAGGAGGGGTTGTATGCACATCCATAAGTGCACCTCTCACCATAAGTGTAAGGGCCGCGATTGCCCGCACCACACCTAATCACCTATAATCGTGATACACACAATTAAGCGATTATTAACATTGCAAACAACAAATCATAGGAAAATGGAAGTTTCTCAAACATGTGTATTTTTCATTCCTAAGTTGAAATTCAAGGGTTATTTCATGTTTTAATGGAAATGCGCACACCCCCTCACCACCCCATAAAGAATTCAACCACAAATTTGAAATGGAAGGGATCGATAGTAGAAGTTGATACCAAAATTATAACACCATGTCCATCACGATGAATATAACAAAAGGTCCAACCGGGTCCCCATGCTATATTAAATGAATAGACAATGGGGTTACAGAAGGAAACCAAATATCTATGTAACCTAAAATAGAGCCACATTCTAGTGGAAGCAATTAAATAACAATAATCCACAATCTGGAATGTCCAATATATATATATACATATGATAACTCTAATTTTAGAATTATTTTTATATAATTTTATTTAAATAGTTTATTTTATTTTAATTACTTATTGTTTAAATAACCTCAAATTGACTTCTTTTTGCAATGCAGGTTATTTTGGGATGTAATTATCAAATTGAAGCTCACTAAAGGAATTTGGGCAATTTTTTAGTGATTTTTGCAATAGTTGAAAGTTACAAGCCCTGGTCACGGGCGTGACTAATCCCGAGCACCATGCCCATTCTCTAGTGCACTAGAGAAGACTCCACGTTAGATTAAATTTACATGCCCCTATCACGTGCATGGTAGGGGGCGTGTTTAGCAGTCCAAAGGGTGTGTCCAGGCCTTCATTCTTGCCGTTTGTGCCGACGCGACATTATAGACAACACGCCCTGGTCAACGACATGACCAGAGGGCATGCCACCTCCCAAACCGACCGATTAACTATAGATCGTGCTGTTTCCCGCTGTTTTAGAGACTCGTTCAAAACACGCCTAGGTCACAGGCATGATATAGGGGCATGACCCGCCAGATAATGACTCTCGGTGGTTTCTCTCCCCGCATTTCCCGGGGTTTTTATGGTGGTAGTTCCATAGTTGACATATAACATCTCGATTCGTGGTAGACCCCTTATGCACGTTTTAAGTCCAGAGAGTTGACTTGGGCTCGGGGTGCACTGGTGTTTATGCTTGCACCTGAGTTAGGGGAAGTGCTAACTCGATGTTGGCTGTCAGGTTGCTACCATATTGCGATAGTGGGCCACCATTGGCGGTAGCGGTCATCGAGTGTTTACGACAGAACTCGACGATCTTTGAGTTATTATCGCACGATGATAATGGGATGATACTGGCAGTAGAGTTCGTCAAGTTAATAAGATGGATGTCGAGTGGATTCAACGAGAGCTGAGTGCACTCGCCAATCATTAAGTTACTACTGCACGACGGTAGTGGGATACCGCGCGGCAGTAGTCCAACTGAGTTATTGGCATAGTTCTATGTGAGCAACCTACCAGCGATAGTAATACCGCTAGCTGTAGTATATTAGCATAGTTCTCCGCGAGATATTGTGCGAAGATAGAAGGATACCTCACGGTAGTAGCCGAACAGGTTTCGGTGCATGAGCGGTCGATTTGGAGGTATCGTGTGACAGTAGCATGCTGCCGTGCAGTGGTAACTCTCAGATCATGAAACACTAGATCTAACCTGCCACTCCTTTATAAACGATGTCCAAGACTTAGCTGCCAGTTTCTTATTCACAAGACGAACTCTTCGCTGAGAAGAACGAGAGCCCAAGGTCGACGCCACCATACCTCCAAGAAGGAGGACACAATCCATGACCAGAAACCAGGTTAGCTTCTGAAAGTATCTAGAGTCAAGATAAATCACCTAGAGGGGGTGAATAGGTGATGTCTGTGTCTTTTTGCAGAATAAAAAATACTTGAAAAATTAAGCACACAAAACATTGCGATCTATAGTGGTTCCCTGAGTTGGGTAAATCCACTTTCCTGCCTCTCCTATCTACCACGAAGGGCTAGATTCAGTGACTTCACCTTTCTCAGATTTCAACAAATCTTACACCTCAGAGCCACAACTCCTACAACTCAGAGACGACGCTCCTACCACTCAGAGAATAACCTCTCCTATAACTCGATCCACAAACGGATCTATGAATCGATCCACAAACGGATCTACCACTCGATCCACAAACGGATCTACAACTCAGAGATAAGATCTCCTACAAATTTAAAAGAATATTACACAATAATTGCACACAATCTTTACAAGATCTGGAGTCTTCTATCCATCGTTCTTCGAAAAGATGATCTTGAATAGTCTTGGAGAACAAGACAACTCAGAAACTTGGAAGACTTTAAAGACTTGGGTCTTGAACCTTTAATCGACTAGATATGTAGGAATAGTGATCTTCCGAACACTTATTTCTAGTCGAATCGGAAAAATGACGATTGAATCTTTCTCTGCTTGCAGTTGTCAGCCGATCGGGTTTAACGTACTATACGGGAAGCCGACTATGTGCATTTTTGGAATCTTTCTCGATTTGAAAGTTAGAACAATTAGCAAGATTAAAAATCCACCCTAAGTATTTATAGGCAACATCAATAACAATGACTATAAAAGAAATTCCAAAATTAGACTTTGCAAAATTTACTGTGCATGGCCGTCATCCAACCCAAGCCTGAATTTGAAAAACTATTGGAAATTTATCCTAAGTCATATTTGTTGAGTATAGCTAGTATACTCGCCGAACAGTTATATATATACAATGAATTTGACTTAGAGCAATCCAGCTCAAACCAACTAGCCACTTAACACCGAAGCAAAAAATATACTCGACGAATTCGTCGAGTATCAGCTAGTATACTCAACAAATTCGACGAGTTTAGGATAACATACTCGATGTACTCGACGCACTCGATGTCGTTGATGCACTCGATGCACTCGACGCCATCAACGCACTCGATGCCATGATAGTCAACAAATTATCCTTAAGAAAATCCAGAGAAGTAGCGTCGAGATGATTCGACGAATTTGGTGTGTATCGACAAGTATATTTTACAAATTTGGTGAGTATCTTTAGATACATTCGACGAATACGACGAGTATACTTGAAGATAATCGACGAATTTTACTTAACTATTGTTCCAAATTTTCAAATATTCTACCATAAGTAGATATGATGAATTCAACGAGTGCTAGTAAGTATATACGATGAATTCGACGAATATCAATGATGCTTGACGAATTCAACGAATATCCCTTACGATACTCGATGAATTTTACATGGGTAAAATTTCTGATCAATAGTGTTGGATCCCTAGTTGGATTTTGGCTAGGTTCACTAATTTAGGCTGAGTCTGACCCACCTTGTATTGTCAGGGTCATGTTTAGTAGTCCTAGAGTTTATGCTAAGTCCTTTTAGTTCTACCTTCTTGGACCAGCCAGCAGAGGACCTCAAAAGGCTAAGATTTAGAAGATATCAGAAGATAGTTTCATTAGTTCGAAATTCTTTGAACTCAGCTCGACGATCGGAGATCTCCGATCGACGAACTCAGAGTTAATTCTCTGAGCTGAGCTCTACGATATTCGATCTCAAGTAGACGATTAGTTTTCTCCAGACAGATTCTCAGGTCGACGAACTGTCATTCTTAGTTTGACGATCTTGGATCTCAGGCCGACAAATTTTGTTAAGAGGTCGATGATTTCTGTCCCAGTTCCAGAATATGTTTTTCCCCTCCTTATGATCCATTATTTTTACATTAATTAATAGTATTATTCTTGAGTAATTAATGCATATATTCCTCTGAATATAGCCGTTATTGGGTGAATTAATTATGGTATTCATCAGGATATTTACTTGCTTATTTTATTAAGGACAGTTGGGGAAACTCATTAATGTTTTATTCCAGCCATTTATAATCTCCAGATCAGTCAGCATTTAAGGTAGTAATTCAAATTTAAAAGACATAATAATTGACTGAGAATATTAAAAGAGATCTCTCTCTTTTTCAAGGATACAATACAAGAGAACAAAAGGATTTAGTACAAAGAACTCACAATCATCCAGAACTCTCGTTTTTCTCTTAGTGCTATCATCCTAGTCAATTCACAAGACTGAAGAAAAACATTTATCAAATATCAAGAGTCTTCTTCATCTTCAGATCCAGGAATCTTCAGAAATATTCTTTTCAACATCTATCTACTAGATTCCTGAACATTGACAAATCTATACTGAAGACCTACACCCTGAAGCAAAGCTCCAGTTTTCCTGAACCTTCAACATCTCAAGGGGTGCTTTGGCACCATCTGTACCACCCCAAAAAGACCCCAAAAAGACTCAAAATGGTTTTGAGGTGCAGGTTAGTTTACACGGCCTGGGACACGGGCGTGTCCCAGGGCATGTCACGCAAATAAAATGCGATTTGAGTCAGAAAGTTACACGGCCTTGAACCAAGCCTTGAACACGGGCGTGTCAGGTTGGACACGGGCGTGTCCGATGCCGTGTGCCTACCCGTGTACTGCTTGCAGCTCGATGAGGCAGGGGTGACACGGGCGTGTCTCAGGAATGACACGGGCATGTCAGGTTCGACACGAGCGTGTCGATGCCCGTGTTCTGGTAAATCTCAGTCGGTTCGAATACCGCGTGTGCCGCTTAAGGGTACACGGCCTGTGACACGGGCGTGTCACAGGCCGTGTCAGCCAAAAAATTGAGTGTTTGGGCAAATCGTGGCCGTTCAGATTTCTCTCTTTTGATCCAAGGGCTCAGGTGATTTCCTGGCTGGATTTAATCCGTGAAGGCTGATGAAGACTTCATTCTTCATTTGCTTAAGGAAGAGAGAAAGAGAGAGGAGGAAGAAGAAGGAGGAGGAGATCAAGCCACCGGCGGAGTTCCCGTGGTCCGATTCGTGATCCGAAGCCGGCGTTGTGAAGGCAAAGCTGCTGCGGTTCTTTCTCACCGGCTAGTTTGCGATGTCTCCCAAGAGATCGACAAGGGTAACGATCTCCCTTCTTGGACATGTGAAGTCCTTCTTTTCTGCATTGTATAGGGAAAACCCTTCCCCGCGAGTGTGCGGTGTGTTGTGGTGTCCCTTGGGGTAGATATGTGAAGTCCCCCTTGTTAGAGGCCGGAATTAGAGTACGGCTCTAGGCATGCTGTGTGAAGCCCATCTGGACATGGTCTGGATTGGTGATGCTTGTTTGCATATCGGAGAAGGCTCCGTGATTATGGCTTGTATTGCCTTGTGCCTACCTGTTGCTTGGTGCAGCAGGAAGTACTGGATGATGTCCAGGAAATGAAGAGGGTTGGATGCAAATCTTGTGGCCGTGCGTTGCCACTTTATGTGTAAGACCCCCTTTTTTTTTTACTTTTTCAACCACCGGGGTCTTAGGCCCAGAACCGCCGCTTTGCGGTGACTCCTTCACGTCCTGAAGGGTCATCACCACAAGGCGCCGATTCTGCCGGCCAATTCGATCACAGAAAGGTAGCACAATTATTGAAGTAAGAACAATGCAGTCCACAATAATACATCACATGTAAATAAGATAAAATCTCCACGAAGGGAGTGTCCACAGAAATCATCAGAGTACTATAAATACGGGCTTATGCCCGGTACAATATGTCCTCACTACAAGTCTCTCATGCGGAAGCGAAAACAGAAACTACTCAAGGTCGAGACTCACGGTCCTGGCTGTGTGAACTCCGGAGCTAGACTGCCCCATCTCTAGGCGCACCGATCTCTGGGGCTGCTCCTCCATGCTGGGCTCCACGATCCCCTAAATGATGCGGTTCGAAAACCGTTAGTCATAAAGACTAAGCCCTATCATCCCCTACCCCTTCCCCCATGGCTCCTAGGTACCGAGCGGGGAGGAAGAAAGGGAAGGACATGATGGTAGAGATAAATCAAGAAACAGGTGACTATGGAATTAATCTAGCAAGATGTATTCGGTGAGCAGTTAATATGATTGTTATAATAGGTCTAGCAGTAAGAAAAGCAATTATATGAATTTAAACCTTCACTTGTGTGAGAACACATAAGCAAAAGGGATCTTTTGCAAGGCTCCCATCGTATAGAGTGTCCCATACCACTTATACGTTGGGGTGTCGGTGATCAAACAGCAATGGTTGTTATATATTGAAATTAACCTTTGATTTATAAACTTGCCCACACAAGCTTATAGACCAAGGGGTCGTTTTGCAGGTCCTAATGTATAAGCGTCCCATACCACTTATACTTTAGGTGTCAGGGTTAAATGAATCGATTATGCTATGACATGCTAGTGGGTATGATGAAACATGCAAGTGCAACTCACACACCCGACTCTGTGCACACAGACCTTTAGTTCCCCCTTTCGGAGCCGTTACCTCCCAGGATACCTCCGTAGTGGCAGACGGAAGCGGTGGGTTGGGCCTCGCCCACCTCAAAACCAGTAAAAGCACCACTGGTCTGACCTATCGTACGCCTCAACGCTTGGTGCACTAAGCGGACGCCTGCGTACTCTTGCCGGCTGGCGCACCGGACTTCTATTGGCTAAGTGCTAACCACCTCGCCGGGTCAACGATATCGGTGTCGGTGCAATCGAACTCCCCGATATCGAAAGACCCACCACCTTAACTTTTCCTATTTTATGCACATGCAAGTTTAATCGTAAACACACAAAACCGAGCCGAAGCTCCCCGGACCAAACGTCCGTCTCCAACCAACCGAGCCGAAGCTCCCCGGACCATCCCGTCCGTCTCTTAACCAACCGAGCCGAAGCTCCCCGGACCCAAACGTCCGTTTCCAAATCATCCGAGCCGAAGCTCTCATCAATCTTCCTGTGCCAACAGTGTTTGTGAAAAGTGCAATCCTAGTTACTAAGTTACTCTTGCCAGTTTATTATTACAGTTTACGTTAGCCCAGGACTGCCCCCGGTATACCCCGTGAAGGGCTCTCAAGGGGCACTAGGAACCAAGACGGCGGCATTACGGCCCGAAGTTCCCTTTCGCAAGGCACTTATTGTTATTGGTTGATCTCCCTTAACCCATTCCCTTCTTACATTACGATAGACTATCCTAGGGTGATTTTTAAACCTTCCACTCTTCGGGAAAAGCGATCTTTCGCCGAACCCGAGCACCTCTTAACTCTACCTATCACCACTTCTCATCACTCTTTTTATCTTCCTATTGTGATTGCCTCCACTATTGCCCACCCAAACAAAATGAATTATTTAACTCCAATGTCTTCCTCAGATCATGTCTTATTTCAATTCACAATTGCTATATGCAGACCGACCTAGGCTACATGTCGAACCGGTTATGCAATGATCCATTACTCATCCAAAAGCCCTAAATTATTTACTGGAGACTTACCATGATATAAATGACCTAAGTCCAGAAAATGGAAATTTTCCTAATTTATTTGGCATTTAATTAAATTCCTCGAAAATCCCAAGGACTACCGGTTTGAACATGAACTACCCTAAGTTCTCATGCAAGATGTCCAGCAAATTTATGATAAATACTAGGTTACCTCAATAGGTTAAATCCTAAGTATCATAATTTTTCTATCATTAGAAGGGCATGAAAACTATTTTAGAAATAATCTCTAACTTCTGTTGTTTATGAATCAAGTACAGAAAATATTCTTCCAAAAATTATAAATAATTTATGTCATGCAGATAAAGGTCTAAAATTAGCACTGGCCAATTTTCACAATTTTCCAGCAAGTATTTTATCCATAATTAATTTTTAAACATAAAAGACCTTTCTATCATCTGTGAATAAAGTACTAGATTTACTCAACATAAAAATTCTATAAAAATCCAGGGATCAATGTTCTACTGGTCAAGATCTAAATCCAGAATTTTAACTGATTATAATTAATTTAAAACCTCCAAATATTTAAAACAACAATTCGGGCTAATAATCTTTTAACACATGAAGTATAATATTTATTAATCATAAAATTCCAGGAAAATTACCATAAGTCTAAAACATCCTAAAACCCCCTCCTCCCGAGTTTCATAATTTTTGGATTAGATTTAGTGCTTAAAATAACTAAATTACATTTCTATTCTAATTCAAACTCTCAACTTCCGAGGTACCCAACTACCTCCAATTCCTTCACCATTTCAACCAGAGGGTTTTCAGCATATCATGCCACTCTCCTCCAAATTTCAAGGGCATACAAGAGCTTTTGCTCCTATGTCCTTCACAAACCTCAAAACCCTTCATTTAAGATTTGAGTTTGGATCCTAGGGTAAACCAACCCTAAACCACTCCATTTTTCTCCACACAGGTTATAACACCATTCTAAGTCAGAGATCAGAAAATCAGCCTCTGTTGAGGCGATTTGACCTTTCCAAATTCTCAGTGCACTATTTATTAAAAGGTGTCTCACTAACGCGTAGTTAAGGGTGGAAGATTTCTCACCCAAAACTCCTCCAAATCAATTGGAATTTTTCACAGACCTAGGTTTTATAGCCAGGGACCACTCACCAAAATTTGGGAGGGTTTGGAGGTCATTTGACCATCTAAATAAATTCCTCTAAGTTTATTAAATTAAAACAAAAACTTTAGGCAAAGTATCTCCAAAAATTTCCATTTTTGGACAGCCTCTCGATATAAATATTATAGACCTCCAGCCCAAATTTCAAGTCATTTGGACATGTAATGAACCGTGGGCAACCATTTCAATTTCTGGTTAGCCTAGGTCTTGATCCCACCAAAATGAGTGCTGTGGTCAAATCACTCACCCAAATTGAATAAAATCAATTTTATATTAAAGTAGACCCAGAGGGCTACAACTTTTGTGACTGGTCATTTTTTCTAAATCGGCCTCTAAGTGCCTCGTTTCGCAGCCTCAAAATATGTTCAAATAATCTATTTTCCATTAAGTATTATATAATAATCTATGTATTATTATATTAATTCTACTGTTCATCTTCTTCATGAACCCGAACAGACACTGGAAAACATTTTTCCTGTAACACTTCCGTGATCCATCGCCGGCCGTCCGGTCACTTCCCTGGCCAGCCACCACCACCACCACCTCCGTTGAGGCGACGACTATCGGTCGGCGGTGGTTTGGCCGCCGGAGGTGGCGGTTTCCGGCGAACTCAAAATATCTTTTCCATGGTTTTCCATGAAAACGAGAGATGAGTCCGGCTCCGTTGAGCGCGAACTTCCTTTTTAAGAATCCTAAGATCTACCCATGAAAGAGAAGGAGCAGAGGAGGACCTTGTTCGCGGTTTGAAGGCGAGAAGAATGACGGGGTGCCATGGCGCGGTGGTGGCGTTTGCTGAACTTCTCCTACAGCAAGAACAAAGGTCTGATCCGATTACTTGAGCATGTAATCATCTCCTCTTACCCCAAGTGGGCTTTTATAAGTCAGATAATGGGAAGATGAATGGGTAAAGCCTTAATGGCCATGACGGTTCTCCCCTTAACGTTTCGGTTACAGTGAAGGGATAAGAAACGGTGGAAACTGAACAGGTGTGTCCAGCTGGCGGCTTCCTATTAGACCATATCTTCCTCATTTATTATATAATTACAGAAGGAAAACGGCCTGAAATTACTCCTGGTGTAACTTCCCACACCAGCATTTATTACCACGCGTGTTAGAATAATTTCGGGCCTGAACCGTCATTTCGGCCAATGTCACGGGCGTGACACATAGGTCACGGGCATGACAAGCCCGAATAGCCAATTCTGGGTTCGACGATCGTCGAACTGAGATCGACGATCGTCGATGGATGGTCACGGGCGTGACACCTTGGGTCACGGGCGTGACAGGCCCGAACGGCAGATTTTGGGTCGACGATCGTCGAATTGAGATCGACGATCGTCGAAGGCTGGTCACGCCCTAGGTCACGGGCGTGACCTCTAGGTCACGGGCGTGACATGCCCGAACGGCAAATTTCGAGGTCGACGATCGTCGAATTGAGATCGACGATCGTCGAAGGCTGGTCACGCCCTAGGTCACGGGCGTGACACTCATGTCACGGGCGTGACATGCCCGGGCCGCAAGGTCGACGATCGTCTCACGGCGATCGACGATCATCGATGGGGTCACGCCCATAGTCACGGGCGTGACACCTTGGTCACGGGCGTGACATGCCCAGACAGCATGTTCGACGATCATCTCGTGGAGATCGACGATCGTCGAAGTAGTCACGCCCAGGTCACGGGCGTGACGGGTCGGTCACGGGCGTGACCAACCCGTGACCCGAAATATTGATCGCTTTATTTCAATTTTATGTGTTTCCTGGGGTTCCGTCACAACTAACTGACTCCTAGGGGTCTAGCCGGAAATGGGATGTTATAAATCCCAATAAACAAAACAAAAATTTTGTCCCCGAAATTGAGGTTGAGCCTACGGGGATTTCAATCGGAATAAATTAAACTTGTAAAATCCCATACGATCTTTCTATTGGGTTCAGGCGACTGTTCGTTTGATAACGAAGACAATCTCCCCAATAAACAAAAGATTAGCCCCTACCTTTCTGATTAAGTGCGCATGCCTAGGTCCTGGATTTTCCGTATCTAGTCTTAACATTCCAAAACAAGAAGGCAATCTATAGTATACCGAGAGGTGGTGAGATGTACCTGACTGAACAACTCCGGGTATCTTTGCCTCATCAGATCCTGCGGTTCCCAGGTGTGCTCCTCCTGACCGTGATTTCTCCACAGAACCTTGACTAGGGGGATCTTCTTGCGGCGCAAGATCCGTACTCCTTTGTCGTCGATCCGAACCGGCTCCAAGTGAACCGATCGGTCTGAAGCTACCGGCCCTTCGGTGGTCAAAATCCGCTGCTCCGGGAGTAGTAGAGCCCTTCTCAGCGAAGAGATGTGGAAGGCGTCGTGTAAAGCTGCCAGCTCTGGTGGCAACTCTAGCCTGTAGGCTAGGGGTCCGATCCGCTCCAGGATCCGGTAAGGGCCCATATACCTAGGGCTGAGTTTCTTCCTCCGACCGCGCACCCGTGAGACTCCGTGCATGGGCCGGATCTTCAAGAACACTCGATCCCCTACCCGAAACTCCACCTGACGATGCCGGGCGTCATAGTATTTAGCCTGTCTGCTCTGCGCCTCCAACATCCTATCTCTGATCAGTCTCACCTAAGCCTCGGTGTCTTCCACGAAATCCGATCCCAGCAGCTTCGGATCCTCGTCCTGAACCCAAGAAAGCGGGTCCTACATTTTCGTCCATACAAGGCTTCATAAGGCGCCATCTTGATGCTGGACTGGTAGCTGTTATTATAGGAGAACTCGACCAATGGTAACATCTTCTCCCACGGCTCCCCTCGGTCCAGTATACACAATCGTAGTAGATCCTCCAAGTTCTGGTTGGTGCGCTCGGTCTGCCCGTCCGTCTGAGGGTGGAAGGCCGTGCTAAAAGTCAACCGGGTGCCCAAATATGCCTGCACTGACCGCCACTCCCTGGATGTCAACCGTCCATCGCGGTCCGACACTATCGTCCGGGGCACGCCATGATATCGGACATACTGCTCCACAAACTTCCGTACCAGCACTCCCACCGGGTCATCCTTCCTGATCGGTACAAAGCGGGCCACCTTCGTCAACCGATCGACAATCACCCAAATCGAGTCGTTCCCTGTCCGAGACCGGGGAAGACCATGTATAAAATCCATCGCTATATCGTCAAACTTCCACTCCGGCACCGGGAGTGGCTGTAACAACCCTGCGGGGTTCCTGCACTCCGCCTTCACCAACTGACACGCCTCGCAATGGGTCACGAAGTACGTAATGTCCTTCTTCATGCCCGGCCAAAACATCGTCCTCTTCAAATCAGCGGTCATCTTTGTGATCCCCGGGTGTACCGAGTACCGGCTGCAATGCGCCTCCATCATAATATCCTCTCGGATCTGGCCTCCTGCGGGTATATATACTCTGCCTCTGAAGTGGAGCAAACCATCTCTCAGGGAATAATCTCCTGTCGAACCTTCCTCCAAAGCTCGGAACATCGGCTCCGCCCACGCATCTGTCCTCTGTCCGTCCCGAATGCGATCCCGAATATCGTCTATGGCCACCATCGATACCAGATACTCCCTATACAGAACTGGGTCATCCTCGGACACTAGGGATATCTACATATCTCTGAAAGACTGGACTAGCTCCATGGACATAACCTGTGGCCCAGCTTCGGAAGTGGCAGCTCTCCGGCTCAACGCGTCGGCCACCACGTTTGCCTTCCCTGGATGGTAGTGCATCTCATACTGATAATCTGCTAAGAACTCCACCCAACGCCTTTGCCTGATATTCAGCTCCTTCTGCGTGTCCACGTATTTCAGGTTCTTGTGATCGGAGAAGATATCGCAGTGGACTCCATAAAGATAATGGCGCCAGACCTTCAGAGCAAAAACGACCGCTCCCATCTCGAGGTCGTGCACCGGGTAGTTCCTCTCATGGGTCTTCAGCTGGTGGGAGGCATATGCTATGACATATCCGTTCTGCATCAGCACCGCTCTCATCCCTTGGTATGATGCGTCGGTATACACCTGGAATCCTTCCTTTCCGGATGGAAGGGCCAGAATAGGGGCCGAGATGAGTCGGTCCTTCAGCTCCTGGAAAGCCGCCTGGCACTGCGGTGTCCAAACAAAAGGTGCCTCCTTCTTTGTCAAAGATGTGAGGGGGAGGGCAATCCGAGAGAACCCCTCCACGAACTTCCGGTAGTAACCGGCAAGTCCCAAGAAACTGCGTATATCGGTGGCTGTCCTCAGCTGCGGCCAATCGCGAACTGCCCCAATCTTTGCTGGATCTACTGCTAACCCGGCTCCGCTGATGATGTGGCCTATGAAGGCCACCTCCTTCAACCAGAACTGACACTTGCTGAATTTTGCATAAAGGCGATGCTCCCGCAACCTCTCCAAGGTCAGTGCCAGATGCCGAGTGTGCTCCTCCTCCGTCCTAGAGTAGATCAGGATGTCGTCTATGAATACTATGACGAACACATCCAAGTAGGCCTCAAAACCCCGGTTCATGAGACTCATGACCGCCGACGGAGCATTCGTGAGCCCAAAGGGCATCATGGTGAACTCATACAGGCCATATCTGCTACTAAAGGCTGTCTTCGGGATATCCTCCTCCTGGATCCGCAGCTGGTAGTATCCTGATCTCAAGTCCAGCTTCGAGAAATAATGGGCCCCCTCCAGCTGGTCGAATAATTCGTCTATCCGTGGGAGCGGATAGGTATTCCGGACGGTCAGCCTATTTAATGCTCGATAATCGATGCACAGGCGAAGTGTCCCATCCTTCTTCTTCACGAACAGGACCGGTGCTCCCCATGACGAGGAACTCGGTCTAACAAAACCTGCCTCAACTAATTCCTGCAACTGAGTCCGAAACTCTGCCAACTCCTTTGGGGCCATCCGATAAGGGGCCCTAGACGCCGGCTTGGCTCCCGGCACAAGCTGTATCTGAAAATCCTGCTCTCGGTGTGGAGGTAGTCCTGGCAGTTTCTCCGAAAAGATGTCAGCGAAATCTCGCACCACCGGGATGTCTGTCACCGACTCCTTAACCTCTGCCATCTCAAATAGAATCTGATAGACCTCCTCTCCCTGCAGATGGGCCTTAACGACCCGTACCGAAGATAAGAGTATACGAGAGACAGGTCTTATACCTTCGATGGTAATGAAAGAGTCCCCGTGTCTCACGGTGATCCTCTTTGCCTGGCAGTCAATCTGGGCATAGTTCCAGTGCAGCCATGCCATGCCCAGGATCAGGTCGTAGTCCGTCAGCTTCAAAATCGTCGCTGGAGCCTCGAACGCTTTTCCACCAATTTCTGCCTCCATATTGCAGTGATCCGTGGTAAGGAGCTCAGATCCATCTGGCAGTCGCACCCTCATCCTCGAGCCTGTGAACCGCTCCACACCCTCCAGTCCTTCTACGAACGTCTCCGACACAAAGGAGTGAGTAGCTCCAGTATCGAACAGCGTGCGGGCAGGCTTGCCGCTGATGAAGACTATACCTGGGGTGATTAAATATCTTAGGGTTCTATAAAGAATTTTCTTTCCTTGTTAATCTATCTAGTGCGGTTCTGAGTTTTAACAACTTAAAGGGAGATTCTATGAAAATAAAGAAACATTGCAGCGTACCTGCGATGACCTGCTCCGGATTTCGAGGCTGCGCAAGGTCCAAAGCATATACCTGCTCTCTTTCCTGTCTACGATCTCCCCACTGGTATCAACGACCACGGCCGCGTCCTCGGCCTCCGTAATGCTGAGCTGGTGGGCCGCCCTGATGTGCTGGAGGTGGTGCCCCCCTCATAGGGCAGTTCCTCCGAATGTGCCCAATCTGATGGCAAAGAAAACACTCTGGTGGGGGATACGCCATTCCCCCGGGTCTCGGCATCTCCTGCATCCGAAGAGGGGGAGGGGCTAATACCACCTATTCCCTCGGCTCCGGCCTCACGTCCTGACGAGGCTGGTCCTCTGTCCTCCTCCCCTCTGGTACAGCACCCCGCTGCTGGTCATTCCTACCTCTCCGTCCCTGATCCTCTGCTGGCCGTTTCCGGCCCCGGGTGGCGTGCCAGTCAGCCTCAATCCTTTTGGCCATCTCCAAGATCCGGGAGATGGGCCCGTCAGATACAAACAACAGAGCCTCCCTCAAGTCCTCCCGCAGGCCCTTATAGAACCTCCTGATATACCCTGCCTCGTCCAGCTGGTAGGAATCTGCGTATCGAGCCAGATGGTCAAACTCTCGATGGTACTCCACCAAGGTCCGGGTACCCTGCTTCAGCTGTAAGAACCGCTCCTCCAAATCATCCCTAGCCGACTGCGGAACGAAATGCTCCAGCAGTGCGGCCCTGAACTCCTCCCATGTAACCTCCGCAACCTCCCTATCAGCAAAGGACGTGTCCAACAGCGTCTTCCGCCACCTCTTTGCATGGGACTCCAGGCAGGAGACAACCAGAGCCACCCTCTCCTCCCATGGACACCGAATCCCGGTCAGCATCTCGTACATGATATCTAGCCACTCTTCCGTCCGAACAACCGACTCTGTCCCCAAATAGGACGGGGGAGCCAGTCCTCGGAAGATGCTTAGCCAGTTGGCCCCCGGATTTGGCTGCGGGGCCGGAACCTGCTGGGCCCTGAAGGCCTCCAGAATGGCAGTCAGGGTCTGTCCCATGTCTGACTGAAGGAAAGGAGTGGGGGCCGGTGGGGGTGGTGCAACATCCTGAGCCTGTTGAACTCCACCTTGTGGCGTAGTCCGTGCTGGAGGCTGCGTAACAAAAACACACGCTGAGAAAACATTCAAATATTACATAAAGGTGGACAATTTATATGTGATCCCCATATGGGCACACCACTGCTTCCGCTGCTTAGTTTGTCCCCAAACTAAACTCGAGCGGGGGGGTGACCTAGGGTTTGTGGACTGCTACTTCCGTCTGATCGATGTTTCCTCTGATACCACTTGTAAGACCCCCATTTTTTTTCTTTTTCAACCACCAGGGTCTTAGGCCCAGAACCGCCGCTTTGCGGTGACTCCTTCACGTCCTGAAGGGTCATCACCACAAGGCGCAGATTCTGCCGGCCAATTCGATCACAGAAAGGTAGCACAATTATTGAAGTAAGAACAATGCAGTCCACAATAATACATCACATGTAAATAAGATAAAATCTCCACGAAGGGAGTGTCCACAGAAATCATCAGAGTACTATAAATACGGGCTTATGCCCGGTACAATATGTCCTCACTACAAGTCTCTCATGCGGAAGCAAAAACAGAAACTACTCAAGGTCGAGACTCACGGTCCCGGCTGTGTGAACTCTGGAGCTAGACTGCCCCATCTCTAGGCGCACCGATCTCTGGGGCTGCTCCTCCATGCTGGGCTCCACGATCCCCTAAATGATGCGGTTCGAAAACCGTTAGTCATAAAGACTAAGCCCTATCATCCCCTACCCCTTCCCCCATGGCTCCTAGGTACCGAGCGGGGAGGAAGAAAGGGAAGGACATGATGGTAGAGATAAATCAAGAAACAGGTGACTATGGACTTAATCTAGCAAGATGTATTCGGTGAGCAGTTAATATGATTGTTATAATAGGTCTAGCAGTAAGAAAAGCAATTATATGAATTTAAACCTTCACTTGTGTGAGAACACATAAGCAAAAGGGATCTTTTGCAAGGCTCCCATCGTATAGAGTGTCCCATACCACTTATACATTGGGGTGTCGGTGATCAAACAACAATGGTTGTTATATATTGAAATTAACCTTTGATTTATAAACTTGCCCACACAAGCTTATAGACCAAGGGGTCGTTTTGCAGGTCCTAATGTATAAGCGTCCCATACCACTTATACTTTAAGTGTCAGGGTTAAATGAATCGATTATGCTATGACATGCTAGTGGGTATGATGAAACATGCAAGTGCAACTCACACACCCGACTCTGTGCACACAGACCTTTAGTTCCCCCTTTCGGAGCCGTTACCTTCCAGGATACCTCCGTAGTGGCAGACGGAAGCGGTGGGTTGGGCCTCGCCCACCTCAAAACCAGTAAAAGCACCACTCGTCTGACCTATCGTACGCCTCAACACTTGGTGCACTAAGCGGACGCCTGCGTACTCTTGCCGGCTGGCGCACCGGACTTCTGTTGGCTAAGTGCTAACCACCTCGCCGGGTCAATGATATCGGTGTCGGTGCAATCGAAATCCCCGATATCGAAAGACCCACCACCTTAACTTTTCCTATTTTATGCACATGCAAGTTTAATCGTAAACACACAAAACCGAGCCGAAGCTCCCCGGACCAAACGTCCGTCTCCAACCAACCGAGCCGAAGCTCCCCGGACCATCCCGTCCGTCTCTTAACCAACCGAGCCGAAGCTCCCCGGACCCAAATGTCCGTTTCCAAATCATCCGAGCCGAAGCTCTCATCAATCTTCCTGTGCCGACAGTGTTTGTGAAAAGTGCAATCCTAGTTACTAAGTTACTCTTGCCAGTTTATTATTACAGTTTACGTTAGCCCAGGACTGCCCCCGGTATACCCCGTGAAGGGCTCTCAAGGGGCACTAGGAACCAAGACGGCGGCATTACGACCCGAAGTTCCCTTTCGCAAGGCACTTATTGTTATTGGTTGATCTCCCTTAACCCATTCCCTTCTTACATTACGATAGACTATCCTAGGGTGATTTTTAAACCTTCCACTCTTCGGGAAAAGCGATCTTTCGCCGAACCCGAACACCTCTTAACTCTACCTATCACCACTTCTCATCACTCTTTTTATCTTCCTATTGTGATTTCCTCCACTATTGCCCACCCAAACAAAATGAATTATTTAACTCCAATGTCTTCCTCAGATCATGTCTTATTTCAATTCACAATTGCTATATGCAGACCGACCTAGGCTACATGTCGAACCGGTTATGCAATGATCCATTACTCATCCAAAAGCCCTAAATTATTTACTGGAGACTTACCATGATATAAATGACCTAAGTCCAGAAAATGGAAATTTTCCTAATTTATTTGGCATTTAATTAAATTCCTCGAAAATCCCAAGGACTACCGGTTTGAACATGAACTACCCTAAGTTCTCATGCAAGATGTCCAGCAAATTTATGATAAATACTAGATTACCTCAATAGGTTAAATCCTAAGTATCATAATTTTTCTATCAATAGAAGGGCATGAAAACTATTTTAGAATTAATCTCTAACTTCTGTTGTTTATGAATCAAGTACAGAAAATATTCTTCCAAAAATTATAAATAATTTATGTCATGCAGACAAAGGTCTAAAATTAGCATAGCCCAAGTTTCACAATTTTCCAGCAAGTATTTTATCCATAATTAATTTTTAAACATAAAAGCCCTTTCTATCATCTGTGAATAAAGTACTAGATTTACTCAACATAAAAATTCTATAAAAATCCAGGGATCAATGTTCTACTAGTGAAGATCTAAATCCAGAATTTTAACTGATTATAATTAATTTAAAACCTCCAAATATTTAAAACGTCAATTCGGGCTAATAATCTTTTAACACATGAAGTATGATATTTATTAATCATAAAATTCCAGGAAAATTACCATAAGTCTAAAACATCCTAAAACCCCCTCCTCTCGAGTTTCATAATTTTTGGATTAGATTTAGTGCTTAAAATAACTAAATTACATTTCTATCCTAATTCAAACTCTTAACTTCCGAGGTACCCAACTACCTCCAATTCCTTCACCATTTCAACCAGAGGGTTTTCAGCATATCATGCCACTCTCCTCCAAATTTCAAGGGCATACAAGAGCTTTTGCTCTTATGTCCTTCACAAACCTCAAAACCCTTCATTTAAGATTTGAGTTTGGATCCTAGGGTAAACCAACCCTAAACCACTCCATTTTTCTCCACACAGGTTATAACACCATTCTAAGTCAGAGATCAGAAAATCAGCCTCTGTTGAGGCGATTTGACCTTTCCAAATTCTCAGTGCACTTTTTATTAAAAGGTGTCTCACTAACGCGTAGTTAAGGGTGGAAGATTTCTCACCCAAAACTCCTCCAAATCAATTGGAATTTTACACAGACCTAGGTTTTATAGCCAGGGACCACTCACCAAAATTTGGGAGGGTTTGGAGGTCATTTGACCATCTAAATAAATTCCTCTAAGTTTATTAAATTAAAACAAAAACTTTAGGCAAAGTATCTCCAAAAATTCCCATTTTTGGACAGCCTCTCGATATAAATATTATAGACCTCCAGCCCAAATTTCAAGTCATTTGGACATGTTATGAACCGTGGGCAACCATTTCAATTTCTGGTTAGCCTAGGTCTTGATCCCACCAAAATGAGTGATGTGGTCAAACCACTCATCCAAATTGAATAAAATTAATTTTATATTAAAGTAGACCCAGAGGGCTACAACTTTTGTGACTGGTCATTTTTCCTAAATCGGCCTCTAAGTGCCTCGTTTCGCAGCCTCAAAATATGTTCAAATAATCTATTTTCCATTAAGTATTATATAATAATCTATGTATTATAATATTAATTCTACTGTTCATCTTCTTCATGAACCCGAACAGACACAGGAAAACATTTTTCCTGTAACACTTCCGTGATCCATCGCCGGCCGTCCGGTCACTTCCCTGGCCAGCCACCACCACCACCACCTCCGTTGAGGCGACGGCTATCGGTCGGCGGTGGTTTGGCCGCCGGAGGTGGCGGTTTCCGGCGAACTCAAAATATCTTTTCCATGGTTTTCCATGAAAATGAGACATGAGTCCGGCTCCGTTGAGCGCGAACTTCCTTTCTAAGAATCCTAAGATCTACCCATGAAAGAGAAGGAGCAGAGGAGGACCTTGTTCACGGTTTGAAGGCGAGAAGAACGACGGGGTGCCATGGCGCGGTGGTGGCGTTTGCTGAACTTCTCCTACAGCAAGAACAAAGGTGTGATCCGATTACTTGAGCGTGTAACCATCTCCTCTTGCCCCAAGTGGGCTTTTATAAGTCAGATAATGGGAAGATGAATGGGTAAAGCCTTAATGGCCATGACGGTTCTCCCCTTAACATTTCGGTTACAGTGAAGGGATAGGAAACGGTGGAAACTGAACAGGTGTGTCCAGCTGGAGGCTTCCTATTGGACCATATCTTCCTCATTTATTATATAATTACAGAAGGAAAACGGCCTGAAATTACTCCTGGTGTAACTTCCCACACCAGCATTTATTACCACGCGTGTTAGAATAATTTCGGGCCTGAACCGTCGTTTCGGCCAATGTCACGGGCGTGACACATAGGTCACGGGCGTGACAAGCCCGAATAGCCAATTCTAGGTTCGACGATCGTCGAACTGAGATCGACGATCGTTGATGGATGGTCACGGGCGTGACACCTTGGGTCACGGGCGTGACAGGCCCGAACGACAGATTTTGGGTCGACGATCGTCGAATTGAGATCGACGATCGTCGAAGGCTGGTCACGCCCTAGGTCACGGGCGTGACCTCTAGGTCACGGGCGTGACATGCCCGAACGGCAAATTTCGAGGTCGACGATCGTCGAATTGAGATCGACGATCGTCGAGGGCTGGTCACGCCCTAGGTCACGGGCGTGACACTCATGTCACGGGCGTGACATGCCCGGGCCGCAAGGTCGACGATCGTCTCACGGCGATCGACGATCGTCGATGGGGTCACGCCCATAGTCACGGGCGTGACACCTTGGTCACGGGCGTGACATTCCCAGACAGCACGTTCGACGATCGTCTCGTGGAGATCGACGATCGTCGAAGTAGTCACGCCCAGGTCACGGGCGTGACGGGTCGGTCACGGGCGTGACCAACCCGTGACCCGAAATATTGATCGCTTTATTTCAATTTTATGTGTTTCCTGGGGTTCCGTCACAACTAACCGACTCCTAGGGGTCTAGCCGGAAATGGGATGTTACATTATGAGCGGTTGAGCCGTTGGGCTGCAACTCGATGAAAAGGTAGATTGCCGAACAGGAAAGGTGAAACCGACCCGCGCCTATAAATAGCCATGGATACTTCCGTATTCGAGGTGGCACGGCGACTTAAGCAACGGGGGGTAGCTGATCCGTACCTGCGTTAGGTCCATCCGACTTGGAAGCCTGGTTATAGGTTTTGTTGGAGCGCCTAATGAGAGTCTTAGGCCCGCGCACCGGAAAGACTAGAATGCTCAAATACCGTGTAGACAGTGGTGTTGACCCTGGTATTCCGGTACACCAAGAATGTGCCCTGAGTGCACGGACTGTCGGGCTGTGTGGCCGATAGTTGTAATGGCTTGAATGTGCCTGCGCGCACATAGTTGCTATATGTTGATGCCATGCTTTGCAGGGAAAGAATGCTAATGCCCCGAGAAAGGGGTAGGATTATTATAATTGGGTCAGCTGAATGCTGACCGTTGCATTGTTTGCCACCGGTTGGGTGGATTGTTCCCATGCAGGTGCTGGAGAGCCAAGTGGTAAGTGAAGGGCTGAAGCCCTACTGCTGTTGCTGCTGCTGTTGCGGCTAGCCCTTGAAGGCTAAGCGAATGTTTTTGCTTGTTTTCTTTTACTCATGTATGGCCGGCCTGCGCACCGAGGTTTGTAAACCATACGGTGTGAAAAGTGGAACTGTAAGGCCTTAAGGCCAAACTCTATGTATTTGTGTACATTCCGTGGTTATATATAAAGGTGGTTTATATATTGGACATTCCTGGTTAGAGTTCAAATTACAACTTAAAGCTTCCGCTAGAATGCTCTGAGTTAGGATTCGTGTTTGGTTTGGTATTATCCTGTGACCTCACCGTCTGTTTGTGGCATATAGTGTGGGGCCCCGGCCGGACCTTCTACTATACGTCATTTAACGGATGGGGTCGTTACATTTTGGTATCAGCTTCGTTCGGTCTTCCTCTATCGAATTCGTGGACGAATTCTTTTATGGGGTGGCGAGCGCGTGTTTATGCGCCTAGCTGTAACGCTAATGAACTCTGGAATGTCCACTAAGGAATGTACAAAATCTTGTTTGAGGAATCTGCGCGTTCCTTTTTGTGTTGTTTTGCTTGCATACGTTCGCTAATGTGTGTCTTGTCCACCTATAGGTGACGCGTAGTGGTGCTGGGCAGTCTGAGCCCCAGCGCTCTGATGAGAGTGCGGCACCAGCTGAGGTGCCAACACCTCCTCCATCTGCGGAAACTGTTCGTTTAGTTGCTAAGGCGCTATTTGCCATGATTCAGCCGACCAGGCTAGCGCAGCCGGCAGTAGTGCCAGTTCGTGTTGATGTAAGACCCGAGCCGGTTGAGGCTGTATATCCACGAGCAGCTGAACGACAGTTGAAGCAATTCATGAGCTTCAGTCCTCCTACGTTTATAGGACTGAGATCCCCAACGCAGGCAGAAGATTGGTTATCGCGTGTCAAGCGGATAAAGACAGCGATCAGGGCGGAGGAAACTCTAAAGGTCACCTTGGCCACCTTCATGCTTGAAGGAGATGCGCGTTTGTGGTGGGACGAGGTTGAGGTACACCATTTGGCGGGCAGGCAATTAACGCAAGTGTCGATTGAGAAGTTCTCTCGGATATTTCTAGCGAAGTATGTCCCAGCGGCGCAACACATTGCTATGGAAAATGAGTTCCAACGGTTAAAGCAAGGGGAAGATAGCGTGGATATCTACTTGCATGAGTTTACCAGGTTGGGACGGTATGCAGGTACAATCTTCGCGGATGACCAAAGGAAAACGAATCGGTTCTATGAAGGATTGCGGGATGAGTTGCGATTCCTGCTTTCGAGTTCAGTGAACCAAGGGTTTCAGGCATTGGTTGATACTGCGTGTGCGTTGGAAAAGGACATGCGGCGGGTGCAAGGGAATAAGGGCTTGGTTGCGTCGAAGCCAGAGTTTCAAGCACCTCGCCCGAGCAAATCGTTTTACCAGAAGAAAGGGGGCAAGAGGTCCAAGCCGTCTGGGCAAGTGACTACGACCGTTGTGTCGGGGGCGACATCAAGGCCGGATTCTCGTACTTGCTATAACTGTGGCCGAGTGGGGCATATCGCCCGTGACTGTCGGAAAGGGGACAAGAAGACGGGTGCGTCTTATGCCGAGAAGGGCAAAGCGGTGGTTGATTCCTCTGCGTCCCAGGCACAGCCCCGAATCTATCAGCTTGGCCAACAGGAAGCGATTAAGCAAAGTGACGTCGTCACAGGTACGAGTTGATTTAGCTTACTTGCTTATGTGCTATTGTTTTTGGTTATGTATAGCTTGTGCATGATGTGTGTGCTGCAGGCTTTGTCCTGATTCGGAATAATTTGGCGAGAGCCCTGTTTGATACGGGTGCTTCGCATTCTTTTCTGTCTGAGGATTTCGTATCTCGCATTGGGGTACCAAGTCATGTGACGGTGGATAGTACAAGGGTGCTATTGCCGAATGGCTGTGTGATGCTTGCGGATAGGGCTTGCGATGTGGATGTGCAAATAGGAAGTCGGGATTTCGGTTTGAGTGCAGCTGTGCTACCGTTATCGGAGTTTAATGTGATCTTTGGTATGGACTGGCTCTCGGAGCAGCGTGCCTTTATTGATTGCAACTCCAAGGAGATTACACTGGGCCAGAATACCGGAATTGTGACGAAGTTTGCTGGTATGCGAGGAGTTGGCGGGACTCTGTTGTCTGCACTCGAAGTCGTCAATGCTGTTCGGAAGGGCGCGGAGTTATTCTTCACGCTAATTCAGGCTGTTGAGCCAAAGGCCAGTGTCGGTGAAGTACTAGTTGTGTCAGAGTTTGCCGACGTGTTTCCTAAAGATCTTCCTGGGTTACCACCCCAGCGGGAGATTGACTTCTCTATTGAGTTGGTGCCAGGTGCGAAACCTGTGGCCCGCTCTCCATATCGCGTCGCGCCAAAAGAGATGGCTGAGTTGAAAGTCCAATTGCAAGAGTTGTTGGAGCAGGGATATATATGCCCAAGTATGTCACCTTGGAGCGCGCCTGTTCTATTTGTGAAAAAGAAAGACGGTAGCTTACAGTTATGTATTGACTACCGCGAATTGAATAAGCTGACGGAGAAAAACAAATATCCGATCCCACGGATTGATGACCTCTTTGATCAGCTGGCAGGATCAACGGTCTATTCCAAATTGGATTTGAAATCGGGATATTATCAGCTGAGGATTAGGGAAGGTGACATTCCCAAGACCACATTTGGAACACGCTACGGTCATTATGAGTTCACGGTAATGCCGTTTGGCCTATGTAATGCGCCTTTGGTATTTATGGACCTAATGCATCGAACGTTCCGAGAGTACTTGGATTTGTTCGTTATTATGTTTATTGATGACATCTTAGTATACTCTCAGTCGGAAGAGGATCATGTAAACCATTTGCGGTTGGTCTTGCATACCCTACGGAGGAATAAGCTTTATGCCAAGTTCTCAAAGTGTGAGTTCTGGCTCTCTTCAGTAGCCTTTTTAGGCCATGTGGTAAGCAGAGAAGGTATCGCGGTGGATCCGTTGAAGATAAGTGCCATTCGAGATTGGCCAGTGATGTCTTCAGTGGCCGAGGTCAGGAGCTTCCTTGGACTTGCGGGCTACTATAGACGGTTTGTGGAAAACTTCTCACGGATTGCTTTACCTCTGACCACGCTGACGAGAAAAGATCAAAAGTTCATTTGGACGCCGGAGTGCGCGCGAGCTTTTGAAGACTTGAAGAGGCGTTTGACCACGGCGCCTGTGTTGACATCGCCATGTGGTACAGATGGGTATGAGATCTATAGTGATGCTTCCGGGAGCGGCTTAGGCTGTGTTCTTCTGCAGTTTGGTAAATTGATTGCTTATGGCTCGCGCCAGTTGAAAGTGCATGAGCGGAATTACCCCGTCCATGATTTGGAGTTGGCGGCGGTAATCTTTGCGCTTAAGTTGTGGCGGCACTATCTTTATGGCGTTAAAGTGGATATCTATACAGATCATAAAAGCCTAAAGTATTTGTTGGATCAGAAGGATCTGAATATGCGACAACGAAGATGGATGGAGTTCCTTGGGGACTACACCTTCGAGATTCACTATACTCCCGGGAAGGGAAATGTGGTCGCTGATGCTTTGAGTCGGAAGACTCCGGTACGGGCAAGCTGGTTTCAGAGGCATGATCAGCGTTTAATCCAGGAATTGGAAGCATTGGAGATATCTTGTGTTGACAAGGGTTCGTCGACCGATGCATGCTTGAACTGGACGGAGGTTCAATATGACCTTACGGACAGAGTTCAGCGAGCAACGGAGCTTGATGAAAGTCTCCAGCGCTATGCAAAAGATGGGCCGGATGACCAATTCTCTTGGGATAACGGTTTGTTACGAAGAAATGGTCGAGTGTGCATCCCGAGTGTGGGTAAATTGAGGGAAGAGTTGATGTACGAAGCTCACTTTGCGAAGTACTCAGTTCACCCAGGGAGCACAAAGATGTACAGAGATTTGAAAAAGCTGTTCTGGTGGCCCGGATTAAAGAAAGATGTCGCACGTTATGTGGCTGACTGCAATACCTGTGCATTGGTGAAAGCAGAATGCCAGAAGCCTGGCAGTTTCCTGAAGTCGTTACCTATTCCAGAGTGGAAGTTCGATGATATTTCGATGGATTTCGTGCACGGGTTGCCGAGATCTCAACGCGGTCATGATTCAATCTGGGTGATTGTGGACCGGTTGACGAAAGTGGCGCACTTCCTTCCAAACAGAAGAGACGATTCAGTGGAAACCTTGGCCAAGCTTTATGTGGAGCAGGTTGTTCGACTGCACGGTGTTCCTCGGAGCATCGTTAGTGACCGTGATGGGCGGTTCACATCGAATGATTGGCGGCTCAAATGTTGGGTACAAAGTTAGCGTTTAGTACGGCCTTTCATCCCCAAACAGATGGCCAGACTGAACGAACCAACAGGACGATGGAGGACATGCTCCGCATGTGCGCCCTAGATTTTGGTAAGAGATGGGAAGATTATATATTTCTTGTCGAATTTGCCTATAATAATAGCTACCAAGCGAGTATTGGTATGACACCATTTGAGGTTTTATATGGTCGTAAATGCCGTACACCGTTAGCTTGGGCAGAAGCAGGCGAATCTAAGCTGAGTAGGAAAAAGGAAGTCGAAGAAGCTACCTCGCTCATACGCTCTATTCGGGAGAGGCTATTGATAGCCCAAGATCGTCAAGCAAAGTACTACAATGCCAAGCACCGGAACGTGGAGTTCGCGGTGGGTGATTGGGTATATTTGAAGATCAAACCCTTCAAAGGCGTGTCCAGGATTCGGCGTTTGAAAAAGCTAAGTCCGAGGTATCTTGGTCCGTTTGAGGTGGTGGAGCGAGTTGGGGAAGCTGCTTATCGACTAGCACTTTCAGCAGACTTGGGTGGATTACATGATGTATTTCACATCTCAGTCCTTCGTAAGGCGGTGAAGGATCCAGCTCAGGTAGTGGAGAATGATCGGGTACCGGTCGAGTATGGGCTAACGACGAGGGTTAGACCCATTCGGATCGAGGATCGAGCCGAGAAACAGTTGCGGAACAAAGTGATCGGGATGGTCAAGGTCCGATGGGACAATTGTGGACGTGAAGAGCTAACATGGGAGCGAGAGCAGACCATGCGAGCTGAATTTCCCGAGCTGTTTGTATAAACTGTAGACCGTGTACTTTTGTTATATCAGAATTCTCAAGTTCTAGCATTGTTGGTTCTTGTTTCCTTACCGTGCAAATTTCGGGACGAAATTTTGTTAAGGGGGGGAGGATTGTAACACCCCAAAAAGACCCCAAAAAGACTCAAAATGGTTTTGAGGTGCAGGTCAGTTTACACGGCCTGGGACACGGGCGTGTCCCAGGGCGTGTCGGGGGTACACGGCCTGGGACACGGGCGTGTCCCAGGGCGTGTCACGCAAATAAAATGCGATTTGAGTCAGAAAGTTACACGGCCTTGAACCAAGCCTTGAACACGGGCGTATCAGGTTGGACACGGGCGTGTCCGATGCCGTGTGCCTACCCGTGTACTGCTTGCAGCTCGATGAGGCAGGGGTGACACGGGCGTGTCTCAGGAATGACACGGGCGTGTTGATGCCCGTGTTCTGGTAAATCTCAGTCGGTTCGAATACCGCGTGTGCCGCTTAAGGGTACACGACCTGTGACACGGGCGTGTCACAGGCCGTGTCAGCCAAAAAATTGAGTGTTTGGGCAAATCGTGGCCGTTCAGATTTCTCTCTTTTGATCCAAGGGCTCAGGTGATTTCCTGGCTGGATTTAATCCGTGAAGGCTGATGAAGACTTCATTCTTCATATGCTTAAGGAAGAGAGAAAGAGAGAGGAGGAAGAAGAAGGAGGAGGAGATCAAGCCACCGACGGAGTTCCCGTGGTCCGATTCGTGATCCGAAGCCGGCGTTGTGAAGGCAAATCTGCTGCGGTTCTTTCTCATAGGCTAGTTTGCGATGGCTCCCAAGAGATCGACAAGGGTAACGATCTCCCTTCTTAGACATGTGAAGTCCTTCTTTTCTGCATTGCATAGGGAAAACCCTTCCCCGCGAGTGTGCGGTGGGTTGTGGTGTCCCTTGGGGTAGATATGTGAAGTCCCCCTTGTTAGAGGCCGGAATTGGAGTACGGCTCTAGGCATGCTGTGTGAAGCCCATCTGGACATGGTCTGAATTGGTGATGCTTGTTTGCATATCGGAGAAGGCTCCGTGATTATGGCTTGTGTTGCCTTGTGCCTACCTGTTGCTTGGTGCAGCAGGAAGTACTGGATGATGTCTAGGAAATGAAAAGGGTTGGATGCAACTCTTGTGTCCGTGCGTTGCCATTTTATGAGCGGTTGAGCCGTTGGGCTGCAACTCGATGAAAAGGCAGATTGCCGAACAGGAAAGGTGAAACCGACCCGCGCCTATAAATAGCCATGGATACTTCCATATTCGAGGTGGCACGACGACTTGAGCAACGGGGGGTGGCTGATCCGTACCTGCGTTAGGTCCGTCCGACTTGGAAGCCTGGTTATAGGTTTTGTTGGAGCGCCTAATGAGAGTCTTAGGCCCGCGCGCCGGAAAGACTAGAATGCTCAAATACCGTGTAGACGGTGGTGTTGACCCTGGTATTCCGGTACACCAAGAATGTGCCCTGAGTGCACGGACTGTCGGGCCGTGTGGCCGATAGTTGTGATGGCTTGAATGTGCCTGCGCGCACATAGTTGCTATATGTTGATGCCATGCTTTGCAGGGAAAGAATGCTAATGCCCCGAGAAAGGGGTAGGATTGTTATAATTGGGTCAGCTGAATGCTTACCGTTGCATTGTTTGCCACCGGTTGGGTGGATTGTTCCCATGCAGGTGCTGGAGAGCCAAGTGGTAAGTGAAGGGCTGAAGCCCTACTGCTGTTGCTGCTGCGGCTAGCCCTTGAAGGCTAAGCGAATGTTTTTGCTTGTTTTCTTTTACTCATGTATGGCCGGCCTGCGCACCGAGGTTTGTAAACCATACGGTGTGAAAAGTGGAACTGTAAGGCCTTAAGGCCAAACTTTATGTATTTGTGTACATTCCGTGGTTATATATAAAGGTGGTTTATATATTGGACATTCCTGGTTAGAGTTCAAATTACAACTTAAAGCTTCCGCTAGAATGCTCTGAGTTAGGATTCGTGTTTGGTTTGGTATTATCCTGTGACCTCACCGTCTGTTTGTGGCATATAGTGTGGGGCCCCGGCCGGACCTTCTACTATACGTCATTTAACGGATTGGGTCGTTACACCATCAAGGATCCACAAAGTCTTCTAAAGTTGTTTTTGAGAAAAGAGAAGACTAACATCATCTTCTTTCCCACCCCATTGTACAGGGTTTTAACTCCCTTCAAATGTTAGCCTGGTTCACAAGTCACCATCTAAAAAGACTTGAGTTTGGTTTTTGGGCACCAGATCAAAAGCTCAAAGGGTTGCAATATCTCCCTGCAAATAGATATTATGGTGGCAGTCACCTGACCAAAACCTGTTAGTGGATTCCTACTAGGGTGGTAGAAGAGTGGATGTACTCAAGTTTAGAGGAACCACTATAAATTTTCTTTTGTTGTTTGATTGCTTATTTTCTGCTTTTGTTCTTGCTGTGGCTGTGATTGTTAGAATAGTTTAGCTTGTTTTATTTTCTATAACTGTTACATGGTATCACTTATTTTACTCTGATATAAATCTTAAAAACAGCATAGGTTTTTTAATATTCTATTCACCCCCTCTAAAGTAAGTTAGATCTAACCCCTCCTTTCAATTGGTATCAGAGGGTGTGTTTCTTTGGTTGTACAAGTTTACACTTGAACCAAGATCCCTGTTAGATTAGATTTCATCTTTCTTAACTTTTCTACTATCACAATGGCACAAAATAAAGATTATGCAAGCACCAGACCTCAGGTATGCAACTTAAATAAGTTTGCTATCTGGAAGGCAAGAATTAAACTTTATATGAACTCTATTTATGAGGACATTTTTAACTCTATTTTGATTGGACCACCTGTTGCAGAAACTACCTCCACCTCTACTTCAAGCTCTTATGCTGTTCCACCACCTGAGTGGAAAGATGCTCAGAAAAAGGCCAAGATTGCTGATGCAAAGGCGGCCATGAATATTCTGGCTCAGACCATGTCTGATGATATCTTCCAGAAAGTGGCTGAATGCACATCAGGCAAAGCTATTTGGGACTCACTTAACCAGATGGTAGCTGGCTCTGCCGATGAGAGAAAGGATAGGAGATCCAACCTCATCTCTTAGTGTGAAAATTAAAAAAAGGATAAGACAGAGACTGTTGGAGATATGTAAAACAGATTAAGCATAATAATAAATGAGCTGAAAACATTTGACAAGGATATTACACTTACAGAAGTGAATGATGAAATCATTATGTGCTTCCCTAGCTCATGGGACTCTAGGATCTGGCATATCAAGGAAGCCATAAGCCTCAATGAGATTTCCACTGAATCTCTACGGGGAAAGCTCAAATCTTATGAGCAACCGATCAAGTCAAGAGAAGCTACAGAAGAAAAGACTTATTCTTCTGGGAGAAAAGAACAGAATATAGCTTTCAAAGCTACTGAAGAATCAGAAGCTCCAACTATCAATGAAGAATTTTTAAGTCTCTTAGCCAAGAGATTTTACAAAATGGGGAAAATGGACTTCAGAAGAAAGTCATATAGGCAAGATGACAAACCCAGGTATGACAAAACAGCTACTAAAGAAATAGTTTGTTTTGGCAGCAGGAAGCCTGGACATTTCATTTCAGACTGTCCACAGACTCAAAAGAAAGATAAAAGAAAAGAAAAGGAGACCAGAAGACAGCACTACATCAAGCCTTCCTCCAGCAAGCACAAAATAAAGGAGAAAGGTTTCATTGTAGAAACCTGGAGTGACATTGAAGAAGATTACTCATTCTCCAGCTCTAATGAGGATGAACAGGAAGCTAAAGCCAAGGAGATATGCTTGATGGCTATTTATGCATCAAGTACTCACTCTGATGCTGACCTGACAGACACAGAAGAACCTCTAACCTAAGATGATCAGGTATTATCTTCATTTGATTTTAATTCTGAAAACTTTAGAACTGAATTCAAATCATTGTGCTTAGACTTAATAAATTCTTAAAAAGTAATTAAATAACTTAGAGAGAAATTAAATGAACAAGAGAACCTGATGTTGGAAAATAACAAATTAAAAGATGAAGTAACTTTAGGAAATGAACAAATTATTAAATTAAAGACTGAATTATGTGAGGCTAAGGAACTTGAGGAATCTCTCAATGGGAGAAGCCTTAAGCTAATGGACATAACCAGCACAGTACATGCCAGGTTAAATGGCAAGTTGGGCTTGGGTGCTTCATCAAGCCTACCCCCACTAATTCAGAAAAACATATTAACAACACCAATAAAATTTGTTTCTGAAAAGGGTAAAGAGAAGATAGAAAATAACATCCCTAATCAAACAGAGCTTTAAAACAAAATTAAGAAAAAGAAAAGGAGTAAGAAAAACAATAATCAGAACAATGTTCAGCAGATTTCGTCGAACTCAGAGCAACGAAATGTGTACAGTTCGTCGAGCTTAAGTCGGTGAACTCCGAACGCAAACTTTTACCATAATTATTCTCTGAACTGCGATCAACGAAACTAGTATGGTTTGTCGACCAGAGATCGATGATATTGGGGCCCAGAAAATGAATATTTTCAATCTCTAAGTGGAGCTTGACGAACTCATCCCCATTCGTCGAACTTAGATCGACGAACTCATCAGAATTCGTCGATCTCAGTTCACAATAATAAAAACTTCAACTCCAATAGATTCTATAATAAATCCAGAGAAAACTTCAATCCTTTTAATCAATGGATAATTCCACTAAGGAAATATCATCCCGTAGTCTATAAGAATCGACTTGAGTATTCATATATCTCTAGCTTTAATTATGTGAATCAATAAGGACACAAGGTAACCTGGGTCAAAAAATTCTAATCTGTCTTTGTGTAGGTAAAAGACTATCCTACCACACACGAACAGTGGTATCTGGATAGTGGTTGTTCAAAACATATGACTGGATGCAAGGACAACTTATCCAACTACAAGTCCAAGCTAGGTCCAAAAGTTGTTTTTGGGTACTCCAACTGTTGTCAGACCAAAGGATATCGTAATGTAAAGATTGACCTTATTACTTTTAGAAAAGTAGCATATGTAAGTGTATTAAAGCACTACCTGATTTCAATAAGTCAACTCTGTGATGAAGGGTTTCAGGAATCATTTGACAAATCCTCTTGAATTATTTCTTCTGCTGAAAATAAAACTATATTAACTGGTTTTAGAGTAGGAAACATCTACATAGTAAATTTCAACTCAACTAAAACAGAAATTTGTTTTTTTAACCAAACTAGTAATAACAATGAACTTTGGCATAAGAGATTAGACATGTCAACTTAATAAATATTGCTAGGTTATCTAAAGACAACCTTGTTAAAGGATTGCCTTCTTACCCCTACAAGAAGGAAAGCCTTTGCAGGGCTTGTCAGTTAGGTAAGCAAACTAATAATAGTTTTAAGTCACTAAATAAGAGTGATTCACCTAGGATTTTATATTTGCTCCACATGGATCTTTTTGGACCCATTGTTGTACAAAGCCTAGGAGGGAAGTCTTATACCCTAGTTATTGTTGATGACTTCTCAAGGTTCACTTGGGTGTTCTTCTTGAGAAATAAGTCAGATAACTTTAAGGTTCTTACAGATTTTTTCAAGAGTATACCGATTGAGTTCTCTACTCTAGTTGCATTGATCAAAAGTGATCATGGTACTGAGTTTGAGTTTCTTCTTATGCAAGAGTTCTGTGAGATGGAATGTATCAGGCAATGTTTCTCTGCTCCTAGAACTCCTCAATAAAATGGGGTAGATGAAAGGAAGAACAGAACACCCATTGAAGCTACAGGCATATTAATTGCAAATGCTCACCTGCCCCTATCCTTCTGGGCTGAGGCTATGAGCACAACAAACTATGTCTTGAACAGAAGTTTGATACACAAACTTGAGGGCAAGACCCCTTATGAACAACTCAAAGGGAAGAAACCCAAAGTAGACTATTTTAAAATATTTGGTTGTATTTGTAACATTCACAACAATAACAAGAAATACCTTAAAAAATTTGAAGCCAAGGCTGAAGTTGGAATTTTTCTTGGATGTTCCCAAGTAAGCAAGGCTTATAGGGTTTATAATAAATCAACCTTGAAAATGTAAGAATCTCTTCACATTTCTTTTGATGAAACTAACATGTTTTATAAGGAGAAGATAACTTCTACTAGTGAAACCTTGCAGGTACCTAACATGTATGAGAAGCTTGATAAGTTGACCCTCACCAATGAGTCTGTTACACATCCTCCTCCATATGTTACTATTGAAAGTGATGATGAAGATATTGACTTCAATGCAGAACCAACAACAGCTAACCTAATTCCACCAGAAGAATAAACTCCCCAGGCTGTTGCTGAACCAACTCCACCAACTGATTCTATCATACTTAGAGATCACCCTATATCTCAAGTAATAGGAGACATATCAGTAGGTATAAAGACAAGGCATCAACTCCACTAGGATATGATGCATGCCTGCTTCATATCTAAAATTGAGCCCCAATCCATCAAAGATGCTGAGCAAGATCCACACTTGATTATTGCTATACAAGGGGTGCTCACCCATTTTGAGAGATGTAGAGTTTGGGACTTAGTTCCAAGACCCAAAGACTACTCAGTCATTGGAACTAAGTGGGTATTCAGAAATAAACTTGATGCCCAAGGATCCATCATAGAACAAAGCAAGGCTAGTAGCTCAAGGCTATAGGCAAGCGGAAGATATTGACTATGACCAGACTTTTGCACCTGTTGCCAGGCTTGAGGCAATAAGGATTTTCCTTGCTTATGCTGCATTCAAAAAGTTCAAATTCTACCAAATGGATATAAAGAGTGTATTTTTGAATGGAGAACTTAAAGAAGAGGTTTATGTGGAACAACCACCAGGTTTTATCTCTTCAACTTATCCCTCTTACGTTTTCAGATTGCATAAAGCTCTCTATGGTCTAAAGAAAGCTCCAAGAGCTTGGTATGAAACCTTAGCTATCTTTCTTTTAGAGCATAAATTTTCTAAAGGCATGGTAGATAGGACTTTATTTTTCAAGCATCTTCATGATAAAATTCTATTAGTACAAATATATGTAGTTGACATCATATTTGGCTTTATAGATCCCAAACTATGCAAAAGATTATCCAACCTTATGCATTCTAAGTTTGAGATGAGTAGCATGGGTGAGCTCTCCTACTTCCTTGGCCTCCATGTGAAGCAGATTCCTGATGGCATTTTCTTAACCCAATCCAAGTATGCTAAAGAGCTAATTAAAAGGTATGGGAAGGCTGATGCCTCAGCTAAGAAAACACCTATGGCTATAAATGATGTGGTTGATTCAGATGAACAAGGGAAACCTGTTGATCTGAAATTGTATAGGGCCAGTGTTGGGTCCCTCCAATATCTCATAACAAGTAGGACAGATATTATGTTTGCTACTTGTCTTTATACTAGGTTCCAGGTGAATCCTAAATAATCTCACCTAATTTTGTTAAAAAGAATTTTAAGATATATAAAGAGTTGCCCAAATCTAGGACTCTTGTATCCAACTGAGTCAGAGTTTGAGTTAAATGGATACTCAGATGATGACTTTGCTGGTTGTAGAGTGGATAGGAAAAGAACATCAAGAACATGCCAGTTCCTTGGTGCTAGACTTGTCTCCTTGTTTTGTAAAAAGCAAACATCTGTGTCTACATTAACAATAGAAGCTGAATATATAGCAGCTGGCAGTTGCTGTTCACAGATGTTATGGATACAAAATCAACTCCTTGATTATGGATATAACTTAAATAATTCAACTCTATTCTTTGATAGTACCAGTGCTATATCCATAGCATAGAATCCAGTGCATCATAGTAGGACAAAGCATATAGATGTAAGACACCATTTCATTAGAGAGTGTGTTGATAAGAAGAAAATTAATCTTACCTTCATCCCCACTGATTTGCAAAGGGAAGATATCTTCACCAAACCCTTGGATGAGAAGAAACATCTATCCTCTATGAATCAGCTAGGTATGATGAATGGTGATACATTAATTTAATTCTCTGTCTATGGTCGAAGAATTTGCCAAAATTCGTCGAACGGAGCTCGACGAATTCCCCAATCTCTTCTCAGAGAGTCCATTCCTCCACCTCCTCCTACCCTTGTTCAAACAACTTCAACATCCCTCCAACAAATTTCCACAACTCCAACATATCAATCTATAACTCCTGCTTCCCCCATCCATCCTTCTTCACCAGTTCAATCACCACTACCTCAAAATTCCCCAATCTCTTCTCCAGTACAACAATCTCCAGAGCATGATCATTCGCCAACACATGTTACTCCTCCTCTGTCCGCTCTTCCTTCTCATCTTACAAATATTCCTCCTCTTAAAAATCTATCATCCTTACCTTCATTTAATCTTCTTTCATCCCCCAGTCATTCTCCATCCCCTCCAGATGAGCAAATGCTAGATTCTCATCCCTCCTCTTCCACTTTCAATCCATCTGTATCTATTCAAACCCCACTAGAATTCATAGACATAGCTTCACCCTCCATTTCCTCCATTCTGAAATTCATCACACCACTCCTTAAATAACTCATAGCAGAGGCCATTTCCCCTTTTGCTTCTTCTATTTCTTCTCTTGCTTCCCAAATATCTACCTTCCTTATCCCTCCTTCTTCAGTCAGGGGCTTGGCTCCAGTGCTTCCTGAAACCAGGCAGGGGGAGATACTCCATGAAGAAGTAGCTCCAATAGCTACAACAACAACAGTAGAAAAAGAATTTATTGATACATATATACCAATTACAGAACTTACTGAATTTTGGATACTGATTATGAAACAGCTTATTTAACTCATTCTTTGGATATTCTTTCGGGAAACTGCTTCATTTCTCCAGCTCTTAAACTGATCTCAGTTCTTGATTCTTTTGATCTTATGCATAGAAACCGTCTTTCTTTTGTCTCTCCTCAGTACTGTATAGATATTGTTTGTTATACAACTCCTGTTAGCTCAGAAATATTACAACTTATTCAGAATAGTTTTTCAGCTCCAAAGCCTGTGCTTGTTCTAGTCCCAGAGGTTGAGCATGTTAAGATTGCTGAGGATGAGTTTTCTAAGCCCAAGGCTCTTTCACCTCCCACCTTTGTCTTTTCTACCTCTCTATTACAAGATATGGATGAGATTTTTGCTGTAGACATGGCTCAGGAAGCTGAAATGGTTTCAGATGCAGTGGTTCCTCCTGCAGCTATTCCTCCTCAAACAGACTTAGCTAATGATTCTGATGATTCTTAATCTGATAGTGCCAAGAAAGCCAAATCAAAGAAGAGAAAAGCTTCAGCTGCTCCCAAGCCAAATCCTGACAATGATGTACCATACTATATTCTGCACAACATTCCTCTCACTTCCAAAACTCCTCAGTGGATGAGGATGTCTAGAAATCAAGCCAAAGCACAGAAGAAGAAGTATGGATCCTTTCTAGTGAAGAAATTCAGGAAAGATCCACCTCCTCCTCCTCCTCCTACTGCAGGTGCTTCAGACGATCTTCTAAGCCTGCTCCGTTATAATCAAAACAATCTTATAGATCATCTCAAAGGCAATATTCCATCCCTACTGGTAAATATAGTGAATGGAGACCACCAAAATCTTACTATGCTGAACAGTCTGTAAAGGATTACCCTTCCAAAAATTTTCAGCAACAGTCTGTTATTTTCAGAAAGTCTCAAAGGACATCCCAGGATATTTCAACTAATCTAGGATATGAACTAGATCTTGATCCAAACTTTAGGATTGCATGATATCATGAGTTGATTGGTTTATCCAAAATAAACAAGACAAAGACAGAAGGAACATATCCATCAAAATTTACAACTATGTCTTCCTTCAGATAGAAAGAACTTGATAAGTTTGAAATTGACAAAGAATTATTTGATCCAAATGCTTATATACAGGTCCACCTAGAATTCGTTGTGCCTAGAGCTTCTACTATAACTCTTTTGGGATCCCAAGACCTGAAGATGTCAAAGCGTGGAGCAGAAGATCCTCTCAATACTATTGTGTTCACTAAATCCTCTTCTGCCCCTCCTCCAGATAGACTCTAAAACATTTTATTCTTTGCTAATATTCTCTCCATCCTCTATATTGTGATTGTCAGTTATTTATTTTGAGGTTGTATGTCTGTATTTTCTCTTATTTTGCATTATACTTAGTGACCTCACTCAAATAGGGGGAGATTGTTGGATCCCTAGTTGGATTTGGGCTAGGTTCACTAATTTAGGCTGAGTCTGACCCACCTTGTATAGCCAGTGTCATGTTTAGTAGTCCTAGAGTTTACGCTAAGTCCTTTTAGTTCTACCTTCTTGGACCAGCCAGAAGTGGACCTCGGAAGACTCAGATTTAGAAGATATCAGAAGACAGTTTGATTAGTTTGAAATTCTTCGAACTCAGCTCGATGATCGTCGATCTCCGATCGATGAACTCAGAGTTAATTCTCTGAGCTGAACTCAACGATATTCAAGCTCAGGTCGATGATTAGTTTTCTCCTGACAGATTCTCAGGTCGACGAACTGGCATTCTTAGGTCGATGATCCTGGATCTCAGGTCGACGAATTCTGTTCAGAGGTCAACGATTTCTTTCTCGGTTCCAGAATGAGTTTTTCCCCTCCTTCTGAGCCTTTATTTTCACATTAATTAGCAGTATTATTCCTGAGTAAGTAATGCATATATTCCTCTGAATATATTCATTATTGGGTGCATTAATTATAGTATTCATCAGGATATTTACTTGCTTATTTTATTTAGGATAGTTGGGGAAACTCATTAATGTTTTATTCCAGCCGTTTGTAATATCCAGATCAGTCAGCATTTATGGCAGTAATTCAAATTTCAAAGGAATAATAATTGACTGAGAATATTAAAAGAGATCTCTCTCTTTTCAAGGATACAATACAAGAGAACAAAAGGATTCAGTACAGAGAACTCATAATAATCCAGAACTCTCATTTTTCTCTCAGTGCAATCATCCTTATCAATTCACAAGACTGAAGAAGAACATTCATCAAATATCAAGAGTCTTCTTCATATTCAGATCCAGGAATCTTCAGAAACATTCTTTTCAACATCTGTCTATTGGTTTCCTAAACATTGATAAGTCTAACCTGAAGACCTACACCCTGAAGCAAAGTACCAGTCTTCCTGAACCTTCAACATCACAGGGGGAGCTTTTGCACCATCAAGGATCCACAAAGTATTCTCAAGTTGTTTTTGAGAAAAAAGAAGACTAATATAATCTTCTTTCCCACCCCATTATATAGAGTTTTAACTCCCTTCAAAAGTTAGCATGGTTCACAAGTCACCTTCTAAAAAGACTTGAGTTTAGTTTTTGGGCACCTGATCAAAAGCTCAAAGGGTTGCAATATCTCCCTGCAATAGATATTGTGGTGGCAGTCACCTGATCAAAACCTGTTAGTGGATTCCTACCAGGGTGGTAGAAGAGTGGATGTACCCAGGTTTAGGGGAACCACTATAAAATTTCTTGTGTTGTCTTGTTGCTCATTTTCTTCTTTTGTTCTTACTGTGGCTGTGATTGTTAGATTTGTTTAGCTTGTTTTCTTTTCTATAACTATTATATAGTATCACTTATTTTACTCTGATATAAATCTTAAAATCAGCCTAGGTTTTTTAGTACTCTATTCACCCCCCTCTAGAGTAAGTCAGATCTAACCCCTCCTTTCATATAGAATTCGAGATCTTCTTCTTCCTTGATCCTCCTCATGTCCTTGGCATAAAAGTACACCCCAATAGAGAGATTACACGTGAGTCAACACAATGGCCTACATAATAAAGGATTATATTGTATAGTCCTATGTTTATTGACACACTATACCTGACATTGGTGTGTAATTAGCAATATAAACCTGCAAGTGCATAACTAAAAATGCAATATCAAATATAATCACAATTCATCTTAGCTTAACTAGACCCTTCTTCAAATCAGGGTTATTATTGATACAATATCCAACAATCTCCCACTATTTGAATAAGTCAGAATCCTATAAGCTAAGGTGAATTGCACAACAAGAATAATCATAGAGCATAAAATTGAAAAGATATTTAAATTTAGAAAGAGAGCGCATTCCTAGTAAAGAAATATAAATCATATATATATATCAATTAGGAGTTCATAGTTGGGGGAACCAACATCCATATCTCAATAAAAAGAAAAAAAGAACATTAGGCCTGCATGCCTTGATCCTTTTGACGGTGCCTAACAAAATAAGCCATGGCTTAGGAAAATATTTTGGAGGGGCTGGAGGCGCAGAATCATCATTCATGTGATTTCTGAAGTGTATTATTCTCTTTTTAGAGGCCAATTCATACTTATGCCATTCATCATGATCATAGTGGTTCCAATATCTTCAACTGCTTGAGCATCTTCAACAGCAGTAGTGTCGTGAGTGAAATCCTATGTGTCTGTCCAAAGTTGAGAGTAATCCTCAGTAGGATGAACTTTAACATGAGCAGGCACAACAGGTACTTGAGAGCTAAATATCTGACCATGTAGCCACCCAAAATTATCATTACTACAGTCATTGACTCCTTTAAAGTTTTCTACTATGGCAGCTTCAAGGGCTGTCACCTTAGCTTTCACCTTATCCTCCCCATTTTTGACTTCTACAGCTAAAATATTGGCATAAGCTTCCATTGTCCTATAAAAATGAGCCATTGATCTGTTGTGTGCATCAATCATTGTCATTGCATTCTTATCAACAGTTTGAAGAATGTCTGAAGTATACTTGAGCCCTTGCATGTTTAGAGTGATAGATTTGCCACCTTCGACAAATAATGAATATAGCTTGGCATCAAGCTTGTTAATTTGGATTTTAACTTCTGCAAGGCTATTGTTAAGATCCTTATATGTTTACTTGACCTTATTAAGAACTTACTACATTACAGATTCAAAATGTAATTGCTGTCTTGCCAACATAGCTTCTAAGTTCTTCAGAATGGAACTATCAAAAGAGGAACTAGGAAAATCTTCAAAAGGAATACTGGGGGGAGAGGGCAGATCTTCATGGATTGGAGATAATTGATTTTTAGAAATCAGCACCGACTCTTCAACAGTTAGGATAGGAGGATGCTCCTCTGCATCTCCTTCCGCATCAAAAGCATCTACAACCTCCTCTTAAACAACTGGAGGAGTACTTGTAGCCTTGTCAACTCATTTCTCAAGGTTGCGGATAAACCTGACAACCTGAGTAGCTACCGATTTCGTGGACTGAGTCACCTCCCCCTAAGAAGATGAAGCAGGAATAATCTCTAGTAGAGGGACAATCAGGTTCTCCATTGAAACTAGCTCAGACCCATCATTAGCATTATCAACAACTTTGGTCTCATCAGCAATGACCAAAATCTCATCAACATCCACCTCATAATCATCAACATTTAAATCATCCTTAGTGGGAGCTGGAACATCATCCTCATCAATCTCATCCTCAGCCTCAACATGCACTAACTTAGCAGCAACAACTTGGACATCTGGAACTGTCTCAATAGAAACACTCAAGGGCACTCTCTGAGTGGCCACTTGTGTATCAGTTGGCTTCCCCTCCATTCCTACACTCAAGCTACCAGGAATCTCACTGGGGGGAGGGTAGAGAAGGAATCTTGTCCTCAGGATCTTGTTCTTCCTCCTCCTCAAGCACAACTAAGGCTCCCCCTGGCCTCAAGTTTTGTAAAGTGTTTGTTTAGGATAGAGAGTGACCTTAGGGGGGTGGGAATAGGTCCAATTTAAATCTTGGCTACTTTTAAATCTTAGAAATTTCCTTGTGTGTTAATTAACACAACCACAATATTCAAGAACACTATTGATATACCAAATACAACACAAATCTAAGCTTACCAATCACAGCACAAAATAAATATTAATAAACACAACACACATCAGAGCACAACAAACCACATCAGTTTTATAGTGGTTCCCCAATTTATGTTTACATCCACTTCCCCCTTCGCCTATCTAGTAATGAGCCAGATTCGACCAAACTTCATATTTCTTTTCCTCAGATCCTCAGATCTTACACCTCAGAGCCCAGCTGGCTTCTACAACTCAGACAAAGCAATGTCCTACCTCAAATCCTAAAGATCTTACAACTCAGGATCCTCTTCAAGGACCCTACCTCAGAATTATCCTCCACTCCTACTCCTCAGGAAAACCATTGCCATACAACCTCAGAACCTTCAAGTTCCTACAGCTCAGAGAAATACCCTTCTCCTACCTCAGGCTCACAGCCCTATCCCAGCCTTTATAATTTAGGCTTGCAACTCATAAATATCAATCTCCAACATCTCACATCTGTTAATAGATCTTATAAAATTAATATAATAGAAGGAATTTGTGTTTTGAAATGTCACCTCGGAAGAAAAAGACTGGTGACTTCTTCTTGATCAGATCTTGATGTAAAATCTTCTCCTTTAATCCTTTATATGAAGAAAATGATCGATCCCTTCTTAGTTTTTTAAAAGCTTCTTGAAGGAGAAGATAGGGTTGAACTAGGCTGGAGAAGATTAAACTTGAACTATGATTTGCCTCCTCTCTACCTTCAGAATTCTATTGATATTTTCTGACAGACTTAGATGAGAAGAATGATTATTATTGTCTCTTGTTTCTGTTGTGTTGGTCTCCTTATATAGGCTTTGGCAAGAGTGACCAGCTGTCCGGGTTAATCCACTTACATTTGACAGTTCTGACAGTTGTTAGACCTTCACGCTTTGAATTCTGGACTTAGAAGAATTTCTGTCTGAGAGCTTCTACATGAAGGTGTTTACATCTATTCTGAGTGCTGACACTTCTGTACTTAGATTATGTCGACAACAGTCCTATGAGTCAACGCTTCTCTTATAGGGATGTCGACAACAATCGAGTGTGTCGACACTGCTAGCTTCTTGCCTCAACAAAACTTTTATCAAATATGTTGACACTAGTCCTGAGTGTCGACAAAGCTGGTTTCCAGTCTCGACATAACTTCTATAAAATGTGTCAACACTAGTCTTGAGTGTCGATATAGCTTGCTTTTAGTCTCGACATAACTTGTGTAGAATGTGTCGATATTAGTCCTGAGTGTCGACACAGCTTTCTTTTTGACTAACCGTGTCGACCCAAGTCCAGGGTATCGACACAGCTTGCTTCCTGTCTCGACACTACTTGAATAAGGGTGTCAACACTAGTCCTAAGTGTCGACACAACCTTATTCCTTATCTCAGCACTGCTTCTACAAAGGTGGCGACACTTGTCTAGTATCTCGACACTTTTGTACTTAGTTTATTTTTCTTGCATAAGTAAACTCAACATAAATCAAATACAAATTTGTGTATATCATTGAGTTGAAAGGGCTTCTCCAAATCAGGTACACAATTCCCAATGTACCCAACAATCTCCCCATAGCTATTTGAAGAAGTCATAATGCCAATTCAATAATATACACCATGATACCAAACTATGATGATAAAGATATAAATTCAATAGTGCTGAACAAAATATAAAGTAACACAATTGATAACATAGATAGAATACAATGCAACCCATCTTTTTCATTAAATCTTGTCAAAAGATTACATTTTTTCAGATTATATAAAGCAACAGTGTTCATTTCAAAAATAAAATATTCTTGGATAGATCTGGCTCTCTAATGACAATCCCTTTTCCTGATTGTATCTTGGCTTTAACTTCAGGCTCTTTATCATCAGCTATATTTTTCCTTTGTCATTTCTGGCTTTAGAAATCTTTTCCTCCTTAAGCCTCTGCCTTTAAAAATAGTGATATGGCTTGGGAAAGGATTTGCTGGGCTCAACAAAATTAGCTGGGATCTTCCCTTCCTTCAGATCATTTCTAAATTTGTAGATGACCTCCTGCTGCTTTAAGTACTTAGCCCACTCTTGCTCTGTATACCATTTTCCCCTGTTAGTAGCATTAGTATTGTCTGCTTTCCATATAGTGAGTATAATTGATCTGGAAGTTGGGCTCCATTATTAAAAGTCAGGCCTAGCTTCTGCTTGTTCCCTGAACCTTTTCTTTGACATTTGATCTTCTTTTTCTTTTAATATAGTATAATAAGTCATTTCAACCTCCTCACATATTATATTCTGAATTGACCTGGAGGACTATACATGGATTGGATAGTAGTTTGGATGTCCTCAAAGTGAGTTGGTCTATACATGAATTGAACATCTGGTTGAATGGCTTCATAATGAGCTGGATGGCAGCCAGACTTAGCAGTTTTGTCTCAATTATACCATAGGGGAGGATTTCTTAAAGTGTCTCTGATGCTATTTGAGAGCCAAGTGGCATGCTCAGAGCTAGCCTTTATCATTACCCTCTCCCCCTTTATGACTTCTCTTTCCATATGATCTCTCAAATCATTCTTATGAAATCTTACTTGACCATCTAGATATTGTATTCCTAATGTTACAGAATTCTTTACTTTCAGTAAATGGTCACCGAAATCTTTGTCAGATGCCTTGATATCCTTAATTAATGAGGCTGAATGAGTGTTTAGCCGTGTTTCCATGTCCTTTGTGGCCGAAGTTATATTGATTTCAAGATCAGTAGTTTGTTTCTTTATTTCTTACAAAGTAGTATCATGCATAATTATCATATTCTCATTCATTCTTGTTTGATTCTCCATGACATAACCTTATTTTATAGCTATTTCATCTTCAGTTTTCTTTGATTCTTGTAGCTGTTTAGCAATGTAGACCACAACATTTGCTCCCCTTTCAAATAAGTCTGTCATATCCTTCATTAGTAGATTTACTTCAAATCTTATGGATTTAATGTCCTGAGATAGCTAAAATTGCAACTCCTAATTGCTTTCATCCACATACTTCTCAAGTTGAGTTCTTTGCTAGTCAAGCATGATTTGCAGTAGAACTATAGTTGAACTTAAATCCACAATAGGAGCAAGAGTAAGAGTTGTGCCAGACTGAATAGTTTCCTTATAGCCTTTGCTCCTCTATTTGAGTTCAATGATTTTCCACTTCTTTAGTTGAGAGGCCTCTTCATCTTCTGATTCAAAAGAACTAACCATCTCAACAAATGCTGGATTTTTTGCCGTTTCAGTATTTGGGGGCCGATCTTCAAACTTCCCCTCAACTATAACACTTCTTCATTGATATTTTCCAAGTGTGTCTCTTCTTGCAGAATTTCAGTATCTGGAACATGGTCCTCTGGAGTAGTAATTGTCTCCCCCAAGACATCTAAATTAGTATTCAGAAGTATTTCTTCTTTAATCACCTTGGGGATTGTATCTTCAACCTCTCTTTCAGACATATCAGTTTCAGGAACCTTTGTTTGTTCCAGCTCTTGTACAACTTCCATGATTATTATATCTATAGTGTCTATTTCAAGTTCTGGTAGATCATTGAAGTTCTCCCCCTCAATTGGATCCTTTTCTTGAATATTCTCCCCCTGTACCTGATCAGCTATTCCAGGAGTGTGCCTTGGAGATTTCTCAGCCATAATATCATCCTATTTTTCAGAGGTAGAACTGTCTTGTTCTTCAGAGTTACTGAAAGAATCTTCTTCCACAATTACAACCTTCTTCTTTTCTGTCTTCTTCCCAACTACAGGTGTTTCTTTGGATAGGACTATATCCCACCTTGCTAGTATCCTCATGTCCATTTTCCTCATGTGGTTTATCTTTGATCCAAGCTTAATATTAAGACTGCCAGGAATGGCTTGCACTAGGTAAAGACTTATAATTCTTCCCATATTGGGCTTCTTAATATACTATGCTATTCTGTCAAAAACAATCTTGCTCCAGTTTGACTTGACTTTGAATGTAACTCTTCTTATCAGTTCAAACATTGAAGCAGAAATTATGTCATGTGCTCTAGTCTTACACAACAACACCTTCCCAATAATTCTAGACAAGAATTTTCCTTGGGAATTCATACCCTTCCTGTTTAAGGTACTTCCAAACTTAGTGGTTGGAGCCAATCAGAACCACACCAATGCTTCAGTATTCTTGGTGGTGTCTAATTCATCTTCCTGATCGATTCTTGGAATTTGAAAAACCTTGGCAAATTTCCTGGTTGTGATTTTCACTTTTTCTCCATTTACCTTAGACTTGATCTCTTCTGAGCTTGAATCTAGTTTAACATTAGAGAAGAACTCTGAAACTTCTAGTTTCCAGATGTTTGACGGTTCTGAAAGTAGAAATTCTATTCAAACTAAAGTGATTAAGTCAATAACATTCCTGATTTCTTCTTGCGCTGAGTCGAATCCATTGCGCATAAGTTCATATCCTTTAAAGATGTTGCCGTCAATCTTAGGAGTCATTAGAGTTGATAGATATTGAGAGAGAAATGTGTCGACTAAAGGAATTCTAGGTCTCGACACTCAGGGAGCAAAAGTTCAAGAGATCAAGAAAGCATAGTCGATTTCTACTCTCACACCCCTTTTATAGTTAAATCTTCCCTGAAGTCGAAAGGGCGCGCTGTATTTAAGCTTTTCTAAATTTTTGGGTGAATACCTAGTTTCGACACAAGTAAAATTGTTTGTTGAGATGTGTAGACTCAAGTCGGCACAGGGATTATTTCTCTCAACACATACCTTTGGGTCTCAACACCCTTATGTCTCGACACTTATTTTAGTGTCTCGACACTTTGCATTTTTGCAGCGTCGACACACATTCTGGTGTCTCGACACATTACTATCTATAGTGTTGACACTTTCTGGTGTCTCAACACTTTTTCCAACTATCTCGACACACACTCTGGTGTCTTGACACAAATTTTTTTTGACTTAGTAAATATTTTGTTTAGTGAAATGTAATTACTTAACATTTATGATCTCTTATTTATTTATGTTGGTAGACTTTTTTTACTTAACTTATACAAGTTGAACATGGATTTTTTTAGGTACCAATGATAATGGTTATTTTATGTTTAACATTCCTAGTTCAAACTTGAAGAAATTGAACTTCTTTTCATCTAAGGGTTTTGTGAATACTTCAACAATTTGATTTTCAGTTGGAGTACAATGTAAACAGATATTGTCTTTTTCAACATGTTCTCTAAGAAACTGATATGTGATTTCTGTGTTTGGTTCTACTATGAGAAATAGGATTATTAGAAATTGAGATATCACTAGTAGAATCACAATACATAACATATTTACTTAGCTATACACTATAGTCCAGAAGTTGATGTTGAATCCATAGTAACTGTGCACAGTAGCTCCCAGCTGATATATACTCAAACTAAGCTATTGAGATAGCTACACTTGTTTGCTTCTTTCTGCTCCAACTGATGAGTCTTCTCCCCAGAAATTGACGAGTTCCTGATGTACTCTTTCTGTCCTCTTTACATCCCACAAAATCTTTATCTGTGTATCCAGTTAAATCAAAATCACAATTCCTAGGGTACCAAAGCCCAAGATTGTGTGTGCCCATTTGATATCTCAGTATTCTTTTAGCAACTGTATAATAAGACTCTTTAGGGCATACTTGGTACCTAGCACAGACACATGTTGAAAACATGATATCTGATATACTAGCTATCAAGTTAAGGAGTGATCCAATAATGCCTCTATATAAGGATTCATCTACTGGTTTCCAAAATTCATCATTTTGTAGTGAAACTAAGGAACCTATTGGGGTTCTCATGGTAGAAGAATTTTCCATACCATACTTCTTAATCAACTCCTTTGTGAACTTAGACTGAGAGATGGATATACCATCTTCAAATTATCTACCTTGAAATCCCAAGAAGAACTTCAGCTCACCCATGCTGCTCATTTCAAACTTGCCATACATAAGCTTGGCAAATTTTCTACATAGCAACTCATTAGTAGAACCAAAAATAATGTCATCTACATAAATATGGACTAGGATGCTTGAACCTTTGATGTCCCTTAGGAATAATGTCTTATCTATCTTCCCCCTAGAGAACTTGTTCTCTATAAGAAAGGTAGACAGGGTCTCATACCAGGCTCTATGTTCCTATTTTAACCCATACAATGCTTTAAGTAATCTGAAGACATGAGAGCTAATTTTAGGATTTACAAAACCTGGTGGCTATTCTACAACTACCTCTTCCTTCAATGTATCATTTAGTAATTCAGATTTAACATCCATCTGGTATACTTTATATCCTTTGTAAGCTGCATGTGCTAAAAACAATCTTATGGCTTTTATCCTAGCTACAGGTGCAAAGGTTTGGTCAAAGTCTATTCCTTCCCCTTGTTTATACCCTTTAGCCACAAGTCTTGCCTTATTTTTAACTATTACTCCATTCTCATCTTATTTATTCCTATATATCCACTTAGTTCCTATGACATTGTGATTTCTAGGTCTAGGAACTAGATTCCATACTTTATATCTCTCAAATTGATTAAGCTCTTCTTCCTTTGCCATAATCCAGTTTGGGTATGAATTGGCTTTTTCATACTTCTTAGTTTCCATTTGAGAGAGAAAGCTAGAAAGCATAACCTCATTATGATTTCTACTCCTAGTAGTCACTCCTAGCCGAACATCACATATTATTTGATCAATAGGATGATCTCTAAGGTGTCTAACAACTACAGGAAGATTCCTTCCATCACCTAGTTCTTTAGGTGGAGAAGGATGATGTAACACCCCAAAAAGGCCCAAAAACTCAACATGAAGTTTGAGTAGCAGGTCAGGTTACACGGCCTGGGACACGGGCGTGTCCCAGGGCGTGTCGGGTGTACACGGCCTGGGACACGGGCGTGTCCCAGGGCGTGTTCTATTTATTTTGCGAAATTGGCCTATTCAGGTCAGAGCCGGACACGGCCTTGAACACGGCCGGGAACACGGGCGTGTCAGGCTGGACACGGGCGTGTCAGCTGCCGTGTTCCGACCCGTGTACTGGTTGCAGCTCGATGGAGCAGGAGACACGGGCGTGTCTCAGGTTTGACACGGGCGTGTCAGGTCCGACACGGGCGTGTCGATGACCCGTGTTGTTCAGTCGGTTCAACCTGTGTGTACCGCTTAAGGGGTACACGGCCTGTGACACGGGCGTGTCACAGGCCGTGTCGGCCAAAAAGTGATTTTTTGGGAAGATCTTGGCCGTTCAGTTTCCTCTCTTTTGATCCAAAGGCTCAGGTGATTTCTTGGACTGGATTAAGTCGTGAGAGAGACTTGAAGAAGTCATTCTTCTTTACCCTTAAGGAAGAGAGAAAGAGAGAGGAAGAAGGAGGAGGAGAGCAAGCCACCGGCGGAGCTCCCGTGGTTCGATTCGTGATCCGAAGCCGGCGTTGTGACGGCAAGGCTGCTGCGGTTCTTTCTCACCGGCTAGTTTTCGATGGCACCGAAGAGATCGACAAGGGTAACGATCTCCCTCCTTGGACATGTGAAGTCCTTCTTTTCTGCATTGCATAGGGAAAGCCCTTCCCCGCGAGTGTGCGGTGGGTTGTGGTGTCCCTTGGGGTAGATATGTGAAGTCCCCCTTGTTAGAGGCCGGAATTGGAGTACGGCTCTAGGCATGCTGTGTGAAACCCATCTGGATGTAATCTGGATTGGTGATGCTTGTTTGCATATCGGAGAAGGCTCCGTGATAATGGCTTGTGATGCCTATGGCTTGTGATGCCTTGTTCCTACCTGTTGCTTGGTGCGGCAGGAAGTACTGGACGATGTCCAGGAAATGAAGAGGGTTGGCGGCAACTCTTGTGGCCGTGTGTTGCCACTTTGTGAGTAGTTGAGCCGTTGGGCTGCAACTCGATGAAAAGGCAGATTGCCGAACAGGAAAGGTGAAACCGACCCGCGCCTATAAAATGCCATGGATACTTCCGTATTCGAGGTGGCTCGGCGACTTGAGCAACGGGGGGTGGCTGATCCGTACCTGCGTTAGGTCCGTCCGACTTGGAAGCCTGGTATAGGTTTTGTTGGAGCGCCTAATGAGAGTCTTAGGCCCGCGCGCCGGAAAGACTGAAATGCTCAAATACCGTGTAGACGGTGGTGTTGACCCTGGTATTCCGGTACACCGAAAATGTGCCCTGAGTGCACGGACTGTCGGGCCGGGTGGCCGATGGTTGTGATGGCTTGAATGTGCCTGCGCGCACATAGTTGCTATTGATGATGCCATGCTTGCAGGGAAAGAATGCTCATGCCCCGAGAAAGGGGTAGGATTGTTATAATTGGGTCAGCTGAATGCTGACCGTTGCATTGTTTGCCACCGGTTGGGTGGATTGTTCCCGTGCAGGTGCTGGAGAGCCAAGTAGTAAGTGATGGGCGGGAGAGCCCTACTGCTGTTGCTGCTGCGGCTAGCCTGGAAGGCTAAGCCATTGTTGTGTTTTCTCTTTTTACTCATGTATGGCCGGCCTGCGCGCCGAGGTTTGTAAAACATGATGTATGTTCAGAGGAACTGTAAGGCCTTAAGGCCAAACTCTTGTGGTTGTGTACATTCCGTGGTATTTATATATAAAGGTGGTTTTATATATATTGGACATTCCGGTTAAGAGTTCAAAGTTGTAACTTAAAGCTTCCGCTAGAATGCTCTGAGTTAGGATTCGTAATTGGTTTGGTATTATCCTGTGACCTCACCGTCTGTTTGTGGCATATAGTGTGGGGCCCCGGCCGGACCTTCTACTATACGTCATCTAACGGATGGGGTCTTTACAGATGAATCTCTTCCTCCCCCTGGACAGTGAATATGTCTTCTATAGGAACTACAACATTTTTTCTATCCTCTAATTCTATATCAGATGAATCTCCTATATTTAATTTTTCCATTTTAGAGTCAACATTTCTTAGACTAGAATTGTTAGATAGTTTATTATGTAAGACTGAAGTTTCATCAAAAAAAAATTAATTGATTCTTCCACCACTTGATGTTTCAAGTTGTAGATCCTATATGCCTTGTTATGATTACCATAGCCTATAAAAATACCTTCATAGGACTTCTCTAAAAACTTAGTTAGATAAGTCTTCCTATTGTCTAAGACAAAGCATTTACTTCCAAAGATCTTGAAATTGGACAGACTTGGTTTTCTGCCTTTCATTAGTTCATAGGTAGTCTTGTTATTACTTTTGTTGATCAAGGCCCTATTCTCAACATAACAAGCAGTGTTTACAGCCTCATCCCAGAAATATTTTGGAAGAGATGTGTCACTTAGCATAGTTCTATCAGCCTCAATGAGAGTTCTATTTTTCCTCTCAGCAACCCCATTTTGCTAAGGAGTTCTAGAAGAGGAGAATTCTTGAAGGATCCCTAGTTCTTTACAGAAATTTGTCATTTTTTCAGATTGAAATTCGGTGTCATGGTCACTTCTAAACTTGATCACAAAACAGTTCTTTTCATTTTTAATTTGTTTGACAAAATCAACAAGAATGTCAAGGGTTTCTTAGTTTTTCCTTAGGAAGAATACCTAAGAAAATGTAGAGTGATCATCTACAATAACATAGGTGTATGAATTCCTACCTAAACTAAGAATTTCATAGGAAAAAATAGGTCCATATGAAGTAAGTACAAACATCTCTCAGTGTCTTTTGACTATATGCTCTTAAAGGAGACTTTTGTATGTTTGCATATTTGACAAGCAGAACACATGCCTTCTTTGGAGCATTTTAGCTGGGGTCCATTTCTAACTAAGTCCATAGAAAACAACTTACTCATAGCTCTATAATTTAAATGAGCTAGCCTCTTATGCCATTGCACACACAAAGAGCCTTTCTAACTTGCTATAGGAATATAGGAGAATCCTCATTTATACTTAAGAAATTTAGACAATAAATGTTTCCACTCCTAGTGCCTGACAAGATGATATCTTGATCACTTGAATTTCTTATCAGACACTTATCATTGTGGAATATGATTTCAAAACCTATATCACAAAGCTAACTTATGCTTATCAGATTGTGGTTCAATCCTTCAACATAAGACACTTTTGTGATTGTCACTAGACTATTAGAAATGTTACCATCTCCCTTGGTGAGTCCTTTTTCTGAACCTCCAAAGATTACTTTTGGAGCATCCTTTACTGAAGCATATTCCCTTAGCAGACTTCTTGTTCCACTCATGTGCCTGGAACAACCAATTTCCAAGTACCGTATTGGTATTTCTTTTATACTTGGATCCACCTGCAATCACAGAATTTATTAACCTTAGGCACCCAAATAGTTTTGGGGCCTTGGTTCATGTTAGACTTAGCTGTGTGGAGCACATCAGGCTTTCTGAATAGATGAGTTTGTGACTTAAATGAGGATGTTGTTGGATTGTACCAACAATCTAAGGAAAAATGTCCAACTTTCCCACAACAACTTTCGAATTTGTTATATCTTCTTTTAGGCTACACCTTTGAAGTTGTACTTCTAGGCAACTTAGAGTTGATATTCAGATTCTAAGGTAGAGGTGCAACATTGATACCCTTTCCTTTCAGGTTTAAGTATTGTGCACTGGGACCAGATCCAAGAATTCCTTATCTTCTTGGATTGATCACTCCTTGTGGTGGTCTGTGGGCCTTATAGTCATTAGATTTTTGTCCTTTCAATCTAGGCTCTTTATTGACCTTGCTAGTGGTGCACTCAGAATTCATGTATCTACAAACACATGATCCCTTGCATTTGTTAGAAGTCAAATGCTTGGCTGGTTGCTTAGATGGACCCATTGAGGCTTTACCCTTAGGATCAGGTTTTTTGTTGATCTTATTATCCTCAATATATCCTACACCACTTCTAAATGGTGCAGAAAATGTATCAATAATAGGCAGCACATACTTAGGTCTTGAGAACTGTTCAGGAGCTGTCTTTCTTAAAGAATCTTTGCTTCCAGGTCCTTGACAGTCTTGGCTTATTTTGCAATAGTCTCAGTATGGCTATCTATTTTATTAGTTAAGTTTATGAGCGTCAGTTTTTGAAGGTCCAACTTAATGTTGGCCCTCTCCAACTATAAAGGTACTGCTCTCAGAGAATCTAGTTCTATGTCTTGTTCCTTAATTAGCTCTTTTCTTGTAATCAAAGCCTTCAACAACTTCCCATATCTGTCGATGAGTGTGTTGAAATCTGCTTCAAAATCTAAACCATGTTCACTATTATTAGAAGAATGTGAACATGATTCATTCTCTGATGCTGATCTAGAGCCTGTGGCAAAACTAGTAGTGAGATGGTTTACCTTTGTAGAATTTTAACAATCCAGATCTTCTTCATCTGCTAGGGTCATCAGCCCTTGATTTGTATAGTCTTTACTATCACTTGATGACAGTGTGGTTCTTCTTCTATTACTGGCCTCCTCAATGGCCATTAATCCCAACACAGTCTCCTCCTCTTTTGATTCAGATGATTCGGTCTCACTATCTGAAAGAGTGGACTACTTCTTAGCCAAGAGGCTTTTGTCAAACTTCTTATGCTATCCAGTCTTCCAATTTTCAGACTTTTTCTCCTTCCTTTTTACTGGGCAGTCAGCAATGACATGCCCTTGCATGTTACAACAATAGCAAAAAAGATTAGTCTTAAAATGTTTATTCTGAGAAGAACCATAACTGTCCCCAGATTTATTTTCCTGGGTTTCTCTGAGTGATCTGTCTTCTTATGAGAAGAGTCTCCAGCTAGACCTTTCCAACTACCATTCCTTCTTCTCCTCAACATCTTCTTGAATTGTCTTGAGAAGAGTGACAGTTTTTCTTCAGTCATGTACCCTCCTGATGAGGAAGATTATGTGTATTCTGAGACTGCATCCTGTCTTTTTGAGGGAGCAGATTTCTCCCTGACTTTCCTGGATGTCTCAGCCTTTAGGGCTAATGACTTTTATCTGTTGAGTGATCTTGCTGAGTCTTCTTAGACTTCAGACTTCCTGAGATTCAGCTGTAGCTCATGAGACAACAGCTTGTCAAATAGAACTTATGGGTCTATATTGGCTAAGTTCCCCATTCCTCTAATAGCACAAATCTTGATGTCCCATTCCTTATTCAAGGACCTCAATAACTTGTCATTGAGTTCATAATTGGTGAACTTCCTGCCATATGTTCTCAGGTTGTTCACTATTATGAAGAATTTATCAAATCTCTCTGCCACTGTGTCTTTCTTGTCTTGCCTAGAGGCTTCATACTGCTGGTATAATAGAAATTTTCTATCATCTCTAACCTCATCAGTGCCTTCCATATATACAATCAATGATTCACACATTTCTTTGGATGTTTAGCAATGAATCAAGTTTCGGAATGTGGAGTCATCTATAGAACTGACAATTATGTTCTAATCCCTCTTGTCTATAGAGGACAGAATTATCTCATCCTTATCCATCTTCATGTAGGTCTCAGGTGTTCTTATGTTGGCATCAAGAACTGATAGTTTCATAGGTAAGAAAGGTCCTTCCAATACTTTGATGTATATTCTCAGATTTGTAGCCTCCATGAAGAGTCTAACCCTTTCCTTCCCAATCCAAAAGTTTTCTTTAGAGAAGACATGGAGTTTGATGGATTGGTTTTCTCTTTGAGCCATGATTTGTTCTCTGTTATACCTTAGTATTCTTGCTAGACAGTTATGCCTTTACAGTGAACCTACATCTGATACCAATTATAAAGTGTTTTTTTAGGATAGAGAGTGACCTAGAGGGAGGGGGGGTGAATAGGTCCAATTTTAATATTGGGTACTTTTAAATCATAGAAATTTCCTAGTGTGTTAATTAACACAACCACAATATTCAAGAACACTATTGATCTACCAAATACAACACAAATCTAAGCTTACCAATCATAGCACAAAACTAATTTTTATAATCACAGCACACATCAGAGCATAGCACAGTAAAACACACTAGGTTTATAGTGGTTCCCTAATTTATGGGTACATACACATTCCCCCTTCACCTATCTAACAATGAGCTAGATTCGACCAAACTTCTTTCTTTTCCTCAGACCCTCAGATCTTACACCTTAGAGCCCAGCTGGCTCTTATAACTCAGACAAAACAATGGCCTACCTCAGATCCTCAAGATCTTACTACTGAGGTTCCTCTTTAAGAACCCTACCTAAGAATGATCCTCCACTCCTACTCCTTAGGCAAACCCTTTCCCTACAACCTTAAAACCTTACAGTTCCTACAGCTTAGAGAAATACCCCTTCTCCTACCTCAAGCTCACAGCCCTACCTAAGCCTTTATAATTTAGGCTTACAACTAAGAGATATCAATCCCCTACACCTCAGATCTGTTAATAGATCTTATCAAATTAATATAATAGATGGAATTTATGTTTTGAAATGTCACGCAGGAAGAAAAAGACTGGTGACTTCTTCTTGATCAGATCTTGAGGTGAAATATTCTCCCTTAATCCTTGCTGTAAAGAAAATGATCCATCCCTTCTTATCTTTTTCAAAGCTTATTGAAGGAGAAGATAGGTGTTCACCCAGAAATCGGCGATCCCTCCCATGGTAGCCAGCTCGCAAGTCGCGGCCTGCTCTAGGTTCCCCCTAGAGGTCGCAGCCTACCTCAGCCCTCTCTTTGGGCAAGGAGGATAGACCTTTCTATCCGCTCAGGTCGTGCGGCTAGGGCGGTCTCCCCTGTCTGGCTTCCCAGGTCGCGCAGCAGCTGTAGTCTACGGGGGTACGAACTACTTCCGCAATTCATCTCTGCAGGCCGCGCGGTTAACATAGGCTAACCGCGCAGTAATCTCTAATCTACCAGGCGTAGACTCTATCTTCATTCTGCCAGCTCGCCGCATTGCAGCAATGGTGATAAGCGTCTAGGTCACCCATCATCAACAGCGGCGATAAGCCTCAAGACCGCCACTCAGCTGTGGCGACCTGCCCCTTCTGTCCACCAGTAGTGGGCAGACTCAGTCTCAGTCAACCTTAGGGAGGACTTGGCAACAGGACTACGTCAGGTCGCACGACATAGCGCGGACTCAACTCCAGCCCGCCAGAAGGTGGCAAACTTGCTCCATCCAGTAGCAGAGGCAGACTCATTACTCAGCCCGCCAAAAGATGGCGGCCTGCTCCTCCAGCTCGCCAGCATAGGACGACCTGTCTCTTCAGTCCGTAGCATGTCGCGGACTTGGTCAAAGCTCACCGCCCTACCAGGGGTTACTTTACCAGGACTGTCTCCTGCCCGAGCCTATAAATAGTCCCCCGTACCTCTCATTTTGGAGGAGGACAACACAATAGTAAGCCAAGGCATTAGAACCCGCGGACTCCAACTTTTAGTCCGCGGGGACTCAACAATCAAGCCCTTACAACCTGCCTTGGCTTTATCCACCTTAGCTGTCCTCTCAGCCTAATCGCGCAGTCCACTCGACCTTGAGTACCGAACTGTGGGATCAGCTTTACGCGCGGTCTGCCGACCTGCTTTGTCAAACCGCGTGGCCTCTGGCGCTCTCTTTCCTCTATCCGCCAGCTTCCCCCTTTGTACCCTTTATTTTTATTTTCATGTAAAGGTGCAATCTAAAGCTATAATATCTGATTCATAATCAAAGGAAAGCTCGTCGCAATAATGGAATTTAAGCCGCGGCGGGCGAACTCTGTTATTGCCGCTACAAGCGGCCTCTTTTTTCCCTATCTCGGTCTCAACCATTAAACCCAACCGTCAAAGTAACCATCAGCTCAACAGTTCCTCATCAAAATCCTTTTTATCCCTGCATCTTGGATCAATTGTGCTCCACTCTCGAGCAAGCTAGCAGAAGTTCACATTTTCCACATCAACATTAACACACGACCTTCAAATCTTGAACAAATAGTTAAATCAACGGTTACTCATGTCAGACCACCAACCCCCTCAAAACATCCCTCATACCAGCGAAGATGCTCTCTCGAAAGCAAAACATATTTTCTTAGCGAAAATAAAACGTGCTGACATGTCGGGAAACTACCCAGCATAGCGCAACAATTAATGACACCCTAGAAGCAATAATTCAGCGACTAGACTCGTAACCTATAGCAGCGCCGGTTACTACAGTCAACCCAACAGTGGAGAATCCGAATTATTACACGCCAACTTTTCGGCCATTTGATCCTCATACCTATCCGAAAAGTTACCCATCAAGGCAGGCCGCAGTCCCTTTGCAGTCTCCAGTTTATTAATAAAGGGAGTGTTTCGACAAACTCTGTCCTCGAAGCATCGCTTTTTCTGCCAATCACTCGGGAAAACTGCGCAAGTTTTCCACCAAGAGGAAAAGAGACCCAGAAGCTTTATTCCACATCAAGCAACGTGAGAATGAGACTTTGGCCCAATTTATCGAACGCTTCCAAAGTGAGATCCCGGAAGTGAAGAACGTTGATCCAAAATTGTACAAAGTCACGTTGATGGATGGTTTACAAGAAGGACCACTTAAGTTCGAAGCCTGCCTCTGACAGCCAAAGACGTATCAGGAATTGATTAGTCTCGCCAATAAATATATTCACAGTGAAGAGAGTATTCCCAACTACATCTCTAGGATTATAACAAAGGGAGATTCCACTTCTTCGAATGGACAACCTACAAAGTCTCCTCGGAAGGATTTTTCAATCGCTAGCAAGGAAGGGAAGAATTACCCAACATCATCAACACTTCTTCCCAAGCAAGGATCACTTCCAAAGTAAAAAATTGCAATTGCCAGTTCCTTTCGCTTATCCAACTCTAGCACTACAATAAGCTTCAGTTTACCGGCAGCGGGGGAATAACATTACGAAACTTGAACTATGCAGAGCTATACAGGAAGTAATCCGAGTCCTGAAAGGCGAGGCTAATTATAAAAGACCATACCAGCTAACAGACCAAAGATCCAAAGACTCTGACCAGTACTACAAACATCATAAAGAAAGGGTCATTCGATAGAAGATTGCAGAACTCTTCAACCACTGGTAGAGAAAATGCTGAAACAGGATAAATACCAACATTTGCTCAAGGAGAATGACCATTCTGACCACCAACTTCAAAAAGCAAAGAAGTAGTGAGCAATCCTCTCGTCTCAAAAGAGGTGAACAAAATCAACAACATGAACTTCGGTCTTGGCACCGAGAGTATCGACGACGACTCTGTAGACACCCTCAGAGACCTAGTCTGAGCTGAAGAAGGACATCAAAGTCCCCACAATTCCTCACAACCATGGCCGGTTGCTTTTACTTTTCATTCTTCAGACATTTTCTCTCTAAAAACACTTCTAAGTGTTCTTACATTCATTTCAATAATTTTTATGTCAGAGATCCCATACCGACACAATTCCCTTTTTGGAGTGCCTCCTCTTTTTTCTCTTTGCCAAAGGGATCGCTGAACCATTGAGATATCACCGAGTCTTGTTGTTCCCTCCATAGACTATCCTCGGGCTTAAGACCACGAGGACCACATATAGTGGGAAGTGTTCGCGTATGTGTAGTGGGTGCCGTTCAATCTATGTTGTTGGACTTCAGGACTTCGGATCCTAGCCGGTATCTAACACATAATTTCTATTAAGGGAGGTCCCAGTGTGTTAGCTCTACTGTGCTTCTCTAGGGGTACATTACAGTTAAGATGATCTTTGCTTGACTAGCAATGGCGATCAAGTGTAGCCTTGCCTCTTCGATCATCTAATGATTGTAATAGTCGAATACTCTATGGTACTCTCAATCCATGCTTTCACGAGGCCCAAAAAGTTGCTGATCTTTCAAAAGACAAGCAATGTTATAGACCACTTGGCGCACCTAGTCTAACTCATCAGCACTGTTTGTAACTCGATGCATGAGAGCAGTGTATCTTCTATTCCTTCTCAGAATTTTGTGCATTTTTCTCTTTTGTGCCATTCTAAGGGAATGCAACTAGTCCTCTCTAGGTAGGACAACACTCTTGATGACATTTCATGGGTAGGTGATGTGTAAGGCCCCCGAGAACACCTGGGGCGCTTCCGGCCTTTTTTTGTTCATCTTCGAGTGTAGACCTCTTTTTATCAACTGCCTTCTTTCAGGTAAATAGGTTAAATCTGACATATGAAAAAAATTTGCAACATATTTTTTGCTTATGCTCATCTTATATACTCGGCTTACTTGAAGCTCTATCAGATGATGGTTAACAAGCTCTATGTTACTCTTATTGAATGATTCTGGCACCAATTGATAGTCAAAAAGTCTGGTTCTCTTTGATTGGCAAACAATCCGGTTGAAGTCTGGTTAGTGTTTTCATCTAACTTATCTGGATTTCATATTGGTATATCATATATGATCAAGCAAGAAGCTTATTGTTGTGGCTTGATCTCTACTTGATTTTGCTTATTCAATCAATAGCAGGATTTAATGGATATTTCCTTCGGTAGTCTAATCATATCTATCTTATCACAATAAATTTTAGCAGAAGCTTTATCCATGAACTCCTCAGGTACTCGAGCTACTGTTCATTCATATCTGCTTCCCACTCTTATTTTGTAGAGATTAGCAGACGCTTACAAGTTCCCTCCAAGTACTTACAACTTAATTTCTTTTCATGTTATCTTCTCACTCTTATTTTGCAGAGATTAGCAGATGCTTGCAAGTTCTTTCCAGGTACTTACAACTTAATTTCTTTTTATGTCTTCTTCTAACTCTTCTTTTGCAGAGATTAGCAGATGCTTGCAAGTTCTCTCCAGGTACTTGCAACTAATTTCTTTTTATGTCTGCTTCTCACTCTTCTTTAATAGAGATTAGCAGATGCTTTCAAGTTTCCTACAGGTACTTGCAACTTAATTTCTTTTTATGTCTTCTTCTCACTCTTCTTTTGCAGAGATTAGCAGACGCTTGCAAGTTCCCTCCAGGTACTTGCAACTTAATTTCTTTTTATGTCTTCTTCTCACTCTTCTTTTGCAAAGATTAGCAGACGTTTGCAAGTTCCCTCCAGGTACTTGAAACTTAGTTTCTTTTTATGTCTGCTTCTCACTATTCTTTTGTAGAGATTAGCAGACGCTTGCAAGTTTCCTCAAGGTACTTGCAACTTAATTTCTTTTTATGTCTGCTTCTCACTCTTCTTTTGTAGAGAATATCAGATGCTTGCAAGTTCCTTCCAAGTAGTTGCAACTTAATTTCATTTCATATTTGCTTTTCACTCTTCTTATGCAGAGATTAACAGATTCTTGCAAGCTCCTTCTATGTACTTATAACTTAATTTCTTTTCATGTCTGCTTCTCACTCTTCTTTTGCACAGATTAGCAGATGCTTGCAAGTTCCTTCCATGTACTTGCAACTTAATTTCTTTTCATGTATACTTCTCACTCTTCTTTTGCAGGGATTAGCAGATGCTTGCAAGTTCCCTCCAGGTACTTACAACTTAATTTCTTTTGATGTCTGCTTCTCACTCTTCTTTTATAGAGATTAGCAGACGCTTGCAAGTTCAGGTACTTGCAACTTAATTTCTTTTTATGTCTTCTTTTCACTCTTCTTTTGCAGATATTAGCAGATGCTTGCAAGTTCTTTCCAGGTACTTGCAACTTAATTTATTTTTATGTCTGCTTCTCACTCTTCTTTTGCAGAGATTAGCAGATGCTTGCAAGTTTCCTCCAGGTACTTGCAACTTAATTTCTTTTTATGTCTCCTTCTCACTCTTCTTTTATAGCAGATGCTTGCAAGTTCCTTCCAGGTACTTGCAACTTAATTTCTTTTCATATTTGCTTCTCACTCTTCTTCTGCAGAGATTAACAGATGCTTGCAAGTTCCTTACATGTACTTGCAAATTAATTTCTTTTCATGTCTGCTTCTCACTCTTCTTTTTCAAAGATTAGCAGACGTTTGCAAGTTTCCTCCAGGTACTTGAAGGAAATTATCCTTCTATGCCTCCTATTATCTTTGTTTTGCATACCTCGGTGGAAGACATTCACAAGCCTTCTTCGTTTTGTAAAAACAACTCAGGTACACACAAGACGTGCCTTTTTTCGCTTGCGTTGACTCTTCCTTTACAGGAGAAAAATAGGCACTGATAGGTCTTTTTGAGGAGAGACATCAAGTTCAATCTCTCCCTGCCTCTTGTTTTCCTACCAATTTTTCGAGGGGAGGATCACTGAAAGTGAGGGATAGATCAGATTTACACTAGAGGGGGGGGGGAATAATGTATATTAAAAACTTATTAACTTGTTTTTATAGTTGATTAAAGTAGGTGATAAATATGTATATGAAAAATAAAAATCACAGCACACAAATAAAATAGGTTAGGGCAATCCAGACGACACAAGGAATTTATAGTGGTTCCCCAATAAACTTAGGTACATCCACTCTTCTACCACCCTGGTAGAAATCTACTACAGGTTTTTGATCAGGTGCTCTGCCACTAGAAGATCAATTTTCTAAGGGAGATCTAGCAACACTTTGAGCTTTTGACCAGGTGCCCAAAAACCAAACTAAGTCTTTTGATCACGTGACTTAAGAACCAAGGGGTCAACCTTTTAAGTGAGTTATAACCCTGTACACAGTGAAAGAAAAATGAAAATGATTTTGTCTTCTCTGTCTCAAATCTCTGAGAAGACTGAGTGGATTATTGATGATGTCAAAGCTCCCCCTGAGTTGTGTAGATGATCAGGAGATTGAAGCTTTGCTTCAGGGTGTAGGCATTCAACAATTATATTTCTCTCCAGTAAAGCTTTTAGACAGATGAATGATTGATTGTCACTTGGAGAGTAGAAGATATTCAAGAACTCTGTGTGTTAATTTCTATCTGATGTCTCACTTGTCTATATGTCTGTCTGTCTGTGTTCAGCAAAGAAAAAAATTAATGAGTATATATTCCAGAGAAGAAATCCAAGTATTTGAATTTTGAAAACATTCCTTGAATAGCTTGAGGAGTCTCTGAGAATTTGTAACGGTTGTATTTGAATATTGGATATAAATTTATTCCTTAACTTCCATGGTGAATAATTAGAATGAATTCTCTGTGATGAATCTATATTTAATGCTGCCAGAAATGGCCATATTCATTAAGAATATTCAGCATTAAATAAAAGAGAATAACTAGCTGGAATTAACTGTTTAAAAATAATTTACTTTTGAGTATAAATCGTCTGAATCACTGCAGAGAATTAGTCGAACTGACTAAAGATTTCGTCGACCTGAGCAAAGAGTTGGTCGAACTGGATAGTTTTCGTCGAATTGATCTTGCTTATTCGTCGAGCTGAGCTTGGCTTTCGTCGAGCTGATGCTTGCTATCGTCGAGCTGAGCTTGAGAGTAGTGGTCAGAGTTCGTCGACGAAGCTCAGATTTCATCGAGCAAAGCTCAGAGGTAAAACTCTGAGTTAATCGAGCTGAGCTTGGCGATCGTCGAACTGTGCTCTTCTTTCATCGAGCAAATTTCTGCATCTGTTGAACTTCTTTTTCTCTGAAGTTCTCTTGAGGTAGAAACCCTGGAAGATAACCTATGACCCATACTAATACATATGGGTCAGCTAATCATTCTAAACACTGATAGTGATCCTAGCCCAAATCGTAATAGGTTCCAACTCTCCCCCTATTTGGGTGAGGATACTATCTATAAATAGAAAAAAAATAAAAAGCAATAAATGTGTGGCAGAAAAATAAACTTTCAACAGATATAGAGTATAAGTGCTTTAAGAGTTTATCAATATAAACATAGTTAAAGTAAATCAGAAACTAAGAGTCTTTCTTAGAGTTATTAGATGAAGGATTTGTGAAGACCAGCTTTTTGTTGGGATCTGCAACTTCACTTTGAGTCATCTTCAAGTCTTGAGAGCCAATTATCTTTAGAGTTGTTGTCCTTAGTACTACAACATCTGGATGTAAGCTCATATATTCATCAACATTAAATAATCTCTTCTTAGAATACCTTTAAAATTCTTTTTTCCGAAGGAGAGGACATAGTGGTGAACTAAGATATGTCTTTACCTTCTTCTTTGACTTTTTTTATCTGTGACAAAGCAATTAATTCTTTGAATCTAGCGATTATAAAGTTTTGATCCAACTCTAGATCATAGGTTGGAGATGGTGGACTTTCTTGAGTTAAATGTTGATGGTTACTCTAGATGCTGTGATTCTCAGACCTTGAAGGTCTATCATGTTCCTTATGAGAATGTTTACATTGCTGAGAAGTTGTAGACCTTTGAGATGAAGAGACATTTCCTGCTGAGCCAGTTGCTGGAGGAGGAGGACCTCTCCTAGATTGTGGAGGGTGAGATTATCTCCTACTCTTCTTTATGGCTTTCTGTTGATTCTTAGAAAATCTCATCCAGTGTGGAATTTCTGGAGTGAGAGTAATCCCATGCAGGATATAGTAGGTAATGTAAGCTGTAGAGGAAGGTTGAGGAGCAACCTTTACAGGAGCCTTATTTTTCTTATACTTTCTCTTCTTGGAGCTAGAGTCATCTGACTCATCAGATTCTTCATCATCAGATTAATCTTCAGGCAGATCATATAACTCATCGATCTGTTTTAGCAAATCTGTCTTATCATGAACTTGTACTTCTGACTATGTATGCACAATATCTATATCAGCTTTTATATTTACATTATCATCTTGTTCCATATCTCCAAAAAGAAAGTCATCAAAATTTGGCATCGGGGTTTCATCCCATGCATAAGTTAGAGGGGAAAAACTTTCTCTATAAGATCTATTTTCTCAATAGCTGCTACAGTCTTTTGGACTGGATTATTACTGGGAGAAATAACTAAAAGACTATTTCTAAGTTGTTCTAGAACTGTGGAACTAATAGGAGCTGTATAACATACTATAGCCTTATTAGAATTCTCAAAAACAAGAAAATTCCTATGCAAAGTATCAAATTTTGATAATAAAGAATTCAAGTTGACTGTGGGATGAATGAACAAATCACTAATAGTAGCAACTTTAGGAGTTTCTATAACTGCTTCTTCAACTGTACTGTATCAAATTTTGATAATAAAGAATTCAAGTTGACTGTGGGATGAATGAACACATCACTAATAGTAGCAACTTTAGGAGTTTCTATAACTGCTTCTTCAACTGTACTGAGCATCTCTGTATCTTGAAAAATACTTCTTCTGCTATTGGGACTGGAGCAAAAGCTGATGGAGCTTCTTCATTAGGCATGAAAATGCCTATGCAGAGTATCAAATTCTGATAATAAAGAATTCAAGTTGACTATGGGATGAATAAACACATCACCAACAGTAGCAACTTTAGGAGTTTCTATAACTGCTTCTTCAACTGTACTGAGCATCTCTGTATCTTGAAAAATAACGGCTTCGGCTGCTGGGACTGGAGCAAGAGCTGATGGAGCTTCTTCATTAGGCATCTTCGCCTGCCTAGATCCAGGGAAACCTGAATCTAGGCCCCCAAAAGATGGGACAACAGAGGAGGAGGCAAGTTGAGAAAATAGGGAAGTAATAGAAGCAATAATAAGAGCTACTGCTTCTTCTATTAGCTTTTCGAGGATAGGAGTAATAAATTCAATATATTATTAGAAATAGAAGAAAAATCCAAATACATAAACTCAGAAGAGTTCTGAGTAGATGTAGATGGTGGATTTTGAGTGGAAGTAGATGTAATGGAAGGTTGATGATAGTTTGGACAAATTGTGAATGCTCGTGTAATTGAAGTTGGAGGGATGACAGATGGGAGTTCATCTGGAATAAATTCCTGAACTGGTGAATAAGGTGGAGATTGAGGAGAGAGTAGATTGAACGTAGGAAAAGAGGTAGAAGGAATGTCCTCAATAAGGTGAGATGGTAGTGGTGATTTAGGAACTAGAGAATGTGGATGAAAGGATGTTGTAGGAATCTCTTCTGATAAGGTGGTTTGAAGAGTAAAAGGGGACTGAGGATGAAAAACATAAACTGGTGGAGTTGATGATGGAAGTTGTGCAGATAGAGTACGTAGTGGAGAATGTTGTGGAGATGGTTGGTAAGATAGTGGAGATAGTTGTCTGGGGGAATGGTGTGGAGATGGAAGAGGAGAAGAAATATGAGGAGCAGAGGCTTCTACTGGGTTAGGTGAGTGGATGGAGAAGCCTTTGTTCCTTCAAAAACTATTTTGCAAGAAGTAGCCCTGGAAGGCTTAGGTATGACCCTCTCCCATCTTCCAAATAAGGCAGATGTAAGCCTCTTGGATGCATTTATGTGGATGATCTGGGAGACCTGAAGTTCAGGGAACTTGACTAGCAGGAAAATGCCCAAAATCCTGCATAATCCTACATCCTTATTATTCACCTTTTTCTTAATAGAATCAAACAAAATTCCTCCCTAGTTAACTAACTTTTGATTCACCAAGGCACTCATCAACAAAAACTTGTGCCTGGTTATGTAATCATGAGCAGTATGCTTGCCCAAGATTACCTTTCCCATAACATCAGCAAAAAACTTATATTCAACAGTGTAAGACCCAATGTTCTTCTTTTCAAACCCGGGGTCTTAGGCCCAGAACCGCCGCTTTGCGGTGACACCAACACGCCCGGGAACGTCGTCACTACAAAACGCTGATTCTTCGGCCATATCGATCATAGAAATCACATGTAGAATAAAGTATAAGAGTAGGAATGAACTCAAAACTAGTCCACAAGAATCACATGTATATAAAATAAATCTCCACGAAGGGAGAGTCCACAGAATAATAACGTACTGAAAACAGGGCTCATGCCCAATACATCAAATCCTCACTACAAGAGTCTCTCAAGGGGAAGCAAAACTAATAAACTACTAGTGGTTGGGACTCACAGTCCCAGCTGTCTGAACTCCGGTACTAGACTGCCCCATCTCCAAGCGTTTCTAACTCAAGGACTGCTCCTCCATGTTGAGCTCCACGGTCCCCTAAAATGATGTGGTTCAAAAACCATTAGTCTAAAAGACTAAGTCCTATCATCCCCCACCCATCCCCCATGGCTCCTAGGCAACGAGCGGGGAGAAGGAAAGGGAAGCTATGAAGGTGGTGAGTAATAAATGTAAGCAGGTGGCGACAGAACTAATATAATAGTTCTATGAGAATAAGCAACAGTAATAGAAGTATGAAATACAGAACATGAAATATGTAACCTTAACTTATATGAAAACACATAAGCTAAAGGATCTTCTGCAAGGCTCCCATCGTATAAAAAGTCCCATACAATTTTATACGATGGGGTGTCGGTTTACAAGCAAGCAATATCTATATACAAAATATAAACCTTAACTTATAAGCATGCTCACGTAAACATATAAGCCAAGGGGTCATTTTGCAGGGCCTATTGTATAAAGCGTCCCATACCACTTTATATAATAGGTGTCAGGGGTTGATGAAATGATGTTGCTATGACATGCAAATATGCTTTGATGTGATCTTGCAAGTGCAACTTACCCACCCTACTCTGTGCACACAGACCTTTAGTTCCCCCTTTCTAGAGCCTAACCTCCCAGGATACCTCCGTAGTGGCAAACGGAAGCGTGGGTTGGGCCTCGCCCACCTCTAAACCGATATCAACACTACCAGTCAGACTTATCGTACGCCTCAACGCTAGTGCACTAAGCGGAGCTCCTGCGTACTCTTTGTCGGCCAGTCCACCAGACTTAGTTTGGCTAAGTGTAAAACCACACCCGCCGAGTCAACGTACTAGTGTCGGTGTGACGAAACTCCAATACCGAATACCCACCACCTTATACCTTATGCACATGCACATTAATGTATTATCCACCGAGCCAAAGCTCGCCGAACCATCCCGTCCGATACAATCAACAACCGATCCAAAGCTCACCGGGCCAACCTGCCCATCACCAAAACCCCCAAGCCTGCAGCCTGTGTGAACCAACCTAACATCCCGAGAAATCGAGGTTAGTGGAAGTAAATCCCTGATTATGCTAGTTACACTTGCAAGTAAGTTTGCCTACAGTTTAGGTTAGCCTAGGACTGCCCCCGGTATACTCGGTGAAGGGTTCTTAAAGGGCACTAGGAACTATGATGGTAGCTAAAGCCCATCGTTCCCTTTCGCAAGACACTTATTATTATTGGTTGCCTCCCTTTACCCATTCCCTTTTTGTATTAAGCTGGACTAAACCTAGTGTGATTTTGACTCTTTCTCCCTTCGGGAAAGATGATCCTTCGTCGATCCCGAACGCCACCTAACACTAGTCAACTCCACACTTTACTCAACCTATCTTCCAGAGATACCCCCAATTGTTTATCCAATTCAGCATACTATTAGAATCCCAAACCCTATGCCAACACTCACACACCAACCTAGGTTTTGCACTTTTGCAAACTGCAGACCATCCTTAGCGATATGAAGTACATAGTAGGTAGAACTATAATTATTCATCAAAATGCCTCAAGATAAATAATTGGGGTCTATCAAGACCTTACTAGGCTAAATACAATAAATTATATTTTTCCTAGTTAATTTGGCATTTATTTATTTTTCCCAAAAGATCCAGGTGCCAATAGTTTGAACATGAAGTACCCTATATAGTCTTGCAAGATGCCTAAAATAATTATGATAAATACTAGGCTCAATAAGTACTGTAAATCGAAGATATAACAATTTTCCAATATCTTAAGGACCTTAAAATTATTTTGGTAATATGCCCTATTTTCCTATATTAATGAAGTAAATACTGAAAATAATCATCCAAAAATTTAGAATGAATTTCCTTATGCAACTACTGTCCTACCAACACCACTGACCTAGATTCTTAATTTTTTATTAGGAAATAAGCTCTAAATAAATTATACATCAAATTCCAAATATTTATGTGTTTGTAAAGTATGTACTGTAAATAGTAATCTAAAAATCATGAATTAATTTCTCCATGTGGTATTGACCTAAAATTATCAGAGACCTAATTTCACAATTTTTGCAACAAATAAATTGCTCTAAATAATTTATTGACCATAATTGCACCTTTTTAAAATTGTGAAGAAAGTACTAAAGTTATTCAACTAAAATTTATAATAAATTTCAGGAATAATAATTTTGACTTAAAACATCTTCTGCCCATATTTCATGAGTCTATAATGTACAATGTGGTCATAATAAATAAAATAGCATTTCGGGCCATATCATGTATAATAAAGGAGGTACAAATAATATTACTCATAAAATTAAAATAAATTCACCAAAGGTCCTATCTAACTTAGAGTCCATGCTACCTAAGTTTAACATTCTTTTTAGTAAGTTTTGGTGGCATATTCTACACAAAAAGTGATTATTCCCTAAGCTAGGGTTAGGGTTTTTAGATGTCCATCCATCTCCAAATCCTCTAAGATTCATACCAGAAGACTTGGGCTACCCTAGCATTATTTCTAACAAGTTGCAAGTTCACATAAGGGCATTTGACCCTATTCCCTTCACAACACTCAAAAGCCCCTCCATAGGTTTTTGTTTTGATCCTAGGGCAAAAATACCCCAACCCACCCCATCATCCATGGGAGGGTATCTAAAGTCATATCAAACTAGTGGTCAAGGTCCTAGCCTCTGTTGAGGTGACTTGACCACTTAAAACCACACGGAGTACTATGACCTAATTACCCTTCTTAAGGCAAGACTAGGGTTTATTAGAAACAAAACCAAACAATCACCAAATGGGATGAAAATTTATACAGAGGCCCATAATGAACCAAAAAATCTCTCACCAAAATTTGGTTGCAATCGGAAGTCATTAGGTTCCTCAATTAATTTAATCATGGTTTATGAAATAATTACAAAAACTGTAAAAAAAATGTTATCCTAAATTCCCATTTTTGGATATGTTATAGGTATAGGTAATAGTGACCCCTATCCAAAATATAAAGTCATGTTGTTTGTTGGATTGATGGGGGCACTTAAAATAATCTCTGGTCTAGCCTAGGTATAGATCTCACCAAAATGAGTGCTGTGGTGAAACCACTTACCCAAATTAGTTTAAATAAAGTTTAAATTAAAATAGACTTCACGAGCTACAATTTTCATGTTGGCAACTCTTTCTTGAGGTGACCCTAGGTATTTTTAATATTTAATTTAATACAGCCTAGTAAACCGGACAAAAAATACAAAAAATCAAAACTAAATATAAAATGATGCAACACAAATCTTAGAGCAGATAAGAGGGATCCTGGTCATCTTCTTCCTCCAGCCAAGGGCTGGGATTGGCCGAACCTGGAGCTATTTCTAGCCATGTTTCCCGGCCACCCATCCACCTCCCTGGCCGCCACCACCGCCACCATCTTCGTTGAGGTGGGGGATATCGCCAGGCGGCGGCAGGGCTGCCGGAGGGGCGGTTTCCGGCGATCCCGCAAGGTTGAAAATCCATGAAAATTCATGAAAATTTCAGAAAATCTCTTCTCCAATCGAGCTTAATTGAGCCCGATTTCTCTCCTAAAATATCTAAGGATCTAGCCCACGAAGAGAGGAGTAGAGGAGGACCTTAGTGAAGGGTTGTTTCCTTGCCGCCCGCCGCGTCGCCATTTCTGGTGGTGGAGCTTTTCATGCTCTACAACAACACGGTGAAGTAGCTTGGTTTCTTCAGTTAAAGGGTGGAAATGTCTGCTAGGAGCCTAGGGAAGCTTTAAAGAGAGGAAATGGGGGAGGAGAAGGGTCTAGCTTGATGGCCATCAATGACCATTAATGGGAATTTTCGTCCATAGAGAAAACCCCTTGAAATTCACCTCCCCTTTGTCCCAATTCATTTGGAAACTCCTAAAAACTGATAGGGGGGATGAATACTAATTAATTGGTGAAGAATGGAGGGGTGATTCACCTTCCCCACCATGAATGACCTTCTTTTTCTCATTTTCTCTCTCCTCCATTAAAGGTCAAATGGATCTTTCTCTCTCCTAGTCATCATGAACAAATTTTCTCATATCCCTAGCCTATTGGCAGCCCATCTATCCCACATTAACAATAAAAATGAGGTTAGCCCAAGTGGGCTTGGTTTGGGCTTGAGTTAGCCCATTTGAGCTAAGTTTACCTAACACTTGAATAGGGTTGAACTTGGTCATTTTGACCTTTTAGGTTGACCCCAATGGGTCCTTGGTGACCCATTGGACTCCCTAGGGTCTAGGTAGGTCTGGGTAGAGTTGACTTGGCAATTTGGAGGTTGACATGACCATTAGTAAGGGTACTTTGACCATTTTAGGGCTAGAGTTGACTTTGGTCAATATGACCATTTGGGTTGACCCCAAGGGGTCCTTGGTGACTCCTTGGCTTCCCCTAAGGTCTAGGAAGGGTTGTGTAGGGTTAACTTTGCACCCTGAAGGTCACTTGCCCCTTAATTAGGGCACTTTGACCACTTTAGGGCAAGGGATGACTTGGGTCAACTCAGGCTCAAGAGATGACCCCAATGGATCTTTGGTGACCTATTGACCCCACTTTAGGTCTAGGAAGACCTTGGTAGGGTTTGTTGGGCTTAATAGAGGCACATTGCCCTTAGTTAGGACACCTTGCCCAATTTAGGCCTAGGATGGTCCTATGTCAACTTGGCCACTCTGGGTTGATTCCAATGGATACTTAAGGCTCTAATGGACCTTCCAATGGTTTAGGGATATTGTTGTGGGGTCATGGAGTAATGGTGAAGCCCTATGGTCATTCTAAACTAGTGTTTAGAATTCTACTATTTGCAGACCATGGTGATCTCCACCTTCATGCCTAAGCTCACTTGGTCTTCTTGGGCTTCTTAGGGTTTTGTCATGACCGAGTCATGACAAAACCACTCCTATGGGTCTAGCTGGAAATGGGATGTAACAAATCCTAATAAACAAAAACAAAAATTTCGTCCTCGAAATTCAAGTTAGGCCTGCGGGGTTTCTACTGTGGGTAACTGTGTGTAACATCCCATAGGAAGTTGAATGCATAGTTTACCCGGAGAGATCCGGGTACCTCCATTACATTAGATTTAGTGGCTCCCAGGTATGCTCCTCCTGACCATGGTTCGTCTACAGGACCTTGACCAGTGGGACCTTCTTGCGTCACAAGACCCGCACTGGTGTGTCATCTATCCTGACCGGCTCATCTTGTTACTGATTGATCAAAATCCATCGAGCCATCTATACCAAGAAGCTGTTGTTCTGGCCGTAGTAGAGCCTTCCTAAGAGAGGAGACATGGAAGACATCATGCATACCCGCTAATTCCAGCTGTAGCTCTGGCCTGTAAGCCAAATGGCTGATCCGCTCCCGGATCCTATAACACCCCATATTCCATGGATTGAGCTTCTTCTGCCTGTGTACCCGCGAGACTCCATGCTCCCGATGTATCTTCAGGAATCATGATCTCCCTCTTGAGACTCTACTTGGCAATGTCACGCATCGTAATATTTGGCCGGTCTGCTCTAGGCCTCCAACATCCTATCTTGAATTAGTTACACCTAGGTATCTGGGTTCTTCATAAATTCTGAGTCGAGTGCCTTTGGATCCTCATCCAAGATCCATGACAGTGGAATCCTGTAACTCCGTACGAGGGTGGAGAGCTGTGTTGAATGTCGACCTAGAGTACAGATAAGCCTAGACTGACCTTTTCTCCTTGGACGTACACTATCCATCCTGATTCGATATGATCACCTTAAGCATACCATGTTAACGGACTTCTACTACAAAACTTCATGAAACAACCACGGGAGTTTTCTTCGGGTCGGGGTGACCCTTGCTACCTCGGCCATTCTATCCTCGATGTTCCCTTTTTAATTATGCCCGGAGTGGGGATGAGGAATCCTGTGTATGAAAATCCCTAATTATACCCTCGAACATCTACTCAACTTGGGCAGTGATTGTAATAGTTCCCCAAAAACTCTTCCACTTAACCTACATCAACTGACGGACCTTACCGTGTATCACCAAACCCATGACACCTTTCTTCACTCCGGGGGTACATATTCTGAGATACACCATACTTCCGATGATACAACATAGCGATTAAATTTTTACCTTCTCAGATATCCTGAATCTTGTTACCCGTCATCTAATTTTACGTGATAATAGTTAATCCTCGTAATTACTGCATCTTATTACCATGTCATTGTCTTTGTAATGCTACAGGTCAACATTCCAAAAATGTTTTTACAAAATCTTATCTTCGCCCGAATAACTATGTTTGTTACGCCATATTCTCTAAATTAGGTCTAAGGAAACCCAAGTCAATAGTAATTTGCCCAAAAAATAAAGGACAAGTCCCCAATAAACAAAAGATAAGCCCCTACCTACCTTGGGCTAAGTATCTTTGATATTACCCTGTTATATCTATCCTAGATGGGTGCACAATCCCTAGGGAATCAATCTTCGACTTGGGGTTCCACCCTGAAACTTGTAAATATACTCCATACTTTAAACTCTATGAGTCACATTTACGACGACCTTATCGGGGTCAAAATGTTCCCAATCCCAAATGGGTATCTTCCGAACTTGAATTCCTATCCGACCTTTTGTGTTTGTCTCGGTGGTTGCCTCCAAGTAATTTTGTTACTGGTACGAGGGTCGAGATAAAATGTCTTCTGCCATTCTGCTAATAGATTATTGGCCTCAATTCTCCTTATGTCCGCCTACCAGTTTGAGTAATCCTTGATTGGGACAGTAGGGACACCTGAGTTTATGTCTTAGGTAGTCATTCTCGTGCTAAACTCCTTCTTTATTCTCTTGGGTATTTCCTTACCTTTACCAAGTTCATACCCAAGGTCTATTTTTGACTAGGGCATACTATATGTTCGGTAGTGGTAGGTTATGATGTCCTAGTGGGTGATTTTAACGCATGACTAGAGAAATAAGATGAGATTTTTGCAGCCAGAGGTGT